>CM055649.1:18337934-19826489 GCA_029378325.1 Elaeagnus macrophylla | reverse complement strand
GGCTCCCAAACTCAACATATTTAAGATATTATACGCGTAAATTGTCTTCAAACTTATAATGGCATCCATTTATTTATAAGTTATCAATAATATATAATTACCTTAAAATAACATAACATCTAAATTATGAGTCGTAATTTTTGTATTAAATAATATATTCATTATTAATTGTATATAAAATTGGAGATTTGTGATGATAAAATGATTGTAAAACTCTTTTATTAATAAATAATCAATTAAATTGTATCATATAAATTGATATATAAATTAAATTATGATAAAAAATATTTTTATTTTTGTTAGATAAAATGTACTTGATTCCTATAAATCTTTGATTTGATAAATAAAATTTGATAAAACAAAAATTCCACAGAAAAAAAAAACACATGCAATAAAAAAGAAATAAAAGAAAAGGGTGAGCAACGGGTTGATAGGAGTGGTTCTAAGACATTGCATTGATTTTGAAACAAAATTGAGAAAAAGAGTACACTGAAAGCAAAGCATCGTATTCTCTGATCTTTTTTTTCATTAATATATATATTATAATATTCTTAAATAAATACATATAGTAAGCAAACATTTAGTTAATAAAGAGGGAAGATAAAATGTTAATAAAATTAGTTTGAATTCACACAATTTATATGTTAAAAATAATTTTGAAAAATATAAAAGTTATTTATATTTTTTGTTAATTCTACTTATGGTATATTATAAATAATTTAGGAATAAAAATGTGTACATATTTATATATGCTTAGTATTCTTAAAACGGCCATAAACATGTATAATACGTCTCCCAATTAGCAACTCGATCTCGATGGCATATAAATGCAATGGATTTATTACATAAAATTGAAATATGGTGGAGTTATTGCTTCAAATTTTTTTTATAGCTAGAAAGCCTAGAAGTATAACTTGACAGATGAAGTTTAATTTTATTTGCCAAATTACAGATTGCTTGTTTAACAAAGTGTTTTGTTTTTCTATTTTTTTTAATTAAAATTAAGTGATACTTTTTAACCTAATTTTAAAACTTAAAAAAAAAAAAAAAAAAAAACCAAAAATTCTGTTATTAAATTTCAGAAATTTTATAATCAAGATAGTATTAAATAAAAAACAATACATGTAACACAGTTTTGTTTAGTTTTTTATGATTTGTTTTCTTATTTTTGAAAGAATAAAAAAAAAAAATCTCATACTAAATAAAGTGTCTGTTAAGATTTGCTTCTCAATTTGATTGAAAGTGCTTTTAAACACATCAAAGTACTTTCAAAAACATTTGGTAATATTTATGATAAATATTTTCAAAAATTTGAAAAATACTTTACTTTTAGAATCGGTAATTTTAAATACATGTTCTTATTGAAAAATAATTATTAAAATATTATTCAAAATTAGTTATAATATTTTTATCCCAAATATTTAAATATTTATTCTGAAATTATTTTTAATCAAACCACTTCATTTTAAATTATTTATCTTAATACTATTTTTAAAATAAGCACATTATTTTTAAATAAGATCAAAGTTATGTTTTTTTTTTTTTAAACAAATTAAAATATACAAACAAAAATATTAGTATTATCTTGTATAAAATTTCCACATCTACCCGAGTAGCAGTCGACTGCATCATTAATAGATGAAAACAGCCAAACGAATTTCCGCTAATGGTTCTCTTCTCACTTGTGCAAGCATAAAAGACCGAAACAAAGAGTTTGTGTGTGTGTGTGTACATTTTCCCCCCCTCTTTTACGTTGGATATATAATTACCCAATTAGGTGAAAAGGACTCCCATTTAAGACGAATGACAAAAGAATTCCTACTTTTTTGTATTATTAAATCCTAGTGAGAAGTAATTGAAATTAATTAATAATATATAACTAGTCAGCCAGCTAGGGCCTAGGGTGATTAGACCCCTGATGAAAACGAACCATACCAGTATACCACCCACTTTAATTATCAAACGATGCTTGTGAATCTTTTTTTATATAATATGTGAGTTGTCAATATTATTTTTTAAAAAACATACATGTATTCAGATTAATTTTAGCTAATTAATTCCCATCATTTCTCTTGATAAAAAAAAAAAAAAAAAGATAATTGCATTATCATAATAATTAATATCACAGATTGTTAATATTACAATAAAAATATATAAATTATTTATTTATAAAATTAATTGCACATCACTAATAATTATCTATTATTAAATAAAATTATTATCAATAAAAAACTATAGTAACAATAATAAGTGTGCTTGAGCTAACATCATCAACCCTAGCATTAACACACACATATATATTAAAAGTTACAGTAACTTGGAAACTCACACCAATGATATATCTCATGATTCTCATCATGAATTATTGAAAATAATTAACTTCAAAATCGTTCCTTTTTTTTTTTTTTTAATGAAGGATGGAGAGAAATCATTTTTTAAAATTAATAAATAACTTTTGTTGTGTTAGGTACATTCTTTTTAAGCTTATTATTTTAATAATCTGGTAATAAATGTGACACTGATATTTTCTAATCTTAAAATTGTGGATTCAAAGACTTGACATTCATTTACATTTCACCCCACTACTTTTGTGCTTTAAGTTTCGAAATTCCTTTGATCCAAAAAAAAAAAAAAAAAAAAATCAAATACATTCGTTCATAAACAAAACACAATTTAGAATTATTGTTTATACTAAGAATAAAACCAAACAAAAGCGACATGGTATTACAGGTCCATGTGCAAGAGTCTGAATATTTCCATAAAATTGAGGAATAAAAGTCAATGGAGTGGACCGAAAAACCTCTTTTTAAGTCATATTTTACTAAAATCAATAAAATTGAATTATAACACAAAAAGTTTCACACCTTTTTTTATTCATACTAATTAATAATTATTGTGTGTTATTTGGTAAAATATTTTTAAAAAAAATGTTAAATTTTTGAGAAAATTATATCCCTTAATATATGTGTGCATTTAGTATTTTCAACCAATAAATCAAAAATACATTATTTTTTTTAACCTCTAAGAAAGAGAGACTTTATAATTATTTTAAAAAAAAACATAGAGAGACGTTATTAAATATAAATTAATGATATAGCGCATTAAGATATATAGCAGCGAATTTCAAGACCAAAAAGTCGTGGCTCAAAAAGTCAACAATTTGAGGTGAGCTCTCAACTCCATCCTACTATCGTGTTGTCTGTGGATTTAGTTATTTTCTTACTAATTTGTGGGGCTTCATGTGGAGAAGCAAAATCGGTGGACAAAGATATTTGGCTCGTGGAGTTTGTTTGTACGTGTGTGTTTGGATTCAACCCATCATATTGAAAATCAAGCTTTATAAAAAAAATTATATTATAAATTAATTGGATTAAAATTTGACGTTTAATTGTATAATATATCTTCTTTTATATATAAAATTTTATTTTTAATTTTATCAATAAATATATATAATTAACATATATTTTTTTATAAAATAAAATAATATAAATAAGTTTGTTATATATGGTCTTCAGAAGGGAAAAAAAAAAAACTCATTCAAAGACATGCCAAATTAAAGATGAGACAACGAAAGAACAAAAAATATCACTACGGCATATTTGATACATTATATTGAATCAATTTAATATACTCGCATTGAATTCAATAATATTGTATTAAAATTATTTTGTATAGTATTTGATAACAAATTGTATAATATAGTAAAATAAAATTGATTTAAATTAATATTTAATTTATTTTCCTATTTTTATTATAGTTTGAAAAATAAAAAAAATATTTTTAATTTAAGATGAAATAAAAAGTTAAAATACAAAATTTTACAATGGAAAATTTAGACAAATTAATTTAAGTGTCTAATACGATTTAAACCATACTCACTAATCGTACAAAATCTTTATATAATAATCCTATTTTTATATTGTAAGATACAATCTGATTTTATATCAAACGCATGATTTTATAAAAATTATATGGTTAGAGCCTTTAATATTTTGTAATAAACAAGTCCTTAATGTATTAAAAAACACGGTACAACTTCCACATGATAGAACTAAGGGGGGAAAAAAATAGTAATATTGATCATCCCCTTTGCTTTATCTACAACCTCCACTGGAGCTTAAATTTTTCATATGTAACACAACAAATGGCTACAATAAATTCGCATAGCTTCATAACATTAGTTATTTCATCAAAGTGGAAAACGTTTGAGAAGTCCTCTACTCCAATAATTGCTTTTAAGTACAAAATTACAAGTAAATATAACAAAGTATATTGAATTAATGGTTTTGATTTAAAAGCAATAAATGATAATAACTAGCTAATGACATCCAATGTGAGGTCCGGGTTCGGAGTTTGTCACCAATGGGCAAGTGGTGTAATGCTATTTAAAAGATCTCAAAAAAATAATAATTGAGCAGCGTTTGGTCAATATATTAAACTTTTAAAAGCAGAGAAGCCATTAATTTGCACTTTTCTTCCATCCAAACGAATATTGACTAATAATAAATGCAGAGGCCTTGAGGGTGTAGTGAAACTAGGAATGGAGGAATCTTTTCTATTTATTTTCTTTATTATTGGCCTCAAGTTGTATTCGTTAATACTAGGAATGAGCAAACAATATGCTTAAATTTAAAAATTTGATTTGATATTGAATTTGGATGAGATTTGATTGGTATATTTTATGATCGGATTAAATTTAAATTAAAAAGTATATAATTTTTTTAATTCTTATAATATTTAAATTGACATATTTTATAATTCACTGCAATATAATCCAAATCAAATTATTATTAAAATTATATATAAATGCATATTTTATTTTATAATATATAATATTTAAATATTATACATATCACAATTATATTAAATTATTTTAATTTAAAAATAATAATAAATGCTAAATTTTTATAAAAAATTAATAACTATCTAAACATACTTTTTATTATTTTGATTCTTTTAGTAGAGACAAAAAATAATAAATTTTACTAAAAATTTATCAATTTAAATATTGTATATATTTTATTTTATATATTGTAATAATTTATAAATAAATTAAATCTAAATACGATTTTATTCAAAATCTATACGTATATAAATTAATTATTGAATCAAACTTAAATTAATAAAAAATAGATACTTTTAATTTATTTATTTTTGTCAAGAAAATAATATAATTAAAATAAGAAGTATCCATATTATTTTAAATCATTAGTTAATAATTAATAAATTATATTAATATTATGATAATTTATAAATAATTTTAATTTAGAGACAAGATAAAAATTACTTTTACACAGCTGGACGTAGGAAAAACCCCAAGGCCAGTGCACTTTTAATTTGTTGTTCACCTTAATTATTACAACTTTTCGTTTCATAGCTAGATATAAAAGCTACCTGCTATATTAATATAGACTTAAAATAATGCCTTTAGCCTTTTTCTAATAGTCAAACATTTATAGTCCATTTTGGTTTTCTTTTGTTATTGAGAAAACTTGTATATTAATTATTTTAATTTCTTTTTTAAACTATAAACACCCACTTTGAACTACGTCCCAGCTCAAATGTGAAAAAGGATGAAGAGAATAATATTAATTTAATGCATTTAATGTTGCTCAATAATATATGGCTCACATCTCGTCAACATATCAATTCAAATAGAAAATCATTTGTCCACTTTTCCACAAAAAAAAGAAAATACTCTTGTGACTTTTATGTTCAAATCAGCTTATCACGTAATAGACTTTTGTCTAAGGTCCATGTAATTGTTTTTTTTTTTTTTTTTTTCTTTTAATGGAGACTTATCAAGTAATAGTTCACAAAGGATACAAGAAATCCAAGAGGGTAATTAGTTTTCTACAGCAGACAATGGACTTTTTTTTTTCTTTTTCTTTATAACTTATTCAATTTTTAACTAATTTTAATTTTAATCATTTCAACAAAAAAATATTTATTTATTTTCTTCAAACACTATTTATTTTAATTTTAATCATTTTAATAAAAATATATATATTTATTTTCATTAAAAAAATAAATAAATATAATATATATATATATATATATATATATTTATTTTTTATATGAGTTAAAAATAAAATTTTATTTATAAAAATAAATTGTATTATACAATTAATTATTTTTCTTTATAACTGCATAAAGGTATGTCCTAACCTAATTCGGATTTGAGGAAGTAAGAGTACGTAAACACGCACTGAATAATGGAACAAAATAACAAATATGTATAATCTCAAACTAATGATCTTTTCAAAGTAGGACTTTGGAATAATTTGAGAATTGTATGAAGTTTAAAAATAATTGATTGAATTATTAAGGATGTGAGATGTAGCTTAAGTGCATGGTAAAGTTAAAAGGAGAAAACGCAGATCGTTATTGTATTTATAATCACAAATAATAATACAATAAAGAAGATGATTAAGAAATAGTATTAACCTATGAACCCAAGTAAAATCCATAGAATAATGGAACAATGGAGGACCCATAAAAAGAAAAATCTCGTTTTTATTTTGTAGTTTCCTTTTTTCATGTACCGATCTCAAATCTCAATCAGATTAATTAATAATTATTCATTATCATAATTCAAAATCCATTTTCAACATCAAATCACAACAGTTCCATTTGCCTGACTGGTCTAGTGTTAGGTTCCTTTCACCAAGCAAACCATACAATAAAGATTTCTGAACCCGTCCAAAACACATGTGGTCCACATATATGACATAATTGTACAATCATGACGATAGAGTAAGATATTAATATTAATTTTAATTCTCTCTCTCTCTCTCACACATATATATGTATAAAATTTAATTTAAATTTGCTATAATTTACGATACTTGAAATTATGCCTAATTTTACACTTAAATATTTTTATTTTATGTTAAGTATTAAAATTATTCTAAAAATTAAAAAATTAATTCAATTTTTTAAAAAATGTTGACATATATCATAATATAATTAAAATAAATACAAAAATAATTACAAATTTATATATTCTTCACCTATCTTTTACAATAAATCTTAGAGCATGATTTTTAAGAAATTATTCATTGTTCCTGGCCTCCTACTACTTATGATATGTTATTTTAAATTAATGAAATGTAATATTAGTATAATTTTTTTTTAAATACAACTATCTAATATTTGATAAAGAGATAAATAAGATTGCTAGTGAATATACTCCATAAATAATGAATAATTTTTTTGATTTTTTTGTGACTTGTTAAAGAATAGTTATTTTTTTTTATACCTATTCGAGTAAAAAAATTTCACATACCTATAACCAACTCTATCGTATATGCACTTGTTTACAAGTGTGTAAAATTTTCTACACGTGCGCATCCAAACTCCAATAATTTTTTAACCCAGGTGTGGATTCTGCTTATCATATCTTAACAAAATTTACGTCTCATTAGACCCTCTTCAGTAAATGGGTTTGGATAGCAATGCATCATCAACCCCGTTAATCATGCCTTTTCATAAGCCACTTTTGTTTTCTACTCCTACCTATCCTGTCAAATTGAATTTCTCAATGAGTAATACTGCCCAGTTATTGCCTCACCTTCTATATTCAGTTTTTGCTTGTTATTTCATGATTTTTGCAAGTCTTCATTTTTGGAGCTACAAGGAACTAAGCCTAACTTAGAAAAGGCTGTTGCCTCTTGCCTGGTTCTTCATCAAAAGACGTAAATAAACTTTTAGTAAATATGTCTGCTAATTGCTCATCTATACTCTCTATGACTTCTCAACAATCTTTATATAAAATGCAGTTCACATGTCCATAAAAGCGAACTTCTATGTAATTGCATCTTTGAATATGCTACTAGACTCCTCTAATAACTTACCAAAATCGCTTTCACAGAAAGCACATCCAATGGATCCTGAGATTTTATCTAGTTAGAAGAAGACAATACTAGTCATATTTGGTGTAAATGAGGTTTCAAAGTGGAAGATCATGATTTCTAGAAAGGTGTGGACACAGTGAAAATATTTAATGCAAAAACATTTAAGTTTCTTAGCGAAAGAGATGTCATCTACAGATGGTAGGGCAGGATAAAAACCTCATGAAATGTGATTTTGCTTTCTATGATCCTTTGAAAAGTAAAATCATCTTTGTGCCTGTCATTTTCTTTGCTTCGTGGTGCTGATTTTTATTATTAATCAATCCAATAACAAAAATTACCGACAGAACACAAATATGTTCAAGTGTTTAGCAGTTTCCAATATCACCATTCAAATTTAGTTCTTCCGGTGGCTAACCTTAGCGAAAAATTATGCAAAGGGGCATTCGCACTCGACGAATTGTACCATTCTTATCTCATTTTCACACCAAGGACGGCCTAGTCCTGAGGGGAAAGGAGGAGAAAATATTAAATACAAGTTCTATAGCTCTATTAGTAATAATTGTTAATGTTGTTATCACGTCTAACACTTTTATAAAAATAAAGGATCAAGATGAACCCTTCTATTACATATCAATGCACCAGTTGTATAAAAATTAATCTCTCGTAAATGAGCCCTACTGATCATCCAACCAAGTAAACTATAAAAAGAAGAAAATAGTATTTCTCACTTCCTCAACAACACCAGCAATCAACGGAGAGCTATCATAAAATTCTTGCAACAGACGTGATATAATACTTCCTTTGACACAAATTACTAGTGTTAAGAGTATGTTAGAGCTGTGTAGTTACTATTCTATATTGTTGTTAAAGGTTTGTTACTCATCCCTGTTATCAACTAGTAATCAATCAGAAAGGGAAATTCATCTAATTTTAGTTTAGCATAAAAAAAAATGAAGAAAAATAGTATATGAATAGAATGGTACCAAACAAATAAAAAAAAAAAAAAAGGAAAATTATTTTTATTTGTTTCATGGACATGAGAAACTGTCGTTTAACCTTTCTAATTTCTAGGTCAACTGTGCATAAAATAATAGGCAGATTTAAAAAGATGGAATATTTCATCAAGCCCTATCCCTCTCTGTTTCTGTAAACAGATTAAACATATTTCGCCTGTAACCTTATAGACGTGAAGGATGATGAAAATAATCATGAAAATGATTAAAGATGAACATAATCATGAAAATGATCATGTTTCACAGGACTCAATATGTTCACTCATTGTCAAAGAGGAATCATCCCCGCTTAAATATGATTAAAGATGAGCACCGCAATCATGAAAATGATTTGTACATTTGAAAGAAGGCAAAAAAAAAAAAAAAAAAGCCCAATGACCAAATACAATTTTACCTGATAGAACAAAAACAAATTTAAAGATAATACACAACCATTTTTGGAATTCATGTTATAGAGCGCATAGTTTTTCTGGGTGGGACATTTTGAGTTTTAAAGGTCATGTAAAACTCGCTCCTTTCGAAAAGTTCGGGAGAATCTCCGTCACATCTATGTCTTTTGGGAATTGACATATACATGACAAGATGGTAGAAGTTAATTCTGGATCGAGAACAACTCCCTTCTCTGCAATTTGGTTAAGCATATTAATTATTTCTTTTGATTCACCCTTTGAATTATAACCCTTTAATAAAGAATCAAATACAAAGGCATCTGGTGTATAACCAAAAGCAATCATCCTCTCCAGCATCACTTTAGCTTCATCCAATAGACCAAGTTTTGAAAATCTGTTAATTAAAGTGGAGAATGTCAAAACATCTGGGTCTAGTCCCATTTTCTGCATGTCCAACAGCAGCCTTTTAGCAGATTCAACATCCCTTGCTCTGAGAGTTCCATCAATAATTGTGTTGAATGACACAACATTTGGTCCAAGATTTGAGTTTCTCATTTCTTGAAATAACAATATCGCTTGGTCCAAACTACTCTCCTTGCACAAGGAAGCCAATAGGGTGTTGTAGTCAACAACAGTAGGACTAAGGCCAGAAGCCCTCATTTTACTAAAAAGTCCTTTAGCGATGTTTAGCATATGTGTTTTGCAAAACCCATTAATCATAATACCATATGTGTAAGAGTTCGGAACAAGTCCACAGCCTAGCATATGTTTCCAGAATTCCAAGGCCTTCTCAATCATTCCTCTTTGTATATATCCCCCTATCAAGGCATTAAAAGTTACCGTGCTGCCTATGATTCCTCTTTGTACCATTGTATGATAAATCTCCACAGCCTCATGAAGACAATCTTCCTTGCAGAGTCCTAGAATTAGCATGTTATAAGTCATGACATCAGGTTCAACAGGGTTCTTATCATCTGATATTGTACCGAACAGTCTCATAGCCTCATCAACCTTCCCATTGCAACAAAGCCCCATAAGTAAGGTATTGTAAGTGTATGCATCAGGTTTCAATCCCTTTTCCAACATCATTTCCCGAATCTTAAAAGCATCATCAACCAACCCTTCCTTGCATAATCCATTAATCAAAGCATTGTATGTAATAGTATTAGGCTGTTCACCCCTTTCTATCATCAAGTTGAATAGCTCAGTGGCCTTTCTAGCCTTTCCACCCTTGCAGAGCCCATCAAGTAAAGATGTATAGGTTACAACATCGGGTAAAATTCCAGATCTTGTCATATCATTAAACATTACAGTAGCCTCTTTCCACTGCCCCATTTTACAAAGGCAACGCAACAAACTATCATACACAATCACATTAGGAGAAATACATTTTTCTAACATCTCATCAAAAAGTTGTTTTCCCCTATCAAAATTTCCTGCATTACAAAAACCATTTATAAGGATGCTGTAAACAACAACATCTAGATCCAAATCCATCTCCTTCATCTCCTCCAACAAACCCACAGCCTCATTCACCTGACCATTCTTACAAAAACCATCCATCAGAGTTGTGTATGTTATAGAATTTGGCTGACAACCCATAGTCTCCATATGAACTAAAAACGCTACTGCTTCCTTCAACTTTTTTGCCTTGCAAAGTTTATTTACAAGTATGTTGCAAGGTTTAATATCAGGGGACAGATCACTTCTACCCATTAAGCTTAACAACTCCGTTGCCTTTTCAACATCATTATTTTGGCTGAAACCCATCAAAATAAGATTCATAACAATCGTATTAACCCAATAACCACGCTTGATTATCAGCCCCACTACCCCAAGTGCTAATTGGGGCTTATTGGCATTAATAAAACAAGCAACTAAACAACTCAGTGATACAAAATTAGGAAAAATATGAAGATAAGTCATCTTGCTATAAACCGAAAAAGCTAACTCATACTTTTTTGCCTTTGCTAGTTTGTGCACGATAAAATTACAAGTAGAAGGAGTAGGCAAGATATTAGAATCAACAGCTTGGTTGAAAAGCGAAACCGCCTCAGAATATTGAGAATTTGATCTTTCGCATAAGGAACGCAATTGGATTTCTAAATCATTGTGAGAAGCCACGCAAGAGTAAGAAGAATAAAACTTTAAGTAAATATGAAGAATCTGACAAGGAGAAAGACATCTGGGTTGAGCTCTGACAAGTGCTTTTGCAATCATTCTAGTTTCCGTATGGAAAGCAACGAGAAAATCCGAAACCTTGAGTGAAAATTCGGTACTAATAGTTGTTAAGCTATGGTGGAATGAAGTAGAAGAGCAAGAAATCAAATAAAAATCAGTAGCAATAGATATTGTGATGCCTGAACCTACATAAGGTTGAGAATATAATTAATTTCCAACTCCTTCAAAGATGAAAGAGAAACACAACCAGAAAAATGTAAACAATAAATCAAGCAGCACTAACAATAAATAACTGAAAACAAAACAAAAATAATAGATTACTAATCTCAAATCCCAATATTTCTAAGGCGCTCACAGTTGTAACACTTTCCAGGAGAAACAGAACTATTAATACTCTATCAACAGTTATAACCGATTAAGAGCAGCTTTCCAACCTCATTAGAAACTAGAATCTAGATGTACATATTCACAACAATCAAAATACGATCAAATTGGAGCACATCGTCAAGAAGATTATAGTGAGAACCTTTGAAGAATAAGTAGCATTAAAAGTGCATAATGAGATAGTATTATTACCTGTACCAAGCAGAAAAATCAGAAATAGAACGAGAGCAAAATGAGAGGAGATGAGAACTGAAATTGTGTGAAGCTGGTTTCTTGTGGTCAAACGTACCAATATTACACCAAAACGACTACGTTTGTAGGAAGAAGCCAAACATCCCTACGCAGTGGCAGCTCTATGCTTCACTTTTCATCTAGCTCTCTTTGCCAATGGTTTTGGACGCTTCAGCCTTCGGGGAAAGGGAATCGAATTGGTCCTGATAATTTCCAATTGGTGGTTCCGAAACAAAATCGATTCTTAGCTTTTCCAAAAAGGGAAGGAAAAAAGATCAATGAGAAACATCTTTTCTCATTAATACATCAACCCTTGTTACAACCAGCAGTAACTAGGACAAGTTTTTTTGTAGGGTTTAGGGTTTTTGAAGTTGGGATGGCAAAAATTTGGAGCTTGAGGACGCTTTGTTTAAAAGTATGTAGTTTAGATGTATTTGGGTTCTGAATCGAATTGCTGGCATCCGGCAGCGGTGTCTGCTCTGTCCACGTCTGGTTCTGACGGCGGTGGCGGCTTGGGCGTGACTGGTTTTTGTGTTCGTAGCTTGCACTGCTTGGATGTTTGGAAGCTTTTTGTTCCTTCAGATTTCTGTAAAATCTTTTAGATCTAGATTCTTAATCTAAATTTGTTATAGTTTCTTAATTACTTACTGCTTTTTAGTATAATATAGTGATCTTATGGCATTTATTAATTCAATTTATTTGTAACTTTTTTTTATATCTATCATGTAACATTAAATGGACGTTATATTATTTTTCTTTTTTTAAAAAGACTTCTTAACATTTGTTATTCTTCGTTAATTTAAATTAACGCTTATATTAAAAATACAGATAAAAATTAACATTTTAAAATTATATTATAAAATTTTTATTTTATAATTATAATTTTTTTATTTATTAAACGAATAATTTAATACATATAATTTAATTTAACACTACACTATCTCAAAATGATGTTGTAGATTACTGAAGTTATATTATGGTGTAACATTCATCTAATTTAATGAAATAAAAAAGTGGCAACTCACTAATCGCACGTGCCATGCGACGTTTTCTTGTATTTCTCGTAATGTTTCTTTTGCCCTGTTTGGTTGACGATAAAATTCAAGAAAGAAATACAGAGAGGGAAATAGAAAATCTAGGAGACATATCGAAATGAGAAGTGGGATTTCTGGTTCAGCTACAACAACCCTTTTTTCTTCTTTACCATTTAAACCCAAAACGAGCTGTTATTCCAATGATTCCAGCTTATCCAATCCTCGCACAATGTATTCCTCTGATATTAAGTTTAAGTGCATCAGATTTTCCCAACCAAAGATGTCTCCCATAAGACGAGTTCTTTGTAATAGCAGCACTGGATCTGGCAGTTCGGGTTCTGGTACCGAAACACTCTCTCTTTATTTCTTCCTTTACCTCTTTCTGTATGAATTATTTTTGTTAGGACGTGATTAATTAAATTGCGTTTGTTAATTCCGAGGTAGTTCATCTCATTTTATGGAAGAAAATTAAATAAGAATCTCCATTCAGGTTTGTTTGTTGGTTGTGGGATGACCTTATTTGATTGGAAATTTCGACTTTTCTCATCTTTGTGCTGGTTTAATTTCTTTCAGCTTGCGTTTTTTTTTTTTTTTTGGTTTAAGCATATATGAGTTTTGCCCTATAATATTTATCAATTGATTAGTTACCTAGGTATTGAAGGTACTGTAACTTTTTAAAATGAGTTTTTTTATATTATAATTTATGAGTTAAGTATTCTACGTCCATTAATTATAAAAAGTAAACATATAATTATATAAGTCTTTAAAATAAGCACTTTTAGTCCAACGAAAGCATTCAAATTGAGAACTTATAATACCTAATTTTCATAAATAACAAGACTATACAAGACTAAAGTACTCATTTGTACATAATAATAAAATTATTGTGACATTTTTTTAGAAATTATGATACCTTTAGTACCAATATAATAATTTCATACTAAAAATGTTTAAATTAAATAGATATGTGATATCTGGTGCCGATCTTTTGAAGCACTTGTTGATTTAGTTTTCTCTTTTGGTGATAATTTATGTGAAATTAGATAAACTTTGTATCACAAATTCTCATGTCTCATATTTTCTCCTTATGCAAATAACAAAACTCTATTTATTAAAATCCACTTTTTATTCATTGATCGTTAGCTGATTGGAGTCTTCTCATGGTTTAAAATGAAATTATTCCTGCATCAGAAGGCTACCTTATTATGTTAAATCATTTAGTGGGAAAGATTTGAGTCATTTACATCTTTATCTTTCCAATATGGGGTCATACCAAAATTTATAACCAGGTTGTTAATAATTGCCGTTTGGTGCGCATCGTATATTTATTGTAATTTATGTTTGTGTTCTTTCATGAATGTGATGCATGATATATACAAATACTAGTATATAACTAATTGTGCTGCTTTATGTCTGTCTATATTTTATTACTTTTATCTGTATTTTTGTTTCTTTTGCATCACTTTTATTTTGTAAATAGTTGGCTGAATGTGCAGGTGAAAATGAAAGCAAGAGTGTTCTAGATGCATTTTTCTTGGGAAAAGCTCTAGCAGAAGCCTTGAATGAGCGCATTGAGTCTACAGTGGGGGAGCTTTTGAGTACAATTGGTCGGTTGCAATCCGAGCAACAAAAGCAAGTACAGGACTTTCAGGTACTAACTCCTTTCAGTTGCCAATTTTCCAATGAATTCATGAAATATTTTCTTTTCATTACCCCATAAGTGAGTTTGTTCTTTATTGTAATTTGGTATTTGGTTGATTTCTTATTTGTATATTTTTTTTCTCATTCTTATTAGCGTTTTTATAGAGAGGAAGAAATTATACACAAGTATTGAGAGTCTCTTTTGTTTCTTCTCTAAATTGCTCTGAAATTGTTGTCAACTGTGCACTTTAGAGTAGATGGAACTTCAATTTGGATCCTCATAACAGATCAATTAATGAAGATCATTGTGAGGATTTTGGGACTTCTGGCATTATAACAACAATTGTTCTTGTGTCCAATACAACCCACTCTTTAGTGGGCTCCCTGTCACATTTTCCTTTCAAATTCTGAAACTGTAATCTCTTTCATTTTATTGACTATTAGAGGGCCGAATATTGGAGTTTGATTTATTCGTAAACTTCAGCTGTCCTTTTTGAAATTGCTACATGAGTGCTCCATTATTAAGTTTAAGTCTGTAACCTTGTTTCTAATAAGCATGATGACTTATGTCAAAAACATTTTCTGCTTCCTTTATAAAAGACCAACGAACCTTATGATGCTGCATGAGGGATATGATTTATTAATTGTTATATGCAGGAAGAAGTATTGGAAAGAGCCAAAAGAGCCGAGGAGAAAGCAGCTATGGAGGCCGTGGAGGCAGAAACTCTTGTTACCAAGTCCAGTACTGTAAAAAACGCACCCGTTAGTAATGGTGTTGTTTCAGTGAGGTGAGTTATTGCAGATCACCACCTGTGTCAGTCCTGTGAATCAACCATCAGTATCTGAGCAGAGTCCCTCAACTAACAAAGCAGAATCCGATGCTGCAAATCAAAATCCTGTAATAGGGATGCCAAATGAAGACTGATATTGCTTTTCCTTCATTGTTTTTAGCAGTCGGGGTTTACAGAGACTAGTTACTTCGCAACTAATGGCAATGGAAAAATGATTACTTTGCGACTGACTAAGATGAAATTTGGTGACTTCGTGACTGAAGGCAATAGAAACTAGTGAGACGGTAACGACAACTGTTGAGTTTGTGAGGAAGGTGTTTTTTTTGGTAACTTTTACGTAAGAGAGTTGTGGAATATACGAGGGTGAATAAAAATGACATAAGTGTATGTCCTAATTTTAAAACATATGCAAAATAGCTAGTGGCCGTCATATTTACAAATAAGATGATGGCCAAATTTTTTAAGTAATAATAGTCCTATAAAATATATATGATGGTTAATTTATTCTAACTCTAACATAACAGCTGTCATATATTGTTATTATTCTTGTAGTATGGTATACTTTTGAACATTTTACGGAGTCTAAAATATTTCCAACAAATTAATATATCATTCTAATAATTATATAAAATCATACCTTTCAATTGGATTGAATTTACTCGGCATAAAATTAAATCAATCAACAAGTCAACCTCTGTATATTGAATTTATTAATTTTCATATAAATCAATAATAATAAAAAAAAAAAAAATTAAAAAACCAATCAAACGTCTATATTATATTATTCAAATTTTTGAATACTCAAAATGCAAATGAAGGAAAAGGCTAAATTTTGTGGGTAATGATATTGGCACAAATATTTTTGTTATTATCACAATAAAAATATATAAAATATCCATTTTATTCTTATTATTAACTATATCTTAATACCATTAATACTTGATAAAGTTATCATTAATTAATTATTACTGTTTTTATAAATAAATAAAAAATTACACTAAGAATCACTAAAAATTTGTATTAAATAATTCAGATCTGTTTATAAAAATTACATTATTATATATATATAGATTTTACAATTTTATGTGTCATAATGATAGATGTGAATCATGTTTAATACTTATGTATAATGTTAGACATAATATTAGTCAAGTCTTCACCTTAAGGTCATATATTTAAGTTGTGCAAGAGTGACCTAGTTTTATAATCCTCATATTCGTAACCCTAAAATCATCCACTTTCTTAATTGTATCAATAAGGTCATGTTTGACTTGCTTTCAATCCTTCACATAACTCTGGTCATACCTATACAACCAGGAAGTCGTATCATTCAGATTAGCACCCATGACTTATCCTTATTAAAGTTATCTTCATAGCATATTCTTTAGATCATATGTTAGAAGTTATATTTAAACGATATTTATATCTTAACCGTTTCATCCACCTTATATTTGATATATACGATCTCCTTGTTCGTAACATTTCTTATCTCATGAGATATCTTCAAATTTTAAATAATTTAATTTCTTTTATCATAACAATTGTTATAATAATAATAATACTAAATTAGATTTCGGCAATATTGCAACCTACTTTTAATATTCAATAACATGAAAGGAAAAGAATAATGGTTTGAAATGTTGCTTAGTATTTTTGTTTAGATTCCCCTAAAGAGATGTGGAATTGATGCAGTAGTACAGTACACAGCCAGCATTGTAGTTTGAGTTTTGAATAGAAATAGGAAAAATAACAATTCATATAAAAGCCAACATGAAATCAGATACAAAAATATTAATAAATGAAAATATATTAATTATACGATGCAAAAAAAAAAAGCATCTAACTACAGCCTTTGTTTTGTTTTTCTGATTTATTATTTTTTCTTTTCAATGTACATATAATAATGTTTTCAGAAAAAAATACATTAATAATTTAAGGACTTTGCCGTTGCAGCTGTTTTTCTCAACTTCTAGAGGGGGAGGCGAGTAGGGACTTTTTCTCTCTGACATCGCATTGTATCATTGTTGAATTCAAACGTTCCAACTTCCAAGATTTTCAAAGCCTATCGGCCAATTTTGCCGTTTAGCGTGGCATTTCCGTTATTTTTATTAAAAATGAAGGGTAGTTATACAAACACTTCGCTCCTTTGCTTTCCCTTTAAGCGAAAACAACAAACAAGCTGCCCGCTCTTTCGATAAAATCTTCCTCCTCTTTTTCTCTGTAAAAAAACCCTCAAATTCGTTCGTTCTCTTTCTTTTTCCTCTCTTTCGCAGAGACCTCCAATTTTTATATCTATTAGGGTCTGAGTTTGCGAATAGATGGGGCAACAGTCTTTGATCTACAGTTTCGTGGCTCGAGGGACTGTGATCCTCGCCGAGTACACCGAATTCACTGGAAACTTCACGAGTATAGCATCACAGTGCCTCCAGAAGCTTTCATCCACCAACAACAGGTTCACCTACAACTGCGATGGCCACACCTTCAACTTCCTCGTTGATAACGGCTTCAGTAATTTCACTTTTCACTCTTGGATCTTTTCCGATTTATTCTCCGTTTTCTTTTTTCCCGATCCGTGCCTTGATTGTGTTTTAGGTTTCTTTTTTTGTTCGATTTGCATTCTGTTGATGTTTTTGTTATTATATTTGTGCTTACTTCTAAACATTTCGACATATTTTTTGTATCCTAGAAAGGGTTATGCGTTACAGTATTCTTTGATCTGTTAAGAAATTTACAGATGAATACTGATCTGGTTTAGCTGATTGAGTTTCATATCTGTAAATTCAGTTTGGTTTCACTTCATTATGAATTCACAAATCACAACTAGTTGTGCTTTGTTTAGTTGATTTGTTGTTGGGGTTAATTACCAGGAGAAATGGAATCTACAACCTAATTTTGATTTTGTGTAGCCCTCTCCTTGCAACACGTTGGGCTGTTTGGTTTTAGATCAATTGTGTGAAATCTGGCTTCAATATCTTCTTTGATGAGTACGAACATGTCAAAATGAATTTCTTTCACTTTTCCTTGACGCTCCCATAAGCCCTTTCCTTTCATGAAGTCTGTTCTTGCAATAGCACTTGCTATGTTATACTACATACAAAATAGACCAATGATGACTGCTCTGACTTGATAAAGTCTCAGCATGAAATATGGTTTCCAGTTTTTCTTATTTTCTTTTGGTATAAGAGAAGTATAATTATTTTGGGAATTGCTACTTGCATAGCAAAAAAGACTTGAGCCAGAGGAGATTTAATGTGGTAAATAACATTCAAACTTAAAAATAGGCAATGGGCTCTAGCATTATTATTTTTTTTGCTCTGACAATAGGGTCACACTTTATATTTTATTGAAATTTTGATTAACTGAGATACAAAATCGATGCAAAATAACTTGTTCTTAGGGGATGCCAATTGAACTATGATGGCAAATCTCTTCTGAACTTGTGATTCACTTTTGCACATACTGTGTCCCTCTTTTGTTTGCTCATTTAGTGTTCTTGGAACTTGAAGCATTCTTTTTTTTGAAATAATTGAACTTGATCATCTTCTGTATGCTGCAGCTTACTGTGCCGTGGCAGTTGAGGCTGTAGGTAGACAGATTCCTATGGCATTTCTTGAGCGAATCAAGGATGATTTTACCAAGAGATATGGTGGAGGAAAAGCTGCAACCGCAACTGCAAATGGCCTGAATAAGGAGTTTGGGTAAATATTTTCATTTCAAGGTTCATGTAATGGAATTTGAATTTCTCAGTTTTGAACAACAGTAGTATATTTTTGAAATTATATGCATAGGCCCAAATTGAAGGAGCATATGCAGTATTGCGTTGATCATCCAGAGGAGATCAGCAAGCTTGCAAAAGTAAAAGCTCAAGTCTCAGAAGTTAAAGGTGTTATGATGGAGAATATTGAAAAGGTTAGTTATGATGCTTGCCTACCTTGTTTTCCTTCAGGCACCTTTCCTGTCTTTTTTGTCCTGTGGTCACCTCCAGTTTCTTTCTTTCTTATTTCTTCCCCATCACTTGGAGCCATTGATTCGAGGAAGACTTGTATGGGATCTTTGCGCTATGTCATTTGACTTTGATAATTTTATGTCATTTGACTTTGATAATTTTCCTACACAGGTCCTGGACCGTGGGGAGAAGATTGAACTTCTTGTGGATAAAACTGAGAACCTTCGCTCTCAGGTCAGTGAAAGCATGTAGTGTACTTAACATCTTATAATAATCAGAGAAATGTTACGACTGTTTTGTTGAAAAGAACCGACTATGATTTGTACATGCACTGGTTTCCATATATCATCCCAATCTGTCCTGAATCTTGCTTATGGGATGGTTCCAGTTTTAGATGATACTTCATCCAAATTCCTGACCTAAAGCTTTTTGTTCCATGTTCAATGGGTATTTTAGACAACTTAAAAGTTTAAAAACTTATTGGTCACATTTGGTTCCTGGAATGGAAACGTTATGCATAATGTCAATGGAATTGAATTGAATGAACAATTTATTATCATTACTATGTTTGATTTAAACATTGAAAATTATTAATAAAAAAAAATCTTATTTTAATATGTGGTTAAAATTGGAAAAGAAACTTCGTTATGATCCAAATGAAAAAAAGAAAAGAAAAAGAATAATACAAATTTAGTAAAGAAAATATTGTATTTCAATGGATTTCATTGGGGCAAGGATGGAAAAACTTTTCCTTTTCCTTTTCCTTTTCCTGAGGAATATATTCTTTTCTTTCCGTATTAATGGCCAAACATGCCAAATATTCAATTTATATTTCTTTATCATTCCATTACTATCAACAAAACATGACCTTAGTGTCTACTTGGTTTAATTGTCCCTTAATTTTTGCAACATATGCTATTCGTTTTCATTTATTGTTCTTTTTGTCTAGACTTTATTTCTTGAATGATTCCATTGTTATTTTGATTTCCCATGTATAATGGAATCGTGTTGTGTAATGATGCAGGCACAAGACTTCAGGCAGCAAGGAACCAAGATGAGGAGGAAGATGTGGCTACAGAATATGAAGGTAAAGCTAATTGTCTTGGCTATCGTTATAGCCTTGATTCTCATCATTGTTCTCTCTATTTGTGGTGGCTTCAAATGTACATGAGATCCACACGCTTCATCTCGATCGTCACAAGGATTGGAGTATTATCGTTATAGCCCGTCCACTTATATGCCTGTTTTGTGAACGGGTTCCTCTTTCTACTTGGTCTATATTTGTAAGACGGTGTTTGTATTACTTCTCTTAACGTGTGCAACGATTGATTCTTTTCTTCCATTGAACTACGTAGTGCCTGTTTTGGTTGATGCAAGGTCTCTTTATAAATTCTTTTCTTCTATTTTAACTACAATATTGCCTGTCTAGTTGGTGCAATGTCTATAAATCGGTGACTGTTTCAGATTTGTTCAACTACCCAGCTCTCCATTGTCTTGTTTTTCTCAGTTTCATTGTGGTCCTGCTAAATGTGTAAACGCGATGTGAGGTTAAAAGTTCTCGACCCATGCGTTTTGTTTTGTACAATCTGATCTGATACTTATTTAATGAAGGATTCACAAGCTTCAATTCAATACACAGGATCTAGGTAGGTTCTGCAAATCATATTAGTTTTGGAAAATTTTGTACAGAGATAATATGAAACCCAACAATGGGGTAAATATCTAAATTGATATTTCGATATGTTCACTTACATGTCTATCAGACTGATATCCCAATCAGGCAACAACGCAACACAACACAACAAGACTTCTGAATTCTGATCTCTTCCAGTGGCTTTAAAGTTCCTTGGCCAACGATCAACTAGAAAACAATAAAGCACGCAGTTAGAAGGGTCGGTACTTTTTTTTTTAACATTCATGTTTTAACAAAAGTATCACAAATTGGTTATATTATTAAAGAAATTTAGTTTAATATTTATGTCATCAAAGTTTAAAACTCATGTAATCAAATTTTAATATCTTTTTAGTATCCTTATTTTTGGTAAAAATGATTAAATTATAACTATTTTAAAAATATGAGTATTAAAATAAAATAGGCTTGAAAACATGCCCAATTAAGGATATTTTTAATATGATACCAATAGAACATTGTTGTTTGATGTTTTGGTTTACTAGTTCTGAACAAAAGGCATATTTACGTTACAAGAGACAAGTTCTACATTTCCCCTTACTCAGAAAGAAATGCAGTTTCTGGTCAGATGGATATAGGAAATAAGGACCACCAAGTCCTTTATTGCTTTGACAACCTTAGTCTTTTGCTAATTTAACAATCATATACAATAAGCTTCCATAGTAAATTGCTTTTCCATATCAACAAGAAATAAATCTAACTAATAGATACTGGTTTCTGGGGGTAATGAGATTATGAAATTACTGGGAAGTATTAAGCAGTATTAAAATAATCCTTAACCTTGTTCGGGTGAGATGAGCACATTGCACAAACTAAATACAAAGTTAATTAACTCTTTTAAGAAATTATATTATGGAAATTTTTTTGAGATCCTGAACCTTTGCAAGTTTAACAACTGAACTTATGAATAAGCAGGCAGCACATTATGACCTTTCATAAATTATATTATCGAAGTTATCGATGTTTAAATGCACACTAGAACATGGTTGATTCCAACAAAAGCAAGCATAGAAAGAAAACATATCAAGACTGAATATGTCCCTTGCTCAAACCATAAACCCGAACTTTTCATTTCATTATCAAACAAGAATTTTCATCCCGGTACAAGGGCGGGCTGCCTTCCAAGTCTCCAGTTTGCAAGTAAGTCAAAAGTCTAAAATAGTCAACTGCAATAGATGTTCATTAACTTCTATCGTAGCTTAAAAACAAGCACTTCCTCCTTCAAACTCCAGTATTATCTATTCCGCTTTTTCCGACCCGGTTAGCATTGAACACTAGTTTCAATTGAAAAATACACAAGCAGCATAGAAAAACAAAGTAAGGTTGATCGTATATATTCTTATATAGCAAGTAACCATATGCATATAAAACAAAGATCCTGCTTTACTTCTTTGCTGGTAAATCAAAAACACACATCCTTTTATTAGAGACTTTAATTTTTAACTATTTCAATGAAAGCTGAACGGGCTCTATACAATATATATATATATATATATATAGCAGATGACCATTCTTGCTTAAAAGAAGGGTTGCAACAGATAAAATTGGGTTGATTTGAGCAAGCACAACATAAGAGTATGTAACGATATTTCTAAGTATATACGCTTATCATTGATAAAATACATTGTAGGGTTCTAAATGAGTTTCCTCTAAGGGCAAGAATGTTAGGCTTCATAATTAGCAAATAATAAAAATACAAACAATTAGTTTACCAATCCAGCCGAATCCTCTGCCCGTATAAGCAACCACAGGAGCCAATCAAGGTGAGAATTTAAGCTTTCTGCATAAATCCACATTAATATCCATTGATTTCCTGGAAGACCTAAGAGGAGCAGCAGGACAAGTTTCCAGAGCTCCACACATTCGTCGTGGCGACAAAGGAGGCGTTTTGCAGTCACCATAGTCCTCATTCGGATTTGAAATGTGGGAGATAAAACTCTCCTTTTGCGTTGAGACAATAGTTTCCAGGAGACTTGAGTAAAAAGCTTCAATAATGTCTTCATCTGAAACTGACAATGCATCATTTACTAGACAGTTATCTTCAGAGTCTTTAATGGGTGAATCAAAATCAAGGCGCCGCACAACAATGCTCACCGACTTACTCGAAAACTTGCGACAATGGGGCGCCAAACCCAGGTTATCCGGGCCAGGGGCAAATGGATCGAAGACAACTTCCACAGGTGTATGAGGACTGTTTAAATCATCAACAAAACCAAGTGGTATACCTTCATTTTTCTGGGTTTTTGAATCAATAGGAGTTAGGCCTCCACTCTCTCCTTCCAAATTAGGAGTAATAGGCCCCAAAGAAATAGTTTCCTCATCAGCTATAAATAAAATTTGTGGGTTAACAACAATATCCTTACTAGTTTCAACAATGTTGAAGCTAACCTTATTCAATTTCCCAAAAGAACCCACGGAGAGATCTTGGGAATTGATTGGTTGGACCGTACAATCACCAGAACCCATTTCAGTTTATCGTACGAAGAAGAAATCAAAAGACAAAAGCTTGATTGATAGCAAGTCAAAAGAGTGAAAATGAAACGATGGCTTTTGGTGAGGCAACGGAAACAGAGAATGTTAACTAAAACAAAAAAAAACTTGTTAGGAATCCAACCGCTTAAAGAAAAGCAATTAGAGAGAAAAATCTGTGAAGTGGGAAAAGAATCTGAAACGAACAATGATATTTGGAATCAAAAGACGAGAGCTTTAAGGAAGGAATACGAATGGAGCATAAAACAAAACCCTAGACTAAGAATTGCAGAAATTAACAGTAAAATTAGAGAAGAATGTGAAAGAAAGATGCAGTTAAAGAAGGGTACCAACCAGAACTCATGAAAGTGTTGGGGGTTTACGGGAAAGTCGGCGGGAAAAAGCAAAACGTGGAATTAGAGCGGCACCAAGTACCCTACACATTATGAGTCAGTTTTTAACCATCAGAGAGACGAAGAGAGGAGCTGACTCAGCTGAGGTAGTTAAACTTTATTCCTAATTCAAATATTATTTATTTATTAAACGTGGGTTTTGAGACTTTGAGTCACTTGTCTTAGTTTAGAATATCTTTTTCGGATCCTATGTTTGAAAAATATAATAAAATAAATAAATAAAAAAGATAATGATTACAATTACGCCAAACACATCTAGATTCTCCACACACACACACAAAAAAAAACTTTCTTTTTAAAATTCAAATTAATATCAAAAGTTTTTTTTTTTCCTTAACAAAATTAATATCAAAAGTTTAATAATATTGCAATGTAGATATTTACTAAAACTGTTGTTCTTAAGAAATAAAAACTCATCTGATTCCATAAATATTATAAAACAAATCTAAACTGAAATTTTGAATTGAGTTGGATGGAATTAAAAAGATTATTTAAAAAAAAAATTAATAATTAAATGTATATTACATTAAATTTTATATTTTTAATAATTAATTAGATTTAAAACCTAAATAATTTATCACTTCACAAATAAATCATGACGAAACACGTATTTCAATGGAGATAATAGGTTCGCATAATTTGAAACTTTGATCTCATAAGGATTGTTTTAAAAATAATCATAATAAGCTAGTGCAAACATAATACAACTTGATTTTTTTAAAATTTTTTAATTAAAATTTTATATTAAGATAAAAAATAAATAAAATACTATTTGTATATTATTTTAATATATAAATATTTTTATAATATTTGTATAAAATTAATAATATTTTTATATTTAATATTTGTATTACTATGAAAATTTTAAAATTAAGAATTTATCTATCTCATCTTGAATTGACTTTGCAATCGGAGAATCATACTAACTCAATAACATAGAGAAAATTAAACTTGGGTTGATTTTGATTAAAATCGAATTGATTGTCATATAAATTTTTAACATTCTCAAATACTCACACACTCTTATTATTAGTTTCAAAGCTATCAAATTGCACGAAGAATTCTAAGTTACTGTCTTATTCATTTATTGTTTGTTGGGTGGGTGGTTATCAAAATTAAATATATAGTATGTATGTATGTATGTATATATGTATGTATGTATGTATGTATGTATGTATGTATGTATATATGTATGTATATATGTATGTATGTATATATATATATATATATATATATATATATATATTTTTGTATGAATAATATTAATTTATGCAAAATAAATTATAGATATAGAGATTTATATGAGCTGATTTTATCTTAAATATCAAAATTTAGATATCCCTACTTATAATACAAAATCATAACTCATCTTTATTTTTTTTATCATTAGAAAAATATAAATACTATTTTGCATTAATGATTATATAATTCAGAATCACATAATAATATATGTAAATAAGATTTTCAGTATAAACTTAATTTAATAGGACTCTGAATCTTTATAAAACACTTCTTTCTTTACACTAAACTAAATATGTTATTAAAATAATTTTTTTAAAATAGACCGCAAATGTTTTAAAAAAAAACCGTAAATTATTTTTACTTTTACACCACATATTTAGTGAAAAATAAATAATTGTAACAAATTTATCTAAAATAAACTTTTACATGTTATTTTGAGAGATAAAAAAGATAGCTTTTATATATTTATTATTCCATTATTTATTTTCTCTTCTATTTACGTTTTTAATATATCATTTTTTAAATAAAAAAAATTCTTATAAAAGTCTTTCTATAATTTTTTTTTACTAGACGCTTGAATATAAAATGTATACAATTTATATTGTATATTTTTAAATAAACTTTTAAAAATAAATATTTACTTTAAATTAATTTAATTATTTTCATATAAAAATATTTAAGAATTTTCGCCTCTGATGTAAGTTGCAATCAGCCATCCAGCTGGCCCTCCATTGAAGGCAACATTCCCACATTATTGTTTATAATTAGTCTTGCTAGTTTGATGATAATTTATGAAAGCAAATTATTTCTTTTTCAATAAACACATTAGTATGTTATACAATGTGCACATTAGCACTTGCTTTACTGTTAAATGTAAATTAAAACAAAAAAAAAAAATCGATATCTTGTTAAGAATGAAAAAATTCATTTATCCCACATTTGCATGTAACACCAATCAGGTGGTGCCATGTCAGTATATTAAAATTATTATAATCAACCTTTTCCATTTACTTTTAAGAAAATTTTATCAATTCTCTCCTTAAATAACTGATATGTCACTATATAATTGGTGGTATATAAATGGGACACCAAAATGGAACGTAGTTGAAAACCCTTAAGAGTCTGGTACAACTTGCATGAAGTGATCCACAGGTTTCACAATTAGAATCTGCAAGATTGAAACTCCAGCCATGAGCAAACATCTAAATTGATGCTTTTATAGGTTAATCTCCATGTTGTCTATTAGCCTGACGTTTCCAAACCAGGCAGCAATACAAAACACACTAGGACTTCTTATGTCTTCAACAACCTCTAAAGTTTCTTGCTCAACAATCTGTAAACAGAAAAGGCAAATTCCATTAGAACTTATAACACGTGATAACTTACCAACAGAAGGTACATTCCAAGAATTTACAACTTATTACAAAGAAATAGAGGTCTTGGTGAGAAAATAGTAAAAAGGGCCCAAGAGATTGGGGAAAAATAAAAAATGAAGCACGTCTGTTCACCTCAGCATAATCAACTCTTCCGCCAGAATCTTCTATTTCTTTGATGACCATTTCTCTTAACTCTCTACAATTAATCTGACCCTTATCTGCAGCTAATCTCGCTCTTGACAAAGACCTGCTTATGGATAGTGCCTAAAAACGATCGGGAAAAAAAATTATATTAACTACCATATAGTAATAATATGAAAAAAGCAACCGCATAAGTTTTGCAGAATAATTGGTTTTTCCACAATCAAATAGAAGGGGATCTAAAAACAAACTAACTGATACTACTTTCATTCAAAATTGTTAATAGTGAGTTGTAAGTTAATGAGCTTTGAGGGGACCTTTTGCCTTTCTTCAGGTGAGAGGCGTACGTTGCGTGAACTCATTGCAAGGCCATCGTGCTCACGAACTATTTCAGAGCCTATTAACTTTATGGAAAAATCGAGATCCCGGACCTGTCCACAGAACAAATGAAAAATTGGATGGCTGTAACAGAAGTTACATACATAAATTGTATATTATCTCAAGTTACTAACTTTTAGATGCACTCGTTGAGAACAACTAGCTTTAAACATGTTCCATTACAATATAAAAGAACAAACCGACAATAAGTTACTCAAACGGTAAAGTCCTTCGATTGATTCCAGAATCAAACCAGCACCTTGATCCTGGTGCCTCTGAAGGGTTCCACTTTGCAAATGACTAAAATGGTCAACTGCATTAGATGTTCAAATTTTACTTCTATAGTTGCCTCATAACAAGGTCCTTCCAAATCCCATATTATATATTCCCCTCTTTTGGCCCATTAATATCTAGAAATATGACAGTTCCAAAGCAAGAATGATACTTAAACAGGAAGCACAGAAAAACAAAGTAGTTGTTCATATATAGTCTTGTACCAAGCAATTATATCAAAACAAATCAATATATTGTTTTACTTGTCATTGCTCATAAATCGGGCAACCATGTAACATCATATACTTGCCTAAAACTAGAAACCACCAAGCAAATAACAATTTTCACTACCTCCAACGGCAATATCATTATACTTCTGAGTATTTATGCTGACCATTAATCAAATAACAATGAATGGTTATAAAAGAGTTTTCTCTAGGTCAGAATTGAGAGACAAGGAATACTTGTGCCCAATTGGGTTACCCTTTTCAAAGAACAAACAGAGGAATAGAATTTCATTAGAAGTTACCATCCTCTGGATAATGCGAAACTGTTGATAATCCTTCTTTCCAAAAACTGCAACGTCAGGCTCCACAATATTAAACAACTTGGTGACAATAGTAGCAACTCCTCTAAAGAAAATAGGCCTGCTCTTTCCACACAAACCCTTTTCCAATCTCTCAACTCTAACCCATGTTTCATGCCCCAGCCCTTTATCCTCCACACAGGAAAGAATTTCTATTTCTTTCTCGTCAGTCCCTTTTTTACTTATTGTGTCTGTTCCATAGTCATATAGATTATGTGGGTGGAAAACAATATCAACACCGCCAGAAATTACCTTGAGCTTTTGAATATCACCATGGAAGTCAGATGGGTACGTGGAAAGGTCCTCAGAAGGAGAGAATTGACCTGGGTTTACATAGACTGAAACTACTATGAGGTGGGAATGCTTTTGGGCTTCTTTGATGAGAGAAATATGACCCTCATGGAGGTAACCCATTGTGGGTACAAGGCCAATCGTCTTGCCTTGAGATTTCATGGTTCTTGACCATTTTCTCATCTGGTTCTTATCAGTAATAATCTCTGGTTCTTTCAGGGGCGGCTCAAGAATGTGTGAGGTCCTATGCCACAATTAAAATGGGGCTCTTGATTAATTAGTATAAATGTTACAACAAATTAATATCAAATTTATTTAATAATAAGCATAAAAATTACTATAGTCTAAATCTATATAATTAATAAGTAATTTATATAAATATAAATACAAACACTAGATATATAAAAGTACCAATCCCACATGACAAAGAGATTACTATAATTCATTGTGAATTTGAATTTTTCATTCCAAGTGTTTGACTGAACTTTTTCAAAAAATAAGTGGGAGGGAAATAAGGGTGTGAAGCTTCAGGTTTTCATAAATTCAAAAAATATTACTTCAAGCATTCAACAAATGCAGAGAAAAAATTGAAATGAATTGCAATTATGAATTATTCAAAGGTACATAAAGAATCATATTAGATCACTAAACTAGCTAAAAATAAGGTCCAAAAAATCTACAACAAAGAATAAAATTGAAACCATTAAATCAAAACCTTCCTCATACGTCTGAGCCCAGTTACATATGAAAAAAAAAAAAAAAACGAAAAACCGATCTTTTATTAGGAAAAAATCATGAAACCTAACAAAGAATAAATCATTTGATACCAATCGCTAATAAACCAAATTAGAGAATCAAAGAGAGAGGTATCTTACATTTTCAGAAGAGGAGATGGACCGCTGGAGAAGGGCGAACGTAAAGAGAGTGATATAGAGGGACAATGGAGACTATTGGCTTAGTGAATGGAAGCTATGTTACTCCAACTCGTTGGTTTACCCCACCGTACCGGTGTTGACGACACCGACAACGACACCGTTACGGGAAATGTGTCCAACCCAGCGAATTTTTTTTGGACACGACAGTCAGAGTAAAAAATAAGATTAAAAGAAAGAAGTGGAAGAAGCTGAAGAAATGAAGAAGAAGACGAAGCTAGATCTGGCGGAGGATGAGGCGGCTGGCGACTAAGTTAAAAATAAAAAATATTCAATAAATTTAAATAGAAAATATATTAAATCTATATATATATATATATATATTCAATAGTTGTATTCAATTCAAGTGTTCGTGTCAAGTATTCTAAAATTATAAATTTAACAAGTCCAATACTTAAACAAATGTCCATATCCAACACTCGTAAATTGTAATCGAGTCCTAGAATGAAAGAAATGGAGCCTAGCAGCCCTAACTAAGCCAATCGCAATTGTGAATAATTCTTTACCCGTTGGACCACGGGCGATTAAACTCCCTATTAGTTTTTTTCTTAAATATAATTTAAAACTCATGTTTTTATAAAAGAGATAATTTCTTTTTTATTATAAAATGGACACTTTTATTTAATTTTTCACTCCTCTATATAACATAGAATAAAACTATCAAATATTTTACAAGTTTATCAATCAAGCGATAGTCCAGTGGTTTTGGCATCAAAGTTAAGATGTTTGGTTATTGTCCTCATACGATAAGGTGCAGATTCGAATTTTTAGTGTGCTAGAGTTGTCCTCAAGGGCTTCGAACACAATTGACTCCCGTGTTCTATCGTCGGGCTTTAGTTTTTCAACGTCTTCTGACTCACCCTTGATTGATATCTCAATGATGTAGTAGTGAGTAATAATAACCCTATTCTCTAAGAAGACTTTATATATATATATATATATATATATATATATAGTTTTAAAAAATATACATTTTATATCAATTTACTAAAAATGACATTCTTAACACAGATTCCTTCACTACCTAAACGGAGTGTCTCTCTCCTACTAATAAAACCTTTTGGATCTTAATGTTTTTTTTTTTTAAATGTTCAATCATTTGGGCCGTTTCTTTCTTCCTACAGTTGCCGGTTATATATGTGGTGTTTGTTGAACATTTAACGTTAAGTAAGTAAAGTTATTGAATTTTTTGTTTCAAAACTTAGTTTAAATTTTCCTTTGATTTGGTTTAATTGTGTTCACGTCAAACTAGCATTCATTTTTAATGCTAATAATGAAAGAATCCTTGTGCCTTTTCTATTATCCGATTACCTCCTGTCATACACTAAACAAATATGAGATGAGATTGTTCATTGTTCATTGTTCAAAAGATGCAAAATAAGAGGAAATCATGAGAGATATATTTGAAGTTTTTTTTTTAGATTTATTAAATATTAAATATCCAATTTGCCTTTTTTTAGCACAATATTTAACCATTAGTAAATAAAGGAGTGAAAAATTGGACCAAATAGAAAGTGTACTAAAGTGTTTTTTTTTTTTTTCTTTAAAAAATAATACCAAAATGTAGCTTTTTAATAAAAAAAAAAAAAAGGGTGGAGGTTTAATCCCAGTGCGTTAGAAGGAGCAGACATAATTTTTGAGAAGAGTGTTCCTATACTGGTCCACATTTTTGTTAAATGTGTCCACATTACACATAATTATTAGATGGGCTAACATTTGAATCTAATTTAATTGCAAAAATAATTAAATGAGACCCAAATTTACCTAAAAACTATCTCCATCTTAAACAATACAATCAGTAATAAATATTGCTACATACAATTACCATAATTGAATGAGCATTTGTTTTCAAAATCAAACATTTTAATATTTAAGTTTTAATAATATAATATTTTGTTGAAATAACTAGAGAACTTAGATACCTTTGTTGAAAAACTTGGCTGTTTTTGTAAGTTTTGTTTCTTTGAATGAGGTCATTCATATTTATTAGAAAAGAATGTTATGATAAAGCATAGTGATTTACCGATTACCACAATAATAATTTTTTTTCCCCTTTTCCAACACATATGAAGTTGGAAATGACTTGAGTTTATACTTGCATGCATTTAAAGCAAACCCATTCGTTTACAATAGACCTTATTGTTTGACTTACGTTTCGATTAAAACAACGACCAATTGGACATATCATATGAACATTGAACTTTATAAGAGAAAGAAAGCCAACTATACTATTGCTAATTCAACAAGCCAATTGATCTCTAAATTGAGAAATCTGTTCAAAGACAGGTAGTCTCTTGGACCTTAATGGGCCTCTTTCATGCATCAGTTGCTCGAGTCCCTCAACCAGATCATTATCAAGTCCGAATAGATCAATGGACTGAACTTTATACCTAGTTGAGTTCAACTCCATTAGCAATTCCTCTGCTCTATTCCTTGATTTGATGTCATCAGAACCGGGAAGTCTACCATACAATACATCCTCAAGAACTTGTCTAGCTTCTTCATAACGGGCTTGTTTCATCAAACAGAGGCCAACATTGCAGGCCTTGTTCGCATCTGGATCTATTATTTGGGCTTTCCTATAAACAACCTCTGCCATCATGAAGTTTGACTTCTGCATATAAGCCCAGCCCAAGTTTCCCTGTGCAATTTGTAACAAGCATTTAACTTCTTTTCAAGGAATCTTTATTGGCATAACAAGCATATAATATAACTTTACGGCTTCAGCCTAGTGGAAGATTATGATTATTTGATAGTTGCAATTTGTATATACTTTCCATTTTTAACTCTTGTTTGAATAGTCTGTCTTCTTCTTCTATGATATTTGATTTGCTGTTAACGCTAGTGTTATGGGGGTTTGTTTAGGGTATATATATTTTTGATTTTCTACGCGATGATGTCTATGCGATAGGTACATTTTGCGAAATGAAATTTATTGGCGTAGTCTTGTCATTTTTATTATAAATGGCTCAACATTATGTATTTTACTTGAATATATAATTCACTTAATTATATAAAAGTTGTGAATTCCAATACAATTGTGAGTTGTGTAATTAATATTTAAACCTATATACGTAGTGCTTGAACCCCTCAAAGTCTTGACTGTGTATGTAGATGGATATTACGTGGTGGGACTTTTGTCGAATGTTTCTCTCTCCATTAATATACAGTAATATGTGATATGATAATCGTGGTGGAACCTAAGTTTAATTTACCTTTTCAACTCTTTTTTGAGGAAGAAAAAAAAAGTTTTTTTTTTTTTTAAAAAAATCACCAGAAAATATGGTTATATAGCTTTGCAAACACATCGACATGTTTTCTTAGAACATCATAAATTATTGGTCATATTCAAATTAAAGTATTTATCTCAAATTAGTAGAAGCAATAGCTAAACAGTTTACACAAAAAGGTCAACAATTTTGAGCTATATGTCCCTCAAAATTCGAACTATTGACCTTCCGAATAATCACCAATGTGCCTCCCATTTACCAAATCTAGTTTCTCAATGGGAGTTTTAATATGTAAGATATTGTACTTCACTTCTATACTTTCTATTGTACTCCACTTGTAATATTGTGCTTCTGTACAATAGTACACTTGTTATAACTCTATAAATATAATCCCTTATGTACATTCTACATACAATAGTTTCAATATAATACATCAATCTTTTTCTATCGTTATTATCCCTTTATATTGTTAACATGATATCAGAGCCTCTCAAACACCTCTAGAATTTTCATCAAAATTTCGCCTATGTTCATCATAGAAAACTATTATCACCATAAAGCTTCTGTTCTCACTAAACATCATCTATACTAAATCACCACCATATAGCCTTTCACGCGCCCTCTTGCGCCAACTCACTCACAGACCCAACCCTTTCCATGACCCATGCTTTAGTCGCGCCAGATCCGGGCTCCAGTCAAGCCCAACACAGGCTCACCAGACCCAATTCACCAGCACCAATTTTCTACTTCCCAACTTCGGTTCACCACCTATCTGGTCCGTTCTTCACTGGTTCAGACCGGTTCCTAGCTTGTTCTCGACTGCTCTTTCCATTTTTAAGGTTATTTTAACCTATCTAAATCCTTTTATACTCTTCCTCTTATATTTTCTCTATTATTCTCTTTAAAATGGACCAAATGGATGTTCCCAAACCAATCTCTACCACCCTTAATGATACTAACTACCTAGCTTGGGCACAAGCAATAAGGAATTATTTGAAAGGATGCAAGCTATGGCTTCTCATAACCGGTGACATCTCTAGACCCATAAAAGCAACCACTAAAATCGACTCCCTATTTGCTGATTGTCTTGAAGACTAGGAGAGCAAACATCATCAAATTATTACTTGGTTTCGTAACACCACTTTATCCTCAATCCATGGTAAGTTTGGGCATTTTGTTTGGTTGTGCCTGTTTTGTTCTTCTTCACCCTTATGAACGCAATAAATTGGAACCTCGTGCTAGCCTTTGTTGTTTATTAGGGTATGGAATAGAACACAAAGGCTATTGTTGTTGGGACCCTCTCTCTCAAGGATTGCACTTCTCTCGTCATGTCATCTTCTGGGAACATAAAATGTTCTTCTCTCTTTCCCAATTTCATGTCTATCTCCTACCTCACTCTCATTTTTTAATGACCCAACTATTGATATGTTTCCTTGTAACATTGCTCCATTACCCTCTCTATCGTCTACTACGACCTCTCCTAACGAGTCTGCTCCTTTTGCTGATCCTGCCATTACATCCTCTAAAGACCAACCATCTACCTATGCAAAATCATCACTTTGTTGTTCTACTTGGGAAAATACTCTTCCCTCTCATCTTAGTGATTACCAATGTTTCTCCACTATTTTGTCTCATCCTGAACCCCAAAACTATAGAGAAGTTAGTTCTAACCCTTATTGGCAGCAAATTATAACAAATGAATTACAGGCTTTAATAAAAGCACGTACATGAGATCTTGTTGATCTTCTGTCTGACAAATCTTTGATTGGTTGTAAATGAATTTTCAAAATCAAAACTCATTCGGATGGGTCTGTGCAATGATATAAACTTGTCTAGTTGTAAAGGGATTTATGCAAGAATATGACATCGACTACGAAGAAACTTTTGTACCTGTGGCTCGCCTCTCCTCTCTTCACAATATCATTGCTATTGCTGCTGCCCGAAATAGAAAAATGTTTCAAATGGATGTCAAAAATGATTTCCTCAATGGAGACCTAATTGAGGAAGTATACATGAAACCTCCTTTGGGATATACTTATTCACCTCATCAAGTATGCAAACTTCGTCATGCTCTCTATGACCTCAAACAAACTCCTTAGGCTTGGTTTACCAAGTTCAGTTCTACACTTACTGACTTTGGCTTCACTTCTAGCTCTTATGACTCTAACCTCTTTATTCGGAAGACCCCTATTTACTCATTTATGTAGATGATATGATCATAACAGGTAATGACTCTACTAGCATTACTGATCTCAAGCACTTTCTCAACCATCAATTTGAAATGAAAGACCTTGGTCGTCTCCACTACTTCTTGAGCCTAAAATCTTATTTAATTCCTAAGGATATTATCTCTCTCAAGAAAAGTACTCCTCAGACATTCTTAATCGGGCTAATCTTACTGATTGCAAGACTGCATCAACACCTATGGAAATCAATGTCAAACTTACTTCATTAGATCATGCTCTTCTCTCATATGCCACATTATATAGACAACTAATTGGCGTCTTGTTTATATCACAGTCACTCGTCCTAACATCACTTATGTTATTCATCTAGTTAGTCAATTCATGTCTGCTCCACGATCTACCCATTATGCTGTTATTCTTCGCATTCTCCACTACATCAAAAGCACTACATTTCATGGCCTTCACTTCTTCAACAAGTATGATATTCTCTCCACTTACTCTGATGGTGATTGGGCAGGTGACCCAACTTATTATCGATCTACCACTAGATATTGTTTCTTCCTTAGAGAAACTCTCTCATATTTTAGCGAAGCAAAAAACAATCTCTTACTTTCCGATACAGCACTAAAGCTAAATATCGCGCTTTTGCCGACACTACTCAAGAACTTATTTAGCTCAGCTAGCTACTTACTGATATGAGTATTTTTCAGTCAACCTCAACTATTCTTTATTGTGACAATCATAGTGTTATTCAAATTACTCACAATGATGTGTTTCATGAACGAACAAAACATATAAAGATTGATTGTCATTTTGTTCGTCAACATATTCTTCAAGACACTGTTTGTCTCAAATCAGTGTCCTCCACAGATCAAATAGTTGATATCTTCACCAAATCTCATCCACCAGATAGATTTCAAGACTTAGTTTTCAAACTCAAGTCGATTGTTTCTCTTCCTCTTTGAGTTTGAGGGCGGATGTTAATCTATAAGATATTGTATTGCACTTCTGTTCTACTGTACTTCCTATTGTACTCCACTTATACTATTGTACTTTTGTACAATAGTACACTTATTATAATCCTATAAATACTGTCCCTTATGTACATTTTACATATAATAATTTTAATATAATACACCAGTCTTTTTCTATCTTTATTATCCCTCTATACTGTTAATATACTGTTAACAGGGAGGTTGAAAAGTGGGTAATATGTTACTATGGGCAAAGATATACGTACCAATAATCGGGAGGTCTCTTGCTTAACAGAGACTTGAAATTTCTTGCCATGAGAACGTGCAGTCCTGGTGGGCTTTCCATTGAAAGTTTCACCTTGGTATATTAATCTCAGCTTCCTCTTTAGCAAATCTATTTGCTCATCGGTTCTACCACATTTCTGTACTATAAATATTAATTGTCAGCTTTTAAAATTTCGAAACTAATTAAGTTCTCTTGTATACATCTTACACATAAGACAAGAGTACCTTGTATAAGTCAATGAGGATGTTATCAAGTGAATCTTGGGCTTGTTTGGAGCAAAGGCATCTGAAAGACTTGACAACTTCAATAGCTTCTTCACTTCTATCAACTTGTTTCATCACCACAGCCATGTCTTTAAGGGCACTTTCTACTCTATCTCCTGTGTTTATGGCCTTCCAAAACATTACTATTGCTGCTTCCGGGTCCTTTTCTACTACCTTTTCATCCCATATATGTATGTCAATCATATTTTAATACGAAATTAATTATAATATAACAGCTTATTAATATTACTACTGCCATATTTTATATATAATTTTAAATACTAATATATATTAATTGATAAACTGTACGTGCTCTTTCATTTGGCACATATTTGAAAGAGTTGGTTACAAGTAATTTGAACTTTGGAAGCAGCCAATAGTTATTTAATAAAGCGATGAGAGTGTATTAATGTTGCCTCAAGTAATGTTCTTATTTGATTCCCATGCTAAATTACCGAATAACCCCAAATCCAACCTCAACGCATTGCTTTCCTCATGAAGTTTAAATATGTACATTGGTATAGTGACTCCAAACCCTAGCCTAAACAATAAACTCTAAATTCTAAAAATGTTTTTCAATTTAGCTCGTATCATAATATAATTGATGATAAAGGTGTAAAATTGGATCGAAATTTATTTGACCATATCATCCCTCTTAACTAATTACCAGCTTCTAGAGTACAACACAGCTAGGAATTCAGATCAACGAGAAGTTGCAATAATATGTCTTTTTCATATTAAAAAAAGGAGGGAAGTACTAGAGTTTAAGTGAACGTAAATTAAAACCATTAATTGCCCATTAGTCTCCGTAGTTTAGAACAACTAATGAGTGTGCATTAGTGTATTGTGTATCCGAGACTAAATTGTATCGATTGAAAAGGGAGAAAAAAAACCATTATATGCAGAATATGATTTAGAAGAAACAATTAACCTGTAAGGCTATATAAAAAAGTGCTTGAAATTACAAAAAAATATATATAATTAAATATGATAATAAGATTTATTTTTATATATGCAAGAAGAGAAGCATTTTAAGATTTATTATTGTAAATTAATTAATAATTGAAGACAGTACATAGATAATCTCATAGAGAACAAACCTGAGCATGTTTGGCCTTAACATAAGGACTATCACCATTAGGAACCTTGTGAATGACATGGTAAAGATCTTCCCTACCTTTGCCTTTTGTGCTCATCTTCTTGGAACTCCCATCCATGTTCAATAATTTATCTCTCTCTTCCTTTAGATACGACCAAGACTAGTAGTTAACTAATAGAGCTCAGCGTACCCTCTAAAAATGAAAATAAATAAAGAAAGACATATAGGAGACCCAAATATACATTAAACATTTCAGCAGTTCTAAAGATGAATATGGACATATTCATGTCTAAGTTCGTCCTTTTGGTGTCAGACCAATAAGCTGTTATACCGTTTGTCTCTTTTGACACGTGTCCTATTAAGTAAATTTATTTGTATTTACTGTGCAGTGACTCCACCACCATGCTTATTTTTTCAAGTTTTTCATTATGATTCTGTGAGATCTGATCAATTTACTAAATATTTAGTTTTAATATATTTTAGTGACAAATACAGCAAAAATTAGGAAGTGGTTTCTTCTAGGATTCCATGTGTAGACCTTTTGATGAATTTCAATAGAGTGCTGAAGCGGGACGGACAGTAGGTAATATAGTTAGATTGCACAGATTCATATATTCAAACGAGAAAAATGTACGTAATAATTATTAAGATTTTTTTAACAATAATTTTTTATACTAACTCATTTTATTATTTTTAAATATAAGAACTAATATGAGTAAATAAAAAATTATCGACTTTTCCTTCTAAACAGCTTTTTAACCCTCCGACTGTTGAAAAAAAAAAATAGGGTACTCAAAATTTGGTAGCTTAATATTGACTTTAAAAATATATGTATTTTGTATATTTTAAAAAGTGATACATATTTTTTTTTTCTTATGAGGTAAAAGTAATTTTTGGGTTAGGTGAAATCATACTAATAACAATTCATATAAAAACGGAGTGTAAAAAAGTATACTAGCTTTAATTTGTTATTTGTTTAATTTATTTTAAACCAAGTAAATGACAAAGTTTTAGATAAATATTTTACTAAATAATATTTTATGCTATTAGTCAAATTAATCTCTAACTTTTACACCTCAAAAGATAGATTCAAGAAGATTATCTAGCTACCCAAAATAAAATTGTCTAGTGCCACGTCAATTCTTTAGAAATTATTGCTTGTATTAGGTTTGGTTTTGGCGTGAAGGAACAAAACTACGAAGAACGATCAATGACCTTAAATATAATTATATATAATCTAGAATCGAGCTTGCTGCTTTTGAGTTTTACTATTTACCAAATTGACTGGATTATATATATATTTTAAGAGTCACTTAATTTGTAGTAACATAATAATTTAGTCACATGTATTAAAATGAGACAATTCAATCATTTTTAAAATAATAAAATAATATTTTATTATTAAAACTAGAAAAAGAAGTGATCAATATCAATTGACACATTACCTCCCTCCATTTTTCTCCTTTATCAACATTTTTTATAATTTTTTTTGTAACTCTTTTTACATTCATTATTTTAAAAAAAAAATTATCTTTGAGCATGTTACTTATATACTCTAAATTTGTCATTTTCTTTAAGGGTTTTTTTTTTCCCAGTAACTTATCCATTTAATTTCTAACAAAAGAAAAAGCAACACATACACATAATTTCACACGAATAAAAAAAGAGGAGAAAATGACTAAATATAGTCATTCATTTTCAAAATAACTATAGGGACGTTGAACTCAGTTCAATGGGCGGATGAACTATGAATATAAAATAAATTTTCATTTTTTAATTTATAAGTTATATTAACAAATAATCTGATAAATCAGCAGGAATGTGAAAGTTATCCGCAACTATTATTTGTAAATAAGGATTAAATCACTAAAATGACGATATTTACAATTTTATTTTACAAAAGATATATAGAAAATATTATTAATATCGTCAAGAGTTTCATTGCAAAAATAAAAAGGTGTGCTTTTTGAAAAAATGCTCACTTTTTTTTTCCCTCTTTATACATAACTAAACATAAAGTAGAAATATAAGAAAATTTTGAATTAAAAAAAAAAAAAAAAAACGATGCTTAATTAATTTTTTTTTTTAATTTTAGAAAAGTAATTAAGATAAAACAAATTGAATAGTACTTGTATCTATTATAATAGTATTTTCAATAAACTATTAGCTAAATAAAATATTAATAAATTTAATGAAAAATAATATGCTCTAATACTAAATAAAATTTAACAATATTTCATGAGTTGGTTCAAACATAAATTAAGACTGAAGTTGAACTAATAAAATTGGTTTTTAAAAATAAGAATTGATCTGGTTGAATTCAATAAATAAAGCTTATTAAACAATTCAAACTAAACCATTTAAATTAGACCCCGAATGGATTGAGTGGATCAGTATTTGCATTATTTAGGTTTTTTTTAAATCATCAATTTAAAAAAAAATGTTTATTTTTAATTACTAAATAACTATTGTATTAAATTTTATGTTTTAATGATCGTTTAAAATTATGACCAAAAAGGTTTTTTTTTTTTTTCAAACAATAACTAAACAAATATTGTATAGATTATATACATAAACAAATGATTAATTTAAATAATAAATATGTAATTAAATAAATAATAATAATATGAGTTGTATGTATTATACATATTTCTAAGTTTCATCCAGGACTTATCCATAAAAATTGTTTGTTGATGCTTGATATTAAACATTATTGTATTACCTTGCAAAATTGAGAAGTTGTACTGACAAAAACGATTTTGCTGATTTCAAGTTTTCAACTATACATGGGCATTATTTTTGTTAAAAAATATTACAAAAAAATATTAGTAAATTATCAAAAATAATACCTCAAAAATTTATAATAATAAAATTAGCACCTTTAATAATATTGAATAGGTCTAAATTATCGTCGTTTAATTCTAATTGAATGGGTGTTCAAAGAAAAATGACATATTAATTATTTTTTTAAATTGTAAAAATAAAGTTTGAATACAAAGGGTGCTAATTTTGTTATTACAAATTTAAGAGGTACTGATTTTATTGTTTTTCCCAAAAGAAAAAAAAAAATTTATCTATTACGATATATCTCGATTGTGTAATCCTTGTTTGTGAATGAAGCATGCATATCGACTATTTGGGCGAATCTAGCCTATAAAGCAGCCAGGTACAATCACAACAGCCATTTTTATTAGATAAAATATTTTTCAAAATAGAATTGTTGGATAAAATGTTACACTTGATTGTTATTTTTGTCCAACTGTAGTGGTATGTGATAAGTTTAATGATATGACGGATAAGAATCACTTTCCATTTCAAATAATATCATGTTTTGATTTAAAAAAAAAAAAAAAAACAATAGGTGTTTGAAAAAAATTATTCTTAAAGCTCAAATGAAGAGTTCAAGATGAAAGTTGTAGGAGATTATAAAAGGGAAGTGTAAGAGAACTACTACTACCTGATGGCTTATGCTATAAAATGTTTAGTGCTATAAACCAACTAGAGTTAACAAAGATTGTTCAGCGGAGAGTCGGCAGATGAAACTAGACATACTCTCATGGGGCAACAGCGAATGATTCCAAAACTTTCCAGACACTTTGTATTACTAAAAAACACATCTTTTAAGGAGTTTACTTTCTTAGATACTTCACATTCTTCAATTTAACAACAAAGATACTCTCTTCAAATTGGAATGTTCAAGCAAGTATCCAAGTAAACTCCTAAAAACATTTGAAAAAAAAAAAAAACTTTATAAGTAACAAAAACAACACTCAAATAACATAAACGTCTAATTAAAAAAGTTCAAAGTAGATAATAAAAATATATTAATCGAATATAATGAATACATATAGGCAAGTAAAAATCAAGGCAATTAATAAAGAAAAGGACACACGTTTGTTTATAAATGAAATAAAGATATTTATATAACAAAAATTTAAATACAATTCGACTGCTGTGCAATTTTGCTAAATGCAACAAAGGACCTTACCCGAAGAAGAAAGCATTAAACAGATACCGCTAAAAAAATATGCCAAATTCTATAACTCACATTTCACGCTATTAAAACAGTGTATTGATAAAATTCAACACCAAGGGCCTAGGCAAGCATTTAGCTATAGCAAAAAAAAAAAATTGTGACTATGCCATGTTGCCAGGTCCACTTGAGCGGCCACCAGTCCTCCCTTGACCACGGGCATAAGCATAAGCTTTTCCCCCTCCACTTCTGCCTCTTTCATAACTTGAGCCTATAGGATGCTTAATATTATTAGATTCTTTTTTATCATCATTAGATTAGCTTTAATAAAAATTCAACAATTTGACTAATAACATAACAACATTTCTTATAAGGCATAATTGCTTTCATGTTCTTTCGAAGTAAATTCTGCAATAAAAATTACATGAACTTCGACCCAAACATTCAATCAAAAAAGTATAGAGACAGGAAATTCCATTAGTCCATGTCCGGTTTGAATTAATAAGTTTAAAAGAAAGGGATAACTACGTTGAAAAGAACTTATTGCAGCAAACTTACCACCATAACCTCTACCTCTACCTCGCCCACCACCTCTGCCACGAATTGAGAACCCACCAGTGTCATCTAATAACAGAGACTTCAATATCAGAAAGAGATGAGTCATGGGGGAAAATCATGATATCTCACTGAAAGAACAAGAGAATAAAAACCCTCACAGAAACAAAGAACGGGCTAATATTTAATCAAGAATCCATACCTTGATAGTTTCCATAACCTCGGCCACGACTTGGATACCCATCATTATCATCTATAAAAAGGAACTTATAGATCAGGAACAGATGAGTCATGAGGTAAAGAAAAGAAGATCATAATCCCTCGCTGAAAGAAAAATAGACAAGAACACAGAATGGGCTAATAATATAATCAAGAATATATACCTTGATAGTTTCCATAACCTCTGGAGCGACTAGGATACCCACCATTGTCATCTAATAAAAGGAACATAAAAATCAGAAACAGATGAGTCATCAGGAAAAACAAATCATGATCCCTCAATGAAATAAAAAGAGAACAAATCCTCACTGCAATAAAGAATGGGCTAATAATATAATCAAGAATCTATACCTTGATAGTTTCCATAACCTCTGCCACGACTTGGATATCCACCATTGTCATCTAATAAAAAGAACATAAAGATCATAAACAGATGAGTCATGAGGAAAAACAAATCATGATCCCTCACTGAAAGAACAAGATAACAAAACCCTCACTGAAACAAAGAATGGGCTAATATTATAATCAAGAATCTATACCTTGATAGTTTCCATAACCTCTGCCACGTCTTGGATACCCATCATTGTCATCTAATAAAAGGAACTTAAAGATCAGAAACAGATGATGCATAAGAAAAATCATGATCGCTCAATGAAAGTACAAAAGACAAAACCCTCACTGAAACACAAAATGAGGTAATATAATCAAGAATCTATACCTTGATAGTTTCCATAACCACCTTGGTACCCATACCCGCCTTGATATTTACCATAACCACCTTGATGGTTGCCATACCCTCCTCCCCTGCTCCACCCCCGCCCCCTCCCTTGACCACGTCCACGACCTCGTCCTCTGCCATAGGAATCTATATTCAAAAGTAATATATGTATTAGAGACAAGGAAAGGTACCTCAGAAATATGTTCCAACTATGACACATTGATTACCTTCATTTACAGCATTGTATGGAGCACGACCTTGTCTAGGTTGTAGATGATTCTGATAATTTGGTTGTGGCCTCAAATGTTCCAATGGGTTTGGAGGTTCGTACCTGTAGAAAATTTCATTAACATTTTCAACCCAAAAAAAAAAAATTCAAGTAGCAAAGAATATAAGGAAACAAACTTCTACTTAATATTTTACAGGTAAATAGTTTGATAGAAAACACACACAACCAATCTATAAAAAGCTTGCAGAAGAAGATCCAATATCTTCAGAACTTACCCTGGAGAATCTTTCTTAAGCTCGCTAGTTGATAAAGTGATTGAAATCATGGATACATGGCGAGTCATCTCTACACTGCATCATGTAGGTAAGTTTAGTTAATAGTATCTAATTCTTGTAAAATGCCAAACTCATGTGAGCATCTCACATGACACACAAATAATTATTTGAGGCTCACTTCAGCATACGATCTTCCAAAAAAAAAAAATTCAAATAATAAAGTTGAAACCATGTACATACGGCACAAGACCCTCTTCAATTGGTTCCCATACATCAGTTATGCTTTCTGAACTAATAGCAGTGTCTTGATGTAACTGAGGAATTCTTTTCTGTATGACAGGGTTACAAAGAGCACATTAGTTCTGCACATTTATGTGCCTGAGTGAGTGTGTTTGAAAGAGAGAAAGAGAAAGATGCTCCAACCTTTATAATTTCTGCAATGGCCACTGTCTTACTGATAGCTTGTCCCATTGCTTTCAAGACAATCTCTTTTACGCGTTTTTCCTACATATATAATGGCACCAATGCAGTGAATGATTTTACTAATATTTATTACATGAAAAGAATTAATATTTGAAGCAATATCTTATTAGCAAGACACTCTCTAAGGCACTTTAAACTCAAGGAACTACGAGATAAAAGTCATCTCCAGAGAAGTGACTAACGATAGGGAACTGATAGGATACTAGACAAAACAAAGGACAAATCTTAGCCAACAAAGTTAACCTCTATCAGAGCAGAACCTTCAGAAGAATGTCCTATCAAGCAAATGATCCAACCAGATGCTCCCTAGAAATGTCGGATTTCTACCAGAGGAATGGTTGCTACCTGATATTGGAACTTACTACACAGAAGAATAAATAATTATCAACCTCCTTGATGAACACCTACACCTTAGACCAAGGTATAGGTTGCTTCTCCTAACCCAGAAAAAGTCAAAAGCTTATAACAGAAGTCCTAACTAATTCCTTCACTTTATTGGCCAAGGTTTTACATAATTAATAGTTAGCGGCAACTTTGAGTCGATAACAATAAATTGTAACTTGAAAACTAGCTTTTCCAATTTCAGCAGACTTTGTGCAGGCAAACAAGCCCAATACAATTAGTGAGGCACTAAAAAATGACCGAATGAAAACGTAAACAGGACCTGCACATTCAAGCACTACAGGCCAAACGAAGAAACAGAAAATCATAAATAACAGGAGGCAGTCGCTCACAACATACACAAGATGCCTTACAACCCTGAATAGAAGACGATAATTTATTATTTATAAAATATATTAATAATGAATAGAGATACACTATTCAGTAAAGTCATAGACAAATACAAAAAATATGAACATTTTAGTGAAGCACTACAAAGCGATAACGATTAACTTCTATTGTAAAAGAAACAAAGGAGCGCATAAATTTCCAGTAAAAATATATCAAGAACAAATAAATTAGATATTATATCTCTAAAAAGCCTTTTCAACGAAAAGAAAAAAAATCATAAATTATGCACAAGAATGTGACATCTGAAATACTATTTAAAAAGCAACTATAAAAAAATAAAATAAAATAAGAGAATAGCGATGATTGAGAGAAGAAGATGAAGGATACCTGAAGAAGGGTAGTGGCATAGCTGATATAGTTTCTGATAGCACCTTGGGTAGTGATTCGGATCTCATTTACATTGATGGGCGATTCGAGCTTAGGCTTCTCGACCTTCTGGTACCTATCCATGTCCGGTAGGTTTGAGATTCTTCGGAAGAAACCAAAAGAAAATCAGAAAACACGGACCTTCTGAGTTCTGAGAAAACCCTAAAACCCTAGCGGATAGAGAGAGACAGATAAACAGTAAGATTGAAAATTTGGGCTGAAAACAGACTGTTCAGTCGAGCTATTTTATAATTTACTCGCGAGTCGTGATTGCAACGCTCAATATGCACGTGACATTAACCACTTTTGGTGTTCTTGATATGAATATCGAATTATTGATTATGCTCCCCTCAAACAATAAATATAGTTATATTTGTAATATATATAAAAATATCAATGTTTAAAATAAATTTATTTTTATATTTTAAATTATTAATATAAATTATATTTTTAAAATTTATTATCTTATTTATACTATAAATATAATAATTGAATAAAAATTTAATATATAATAATTATCACATTCAATAAAAATTTTAAATATTATTTTATTTTTACAATTAATTTAAAAGCCTAAAATGTTGATTTCATATTTATTTTAAATATGTTATCAAAATTAACTAAAAAAATATTAAATTAAGTAAAATAATTCACGCATAATACATGATTTTTTAATATATATATATAATATACACATTAGTTTTAAATTTTTATTATGTATGGCTCGGTGCATATAATATAACTACATTATTTAAGTTATTTATTTTAATAAGATTATTTAAATTAATATTTAATTTATAAATAATTTTTTAGGTAATTTATTTATTTTTTATTTAAAATATTAATATTAATTTTTAAAAAATAAATAATGGTCATTTATTTTAAAAAAAAAAAATTGGTCAAGGTCATTTATTTAAAATTGATAAGTATATAGTAGTATTAATTGTTGTATTTTTTTCATAATTCTTTATTTTTAAAAATGTCTTTAAATACGATTTTTAAAATTTGATAAGTATATAATGGCATTTTAATTTTTAATTATGTACAAGAGAAACCAATTCTTAAAAATTTTATTTATTATATGAGCATTTTTATGTTTATTAATGTACTAAAAATAATAAAATAAAAAAAAGTGAAGAATAATTTAAATTGTACATAATATAACTAATAAAATAATTATTTATAATAAGTGTATTTATTATAAAGCTATTTTAATACTTATTTGTGCACGAAAAAACTATAAAGATAATTATTCTTAAAACTATCAAATATAACTAATTTAAAAATATGAAATATTAGTTTAAAGGCATTTTGATATTTAGTATTGCAATAATCGACAATAATTAAATAATAAAAAAGTTAAAAGAAAAAAGACGAAGGACAAAATGAAAAAAATAATACATGATAAAACGAACAAATGTAATTATACACAAAAGTCTAATATATTAGTATAGAAGTATTTTGGTATTTAGTAGTGTAAAAAAATCAATAATGTTTAAGTAATAAAAAAAGTTAAAGCTAAAAATGAAAAGGAAAAAAAAAAAAAAAAGATAAATTGCAAAAGACAATACATAATCAAACTATCAAATATAAGATGCATAATAAAAATATGGTATATTAATATAGAACAAGATAGGAATAGAGAAATTATCTTTTATAGGTTGGAAATTTTAAATACATTTGAGAAAATTTCTACAATACATATGTGTATGTTGCATCGCTGATCTATGTCCCATGTTCGTGGTAGAATTATCAAAACTAACAATATAAACCACCAGCAATCCAAACACCTGCAGTATGTCAAAACAAAAACGGTATGATGAAAAGCAAGTACTAAAAGGTCCAAATCTCCTGTTACTAGCAAAAAAATGCCTGAACTCCTGGAAGTAGCAAGTGGGATAATGATAATCTTATCAACTTTATTAACAAAATCTGAAAAATAAATAAAAGTTAACAATTACATGTTTGGGAATAAATGCTAAGCTGAGCGTATTATAAATCACCAGATAATTCACATAAACTGAACTGATGATAGTAATGAAGTCAATAATAGTACAGATACCAATATTGTTTAAAGATAAGATGTGAAGTTTCAAGGGTTTGTTCATTGACTAAGCCAACAAAATATCATCAGCCCCAGTTTACAGTCTAAACATTCCCATGTACGTATCCAAGAGAATATCTTAATAATGAAATAAACACATAAGAGATTTTTGACCCTTTATCCTTCTTTGTTGGTAGAGAGCTTATTAGCATTATAGGTCAAGGCTCAAGAGTAACATCCCAACTACATAGTAGTTTTTCCACAAAGCCTATTTATTTGAACCTTCCACGCTTCCCATCAGAATTGCTGTCAAATGTGTTACCACATTTATAGTGTAATTGCATAATCTACTTGACATTAAATTTGACTGCAGTGACGATCTTCCTGCAGTTCAAAGCGACAAAAGGTCGTAAGTAAGAAGTTTCTCTTTAACCATCTTATCTTATATTATTGAAATATGACACTCAAAGGGTCTCGATTTTCTATATTAGTAAACAACATACTTTCAATTGTAAGATTGCTCTATTTAATTGCTTCTATGTGCCAAAGCAACAATCAACATGGTGTATGAGCAAGAGTTTGCAGCAAAAAAAGGCTTCAATGTCATGGTGTAAGTTACATGACATAATGAGCTGATCTATTTGCCAAAAAGCTAAATCTTTCAAAGAGGACAATTGTTTGGCAAGAGATACCATAGAAAAGAATCCTAGTTAGGGGCTTTGCCTCTATGATTCTCAAAGTCATGATGATTATTTTCTTTCCCTTGGAGAAGGCAAAATCCTTGCAAAGTAAATTTCCCTGGTATAGCTCATAATAAAGATCACAAAATTTTAGATACCATAAGCATACATCAGTTATACTATCTCATACATGATTCAGAATTTCAGATTATAGAAATAGTACTACAGCAATTGCTCAAGCATAAGATTAAATCTTCAAAACGGGCCATACTTTGTTTAACACAGTCATCCTCAATTACATCCTGCAACTTGAATTTCCAGCAAGCTAAAAAAAATTGGAGTGTACCTAAATGACATTACGTTACTCAAGGATGGGCTGCACTGGTCTCGCATCTTCTTCCTCGTGCCGAAGAATGTTCTGAAGCGAAACAGAGGAACAAAAGCTAATGACTTTGTGAAACTTATTAACAGGGGATGGCAATTTGGGCACCCTCCTCCAGCTACACTTTCCAGACTCGCTGTTAATTTCACAAATGCAAGCTGGGTACTTCTTATGATATTCCTCGTTAAACACGTATATGAGATTACCCAATCCCACACATTTCAAGCTAGCAAATCTATCATCCTCATCATTATCAAACAAGCTACAAAGCAAGCCCTGAGGCATAATAGCAATCTCACTAAACTCCATTGTCTCTTCATCAATCTTCCACAAATTAAACGACGGCCCAACAGGAGCATTGCAAATTCCAGCCAAGACTAGACGTTCCTGGCATGCAATCAAGAACGAAAAAACAACCCCCGGAGGCCTAAGCGTATGGACCTCACTCCATACCCGTTTATACAAATCAAAGTAAGAAATAAAGCAGGAATATATCCCAAATATGTAAAATTTTCCATGGAACAAAGCCGAAGACAAAGACTGTGAAGAATTCCCAGACCTGAAATCTGCAGGTAAAGGTGGACAAAGCTCCCAAGAATCCAAACGGGGATTGTAAATTTCCACAGCCAAACGGTCCTCGATATCAACAAGATTGCCAATAAACCTCACACCACCAACAACAATGAACGTGGGTACGCCAGAACCATTATCGAAAACACCCAGAAGCGGATTAATACGTGAAAAATGAAGCGGAGAAGTGACACGCCAAACTTGTTTGAGAATACGAGAGTAGCTGAAATTGGGTGCGGTTGTGAGAAAAAATCCATCGGCGCCGATGAAACAAGAGGAGACAGATCGGAGATGGCCCAGATGAGTAGATGCAGTGGGTAGAATAAACCAAAGATTGGAAATGGGGTCAAAGGCAAAAGATTGATTGTTCTTGGAAGAGGTGTTGTGGAGGCCATAGAGGAAAAACCAAGGCTGCTTTTGATGATGGGTTTGTTTGGTAATGGAGGAAAAGGTTGGGGATGAGATGATAAAGTACCAGAGCTTGCAAACAGTGGAGGCTCTGATAAGAGTTGGAATGGGAAGGTAAGAGAGGATCAGCTCAGTTAGGTCTGAGCTAAGGTTTCTAAAGTTGCTCATGTTATTGAGTTAGGTGGAAGACACAGTTGCAGAGAATCACACACAGAGAGGAAGGAAAAGAAAGAAGAGAGTGTTTGTTTGGGAAGATAATTGAGGGAGATAATTGGTGTGAGAGAGAAATCGGGGTTGTTGGAGCATGAAAAGGAGAGGGGTGGGTGGGAATTTTTTTGTGATGTTCTGAGTTCTGATGGTTTTACGATCTTTACGGTTTTGTCTGACTTTGAAGAAGGAGACTTGAAAGGTCATTGGCTCTTTGCTTATCTTTTTTTATTTTATTTTTCAAGGAGAGAGAGATCTTTTTTTTTTTTTTTACTTTCTTTCTCCCATAGTTTAAATCAAAGCAGCCAAGCAGGAAAATGCTGAAATTGATGATTATCTCAGTACTCAAAATATTAGAAATTAGGTAGTCCAGTGGTAGGACTCCTGTGGCTAAGCACCTGATTTTCTGTCTTTATAAGACAGGGCGCGGGTTCGGAGCTTGGGAGGCGCAGTGGTTCGGCCTCCGGGTATGGCTAAATGCCTCTTCGAACTTTGACGCTCTGCTGAATCGGACTGCAGTCCGCCAGGTGCCGCTAGCCAGCTCGGTGCTTGTGGCGTAACCAACAACTGGTTATGATCTACGGTGGTGCGGCAGTGTGCGACAATAGCCCTATCCGGCCTATACTGTGGTGAGCCTTTTGAGATCAAAAAAAAAAAAATTAGAAATTATTTCGTTAAATCCATAGAAAACAAATTTCCTTTCATATTAGTAAAATAATAATAATAATAATAATAATAATAATAATAATAATTTTTTTCTTTTTGAACCGATTTAAGATTTAAATTTTAGTTAAAACTGTTTTTAAATAATTTAAAAATACTTTTAAATATGTTTGAAAAATATTTTCAAAAAATTTTAAAATAATATTTGTACTTTCAAAAAAAATAAATAATTTTTATTTTTAATAAAAGTAATTTTAAATGCATATTTTTATTTTAAAATAATTATTATTAAAGTGTCATTCAAAATTATTTTTAATATTTTTATTTTAAATACTTAAATATTTATTTTAAAATTATTTTATTTAAATTATTTATCTTAAAATTATTTTAAAAATAAATATATTCAAACGATCACAGTGATCAACATAACTAGGAATCTTTTCAGCTGTGAAAGGTCGTTGACTATTCAGAGAGGTTTTTTCTTCCCCTTGTGCTAAGCTGTCAAAGTAGTCAGGACGAATGAGGTCAACTTATTGATTCCGCATAATTCAAGTTTTATTTGTTTTTAAAATTAAATTCTATTATATAAAATAAACACTACATGAATATATAAAATTTTAAAAATATTTTTTATTATTAATATATATATTAATTTCTATGACATAATTTAATTAATTTTTGTTGATTAAAAATCTTACAATAATTTTTTCATCCTACATTTTTAATTTTATATTCAATTAATAATAATATATTATTTAATATATATCTCAATTAAATATATATCATTATTCATAAAACTTGAGTATGAAAAGAAGTATAATTCTAAACGGCTTATAAAAATAATAATAAAAAGATTAGCAAAAACACTAGAATTAGTATGTTTAATTTTTTTCATAAAAAATATGTAAACTATTAATTTAAAATTTGTATCTTAATTTTTTCTTAAAAAAAATAATATTTAGTTTTAAAATATAGGAAAAAATTAATTTTTAATAATTTTTAAATAAAATTAATTAATATGTAAGAAACTTACCTAAAAATTTATTATTAAAATATTATTTTATTGAATACTATATATACTATTTATCCACCTTAATACAAAGAATAATTTTATTAACTACTTGTAGTAATGTTATAATCGATGTAGGTATTAAATATAGTCTAAAAATAAACTTTATTATTTTAATTAATAATTAATATTATATTAATTATAATTATAATTATACTAGATTGCGCAGAGAAGTGTTATCACAAGATGATAAGTTACACCAAAGCCAAATGTTATCCATATGTTTCTTCTTTTTCTTGCTTTGTGTCCCACTACTTGTCCTTCTTTTGAGACCTGTTTGTAGACTAGGCAACTTGGGTTGAACATGGATAACATTTTTTTTATCTATATATAGAGTGATAGTATAGCGTGTGCTGTTTCCTTTTAAAAACAGTGATAAATTTAAGGGAAAAATATCCTCCTCTTTTTTTTTTTTTTTAAAGTAGTAAGTTAATCTTTTGCCTATTTTTATAAGATTTAAATCCTTTTTTTATAAAATAAAAAATATATATAATATAAGTTATATTTTTTAAGAAAATATCAAAAATATTTTTAATAAAAAATATATTTAAATTTTGTCTATTAATTATAAAAATTTATTTGTACATATTAAAATTTTTATGTCAATATAAGTTTAAAAAGAAAAAATTATTCTAAAAAATTTATCTACGTAAATATTATAAATTAAATCAAAGTACTATAAAAAAATTAATATAGAATAAATACAAGAAATTCAACAATTAAAAAAATATAATTGAATTAATAAAATGCTATAAATAATATATTTTTATAAAATTTTAAAAATATTTAACAAAAATTTGTAAAGTCTTACAAAGTAAAAAAATTAATTGTGTCACTTTTACAAAAAAAAAAAATGACTAAAGTAATGTAAAATATAAATAAAGGACTAAAATACCTCTTTTTCAAAAAAAAAAAATTATTAGAATCTCCTACCCTAATTTAAATTCTCTATAGTTCATAATTTTTTTTCATTCATTCTTAAATTTAATTAAATTTATACATTTTTTCAAATATTGCACGCTCAATTAAGCAAACTTAATACACACTTGGAGTGGTTTAGTAGAAACAATAATGTTGTTATGAACAAAAATGTGTGATTTTTTAAATAAAAGATATACAATTCAAATCTTAAAAATTAGATGTCTCTTAGTTTGAACTATAGTATGCCTCCTCGTTCAAACCAACCATAGATACCCAAGGACATAATTAAGAAAGTTTACTTAAGCAAATATGATAGTCTATACTCTATATATAACTTTGGTCCAATCTTCTCAAAATTCTATTTGGCTTTTTTGTGATAAAATAAATAAATAAGCAAACCCAATAAATGTGGAATTTGACAATTTTCTGTTGTGGAGTACAATGCAATTGTGACAACTAACGCTATTATCCATCAAACTTATTAGTTTTTTTTTTTTTTTTAACAATTATAATTTACATACTCATAAATAAAACTTAAATTTTAGATCTTCATATAAAATATACGCCATTAGCCTGATTGACAGCAAACCTATTACTTTTACTCGATTTCAAAATGAAAGAAAGTGACCCAATTTTTGCTTCTTCTTCTTTTCTTTTCTTTTTTTCTTTTTTAACGTATTTTAGCAATAAATAAATAAATGGACCCAATTTTATAGCTGGGTGACAAGGGCTTGGCACTATTTTTGTATTTATGATTTAATAAAAATATTTTAAATTCATCATATTATTACAAATTTTTAATTTAATATTTATATTAAAAAAATTTAATTTAATACTCATGTTATTAAAATATTTCAATTTAATATTCACATTATCAAATTTTAGTACACTTATTTTAGGTAAAAAGGATTAAATCATAACTATTTTGAAAACATGAATATTAAAATAAAATTGTTTGAAAATGTGATCAATTTAGAGTACTTATGATATAACATGGGTATTAAAAATATATCAATTTTGAGTAACAATATCAATAACTTCAAAGTCTTCTCACTTATTTCTAAAAATGATTAAGTATCTTAAGATTTATTTTGTGTATATAATATTTTAACCACTTTTATTTGATAATGGATATTTAGATAAATCTATGGGCAAAAATAAAACATTTTAATTAATTTTTAAATAATAAAATATTATTTTATTAATAATTTTTTTTTAAATAATAATAAATATAATTTAATATGAAAAAAATTATTAAGCTATCAAAGTTGGGGCTCACCTCGTCTTTTGTTTGAAAGATTGAGCTCTCTTTTTTGAGAATTTTATTTTAATAATTTGAAACTTAATTTAAACAGTATAATTTTTTTTATTTTTTTCTCAAAACTTTATGTCAATTTTATATTTTATAAATTTTTTATTACTTTTATGTATCACTTTTTTTTTTTTTTGTAAATATTGTATTTGAATCGAAACTGTAAATTTTATAATATCAAAAATAAGAATTATAACGGTAATTAAAATGTAGGTGTCAATTTTTTATTTTTTCATTCCTGGTATAAGTTCAATGAAACAGACATCCATAGCCATGTCCATTCACGCATACGCATTAGTCAAATAATGTGCTAAAAGAAAAAAAGGAAAGAAATACATTTATTCGGATAAAACTTCTCGTCATTTAATATTAAATCACTGGAACAACCACCAACCTGACATTTTTAAGAGAAAAAATTTATGGAGAAAATCAAGTTTCTTCATATCAACTGGAATCCACAATGATTCATCTATAGATAAGGCTCTTGTATCTGTGAACTAAAATCATGTTGTTATGAGGTCCACATATAATTTATTAACGATGAAATGAATGGATATTAGGCCACAAGTATAATTTTTTTATTTTATCATTGCATGGCATGTAAGTAATATTCATCATTTTTTTTTTTGAATTATAAATTTAAATTATACTAAATATAATTTAAAAAAATTATCAAGGGTGAAAATTTTAACGAACGACTTGCCCTCTCTCCCTAATCCCTTTAGAGTGTATGTGTCAATTTAAGTCCCTTCACATCACTACCCATTTTAGCAGATATTTAAGTCTGTTGGTTGATCTTGCTAACCGTGTACGTTTAATTCTTATATTCTCAAGAGAAAATGAGTGGCTTCAAGTTACAGGGTGTCAATCGTGTCGTGTTAATCGTATTCGTGTTATTTATATCGTATTTTCGTGTTGGTTAACACATTAAAAAATTTACTTGAATTTTTTTTATGTTACTATTATTGATCAATTTTTACTAAAAAAAATTTATATCGTATCGTATTCAAATCATACTATCATATCGTATCAAAAATTACCGCATCTACTTCAAGCCTATCTCTCTCTCACACACACACACACCGCACCAGTTTGAGTCACTTTACCTTACTACTTTCTTGTTTTTTAACAAGCATCAAGTGATTGTATTTTTTTTTAAAAAAAAATTTGAATTAATTTTTTCATTGTGTTGATTAATTTTGTTGACGGTATATGTTTAATTGTTATATTCTATGAGAAAAAATATATGAAATTATCTTATTTATTATAATTATTATCGGTATATAAGTTAAAATAGATAGATAAATATTTTAGACCAAAAGATATTTGTTATGGTTAGGACGTGTCCATTATCAAAATTTAAAGTATTAAATTTTTATACAATATATTATTTAATTAATTTTATTTTTAAATCCTAAATATTGCATTTTTTTTTAATATGCTTTAAATATATATTTTTTACATTGTAGAAGAAAAAAAAAATGTAAATGGCATGAATGGTATTAAAAAAAAAAATTGAAAGGCTTATATATGTTCTCTCTAACGTTATGACAGGTAATAAAAATACCACCAACAGTTTATTTTTATTAATATTTATATTATTTTGAGTCATTTTTATGAAAAATTTAAATCCTTGGTATGGAAAACAGGAATGACACATTCATGACTTCCTCTTTCGTCAGTCCCAGCAGAAACATATACTAGGAGATTGGCATAAGCTTCGTACGCATCAAACCCCCACTGCAAAGATCTAATTCTTATCAACAGCCCAAACCCATTTCCAGACATCAAAATAGCAAACAAAAAAATCAAGGTAGTAGATCTCAAATATTAAAAACTTATAGCAAATAAATAGACTTTGTAAGCACAAGAATAGCTATGAAATAGTTAAGAAGATTGTGGAAAGATTTTAGGCTTATTTTAAGGGTTTGAAAATTCACAATAATTAAACTGAAAAAAAAAAAAACAACAACATAGGATACTAGTAAAAATGTTGAATATGATTTATTTAAACAATGTTAATTAAGGAGATACATATCTTAAGCTTACTCAGATGTTACATTTAAAAAAATAAAAAATTAAATCTTTCTAATATCACATGCAATCGAATCTCATGAATATCCTTCAAACCCAATTACAATGTGATACAGCAATATCCCAGAAGTTGATGAGATACACATTTCTCTTCATAGCTCTAACACCACAACTGTTAAATCAAATTCAACAAAACATAAAAAAAAATCAAGTTAGTTTAAAATAAAAAATAAAAAAAAACTTATTTAATAATTATGGAAAAAAAAAATGAAAATACTGATAATTTTGACTTACATTCTGAGTCTGTAGTGATCCAATTTCCTCTCCTAGGAGGGCAATGATCTTGTTCAATAATATTAGTAGTTGAATTAAGAGATGACATGCTCATAATACGATCATTTCTTAAAGAAGAAGCCACTGAAATAGGTGAATAAGCAGAGGTAGCTGTGGAACAACTTTGGACATCCCATCTAAAGCTAATTTTAGGTGATTCAGTGCTTAGTTGATCGTCATCATTAGCTATTGCTCTTGAAGTTCCTCTGTTTCTGAAAATTAGAACCTGAATAATGAAAAACATTATGTTGAAACTCACTATCAAGAACTACCAACAGTTGAAAATCTTTAAAGGGTTAAGGCATATGAGTTTACTACTTATTAACAATCTTAGACTTTAGTCATGTCTTACTTCAGTCTCGTTCTTAATTAGATCATTGATGCCTTAAGAATTTCATCATAAAAACATGTACTTCGTTTTACATTACAAAATATGTGAAGAAATATGTGAAATCTAACCAATAAAAGGAATGAGTTCGAATCTTAAATCCTAAATATCAAACTATCGATGGACTTACAAGAAAAAGACAAGGGTTTGTTTCTTTATGTTTTTGAGTCATTGTAAAAGCACTTCTGAATCAAACATATATATATATATATATATATATATATATATATATATATATAGCAAAACTGCTTACGGGAAGCAAAAATGATGCGTTTCTGCTTAAAAAGTTTTTCTTTTTCTTTTTTTCTAAAATTACTTTTAATAAAAGCACAAACAAACATGCTGTTCAGAAATTGTACCTTTCGACCCAAGAATTTTCCACCCTTTTCAGATTTAGCAGCTGCAGCCCATCTCAGGAGTTCCTTCATTTTTGACAAGGTTTTGGTTTTGTCCCCTTTAGACTTTTCTTTCTTGTCTGACATAGTACTACATTGCTCATGTTTGCTAGCTGATGTTGATAATATAGATTCATGAGTAATTGGTAATACTTTATTTCCTACATGAGTATTTGAATCCATCTTACTATTATTACTAATTCCTAATCCCTTAGCAATATCTTATTTCTTCATCTTCGTAGAATTGATCCAATTTTGACTTCTAATAAAACTATTTGGTCTCTTCAATTGCAGAGTGGTGTAGAAACAAGCCTTTGATATATCCTTTCTGCATACAAATATAAAAGGTTTGCTTCCACCAACATTGCCCGATTTTCGATATCTACAATGCGTAAGCAAAATTATATGGTTTGAGTCATCATCATCTTGATCTGAACAAAAAACAAAAAAAAACAAAAAAAAAAAAGGAAGAAATTTATATATAATTAGTTTGTTTATTATGATAAATGCAATGGTTTTGAACGTGAGTTTTGGAAATTGACTTACCAAAAACTGTTTCGTTCTGATGGGTAGGAGTAGAATTGTTCTCTCTTGTTTTCTCTTGTGTTATCTTAAGAAGCCATTGAAGAATTTGCCATATCAATTGACCAGACTCTAATATTAGTGAAAGTCCATACCTTTACTTGATCAGTATATATAAGTTAAAAGTAATTTACCTGCATGTTTATAAAGTCTGAAACTTCTGTATATATTGTTGTTTTAGTGTGGTAGAGTATGTGATGAGTCACTTGGTCAAATGGACAGCGCTGAGAGATCTATCTGTATTGTCTGAACCCTAAAGATTCCTGTCTAGACTTGAGAGCTCTTAGTGTATGAAGACAAAAGAAATTGAAGTGAATCTAAGGAATATAATGAGACAACCAAGCAGCTAAGTGAGGCAAAGTTGGCTTGTGACTCTTAGAACATGGGGATTAATATATATATATATAATATGATCACGAGGTTAGTATTAAATAAAACAAATTTGATTCAAGTTAAGAAACAAGATGTGTTTAGTCTTGTTGGCTTGTGTTATTGCCATCACTTTGTATACCCATTTTTCATTTATCTTATTGGTCCCCCTGCATCTCTTACTCCTTAGAATTCACCAGTACAAAGTTTACCCAATTCAAAATTTTGTTCATTAATCACCTTTCATATATTTTCAGCAGAACCCATCAGAAAAAAAGCTCAAGTGTCATTTTGCTCTAATGGGATCCCTACTCTAGTCTCCTCCAAAAAGTGTTGTAACTCTGGAGGTCAACTCAATCGAAGTCAATTATTGGACGAGAAAATGCAACACATACATAAAGTTATATTTATACTAATAGCTACATTTTATCGTGTAATTAATTTTTGCAAGAGAATAAAGATACATGACTTAAATTATGAAGTAAAAATAATTGTACGGAGATAAATCAAAATAGGTAGAGAAGAAAATAAGAAAATCAAAGAGAGACATCTTATTCTCATTCATATAATATTAAAGGATTACATTGATATTTATAGTGATAATAAACAAAAATCTTAATCCTAATAGAACTCTAAATAAGACTCCTAAATTAATAGAAAAATATTATAATAACTATCTAATATCCTAATCATAATAGTCTCCAATACTAACAAGGAAACCAATTATTAATTTAATATTCAATTATTTCAACACTCTCCCTCAAGCTGAACATAATTTATGTTCAGATTGGACAACATAAATAAAAATAAGCAAAAATTTGGCCGGTTGACTTTTTAGAAAACGGCTGTAGGTCGGTTGATCTTTCTAGAAAACGCGGCTACGATGACGACACAGGACGGTGGGTCGATTAATCATTCTAGAAAACGCGACTACGAAGTCGTGAGCTTGACAGGAAGACAGTCTTTAACTCTCCCCCACAAATTAGAGCATAAATATCACACATGCCCAACTTGAATAGTGAGGTTGAGGTTGAGACTGATACCAACAGTCGTGAATCCTTAAGGCAACAGTGGTGAAAATGGATGATACTAACAGTCGTGAAATTGACAAACGACACTGTGGCTAAGAACGGCGCAGATGGGCCGTGATTGAGAACAACTCTGATGGGCCGTGGTTTGAGAACGACACTGGTGGGCCGTGGTTAAAGTTGATTACTGCTAAACTGAGATGGCAAACAACAGTGATGGAAATGACAGTGGGATATATATATGACAGATGATGCTAGTGATGACCTCCCTAATAATAACACTGAGTATGAAGCCACAGACAAAACTACACCATAGAAGAAGTCAACATGCTCAATTGTAGATGGCTACACCATAGAAGAAGTCAACATGCTCAATTGTAGATAACTATAATGCTCAATTGTAGATGGCTATAACACCAAACTACCCCTGCCGTCTACAATTGGTGTCAGCTAGAAAGTACAACTGCCATATATTCATAGAAGATAAACCCATGAATTTTTTTTTTGCTAATTGGACTGCTGACAGTGCTGCTGACTGTTTTGCTGATTGCATTATTGGCTGAATTGCTGACTAGACTGAGCTGCTGACTAGGTAAGTAAGTTTGGACTGGATGGTGGGATAATTGGGCTTGAATCAGTGAACTTAAGTTTGGACTTGAATCAATGGGTTGAAGTGTGGGCTAATGGGTTTGGATGGGCTGGCTGAATGGGCTAAGGTGCTGTTGGGCTAGAGTTTGGTTAAGAGATGGGCTGCCTTGGGTGTCTTGTAGTTGGGCTAGGGTTTTGGTGAGTGAGATCTGGTGGGATGCGGCAGGTGAGTGATTGGCAGCAGGTGGGAGGCGGCAAGGTGGGTGAGATCTGGCGGTGGAGACGACAAGCGGCATGAGCCAGATCTGGAGCAGTGTGGCGCGACAGGCGCGGCGCGGACAGGAGGACGGTGCAGAGCAGAGACTGGCGCGCGGAGGGACAAGCACCCTGACAGACAGGCGCGCAGAACTGGGCTACAGATCTGGTGAGAGGCCGCGTGACTGGGGTGCTGGTGGTGATGCTGGTGACTGGCGCTGACGGCGCACGGAGCAGAGGCGCAGAGGCTGGTGACTAGACAGGCTGATGGTGACTAGTCTAGCGAAAGATCTGTATGGCGATGGTGAGACCAGATCTGCAGATAGGCGGCGTGGAGGCTGGCTGGCGTGCGGACGGTGAGACAGGCGCTGACGGAGAGCTGGTGAGGTGGACGGTGATAAAGACCGAACATATGGTAAATTTTTTTTTCTCTCTGAAAATTGAAGAAAGATATCAAATAAAAACAAAGAATTTAGAAAAGTGTATATTACTGTTCAGGAATCAAACACTGCTCTAATACCAAGTTAAATTATGAAGTTGAAATAATTGTATGGAGATAATCAAAATAAGTAGAGAGAAGAATAAGAAAATCAAAGAAAGACATCTTATTTTCATTCATATAATATTAAAGGATTACATTGATATTTATAGTGATAATAAACTATAATCCTAATAGAACTCTAAATAAGACTCCTAAACTAATAAAAAAATATTATAATAATTATCTAATATCCTAATCATAATAGTCTCTAATACTAACAAGAAAATTAATTATTAATTTAATATTCAACTATTTCAACAACAACATGTACATAGATTAATGAGTATAAAATTTAGGGTCAAATTTGAGTGCAGCTAGCAATTTCTGATTATTTGACCATCAAGAACAAGCAAGACATTTTCATGCATGATGCTGAGGAATTCTGTCTAAGATCACTAGTGTACATGTGTTTTCCAATATAAAAAAATCTTAATGTTGATTAGAGTTTCGAGTTTAGCAAGTTAAGAAGCATGTGAGGAGGGAGATATTTTATATTTGGTGACTGTAAACATAAATTATTAAATGCTTTTGATTTGTGAAGTGTGGGCACAATTACTTTAAACAAGGGTTTATTAGGCTCACATGGGGAAGGAGGCCATTAGTGACAAGAAACATGTCGTACATAGTACTCTGTTTTAGCACGAACTGAACAAATAATTCATTTTTGTCCTTTGTTTGTGGATCAGTGGTTCACTCTACCCATTGCAATTTCTCCTCATAAGTATCATTTTTTTATGGAAGAAAAAAGCATGGTTAGTGTCAAATTCCTTGTAGTAATGATGCATTTATGTAAAAAAGCTGTTTTATCCATAAACCGATATGTAAATTAACTTATTTGAGAAAATTAGTAACTGACATATATTCAAGACAAGACACTGATTTGTTTTGCATATGCATTTACTGCAGGAAAGCGAATGCTTTATTGACAAGTAAGCCTCTTGGTAGCTAGAGTTAATACTGAACTAGGAATATATGAAATTTTTAAGAGTCTAGTTGGGGGGTTTAATTATGTTTGTGTCTGAGCTTCCTTGGCATTTCGTTTTCATGAATATATTGAAGGTGGTGGAGAATGATCTAGGACCATTCAAACTTGTGGTTCAATCACAACTTGGATGCTCCAAGAATATCTACATCTGAATCACATCATAAATATATATGGTACTAATGCTTACATGCACCATATACCATACATATATATATATATGAAGGCCAGCTTGCTTGTGTTAGATTTAAATATCAAATTCTTGGTCATAGAATAATGATGTTAACCCAAATGAAGGTTCTATATCTATTAATATCACTAGCACCTTGTGGATTAATATAAACATCCTAAACAGCTGTGGAGTCCACAATGAAAGGAATTAGTCCCTTACATAGGACCACGAAAAAAACAAAAACAAAAACAAAAAAAAGGTTACTTTGTAGGTTTGTGACTGTCGGTGTTTTAGTTAATGTCAATTGGGATTATATTTTTTATTAGCTAGGCTGCTAGAGTCTCATGGTTGGAATCTGAACCACATTCTCTTCTTCTACCAAGGGAAAGAAGAAGAAGAAGAAAAAAAAGAACAATAAGAAACAACTCAATGATATAGAATTCTATATGGTAGTAGAAAGCTCAGTTTTAAATACAAAACTGGAATCTAGTTTAAAGTAAGGACCAAATTGTAGAACAATATAACGTAAGGCCATAGATCATTGGTTAATTCTCACATCACAGCTTCCTGCTTGCCTTTGTTATATGAATGGCTTATGAATATGGAAAATTTCGTAGCTACAGAGCATCTGCTTTTGTAACTATTGTTATCTATGATTTTTGAGCATGGTTACTAATCTATTAGTTACAATCAATAATTCCTTTTATTTTGTTTACTTGTATAATAAGCCATGTAATCAACGCCCGAATTAAGTACTTCATTGCCATGAAATAGTCCTAATTAAATTCCTTGAAAAAATTTGAATCTTTATCTTCCCAAATTAGCCTCTATACTCCGATTCCACGAAATAATAAGCAAAAACAATAATAAAAAAAAAAATCAATTTAATTTCAATTATCTTTTTACTAATTCTTAATGTAATTGACATATTTATATTAGATTATATTTATTTTGAATTTATTAAGCTAATTAATTCATACGAGTAGCACTGGCATTCTTCTATGACATATAAGCAACTGTAAGAGTAAATATATAACGGTTGTACGTATGCTGAGAAAATTACATAGACATGTTCATCTTTATGTTAAATATTTAAGTGTGTGGCTCAGGAAGGAAGATGTTTAACGACTAAAATACTTGACCCAAAAAGAAACAATAACCATGTGGGTATGCAAGAATGCAAGTCCAGCTTAGACTACCAAAGTCGCCCACAAAAACCTCGTCTCAGGAAACTCCTCTGGCAATATGCAGGAGCTGAGGTTCTAATCTCAACAACAGCTAAGTATTCCTCTTTCCCATTATACTAGATTATATGAATAGTATCGAATATAACTCTACCAAAAATTTGCTACTATCTTAATCGAAGCCAATCACTTGGTAAGATGAAAACTCCCTGAGAAGAAGGTCATAGATTAAATGCCCCACCCCACAAAAAAAAAAAAAAGCAAAAAAGGGAACAACGACCGTTAGAAGATAAATCACAAAGGACGATGACATTGACACGATTCTTGTCAAAAGACTTCTAAACATTTTGAAGCAAATCTACACAAACATTTAAAAAAACCTACAATAACTGAGTAACTTGGATAAAGAAAGAGAGAGATAAACTAAACTATACAGGTTCCACAGCAACAATCACGAAGCCTGAACATCACTTGCATCCTAAATTCAAACAGTTCCTACGTTTGTTGAGAGGGGAGTGGAAGCATGAACTGATGCTAGATCACGTTGAATGTCCATCGCCTTGTTTCCATCATCTTCCAATAAACACACATCAGAAGGCCACTCTTCTACCAATGCCATGATTTTTGCAAAGCGTGCTTTTCTGCAAAACATCTTATAAAGGCACTTTCTGCACCTTACTGGAACTATAATGGTTAAAACACTGAGTCAGCCAATGGGTTCTTAAACAAAAGTCCCAGCAGAAATCAAATTTCTTTCAAGAAACCGTGAAATTTTACCGGCATTATAGCAGTCTTGAATCATGGTTGATCTTCATCTGACCTAGACCGAGTCAAGCGCCTACGCCTTCTAGGGATTGGAGAAGCATCATCACCAGCATCATTCAATATGCGCAAGTCTTCTTCCACATCATCTTCATGTAGACCCAGGAGGTTCTCTCCCCATAGATACCGTCGTTCAGGTAGAACCCCTGCTGAGCGCCGATATCTGGTCCAAGCCCTTGACCTTGCCCTTGATTCCCCAATACCATCAATTGAACCAATCATTTGAAACAGAAACAAAGTAGTCCACCATGGCCCATTAGCATCGTTCATGCCACTAGCCCTTTCACCTACACCTGCTCCTAGCCTGTCTCCATTTTCAATAACATAGTCCCCAACTACTACAGCCCCTGGCATGGCTGATCGAAGAGCACTGACAACATCACCAAATTCTCTCTGGCGTTCAAGGTGTCGCCAAGCACGTTCTCTAGAAGGGTCAACAACAGAGGGTCTAGTAGTTGGATGAACCCTCCTTGCATGGCGGCGAAGGTCTTGGTAGTTACCAGAAAATGAACATGACTCCCGTGAGCAACTTCGCTTCTTCAGATTAAGGTACTGCCTAGCTTCTTCCACAACCTCCCAGTCAAGTACAGTTCCTCTGCACAATGGACACTTCAAGCTCAAATTGGACTTTGAGGAATTCTCAATGTCTACCTCATCAATATCAGCCCTTTCGTGGAAGGATTCAGAATTAACTACCTCCACATTACCTTCTTGGGATTCAAAATGTCTAATTGGATCTTGAGTGTTATTTTGTAGAGGTTCACCATGCAAATCAGATCTTATGGTGTTGCTTTCAGTTAGATTGTGATCATCATTAGCATAATTAGAGCTCTGCAAGTCTAAAGCTAAAGGATTTGGTAGAGGTGTATTGTTCCTAATATTGGCCCTTAACTTTTTAAAACGATCCAGGCAATTTGAATGCCTATAACTCGTATCACAAATGTAAGATCTACAGCCTTTCTCATGTGAGCTGCAAAGGATGAGAACAGCATTATGGGGATGGTCCATGCAGATAGGACACAAAACCTCATCCAGTTCTCTATGCATAGCACGGATATCTGATTCAGTACATAATCTTCGTTTGACACCAGCCATCTTGCAATATACTGTGTAATTTACTTGACAATTTGCATTTATCAGAATATACCAGCACTATCATACAATTAATCAACCAAGAAACTATCGGAAACACGAAGGCAGCAAACTTAGCACTTACCACTTACCACTTACCACATAAACACTAACAAAATAATGAGTACAATGCTTCACCTGCGGGCTGCAAAATACATGTATGCATGACAAATTCAATGATGTGCATGTGCTTATGTATGTATGTTGATATGTATGTAGAAAGGGAGAGTTTACGGGCAAACATTTTGTTCACACAGATATGTAGAAACTTAATACATATAACAATACTTTGCAAATAAAACAAGACAAAAACCCAAAATAAAACAGACATCGCTGCAAGTACAATCAAATTAACATGAACAGAGAATAACTCCTTTGCATATATACATACCAAGAGGAGAAGCTTTAAATATATTCCCTACACGAGCTTGTGGATCTTTATTTCTTTAACCAATTGAAAGCTACTGAATCTTTACTGGATCATTACCCAAGACAATCACAAAGCAAGCACTAAAACAATGCTCCAAATTATGAAATAACTAATGAAGCAACGGAAGCACTAAAACTTGAATGAATATAGTTGTTCAGCAAATAACTAGCAACTACTTCTCAAGCCACAAGGTCAGCAAAGAGTACAGAAACCTGCAGTTATTCCACAAAATAGAAGTGATGATCCCAGGGAGAATAATGCATGGACAACACAAATAAGGTCAGTTCAAAAGCTATAAAATAACAACAGCCGTAAAAGATATCACACTGTCTCAAACGAAAAGAATAGAGATTATAATTGGAGACATTCTAAAGACACGGGTGCTAGATACAATTTATACGTTTATTTACAAGAATATAATTTAACAAAAAGCAATTAAAAAGGGAAGCTGCTACATGATATCATTAACAATAACTTCAAAAGTGCAAAATAATTCCCGTCAGGTACACCACATAAGCATGCAACTACAACAATCAACAATGCATAAGGCGACATCATTAGATCAGTTACATAATATCCATCCTCATACATTCATTCAGGGGAGATTCCAAAATTGGATAAATATATTCATGCAGGAAACTTTCCAACATATATATATAAGCGGTAAGCATAGCACAATATAACAATCACTTCAGACCAGTAAATCAGTATCTAATAAAAATCAAATACAAAACAAGCAAGGGCAGATTGAAACATGAAATAACAATTAACAATAACATTAATCTAATGTGGAAGAATTCTTTCACTTGCATCAACTACTGATTCAGAAGGGGCATTTTGTGATTCCAATTATAATTCTTCAGGCCGTACCAACAAATTTTGAAACCCAAGATAAGACCCCTATAAGAATCACAAAAACACCGATCATCCCCAATTAATCCATCCAAACCCTAACCCTTGATAGAATTCCAAAAGATCCAACCAAATTCATCCGGCTACGGAACAAACAGACATAAAATTCCAGAAAAATAAAATTAAAGGAATCGCTTCAACCAAAGATCAAATTCTATCAATATCAATAAAAAAAAAAAGATCAAAATTAAAGAGGGAAATAAAAAGAGAGAAAATATAATCGAATTAAAACAAAATAAGGTTAGGATTTACGATAAGGAAAATCAAGTCCGTGGTTGAGATTTTGGTGATGTTGGCAAGATTGCGTGGAAAATTGATTTACTGAGATATAGGAAAAGTTTTAGAGGAGAAAAATAACACAAAATGTTAATGGTGATAAGAGGATTACCATTACCGTGTGCTTTATTTATAGACCAAAATATTTTGGCGGAAGCGCTTAGTGGGGACAAAAACAAACCAGCGGCTAGAACCACCTTATGTTAGAGAGAGAGAGAGAGAGAGGAAAATACACGTGGCACGCATCAACATTGTGTTAGTTCTAATCTTTGTGACTTAAGGCCTTTTTTACGTTTTTGACCTTCGTTTGATTTTAGGCTTTAAGAAAACAAAATGATAAACTGTCTCATATATTAGTTATTGGAAATTGATAATAGCTGTTACAATTAAAAAAACTAATTAGATTGTTGTTTTTGTTTTTTCTTTTGTTTTTGTTTTTCTTAGAAATTAAAATAACTGCTTAATTTAACTTTTATATGATATATGAATATATGAATTACGCGTACTATATATGTTTTTCTCTTTCCTCACAGCAGCTATGCGTGCAGGGATATACAAGATTTTACTAATATTATCACCAATAGGGTATACATGCAAGATACCATTAGCACCAAAATTATATATACACTTGCACAATAAAATTCGTTTTAAAAACAATGAATAGCTTAAGCGTATTTGATAAGCATTTCTTTTAAAACGGTTGTGTTTCTTGATGACTTGTAAACACTTTTATTTCTCAATAAATAATAATAAATTTAATTACATGATTTAATTATTTTTATACGAAAATTTTTATTTTTAATTTTAAAAAAAATATATGTTGTTTGACGTTATAAAAAAAATAACATATAATTTTTTTTCTTAAAATTGTGAAAAATAAAATCATAAAAATAAATAAATTGTATATATGTCAGAGGAAAAATAATAACTCTATTATATATTGGCTATTCCCAAACTACATGAAAGAATTGATAAATGGTCATATTTCTCGCAAATCAACGCATGCCAAAAAAAAAAACACACATGCACGATAAGTTTCGTATACTTCCTCGATACAGTGGCGATTGCATCAAAAGAAAATAATATATTATATATTTTTTATAAATATTAATAGTTAATAATATTTACTTGTTTAATATTAATTCTCTTCTTGTAACAATAATTAGTTAAAATTAAAATATTTTATTACGTAATAAATACAACAATTATATATAACATTTTCTCTATATTATATGAATTTTACTTTATCAATCTCATTATTTTAATTTTTAAATATATATAAAAAAAATTATACATTATCTTTATGAAATACGAAGGATCTATTTGTAATAATAAACCTCAATACAAAGAAAAGAAAGGAAAATAGGCTAAGTATCTCTTTTTATTATTTTTATGATTGCTTTATTTTATAAGAAATATATTTATATATATAAAAGAACGTGTTAATATTAAAAATAAGATAGAGTGAAAAATGATTATGTTATATATTTTTTTTTAAAAATTGAGTAACAAATACAAAAATTGTTTGTACATGCACATTAAAACTATTTTTGTTAGTAATGTTATCAATTTTTTATTTCGTAATCGTGAAAAAAAATTAAATTTTTTACCAATAAAAAATTTCAATGTAAAAATGTGGAGTGAGTGAGTTAGAGCATCACATTTTCCACCTTCGTGAACCCAAACTTTTTATATTTTTATAATTTTATAAATTTTTTTTATATATTTGCTTAAAATAATACAACATTACAACATTGCAATTAAAAATATATTTTATTTTCATTTTTTTAATAACCATAAAAATAAAAAATTTAATTATATTTAGAACTTATACATTACTTTAAATCTATTAAACATAATTTTAAATTATTTATTTTTAATCATAAATTCATTACTTTATAACATAAAATGTATAATTAAATATATATTATTCCCACAAATTAATCCCCAAAATTTCAGTAAAAAATATCCACTTTGCCTCACCTTGTGAACAATTAGCATAGAAATAAGAATATCAAACCTAATCTCATCCAACCCATGAATAAAACTATTTGTTAATATTTTGCTTAGTTGTATTGGCTCTTATATTATAATTAGTATTTTACTAATTATAATATATCACGTAAAAAATATTTAAAATAATAATAAAATTCTAACAGTTACCTAGATAACATGCACTAATTAGAGTAAATATAAATTTAATTGTAAAATTATATGTATTTATTATTTATCTAAATGTAAGTAATTTTTATTGAAATAAGATAGCTTATTTGGTACTATAATTAAATTATATATACAAAATTATGAGTTTTAAGCTGTGATAAAATATATAATAATTATTAAAATTTTTCACGACAATACCTTCTATTTTTAAATGTTAAATATAATTATTATGCTTTTGTGCACTTTGCATCTTCAAATCTTACCAGGTATTTAGAATATTTTCTTAAGTTAAAATGTACCTTTAAGATAGTTTGAAGATTTGAATTGATTTTATAATTTAAATTTGTTTTAATTGTATTATTTTGTTGAAATTTTATATTTATTATTTATCTAAATGTAAATAACTTTTATTAAAATAGAATAATTTAGTTGGTATTATAATTAAACAATATATATAAAAATTATAAATTTTATAAAATAAAAAAATATATAATAATTATTAAAAAAATTTGTGATAAAACTCTCTTAAAAATAAAATGTAATTATTATGCTTTTGTGCATTTTGTATCTTCAAATTTTATAAAGTATTTAGAATATTTTCATGAAGTTAAATTGTGTTTGATGGTCTTTAAGATAGCTCGAAGATTTGACTTGTTTTTAAATTTATATATTTTTTAATTGTATTATTTGGTTAAAATTTTATATATATAATTTTGTCAATCTTTTATTAAATTTTGGGTATACTGTAATTTTTATATCAATTTATTGAAGTACCCAATATTCCTAGATGTAGCCAAAAATAGATAGTTTAAAGGCATAATTTTATTGAATATTAAATATATGTTCGAAACATGCGTTTTAATATTGAGATTGGATATAATTTTAAATACTTTTATAATTAATAAATTTAAATAAATGTCAATTTAGAATACGTGACAGTCAACCTAACTCTAATAAAAAAAAAATTGTAAAAATTCCTTAGATATAAATAGCAAATAATTTGGTTTTATACCAATTTATTGAAGTAGCCAATATTCGTAGGTGTAAATAGCAAATAAAAACGCGGTAGGGATAATTTGGTCCATGGTCATGTAAGCGGAGTACATTTTTAAGCGTGGTTTCAGTTTAAGCTCAGCTCATTCACAGAGTCACCCAAAGCACAGGGAGAGACTGCAGCCGGAAGCTCCGTACACGCTCTCCGCTTCTAATGGCCAGTAACCCTTCGCAGCTTCTTCCTTCAGGTACATAATTATATTACTCTGCATAGGGTCTTGTCACGTTCTCGCGAAAATCAAACGGAACTTTTATTTTGATTTTGTGGTGGAAAATACGCAGAGTTAATTGACCGCTGCATAGGGTCCAAAATTTGGGTCATAATGAAGGGCGACAAAGAGCTCGTTGGTACTCTTAGGGGCTTCGATGTCTACGTCAACATGGTCCTTGAAGACGTCACTGAATAGTACGATTCTTCATTTTCATTGTACACTTTTGTCGAAACCCTACTTCTGAAGATTTAGGGATTGGTTTTGATTAGCTGAATTTTTACTGCCTTTTATTTTTAAATTACAATGCCTTTTTTTTTTTCTTTTCTTTCCAACTGGGTGTGTCTATACTCTCCCCCTCTTCTTTGTTTTATTGGGAAAAGAATGCCACACACTTGGCCTGTTGGGAGATTTTCAGAAAGGGGAAGAGTATATGAACTTTAATATTGGATTCATGGAATTAATCTTCCTTGTCATGTATGTCTGCATTATATAAGTAGCATTGTTGCTGTGTTTTTTGGAGAAGAGACCAGAACAAATAGAAATGGCTACTTTTTAGTTTTCGAGACACAAACTAACCTTAAGCTCATGCTTGCATGAATAAGAGTTCTTATAGTTGTTGTCCCTGTAAAAGTTTTAACTATTTTAATGAAGTTCCTACTTAGTCGATGCATCATTCTCTTTGTAGTGCATTTAAATAAATGCAGGGTGTAATACTAAAATAATCCTGTAAAGATCTAGTTTAGTCTTCAAAATTTTAGATTATACAAAATACAGATACTAATTCTTCTAAAGGTTTCTAACCTTTTAGTTAAATATAATAAATATACTAATTTTTATAAAAAGTCAAATAAGTCTCCAAAATATGTCAAATAGGCATCTAAATATATATTTTTTGGGACTTATTTGACTATGAAGATAGTTCCTTATTATGCTTAACTAAAAAATTATAAAATTAAATTATAACTTTAAAATAATTAATATTCTTAAATTAAAAGTTGTATAATTAAATTGGACTTTTAGTAAAGTTCAACTATTATTCCAATAAATGCAATTCAGTGAGCTGTTGCACGTATCTTTTGGTGATTAAGTCTTGTCTTTGTTTTTTATATTAGTGTCAAATTATTTGTGCTTAACTGGCCCAACTTGTTTGGGATTTTTGCTGAACTTAAAGAGAGTTGTATCTTATCTAAGCTCATTTAAATTTTATGTGAGCTCCTATCACTTTTAGATTTAAATGAGTTGGGTCAAACAATTAATGATCTAATTTGCATTTTTTTATAAATAAAAGTAAAAAATTACAAAATATTTATAATTTTGTTTAAGAATAAAAATATTAGTATAAATATTATTTTTTATTTACATTTTTATAAAAATAAGAAAAAATTAAAATGCTATATTTTGAAGTGTTTTTTTCTATAGTGGCATGATAGCAATTATTTTTTTACACAATTTTTTTATATATAAGCTCGCAGCTACTCAAGAGTTAAGTAAGTTAGGTTATTGAGCTTAGTAAAGTAAATTGGGCTTTTTTAGCTAAGTTTATTGGACCAATTAGATACGAAGAGCTAAGTTTAGTTATAAGTTTATTTGATTAACCTTAAATAAAATGAGCTAAATTTAGCTGCTCATTTGGCATAACTACTTTATGACGTTGCTTTTTAGGTAGATAGCAGAGTTTCTTTATGACGTTGCTTTTTAGGTAGATAGCAGAGTTTATTTGCTTCCTTTTTTTTCCCCACACTTTTTGTTAACGTAGTGTCTTTTCTAGTTTTTCCCCTTCAATCTTTCAAGGCATCTCATGTTTGTTTCTGTTATTTTAGGCTGTACTTCTTCAAAAGCTCAAGCACTTTTTGCAATATGAACCATGTGACAGTTGCTGCTCTAATGCCATACTTTTTCTGATGATTTTCTAAGTAGGATGTGCTTTACTCGTTTTTTATTAGATCATTAATTGCTCGGCCCAACTATCTGAATTGAAGATAGTAATGTGGTTATGATCCAGGAATGATCCAAATAGCCATCCATTATATTCTTTTGGGTGCTTGAAGTTCCCTTGAAATTTGCTGTTGCTAATTGTTTTGGCGATTAGTCTTTGTGAGAAGGCAAAGTTTGGTCTCCTTTGTTTTGAGGTTGTTGTTTTCGTTTCTTTTTTAGAGATGCTACTTGTCCCCCTGCAACGTTAACTCGTTAAGAACGTGTAATAATTTTGGTTGTTTGTTCATATCTGTTATTGACAAAGCAGCTTTACAACAAAGAAAAATTGATCAGTCCTGAATCTCTATCAAGATTTAATTTTACAATGATTATATATAATACAAGCATTACCCCTCATGTTCAGATTGTCCATGATCCAAACAGTATTTTACAAAGTTTGAGCCTTTTAGGTGTCAGTGCACTTTTTTTTTTATTCGATTGACAAAAGCAGAAATTCTATAAGCTGTTTCGTCTCTCTATGATATACAGTTAATACACGAGTTTCCTGATAATTTTTATTGTATTCTCATTTACTACTCCCGCCCTCCCTCCCTCCCTCCCTTTTTTCGCATCATGTTTTCCTAATGCTATTCTGACTAAATTATGGCGGTCTAGTGTTGATAAATTTTCATGAGTTCTTAAGTTTTTTTTAGTCAATTTATTATTATTATTTTATTTTATCTGATTCTTCTTTTTTAATCGCAGTGAAATTACTTCTGAAGGAAGACGTATAACCAAACTTGATCAGATTTTGCTGAATGGAAACAATATTGCCATTGTAAGTAAACATGGTTGAGTTTTTTTTTTTTGGATTGAAAAACATGGTTGGTTTTTCAACTGACATGCTAAACTTGGGAGCACTTGCAAGTTAAACCTGATTTTTTTGGGTTCAAAGTGATATAGTGTGCATGAAAATGTTGAAAAATGGCTAACATGGGAAATTCCAACGTCCTATATCTGTAATGCTTGTGATTTTAATTATAGTCTTTAAGCTATTCCCTCAAGCCTTTAGTGACAATACTAATTAAGCAGCAGCCTGAGAGAAACATTAAATTTTTTTTTTTTAATATTTGGAGACATCAACAACGTTGAGGTTTCTAAACCCTTTTAATATTTGTGCAGCTGGTACCTGGTGGTTCACCTGAAGAAGAATGAGGATCAGAAATCCTCAATGTTAAATTATTAACCTTTCTGGTAAACGTGGTTCCAAGGCGGCGCTTTTTTATTTATTTTATGATAGCATCTAGGGTCTACGCATCCAAAATGCTCTAACTGCGTATGATATTCTTACAAAGATGAAAGTTGTTAAGATAACGATGGTCAAAGATTTTACCTGGACCTTAGCTTTTACTGTTTTAGATATTTAATGACTTTAAATTTGAATTATTTTTAGTATAAATGTCATACGCATATTTGTTATTTTAAATCAAAGTACTACGAGTAATTCATCGTGTTACAAAGAGAAATACATTGCATAATTTTTTTTAAATAAAATTTTATTTTTTTAAGTATGTATATATATTATACGGTCCGTCAAAAGGGTTAACAAAAGTTGAAACTTGAAAGTGAAATGAAAAACATCCGACTTAGGCCGTGATAATCTCAAAGAAACTGGCGAAGGTATTACTGGCATAATATTTATGTTTGGATTAAAAGAAAAAAAAAAAAAAAAAACATAGGTTTCATGCATTTGGCGATAAAAAAAATATTGAAATAAAGAGCACAATTAAGATAAATACAAATCAAATTAAATATATGAAGCATAACAATTATATTTCAGTTAATATTATAGTTCATTAAAATTGTTGTGATATCAGGTTCTATTAAATATGTATGTATATAAAACTTAACTTTGATGAAAAAAAGAAAAAGAAAATTGATCTCAAATAATAATTTATGTAGAATAATTTATTTAGAAGACCCTACATAGGTTTTTAATGGGTTAGTCAACGTAGTTGCTTAAAAAAAACGCACAAGTGAAAAGGCTTTAACCTTTAAGTAGAGGTGAAACAAAATAATATTACAACATCTTTGTATTGAATTGATTACTTTTTTTTTTTTTTAATGTGTATGGTGAAATTAACTTATTACAATTCTTCCTCTTAGTGTGTTTATTGTTTATCAAAAAAAAAAACTTCAACAACTTCAATTAGGAACGACAGTGGACAGCCCGGCCTTGAGAGCTAATTCTCTATTTAAAAATAATAATAATAATTAAAAAAAAAAAAGTTCAATTGGGTTGATATGCAACAAGTAACAATCCATGCACAGTTAAATGACATGAAAGAAATTATAAGCCAAATATTATAGATGGGGAAACAGAGTAAATTTAAATCATTTTTTTATTATTAGACGAAAAAGTAGAGCATCAGCCGGAGAAGAATATAGATCGAATACAATCATTTATAAACGAGCTTGGTCTTCTTTGTCTTTGGGACTTGCGCCTTGAAGCAGCCACCCACAGAGTCCCAAAAAAAAGCCAAATATATTGCAGAAAACCATTGTTTTTGTAAGGTTTATTTTGTATTGGGAATTTTCGTGGACAAAATGTTTGATTGTAATCTAGAATAGGAATTCAACAATTATTCAGACCACACGTGATGATGGAGTCACCAAGCTTGCAACGTCCATATGACAGGTATAATATTCCATCATGCATACATCTGCACACAATTGAGCACGACACTTAGTATGGATCGTAACGAAAAATGTATTGTGCACATGTTGGTCGATCGATCGAGAGTATTGTTCGATCGATCGAGTGATCGATCGATCGAGACTGAGACAACTTCGATCTAGGTGCTCTCTGTTTGGACTGGATCGATCGAGCAATTGGACCGATCGATCGAACCATGTTCGATCGATCGAGTATAGAACAACTTCGATCCAGGTTCTCTCTGTTTGAGTTAGATCGATCGAGTTTTGTGTATCGATCGATCGAGACCTTCTCGATCGATCGAGACGGCCTGTCGATCGATCGAGCCAGTATTATATTCCTACTCAAACTCTATTTCTTAATTCGACCCTTATGTTTCTTTTACCTAATTGACCACATTTAATGTTAAGAACAGTATTCTTATTTGAGGATAATTGTGGTAATTGGTAAATCCTGATAGGAAAAGAGTTATAGTGAATTGCAAATCCTATTTGAACTAGGATTGGACTCTATATAAGTGAAGGGATGTTTATGCATAATCAATCAACTTGAGCATTTAGAATCATATAGCACTAATACTTTCTAGCATCTGAATTGTGCTTATTCTCTTCATCTATTGTTCTTAGGCTTTCTCATGTTATATTCATATGCCTAATTGATTTGCATGATATTGAGCTTAATTAAATGTTCTAGGGTTTGCTAGCTGATATTATTTTTACATCGCATGTTAGTATATTTGCTAGTTAGGATTATTCATTATTTGAATCCGCTCTAGGACACGCATTGCACTTGTGTTATTGTGCTAACGTTACAGGTGACGGCTTCAGTATTTCGTGTGACTCAAAATTACTGAAGGTGACGGGTTCGGTTGATCTTGTGTGACTCAAGTAGATCGGAACGTTGGTCCGGATCCAGACATCTAACTATTGGAGGCTGTGAAAGGAGCAAGCGGCTCGTAAGTAAATTACAGAAAGGGGGATCTATCTGCGACGGGTAGTTCTGGACTCTATGGTTGTAATTGAACATTATTTTCATAGTGGATAGTTAGGTGGTCCGGTGGACCGGTGGTTTTCCTCTTAGGTCATTGTTGTGGCCTAGGTTGTTTCCACCTAAAAATATCGTGTGTTGTTTTATTATTCCGCATTTATCTTTACACGCGATTGCATGTCTGGCCGTTGTGATTAGATTATATAATATTTGTTGAAAATTGAAAATAACCTATTCACCCCCCTCTAGGCTTATTAGATCCGTAATTAAAAACTTTTTCAGTTTTGACTAACCTTTTCTTCTTTGGGAACACACTACCAGCTTTGGTTTAAACCATGCTTCTGCTTCTACATCTCCCATTTCCTTTATTTTCTTTCTTCCATTTGGCCACATGTCTTTCTCAGCCTTCTCCTTCTTCAGTCCCATTTTTTGAGTATCTCACATTCACTTTTAATAGCTCCAATTCTGATTTAGCTAGCGTGATCTAAATTGGGAGAGTTTAAGCCGACTTATGTAGCAAGATGAAAGCACGTAATGTACGTGGCCACGTGTCTTTATCCTATTGTATTATTCATTGTACTTTATCGAATCACTGAATTACTTATATGGTTATGAATAAACGGATAATCAAAAAACAAAGTTAGGAATACTCGCAAACAACTTTTACGCATTGACTTACTTTAACATGGCACAAAAATATCTTCACAACGTATAACATTATTACTAATGTATATCTTATGCAATTTTGGACACCCTTCAGGTTTTTAAATGATTTAGATTTTTAATTGATTTAAAAAATAATCTCACCTAATCTGAGGTTCATATATGTTCTAGTCTTTTATATATATATATATATATATTTTTTTTTGGGAGATGGTATATGACATATGACATATATATATATATATTTAATATTTAAAATATATGTTTATTTTTTAAAATAGTATATATGATATCATATATATTTTTATTATTATGTAATATATAATTTTTTTAATATAAAAATGTGTCTTTTTTTTTTTTAAATAACTTTCATTTTTTATTAAATAAAAATAGTTAAATTATACAGAAAAAAAAAAAAAAAAAAAAAATATATATATATATATATATATATATATATATATTAAGTGAATTTTTATATTCAACAATGCCAACAACAAGTCTCAAACTCCAAGTTTTACCTTATAATAAAATGTTTTATATTATTAGGTTACAAAACTAGCGATAAATATATATATTCAATTAAATATATATAAAAAAATATTAACATATAAAAAATTAAAAAGAGAGGGGAAAAAAAAGATTCTGGATTAAAAAGAAAGAAAGAAGGCCAATGCCCAGCAGAAGAAAGAAAGAAATAAAGAAATAAACAAAAAAAAAAAAAAAAAAGGGCGCACAGCAAAAGAAAACAAAATGTATAAAAAAATATAAAACTCTGACCACAGAATTACAACCAAGCAAATATTAACATCAGAATTCACAGACGCCCACATAACAGAGAGAGAGAGAGAGAGAGAGAGAGAGAGAGAGGATGAGTTACATGCTGAAGACTCTGACGAAGAAAAGAGAGGTCGATTCAATTATCAGAGACACCATTGACAAAGTCCTCGTCCTCCGCTTTGGCCGAGCTTCCGATGCCGTCTGTCTTCAACTAGAAGACATAGTATGTCTCTCTCTCCTTTCCAAATTTTCTATTTCAAGGGTTTTCTCCGTATATATTGTATTTTCAGATTCACCTGTGAATTGATGAATTAAATTTAGTTTTCAATTTTTTTAAATAAAATTTCCCCTTTAATTACAGCTCTATAAATCAGCTAGAGAGGTTTCTAAGTTCGCATGCGTGGCACTGGTAGTATCGATTATGAGGAAATTCAAGTTTATGTCAAGTATTTCGATATCACATTGATACCTTCCATAATCGAATGCCACACACTTGCATTGGTTTTGATTAGTTGAATTTTTACTGCCTTTTATCTTTAAATTACAATGCCTTTTTTTCCCAACTCTCCCCTCTTCTTTGTTTTATTGGGAAATGAATGCCACACACTTGGCTTGCTGGGAGATTTTCAGAAAGGGATGAGTATATGAACTTTAATATTGGATTCATGGAATTAATCTTCCTTGTCATGTATGTCTACATTATAAAAGTAGCATTGTTGCTGTGTTTTATGGAGAGGAGACCAGAACAAATAGAAATTGCTACTTTTTGGTTTTCGAGACACAAATGAACGTTAAGCTCATGCTTGCATGAATAAGAGTTCTTATAGTTGTTGGCCCTGTAAAAGTTTTAACTATTTTAATTAAGTTCCTACTTAGTCGATGCATCATTCTCTTTGTAGTGCATTTAAATAAATGCAGGGTGTAATGCCAAAATAATACTGTAACTTTATTAAAGATCTAGTTTAGTCCTCTAATTTTGGATTAAGTAAAATAAAAATATTAATTCTTTTAGAGGTACAAGTTTAGTCCTGAAATTTTTTGGTTAAGCATAATAAATACACTAATTCTTATAAAAGTGCTGAATAAATCTCCAAAAAAATGACAAAATAGCCGTTTGAATACATTTCTTTTGGACTTATTTGGCATTTTTATAAAAATAGCGTCTTTATTATGTTTAACCAAAAAATTATAAAACTAAATTATAACTTTAAAATAATTAGTGTCCTTATCCTACTTAAACTAAACATTGTATAAATTAAACTTTTAGTAAAGTTACAAGATTATTTAAACAATCTCAATTGGCCCAACTTGTTTAGAATTAGATGAACTTAATATAGTTATATTTTAAGCTTATTTAAATTTTATGTGAGCTGAACTACTTTTAAATAAGTAGGGTCGAGCAATTAATGTTCTAATTTACATTTTTTGATAAATAAAAATAAAAAATAACAAAACATTTATAATATTTTTCAAGAACAAAAATATTAGTATAAATATTATCTTATAGTTATATTTTTGTAAAATAAGAGAAAATAAAAATGCTATATTTTGAAGTGTTTTTTTCCATAGTGGCGTGATAGCAATTATTTTTTTTACACGCATTTTTTTTATAAATAAGCGTGCAACTACTCATGAGTTAAGTAAGTTAGGTCATTGAGCTTAGCAAAGTGAGTTGGTCTTTTTTAGCTAAATTCATTGGACCAACCTTAGATACAAAGAGCTAAGTTTAGTTACAAATTTATTAGATCAACCTTAATTAAGATTAAGATGAGCTAAATCATTTGACATAACTACTTTATGACGTTGCTTTTTAGGTAGGTAGCAGAGTTTATTTGCTTCCTTTTTTTTTCCCCACGCTTTTTGTTAACGTGTTGCCTTTTCTAGTTTTTCCCCTTCAATCTTTTAAGGCATCTCATGTTTGTTTCTGTTATTTTAGGCTGTACTTCTTCAAAACCTCAAGCACTTCTAGCAATATGAATCATGTGACAGTTGCTGCTCTAATTTCTGATGATTGTCTAAGTAGGATGTGCTTTACTCATTTTTTATTAGATCATTAATTGCTCGGCCCAACTATCTGAATTGAAGATAGTAATGTGGTTATGATCCAAATAGCCATTCATTATATCCTTTTGGGTGCTTGAAGTTCCCTTGAATTTGCTGTTGCTTTTTGTTTTGGCGATTAGTCTTTGTGAGAAGGCCAAGTTTGGTCCTTTTTGGTTCATCCTTTGTTTTGAGGAGGTTGTTTTCTTTTCTTTTTTAGAGATGCTACTTGTCCCCCTGCAGCGTTAACTCGTTAATAAACGTGTAATCATTTTGGTTGTTTTTTCATATCTGTTATTGACAAAGCAGCTTTACACAAAGGAAAATTGATCAGTCCTGAATCTCTATCAAGATTTAATTTTACAATGATTATATATAATACATGCATTACCTCTTATGTTCAGAATCTCCATGATCCAAACAGTATTTTACAAAGTTTGAGCCTTTTAGGTGTCAGTGCACTTTTTTTTTATTCGATTGACAAAAGCAGAAATTCTATAAGCTGTTTCGTCTCTCTATGATATACAGTTAATACAGGAGTTTCCTGATAATTTTTATTGTATTCTCATTTACTAACTCCCTCCCTCCCTTTTTTCACATCATGTTTTCCTATGCTATTCTGACTAAATTATGGCGGTCTAGTGTTGATAAATTTTCATGATTTCTTAAGTTTTTTTTAGTCAATTTATTATTATTATTATTATTATTTTATTTTTTTATCTAATTCTTCTTTTTTAATCGCAGTGAAATTACTTCTGAAGGAAGACGTATAACCAAACTTGATCAGATTTTGCTGAATGGAAACAATATTGCCATTGTAAGTAAACATGGTTGAGTTTTTTTTTTTTTGGATTGAAAAACATGGTTGGTTTTTCAACTGACATGCCAAACTTGGGAGCACTTGCAAGTTAAACCTGATATTTTTTTGGGTTCAAAGTGATATAGTGTGCATGAAAATGTTGAAAAATGGCTAACATGGGAAATTCCAACGTCCTATATCTGTAATGCTTGTGATTTTAATTATAGTCTTTAAGCTATTCCCTCAAGCCTTTAGTGACAATACTAATTAAGCAGCAGCCTGAGAGAAACATTATTTTTTTTTTTTTTAATATTTGGAGACATCAACAACGTTGAGGTTTCTAAACCCTTTTAATATTTGTGCAGCTGGTTCCTGGTGGTTCACCTGAAGAAGAATGAGGATCAGAAATCCTCAATGTTAAATTATTAACCTTTCTGGTAAATGCGTGTCCAAGGCGGAGCTTTTTTATTTATTTTATGATGAGCATCTGGGGTCTACACATCCAAAATACTCTTACTGCATATGATATTCGTACAAAGATGAAAGTTGTTAAGATAACGATGGTCAAGGTTTTGCCTGGACCTGTACTCGTTCTTGGTTTTAGCTTTTACTGTTTTAGATATTTAATGGCTTTAAATTTCAAATTATTGCTAGTATAATTGCCATACGCATATTTGTTATTTTAAATCAAAGTACTATGAGTAATTCATCGTGTTAAAATGAGAAGTACATTGCATTTTTTTTTTTTTTAAATAAAATTTTATTCTTTGAAGTATACATATGTATACGGTATATGTATATTTTTAATAGATAGAACGTATAAATTTTTTAAAAGATTAAAAATAAAGGCAGTCATTTAAATGAGAAACAGAAAAGTTGAAATAAAATAATATTATGAATAAAATAAATTTCTTGCTAGCCTCAAAAGGGTTAACAAAAGTTGAAACTTGAAACTTGAAAATCTTGAAATTGAAATGAAAAATATCCGACTTAGGCCGATAATCTCAAAGAAACTAGCGAAGGTATTACTGGCATAATATTTATGTTTGGATTAAAAAAAAACATAGGTTACATGCAATTTGGCGATAAAAAATTATTGAAATAAAGAGCATAATTAAGATAAATACAAATTAAACTAAATATATTAAGCATAATAAATATATTCCAGTTAATATTGTAGTTCATTAAAATTGTTGTGAAATCAAGTCCTATTAAATATGTACATAAAACTCAACTTTGATGGAAAAAAAAAAAAAAAAAAAAAAAAGAAAGATGATCTCAAATAATATTATAGATTGTATGTTACTATAGATTAATGAGCATTATAGAATAATTTATGTAGAAGACCCGAGAGATGTTCTTAATAGGTACTAACAAAGTAGTTGCTTATCAAAGAAGCATAAGTGAAAAGGGAGGTGAAACAAAATAATATTACAACATCTTTGTATTGAATTGATTACTTTTTTTTTTTTTTAATGTGTATGGTGAAATTAACTTATCACAATTTCTTTTTCTTTGTATTTATTGTTTATTAAAAAAAAAAACTTCAAAAATATTAAAAAATACCACATTACTAAAGTGTAATGTATTAAAAGATTATATAAATGCTTTTATACCTTTAAATATCAGCTAAATTAATTTATTAAAAAAAATAATAAAAAAGTGCTCCATTATCACTTATTTGCTTTAAATTAGATATATTTATCATCTTAATTTTAACAAATAATACACTTTAATTATATTTTGATACAATTTTGTTACTTTATGTGATTAAAGTGTTTTAAAATGATTTAAATATACCACTTATTAAGAATTAAGATGTCAAATGTGTACTAATTTCAAATAAAATAATTAATATATCTAATTTAAAAAAAAATGACCCAAGTGTTTATTTGTAAAAAAAAAAAAATCACAATTGAAATTAAGAGTATTCAGACCAAATCAAATTAAATCAAAATACTAGAATGAACCAAATTGGACTGTACAATTATGTAAATCAAATAGTCTGATCCGTTTCTCAAACTGTCTAGTTTAATTTTATGAATTTTTTAATCATTCAAATTAAATCAAACCGTTATATATTATATATAAAAAATATATTTATTTTAAATATAATATATTAGTATTTATTTTTAAGAATAAAAAATATTTTATATTATTATTAAAAATTAAATGTTATACATATATATATTTTACAGTTTTAACTCTTTAACGTACAATCTGTAATTTTTAATAATATGTAAATTATAATGATTTTATTTTTTATGAATTTTATTAATTGAATTATTGGTTTATGTGAGGTATATATGATTTGTATTTGAAGCATAATTAAAGTAATTTGATTAAATTTTTTTAAAAAATAAATGTTAATTTCAATAACATAATTTTGACGAAAAAAATAAAAAATTGTTAATAAAATTTGACTAAATTATTTAATTTTAATAATTTTATAAATTAAATAATTTAATTTAATTATTATTTTATTAAAAATTAGATTAAATTAAACTATAATAACCTCTAATTGAAATCCATCTAGGAAAGTTAGAAGGAAATTAATTTAACTCTACAAGTTTTGCTTGTTACCTGCGGTAGGTAGTCGATCACTTGGTAATATAACTAAATTATTTATATTGGATTATAAATTTAAGAGTTAAGAAATTAAGTAATAATTATTAAAAAAAGATTGATGATAATTTTTGGTGCAAATTATTGTGTGATATTTTTAACATCGACTTTGATTAGAATAAATGACGTAAGATATGGTTACTTCGTCTAGGAAAAAAAAAAAAAAAAAGGGTCTTGTAGGTATCTGATCACCCTGACAAGTGGGAACTTTGACTTAAACCGTATATATACATGACACCTAACAAAACTTGAAGAGAAAGTTTTGTATCTACCTAAAAAGCAACGTCATAAAGTAGTTTTGCCAAATGAGCAGCTAAATTTAGCTCATTTTATTTAAGGTTAATCAAATAAACTTATAACTAAACTTAGCTCTTCGTATCTAAGGTTGGTCCAATAAACTTAGCTAAAAAAGCCCAATTTACTTTCCTAACATATGTGTAATTCGCAAATTCTTATTTATAGCTCATGTCCAAGTTTTTTGTTACACAGTGGCAGAGGTCTATGTTTTTTTTTGGAAATCAATAGCTTTATTCTTACTATAAAAAAAATAAAAAAAATTGCTTTATTCTTTTAGGCTGCACAATCATCAATCCATCACCATCCAAATCTATATTTCTTATTAATTTCAATACCATTCTGTTATGGGTTTATCCATTTTCAGCCAAAAATCTTTCTTTTTCATTCCCAGATTAACAAGTCATGTGGAACTCTGTTTCTCTTGACAAGTGATTTTATTAGCTTATTTTGTCAAGAAGTTCAACTGGGTTGATATGCAACAAGTAACAACCCATGCACAGTTAAAATATCTATCTATCTAGTAATAAGCCATGAAATAAATTATAAGCCAAATATTATAGATGGGAAACAGAGTAAATTTAAATCATTTTTTTATTATTAGACGAAAAAGTAGAGCATCAGCAGGAGAAGAATATAGATCGAATACAATCATTTATAAACGAGCTTGGTCTTCTTTGTCTTTGGGACTTGCGCCTTGAAGCAGCCACCCACAGAGTCTGCGAAAAAGCCAAATATATTGCAGAAAACCATTGTTTTGACTAACCTTTTCTTCTTTGGGAACACACTACCAGCTTTGGGTTTAAACCATGCTTCTGCTTCTATACCTCCCATTTCCTTTATTTTCTTTTTTCCATATGGCCACATCTCTTTCTCAGCCTTCTCCTTCTTCAGTCCCATTTTTGACTATCTCATACTCACTTTTAATAGCTCCAATTCTGAGTTTGCGTGATCTAAATTGGGAGACTCCTACTTATGGCAGCTTCATGGTTGCTACTCGACTATTGGAGTTTACTTACACGCGCTCTTTTTCCACTTGTATTGTTCTTTTTACTAAAGTCATGGTCCTAGTTGAATCTTCAAATGCCTGAACCAAACAACACACGAAAGTGACGAATTACATCCGACGATTTGTCGTTATTAAAATTAAAAAAATTTATAAAAATATAAAAAATAAAATATAATTTAAAATTTTATGCTTGAAATTATATTTAAAAATATACAATAAATAAAAAAAGACTGATCATAAAAATAATAAAAATTTTATATAATTTTTTTAAAAATAAATTTTAAAAGATTATTAAAATAAAATATTAAATAATATAATATTAGTTAAAGTTAAAATTTAGGTTGAAATAAAATATGATAAATATAAATTTAAAAGTTTTTTAAATTTTATTTTTATAGTGTTGAATTTAAAGTTAAATGTGTAAATTTTTTTTTTAAATTATCACATTTAAAAATAATTTTTACAATATATGACTATAATTTTATTTTTGTTATTAATAATTACAAAAAAATATATATATTTAACAATTTTATTTACAATTTATATCATTTTTATTTATATATTTATTAAATATTATTAATATATTTTAAAATATGTATATAAAAATTATACATAAAATATTATTATAAATAAAATATTTATTTAATATTAAAAATATATATATAATTAATTTTTTATAAAATAAATTTATCGAAAATGCACGTCCGTCCAGCTCCCACAATGCTCCGCGCTCGAACGCAAACAATATTTACCAAACATACCTTTACAACATATAGCCCTGGACCGACGCAATATTTTCCAAAAATACCTTTACAACATATAACCCTGGACCGACGCAATATTTACCAAAAATACCTTTACAACATATAACATTATTACTAATGTATATCTTATTATTTTATAATTAAAAAAAATGTACAATGAACATTATTTAAAAAAATACATTTAAATTATTTTAATGGGCCGGCCTCTAACCTACAAGGTGATAAACGAAACCATTTCAGGTTTTTAAATGATTCAAATTTTTAATTAATTTAAAAAATAATCTCACCTAATATACTCTTTAACCTACAAGGTGGTAAACGAAACCCTTTTAGGCTTTTAAATGATTAGATTTTTAATTGATTTAAAAAATAATATCACCTAATATACTCTCTAACCTACAAGGTGATAAACGAAACCCTTTCAGGTTTTTAAATGATTCAAAATTTTAATTAATTTAAAAAATAATCTCACCTAATATATATATATATATATTTTTTTTTTTGGAAAGATATATATGATTTTTTCCTTAGTATTTACACATATTTATTTTCTAAAATGGTATATATGATATTACATAATTTTTTTTATTATGTAATATATGATATTTTCTTGATATAAAAATGTCTTTTTTATGAACAATTTTAACTTTTTATTAAATAAAAATGATTAAATTATACATAAAATATATATATTTAATTATACTAAAAAATACATATGTTAATTTTTTTTTACTAAATGAATTTTTACATTAGTGTCAACAATAAGTCTCGCGAGCTTCACTTTATAATAGGGTGTTTTATATCATAGGTTACAAGATGATCATAAATACATATATTCAATTAAATATATATATATATATATTAAAAACAGAGGGAAAAAAAGAGTCTGGATTAAAAAGAAAGATAGAAGGCAATGGCGCAGCAAAAGAAAACAAAAAAGAAGAAATAGGAAAGGAAAAAAAAAAAAAAAATGCCTGTGCGTTGGGAGGAGGGTTTTTTTTTTTTTGGTGAAGACCGGGTCATTACCTGCACTTATACCTAATAGAAATTAATGTCGATTTTTGCTCCAAAATGTATATAAAACTATGACTATAGAATTACAACCAAGCAAATAATAACATCAGAATTCACAGCGCCCACATAACACACAGAGAGAGAGAGAGAGAGGATGAGTTATATGCTGAAGACTCTGACGAAGAAAAGAGAGGTCGATTCAATTATCAGAGACACCATTGACAAAGTCCTCGTCCTCCGCTTTGGCCGAGCTTCCGATGCCGTCTGTCTTCAACTAGATGACATTGTATGTCTCTCTCTCCTTTCCAAATTTTCTATTTCAAGGGTTTTCTCCGTATATATTGTATTTTCAGATTCACCTGTGAATTGATTAATTAAATTTAGTTTTCAGTTTTGTTTTATTTTTACTAAAATTTCCCCTTTGATTACAGCTCTATAAATCAGCTAGAGAGGTTTCTAAGTTCGCAAGCGTGGCACTGGTAGATATCGATTATGAGGAAATTCAGGTTTATGTCAAGTATTTCGATATCACATTGATACCTTCCATAATTTTCTTCTTTAATGCTCATCATATGAAGATGGATTCTGGGTATTGTTTCTTTTGATTTCAAGTTATCATCTTTTGTTAAGAAAATGAAGAGATGAATATTCTGTTGTGTGTTATTGAATGTTCATAATACAATGCATATATATACAAAATTGGCTAGCCTACTTTTCCTAAATCTAAGGCTTTAATCCTTCTTTTAAGGATTAGTGGAATTAGATCCTTAATTTCTGGGATTTGTTTACATAAAGAAATATTTACAAATGTATTTCTTAATACTCCCCCTCAAGTTGGAGAGTGAATATCATGAAGTCCCAACTTGTCACGCAATGTTACAAACTGATCCTTCCCTAAGGCCTTTGTAAAGATGTCTGCCAATTGAAAGCGTGTAGGTACGTATGAAGGACTGATTATTCCAGCTTGTAGTTTTTCTCGAATTATGTGACAATCAATTTCGATGTGCTTTGTACGTTCATGAAAAACAGGATTAGCAGCAATATACAGAGCTGATTGATTATCACAAAACAATGGTGCAGGAGCTGTTTGTGGGACTTTTAAATCTTGTAGTATAAAGCGTAACCAAATCAGCTCCAAACATGTGTTGGCCATAGCTCGATATTCAGATTCTGCTGATGATCTTGAAACATTGGTTTGTTTCTTGGATTTCCATGAGATGAGTGAATTTCCAAGAAAAACACAGTATCCTGTAACTGATCTCCTTGTCGCACAACAACCTCCCCAATCTGAATCACAAAAAGCTTTTAATGTAAGATTGTTGGTAGCAGAAAATAACAAACCTTGACCTGGAGTCCCCTTGAGATATTTAAGAACTCGTATGGCGGCATCCCAGTGAGGTCTGCGAGGCTGATGCATGAATTGACTTAGTGTTCGAACAGAATAGACTATATCAGGTCTTGTGACAGTAAGGTAGATCAATCGGCCAATCAGTCTCCTGTATTTTGTTGGATCATTTAGTAGCTCTCCGTCTGTAGGAGTGAGTTTCAAATTTTGTTCCATTGGGAACTTGTCTGGGCGTGCACCTAAAAGTCCTGAATCCTGCAATATATCAAGTGTGTACTTTCTTTGAGACATGAAAATACCTTTTTTAGAACGAGAGAATTCAATGCCCAGAAAATATTTCAAATCTCCAAGATCTTTTATGCGGAAGCGATTGAGAAGGAACCTTTTGAGATGTTCCATTTCTTGAAGATTATTTCCTGTGAGAAGTATGTCGTCAACATATATAAGAACTGCAGTAAATGAAGTGCCCTGAACCTTGGTAAAAAGAGAATAATCTGCTTTAGACTGTTGATAACCGGCCTTATGAATGGTATTTGAAAAGGTAGAAAACCAGTTTCTGGAAGCCTGTTTGAGACCATAGAGGGACTTGTTGAGCCGACATACCATATTCTCCCCCTGTCGGTGAAGACCAGGAGGAGGTTCCATGTATACCAACTCATGTAAATCACCATGGAGAAAAGCATTCTGAACGTCTAATTGGTGAATGAACCAATTGCGAGCAGCAGCAACAGTAAGAAGACAGCGGAGGGTAGTGAGTTTGGCTGTAGGAGAGAAAGTTTCCTGATAATCAATGCCCTCAATCTGAGTGTAGCCTTTAGCAACAAGCCGAGCCTTGTAACGCTCAATGGTGCCGTCAGACCTGTATTTGATTTTATAGACCCATTTGCATCCAATCGGTTTATGACCAACAGGTAGTGGTACCAAACTCCAAGTGTTATTCTGTTGTAAAGCTTCTAGTTCTGCAGTCATGGCATGACACCATTGTGGATCAAGAATAGCCTGAGCATAAGATGTGGGTTCTGTTTGACCTGTAATGTTAGTAAGAAAAGCACAATGGGCAGAAGATAGAGCAAAGACACAGAGGCGACTGGTGTGGGGCGGGTGGACCGGTTGGACTGGTGTGGGGCGGGTTGGTGGCGACTGGTGTGGGGCGGGTGGACCGGTTGGACGGAGCGCGCGCGGACCTGGCGGACTGAAGCACTGGCGGACGGTGCGAGTGCGCTGGGCTGATGGAGTGGCGCGGGCTGATGGGATGGCGCTGGTCTGATGGAGTGGCGCTGGACTGATGGGTGGCGCTGGGCTGGTGGTGCTGGTGCGGGCTGGTAGCGCTGGTGCTGGCGCGGGCTGGTGGCTCTGGTATGGTGGCTGATGGTTTGCTGACGGTGGTTGATGGTTCGTGGGTTGGCTGGTGAAGTCTGTACTGCGGCGGCGGCGGCGGCAGTGGAGCTGCTGAAATGGTGCTGGGCTGCGATGACGCTGAATGGCTGAAAACAGTGAGTCTGGAAATTATGAGATTGTGTTTGAAAATTATCTGATTGTGTTTGAAGTTATGAGATTGTGTTTGAAAATTATCTGATTGTGTTTGAAGTTATCAGATTGTGCTCTGATACCATGTTAAGAAAATGAAGAGATGAATATTCTGTTGTGTGTTATTGAATGTTCATAATACAATGCATATATATACAAAATTGGCTAGCCTACTTTTCCTAAATCTAAGGCTTTAATCCTTCTTTTAAGGATTAGTGGAATTAGATCCTTAATTTCTGGGATTTGTTTACATAAAGAAATATTTACAAATGTATTTCTTAATATCTTTGCCTTCGATTTTGGTGTTTGTTTTTATTTTAACTGTAGAAATTATAATAATCGATCCTTCTCATTCTATTTTAGCCGGATATGTTTGCACTACTTAGTTTAAAAATATTAACTTATGCATGGCGATAAACTATGAGACAAAATCATAAAATGACTTGATTATAAATTATGGTATATAGTTGTTAACCTTTGATTGTTATTTAATTTTGATGCAGAACTGCAGATCATACCAAATGGGTTGGAACATTTCAACAAAAGCAGGACTTTATTGATGTTGTAGAGGTACGAGACTCTTAATTCAATGCTAGTTCTCATAGATGAGCTTATGTGGTTTTGAACAACACAATTCTTTGCTTTAGCAACTTCATTTTCTTGGACGAGCTTTTAAAATTTTCTTTGATTAAGATGAATTGAATGGATGGTGTGGTTATTTTGCTTTGATTGACATATATGCTTCTGATATTAGCTTGTCAAGCCTGAAATGATGTTTACTTTTACCTTTGTAGGCAATATTTAGAGGAGCCATGAAAGGGAAGCTGATTGTCAATTGTCCCCTACCACCAGAACAAGTACCAAAATACCAGTTATTATACAAAGATGTCTGAAAGGTGAATGCCTCAAGATTGCTTATTAATTTTGACATTTTGGAAAAGGAAAAAAAAACATTATATCATTCATGGGAAATTCTCCCCATGATTTGTTAGGCTAGGTTGTAATGTTGAATCTCTGGTTTGATTTCCTGTGCATTTTATATGCTGACGCTTTCCTTGTTTTTTAATCGATGGTCTTCAGGGCCTTTAAAGTTGCTGCAGTAGCTACTGGAAATGTAAGGACTTGGACTTGCCTGCCTTTAAACTACTGCTTCTTGGTTCATTGTTAGCCCAAGGAAGGCTTGTGCATGTAGAATTAAGTAAAACTAACTGTAAATTTTGTTCCAAGATATTGTGAAGCTAAACATCAATGTAGAAATATGAAAAAGTTAGTGTTCTTTTATGAATTAAACCCTTGGCATTTCTTGGCGATGCCAAAGTAATTTGAAAATCTTCATGGAGCCTTAAACCAAATGTCACAGTCAACTAGTCAAGTGTAACAAGGACTATAATTTGAATATTTTTATAAATTCTAGCTGAAGAAGTCACAATCAAATTTTATTGAAATGTGGAAGCGGGTTACAAATATTACTCATGAGCTACAAATAACATAGAGCCTTAGCGGTAGGAATTAAAATTTCATAGGTAGCTGAACAAGTTTTCATAAGAAACCAGTGGACTATGTTTTTTGATTTTTGGGGGATAAAATCTAGCGAGCATCATTTGACAGAAGATGGATTGTGTTGGCGTTAACAGATCTAGCATTGCATAGATCATCAACAGAGTCCCCTCTTTCAAACACTGCAGCAGCACCCATTCCGGTACCTGTCGAAAAACATACAACATTTAGACACAGTTTTTAAATGAAGTTCTCACCTTCTCTAATTGGTTAACCACTCTCCAAGGATGGTTTCTGTTAATTCATCAGGCTTCTAATCTGGAGCTTTAGCACAGTAGATTGCTTTACAATTATAGGTACTTATAGGCATGGATCTAAATTTCTATAAAATGCACAATATATCCGCAATTCTTCACTTATAAAAGGGTACTAATATTGAAAATATAAGGGCCGGTTTGGATGTACTTCGATAAGTTTAAAATGAAGTGGTTTTAAAGATAAATATTTAGGTGTTTGGGATGAAAATATTGGAAATAGTTTTAAGTGTCATTTTGATAATTATTTTAGGATAAAAGCATTCATTCAAAATTACTTCTCTCAAAAGCAAGTATTACTTACTTTTCTTAAAAGCACAAATATACTTCTTGAATTTTTTAAAGCACTTACAATCAAAAGGAAAAGCAGTTTCAAATGAATCCTAAGAAACTTTTGTCCATACTTTTAATAATTTTTTTTATTTTTTAAAAATTTCGTAAATAGCATTTATGTAGATACTCTTATAAATATTGATATTTTAATCCATATGCTTCTTTAAGTTAATACCTATGCACATGGAGATCACACCAAAGCGACAATCCTTGCCACGACGCTTCATCTCGTTCAACAAAGTTGCCACACAGCGGGCACCTGACAAGCAGTCAAGGCCAGTAGTGTTAGCAACAATATGTCAACTACTAATACTGACTGCAGCTTAGTAAAGGAACGACTATATACCTGTAGCACCCAAAGGATGACCAAGAGCAATGGCACCTCCATTAACATTGACCTTCTCAGGATCAATCGCCAGTTTCTTACGGCTGTACACATATTGAGATGCAAACGCCTGAAGAACACCAATAACATGGCACAAGCCAGATATAAAATCACGATTACTAGTTTTATTTCCAAACCTAAAGAGTATGTTCTTGCATAATAGATGTAACTGAAGCTACGGAAATCTTCATTTACCTCATTAATTTCAAAAAGATCAATATCATCAAGCTCAAGACCAGCAGATTTCACTGCAGCTGGAATTGCAACAGCAGGACCTATGCCCATAACAGCAGGATCCACACCAACAGCAGCAAAACTCCTGCAAAAACATGCACATTGTATTTTAGAGCTGCAATCAATCTTCTTCTCATATCTGCAATATTTCGGAAACAAAAAATCATATTTCTTTCAAGTTCTCAACAAGAAGTCCCCCCAAGGGTAACATATATCTATAAACTTTGACACAAAATCTTCAATGAAACTCTAACCAGCCCAAGTCTACATTGATTGTCTCTTACTTTCAAGAAACCTCAATACCTGAAAACACCAAGAACAGGAAGTCCCCTCTGTATAGCTAAACTTCTCTTCATAAGGAGGACTGCTCCTGCACCATCACTAACTTGGCTAGCGTTGCCTAAAAATATAGAAACATGGTAACATTGAAATTCATATTAATCATAACATTGTTTTTTTACATTATGGAATCCTGATTAAAAAATAGGAAAAAAATTTGTTGTTAGGCCATGAATTACCTGCAGTTGTAGATCCATCCTTTTTAAATGCTGGTTTAAGCTTTGCCAAACCAGCAATATTAGTGTTTAGTCGAATGCCATCATCGACATCAATTGTAACACTCTTCTCTTCTCCAGTTTTTAGGTCTACAATCTACGCAGGCAAAATCATCAAATACAAAGCACTATAGGATGAAAGTGAGAAAAAAAATCATAAAATATTCATTCTTGTATTTACCTTAGTGAAAACAGGAATAATCTCATCCTTGAATTTGCCAGAAGCAGTTGCTGCTGCAGCACGCCTATGAGATTCGACCTGTTCAATTATATTAATCAAATTAAAACTAAAGGATTTGACTATTTGAGGTCTTAATTCAAAGTTAATGCAATATTTGACATATTTATGAAACTCACTGCAGCCTGGTCTTGCTCCAACCTAGTTACACCATAACGCTGTGCGACATTTTCAGAAGTAATGCCCATTGGAAGAAGACAATCCTTGGCTTGAGCAAATTTGTCTACCTATTAACACCAGTAACATTCAGTTGATATAAGTATAGAACTAGTTGTGCTAAATTACACAACATAATGACCAAAGAGAAAGGTGTCGAAATCTACTTTTGGGTTCACTTTCATGACACCACGTATATTGTCTAGCGTCATGTATTCCAATCCAGCTCCAATGCCTGTATTCAAATTGGAACTTTTTAATCCAGTAATGGAGTTTTTTACCAAGATAGGTGATGGGTGTCAGTTTGAGACGTCTGACTCACCAATGTCATAAAATCCTGCTTTTATTGAAGCAGCAACATCAGCAACTGCCTGAAGGCCAGATGAGCATTGCCTGTTAACAGTTCTTATGGGCACCGTATCTGGAAATCAGATATAGAATTTAAAACTAACAGATGAGTTTAATAGATACTAGAGAGTCAAAATACCAAGTGAAAAGGTGAAAAAGGCAAAAGGGGGTGGGGATAGAAGAAAACTAATAAAAAATTACCCGGAAAACCAGCATAAATTGCTGCCATCCTACACTCAGTTGCTCTCTGGGAACCAGGTGCCAAAACTGTTCCAACTATTATGTCCCCTACTTCATTTGGGTTCAAATTTGTTTTCTCTATCACAGCCTATTTTGAGAGGAACGTGCAATTACTCTTACGGAATTTATCAAAGCCAATAACTTAAATGTTTGATTGATAAGATTCACAAGTTTTTCCCAGTTCCTAAACCTAAAAAAAAAAAAAAATTATCTATCTAGAAATGTAGTGGAATGCTAACTAACCTTCAAGACAGCTGCCAAGAGATCATCAGCTGGAGTATCCTTAAAACCCCCTCTCTTTGCTTTGCAAATGGCCGTTCGATATGCCCTGTTTGGCAATAGTTTTGGAGCTGAAGTTAATCAGAGACCTCGTAAGAGCAAAGAAAAGTAAATTAATTAGTCAAAATAAAGAAACTTACGCGACAATCACTACATCGTCTCCAAAAGCAGCTGTTCTATTATATGCAGCGCTATCACCAGCTGCACATATTGAAGTCTGCAAAAAGCAAACAAAAGTGAGAGATCGAGAAGAAGAGCAATAAAAAACGGGTACATGACAGTGAATTGTTTATCCATTCATTATAAAACCGTACATAAACACTCAGTCAGATCTAGAGAGAGAGAGAGATAAGGACAAAAGACAACTAAAATAGGCTAGCTATAAATTAAATCAAATAGGTTGTGTTCATGAATTGAAACTCACAGAGAGAGTAGGATGTCGTTGGGTTTCTTCAGAAGAAGAAGAATAAGAATTGGGTTTCAAATGCTGAAGGAGAACTCTCTGTCTATTCAATGCTTTCTCCATGTTGCCCTGCAATGGTGCTCCTCAGACTTTGGGTTCTACTTCTTTAAAAAGAAAGTAAATGAATGAATTATTATGATAGGTTCAGCTTTATAGCATTGGATGGTTGTTGAATGTTAAGAACTGCAATAACAAAGAAATTGAATAACTCAAGTAAAAAAAAAAAAAATTAGAATTCCATAACAAAAATAATAATACCCTGTTCTCAAATAATATATTTTTTTAATTAAAAAACTAATTTTTAAATTATTTTTTTTAATACTATTTAAATTAAATTATAATAACTTATATTTCGATATAACATGTTAAATATTATTAAATATTATTTTTATTATTATAAATTTTAATATTATTATTTTTGGTAATTTTCAAATAAAGAAATTAAAAAGTAGACGTTGACCCAATTACGCGAACAAGAAAAGGCACTGAAATGAAGACGCAAGTTCCATTTCCATATGGAACGACCAGTGTGCTTTTCATTTCTTCGAATGTTACATCAGACAACTTATCTCCACGTTTTCCACGGAGGGTTGTTTGGTATTTTTGCTCTTTTTATTTTCTGCTTAATTCCTCCCCTAAATTTTATATTTAAGTTTTTTTTTACTCATAGGTCTTTTGTTTTTACTTAAATGTATGTATAAAATAATTATTAAATAAAATATAAATTAAATAATAAATAAGACACAAAATTTAATAATATATATTCAATAAATTTTTGATAAAATTATAGTAAGGGTTTGAAATTTCAATTTTTGAAGATTTATGGCTAGAATTGTTATCAAAATTATACTTACTCCAAAGTGAAGAAAATTAATTTTTCTCGACTATTTCAAGTGGGAATGTTCCCTTGTTTAAATAGGTAATATACAAGAATGTTGTTGGTTTTTTCTCGTGAAATACATGTGCTATTCTGATACTTTAAATTGAAAACTTACGATATGAAATGAGATATCATAAAGTGTTAGAAAAAGTCTTTATGCATCATGTTATTGTCCAACAACGACTTATATGGCGGGCAATTATAGGAAAATAGGTTTAACTATTTTGGACCAATAATTGTGTAATACAAATTGTCAAATAACAGCTTGATGTAAGTGCCCTAAACTACTATGCTAATTACTAGTTACCATTCACCAAATATACTCAATATAACTAACTACATAATGATACTATATATAATATACAGCATGCAGTTGACACATTTTAATAGCGAGTGCCAATTTTTGGACCAACTTTAACGTGTATTGATTGTGTCAAGTACCATATGCAGGAGTCCTAAAAATGTAAATGTCGCTTTCTTTTCAATGCCAATTACTTTAGTCAAACTAATGCCAAGTAATATGATATTGATTCCGCGTCCAGAGACGTCTTGCATGAAAACACAAAGAACCGGTCCCCCTCCCTCCATTAGAGAAAACAAATTTGTATGAGGCAGGTGATATGTGGCACAATAAAATATAATTAGTTTTACAATAAAATAGGGAATGAAGAGGTTCTCTACCTCATTCATGAACCAAGTTCATGTAAAAGTTTCTCCCAGTAGAGTTGGTCGAATATATATAAATTAACTATGACATCCAAGTATTGTCACGCAATACCCTTTTCACATTTAAGGAATGAAAACACAAATAGTTACAGAAAATTGAGCGGGAATATGAAGCATATAAACAACTTGGTATTCTTATGCATTTCAATTTTATGTACATATAAAAACGCATATCTCCAATGAAAACTTAATACTAAACTAACAACAAAACTCTATATGGCCTCTAAATTACTTTATACGTACTGCTGTATCTATGTGAAAAAAGAATAAACAAATGAGTATATTTTTTGTGAACTGAGAGAAAAGGGGGTTTGGTAATATCACACTGTGGGATCCAGGGATCAAACCCTAAAAACCTATTGTTCTTCCATTTTGAGGTCACTAGACAATTCATGTACCTTAAAAATGTATTTACGCAATGCATATTCATGAGGGCATGTTAGGCTTCATCTGTCTTGTCTGACCATTAAGTCCCTTTACCTGAAGTGCAATAGACATAGATCGCAATCTGTTAGCTATCTCTGTGAATGATGGTCGGCTATCAGGATCATCTGACCAGCACTGTTCCATCAGCTTCCTCCACTCAGGATCACATCGTTCTGGAATGGGTGGTCTGAGAGTGTTCTTCACCATTCCCCCTTGAACCCACAAGTGATTCGTCAGATTACGTGATTTAGAATAAGAAAATCAGCTGCACACAAAATAAGGAAAGCCAAAGAAATATACAAAACAGATAAAGCCAGATACGTTCATCCAAAATAATCGAAGAGAAAGTCGAGCATCTACAAGCTAAAGCAGTCTTTAAGGAAGAATAAAAACAAGCCTGGTGTACAGATATATTGCTGCTATTACAGGTATTAAATAAAAGGTTGGCCTTGACAGTCATATAATCATAAATCTGCAAACTTCCAGAACAATTTTCAAATTCTATTATTACTGCTGGATGTTACCTAGCAAATAAGAAAGTCAAATATGAAAGCATCTCCCTTAAATTATTTGACCATTATATCCGCCAAGTATGAAAATGTATTCTACCACATACCACCAAAATTTTTATGGAAGAACTCCGGAGATTTTTATTAAAATGCATTTGAGGAGTGATATCTATTAACAGTAGATTAATGTATTCCTACATCCTGGTTCCTTATTTTACCTGAGCGATAATAAGGTCTTAAATTTAATAAATTTTGCACTTTCAGGTTTCTGCAATATAGTAAAGTTAACTAATTGAGATATTTTTAGGCCTTTTTTTAATTTAGGTTAGCTAATTAAAACTCTTCTAGCATTACAATAAGGTACCCATTTTGTCGTGCTAACAAACTTATTCAGGATAATAAAAAAGACCTGCTTATGATATTTTAAGGTTACAAAGTAGAAACAGATCTGCCTCACTTCAAAAACCGGACTTAAGAAGTCTGTATATTGACGAGAAAAATTGATTCAATGTTTGTTTTATTAAACAACAAAGATATTGAAGGAAAAAAATCATATCCTCGTTTCACAAAATTAACAAAGAATTCAGCTTTCTAAAGAACTAGTGCTAAAACATTTACCAATGAAATTTTATAGAAGAAATATTTTTACTCCCTCCCATCAGCATGTAGTATCCATTAACCATTTCATAGAGGTACTAACTAATGAGTAGGACAGTGATGTATCTTACCAATGATAGCACCACAATGCATATCTGCATAAGGCTCCTCCCCAGTCAAGATTTCCCACATTGAAATGCCAAATGAAAAAACATCAACCTATCAAAAATCAATAACTTGCCATCAATTTCTTTACCAAACATTTCCATTCTCCTTTACGATTACTACAGCATGTTAGAGTCCAACCAACCTTCTCAGAGACCCGGCTACTATTACCATTTAATAATTCTGGTGCCATCCATGGAAGAGTGCCTCTCACACCACCAGATACCAAAGTATTGCGTTTAATTCTTGATAATCCAAAATCTCCAACCTATAAAAATTTATGCCCAACTTTTGGGATCAGACAATCACAAATCCTAGGACTTTTGCGTTAGTAAACAGCAGTAACTTCACCACAGAATAACCCAAGAAGCTTCCTACAATAGCCTCTGTAATTCCTAGAATAGCCACCTACAGAGGGGAATGAAGATGGTTTCTAGTGGAGCCACCTTCTGCACTAAATAGTTTGGAAATACTCTATCTTGACTTTCTTTTCTTTTGCTGGAAATTGGAATCTTCTTACAAATCTTTGCAATAGCCTTTTCTGGGCATTTGACAATTAAAAAAGTGCCTCAAAGTATAAAATATTATCATGAAGTACATTAATCGGTGAGTTAAGGTCTCTACCAGTTTTGTAATCATCGAAAGGTTTTTAGTGTATACTAAAGTACACTAGGTTACAATCAACTCTAATTCTGTTCTGTAGTACATTGATTTCTTTTATTATTGGAAATATTTTACTTTAGAAAAGCTCCAAATTATCTTTTCTCAATGGATAAATCGGAATTTTGAAAAGAACAAAAAAAAATACAAAGTAAAAATAAAATAAAAGGTGTCTAAACAATTTACCTTGCATATGGGTCGTTGTGGATCTCTCAGGTTGACTAATAAATTATCACATTTCAAATCAAAATGAACAATATTCTTTGAATGCAAGTATTCCATGCCAAAAGCTGCATCCATTGCAATAATGAGCTTTTTACAACGGTCAAGTAATCTGCCCATATTGCAGGAAACATATAAATAACAATTGGAAACATATAAAACACATAAAAGTGGAGGATTAATTTACCTATCCTTTTTAATCAGGACATGCCTAAGTGACCCGTTCACCATATATTCGGTTACTGTTGCTAATGTTCCTCCTGTTCCATCTGGTACTACGCCATAAAATGCAACCACATTTGGATGATGAAGTTTTGAGAGGATCTGTGCCTCTCTCCAAAAGTCTTTTGTCTGGTACAGTCAAAAGAGCAAATATAAAGGCCTAAAAGGTAATAAATAAGAGGTTAATCCAACTTTTTTACAAATCCAAAAAGTAAACTAATGAAGATACAAATGAAATTATCCAGGAAGAAATTGTTAACAACACCCACCAAACGTTCTTGCTCTGATGATCTCCCAGCAAAGCAACTCTTTTTAATTCTTTTTATAGCAACGTCAGATCCCCGCCATTTTCCATGATATACAGTTCCATATGTACCAGATCCTAACTCCTGTAGTTCTTCAAGATCAGCATCCCTTACAATCTGAACAACAGGACATAAAAGGTTCGGTACCTTATAGAATTCCAACTTTATAGAAACCTATGTAAAGAGAGATGCCAGGAAGATGACCGCCTTCAAATAAAAGACCATGGCAATTGGCAATTATAAATTTTGTTATCATTTATCAACAACCAAACCAATCTGAGATAACATTAGAAGCACTGTTAGAAGTTATTGGGAAATCAATCCTCCCAAAAACTTAAATTATTAGGAGAAAGACCAACAATACTTTTATACATCTATCATTTTCCTACAAGTATTGGCTCTATGCACCAAACAAACCCAACATTTAAAATTCAACAATTGGGATTTGAATATAAAAGCCTCCCGCATTGATATTATGTTAAAGTTTATTAAGAAGCTAACACTCCCAAGAGCTTAAATGAATTGTCTCAATTATTGAATTTCAAGTGTTAGGTCTACATAAATGACTTGTCTTGGGCTACATAGAACCTACACTTGAAGGGAGAGATAGATGTATAAGTATAATGAATTGTTGGTCCTTCTCCCAACAAACTTTAACAATAGCAAAATTAAGAAATCTTCTGAAGACAATTTACGGCAATGCCTATCGCAGTCATATGCTGGCAGTGAACATTAGCTCCTGCCAGGAAAAATATAATTCTACCCATATGGGAATAAAATATGCAGCCTGAAACAATAATTAAGAAATCAGTGTAGACCTGCAAGCCATAGATGCTGGCTTCCATTTCAGCTGTCATAGCATCAGAAAGTGATTCATTTTTTCCTTGATCACCGCCTTTTCGATCCTATATACAAAAATAACAATCAATTAACTCCAAAGAAAATACATAATTTAAAAAATCATAAATTGAATAAATGTTACCTCAAAGTCAGAATCTGGAATGATAATCTCCATGTCTGTTGCAGAGGGGGATATAACATCAGAAATAGTATCATTCATGACACCTCGGAAAACTTCAGATGAAGACAGAACACCAGGAAAGAGACCATTATTTATGTCTTCCAAAATAACCAGTGGCTCCAACTGACTATTTACATTATTTATACTTGGTTGAGCCAATGTGATGTTTGCTGTATTAGACTTTTCATTAGCTGAACCTCCAAACCCAATATTCTCATCCTTTTGACTTGGGTAGTTTACAAAATCATCATCAAGAAGAGAGACCTCTCTCCTGATTGCAACACCATGGGTTGGATTCTGGGTCATTGAATGATCACTCATTTGAAAATTTAAGCATGTAAAAGGATCAACATAACTTGGCAAGGGATGCAAATTGACAGAGCTTGTCAGTATGCGTTCTTGGAAACCAATGTCACTAACTGGATCAAGCTCTGCAGGTATGGGGAAAACTGGATCACTGGACAGCCCAGACATAAGATCAGGCAAAGAATTTTCAACATGAGAATGTGGGCTGGTGTTTGAATGTAAGCCTGTAACTGCAGAATCCACGATGACAGACATCTTATTTCCTCTTTGACCATTCCTTGTCCCCACCAAAGCACAACTCTGATCATTATCTGTTGTTTGGCGACCAACAAGGAAATCAGAGAGGGTGTTGTCACGTTTACTATTTTCAGGATGCTGCATCAAGTTATTTTCCAAGGGTTTGAAAGACATGGCTGAGGATACAGGAGCTAAATCCCCAGAGCCAACCGCAAGTATTGGATTACATTTTATACTTGCAGCGGTTACAATCCCTCCAAAATGCTCTCCATCTTGATCTAATGAAGAATCCATTTTACCAATCTTCTTCAGTGTTTCTAATGTTGAAGAATCTTGGTCACATGGCTTTGGAAACTCTAAATTAGATTTACACTTAATATTTTCAGCTGATTGAAAATGGTCAACTATATCATCAGTAACTACCATAGCAGATCCATTCCTGCCAATCAATTCTGAATCTAGAGCAGAATTTGTCACGTCCGGTCTTCCTAACAATTCAATGGACTCATAACCCAGTCGCTTATTCTGCATCCGAGAATTGAAAATATCAATATTTCCATGCAGTTGTGTTGGCTTTTCATCCAGAGTACCGGAGTTCAGCAGCAAAGATGATTGGGATTTTGCAAAGCCCAAGGGGGACAACAGGCTCATCCCTTCTTGTGAACAATATGCAGACCTCCTTCCGCTCTCGTGTAGCTTTGAATCAGATAATGCATGTGGCATGCCAAGATTATAATTAGTAAAATCATTGGATCCGGAAAATAGACCAAGAGGATCTGCTGGGTGAGACATAGGATTTTCAAATTGAAATATCGTACCCTTTTGTATTATCCTCTTATGGAAGAATCCATCAACGTCTCCATCATTTTGACCAACTAAAGGTGTTGCAAATTCATCAGTAGGATTGTGGTTGTGGAGATGGCCCTTTGGCTTATCTAAAAGTACGGCATCAGCTTTATCTGGGTGGTCATTGTTCATAATAGCCACTCTCCCTGGCAGTGGAAGTTTATTTCCAGCAATGCTAATGTTGGAGTTTTCAGGGGAAAGTTGAGCAGTAAGAAAAGAGTAGTTGCTTTCACCACTACCCTTGAGTGAGTTAACACTGTGTGATTGTTGATGATCACTCCTCGAGTCTCCCTGGTGAGGGAGAACTGAAGAAAAACAGGAAGAATGATTGAGGGAACCATTCTGGGGATCGAAAACCAGATCAGAGTGAAAGACATTAGTGTTACTCTTTATCTCCAAAGGAAGCAGCATAGTCTTAGTTTCCTGTCGACTTGCTTCAGTCAATGAATCTTGACCTCCACAGGATCTTCTAGAACTGGAGTCTACCATGCCATTGACAGCAGCAACATATTGGTAATCTGGATTACTCTGTTGTGTGGTGGTTGCTTCAAAAGAAGGCGCATTTTCAGATTCAGCAGATGGAATTAAAAAAAGTCGCAATCTTTGAGAACCATCATGCCTTTCAAGCCCTTGATATTCCTCTATCATGTTTTGCAGATCCTCATCAGATGACACAGATATAAGAGCATCAAGATCCTCACCTGGAAGCTGGTACTTGATGGAATGGGCTTGGTGACAAATGCTGGAAGTTTTTTTTACAAGCTCATTCAGGGAAATGTTTTTCCTAATTGACAGAATACGTGTCTCTCCCCCCACATATCTGAGTTTTCCATCTCCCGGTCTTGGCAAAATTTTTCCTCCCAAACTGCAAAGAAATTTCATTCTATCAGATTGAGAACCATCTGATACTCCTGATCCACTACAGAAATTGTTGAAATGAGGGGACTCGGGTTTATATAATGGTGAGGGAGTTGATACCAAACCAGCTGGATCACAGTTCAGTTCATTAAAAGCCTTTCTCAATCGAAGCCCAGCATCACCTTTCTCCTTAATGAGACTGATCAAATCATCAACATAAGCCTCAGCTTCAATCTCTTTAGGAGATACTTTTGCAATGACAAATGGAGAGGTTTCAGAAGCACATTCTGAATCCACTGCCCTCAGCACCACAATTTGAGCAAGATCGTTGTATCCCAACTGCATGTTCTGATTCAAATCATATCCAACGCTCTTATCCTGGTTTTGAACCACTTTAGCTACAGGACCTCTTGCATTCATGACTCGATCCTGAAAAAAGCAGTTGGAAAATTCCTCACCCGTCTGAACTGAGACATTATTACAAACATTATTTCCTACATTTGAAACTGACGATGTCGATTCTTGTTTTATCCATTGACCCGATGGATCAGGAACTTCACTTGTCATGTTATCAACCAAGTTCTCAGGCTAATCCAGCTGTGCAGACGAACAGAGTCACTTAGCTACCAGAGAAATTAAATAACTTGTTCAATCCAAAACACGCAATCGGGCAGCAGATCCTAGCTCCATCTCAGTAAACAACACCTAACTTCTGAATTCAGTTTCTTTTACAATTATCATAAAAATCTCAAACAAATTCTCTTTAAAAGCGTAGACAACGGATTTAAATTACAAATCTGGAAGAGCACAATCTAGTGTTGTATAAGCTATTCAGTAACCCTCTCAAGAAATCAACCCTGTGCAAATCATAATGTTTAATACACAGAACCCCCTCTCTCCCCTTCTTATGAGTTTATTCAGCCTATACAATCGCAACGCTTGAATGAAATCTCTGGTCTTACGCAGAAGAGCTAGCAAAAGATGAAACCAGCAAAGGATAACAATCCAAGTCCCTCCTCCTCAATGAATCGCAGCCGCAGAGTGTCACTGATCCAAAATGAAATTTCTCCACAATTACGCAAACCATTGGACAGATTATTATTTCGAACAACATTTCAAAATCACGAAATAAAAAAATAAAAAAAAATAAAAACAGGAAAAACAGAGGAATTATAAATCAAGGACAGCATCGGATGAGCAAGCTAAAAATCGAGTTGGCATCCATCAAAATTCAAATAGAACACGGACAAACAAACAAAAAACCTGTTTGTTTATAAAGATGCGTATCTCACCATCCGAGCTCGAGTTTAAAGCTTTCAACGATCATTACTGAGAACAAAGGCCAAATCGGTGTAGAGAAAATATAAGAACAAGGGATTTGGGACTAGAAAAATTGGGATTTGAGAAATTGAGTTTAGGGAAGAAGAGTATTTGGAAAATATTGCGTGGCTTATTCCTTGAGGCTCAATCTCGGGCGTCGGAGAACGACATTGCCGATAATTAAGCGGCATCGACGCAACAAAATTTTTTGCCTCTTCGTTGTTACGAGATTTTAATATTTAGTTTCCTCATTTCAAATTATTTTTTTTAATACTGTAATGAATATTCATCTCACTCCTACGTGGACTCCCACACTGTCACACTAAATTATTTTATGAATTTATTGCTATTTCACTTCCAAAAAAAACAAAAAAACATTTGTGTTAATCTTCACCCAACCTGTTTCTGAAGCCCTCCAACATGGGATCTCAAAGTTAACAAAAGAAGGAGAAGAGGAAGCATGACGAGAAAGAGTTGTAGTAGAAGCAACGGACATAACTTCCTTAGCAGAAAAAAGGAGTTTTTTTTTATTATGTACCTTATATTGTTCCTATTTTTACAAACAGCTTGCTTATAATATATAAGCATGACAACAAATCCACGTCACCTTTATGTTAAAAATAAAAGATCCATCTATAAATAAAAGCAGAATAATGATATACTTGTTTCAATTATATAATATTAAATAAAAATTCATGCTTCCGATTGTATGTCTACTGATTTGATGTGTAGAAGTTTACGAGAACAAACGCACTCATGTTATACAATTGAATAATTTATTGACTCTAGTCCTTAATTATTTTATTTATATTGAATCTCTACAATATAAATTCTAAATCTAATGGACTAGTTTAAGTTTATGAGTATAACGAGTCTATGAATCTATTACACGTTATAAATATGATTAGTTTATTCTATTATAAATATGATTAATACAATATTATCTAACATATTTTTATAAATTATTTGACATGATTTAAAGTTATAAATAATTATGTTAGTCCATGTAAAATAATTTTAACACTTTATTCATATGGATAGGTTCGTCTAAAAATTTAAATTTAGATTTAATATTGATATGATAATTCGCATATGAAATAATTTTATTTGTGTTTAACTGATTAAGTGTTATATTTATATAAAGTGTATTTTGATTTGTCTTCTCGAAATAATGCATTGGATAATAATAGAACATTTATTTAACAACTGATTCAAGTTAACTTCTTGTGTCATTATTTACTAAATAAATTATACAAGTTAAATTAATATTAATATGTCAAATTGTATCATTTTAGATTTTTTTTTCTTTGATACTTGTAGCCTGAGGTATTATTCATTGATAGTTGTGTTTTAAAAAAAATAATAATTATATGAATATTATATTTTATTAATTTAAGGTATCATATAATTCTTTATTTTAAAATCCTTATAATCACTTATTTCAAAATAAAGAATAATTTCTTCTCCTATCGTAACTAAGTATTAGTCCTTCAAATCCCAAAATCACCATCGAATTTTATCAGCTTTTTCTCATTTTCTTCTCATAGCCCTACATTGTATCTCTAAGCTCTGTTTCATTTCCATCTTTTTCGCATTCTTTCTCTGATGTTTCAATTTTTTTAAGTGGTAAAACTCTCTCTTAGAAGTAGAGTAGATGATATTGATCTTATGATTGACGTAGGTAATATAATTGAGTGTGAGAAGGTTCTTTGAATCACTGCTTGAATTATCTCACAAAAACTAATAAATGTCCAAGTTCTTCACATTTATTATAAAAATTGGACGAACATCAATGACTACCTAAGTATTATTCAATATGAGCCAAAAATACTCATGCAAGAATTTTCTTATGAGAATAAGAATGCTATTGATATGAAGAATATTATTGTAGATTTGTCAGTTTACTGGGATGTGTTGAAGGTTCATATCAACGGAGTGAAACAAGGTCATTATGTTTTATCCAAAATTAAAATATGTTACCATTTTGGAGCTTCAAAATCCAAATTTTATTATATTTTTTAATATAAAATATTTCAAAATACATTAAATTTAACAAAAATAATATTTATAAATTAAAAATAATAATATGTTTTGCATAATTAATATATTTTATTTTATTTTTTAATAAATATTTAATTGTAAGTAAAATATATCTCAAAATATAATATTTAATAAAATATAAATTTATAATTTCGGTTATCAGGGTTGGATTATCCTAGAGGTTCTACTGATGATTCAGGGCTGATATCTGCGAGAAACTTGTGGTTCTGTTTTTATGGACTTAATATGCGTTCTCTTTGCTATTTCCGTTTTATATATAGTTTTAAATTTATGTTTTTCTTTTTGCCTTTTTTTTTTTTTTGTTAGTTTTACGACTCTGGAATTGTTGGTGTCTTGTTTTTTATATTTATGTTATCATTTTGTGGCTGCTTCATATATGGAGATTGATGATTGTTGTTTCGTGTTCTTGAGGATATGATTTCTTTGCTTAATGTCTAGCTGTATAGCGCCAGTGAGTCCATGGGATCCTTCTTGAATATTTTGACAGGAATATTGTTAATCATAATATTTGATTCTTGGGCGGTTTGTTTTAGCTCTTAAAGTTGGAGTTGATATATTATGTTAGTTGTGCAGATATAATTTATTTATTTATATAATTTTATTTTTAATTATTTTTAAAAAATGTTATTTTATGTTATAAATTTTTTTTTCTTTAAGAGAAATTAAAAGTATAATTTTAAGTATAAAATAAAATTGTACCTTACAATTAAATAAAAAAAAGTCCCATTTTAATAAACTTACAATCAAATGATCCTCATGTAAATTCTTAGGCATTTTAGAGAATGTAATTTTATTTATTTTAATATTAGATCTTCCATTTTAATTATACTTTAGTCACAATTTAACAAAAAAAAAAAAAAAAAACAAGTATAAGTAACTTAAAATTTATAATAATAAAAATAATATTTTTGATATTAACTTAACATTAATTTATATCTTATAAATTAAAAAAATAATACTATTTTTATTATTATAAATTTTAATTAACATTATTTTAAATAATTTGCCAACTTTTTATCGCTTACTTTACCAAAATTTTAAAATAAATCAAAACAAAACCTCACATTTATTGTATAAAAGGTTTTTTTTTTTTTTTTTTTTATAAGGAAAATTCTATATTACATATAGATGTAATTTGTAAGATACATAAGTTAAAAATACGTGACCCTTTTTTTTTTTCCCCTTTTATCTAATATAACTATTTTCCAGCTATTCTTTTGGGAGAGAAAAAAAAAAAAGGCAGAGACGGTTGGACCAACACAATATTCTTATTCAATATCCCTCTCTAATATTCCAATTCCAATTTCACTTTCTTAAATTTCATTTTATTTTCCTTCTCATTCCCACATACATTGCTGCAATTAGCAATAAACATTTATGTTATTGGACAAAGTCACTACAACTTTAAATCTTTAAAGGACTTTTGACAAAGAGACATTGTTGGAGGAAAATTTCGTCAATTACAATAAGTTTAGGAATCAAGGTTCAATCTTAATTATTATAAGCAAAAAAAATCTCAATTAAGATAATGAGGAAAAATGAAAATAATGCAAAAGAAGACAAGAGGAAGAAAACAATTAAAAAGAAGAAGAAGATGGTAATAATGACACAAAGAAAGAAAACTTTAATATAACCTCCTAAACAAGTAGCCAGTTTATGTAAACAATACATGAATGGTTGAGATTATAGAGGCTATTAATCAAATCTGTACATCTTACTAGTAGAATAATCATTTTGATAAATAAGTCGGTCTGAAAGAATATATATATATATATTTTTGGGAAATTACCAAAAATAGCACCCCCTAAAAATTATAATAACAAAACTAGCACCCCTGTGTCCAATTAAAATTGAACGTTTAATATTGAACGTTCAATATTCAATTTGAACGTAAAATATTGAACGTTTAATATTGAACGTTCAATATTCAATTTGTCGTCATTGAACGTTCAATATTAAATAGGTCTAATTGTCGTCATTCAATTCTAATTGAACGGATAATATTGAACGTTCAATATTGAACGAGTCTAAATTATTGTCGTTCAATTTTAATTGAACACAGAGGTGCTAGTTTTGTTATTATAATTTTTAGGAGGTGTTAGTTTTGTTATTTTCCCTATATTTTTTTATCGACATAGTTATCGTTTAACTGATGGTTTTGACAGAAAATTTGTTATCTTTCGTATGTTGTAAAAAAATTATTGAAAAATTATCAAAAATAGTACTATTAAAATTTATAGTAATAAAATTAACACTCTAATAGTATTGAACGTTCAATATTCAATTTGAACGTAAAATATTGAACGTTTAATATTAAACAAGTCTAAATTATCGTCGTTCAATTCTAATTGGATGAATGTTCAAAAAAAATGACATATTAATTATTTTTTTAATTATAAAAATATAAATTTAAATATAAAGAGTGTTATTTTTGTTATTAGAAATTTTACGTTACGTTTGTTTTGTCGGGATGTTAAGTATATATAAAACATGATATGTTAATTAGGTTTGGTTTCAAATTAAATCCATACTGCTCTGCTGTCAAAGTGGTGGGACAATGTTATGAATTCTTTCTTTATTTTCGGTTTATAATTTTAAATTTATCTTTTATCTTTACAATTTTATGTAAAAATTTATAAGAAATCTCAATAAAAAATAGGGCACTTCAAATAAAGAACGAGGTAATTCAAATATTATTAAAATTATTATTTTTAATATTTTTGTAATTTTTTATGTTTATATAAAAATTATAAAAAAAATATTCAATAACAAATATTTTATAATGAGAATAAAAATAAAATCTATAACTAATAAATAATATTATATGATAATAATAAAATATAAAAAATAAATATATAATATTTTTATACTAAATAATATTGATAAAATTTTATTACAAATTAGTTTGAAATAATAAGAATAAATTATAAAATAAATATATGATTTTAAATAAATAATTTTTAAAATAATAAAAATATAATTTAAAAATAACGATAAAAACAATAGGTATAATGTATTATTTATAAATATTTTAAATTTTATGTAATTAAATTTATATAAAAAAAGTTAAAAAATATATATTTTTTATATATTTATTAAAATAAAATATATAATTTTAGGAAACGAAGCAAGAATAATTTAAAGATAAAATATATAATATATAATATATTATTTAGAACTATTTTAAATTTTTTGTAATTAAATTTATATAAAAAAATTTTAAAAATATAATTTTTTATATAATTTTTATATAAATTTAAAAAAATTTAAAAAATATAATTTTTTTATATATTTATTAAAATAAAGTATATAATTTTAAAAAACGATGCGAGAATTCTCATACTTACCAAATCTTATATTATAAGGTACAAATTCTTGTTTTTTATTTCCTATTTTTTATTTTATTATCCTTATTTTTATTTATAATTGAATAATTTTCATAAGAATTTGTTCCGCAAAAATAAATTGACAATTCAATCAGTTAATTTTAAAACCAAGTGTAGCAAATTGCAAATAATTATAATTTCAGTTATGAGAGGGTAAAGTGCTCGTCGCGGACCTTTTTTTTTATATTTTATTTTTAGATTGGAAGAAAAAGATTTCAAAATAATCGGAATAAATACTTATCACTTATCAGTAGAGAAAATAGAATATGTGAATTTTGTGAATCAAAAGTTAAAAAGCGCCAAATGCAATGACTCATATTCTCTTATTTTTATTTTTAAGGAAGAGAAGGATTCTTTATTTATTTTTTTAAAAGAAAAGAAAAAGATTCTTAAATTTATAGGTTAACTATGTCCTATCTCAAAACATATAAAATGAGTTATAAAATATCTAAAATATTTATTTAATTATAATTATATTTATAATATATAAATAACAATAAAAATATATCTAATTAATAATTAAAATTAAATTATTTAACAAATTAATTATATTTTATGCCTAAAATATATGAAGTGAGTTGCAAAAATAAAAAAAAACATATGCAATTAGTTGTAAAAATATCCAAAATGTTAACTTAGTTAGAATTATGCCTATAGTATTATGAATAACGATAAAAATATATATAATTAATAATTAATTTTAAATTATTTAACATAATTATTTTTGTAGAGAAATGAATGATATATTTTGCATATTTTGATTATTTATGATTATGGTTAAAGCTTAATTCATTTAATATTTTTGTAAATAAATAACAATTAAGTGATAATAATGATAATAATATTTTATATAATTTTTAAATATAATTTATGTCAAATTTATATAATAATGAACTTATAATTCATATGATTACTTTTATCAGTGATAGTGATAAGCACTTTTTTTTTTTTTTTTTGAGTTTAACTCTTTCTTTATAAAATATGTAATATAAATTTTGGATGAAAATTTAGACATGAATTATTATTTTGGAGCAATTATATGATTATTATGTATTTATAAATATATTAAAGGGATTATAAATTTTACATATGTTCATAGATAGTCAAAATATATCATTCATTTTTTAATAAATTTAATTTTATTAAATAATTTTAAATTAGTTATTTTTTTGATATATTTTTATCATTACTCATATTGTTGTGAACATAATTATAACTAAGTAAATATTTTTAACATTTTTGCATAAAATATATTTAATTTGTTAAATAATTTAACATTAATTATTTATTAATTAAACATATTTTTATTATTATCTATACATTATGAATATAATTGTAATAAAATTAATATTTTAAACATTTTTACAAAACACATTTCGGCATAAAACATATCTAACCCTAAATTCATTTAATCCTTTGGCACTTTTCCACCATCTGCTTCGGGTTTGGTATTACAGTGATATTCAAATTTAATAAATAATATTTTTTCTTACCTATGTTTTCATATAATTTTAATTTAGTACTATATTTAATAAAGGGTATCAACATTATAAATTATTAATAATAAACGTATTTAATTTAGAAATTTTGTCATGTATTATGCACCTGATAAAAAATTTAAGAATAATTTTGACTTTTTATATTTTCCGCTCCTTCCCTCCCTCCCTTCCTCTCTTATTTTTTTTCTCCAGCACTGTACAAAAAAAATCTATCTCTATAAAAAAAAAAGAAAAAAAAAAAAGAAGAAGATAGAGAGAAAAGAGAGGGGAAAAAAGAAAACAAAGATTTTTTTTTCTAGCTAAAAAAAATGATTATATGAAAAAAAAAAAAAAAAACAAGAAGAAGAAGAAGAAGAGAGGAAAGGGATAGTGGAGAAAAAAAGAAAAAAATTAAATGCTAAAATTGTATCTAAATTTTTTGTCATGACAAAATTTTTAAATTAAATTTATTTATTATTTATAATATTAATACTATTTGTTAAATAAAGATATTAAATCAGAATTCTTAAAAAAAAAATATAAATAAAAAAAGTATTATTTATTTAACTTAATTATTACTATGCTACCAAAATCATCTGCTTCTGCCCCTTTTATTATTTTTAATTAATTATATTCAAAGTTAACATATCGACGCACGAAAATACAGTTCAGTGGTTCACACGTCCAGCTGTGTACGTGTCTTGAACTTAATGAAGTGCAGGGTGGCACTACAGACCCGTTACTTCCTCCTTCGAACGTGCTTTTATCTATCCTTCTTCCCCGGTCTTTTTCTCTTCAAAATAATTTCGCTGCTGAATTTTGAATCTTCGTCAATTTTCCCCGGAATCCAAACACACTCGGTCGGTACACAATTCAGTCTATTCACTTCCAATCGAGAAGATTCCGATCTGGATCAGGACCAGATTCAGATTGTCGGTAATTACAGCTCGCCACAATTGGCTGCTGAGATGACTGAACTGCCTGAAAATCGGTCGAATGCTTCTGAGATTTCTGGTGAAGTTCCTGTTAGAATAGTGCAAGACGTTGTCGGAGATAGTGGTGGTGACAATAAAGGAGTGGGAAACAGAGAGGTGAGCAGTGATGCGTCGATGAAAAATGGTGGAAATGTTTCATCAGGTATGTGCGTTTTCCCTTCACTTTAACTTGTTTTGTTTCCGAGAAATTGTAAATAAATTAGGAAATTTTATTCGGTTTGTAGGTCAGGAATTTGTATAACTTAAGTTTAGAAGTCTTCTAACTGAGCTCTCTTTTATTTTCTTTGCGAGTTAGTTGTAGCAGAGAACTGGGCTTTTGTTGCTACATATATAAGATTACATCCACTAATTATATTTGGGTTTATCACTAAGTAATTTTTTCGGTAAATGATTTTGGCTTTATATATAACGAGCTAGAGAATCAATACACAATAATATTTAAGAAAGTTTTCGTTTTGCGTTTTGCGTTTTGCATTTAGATTTATGACATATTTGTTTGTTTTTTTTTTTCTTTTTCTTTTCATTAGCTGGAATTGCATGCAGGAGTATTGTTAAGCTCAACTCATTGCCAACAGAGATATCAAATGTTGACAAACTGGAACCTGCTTCAAGTCAGATTATTTTGGATAGGTCAAAGACTGAGAAGCAGAAAAATTATAGCATACGTTCTGATGAGGCGGCGAAAATATTTGATGATAAAATTTCTGTTCAGCAGAAGGTATCATTCATCCAACAAGGATGGCATCCATAGTAATCTGATATCTTATATATTTTCCGAAGCCTTTTAGGCAGTTATCTTGTCTCGTAGAATCTTCTGTACCAGCTTCTGGATGCCGTTCCTTTCTGAATTCTGAGTTTCATCCTTAGTACACATATATAGTAGCTAAACTGGTGAAATTTCAGTTAGCACAAATGTCGTTTTTGTTACGTTAAGAACATGAAAACCTATTCTAACCACGGTTAGTTCAAATTGAGTGGTAACTGCGGCATATAATGACTTATGGGCATAGCATGCATTCTGGAATATCCGTATGCTTATGCTGGATGACTTAAAATGTAAAGATAATTGGTTAGTGATGCTGCACTATGTGATGTATGATCCTTTCTGCTCTAAGCATTTTAACTCTTAAAGGTTATGCTCGGTGATGCTACATTGCTTGATTTATGGTGCCTTGTAGATATTTTATCATGTCAGGTTTTCTTGAAACACAAATCAAGTGGATCTGGAACTAACTGTTAAACTTATGAATTTGTAAATGTAAAATATTTGCAGCTTAAATTGTTGAATAGAATAGCTACAGTCAAAGATGATGGGACTGTAGAATTTGAAGTTCCAGCAGACGTTGAAACCCCTTCCCTTGGGATTGAATTCAAACATACCCATACTGGAGATTTTGATGATGAGTCTCTTGATGCAGTGGATCCTCATTATATACCACCATTGCAGATTGTAATGCTTATTGTTGGAACACGGGGAGATGTGCAACCATTCATTGCGATTGGTAAACGTTTACAGGTGATAGGATTTTAGTCTTACAACTCCATTTCCATTTATTATATATAATTGTTTATTTTGTTAAGGTCAATTTTATATTAGCTTAACAAGATGATATGAGCTTCCAACATATGAAAAATGAATGTTTCTAGAAGAAGTATGCATGTATGAGTTTTTCATGAAAAAGGTTGAAGTTGTACTTTTGATGCATGTGAATGTTTCATACACCATTTTTCAATTGCATTGCAATTGTTGTTTCAAGTATTTTGTTCAAGCATGTTCTAGTTTTCATCTCAAACACTTGATGATATATCACGAAGATTCTAGGTTTTGTCCATAATAATTGATAAAGCTTGATGAAACTAACCACAATTTAGGGTATTATACATGTTTTGTGTTTGCCTCTGTGTGCTATTCAAATATAACAGTTTGAAATGTTTGGCCAACAGAAATTTTATGGTTCCATAGTAATTAAACTGAGGCAACTACTTGCCTCGCTACCCTGCTATCTCAAATCTACCTCTTGAGTCATTAGGCACCCAATGATGGAAAATAAAATCTCCCTTTCTCACTCTCTCTTTTTTGCCCCTCCCTTTTTGATAGACATTTAACATATTAATGAGTGTGAATTCATTTTGATTATTTGTGTGCAGGACTATGGCCATCGTGTTAGACTTGCTACCCATTCAAATTTCAAAGACTTTGTCTTGACGGCTGGATTGGAGTTTTATCCTTTAGGCGGTGACCCAAAGGTTCTTGCTGGTTGTATGTCCAAATTTACCATTTTTCTTGATTTTCTTTGTGATCTCAAAGAACCTTGTGATTAGTCTTGTCGTTTTCTAAATATTTTAACTATGATACTCCAACTATTCATTTTTCGTGAAGTACTTGTGTTCAATCGACATGACATAGATATAGGTGTGGTACTCAGACACTCTAATTTGGTGTAAATTTACATAAAATTTAGAAAAATGGGTGTCTGACACCCGGATACTTATAAAAAAAAAATTACAACTCTCAATGTCTTAAAAGAATTCGTGTAACATAATACAAGTATTGTTGGCAGATCTGTTTCATGTGAACTTGGTTTGTCCGTAGATTTGGCGTTGCTTTTGATGAATGTCCATGCTTTGACAAGTTTTTCTTGCCAAGACTTGATATGAAGTCTTATAAGTGTGGATTTCTTTAAATGCTTATAAAGTATATTTTACCCTAAATACATAGACTGATGAAGGTTTTTCTGAGTTTTGAACCAAGGACTTGGTGGGGAAGTAAGAGGTGGGAAAACAAGACATGGGGACAAAGTATGTTTTATTTTTGCTACTAAGGGGATACTGTATTCTTATTTTCATGTTCATTTATGATTTATGAATAATTATACAAATGATATCTACATAAAGGCAGTGATGCTGCATTATGCTTATTCAAGTTGATTTTTTTTATTTAATTCTGGCTTAAAATCTCCCATTTACTCTTTCAAGTATTTTTCCTAGCAAAAAATTAAGTAAAGAATAAATACATTTTCGTATGATGGTTTCTACATTTTCTTCCTATTTATTCTTGCATGACGCCTGCTGCCATTGGAGCTACTTATACATGCTTATAGTTGATATCCATGCACAGAGAGAACCAAAAACTTTGTGTCCTTTTAGGATAATATGTTTATGCCCCCTGAGTTTGGGTTCCATTGAATAAAACCCTTCACTCTTCAAAATAGGCTCTAACATCCTCTAACTACATCACTGAAACTCATTAAGAGAGACAGATCATCGACAGCAACCTTGAGGGTGTATTTGTTGAAATTAGAATCCTGTACACCTTTTAAACGATAGTTTTCCATGTTGGGCAGACTTGGGTGTGTGAAGTAAGTTTGTTTTCAATTTTCTGATCAATTTCTATGTCTGGAGGTATGCATAATTGCCCAATGTTTTTGGACATCCATCTGGCACTGTCTCAAACAGATTACCCTTAATAGCGAATGTTACATTCAATTTAATTTTACATAAGAGGTTTCATTTTATATTGTTTTCCCTTTGCAGATATGGTTAAAAATAAGGGATTCTTACCATCAGGGCCTTCTGAGATACCTGTCCAACGAAATCAAATGAAGGAAATTATATACTCCTTGCTTCCCGCTTGTAAAGAACCTGATACGGATTCTGGTATTCCTTTCAAAGCAGATGCTATCATCGCCAATCCGCCAGCATATGGTTAGCTCTCTAGCACATGTTACAATGAGTTTTTTTTGTTTGTTTTTGCTGGCCATTATTCTTCCTGCATTTAATGCTCAAATGTTTGCTGATGATGGTATTAGCCCAACGTAGTAAATTTTTGTTTTGATTATTGAGCTTAGTGGTATATTATATATATGACTCTGGAGTTTGAATTCAGAGAGTTTAATTTAGATATCAGCAGGTATGTGTGTGTGTGTGTGTATGAAAAGATAACAACAGTTGTTCTTGACCGTTTCAATCACTTTGGTTCGTTTATATATGTGCTATTTTGATATGGTATAAATAAATAAATGATTTAGAAGATTAAATCAATGTTTCTCTTTTCTTCTCTCTCTTTCTAGCACGGGAGTTTCAAATGTTAGTGCTTTAAATTTTTTATTGCATGCTGGAGTACTTTTATTTGCTCTTATGTTTTACATATGGTCCAAGAACATAGATTTGTTCCCCTACAATTTAAATGGATTAAAATGAATGTTTGCATTTTGACCAAAATCGCACTACAAGGCCTTGCATAATTGTGCTTACACCTTTAAGTAATTGCAGTGTCTTACAAATATGCAATTTTGGTCAAAAAAAATTCTTGGGTCTTAAGCCCATTTATTTTGGTACATTGAATCCTTACAATTCAATTTTTCTCTCTCAAATTTTAACATTGACCTTCACCAATGCTTTTTTAGGGCATACTCATGTTGCAGAGGCACTTAAAATTCCAATTCATATATTTTTCACAATGCCATGGACGTAAGTCTTACCTGGGTAATTTAATCTTACTCAGTTTTGAAGTATTTTAACTATTCTGGAAGTAGGCTTATGTTTGTTCCACGTCCTCTACCCGTTTCATTTTTTTTGTATTGGAGAATTAAATCTGTACCACACATGTTTTATCCTCTCCCACCAGGCCAACCAGTGAATTTCCGCATCCCTTGTCACGGGTCAAGCAACAAGCTGGATATAGGGTGAGTATTTTGAAACATTTATTTTTATTTTTTCTCCTTTTGATCTTGCTAATTTTGTCTTTATTATTTGTATCCTGATCTACTTGATTGTCTTTTCAGCTTTCTGGGTTATTACTGACAAAATTTCAGCACTCATAACCTATTTTTTCCTTTTCTTTTTCTCCCAGCTATCATATCAAATTGTGGACTCCTTGATTTGGCTTGGAATACGGGACATGATTAATGATGTCCGTAAGAAAAAGCTCAAACTTCGACCAGTTACTTATTTAAGTGGTTCACAAAGCTCAGATTCAGATATACCACATGGATACATATGGAGTCCCCACCTTGTTCCTAAACCTAAAGGTGGCTTCCCTTGAGATAGAAAGCCTTTCATGTTCATTATCATAGCTTTGGAAGTTTAAATTTGAGGATATTTCTTGAAAAATGCTTTGGAAATCTGTTTTGAGAAACCTAGTAGGATCAAAAGAGAAAAATGGTGCTTGGGCTCAAAGATGATAGTAACAGAATTTTACTGGCTACAAAATCTCTGTCATAAATCATTCATTCTTCCTGTTCATTTTTTATCCTTAGTTGAACTTATTTGTTTTTCTTTTCAATTGAAAGATATCGTTTTACTCTAAATAGAAGTGAAGTCTTGCTAAATCACACATTGCTGCTGCTAATTATTCTAAATAGTTTTTTGTTTGATTAACTGGTCTGCAGATTGGGGACCTAAGGTTGATGTAGTCGGATTTTGCTTCCTTGATCTCGCATCAAATTATGAGCCTCCCGAGGCACTTGTAAAATGGCTTGAAGCTGGTGAAAAACCCATCTACATTGGATTTGGTAGCCTTGTGAGTTCCCTTTCTTTAGGTTGCCCTTATAATTTTCTTCTTTGAGTATGAAGTTTGATGGAGAATCTCTCAGTATAGTCTGAGCTATGACCTTATTTGATGACGATCTCAACTATTCTCCATCAGCGATCAAACAATTGCCATTTATACAGTTGATTTGCTAACAGCATAGTTATCTGATCATGCATTCCAGGGATTTAATGTAAATGATATATTGTTTACTAGTCATGCTTGCTAGTGATACCTGCAGAATTAATACCCATATTTCATACTACTATAAATCAGATGGTAAAAAAATTAAGGGCTTGTTTTGTAGCATAATCCGTTCTCTGTTTTTGTATTCTCGATGTAGAAATTAATTTTATGTTTTTTGAGTTGAGTTAGAAAACAACTAGTTTGTTAACTCTCCTTTTTTTTTTTTCCCTTTCTAAAAGTCGAAAACACAAGTATTTGGCAACTGTTTTTGTTTTATTTTCTTTAGACATGCAAAAACTAATTATTAATTATTTTAAAAATTATTTATTTACTTTTTAAGGCTTAACTACATAATTGGTTCATAAATTTTGCCATATTGACACTTTGGTCCCCAACTTTCTTTTTCCTTCGTAATATTACATTCACTATCTTTTCAAATTTCATAAATTTAGCCCAAATAAAACTAGACTATAAGTTGCACTTTAGCAATCAAAATTAATTTGTTAATTTCTTTTGCATTATTTAGCCCTTTAACTATTAAATTTAACACATTTAGTCCATTATTTTTTAATTTGGACTAAATATGTTAAATTTGAAAAGATAGTGGACGTAATACTAAAATAACATTGAAGAACTAAAGGACCAAAGTTTAGAATTTGATATAGTTTAGGAACCAATTGTATAATTAAGCATACTTTTTAATTTTGTCATGAAAACATGATGGACCTTATTTGTCATTTACAAAACTACATAATGAAAGTGAGAAATTGAAGAAAAAACGGTTTCCAGAACCACTTTTCCCGGCATCTAGTATGGGAAAATAGAAAACAAAAACAGAAAACAATTTCAAATGCTTATCTTCTTGAAAGCACAAAAGGATTTACAAGGGCCTCCTAAGTCTTGCATGTTTAGATTTCATCTCATTCATATGCATTAAACACAGCCAAATTAGTAAAAAATGAAAAATAATCTTACTTTGGCCCACCTCCATCAGGCTTCAGCTTTTAGTCTAAAAAATGAGGAGGAAAAAAAGCCTTCCTTTAATAAAGATTGGCAAAACAACATTATTGACAATCATGTCAAAATTGCAGATCTTGTGCTAAAATCTCTCAATTTGGTTCGCACCTAGTATGTTATAATTTCCACATATTGGACATTTCATGTTTTGTCCAGTCCCCATGTGAAGCTTACTTTGTGTTATATGAAGATTTATGCTTTTAATAAAAATGGCTAATGAACTCCTTAAAATTATCAAAGTTTAACAAGAGGAGTTGAAAAATATCAAAATTTCAGAGTCAAAATATTGTTAGATATATCCTGGAATTATATTGTTATCAATAAATGCTGTTTGTAACAAAACCAAGTACCATAATTAAAGATATGAAGTATTCTATATGATTGTATGCCAAAAGACCTAAAATATTCAGTCTTGCAGTACAGCATACCTTTTTTCTGTAATTACTTGGACTTGTTCATGAATATAATATATTTAACCGCAGGTCATTATTGTCTTAGTTCCATACTATTTTAGCTTGAAATTTATTACATATTTAAGATCCTCAAAAGATACCAAGTGTAATGACAAGCCAAAAAAAAAAAGTAAAAAAAGAGAGAGAGAGAGAAAAAAACAAAGAAGAGGGAACAAAAGAATGAAACATATAGTGGACAGGTTATAACTTGTGATTCTGTGAACTTGATCATTTTCACTGCTTACCACCTAAATTTTATTTTTTCTTTCATGTTGCTAGCCTGTTCAAGATCCTCAAAAGATGACTCAAATAATTGTCAAAGCGCTGGAAGAAACTGGACAAAGGGGTATCATTAACAAAGGCTGGGGTGGACTTGGGAACTGTAAGTTTTAAGTTTTGTACCTGAGTACAATTCTTGCAACTTGTTCATTGATATTTTATGCTTTATTTTTTAACATTCCAGTAGCTGAAGAAAAGGACTTTGTGTACCTACTGGACAATTGTCCTCATGACTGGCTCTTTTTACGTTGCAAGGCTGTGGTAATGCTCAATTCTTTAGATTTGGCTCTTTCAATTCTAGAGTACTGGTTAGAACATTACTTGGATGTTTTTCATAGCATAATCTGTTTAATTTAATAAAAGATGGTCCCCATCGTCCTGTGTTCCCAAATAAGTTTCATTTGAATTAAGTTAGCCATAATTAGCCAAATAATGCATCCTGTAGAAGCCTGATGGATTCCCTTTTTGTTTTGGTCAAGAATGGCTCGGCAGAATTTGTGCCTAAAGTGGTTTCTTCTGAGGCTTTTTTTTTTTTTAATGAAATTCTCCTGCTATTATTTATTCAAGCCTAGAAATAATAGGCAACTCTTAATGTTGATATTTTGCCTTAAGGTGCATCATGGTGGTGCTGGAACGACAGCTGCCGGTTTAAAGGCTGCGGTAATTGCTTCATTGCCTATTGCTGTAGTTTCAGCTCCCTTTTATTTATTTTTTCCTGATTCTTGATTCAATTTATTTTTGGTATTATAGTGCCCCACAACTGTTGTTCCTTTTTTTGGTGACCAACCTTTTTGGGGAGACCGTGTGCATGTCAGAGGAGTGGGTCCTGCTCCTATCCCTGTTGATGAGTTTTCACTTCCCAAGTTGGTTGATGCAATAAAATTTATGCTTGATCCCAAGGTATGTGTTAGTTATCTGAAAAAAGGCAGTTTTCCTTATCCCTACCTCTGTCATTCCAAGAGATTGTCTAGATGCTATGTAAAAATCTACATCATTTGTAAAATGTTCAACATAGTATACGATGCATGCAAAACAAATTGAATGTGGATGCTTTAAAATGCCATATTCAATATTACTTTTTTGAGGTCCGGTTAAGAGAGGGAGGGTAGTTGCAGCAGGAGAAGGGAGATTGTATTGGATAATTGCATATCTCAGTTTGTTAATTTCTTACCTTAGAGGATCTAGTGGCAAAGTATCATTGACCTGCCATTACCATATTTTAGGTTAACGTGTTATTCACTGTCAAAGTTTACATAAAACTGAATCTATTTTATGTATTCTAATTATAATTTATCACAAAATGTTTATTAATCTATTGAAACTGACAAACATGACTAATGCATAGTTGAAAAAATTATAAAGAGAATTTTTTATTGGTTTTCTGTCCAGTTTCACCATAAACTTTGTAATGTACTTGAATAAATGGACATTTCAATCTTTTAAGTGCTCTCTGTTAATGCAACAATTCCATAAAGACTCCAATGTACACTTATAGAAACCCAAGGTGGGTTTAAACAATTGGGGTTGAACTCATGTGAGAAAATCTCCAGTGTGGGGGATAGTGATATTCCCTAAGTCTTGTAAACGTGGCTGGGTGAATAAATCTGAGACTCTTAAGTTACTTCTGACAGCACACATCAACACAAGGACGCAGGATTAATTCTAAGCAGAAAAGGACAATTCTTGATTCAAAATTTTGGAACCTTTGATTTTGAGTTTTATGACAGCTTATTTCTAAGGTTGATTGTTGGTAGAGAAAACTTTGGAATGAATTTGACCTGAAAATAAAAATAGGTGAAGGAGTCTGCTGTTGAGCTTGCCAAGGCCATGGAAAATGAGGATGGTGTGGCTGGAGCAGTGAAAGCTTTCTTTAAGCATCTTCCTCTAAAGAAAGACGACCCAGATTCCGAACCAGGGTCATCAAGTTTTTTTTCCATAAGTAAATGTTTTGGTTGTTCCTGATTTCCAATTGTGTATAGACTTTGTTTTATTTTGTTTGTTAGAGTAGCATTGTAGAGTGTTCTCATGGCGTTTATAACGCCCACTTGCCTACCCCTACCAAGAAAAAAGAACGTAAAACGTCTCTGCTCATGAATATTTTTCTTTAAACTCTAATTTGTATTTCATAATGTTTTGTATTTATATTCAATTTCAATCAGAGGAAAGCATGAATAGTAATTCTTCCCATAGGTTCATAATTCATTGTATTTGTGTTCTGTTGTTCTATACCTAGTGTTCTTGGTATTATAATTATATTTGATTGAGATTTTCCTCGTGATTATTGAGCTATTTTCTCTGCTGAGTTTGTCTGCTGATGTTACTGTTTGATTTTCAAGCCAACTTCTACCGCCAGTCTCTTATCCAAGGATCAAAACAGAAAAGCAGTCCAAGGTTTCATCGTTATTCAAAGTATTCAGCAACTCTAGAATAGCGCATTGTTGAATCCTGACGTGGTTTCCTATTTGTAGAAGAATGTCTTTACTAGGAATAAAAATGATTGAAAGCTTCATGTTTGGACTTTGAAGGATTTTGAATTTTGAGTAAAAAGGTCTGCAAGGCGCATAAGAGGAACAAAATCAAATTCATAAAGGTATTTGCTGGGACGCGTTGTTCTTAGTCATTTGTCTCTTGTTGGCTTGTCCAATTCTCTGCATCAGGGATAACAGTACTTGCCGTGGAAAACAGGAAAACAATTTGTACATGTTATTTGCATGGCGAGCTTTTATAATTTTAAAAAGATATTACATAAATTGAGACTCTATATTTAAGTAAATATATCAATGTAAAGCAATTCAATGGTCTCTATATTATCAACTCGAAACAACTTTCGAATCTCGTTTATTAATGGTCTCTATGTTATCAACTCGAAACAACTTTTGAATCTCGTTTTCAACCATTTATTGAGTGCCACGTGTGAGTGTATACGTGGAGAGAGAAGTATTGGATTCCCTAAAAAAGAGTGTTCAGAGGGACCAGTGCATGCAACTATGCAAGGAATGGGCGAAGTGTGACAAATTGCAAGGGATTGGCGGTGGAGATTAGAAGATTTCAACTAGTGGGTTTTTAAGCCCCATAACTATTTATATAATAAAAAACAGAGGATCGAAGCAGAAGAGCCATCTGTAATTACATTGAGGGAAATGTCAAGGATATATAATTTTGAATTTATTTTTATTCTCATATTATTTATATAATGCACATATTAATATTATCTAAAAGTTAATTAATTTTTTTACATTCAAAATAATCATGACATATAATAACAAGATATAAAGATTATGAATGTAAAATTGGGTAATATTAGTATTTTTGTACAATGAGAGAGAAAAGATTGAGCCGAAGATCAAGGCAAGTACGGGACTGGCTTTATTTAGCCTTTTAAGTAGCCTAATCCTTCGCATTGGCCATTTGAGATCACAGACACCTGATCTTATAAGCTTAGCTCCTCTGACACTCTGACTTCCACTGATTCGGCTCTTCTCTCTCTCTATCTCAACTTAATTGGTCACTTATAGCGACTATTTTTTTAATTCTTCTTGATAAGACAACCCTCTTAATTACTGCTATGTGTAGAAGACCTGATTGGGATAAAAACCTTTAGTGGCCTTGCATTTATTGATGACACATTAAGAGGAGATAAATGGACTACGAAACAACAGAGTAAGTAAGACTACTGAAAATCACGTTATCACTTACACTAATTAAGTTTCTCCTCTCTTCCAATAAATTCATGCATGCTCTGTCCAAGTGAGTTATTGGTGCCAAAGAGAGATTAGAACTGGGAAATGGAATCTCTCTCTTCTCTCTCTCTCTCTTATCTTTTCTGTTCCCAAGCCCATACACTCCTCTATGTCAAGCGCTCTATTTAATGATTATACTGAGACTCTTCACATTTTCCAAACTCTTTGAGAACTTAGGTTCTGAACTCCCTTTACTACACTTTTTTTTTTTTCTCATTATCTGATCAAACGCTAAAGCTCGAACCCACCTACAATACGGTTCTCTCATTCTGTTTCTTTGTTCTCTCTGTTAATATTTTCCAAACTCTTTATCAAGGTCCTTCAAATATAATATTTACTTTCTTTACACTCTAAACCTCCATTTGGTTCCCTTATAAACAATTTCTTTACTCTTTCTATTTCAAGTTTTGATTTTTCTTTTTCTTTTCTTTGGATACACAGACATGGAAGATCATGAAGAACAATCAGTTCATGGTGGTGTCAAAAGCTCCGAAGATACAACGTCTAGAGTATTCCCCTGTTTATTCTGTTCAAGAAAGTTTTATAGTTCTCAAGCCTTGGGAGGCCACCAAAATGCCCACAAGAAAGAAAGGACAGCGGCAAGAAAAGCCAAACGTGCTTCTGACTATGCACCAATGAGGTTTTCATCTTATGCACAAACACCACCAATGGTTTTGGCTCCAAACAGGCATATTGGTTTACCTTCTCCTCATCCTCTAATGTATATAACAGCCCATGCAGCAAATCTACGCTATTTTCCAAATCAATTCTCTGAGCATTTTGGGTCAAGTAGTGCACCCAAGTTTGAAAATTTAGCACCTTATGGTGGAAGTTTAACCATCAGTAGTTATCCCCATGAAGAAGATGAACATAGCTTCTCGAATTGGCAAAGGGGTATGCGATGTAATAACTTCAATGAGATGGATAACAATCAAAGTATTAGGATTGGTGATAATGGTAAAGATCAAAAACTTGATCTTTCTCTCCATTTATGAGATGGAGATTCTTTATGCTATACATGATGATTAGTAGCAAGTTGCATTTTTGGGTTCATTTTTTTTTTGTTGGTTCTTTTGCAGAGACTAACAAAAATCAAGGCTTTGTTTCTCTCTCTCTCTCTCTCTTTTTTTTTTTTAAATGTTATTTTTCTAAAATTTAAGATAAATCACAAAATGATAATAACATGTTAGATTATTATTGGTAAGTAAATTAGGCTCACAAAATTGTATCCGATGAAAATCTATCACGTTCGTTGAGATGTAGTATTTTCTTTGTTAGTTTGGAGAGTTGAGTTTATGAATAATGTGTCCTTAATTAGCTATAAATAGTTTACTTGTTTTCTTCATCTTTTATTCTTTTACTATAACCTCCAGTACCCTTTCTCAATGGGCTTGTGGCGTTTGATTCTACATATGCTCGTCATGGTTAAGAATCCTTGTATGGTATTAACGTATAAATAATATTTTTTAAGCCCTCGTTCTCATTTCTGTATTCCTGATTACTAAGCTTTGAAATGATTTGTCTTCATAAGGAAAGTATTTCTTACTCATTTTTTTTTTTTTAACAAATAGTTATTAAACACCATAACCCATATCACTTATGTCTCCACTTAAACCTACAAAATAATTAACAATTGTTATTTATACATAAATAATCTAAAAAATAAAAGAATTAAATTACAAGAAAAGAAGCAAGGGGACTAAAACTAAAAAAAAAAAAAAAAAAAGGTCAAGTGTAGACAATGAAAATGTTTAAAAACCATTTGTGCATCAACAAAGTTATTAAGTTATAGGGAAAATATATTTCCACCCACATATTTTATAAGAGTACCCACATTCGTGAAGATGAAAGCGGGTGTCCTCAGGAAAATGCATAATATCATGACCCTGAGTATTTAAGTTACAAACCTTTAACTCAAATGAAAATTGTGAAACATCAGGCTACCACTTCAATGGGCTCTTGGCCCGATTTTGCTTCCCAATGTTTCCAACAACTTCAATAGATGATCCAAGTCTTAAAGAGAGGCCTCAAATGAGTCCATGAATTAGTATTTATTTTTAATCCTGTCTATATACTTTTGTTAAGTTAGTACACATAACACATATGGACTAACTTAGATGAAAAGTGAGCTAATTTAGTAGGCATTCCATGAATTATTGTACTTGTGATAGTAATTCTGTTCTCCCATACTCCAAGTACTTTCATTACATAAGCTTAAATAATGATCCATATAATAATTAGTAATTTGAATTTGTAACTTAAAACTCAAAAATTTATTACTATTATTATTATTATTATTATAAATAAAGCAAAGTTTGGCTAAATTCAATTGATGTGGAAAAGAAAGTCTTGTCAATATGGTGGCTTAAAATCCACTAATATTAACTTAAACTACATAAATGTAAAAGGCTTACTAAATGTATTTATTTGGTCTAAATCACTCTATGTCAATGATTTTGAATCCACCGAACTAATGAAACTAGTCAATTACTAGTTTAATAATTTGTTCAATCAGGATGAACTTGGCAAAAACAATGAACAAACCATAAAATAAAAAGGAGCCAGAAAGAATGTTGGAGGAAATTCCGGGCCAAAATAGGTAGAAGAATGAAGTGAATAACAAAATAATAAAAATTAATATTGAATTAAAAAATACATTCTGAGAGGTGGCCACAAATGAAAAAACAGGCACAAGTCAGCAAAACAATGAAGTAACATGGGTTGAGCTATATTCAAAGTCACATATATATCTCTCCCTTAATTATTTAAAATGCATAACATATATTATTAACATACCCATGTGTGCCAATAATAATGTTCTTTGATTATTATTAGATATAACCTAAAAATACAGAAAGACATATAAACGTGTACACATTTCAGCCTATGGCTAGAGAAGAGGGTTTTTCAACTTTTGTTTTATTTATGTAAATAGAAAACACTCTAATTTTTATATAATCCACTTGTTCACTTTTTAATTTATTAAAAAAATATGTGTTTTACATTATGAAAAAAAAAAAAATATTTGTGTACCGCATGATATAGAGTTAAAAATAAAATTGGTGTATAAAATGATTATATTATACAATTAAATTAATTGAAAAGGAAAAAACGATAGTAATGGACTTTTGTTCAGTACAATCAGAGCATCTAAGTTTTTGAGTACATTTGCACCTCATCTTCTGCTTTTATAAGCTTCATAATATAATAAGAAGATATATTTGGACTAATTTATTTGACGAACCACTTATCTCTTTCTCATTCTCAGACAGAAAATAAAAAATAGAGGGGAGAAATCAACAACAAATGTTTTTAATTAGGGGGAAAAATTATTTCTTAAAGTAATGCATATTTCATGGCACCAAAAGTGTCTATCATCTATCTGAAATAATGATGGGGTCGAGGTTTAGATAATTTAATCTTATTTTTTGTGCTTCTTAATTTGTTAAAATTGGAGTATTATAATGTGTTTAACAATGTGAATCATGTAATTTAGTGTATAATATGTGTGTTTATCGTTAATAGAACTCTAAGTTGTACATGATTCTAGTTTACTCAAAACTCTTACAGTTTATTTTCTATATATACCTCTATTGTGAGGTAAGAATCAATAAGAAATATCTTTTATTCTCAATAATATTTAACTATATAAGTATTATTTTGAGATTTGTTAAAATTTAATTATATTTTAATTAAAAATAACTCAATCTACAAATAAAATTTGAGGTTAAAATATTTTACACTTAAAATAGGAAAGTATTAAATATTATAACCATGATTTTTTTAATATATCAAACAATAGACACATTTTAGGTATAAACTTATTTTTGACTAATGATAAATTTTATACTTCGATTAAAGCTTAAATTCACGACTCTTTAAATAAAGAACACTTTCAAGCATAATTAATTAGACTATTAAATAGGAAAGTATTAAATACTACTAATTATTGTTTCGGAGAAAGACATGGCAAGCACTATTAAGTATACTGTATACCCTTCAACTAATCTTAATATATAACACAAACATGAAAATTTCTAGCATGACGAAACCCAAATAAAGGCTAAAAATATTAGCTACGCTCCTGATATAGTAATAGATAGTGCAATCAAAGGATACGAGTGCTTAGTTATCTCAATTTGGCTCAATGTGTGCATGGGACTTATTTTGGTCAATAATCTTTGTAATTGTTCGAGATATATGAAGAAGCGCCCTATCTTTTTAGCTTTTGGCATGTACGAGTACGATACTAGAATATTCGCTGGCCTTTTTTTTTTTTTTTTCTTCTCTTCTTAAAAGCGCTGGCCATATGAAGATATAATTAAATTAATATTAGCCTTCCTCCTATAACAAATAATAATTTTCTTGTTAAGATTCTTATATACGTGCGTGCTAGTAATATATGAAGCTCTGCCACATGTGAAAATAATTAGACTCTCTTGCTACCAATGAGATAAGCAGAATAATCCTCATCACATTCCTTCCCTTGGCTCCTACGTGCCGAGATAAATGCTTTATTATATTATATATATATATATATATATATAAGAGACGACCTGTTTAAATAAGAGTTAACTCATATTATAAGATAAATTCTTTATTTATTTTGATAAAAGCAAATGAAAATTTTCATGTGAATTATTTATAGATGTGGTTCAATGGCGTATAATCAATTTAGACATTTGAAAGATATGTGGTTTAAGTGTTAGTTAATGATACATAAATTGTAGTTATTTTTTTAAAAAAATTGCTTTAGCTAAGTTATAATTCTTATAACAATTTCATCAAAAAAGAAAAAGAAATTGCATAACAATTAAAATTATTAGGTCTATATTATAAAAAAGAAAATAATATCAATTTTTTTATTAAAAATAAAATAAAAATACATTGTTAAAAAGTCATTTGACAAGGAGAAACGGATCATAAGAAAGAAAATCGGTGAACCGAGAGGAGGAGCCATATAATATAGGTTTTTTTTTTTGAATGAAGTGAAGTCATAGTTCACTTCTAAGGTATCACTGTGAGAGCCAAGGCCCTGGTAGCCCAATGGCATTGTAACCGCCCTAATAAGGGGGAGCTCTCGAGTTCGAGGCTTGTATGTAGCAAAAAAAAAAAAAAAAAAAGGTATCACTGTGAGAGAGTAAAAGATGGTTTACCATATGACTTTACCATATGACTGACCGACACATATCTATCTTGAAATGTGGGAAGCAAGGGTAAAATGATCAATATAAATGGAGGGAAAACGACAATCAGTTAGCGGTAGTTAGGTTGGAGGTAAATGTTGTTTAACTTGAAATGAAAAGTTTATTATTGCTATTTTTTTTTTTTGGAAGAATAAAAGGCTAACAATTTTGAAGATAGAATAACTACTACATACTATCACATCATTTAAGATTATCATTGGAGGCCAGGCCAGGCCTCCATAATATAAGGCTTGCATTACAATTCGAGTAAAAATGCACGTGACTTCTAAGGATTGAATCACATATCTTTCGTCTAAAAAATCGAACATCTCACTCACCCTTAATAACAATATTTTGCCACAGTGTCACCCGTAATTGGTAAAGCGAAAAGTTTATTGAAAAAAATAATATTTATAATAATTACTAAAATTTATAATCAACAACTAATGTTCAATATATATTTTATTTTTAATTCTCTTTATTAAAAAAATATATGTTTATTTATATTATAAAAAAAATTGAACATATTTTTTATTTTTTTGAAAAAAAGATAATAATAAAAGTTATATATGAAAGAGATTATACCATATAATTAAACTAAAATACAATTTGTATGTCATTGAACAAAATTAGTAAAAATTGATTATGTCACGTTATTTTCCTTAAATTTTAGTAATTTGATGCGAAGGAATTTTTCAAGTTTCTATAACAAATGGTGCTATCAATTTTCTCCATCAATATGGGTAATTATGAAGAAAATTAGATTTTTTTTTTTTATACTGATGGACACTTTGTGGGATGGAATAGAAGATTACACTACTGCAGGCTCCATCAAATTTCTTATAATTTTATATATTTATTTAAGAAAATATAATATTATAATTAAAAATATATTTAATTTAATTTTTTATAAATATCATAAAAATAAATAATTTATAGTTAATATTTAATATCTATTAAATATAATTTTAAATTCATTTTATTTTATTTTTTGAGATAAATTTTATTAATTTAGGATATAAAATGAATATTTAAATATATATTTATTTGTTAGTAAAAAATATTTGATCCACATAAAATTTTTGATATTTTAATGGAGATTATTCATTATGTCCTATAAATATTTAGGGTGGGATGAGATCTAAAACCCAACCTGAACTTGTCCCTTTTACTACACTAAGCACAACTGACTCAGGTTTATCAATTAATTAGTAATTTAGTTTAATTAAACCATAGTTAGCTTAAGTCTGAATTTAAAGCATGTTGGCCAAACCTGTTAGCCTCACACTTCCATTTCGTGTACTATATATGGACTCTTCCCTCAAACCTTTTCCCTGACTCCAATAAATTTCTTCTTCCAATTTTCTTATCATAGAGAGAGAGAAAGGTACATTTGCTTGTACAGAGCCAAATAAATAGAGCTCCAGAACAACAACAATGGCGTCTTTTCTAAGACGGTTTTCAATATGCCCATTGCTAGTTCTACTACTATTCGTTAGCGTAAAGGCTTCGATAAACAAAGACAATGTTGTACAGTCAAGGTTCGTAAATGCGTCTACACTAAAGTTAGCTGCCTAGCTTCAAATCTCTCTCTTAGCTTTTATTTTCCTCCTATGCATATTCACGGTGCGATTTCACTGTGTTGTCAGTTCTTTCAGAATTTGATGGTTTGAATCATTGGGAGTTTTTAATTTATCGAAGTATTTGCATTTGTAAACATAAGAATTTGGAAGAATTTATAGGATTCCATTAATTTATGTGTTTGAGGTTTCAGTTATTGAATTTATGTTTGTTCTAGCAGTTCTGTAGGAGCTGAGAAGTTGCAGAGCTCCAAGAATTCTTCCATGGCAGACCGGTAATTTTAAGCTTCAACTTTAGATCAAATTGGATAAATCAAGCGACATATTTATCTGACGGTCGCAAAGACAATCTGAGTCGTTCAAATTGGATCTGTGTAATCCAAAACGCTCTTTACGTTTGAGATTTCCCTGTGTCTATTATTAACCAGCCTTCGTTGCTTAATACATCACAATTTTAACTCATGTTATAGTGAGTACATTTTTATGATCTAATTATACTTATGACGCATTATCTAAAATACATTGCTAAGATCTTCAAAGTACGAGATAGATCGTCTATGAAAGTTTCAATCAGTGTCAGGACTTCATGTAAATAATCTATATTGGGAGGTTACGTTAGTCATTTTGGATGCATCTGAAGAATTCGCTTAGAATTAATTAATTCTCTATTTCCACGCTGAACTGGCGCTGGACTCATGTACTCTTGTCTATAGACCGACTATAATATAGCGTGTCATTGTAGTACTGCTACTAATCAAAAAGTTATTTTCACGTTCTTAAAGCTTTAAATTAATCCCATGTTATTATTTTATTGAACTTCGCTAAATGAAATAATTATTATTTTGAAAAGCAATAAAAACTAATTAACATATTAAATAAAAATTAAAATTTTAGCCCTTATCTAGTCCTTTGTTGCTATTGGTCGGAGGCTTGTAGTAATATATTATAATGTTTGAGATTAATGGTTCAAGGGAGTAGAAAAACAAAAATAAAAATCTTATTATTATTGGTATGACTATAAACTCACATGTTTTCTCTCTTATAAAAAATACATGTTAATTTTCTTCTTCTCCATTTATGTTTTTAAATTAGTAAAGTGTTAACTTGTATTTGTAATTTTATCATTTCAGATTGGATGATGCTTGGAATGAACACGCTGTAGATAATCCAGATGAAATAGCTGCTATGGTTGATATGTGAGTCTCACTCTGTATTTTCATTTTTCTATTTGAAAATTTTAAATTACTTTTGAACTATTACTTTTCTTTTAGTGAATTTTGAAATATTATTGATTCAAATACTTCATTCTAGTTGCACATGCATTTGAGTTGTGACTTGTGATCAGCGCACATGCGCATATTTTCTTATGAAGTCGCAAAGAGAAGGGCTCATGTCTATATCCCTGGTCACCCAGCTTTTGGTTTTTTTTTCATTAGACTCAATTCTTATACGTATTTCCTTTCACGTGGCACTGGTTCTCCAGTCCTAGACTCTTAATCAATACTACTTAAAATTACCCTTCAGAAGTTTTACCGCTTTATCTGAGGAAACACCAGTCAAAAAGCCTGGTTATTTTCTCACAAAGGAGAATTGCAGATACTCTTCAAGGAAATTAGGACGTACAGTTTACTAATTCTAAATAAAATCGAACACAGCTATAAGCCATATGCCCAAAAATTTATAATTCGGAGTAACCCCTTTTTATTTTACAAGATGTTTGGTTTTGCTCTGGTAAGATACTTTACTTATAGCTTAGGTGGGAAGCAAAGTTCAGTTAAAGAATATGTGCATCCAATTGAGAAAAGAAAATATTGGACATTATTAAAGTTTTTTTTTTAGTCTTATATATACATGCTATTAATCACTCTATTAATTTAGATCTAAAACACCCAGCTTTTTCTGCGTGTTTAATGGCTAATGATCTACGTACTACTTGAGTACGTACTTATATAACTTGTAATACATGTTAACTCCTTTCTTTATAATTAATAAGCGGAATTTCTCTTTAGACCTGAAGGAATCAATTATCATGTGTTATCTTCTGCCATCTCTTCTCTTTTTAATTTGATTTGCCAGCTTTTCCACATGCACTTGTCGTTAGCTAGATCCGGTTGTCCTGCTCCTGCTTATATATTATTTATTCTTGTCATTTTCTTTCATTATCCAAACATTTTCCCTAAATATTATACAAACTAAGGGTGTGCAAATAATTCGATTGATCCGTTTAAATTAATAAATCCGATCCGATCCGTCGGATTCAGATCGGATTTGATTGATATATTTTGTAGTCGAATCGGATTCGGATTGAAAAGTATACAATCTGTTCGGATTCGGATTGACAGATTTTATAATCCGCTGTAATTCGATCCGGACTGAATTACTATTAAAATTATAAATAAATGAATATTTATTTTTAATGTGTTATATTTAAATATTATACATACCACAATTACATTAAATTATTATTTTAGTTTTTAAAAAAATAAAAATGTTAAATTTTCTATAATAATTTAATAATATTCAACAATATACTTTTTATTATTTTGATTATCTAATTTGTGACTATAAATAAATAAATTTTACTAAAAAATATACCAATATAAATTTTAAATGTTAGTATATATTGTGTTTTATATATGATAATAATAAAAAATAAATTATAATCTCAATCCGACCTATCCGATCCAAAAAATCCGATCTGCTCGGATTCAGATTGGTTCGAATTGACTACATTATCGGATCAGATTCAGATTAGAAATCTTCAAATCCGCTTCGAATCGGATCGGATTTTGATTGGTGAAAAATAAGCGGTTTCGATCCGCTCCTCACCCCTAATACAAACTTATTTTGTTATGGACCCTTTAATTAATTGCCTCTCTAAAGCCATTATTTGACTGTACATGGGAGTTCCTTCTTACCATATTTATATATTTAATAGCACTACAATATCTGAAAGATATCACTGTATGTCTATGTCATATGTCTATTATTTTTTAATTTATTTTTATCCAATCACATATTATATGTGCATGTGATTTATGATATCAGATCTTAATTAATCTGAACAAGTGAACATATATAAACTAGTATATCAAATCAATTTCAGCAAAACATTTGACTCATAGAGTCATACTTTTGAATCCATTTTTTTCTCTGTTATGCATTCAGTGCACTTCAGCTCCTTCATTCTATTCACTGATTCCCTTAATAATTGTGTGATCCATTTCTTTAGAACCAAAGGCAACTCCTTTTCTATCTAAGTGGGGTAGGCCACTTAAGTTTTGTTCTTATCACCAGCCTGTCAGTCAGAAGCTCAAAACCACAAATTGTAAATCTGATTCACACTTCTTTTCTAAAGCACAAATTTTCATTACTTTCTTTACCCTGATCTGGCAATGGCCAAACCGACATAAATAATTTTGTTCAAAGCCACCTCCATGAACACATTTAATGATCCCTTTTTAATAGGAGCTAACACTTCACCGACAACTCCAAGTACTAGAATGAACTAAGCTAGCTCCTCTCTCACCTTAGCATTTATTACATGTATGAAAGAATTTGGCTCAATAAAGAAATAAAACCAATTTTCCGTATGAACCGTAACCATCTTTCCTTGAGCATGTATGACTTCACATGGCTGCCAAAGCATGTGCCCCGACATATTTATTTCAAAAAATTACGCTGCTTCACATGCTCACAAATATATATCATCTAGGGGAAGAAGAAAAAAAAAAAAAAAAAAACAGAGAGACTTAATTTTGAATAAAAAATAATATAATATTATTATTGTCATGATATTCTAAAAATAAATTATCTTGTTTTAATTGTTCAGGAGCGTACGAAACAGTAGTGAAAGGAGGAATTTGGGATACTTCTCATGTGGAACTGGGAACCCAATAGATGATTGTTGGCGTTGTGACCCCAATTGGCACCTTCACAGAAAGCGTTTAGCCGACTGTGCCATTGGATTCGGGCGTAATGCTGTCGGTGGTCGCGATGGAAGGTACTACGTTGTTACTGACCCAAGAGATGACGACCCTGTTAACCCCAAACGCGGTACGCTCCGTTACGCCGTAATTCAAGATATACCTCTATGGATTGTGTTCAAAAGGGACATGGTTATCACATTAAAACAAGAACTTATAATGAACAGTTTTAAGACAATTGATGCTCGTGGAGTTAATGTCCACATTGCTTATGGAGGTTGCGTAACAATTCAGTACATAACTAATATTATTATTCACGGCCTACATATCCATGATTGTAAGTCCACTGGAAATGCAATGGTTCGTAGCTCACCAAGTCATTATGGTTGGAGGACTATGGCTGATGGAGATGCCATTTCTATATTTGGATCCAGCCACATTTGGGTTGATCACAATTCTCTCTCGAATTGTGCTGATGGTCTCGTTGATGCTGTTATGGGCTCCACTGCTATTACCATCTCTAACAACTATTTCACCCACCATAACGAGGTATGTCTAGATTAGTAATTATACATCTTTTTTTTTTTCTTCTTCTTCCTTCGGTCTCCCTGTCTTAAATGCTATTAAATTAAAAAGCTATAAAGTACTGAACTAGTACTTGGAAAATAGGTTATGCTATTGGGCCATAGTGATTCCTATATAAGAGACAAGGTGATGCAAGTGACCATTGCCTACAATCATTTTGGCGAGGGTCTAATCCAGAGAATGCCAAGGTAAACCATCTAATATCCATACAGTATTATAAGTACATTTGACTCCCTCTCTTTTGATTTTTTTTACATGGAATATGTACAACAAATTAAATTTCTTAATCTAACCCAAAATGGTAAAAATCTTACAGGTGTAGACATGGGTATTTTCATGTGGTAAATAATGACTACACACATTGGGAAATGTATGCTATCGGTGGAAGTGCTAACCCCACCATTAATAGCCAGGGTAATAGATATCTTGCCCCTGTAAATCCTTTTGCTAAAGAGGTATATACCATCTGAATTAATTAGTTATATTAATGTATAGAATCTAATTTGATATTTATGTACCAATTGATAATGAAAATAATGAGATTATTAAAAAATAATAAATTAATTGAACAGGTCACAAAGAGAGTAGATACTTCAACAAGTTTGTGGAAAAGTTGGAATTGGAGATCAGAAGGAGACCTGTTGCTGAATGGAGCATATTTCACAGCATCAGGAGCAGGTGCTGGAGCCAGCTATGCGAGGGCTTCGAGTTTAGCGGCTAAGTCCTCTTCTTTGGTTGCCACCCTTACCTCTGGTGCTGGTGTCCTTAACTGCCGTAGGCGATCCCAATGTTAAATTTCAGCCTCTTCAAAACAAAACCACCAACCGTGGACAAAAAAAAAGGATGAAAAATATTATTCGTTTTTTCTTCCTTCACTATTGCTAATTTGCTATAGTACTATCACCACTTCACGAGTGAGTTTGCAGCCATTCTGTTTACAATCCTCTTTTAAAATTTTTTTTTTTAGTAGTTTGCCCCGTCAAATATTTAAGAATTGTAAATTTTCGTCTCTCTTTTTTTTCTTTAACATGAAATGTTGTCACATCTTTATCTATGAATGCAGTTAGTCAGGCCCAGAGCCGATTGTTGGGCTTGGCACAGTTCAAGTGCCCAAGCATCAAATGCTTCTCTTTTCTTTACATATGTAACTTGGTTAGATTTGATTCTGTCCCTTGAAAAAAAAATGTAATTGGTTCAAAGTTAGAGTTGAGTTGCATTAGTTCAGACATAGTTGATGCCACAAAATTCCATGATGCTGCTTAAACAAAATAAATTAGAAAACAACTTTTCCTAACAATTCAATTACACAGATTAAAAATTGATTTTCCATTTCAAAATGCAAGCTTCATATAAAGAAACGCTACCATCATTCACTACAATCGTCCTGTCTGTCGGATACAGAAAAGAAAAAAGAAAAAAAAAAAACATACAAAGAACTCTTTTTTCTCAACAATCGGAATAAGAAAACTCAAAATGGGGTGCCAATTTCACTCCTTGTTTCTGTTGGGCTATACAAAGCTGATCTGTTCCTTGGTCTGTTTTCCTCCAATTGCTTCACGACTTCATCCATGGTTGGTCTAACTGATGTAACTGGGGCACAACAACCCATTGCAAGTTTCAATGCTTGTATCAATCCTTCTTCCATCGGACTCCTTATCCCCTTCAAAACCTCAACATCGAAAACCTCCATTGTTGTATCCTCCAAAACTGCCACTTTCACCATCGAAGGCAAATCCACAGATTCGCCACTTCTTCCACTCTTTCCGGGTTTCTTACCTATCAAAATCTCCAATAACAAAATCCCAAATGCATAAACATCAGTTCGAGCATTACATTTCTTCATCTTTTGAAGCTCTGGTGCCTTGTAACCATCTGTTTTTGCAAGTGCCACTATTTCATCAGCTACAGCTGGGATCATTAGCTTGTCAAGGCCAAACTCAGTGAGTCTGGCTACAAAGAATTCATCCACTAGCACATTTTTAGATCTCACATTTCCATGAGTAATAGGTTGTTCAAGACCTGTATGAAGATATGTCAGTCCTCTGGCTATACCTAAGGCAATCTTGTGTCGCCGAGCCCAGTTCAGCACAGGTTTTCCTGCTCTGGATTCTATATTCAACCAAAAGGGATGAATGAATAAATAGATAAGTCGGTATTGATAAGTGATAATCCTTAAGTAAAGATACAGGAAACATAACAAAATAATCTAACTAAATCTACCAAAAATGCTAATAAAATAATATTTTTGAGGCAAGAATAAACATGTGACAGCTCAACTCCTACATTGGTTGTGCATTGGGGAGAACTATGATATTTAAGTATGTATTCCAACTCTAAATGGTATGAGACCTTTACTGAAAAGTCAAGAGCAAAACCATGTAGACTTAGGCCAGGTTCAAAGCGGACAACATCGGTATTTTGACTCTAGTGGAAATGTTTTCATCAGCACTACTAGAAATTTACATTTAACCAGCATAAAACTCTTATTTTGGTGGCAGTATAATACTAATCAAAGATCATAATTAAGTCGGGCCAGTATCTGTCCCAGAAACCAAATTTAGTAACAGTTTAAGTGTCTTTGATGCTATGAATCTAACTCAGGATTAAGCTTGACTAAATCTCTAGTCAGAACTGAGTATTTCAAATGTAGAAAACAAGTTCTGACTCTCTATTTTGGATTAGGTAACTACAGAAGCCATGGCTTGTAAGTTAATAATTGAATTCCATGGTATTTGAAGTTTCTAAAAGTGAATGATATATATATGAATCAAATGACTATAGTTGGTGTAGCTCTTAACTATTTGAACCGTGAATGCAGCCCCTCTAAGAGTAACCTTTCAAAAATATGGAAACACAAGGCCTTCATTTCTATCTGTTCATAGTAGGATTATGCAGCTTAATCAATTGCTTGACATAGAAAATATATAATTCTGTTTGCATATCTTTCAACCATTTGGTGCATTTGAAATCATCAAAAAACTTAAAAAGAAAATTTATCTCTAAATCTAAAAAGAACTCACAATCACCTTTAAGAGTGTATACAACTGTTTGTCCACAAAATAAATGCATATACTTAAAAAGAAGGCACAAAAAATATCCATACCATGTAAAAGATCATAAAGGCTTCTTTGAGGGAGATGGTCATATATCAGAAGCTTTTCTCCTCTCTTCCCCTGATAGAAAGCTCTCAGTGGAATCAGATTCTCATGACGAATTCTTCCCAACTGCTTTATAACTGGTAAACATGAACTCCTATCTTTGCAACTACCTTCTCTCAACAACCTCAGAGCAATGGTTATTCCATCTGCAAGTTTTGCCTTATAAACAGTGCCATAGTTAGTCTTTTCCATAACTTGTCCAGTTGCATTTAACACATCATCTAATTTTAAATGTTCACCTCCTTGAAACAAAATAATTTTTCCTTCACCTCCTCCTCCAATTTCATCACCCCCATTCTCCTCATCTTCTTCTTCCTCTATTTCATCTTCACTCTCTTGTCTACTTTTTCTTTTCTTATTTTGCACGTAACCAATTGACAGTGACGCTATAACTACAGTTCCAGTCATTAAACTAATCACAAGTCCAGCAACTGCACCAGAGCTTATTCTAGAGCTTCCAATACTACAACTTTTCAAGGGTAACCCACAAAGTTCAGGATTGTTTCCCTCAAAGACCTCGCTCCCATAGTTTGATTCCTCAAAAATTGGCAACACCCCACTAAAATTGTTGTGTGAAAGGTTCAATTTTTCAAGTTTAAGACCTGCTAAACTCTGAGGAATTGGGCCTGAAAACATGTTACCCCCAAGATCAAGCTGTTTAAGTCCAACGAACCTGATTATGAATTCAGGGAAATTTCCCGTGAATTTGTTGTTACCCAAATCAAGAAACTGCAAGTTTTTGCAGGTGGAGTTTGGTAATGCAGGTTCAAGAAGAGACCCAGATAGTGAATTCCCATCAAATTTAAGAGAAACGAGCTTCTCACACAAGTTCCAAATTGATGGTGGTAAAGCCCCACCTAACGAATTAGTACTCATATCGATGTCAGTGAGAGATGAGCTGTAACCAAGCTCAAGGGGAATGTCACCAGTTAGTGAATTGATGTTAAGATAGAGACTTTGGAGCATAGAGAACCCACCAAGCTCTCTGGGGAGTGAACCAGAGAGATTGGCCGAAGGGAGCTGAAGAGAAAGAAGGTGAAGTGATGGGTCTTTGTAGAGGGAAAGGTTGGTCCATTGAGGTGAAGAAACGTCGTCGCATGCCAAAGGTAAACCTTTTAAGAAAACCCATTTGAGACCCCTCCATTGACACAAAGGAACTGATAGATTCCAAGTATATAAAAGCAAGTTTTCAGTGTTACCTTGCAGTGAAGGCTTGACTTTTCCCAGCAGAAGTGCAACATCCGCAGAAGAAGAAGGCTCGTTTAGTGGGCTAGTCAAACCTAAAAAGAAGAAGAAGAAGAGGAAGCAAAGTTTGAAAACCGCCATGAAAGAAGCAGAGTGGGAGAGAGAAAAGAGAAGAAAGGTGGTAGTGTAGAGTGTAGTAGACTAGTAGTGTGGTGGGAAGTTCTAAGTGGCTCTGTTTTTGGGAAAGCTGACACAGAGTTGACGTGAAAAAAATTTAAGTAGGAGCTGATTTTATTTTATTTTATTTTTTTGTGATGTACAATCTGATTTTTTCTTTACTGAACTTTATTTAAAATTTGTTATTTTGTCATTGGTGGTTTCCTTTTTATATTAATTTTTGCTTCCATCATTAGTTTTGTCATGCCCACTTAGTACCTTTTTAATGATGATATTTTTGAGCTGGAAGAATAATATGATTATAAATTTAAATTTATTTTTTATTTAATTTAATTATAATATAAGGTATGATGAAATTATTCAAAAAAAAAAATTAAATTATTTTATTATTTATTAAAATAATTTTATAACATATCATAATATAATTAATATAAATATAAATTTATATATTTTTAATATTTTACTTTTAAATAATATTTTATAAATATGTATCAAATAATGCATAAATTAGTTAATATATTTTAAATTGATAATATAAGATGATAAAATAAATAATTATATTATATTATATATATTAATATGTACATAAATTTATAAATAAAATCATTATTGTAATTTTATTCAGGAAGTGAACGCACAGTAAACTACCTTCGAATTGAAATATTTAAATTCTTAGTTGATTTTTTTTAGCAGCTCCACTTGTTTTTAAAAGTAATGCACTTATGATATTTATTTTTGTGTACGTCACTTTCCGAAACAATTTCCCACCCTTCATTTGTAGTTTTTTGTTTGCTTTTATTGAGAAAGAAATCACCAAGAGCCTTCTTATCGAGGCAAAGTTTAAGGGAAGGATCATAGGAGGTTATGCTTATAGCCCTACACGTGTTCATTATCTTTGACTCGAAACTTTGGCTCGTTTAAGGGAGATGAGTGACTGAGTGAGTGTACAATTAAGATAACTACTTTTTTTTTTTTTTAAGGAACGAGAGAGATTATAATGTACAAATAACTTTCTTTGATGGTTATAAAACAACAAGTGGATGTTAGTGGGTTCATTGTGCTCGAAGGTCAAGCCATAAAGCAGAGAAAGAAAATAAAATGTTAATCAATGTCCATAGCTTTAAGGAGCTAAGACGCCAAGGTAGTCATGAAATCTTGAGAGAATATGAAGATGGAAAAGCGAGGTGATAAAGGTGTGTATGTTCACGTCGGATGAGTTCCACCAGTCAATCCTCCCCCATCCGGGTTTCATTTTTCAACAATATTTTTTTAATATATTTGAGAGAAAAATGTCACCAAACTTCTTATCATTTTTATTATTTTGCATAAATAATATGATATGTTAATTTAAAAAAAAAAGATGTAATTGAAAATAAAATACATAATTTTAATAATTTTTAATTAAAATATTATTTTTTAATACCAATTAATAACAAATAATATTATTTTTATATTTAAATATTAATTTAAAAAATAATATTTTAATTAAAAAATCATTAAAATTCTATTTTTTTTCTTCCTACAAACAACACTACTTATAATCTAAATAATTAAATGACACAAATAATATAATTAAAAAACCTTAATAACTTTACTTTCTATTTAAATATGCCTTTTTATCCTCGTTGGGGCATTTTTTTTATTATTAGCAATTATACAATAACTTTATAATTTAGCATTAAACATAACTTTAGTATACAAAATTCAAAATATAGCATATTTTGATATTCAAATATAAAATTAATCATATCATTAAATTAAAAACAAAATTTTTAATTAAATCTTAACATAAAAATTATAAAATAAAAATGTATGATTTGAAATCACCCATAATCACATTAAAAATTTAGCTGGTCTAAAAATCACAAAATAAAAAAAATAAAAAAATAATCTAATATAAATAAAAAAAAAATAGTAGAAAAAATAATCTAATTTGATGAATTATTAGAGCTGAACAAATAAAACACTAATATTTAACTTCTTCTTCGAATTTTTTTTTAGAAATCTTAAAAAATCCTAAAAACGATGATTTTTTATTTTATTTTATTTTTCTCTGAATATTTTGTGATATTTTGGCTCTTACCTTGTTAAATGTGTGCGGATGGGTATTTAAACGATGTTAATTAACATTTTAATGCTAGATTTAATTGGAACCGTTGGATGGGAGGAAGTGGAGAGAAATCCACGTTCCACGTGGCAAATAAGGGAATTAGATGTCGGAAAAGTGTAAGGGTGAAAGGATGGCGAGGCTCTAGAATTTCTGGAAAAACGACAGGTCGTCTTCACGTGATGGGAGCTGTGATGTGCCATATAGATCATTGCCAAAAAAAAAAACGACACGAAAACGCCTGTCATACATGTGAATGAGATTCAAAATGGCACTGTTTTGATGCACGTACATTGTTCCTCTACAAATATCCATCCTGTCAAAAAAATTCAAAAATTATAAAAATATGAAATTTTCTCAAGATATAAAATAAACAATTTTAGCACAAAAAAATAATAAAATAAATATAATATATTATAATTAATAATTAAAAATATGTATAAAATATCACTTATAAATGAATATTTATAATGCCATCAAGGGACCAATTTTTATATCAAATTTCTCATTTTTCATAATAGTATAACTAAAAATGTCAAACCTAATAATATCAAGAGTATAGTGATAATTAAAAAAATTATCGCACACTCTTTTTTAAACTAAGGTTAATATGGGTGGTTTGGTTTATTAGTGATTTATATGTAAGATTTATTCATTTTTTTTTTTTTCATAAATAATTTAATTATTTAATTAATTTTATTTTTAATTTTTAGTAAAAGAAATATATGTTTATTTTTTTATAACAAAAACATATTTTTATTTACGTTATAAAAAAATAAAAATATTTTTTTTAAATAAATTAAAAATAAAATTTTATGTATGAATGAAAATGATACCATACAATTAATTTTTTTTCATATATTTATTTTAAACAAAATACGAAAGATAATAAAACTTTCGTATAAAATATCACGTATAAAATATCACTTTTTATATATTTATAAATGGAGAACGCCGGCCCCGAATTTTTGTCGTGGGTATCGGAATAGTTTTATATATTACAAATTCGATAACAAATATAATTAACTACCAACATACAGTTAAATGTATTTATTATTATTCAATAATATTGATCGACTATAATACACTATATTGTTTTCCCCCACTTGATTCTGATTTGGGGAATCCGATGGAGACCCAACCACTGAAAAATTGGACTAATTCATCACAGTTTAACTTTAATGGGGGAATATTATTTAGAAAAAAGTATCCCCAAATAACTATTCAAACTCACGCCAGTGTAGGAAATAGAAATCATTTGGTTTTGCTTTTTAACATTTCAATGACTTGTTACTCTACTTATAATGATCAAGTTACTACACAATCTTCATGTCCACTCATATATATGTTTTGATCTTTATCTTTGTATCGGAATCGGAAACAAACAATGATTTCTCCGTCCCATTTTCATATTCCCTTACGAGTTTCAAATAATTAGGCGCAGCAAATTAGACACACGCAATATGTGATTCGAAAATTTAAGGAGCCATTTTGCATGCATTTTGGTTGTGTTAAACTTTGTTCAGCATGGTGGAGACATACTTGATTACTGTACTGAGTTTATGAATTCATCTAATGATGCATTTGGAACTATCATAATAATAACTGCTTTTTAATTTTAATGTTTCTCAGTCATACTTTGTTGTGGTTAATTGTCATATATACCTCTCCCTAAGAAGAATTTAATTGATTTAACTATTAAAGCCCTTTTTTATAATGTAATTAGATTTTGTCACTTTAGTTATCAACAAATGCCCATTATTTGAAATGTTGGTCTAACTCAATGATTCTTTAGTCATTTTTTTAGGGTTAAAGATTTCTAACTAAACAATTTTGCAATATGATTATCTTGAAATATTCCCCTTGGCATGCTCCGTATAATAGTAAATACTTTCTGTCAAAGTTGCATGTTGAAATTAAAAAAAAAACTAAGATGTGTTGCAATTTGCAAAATCCAAAACTTTGAAAACGCAATGTTTCTCAAATACACACACAAGCTCAACAGTATATTATACAACATTGAGCACAATACAATACTTGTTTCACGGACATTACTAGTGTACTCATCATCAAAGATGGTATGCTCTTTTCTTTTTGGTGAAAACTATACAAGGAAAAAATTAACTGAAGCAGTATTAGCTTAGTCATGCATTCTGTGGGTTATTTCTACTTCTTCATTATTATTCTTGCTTCTTCCAGGGTTTCTTCGATTGTAACCTGTTAGAATACAAAACAGAAGCCAATTCGACATATCACCTAATTGTTCATGAGATACTAGGAAACTAAACTGTGCTGTTAATCTGTAACCAACATAGTAGAGCTACAACATTTGCTAAAGAACATTTGAATCATGCATGTGATGCAGAATGCAAATCTATATTTGTCCGTAAGAGATGTGACGAATTTTCAAAGGTATTTGCGTAAAGGCTGTTTTTGTAACTTGGATTTGCATGGGGAAAAATGGTGGGAAATTATGACGGGAAAAACGTTCACAAAATTTTAAGAATTTTTTTTGCAAGACGTGATGAAGAATTATTGGAGAGACGTGATGAACAATCCCATTATGATAATCCTAATATCTGCATCTTTCCACCAGTTTGTCACATATGTGCTTTCATAAGAAGTGTGGACTTTATAACGCAACGAGTTGTTAGATTTCATTCTAATTTACGCCTCAAAACAAAAAAATTGATAGAATTCTCAGAGACAAATACTAAGATAATATTAGAATTAATTTTAAATTGGATGATGCTGAGAACTTCAGCTTATAGGTATTTATAACGAAAATTAAACAAGAAAAAAACAATTTAAATTTAAATTCTTTAGCAAATCTCTCAAAGTCATTGTATATCTTTGGATAGATTTTTAGGTGAAGGCTTTATGTGCTGGTCTGTGTCAGCATTTATCATTTGCTTTAATTTATGGCACTAATTGTTGTACTAATTACCACATCACTTTATCAAAATTTAAACTCATTATGTTTAACAGGACAAGGGTTACGGATTTTGGGTTGCATCTGATAAGGTTCAAATATGACACATTTACTAGAGTTTAGCTCAGCAAGGTATTTCAAAGATGGAGAACTTCCCTAAAGGAAAGTTCTACTCTTACCTATGAAGATGAAAGATTTGAACTGAAACCAATACTTTATGTTGTAAGTAAACAAGTTAAACAGTCAATAGAAAATCAGACCTACATAATTAAAAAAACTTAGCTTCACCTATTTCAAAACTCAGATTTTATGTACACTCGGAAAATCAGATCGCAGATTAATCATATTTCATCAATCTTGATGTAAGCAACAAGAAACAACTTTTACGTGAAAAGATAAACCCACAGAGAAAGAAGAAAAAAAATTTACTTTCACCAAATAATTAACTTTATGCAATTAATGTGACACTCAAATTTTCATCAAATGACAGTTCGGTTCCTCTGATATTAGATTTCATAGATTGTGAGAATTCATGAGTTACATGGAAAGCAAATAGACTGACTGAATGAAACCAAGTTGTTTTTATCCAATTGTTTTGTGCCACACCATTTGGGGCTTGTCACAAATGTGTAAGATACTATCCTCATCAGAGCAGGAAAGAATAGTAACCTCAGAATAGACATATCATATGCACACCTAACACAAAGCCGATGAGCTGTAGATATCAAGAAGGAATAATCGAAACAAGAGTAAGACCAGCTAGGCTAGTTAGCTTGATAAAGGATCAACAAATAAGAATGAAAACAACACTTACAGGGACCAAATTAGTTCCTGCCTCTACTCCATCACTCCCAACCTTCCATGCTGTTTGAAGAACTATTTCACATATTACACAAATTTAGAAGATAGCAGAAATCAAAACTTAAACCCAAGATGAAAACTTTTGCTGTTTGACAGAACGTGTCAGCAGAACTGAAATTCCAATTTCAGTTGATGTGAAAGTTACCTAAGTTTCAAAATCTAAAACAAAGGTTTCATTGGGTATACAAATTATTATTGGATAAACATTGAAAAAGAATGCTAGGTTCAATAATGTAAAACGTAGCAGCATTTTCATCTTCATTGATTGATTAATAAACATAAAATAGGAATTCTATAAAAAGGGTTACAACTTCATCCCAAACTAGCTTATTAATGTAACGGCATCCAATTCAAAATTCCCACCAAATTATACCTACAATTAATTAAATTCAATTGGCTTTTCTATCAACAAGCAAATATTGTACGAAAAAACATACCCATCCAAATGGAACGATAAATTTCGTTTTGAATATTAAAAGATGTGAGCCTTTACCTTTCAGAAAGTTGGACTATGCAGCAAATACCACAGGAAAAGGAGATTTCTGAGAATTGAGCTTCCTAAAGTGAACTTTTGAGGGAAAAGATTGCTCCCTTAACCTCAAAATGGAATTGGAAGAAAGAAATTGAGAGTGGGTCAGAGATGGGGTTTGGTAACAAATAACGGAGCATAAGCTAATGAAGCCATGTATGTCTCTTTCAAGTACTTATAAACTGTAGCTAAAGAAATTAAACTTCATATAACGATGGGATTCAGATTTTTAACAATGATTATAACTTATAACTTAAAAGACTGAAACTGCAAATGTTATATCATAGTGTTGTGTACTTTCGTCCCTCAACTTGTAGAAACAGATTGGAGGGCACGAGAAAATTTTGTATATAACAGTATGTTTGCTGTAAATTTGAGTGTTAATATTGTTCGTGTGTTTAATATTAATTTCATTTTTTAAAAATTAATGGTCAAAATTTATCTATTTTACTACGTGGCATATACAACAATTGTATACAAGACTTTGTCGGAGGGCACAGAGGAGAAAATTTGTCTAGCCCAACTCACATATCAAAGGTGGGCCAACTTGAGAAAATACGTGGCCTATATTTGTGCGGAAGTTTTCGAGCAATTGATCTAAATAGCTTACATTTTGATTAAAAATTATATTTTTAAAAACTAATAATAATATGATCAAAATTATGTGTTTTGGTTACATCAAAATTAGATAAATTATAGAAATGTCCTTAGTTGTGTGATATATAATACTCCTCTGAGCTGAATTTGGTCTTCTAAATCAGTTGTGTTTAAAGTGAATGCATTTGCATTCAGCCAAACTTCGAAAAAAGCAATAGTATGTACTTTGTATAGTACGTAAATAATTTATATATCTATTACAATTTATATTTATGTTTGCATAATATGTAAATAGTTTACATATCTATTTATATAGAATGTAATTAGTTTACATAGTATATAAATAGTTTACTTACCTATATGTAACATAATTTACATACCAGAAGTCATATATGTAAACTGTATTATGTAATCATTTAACATATATGTAAACTATGTTACAGACTTATGCTGAGTATGTAACATGTTTGCATATCAAAGTAACATATATGTAATACATACCTCCCAAAAAATTGTAAAAACTATTTTTTTCTTGTTTTTCAGAGTTTGTAAAAAATTGTAGAATCTGTTTTGGATATTCTCATTCTAATAAATTTAATGTGCATGTATATTATCTGAGTTTGTATATTATTCTTCAATTCTTGCTAAGTTGGAATGCTTTACTTGGTTAATCATTTAACATGTATGTAAACTGTGTTACAGACTCATGCTGAGTATGTAACATGCTTACATATCAGAGTAACATGTATGTAATACATACCTCCCAGAAAATTGTAAAATCTATTTTTTTCTTGTTTTTCAGAGTTTGTAAAAAATTGTAGAATTTATTTTGGATATTCTCATTCTAATAAATTTAATGTGCATGTATATTATCTGAGTTTGTATATTATTCTTCAATTCTTATTAAGTTGGAATGCTTTACTTACTTGAGTTTGTATAGTCTATATTGCCTAGCAAAAATATAGTATTTCAGTTTATTATCATATGCTTTACTTACTAAGATGTATAGGGTGCGTACAATGTTGAAGAAGTTTTTTTATATTACGTTATCGGTTGGCCAGAGAATTTTTAAAAACGTATTCTTATTGATGAATTGAAGACAAAAATGTAATCTCGTTGTACCAAAATGACAATATACAATAAGTTAAGAAAAATCAACCAAAATATACTAATAAATGTCCATCAAAGGTCATTATTTCTCCGCCTACCATGTGAATATATTGGACAACATTGGGCTGCACTCTGTAAATAAAGCCCATAACATTTATTCTAACAATAACGATACTCACAGTCTTACACACAAACACTATATTAGCGTGAGCAAGGTTTGAAATAATTTAAAAATATTGGAGATTTTTCATTATTGATGAAAATATTAGAAAAAATTTCATAAAAATTATATATAAATGAAATTATGAAATTTTCATAAATTTTTAAAAATATCAAAACAATTCATTACTTATTTTTTATATTAATAGTATTATTTAGTGCATATAAATATAAATGCATCTCACACTTGTTTTGCTCAATAAATTATTAAATATAATTCAAATGTTTAAAATAATTAATTAAATTAATAAATTTTGTGATTAATAAAATAAAATACATATATTTAATAATAAATTATTTAAAAAAAATAATAAAGTTAAACATAAACAAAAATTTATCGATATTATTCGACATTTTACTGATAATATTTATATTATTAACAGATATTCTACCACATTTTGTCAATATTATCACCAACAATTATGTATTAATATCAAAACTTCTAAAATATAAATATTATCAAAATGTTTTTAGAAATATCAAAAATATTTTCATCCTGTTTTAAGTGTGAGACATCTACCGTTGTAAAGGGGTGCACTGGTAAATGATAAACATGAAATTGGCGGTAAAACTTTATAATTTTTATTTTTATTTTAAAAAATTTTAAGTTTCTTACTTTATTATTTTTTTTTTCAATTTGATATTGTACATTTTAAATATTTTTATCAATTTAACTATTGATTATATATTTATTTATTTATCAACAAACATTAAATTTTTTTCTTTAATTACGAATTTAGAGTACAATATCATATAATCACACGAAGAAATACATCATATTTTTAAATACAGAGTCAAGACTTGCAAAGCTATTATAACCTCTTAAAATTTGTGAACGAATAGAATGAGCATTACACAGTAATTTGATATTAAACTCATATTAATGCTTAACTCGATGATTTAAAAAAGTGATTATTTTAAAATAGCAGAAATTATACTACAAATATAAATATTCACCATAACAATAAAAGTATAAAATATTTCATATGCAAATTTTTAAATATAACAAAAATAACAAGAAACATTACACACATTAAAATAGCAAAACACATAAAACTAGTGATAACTCTAATTTATTAGAGTATTATTAGCTCTTATTCATAAATACTTGCTTGTTAATTTGGGAATATCCACACATTATAATCATTTATACACTATTTGTGGATTTTATGATTTAAATGAATTCTTTGATAATAAATTCAAAATAATTATGAAATGTGTTAAAAAGAATTATATTTTGATGTGCACTCATTATATTTTCATTGCCCTTGCAGGAAATAAAGAAAACAACAAAGAAAATGCAAAAATACAACTTTGCTGCAGCATTGCTGCAGCAAAAATCACACCAGGAAAAACTGCAGAAATCTGGGCAGCAGTTAGAGGCTGACTTGGGCTGATTTGGACTCTCAACAAAAGGACAATTTTGGGCCTTCATTAACTCACCTTTTTAGGGATAATATTGAAAATTAACACACCCAAAATTGTCCCCAATTAAACCTAAAGCTAAATACACAAAACAGGGGCTGATTACACAAGGTTTTGCGGCAGAAAATAACAGACCAGATCAGGATTTATTTTGGGCAGCAAGAGGCGACATCAAGAGAAGAAAACACTTGTGAATTCTGGGCAGAAAACAGAGGAAGAACCAGCAGCAGCGAGGAGGAAAAACATAGCAGATAGCAGCCCCAAATTCTAGAGAGATTTGGCGCAAGGAAGGAGAGGCAAAACAGAGCATCAAATTGAATCTGGAAAGAGACTAATTGAAGCTTGATTTGCAAGGACTTTCATTGAAGAGAAAGCAAGAACGAGACAAAGGATCATAATCCAATTGGTTTAGGGTTGATTTAAGGGATTTATTTATTTATTTATTTATTTATTTATTATTTGATTCTTCTAAATTCTCTAAACCATATGGATCTGATTTTGAGCATATATAATTTGATGTTTAATTTTATAAATATGCTTGGCTAAATTCTCATTCAGTTAGGGTTGTGGATATGCAAGTGTATGTAGACCTTGTGCTTTAATTTCATAAAATTGTGCTTTGCTTGGCGAGGGGTGCTAGTTATTCTACGCTTGATTGATTGATTCATTCCTATTGATTGCTTGATCAACAATTGATAGGATATTAGACTGAAATTGAATCTGGAAAGGTTAATTTTAAGTTGGATAAAGCTAGAATAGTGTGAAGAAATTGATATAGGAATACATAATTATCTCACATAACTCAAAAGAATTTGTGCATGAACGTTGTTCTTAGATTCAGTTTTGCATAGGAATATGTTTCATTGAGTCATAGAATATATAAACATTGCAGATTCGGAAGAATTCCTTGTGAATTTTTGCAATTCTAGTTACTGGTATACTTTGCTACAGCATTGCTACAGCAAAGCTGCAGCAACGCAGTTTGTCTACATCACTTGTCATATTTGCAATCCTAACTGATTTATCTATCTGTGATTTGTGATATCCTTCTTGTTGAACGTTGTTTCAGTGTTTTCACTCTTGTTCTCTCGTATTATTTATTTTATTTTATTTATTTATTTTATTTTAATAAACAAAAACACAAAACATTGATTTTAATAGTTAATTTTTACGATATTTTCTAGTATTCCAATCTCCGTGGGAACGATCTTTCTTATCATTATATTACTTGTTTGCGACACGTGCACTTGCGTAAAATCATATACACTATTGTGAGCAACAACTAGTACATCTAAAAAATCTACCCTCTCTGGTGGTAAAAACTTGCCACTGATATACTTAGCTAGCTACCGTCACCACACCACCAATAATAGAGTCGGAGAACGACCAAAATCACAAATATGAATAAGAGGAGAACAAATCTTTCAAAACCAAAAAAGGGGAACCAAAGCTCCTGATTGTGGCGATATACCACCCAACGTCCTAGTGCCATCAATCTAACGACAAAATAATAATCCTTATGATAGTTATCTAAAGATAACAATGGGTCAGTTCGGATCAGAACCGTCCCGTCCTGTTTTGACCCGTGATTCAAATTGAACTAAACTATTTCAAACAAAACGGATTCGGTTCAGTTCAGTTAATATCTGTGGGTCAAAAAAACTAAATCGTTGACCCATTATTATTTTTTTCAAATAAAAAATTTATTATAAATTTTTATGTTTTTAAAGTTTTTTCATTAAATAAGTGAGCACCCGAATTGTGACCCTATCCGACCCGACTCGATTTTTGTCCCAAAGCGAACTATTTTTTTTTTTTAAATAAAATGGATAATGATCCAAACCGTTTTCGAATTGTTTTGTTCCGATTCGAACTGACCCGAACGAGTAGGATATCCGTCGGTATTTGAACCGTTAGATCAAATTGTCATCCCTATAGTTATAACATGATATGACCTTTTAACAATTAGTAAAATTTAAAACATAAAACCAAGCTATAAAGAAAAGAAAGTAAGGTAAATGATTGAAAATATAATTTGTGGAAAATTAAGACGTGAGAACAAAAGCATATATAAATTTTATAGAAAAGAAAGTAAGGTAAATGATTGAAAATATAATTTGTGGAAAATTAACACGTGAGAACAAAAGCATATATAAATTTAAAGTAAAGTAGAGCTTAATTAGTTCAACAAATTACGTATACAATATATAAGAACATCGATCACCAGCAAATTTTGAAATGTTGAAAATTATCTCGATAATATCAATATAATATAACACCACCAAAAAGATGGACTACTCTTTAAACCCACCTAGCTGCTTCATTTCGGAGCTACTTAAAATCTTATTCTTAAAACAAGTGGTGATCAGCCAACTGCCTAAGCCACTGAAAGTGAAGGCTTTTCTAAATTTCCATCTTTGCCATACAAAATTCTCCTCTTCCATGGCCTATCAGATACGGTACCTTCAGCCTCTCATTTTGAATCATCAGATCAATTGTTTGAAGATGTAGAGAGAATAATCAAAGAGAGCTAGATAGGTTCAAAATTAATCAGCAAAACCCATAAGATCGTGACCGTACACTTGTCAATCTAAGTCTCTGCATGTAAGAGAGAGAAACAACTCACATTTTAGGCTAATAATGGGTCCCCCTCTCATTTTATTATTTCTCTGTGAATGATCAGATGATTTAATATGACTTTAGTAGAGTTTCCTATGTGTGGTTGTGGTTATGAGTGAAGTTGACGAGCCGTTAGGGCCAGCTGGAATTGTTGTGTGCTGGTTTCTCTGTGATTTTCCTCCTCCTTTGTTCTGACTTTGGTCCCGATTGCCTTACCTTTACTCCTCTTATCATCTATATATATGCATTCACAATTAATTTCAATTAAAACTTTTTATTATTTTTATATAAAAATTATATTTTCTTTATAATATATATATATATTGAGAGAGAGAGATATAAGAAAGTTTTTTTTTTTTTTTTATAGAAGAGATAAAAGAAAGTTGACTTACATATTTGCCACATTTGATGTCTGAATAGATTACTATGAAGTCTCCCTCTTGGAGTCCATTGGCTTTAACGAAATCTCCTGAGATAATAAATAATTTTTATGAATTATAATAAGAAATGAACATGAGAAGATGAAGGAAGATTAACAAATGTTGATGATAATATAAGCATATGATTAATTAAGATTTAACTAAAATAACCAACCTGTGTTTTCAAGGAGATACATCCTGCTTTTGTTGTTTGGCCAGTACCTGGAACTCCATTTTAATACCCACAAAAAAAAAAAAAAAATTAAGGGCAAGAAAAATAAGTCATTTATTTTCTTTCATTAATTAATTAATTAATGTATACAAATTACAGTATACATGCACTTGGAAATTGGAACATAGATAATTCAATTGATTGTAGTAGGATACCTGTAACGCATGTTCCAAACACGAGATGTTCCAATGTCTTCCATAGCAATGTTAATTCCATCTCTAGCATCCAGTTCAGGCAAATGGGTTTCTGCTTCTTTCTGATTTTATCACACACATATATTCGATTAATTAGAAACAATAAAAATGTTTTATTTAATTAATTATTTCAATTAAAATTAAAATTAACAAAAAATTTTAATTGACAAAGAAATTAAATTACTTTTGGTAAGACAATTCTTCCCAGATTACCCACGTCGCTCTGCTTCAATACTTTCTGAAGTAGAAACTTCAAGTTCTTCTCAGGTTTCCATCCCTGATTAACCACAACCCATATACATACATTAATTATGCATTTATTCTTCATAATCAATATCATCTTTTAATTTGGGCAGAATCTTTCATATCATCGTTATTATTTGATAACCAACAAAATTAATAAATCCAAACAGTGAAGAATTAAATCCCCGCGTGAAGAGTTATATGATGCAATTAAATTAAACTAATAACAATTTGGAAATTTATCATAACATTATTCTCAATCCTTACTTACACTGGTTAACCAGTACTGATCATGCATTACATTTAATCAAACAAACAGACAAAAAAAACTAAGTTGGAGAGAGACCCAAACCCACCTGGCGTCTCTCGGATGCAACAACTCTTCCCTGATTATTCTGAGCCACTTGTGGCACCAAACGATCCATCGATTGTATCGGCCCTATCTGATCCACTGGAACACCTTGAATAACCGGAGATGCCGAAGGAGCCCTACCAGAAACTGATGGCCAGTAAACCCAATTAGCAGGATTGGCTAGGGTGCAATTATCACAACTAGTTACAAGCCTTGCATGTGGATCAACAATCTGATTATTCTGATGCTGATTTTGTTGGTCATGACTATGGTGTTGATGTTGATGATGCCTGTGGTGTGACAAAAGCCTCCTTTGTCTTGCCATCCTTTTCTTTCTAGCCTCTTTAGTTGCTGATGAAGAACCAAATCTCATCAATCCTTGATCTCCTTGACCAGCTTGATAGTATGGAGGATATGTGTATTGATTATTTGTTCCGTAATTACTAGCATAACTACTTTGTGTGGTCTGAGGTTGGAGATTATTATTGTCTGGATATGAAGTGTATGTGAATTGAGGTGAAGTCCATGTTTGAGCTGTGTCAATCACTTGGTACTGATCTGTCTGAGACTGTGACACGTATGGCTGTGTAGCATTAGCAAAATGAGAAGTAGAAGGAGGAGGGGAAGGATCGCCTATATAATAAGCTGGTGGTGTTGGAGCAGCAACGACGTTTGATGTTGGATTATAGGCCGAAGGCTGTTGCTGACTCATCCATTGTTGACTAGTAGTGAAACAAGCTGGGTTTGTTTCATGAGTGACCGAGTTGGAACTGAGATTAATATTGAGATCTGGGGTAGGGTTAGGGTTTTGAAAAGGATCTTGGTATTGATTGGTAGGAAAAGATGGTGTTTCTTTGCGTCTCTTTTTGAGATGGTTATTCTGAACCCATTCAAGCACAAGTTTCAACAATTGCTTCATGGCTTGTTTTCCACCACCTAAACGCTTAGCAGCACACTCTATTGTCTCTTTTCTGAACTTGACATTTCTTAAGTCGTCTGCTGAAACACACTCTCTGTTTGTTTTAAGCCACTCAAAGAACACCATTGACATATCATCAATCTCTGATCTGGTTTCATCCATTTGATGATGATCTTCCTTGCTGTTGCTATGACTCTTCAATATCATTTGGTCTTTTTCTTGTTTTTGTTGTTGTTGAAACACTAATTGAGCACTCTCTGTTACTTGTTGCAAATTACTATTATTATGCTGATCTTGCTGCTGAAAATCCTCAAGAAGGTTTTGACCGTTTTCGAAAAGAGAAGATGGGTCGAATAAATCGTTACTCTCAAGTAAATCTATGTAACCAAAAGTGTCCATCAAATCCATGCAATTTTCTAATCCCTGAGTATGATCATCAAGCGGTTGAGATATCCCCATAGAAGCAGTTGATGATAACGCCGCTGGAGTACCATCCACTGGATCATGACAATTGTAAACGTTGTTGTTCATCATCTCCTTTTTCTTTACCAAATTTTCTTCAGAGTCTGATTTCAGAACTGCCCAAGAAGCTGCAGAGGAAGAAGCAGAAGATGAAGACGAAGCCATAGTCTTGATTGGTACTGGAGTTGATGAGGATGACGAAGACGATGACATGCAAGGAAAATCAGGTAAAGGAGGAAACTCAGTGTAAAACATTAAACCTTCATTCAAATCAAGAAGATCAATATCATCTTGACTATTATTATTATTATTATCAAGCCAGATCTCATTAAGATAATTCTCTTGATCAATTCTGTTTGTTGCATGCAGATGATTTTGTCCTTCCAGTTCCAAAGTCTTCATCTTTGGATAAAACTGTTTTTGGGTTATGTTGGAATCAGATAGAATTTTTTAAGGGATCTAGAGAGAGAAAAGGAGGATATATTATGCAAATTGCAAAGATGGTTTTGGTTTGGTGAGTTTTGTTTTTGTGTACGGAGGAGTGCAAGTGATGTGAAATTATGTAAGAGATTAAGGAAGCAAAAGAGAAGGGCCCGCTATTGCCATCAAAGTTAATCTTAAATTTCTTAAACAGGCCAGGCAAACAACATAAAGCATCTGATATATATTCATATCGCTCTATACTCAATCAGTCTATCACCACCCAACAACATAATAAAGATAATATAAAGAAATATAAGCTAATTAAATTACACATTACCTTCGAAGAAAGCGACCTTTCTTATCTTCTAAAAATTAAAAGTATCTTTCTTTTGATGATATATGTAACCAATTGGACAAAGATTGCAGTTTTAACATTCAAGCTACAAAATTGACCCAAAAGATTCTACAAAATTAATATTTATTTAACAGAAAACAAAATGATCAAGACTATGTATGTGGTGAACTAGAGATAAGAGATTGGAATCAAAATAGAAAATACAAAAGATAATGAAACTAGCCAAAAACCAATTTCTAAACTCTCTCACCTGATCATCTTAAACTCAACTCCACATGTGTGTCTCTGGAAATATATTTTTAATTTTTTTAATGCATTATGGAGATAAGTTCAAGCAGTTTCCTTAGCTTTGATTTTTTATATTTATTGTTTTTGCCAGATACAGGGGTTTTGATGTTCTGTAAAATTCATTTTAACTGGTAAGAGAGAGAAAGAGTGGGGGTTTTAGAGAGAGAGAGAGAGAGAGAGAGAGAGGATGAGAAAACAAGAAAAGAAAACCGCGTGCGGACGTGCCGTTAAGTTTATAAAAGCGCTCTCCGGAATCCGGATATTGTGCCCACCCACCATACGTTCTCATCTGAATGGATCTCCTCAACGGTGCCCTCTTGTTCCAGTCATTATTACTTACTAGAGAAGAGAGAAAATTTCAGGAAAATTACCGAGCAACTTAAAATTTATAGTAATAAAACTAACACTCGTTTAATATTTAATTTGAATGTAAAATATTGAACGTTCAATATTAAACGAGTCTAAATTATCGTCGTTCAATTGGATGTATGTTCAAAGAAAAATGACATATTAGTCATTTTTTTAGTTATGAAAATATAAATTTAAACACAAGGGGTACTAGTTTTATTATTAGAAGTTTTAAAGTTGCTAGTTTTATTATTCTCTTAAAATTCTATTACATTAATAAAAAACTCGATTTCACTGCTAATACTCCTTCAAAGTTAACTTGGTTTCATTACCAAACCATAGCACACGATTTCCCAATTTTGTTGTAGGAAGGAAGGATTGTTGACAATAAAGTTTGAATATTTTACTTGAGATTTAATGTTACAGAATTTCTATATATATATATATATATATATTTTTTTTTTTTGGAGGAATCATATATTATATGTTTTGATTATGTGTGTTTTCTTGAGTCTTGATGCTCATTGTACTAATACACATTATTTTTTGTGCGTTATTATTTATTAATAATATCAATATCTTGTTGGTTTCAACAAAAAAAAATTAGTGGGCTATACCATCTCATTTATTGTTTTATTTATCATAATATTGTCCCATTTTATTTAAATATTATTCATTTTATCTTATTTAAATTATATTTTTAATATACCTAACCTTAAATATAGTATTTTATTATATTTTTATTAAACTTTTACATTATAAATAATTATTTAATATATTTTTATTATTTTTCTATTTTTATTTGTCTTACTTATACTTGAAATAATATTTCACTTAGTATATCATCTTATTATCATATAATGGATAATATGTGTTATGAAATTTTATGAGATGTTTCAAGAATCTCATTAACATTTCATCCCAATTATACCACTAGGTAAAAGTAAAATTTGCTATGACAATTGGGATACCCAATAGAAATGTTAAAGAAACCCAAATTTGTAGTTAATTAATTATGCTTGTTAACCAACAACTTCTTGAAATTATTGAAAGCCTTATTTTTAGTTAATAAATTAAAAATATTTATATGTTTAATAGAGAAAACACTTGTGTAAAAGTAAAAAACATTTATTGATATATATGTATATATATATATTGAAATATCAAGTAAAATTTTATTTAGTAATTGAATGTAAAATAGATGATACAAGATGATAAAAAAAATTATATATCAGTACTTGATCAATGTTAATGTGATCCATATTCCATTCCAACGTGAATTTCAAATTTCAAGTTTAAAGAGGTAAAAATAAAAAAGTGAACCCATTTTAATTATTTTTGTTCTCTCCATTCTATGTTGATATGATATATTATTAACTTGGATCAATCGTATAAGAATAATTTCTCAAAAAAATTAAAATAATTTGTCAGCTTATTTATTAATAATAGTCAATTAAATTATATTATGTAAATAATTTTTCAAAATAATAAAATAATTTGTCAATCTATTTATTAATAATGATAAATTAAATTATATGTTTAAATATTAAAATTATCTACATATATTTAAAATAAATCATAAATAATAAATATATTGTATTATAATAAAAAGTTATTGATTTAATAATAATATCATGCAATAATTGAGTCAAAGTTGAAAATTAAGGTACACAAAGCCAATGCTAGAGGGTTCAAACCGCCAACCAAGAACCTGTTCACCCGGATCCCTCGTATTTATTTATTTTTTTATAAATACATTTTATTTGGAGCGGTTAAAGTCAGAACAGTATTATCATAACAATATGTAGTTTTTTTTTTATTTAGAAAAATTGAATATTTTATAAAGTTTGAGTTGTTATTTTAGAGTAATAAATACTCTATTTAGAACAATTAAAAATTTAGCCTCACAAAAGTTTCTAATATTTTTAAAAATAAATACTATACTCTGATGATAATGTTATTATTACTGCAACAGTAAAACACCTTAATCATTATTAAATTTATAATTATTATATTCTGGAAAAAAAAAATGCCTTTATTTCTTGAGGCTCACTAGCTCGTCAATCCTACAGGAAAAGTTTGATATTTTCAAATTATAATAATCATTAAATAATTTATTAATTATTTATTAAATATAAAATATAAAATAATAATAAAATTTTTATTAATAAAAATTAATTAAATTATAGTATATAAATTATTATAAACATTAAATTATAATAAAAAGATTTATTCTTTATATAATAAAACTTTTTTAGTCATACAATAATCCTGTAACGATTGAAAATTATCACATGCATAACATTAAAACTAAGATTTAACAAATATCTCGACTTTAGAATGTAAAATTACTCGAATACTGATAAGAAAAATTCCAATTAAACCATCAAAACATTTATTTAAATGATAATGCACACACATTTTATGCCAACTTTTAAATATAAGTTTATATATTATTAATATTTTTTTCTTTATCTTTTTTTATGTAATTAATTACAGCTAGAGAATCCGAACACATCACTGTATTTTTAATAAAATTTAATTAAAATAATGATATCATCATAATTATGATAATAATATTATCATAATTATTTTTATTATCACTATATTTTTAATAAAATTTAATTAAAATAATGATATTATCATAATCATTTTTATTATTGTCACAGCAAAGTGTACGAATTTATTATTATATTCTTCTAATTAATTACGACATTTTTTTTTGATAAAATTGTCATTAATAAAAAATAATTATATTATTAATAATTTTAATTGTACTAATATTATCACCCTTTTAATTAATGACATGAAGAAGTTTTAGGAATGCTACTTACTGTGACTAAATTGAATCATGACTTTTATCATTATTTACGTGTCAAAATTTGATTAAATATATTTACCATTAAATTTTGTATTATATTTATTGTTTGATTCATGCTTTATTCAATTACTATTTTACAAGTAAACTATGATAGAAATCATGATTTATTTTAGTGTTATCTATCATTACTTGAAGAGTTTTATTTGAGTCCGACTCATAGATAATGTAAAAAATTTATTTATTAATTATTTTACATGAATACATTTATTTACATATAAATGACTCACTTTTAAGTAATAATGATATATTATTAAAATTATTAAGGCACATCATACACATATTTATGCATATGACTTATATAAAAGTTTTTCCAATAATAACATTCACCTAAAATATAGTATTCATTAATCATATTTTTTTATTCTCTCTATTAATTATTAAATATTTATACATTTTAAAAAAATAATTATATTAATTTTATATTTTATTAATTTAAAATATCATGTTATTTCTAGCTATAATAATTTCTCTTTCATTTTGGTGTGACCTAGAATTATAAGAATCGGCTGAGAAGGAATTGAACGTGTATGATTGGACGATACGCATATGGGGTTTTGTCTGGATTCGTGGGTTTAAGCGGCGGCTTCATAACTTCCAGCTACGCTTCCATGTACTTCTGACGTAGACTCTCCCCACTTTTCTTTCTTTCTTTTATTTCTTTCCCTCCTCTTTTTCTGCAATTCCGTTTCATTCTGGATTTGTCTAACGTGCAGCAGTTCATATGCTTACCTGTACAGCGAATAAGGTTTGCTGGCAGACTTGTCGAATGCTTCCACGTTCTCTTATCTTTGTGGACGAAGTATATTAAAAATTACTTTTTTTTAGAACACTTTAATTACTTTTTATTTTAAATAATTTACCCCAAATTACTTTATTTTTTTAAAAAAAAAATTACTTCAATTTTATTATTATATTTAAATCAGAAAAAAAATAATCACATCAGAAATACTCACATCAAAAAGGATCTTGTGAAAAATCAACGAATCTATTTCATTTGATGCTATTTAACATAAAAATATCATGCACACAAATATATCATCTTTTTATTTTTAAACATTTTTTTTGTCATTTTTGCATAAATAATTCAGTTATTTAACTAATTTTACTTTTAATTCATTTAATAAAAAAATATGTTCATTTTTTTATAACGTTAAAAATATTTTTTCATTTTTTACAATTTTAAAAATATATGCTCATTTTTATTATAAAAAAATAAAAATATATTTTTTCTTGGGAAAAACTTCATGTATGTAAAGAATTATACTATGCAATTAAATATTTTTTAAGAAAGAATATAAATATTTATTATAAAAAATGTTATTAATTTGAAATAATTTTATTTAAAAATACAATTGAGCCCACTAAACTATAATAAATAAGAATTATCATGTCAGTTAGAATTATGATATATTTGTATATATAATAGTATTTATTTATTATTTAATTTGTCAATAATTATAAGAATTAAACAAAAATGTTTTATTAATTAAATATATTATTGATCCAACGTTTTGATTTAATTTTAATAAATATTAGATAAAATTAAAGTTAGTTTATTATTTTAAAAAAAACTTGCATATACTTTAAAATATTTATGAACATTAGATTATTGTATTAAAATAGAAGCAAATAAAATGTATTAGTTTATTTTTAATAATATTTACATTTCCTTAATTTAAATATAATAATATAAATTTAAGTAAATTTATTTATTTTTAACAATAAAATAATTTAGGATAAGCTATTAAAAAAAATGTCTAAAGTACTTTATTTTTATAAAAAAATAAAATAACTTGTAATGCCACTTCTCTAAAGTTGCTAATTGCTATTGGCATCACACTATCCTAGCGCTTTTCTTCATATAGTTAAGTCCGTATCACTACATTATAGTGATTATTCATGGTTTGACAATGTGGTATTTAGGTTAATAAAACTTAAGATTACTATAATTTTTAAAATATATATATAAATGTTTAATATTTAATAAAATAATTAAGTAATATAATTTGTGATAAATATATTTTAAAAATAATAAATAATATATTTATTTATTTTAATTTATTGGTTATATGTATGTTATGATTAATTGATTATGCGGTGACTTATTAACGATTAGATTATATGATGTGTAGTAATGTATATATCAAGATCATGTTTGATTGATAATAATAAAAATTATAATGGGAATGACTTAAGATATTTTTATGTTTGGTTTGATTGTTAATCTATAATAGAATGTAAATAATTACATTAATAATAATAATTTTCATTTCTTTCGCACCCCTAAAAAATAGACTATAATACTTTATTTTCTTTACACATTTATATATTTATTTATTTATATATTTTTCATTTTATCTAATTTATAAATAAATAAAAAAAATTCTTCTATTTTTACTTTATTTATAATTTTATAAATTTTATTTTAATATTATATTATATTTTAATTATATTTTTCAAAAAAATATTATAATAACAATATTCTGTCTGTTTATTTAAATTTATATTTTCGTATTCTTATTATATTTTTATCAGGGGAATCAAAAATGTCCAAAATCTAGTAAAAATAACCATTATTTTTGTAACACTATCAAATAACATCATAGATGGAAATTTTATTCTATACATTAAATATTTTAAAAATTGAGTATATTTTTAAAAAAATTAATTTTTTTATCGCTTATTTTTAAAAATTTAATACTTTTTTCTCATTTATATTAATTTTTATTTTATTATATCTATAATTTTTATATTGTAATATAGAAAAAAAAATCTCCCAAGATTGAAGTTGGTGTGTGATGAAGGAGAGGTTCTCACGTGGACGTGGGCAATGTTTGTCTTTCTAACCTATATATTTTTGCCACGTCTCCTTTGTTTTGCTGGATTTCTGGCTTCTGCCTTCTTTGCAAACCCTTTTTTTCTCTCTTCTAAAATTTTTATTCATAAAAAATTATTTATTATTTTTAAAATAAATAATAATATAATATTTTAAATTAATAAAATTTAAAATTAATATAAATATTTTTAAAAAAAATATAAATATGTAATAAATAATGAAAAAATAAAGTAATATAATTAATAGAGTATGCATTCCAAAAATAATAAATTACACATCTATATATATTCCTTAACATAAAAAAATATAAATAAAGAGAAAATATATACATATTTGTTCTTTTTTCTTTTTTCTTATTTATATTTTGTACTAAATAGTGCATTTATGGTTTATTTTAGTATTAAAATTGCTTATTAATTCAAACAAATTAATCTAAACTTTAAACCGACTTAATTTAATTTTAAGGTAATAAACTAAAAACATTTTCGTAAAAAAATTATATAAATTTTTTATTATATCTCTATAATTAGTTTTACCTTATTTTAAACATAAAATTAATTGTATTTAAGTACTATTATTGTTTTTGAACGTGAAATATATAATTTTTTATTTATGGATAAAAAATATTGTATTTAGTTAAGTCAAATTAAAAAGGAAAATTGCAAGTTGGTTAATTGTATAAAGGGTTATTAACTTGTAAGGTACGTGCTTCCGATTTAAATTATTAAATTTTTCAAAATAATTTTCTCCATTAAAATTTATTAAATGAAAAATACTCATCACCATACATGAAGGATAATGAAATGTAATAGAATTTTCTCTGCCCAAATGTACCGTTTGTGAGGTTATCTGTATTATTTACGGTGTTTTTCTTTTTTAAAATGGTGTTTGGTATGATTTTAAATTAAAAAAATATGCTAATTATTATTTTTATTTTAAGATGACGTACGTATATATATATATATATATAATACCTTCATATTAAAATCAAATTAGTGAAATAAGTTATGTCAGATTATTTTCTTAAAATTATATAACTTAAAACATAAAAGTAGTGAGTCTTATAATTATATAAAAAAAAAACTCTTAGTTAAATATTCACCTTCTAACATTTTTACCATGATGAACTTTTAGATAGTTAATATATCAATTCAATTCTTTTGTAAAAGTAAATTTATTATAAAATTATTTAAAAAAAATTAAGTTTATTTATTTCACTTTCTTATATTTTAATTTGGATGAAACTTTTAAATTAGTTAATATGAAATTATTTTGAAAAATCGTTAACAATAATATTGAAATAAAATTATTTAAATATTCAAATAAAGTAGTAGTAAAAAACATATTTTGTGAATTTTTTTTTTTGTATTAATTATTATTTTAATGTGTTAAAGGCCCTTGTGTCTTAATTATGTTTTAATAACTTTATTGATAGGGAAAAAATATATAATAATTCCCTACTTAAAGCAGGTAAACTGCCCTGATTTATTACATATGACATTAAGATGTTTACTATTTCGAAAAATATTTATAATAAAAAAGCCAAATATCCTTGCCATTGCCAACCAAGTAAGAGATGATCTCGAAGGTAATAGGCATATGGATTATTTGGCTTATTTTCTACAGCAACAAGTAAGAGGAGCGCCACTCTGTGACAAACAAAAACCACCCTTTGGAAATCCACTTGCAATGCATTTCTCTCTACAATTTGGGATATCTGAGCATTTTCCCAAGCAAGAAAATGGTACATATATAGCATCAACTGCTCCACCTGTCCCAATAATAATTTTGTCATCAATTATTATATAAAATAGGATCACAAAATAAATAAATTATATTTTACAATTAAATTTACTTTATGTTATTATCATGCTTAAAGTTCTTATTTAATGTAATAATAAATTCAAAAATGACGACTAATGTTAATGGTTTAAAATATAGAAATAATGTGTGTATATATATATTAATTTCAATACAAATTAAGATTATAATTGGTTAATTAATATAAAGAAATGCATGGTTCTATTGAGTATTGGGTGTTTTAGTATATCGTAGAAGATGAAACAAATAGTTTTACCTGAAGCCAAAAGCAAAAAAGTGATGCAAAAAATTCCCAAGAAAATCTGTTTAACAAGAGGATAATGGTTGTATGAAGCCATATGGAAAAACAAAGCTACGATCTTCTTTTTAATTTTCTTTGCTTTCGATTTGCTTTGTGCGTTGTAAATTGTGGTTGTTCAACAACGCTATAAGGGTTCAGCCTATATAAGAATTATTCTTTTCAAGTCTGAAATTCACAGGACCCTGACCCAAAAAGGCAAGTCATTGAATGGAGTAAGATTTTTCCTTACCTGTGCATTTAGTTTACGACCATATATAGATGTTTTTATTTCTAACGGACCATATATAGATTTATTTGCCTATAAGGAATTTTAATAACTTATTTTCGGATTTTTGGTAATATGATTATGTCTATTAAAAATATAATTTACTTTCTTTATAGATCATCTTGTTAGATTTCAACAGAATTCTTTTATTAAATATTTATATTTTTGAAAAATTACCATAATTAACATCCTTAAAATTTATAATAATAAAATTATTACCATAATAATATTAAAGATTTAATATTAAATAAATTTAAAATGCTATAATTTAATTTAAAAAATGTTCAATTTAACGGATTTCAAAGAAAAATAATATAAAAATCAAATTTTTTAATTAAAGAAATATATGATTTGAACATAAAACGTATTATTTTTATTATTATAAATTGTAAATGTGTTATTTTTGTTATTTTTTAAATATTTTTTAATAATAAATACACTTACACACTGTTATAGAATTACAGTACCCTTCTCTATTCAGCACCATTTTTTAATTCACAATTGAGCGGTTTCCAATTTTAGTATATCAAGTATCTGTTGGAAAGTGAATGAAAACACAAAAAAAAACAGTAACGGCAATTAAGCCGTTGCAAATTGAAAAGGAAAAGAAAAAAAGAAAGTCTTAACGTTTTCTTTACCGTTTTGCTTCTTTAATTTGGGCTGTTTCTTTCTTTCAATTTTTCTTTGTCGTTTTGCTTCTTCAATTATTTATGTGCTATATATATATATATATATATATATATATATATATATATATATATAGAAGCCAAGCAGGTAATACGGACAGATAAAAAGAAAGAAAGAAAACACAACAAAAGAAAGAAAAGAAAATTAATAGTAAAAGTTTTTTTTTTTTTATATTCTAGAGTTAGGTTCCAACTCATAGAATTTAGATACAAGAAAGTTCGTCCTAGCAGTAAAATTTAGTGGTGTCTAATTTCTACTGGTAGATTGTTTTATCCTAGGAGATAAGTTTTCGGAGTACTCAAACACCAACGGTGAGCGAAAAAATTATCTTAAGAACACCGTGTGTTACACATGGCTTTAGAACCTTGTGTCTGGTTCATTGCTGAATAAACATGGCTTTAGAATTGTATTTGAGTTAGCTAAGGTCGTGTTGACCAAAAATGATATATTTGTGGGCAAGGGTTATGCTTGTAATGGATTTTTTAAGCTTAATGTAACAACTATAATGTCTAAGAAAATTAATAAAGTTAATTCTTCTGCTTACTTACTTGAGTCTTTCAATTTATGGCATGGTAGACTAGGTCATGTTAATTATGAATCTTTGCGTAGATTAATTAACATGGATCATATACCTCTTTTCAAATTGATTCCAAATACAAATGTGAAATTTGTGTTGAAGCAAAAATGACAAGGTCATCGTTCCAATCAATCGAAAGGAACACTGAATCTCTTGATTTAATCCATAGTAATTTATGTGATTTAAAGTTTGTTCAAACAAGAGGTGGTAATAAGTATTTTATTACTTTTATCGATAATAGTACAAAATACTGTCATGTATATTTGCTTAAAAGTAAAGATGAAGCTATAGAAAAATTTATTCTCTATAAAGCAGAAGTTGAGAACCAACTCAACAAGAAAATCAAGGTACTACGAAGTGATCGTGGTGGTGAGTATGAAACACCTTTTGGTGAGTTCTGTGCAGAACACAGAATCATACATGAAACCACAGCACCTTATTCGCCTCAGCAAAATGGAGTAGTTGAGCGAAAGAATCGTACCTTGAAAGAAATGATGAATGCAATGTTACAAAGTTCTGGGTTACCCCAGAACTTGTGGGAGGAAGCCATTTTATCTGCTAACTACCTTTTAAATAAGGTTCCCAAGAAAAAGGCACAAAAGATACCGTATGAGTTATTTAAAGGAAGGGTACCTTCCTATAAATATTTACGAGTGTGGAGGTGTCTTGCTAAAGTAGTCGTACCTATACCTAAGAAGGTAAAGATAGGTCTGAAAACAATAGATTGCATTTTTATTGGATATGCACATAACAGTAGTGCTTATCGTTCTCTTGTGCACGAGTCAAAGATTTCAGACATACACAAGAATACAATAATGGAATCAAGGAATGCATCGTTCTTTGAACATGTATTTCCATGCAAATTCCAAGGGGAATCGAGTTCGTCTAAACGAACTTATGAGACTATGAATGAAGATAGTCATGAACAATAATTTGAACAAGAGGTTGAGGTTGAACCTAGACATAGCAAAAGAGTTAGGATAGAAACGTCCTATGGTCTAGATTTTCTGACTTATTTGCTAGAAAATGAACCTCAAATCTATGAAGAGGCTGTAAACTCTTCTGAAGGTCCTCAATAGAAAGGGGCCATTAATAGTGAAATTGAGTCCATTCTGCAAAATCACACTTGAGAATTAGTCAATTTACCTCCTGGTAGTAAAACACTAGGATCCAAGTGGATTTTTAAGAGAAAACTTAGACCAGATGGATTAATAGAAAAGTACAAGGCTAGGCTTGTAATTAAGGGTTACAAACAACGACATGGCCTTGATTACTTTGATACTTATTCTCCAGTGACGAGAATAACTTCCACTAGGATGATAATTGCTATCGCAGCTTTGCGAAATCTTGAGATACATCAAATGGATGTTAAGACAGCCTTTCCAAATGGAGATTTAGAAATGGCATGAAAAATTCGATAATGTCATGAAGACAAACGGATTTAAGATCAACGAATGTGACAAATGTATATACGTTAAGGACACTGAAGATGGTTATGTCATCTTGTGTTTGTACGTTGATGACATGTTAATTGTGGGTAGTAATGATCAAATGACCAAATCTACAAAAAAATATGTTGAACTCAAGGTTTGACATGAAAGACATGGGACCCGTTGATGTAATTCTAGGAATTAAGATATCAAGGATATCAAGTGGTCTCATTCTTAGTCAATGTCATTATGTTGATAAAATCCTTGAGAGGTTCAACAAAGGTGATTCTGGTATTATTAGAACACCGGTAGATATTAATCTACACCTATCTAAGAATAGAGGTGAAAGTGTATCTCAACTTGAATATTCTAGAGTGATAGTAAGTCTTATGTACTTGATGAGTTGTACAAGACCGGACATAGCTTACGCAGTAAGTAAACTAAGTAGATATACTAGCAATCCAGGATCTGACCACTGGAAAGGTATTACTAAATTACTTAAATACTTAAGATACACACGTTGCTATGGACTGCACTACACAAGTTATCCAGCTGTATTAGAAGAATACAGTGATGCAAACTGGATATCTGATATAAAAGACTTTAAGTCTACCAGTGGATATGTGTTTACACTGGGTGATGCAGCTATTTCATGAAAGTCATCTAAACAAACTTGCATAGCAAGATCCACGATGGAATCTGAATTCATCGCTTTGGATAAATGTGGCGAAGAGGCCGAATGGCTACGCAATTTCTTAGAGGATATTCCAAAATGGCCTAAGCTTGTGCCTGCAATCTGCATCCATTGTGATAGTCAATCTGTAATTAGTAGGGCATAGAGCAACATGTATAATGATAAGTCTCGACATATACGTCCCAGACATAATACCATTAGACAACTACTCTCAACTGGGGTTATTTCTGTTGACTATGTTAAGTCAAAGGATAACATAGCAAATCCGTTAACCAAAGGGTTAAATCGAGAGTTAGTTGATAAGTCATCGAGAGGAATAGGACTGAAGCCCGTGAAAGAAAAAGGATTTACAAAGGAAATCTAACCTAATTGACTGGAGATCCCAAGATCTAGGTTCAAAGGGATAACCTAGTTGTAAAGACTTGATGAATCACTATAGAGATTTACCCTTAAGTCCATTACTATGATGAAAAGCAGTGATACTCGTAAGTATAGGTCAAGCTAATACTTTTAATGATTCTTACGAAGAGAATACCAAGCAGAGTACAACGAGTTACTCTTTGCGGTTTATTCTTATAGTTAAGAGATTACCTATGTGAGAGAGAAGTGGGGCCATTTCGAAAGGGAACTGTGCAGGGCTTAATTCTTTAGAAACTCTCGCAAAACCAGGCATGTGTTCATGGCCAAAACGAACACAACAGTGAGAACTGAATTGTGTCAGGAAAGACTCCTGTATGAAGTATGTCATCGCTTACATAAACGGCAGGACAGTACAAAGACATTATATCTACTGATCAGTTAGTAAGGTAAATATATTCTCACAAGGGAAGGTTCAAAGGTTAACACCTAGCTATCCTATGCAGGTTTCTAACTGTTGAACTTTATTTCCGTGTCAAAATTGATTTGAAAAACTCTGTCAATTTTTATTCATGTGGGGGACTGTTGGAAAGTGAACGAAAACAAAAAAAAAAAACAGTAACGGCAATTAAGCCGTTGCAAATTGAAAAGGAAAAGAAAAAAGAAACGCCTTACCGTTTTCTTTACCGTTTTGCTTCTTTAGTTTTGTCCAATTGTTTATGTGCTGTATCTATATGTATATATATAGATAGAAGCCAAGCAGGTAGTACGGACAGATAAAAAGAAAGAAAGAAAACACAACAAAAGAAAGAAAGGAAAATTAATAGTAAAAGTTTTTTTTTTTTATATTCTCGAGTAAGGTTCTAACTCATAGAGTTCAGATACAAGAAAGTTCGTCATAGTAGTAAAATTTGGTGGTGTCTAATTTCTGCTGGTAGATCGTTTTATCCTGGGAGATAAATTTTCGGAGTACTCAAACACCCTTGGTGAGCGGAAAAATTATCTTAAGAACACCGTGTGTTACACGGGACTCGGTCATTTTCTAAACTTTATCTTCTTTATGTTATTTAAATTGTGATTTATAAATTGTATGTATTTTATTTCTTTAATGTAATTATAATTTAAATAAATACAATTTTATTTCTAAATTATTTATCTAGTATATTAATTCATACAGTATCTAACAATGATTAACAACTAACAAAGAAAAAATTAAATAATTAACTAAAAAGTCAAATTAGAGTCCCTGAAGGGTCGTGTAGTTTATAGTTTTCCTTTGTTATATTGGGCTCAATCATAGGCTGTAAAAATAAATACTTAGGAGTGACATTGCGAGAAACTGATTTCTTTTTCACTAGTTTTGGATAGAAAACTTGAGGTGTAAATTGTGTGAATTTTTTTTTTTATATTATAAAAAAATTAAGTTAATTTTAACTAATTTATTTATTTATAATAGAAAAAATATTCAGTATCTTTACAAATAAAATTTTGATTAGCTAATTCTAACTTAAAAATAATCCATCTGACTTCTATATGATTCAATTATTTGCATGATTTTACTTTTAATTTTTTAAAAATTTGGTTTTTATGTCATATAGAAGATAAAAAGAACATACATGTACATTACATGAAAGAAGTTAAAAACGAGACTCAAATTATAAAAAAAAATTATATTATACAATTAATTAACCAAAAATATATAATTCATGTATGGTCGGGTCGTGTATGATTCTGAATTATAGACCCTCCTAAATGTTGTAGTTTGTATTTTAAAAAAAACGAATATATATATATATATATATATATTATAGAAAGAATTAGTATATTGGTCTACCATTTGGATGAGAATATTGTTTTTTAGTATAGCATATTTTTCATTTTAAATTTATTTGTCTTCAAACGAAAATTTAACTCAAAATTTATAATTTTATAAATATCAAAATATTTTTACTACATAAATTTAATAAAATGAAAATAAAATTAGATTCTATAAGATCTCTGACAATAATCTCGGCCAATCCACCGAAGCTCCAGTGACCTTTGCCTGGAATCCATTGAATTTAGCCTTTAGATCTATTTGTATGTAAGATATTACATTTACTTATTTTTTGTAACTTGTTACATTCACTTCTATAAATTAGTTAATTCAACTTTATTCTAAAATTTATAAATTCAAATCTAAATTTAGAGGTAATATATATATTACATCTATCTCTAGTAGAATTATCAGAACTCTAGTAAGAATATAATATGTTACATTCAACTCTACCTTTAAATGTAATATGTTATATTTAACTCTGTCGAGTTTACCAATGGTTGCGACAGGAGCTCTAATGAGACCGTCGGTAGAATTGCCATAGTTTTAATGAAATCGTCGAAAATATAGTGAGAGTCATATAATAATCTCATTTTATTATAATTATAAAACGAATGTATTTTGGTTTATTTATTGAGTTATTTGATATAAAATTATAAATTTTGAGATGAATTATTACTAATTATTTAATTAAAAAAATTTATGAATTTATAAAAAAAATAATGTTTATTTATGCGCCCAAAAAAAATAAATGCTATTTCGATTATAGTCTATTCAAACTGGGCTTGTTCGAGTATATTTAAGCCCATTTATGCATAGCAATGGTATAAGCTCATTATTTCCATTACTTACTTTTTCCGTCACACCCTTCCATTAATAAATTCTAAAAATACCGCGAAAAACCGAAAATATTACTAATGAAAAAAAATAATAATAATAATGCATCAAGTGGGCTCAAGTCCAATGACAACTTCAAAGTTATATAGCATTATAAATATAAGTATTAGATTTTAAATCTAATAATTGCATTACTTTTTCGTTTTCTTTATTTCTTAGCTTTTTAATGCCTTTAAATTAAAGTATTTAATTAACAACAATAAATACAAAGCCTCTTTTGTTTTTTTTTAACAAACGATACAATACTAATTGTATTAACAAATTACCAAAAAAAAATGTTGAACAGTACAATGAGCACCAAGGCTCTAGAGAAAATACATAAAATCATAAGTAAAGCAAAAAATTCATTAGGCCACTAACTGTCTATCAGCTAAGAGTGCTACTAAGTTAGCCAAAAGCCTGAACAATTAACCTCTAATTCTGCATAACTTTGGTTAACACAGAATTAATGTTAAATACCATCGATCACAACATTTCTACACTTCAAAATATGCCAGAAGATCAAGTCAACTTGGGCTAAAACATCTTCATCATTAGTAATAAACCGTGACCACCGAAAAGGCTCCCTGTAAAACTCCAAGACCAAATAAAATGACAAACTTAAAAATATTTTGACAATAAATATAAAACCTCAATTCCCTAATATTTTGACATAAGTTCATAGGTTATTCTAAATTGAAAACTTATTTATTCTTGTATTAATTTAAGATGATAACCTATGTTAGTCTTTTTTATTTTATGAACATATCTCTGTAACTCTTATTATAATATGGACAAAAAAAATTGGAATTAGTTACAATGGTGATTTATCTGTTTTCTATTTCTTTTTCGTTTGATCTCTTCTAATCTTTACAGGATTCGGAATCTGAAAAGTTTCCCAAATGATTGAGGTTAAATTTGTTGAAGTACAAAGCATAAAAAACAATATATATATATAGAGAGAGAGAGAGAGAGAGAGAGAGAGAGAGAGAGAGAGAGAGAGAGAGAGAGAGAGAGAGAAATTAGTCAAATAAATTAATCGCCGGATATTCTCTACTATTGCTCGAGCAAACCCACTTTATTTTTAACCAGTAAATATTACGAAGTTCAAAATACCAGCAACAACAACCACACACACAAAAAAAAAAAAATAATAATAAGTAAAGAAGTGCTTTTGAAGGGCTTTATTTGTTACAACAGCAAGCCAAAGAAGAAGTAGTAAAACCCATGCAAACACCACCCTTAGGAAATCCTTTTGCAATGCAAGCCTTATTGCAGTCTGGAAATTTTGAGCAGTCACCCAGCCAAATCGGCCCATCAAATGCAACAACTGATCCTATCATATTTCAAAAATCACAAATTAAAACAAAACTGTTATTCATTCAATAACATGCTTTTTTTTTTATTATTATTTATTTTTAATCCTTTGTAATATACTCAAATTAGTCCTTTGTTACGAAACTATACAGCTAATTACCAAAATTTGGTATAAATTAATTTTATAATACTCGTATCGATTGCCTTATACATTAGCAGTCGGTGGTCACATGGTAAGTGTCACATATGAAAATTTGATCAACATCAAAATATATTGTGCAGTAAAATAACAATAATTTCCTAGTAAAAATAACAATTTGTTTATTACAATTTACCTGATGAACTCAGAGAAATCAGAACAATGCAAAAGAGTCCAATATAGAAGCTTTTTGGAAGAGAAGCTCCATTTTTGCTTGCCATTATGATGTTCTTAATTTTGTATTCCCTCTTTCTTTGAAATTTGTTTATTAATTGAAATAAAAAAGAAAAAGAAAAGTGATATATAATAAAATACAATAGCAAAAGCATGCCCGTTTATATATATAGTCGTCTAAAGGTAAATTAAATACATACACGTTAACTTTTTAAATGTGGATTAAAGCATAGATATTATTACCAAATTCTTAGGGATTTAGAATTTTATTGCTACTACAACAAATAACCAAATTAGGCAAATTAATAACACTCTTCCCGTTTCAACTTATAATAAGGTAAGAATTATTTTAAAATTAAAAGTGACCGTTCACCTTAAAATATATAAATTGAACGAAGTAAGAAATAATCTAATTTTAGATCATAAAAATTATTAAATTGGTACAATATATTTACATTTATGAAAATTTATAACTATGTATTGAATGACATTAAGTAAATATATTGCGGGTTAGAAATTCAAATAAAAAAAAATTCTGAAAAGTAGATTGGATCAATTTAGATTGACTAAAAATTATTGGAAAATTACAACAACAAAAAAATGACAATTTATTTATAACAACATACAGCAACAAATAAAATTGAAAAGATGTCCAATTGATCAATATTCAATGTGAAATAATAAATTAAACATTTTAATAATACAAATATATAAGATAGACATAAAATTTACTATTTTTATTGTTTTTCCTAAATTATTTTCAAGACTTATCCAAAATGTGTATCTATGACATTGTCAAATAAATTTTATCAACTCGGGAAGGGGAACACGAGTAATTTGCCTAAATAGCTACAAATTTGATTAAAAGTTAAATTTTCTAAAATTAGCAATAATAAGCTCAAAACTGTGTGTTTTAGTTATATTAAAATTAGATAAATTACATAAATGTCCTTTCACTCTAATTCATACAACTAACATCTGATTAAATTCTTCGCTCAAATAAGATTAATTTCCTCTTCTCATCATTCTGATATTTCTTCTTATGGAAAGCTTAATTCCAAAATTCACAGCAAACCACCTCTGCTTCTTGAAATTACAATCTGCCTAATAACTAACCCAACCACCAAACCATTTGCGTTACCAATCAGGACTGACTTCCAACCAAAATCAAATACAGAGCCTGAGTCTTGGTGATTTCTTCACTTGTGAAAGAAAATTACTTGTTTATATAGTATGTAAATCTAATTACATACTATGTAAACTGATTTACATAGTATGTAAATCTATTTAACTTGTTTATATTTATTTTATTTTTGTCGAATAACAAAGAAACTAATTAAGAAAAGGATAAATCTATATTTTCTTTTTACAGTACAATGAGTTTGTTATATTAGACAAATCAACCTCCAAATTAACTAATAAAATCCAAAAACAAATGGTTGTATTTATTATTTTTAATTATTGCTAAGAGGGTGTTTTGTGTTGTTAGATACAAGCGTTGTACCACCACTTATATATCCAGTAATGGGAAGTTCAAGAGACATTGCAGTTGGACCAGTTGTTGTGGTTTCATTGCTTTTGCCCTCATGCTTGAGAAACTTGAAGATCCAGCAACTGATCCTATTTCTTATAGAAACCTTGTTTTCACTGCTACTTTCTTTGCTGGTATTTTTCAAGCTGCCTTTGGAATCTTCAGGTACCCCATTCTCTTATATTTCTCTCTTATTATTTAGTTAATTAATTACCTTTTAATTTATAATAATATATTATTGAATTTTACAGATTGGAATTTCTGCCTTTGGAATCTTCATGTTAACTTTATCTTGTATGTAAACATGTTAACTTCATGTTTACATAGTATGTAAATCTATTTACATACTATGTAAACTGATTTACGTAGTATGTAAATCATTTTACATACTATATAAACCTATGTAAATCATGGATGAATGTTGCCTCTCTTTAAATTAACTCTTCAGAAAAAGGAAAAAAAAAATAGTTTAAACCTTTTTATAAAATTATTAACATGTACGTGTTAGTTTTGAGGGGAAAAAATACATCAACTTACATACCTATTTACATAATATGTATATGTATACTATGTAAACTGATTTACATACCTGTAAGCCATTTTACATACTATGTAAACCTATGTAAATCATAGGTGAATGTTAATCAGTTTACATAGTATGTAAACTATTTTACATACTATTTTTCAAAAAGCATGTTAAGTGGGGGCATAATATATAGGTACGTAAGCATGTCAATTTAAAGGTTTAAATATAAAGGTTTGATTTTTAAAAAATATTATAAAATTGATCAAAATAATTAAACAAATTAATTAAGTGAATAAGATCAAATATTAGTTTTATATATTATTTGTGTATGTTAACCAAATACATAATAAACACAAGTAATGTTTAAATACTCTCATTCTTCTGTGCCATTAATCAAAGTGAATTTCTTAGTAGTATTGATATTACGTAAAAGTATGTACTTGAATCCCGTAGTTTATGGTAGGACACATACAGTCCAGTTTGATTTGTTTAATTTTTTTATTTTTATTTTTAAAGTTTTACAAAATGCAAACATGAGAATCTTAATAGAAGGCATTAAACCTAATAACCTTTCCATGAACTATAAATTCTCATGTTCATTAAATGTCAATAAAATCAAGTAGTGGCACAATCAAATTTTTCTTTCTAACGATTCAATCATACAATGGTTAGGATTCAATTTTACATAGTTTGATAATTATGTTTTAGCTTACATAATATGTAAATCTATTTACATACTATGTAAACCTATGTAAATCATGGGTGAATATTATCTCTCTTCAAATTAACTCTTCAGAAAAAGAAAAAAAATAGTTTAAACCTTTTTAAAAAATTATTAACATTTACGTGTTAGTCTTGAGGGGAAAAAATACATCAACTTACATACCTATTTGCATAATATGTATATGTATACTATGTAAACTGATTTACATAGTATGCAAATCTATTTGCATACTATGTAAACCTATGTAAAGCATACTATGTAAACCTATGTAAATTATGGGTGAATGTTGCCTCTCTTCAAATTAACTCTTTAGAGAAAGAAAAGAAAATAGTTTAAACCTTTTTATAAGAATCATGTAAAATTATTAACATTTATGTGTTTGTTTTGAGGGGAAAAAAATACACCAGCTTACATACCTATTTACATAATATGTACATGTATACTCAGTTTTACCTAGCAAAAACATAGTATTTCAAAGTTATCACTATATGCTCTATATATGCAAAATATAAATTAATTGAATATAAATCTCTAAAATCTAAATCACTAACTACATCAGCTTATATATATATATATATATTAAAAACGATATATTCAATTTTGTTTTAAATTAGAGTAGTAGCAGTTTTAGTTTAAAAATATTATAATAATTAATTACTAGTACGTAATGTACGTACCTCCTAAAGATCTCTTGCTTAAAAGGGATAAAATTGTAAATATTTCTCCCAAAAATGCTGTCGTAGAGAGAGAATGGAAAAAAATATATCGGGATCAAAAAGCATGCTATACGGGGGCAATAAATCAGGGAACACTTATAAGGATTCCATGTTGGGCTTAGTTTAAATTATATTCAGCCTATTTTATTAACAACAAATAAGTTGAAGCCCATCATGATGACATTATCCAAAAAAAAAAAAAAAAATGAAAATAAGAAGAATTAAGAAAAATAAAATAAGTTGAAGCCCATCACGATGAGATTTTTTTTCAATAATGTGATGGTACATTAGGAAAGATATAAACTCAATTAAATTTGAGGAGTAAGAAAAGTAGGGATCAACCAACAATACTGATGAGTCATAGAGTATTTGAGTCTTTTTTTTTTTTTTGAAATATACTTACATACTCCATATTACTATTACATAGAAAAAAAATTCCTTCATGATCACGTATACACGTTCCCCCTACTTGCTAAGAATTTTTTTTAGTACTTTCTAATGTATGTACTCCTTGAAGAAAAATATGAATAAAGCAAAAGTATAAGTATGAATGAGAAAAAGTTATGTCCATAATAAACAAGTAGCCAAGGATTGTGATTCTCTCTCTTTTAGATGTACACACTCCTTAAATAGTACTCTAGGATTATTTATAATAATAAAAAATCATACTTGCAGCCTTGTAATAAGACTTTACAGTTTATTACATTTTTATTATTGATCTAATCGAAAAAAAAAATATTTTCTCTTGTTTAAGGCACAAGTTTAAATTATATGCATAAAATAAAATTTAATTTATTAAAAGACTATTCAAATCTTTATGCATAATTTTACGCTGTATCTTTTTTTTGGTTAATATATGAAAGTTAGTGAATATGAGATACTTTTTACTAAATGTTGGTAGCATGTAAAAAGAGCTTTAGTGAGTTTTGTTAAACATCTTAAAGTAGGTCAAATTTCAGAGAGAGATTTATTTCCATTGCTGGTATATAAATGGTGCTCCTGATATTTATAAAGCAAAGTTACATGCTTTAAGTTTTTAATAGTTTGATGACTAGCTAACATTAGTTTAACATGATATGAGAAGAAAATTTTACCACTTAATAAGTGAATTTCAATAATGGATCTAAAAATGGACTATAAACAACGTAAATTAAATTATATATCTATCTTATACCATGTTAAAATTTAAAAAAATTGACGTTGAATAGAGTGTAATGTCATGACAATTATAAGCTTTTAAAATAATGATGTTTGGTTTGGGATTAACATTACATAAAATATTGAGCATTTTTTGAATTTTTCTATATTAGATGACAACTACACGAACATACTTTTGAGTATTTAAGTGCTAGTGATAGTCCAACCTCATTGCCTGTTTAACTGGTAATTGAGTGTTGAGTGTACTCGTATTTCTCTCTGACTTCCTGTCTTTCCTTACTTCATTATCTTCCCTTTCCTCGTGGGAAAAAAAAAAAAAAAGTGCTATTGATAGTCTTGCAATTAATATCACTGTATATCGTCATTTTGTAGTGGTCTTCAGCTCACCCCAGCTCTTGTAACCATCTGCCATTTTTGCTAGGCTGCTATGAGATATCGGCTCTTGCCTGTTTGGTTTCCTTGTGAATTATACGTAACAATAAAATGTTGTCACTTGAGAATAAAATGAGGTAATTTTGTAAATTAAAATAGAAGTGCATGCATGGTAGATTAAAAATTGAATGCACGGTTGGATAATAGTAAAGAAAGTCATCTAACTGACTGGTAATGCATTTATTGTATAAATTTGAAAATATTTCACTAGCTAGCTCTCAGCCATATAGAATCAACCTTTCATGGGACATACTAGTCCCACCAAGTGATCACTGACCACCCTCAAGCTGTCTTTGATTCATTGCTACAACCTACATCTCTGCTTCTCTTTATTATTACTTGCACAAGAAATCATTGGGTGTTAGTTAGAAATTGAACTTGGTAGATGAATATCTAGTTGTAAAAATAAAAGTGGTAGGGTACAACCTAACAAGTTACTGAGTTTCTAAATATTAACAGGGTATATCAGTAACCTGTTACCTAGTCTTTATATGACCTTGAATTTCATACCTATATAGGTACTTGTCACTTTGCTAATTACATTGCAACTTAAATATCTTATGACAAAATGTCTGTATAAAGTAAGAGTTTTTAAAATAATTGTTTAAAAAAAACATTGCAGTTAAAATGTACTAGAGAAGCATTTGACAGAGTCATTGCAGTTATGTGAATTTGAAAAGGGGAAAAAAAAGAAGAAGAGAGATAGAAGAAAAACCACGTGTTATATGTCCATGTTAATAATAGTTGTTGACCCCTTACGTTCCCAATTCTTACAATTTTTTCATTTTAATAAAAATAAAGAGGTCTCTTTAGGAAGAGATAAAAAGGGGTAAAGTTTTCAACGACTTATTATTTTTTTTCTAAAATTCTGACAAGTTAAACAATCTTGTATTTCATTACAAATTAGCCATGTTTCACAACAATAACAAAAAAAATGACGGATAATATAAATGATTATTGTAATTTTCGTATACAGCTGATAATTTATATTATATGTACTTCTCATTTTTAATAAAATACTTGTATTTGAACAGACATAATGTATATTTCCATAAAATTGAGAAAAAAAAATGAATGTGTTCGACACTCATACATACATACATATATATATATATATATATATATATATATATATATTTAAATATTTAAACCCTCAATAACCTAAAACATTTAGTATTACATATATATTTGTGAGGAGATAAAAAAAAAAAAACAGAAAATAATCCATTGTTGCATGTTATATGCTTGGGGGTAGGAACTCTCTCTAAGACACAGAGAAACACCAACATTGTTTATGGTTTTGAATGCAGAAGATGAAACCGATGAAATAAAAAAAGGCATTTAAACTTTATTAAAAACACAATGCAACAGAACCCAGGTCCCCTTCCTATAAAAGGAGAACACACATAGATAACAAATGTACATCCAGTTATCAAATAAACTGAAATAAGAAGCAGAGAAAGATAAAGATGGGTAGGTGGGTTGTGGTGCTAATAATGGCCCTAATAGCAACAATTGGTTACACAAGAGCTAGAAATGTGCCTGCAGAAAACGACCCAATTGGTCAAGTAGGTGACCAAAAGACCTTTGAATTAGGAGGATTAATAGGAACAGAGGGTGACCCTCTAACTGGGATTGGTGGGTTGCCAGATTTTACAGGAATTGGTGGAGTGGGTGGTATAGCTTTTGGAGATGGGTTCGGTGGAGGATCTAGTAGCATGTTTGGTGGAATTGAACCAAGTGCTGCTATTGGTTCGAATTTGCCTCCTATTGGAAGTGGATCTACTACTGGTGGTAAGAAAGGTGGTTCTGGTTTTGGAAATAGGGGTGGTGGTGGTGGTGCTTTTCCTATGCCTTGAATATTGATGCTGTTTTTCTCTAGACTACCTTATGTTTGTATTCCTTTTTTTTTTTTTTTTTTTCCTGTTTGTAGACAAACATGAAGTTCTTCTAAGTGAGCTACCTAGTATCTGCGTTATTCTGTGTATCTTGATATGAAATTTGTATGGTTTCAATATCACAATTTTTTTTAAATAACTTAATTGATGGGTAAAGTATGAAAGGATGATATTGTTGTATTAGTGACATATTAGTTGTGTTCAATAATATTGTGTTGGTGGTAAATTTGTGAACTATAATTTATATAAAAAAAAAAAGCTTTATTTTCTCAAGTTGAGTAATTGGTTTATAAATTTGAACCTATTATTTATAAATTAATTATATTGTGTTATTTTTTTTTCTTTTTTTTTTTAAAAAAAAAAATTCAATTAGTATGTAAATGTCTATACATGTACACCAATTTGCATGAAAACAACTAGTTTTTAATATGTGTGTCAGTGCGTGTAATTATTTTCAAAATGATTAAAATTTCACGTTATATATAATTTTATTTTTAATCTTTAAAAAATATATATATATTTATTTTTTATAAGATAAATTAACATGTATTTATTAGTGTTAAAAAAATAATAAATATATATATATTTTTTTACTAAAAAAGATTAATTAATTAATTAATCATTTCATATATCACAGATAATTAATAAATATTTCTTGAACAAAAAAAAATTATTAAAAATAATATCCTTAAAATTTAAAATAATAAAATTAACACCCCAATAATATTGAACTTATAATATTAAAAGTTTAACATTGAACAGGTCTAAATTGCCACTATTTAATTTGAATGACGTTTAATTGAATAAGCGTTCAAAAAAAAATGATATAAAAATCATCTTTTTAATAGTAAAAATATATGATTCGAATATAAGAGTGCTATTTTTATTATTATAAATTTTGAGAGTCATTTTTATTATTTTTCCAAAAAAATAATAAATTTGTAGATAAATAATTTATATTTTATGTAATAAGTGTTAGAGTAATTGTCCCACATTGATAAAAGATAATACAATGAAAGAGTTTATAAGAAAGATAAGTATCTCTACTCATTGGATTAACTTTTTAAAATTATAATACTTCTTATAACCTTTTGAAATTAGAGTGCTCATGTTTACTATGTATTTGATAATAAATATAGCAAATACACAGCTAATCTCATTCCCCTCTCAATCGATCGTTTGCTTATCTCAACGAAACTAAGTCTCAACAGTAAAATTAATAATTCATTTAGATGAGTAAATAAATCAAAGCGTTCAACAAATTAACCGAGGGTCATAGAACGTCCTCACTTTTCAGTATGGAGCTTCATAAATATAGGTCGTATTATCAACCTGACATCTTCCTCGTGGTCACACATTTATATCCGCCATGATTTCCTTGCCTTATATCTTAATTAGTTATTGTTAGTTACGTACTAATTATATATATATATATATATATTAACAACATATCATTTTCAAAATCATTAATTTGAGTCTGATAAATATATCTTTTTATTTGATTTGTTTTTTTACCCTCATTTTTAATAGTTATTCATTAAATTTAAATTTTAAAATATGATAACATTTTAACATTCATATTATTGATTTAGATTATTAAGATGATTTGTTAATATCATTAAATTTATGTGCGTGTATATATGACACTGCTTAGCTGTAGCTAACTAAAAACTAAATCCAATTTATTGTTATTTAGGGAGCAATAAATACTATTATCAGGATGGTTAAAAATTTAATCAAATTGTATTTATTTCTCTGACAAGTAACCATTTTACATTACATAATTAATCTTTTTACTCTATAAAACCTCAAAACTAAACCAATCCCTGCATAGATTAAATAATGAGTTGGCGTTCTGTTAGTTTATTTCTCAATAATGTTTAGGCCTGTGCCCTGTGCCCTCTGAACTTTGACGCTAAGGAGACCCTGCAGGCTGCAGGTACGTCATTTAAGCCTCTATTTACTACTCACAACTGCCTCCCCACAGCCCTTTTTTTTATTTGCCTATAAAAGGTAGGGCAATATTCCCAAGTTCTCGCTCAAGTAACCATAGTACTAGAAGCTAGAGAGAGGAAAGATCGTGAGACAGAGAAAAATATGGCGAGGTGGGGAGTGATAATGGTGGTTCTTTTTGTAGTTATAGTTGAGGCTACAGCTAGGAATGTTCCCATTATGCCCAATGAAGCTGCAGGCTTGAACGACCAAAAGAACGTCGTAGGCTTTGGTGGTATGGGGGGATACTCTGGGGTTGGTAACGATGGGCTTCCATTTGGTGGGGTTGGTGTTGGTGCTGGACTTGGTGGTGGGCTTGGTGGTGGGCTCGGTGGTGGGCTCGGTGGTGGAAGTGGGCTTGGTGGACTAGGTGGCACTAGTGGGCTTGGTGGGCTAGGAGGGCTTGGTGGTGGTGTTGGTGGCGGTGGCGGTGGTGGCCTAGGTGGTGGTACTGGAGTTCTTCCTTTCCCTTGAACTTTAGCTAAGAATGGGTTAGGAAATTGTGTAACATCATAATTGGTACTGCTCGGTAGTTAAGTTAGTTGTTTGAGAGGATTGAACTTGTTATGTTATGTTTTCAATGTCTTGCATGCTATATATAGTAAGACCATAAATGGGGTAAAAGTTGAAACAATGCTATTGTGTAATGCAAGTGTTTTCAGTTTTTGAATATTTCCAGTTCTAGATTGAATATATATGTTGAGTGAAGTGTTACTTTGTTTAAGTGCAATGTCTCTAAGCTTTATGATTTTATCTTTTGTTCGATTAAACTTGAAATTTAAGGCATACTATACATAATTGTACAATTCAAACAATATTTTGTTAACAAGTGAATAATTTTTCAAATTTTTAAAAGGTGTATTGTGATATGAAACTCGTATCTTAAACATACGAGTTTAAGAGGTGACAATCTAATTAATACGTCTATTTTTCAAATGGTAAACATTATCTAATTGATAAACACTAGTACAAACATGTTATCGAGCTATATAGAACAAACATATGATAAAAGTAACGACTATTTTTTCCTTTTAACAAAAGTACCACAAAAGAATTTATTTGTATTACACACGCTTTGATCGATGATAATTAATAATTTCATTGAAACTATTTTGCATATATATCAAGATTTACCATTATGTATATTTCTATGCGTCATATTAAATTACTAATAGAAAATTAACTATCACAATTACTATAAATTGGAGGCAAATACTTCGGTCACAAACTGTGTAACTATTTGACCCTTTTGCAACATTTAACCAAACTGATAAAAATTAGCTATATGCTTCTAATGAGATAATTTTGTTAAATTATATTTTTGTGAGATTTGGTATTTTAATATATCTTTTTGGTGTGTTTATATTTTTTACTATAAATATGCAATGTGCAGATTTATAATTTTGTATCCAGGAATGATACCATACATAAAATAAACTTTTTTACCAAGTATACTTGTTTTTAATTGAAAAAAAATAATATTATTTATATATTATTTTAATAAAAATATGTACAAATTATTTAATTTATACTGAGTTATTATGTATTAAAAATTTAAAATTCAAGTAGTGTTTAATTATATTTTGTGCATATAAATTATTTAAATTTTATAAATATTATTTTTAAAATTTTATATCAAGAATTAAAATGGGGCACATATTTCTCCTCATTCATTAATACATATGCTCCTAAATATATGGAATAAAGTGGTACACATTAAATGAGTACATATGATTTGAGATCCTTAGAAGTAGGGGTGTCAATTCGTATGAGTTGGGCTAGTTTGAGCTGGCTTAAACTAGCACAGTCTAAATTGGTTCAACCCTAGTTCAATTTAAATTTAATTCGAGCTGACAAATGTGAGCTCGAATCCAAACCAAACACAAACGAGCTGGCCCAAACTGGCTCGAATTGTTAATTATATATATATTTTAGTTAATATGACTTTTTTTTATTAAAAAAAAATATGTTTAATAATTAAAACTCAAATAAAATTACATAAAATAATAAAAAAATATAAATATAATAAAAATTAATTATTAAAGCAAAAAGTCAATTACTAAATTAATTTGGCAATGAGTAAATGCATTAAACCATACTCATGTAAAAGTTAGAAGTCGTCATGCCCTCATAAAAACTCACATTTAGAATAAATAGTTATTAAATCCAAATAAAATTTATTATAGTTATTAAACAAAATAAATAGAGAAGAGTAGATTAAATGAATATACTTATTAAAAATTAAACATTTAAAGTAAATTAAAATGTTACACGATAACATAACTTTTTTTATATACACACGAACAAAATTTTGACTATTACATAATATCTAAGTCTCAAGACAAGGAACAAGTAGAAAAAAAAATAGCATAATACAAGTATCAATTTAAAAATAGAAACTTCATAATATTAATTTAAATTAAATATAAATATTATTTTTTTGTTTAAAGAGTTAGGTAGATTTAAATGCTAAATGTATTAACATCAAAGAATGTAGCATAATATTGTGACCAAATGAATAAATTATAACTATTTTTTCATTATCAGCTTATTTTTTAAAAGTAAAGGGAAAAAAATAACTAATATATCATAAAAGAAAAGTACTAAAAGAAATGAAAGATTATTTTAATTTTAATATAATATTTTTTATTTTTTTATTTAAAATTTAATTTAATTTTATTTTAGTTCGGGCTAATGGGCTAACCCTAACCCATCCCAAATTTATTCGTGTTATTCGAGTTGGGCCAAAACAAGCCCAAATTTAATTTGATTCGTGTTTTTCGATTCGGGTTCGATTTGGTCAATCGAGCTATAGCACAAATTGCCACCCTTACTTAAAAGCTCCGATTTAAAACTAAAAAAAATGCATAATATAAAATCTCATATTTTTTTATGACATAATTAGTTAACTAATTTTATTTTTAATATTTTAAAAATATTTTTTTTGTCATATTATAAAAATATAATATATATTTAGTATATTTATAAATATGCGTTAAATATATATTTATAATATTATAAAATATATATATTTAGTATTTGACAAGAAAATTAAAAATAAATCTTTATATACACTTGTGATATTACTAATAAAATTTTGAAAACACAAGTATTTTATAACGTTGTATTTTTTATTTTTTTTTAATAATTTAGTTACAACTTACACATAACTTGATCACACAAATTACAAACTATAAAGTTAATATAGGGAATATATATATATATATATATATATATATATATATATATATATATATTTTTTTTTTTTTTTTTTTTTTTTGCTAAACACATGGGGAATCAATTTTATATTATAACTTCTGATAAAACAAAATAAAAAGAAAAATATAGTTGTACTACATATACTAAGTCATAGAATTTGAGATTAATAAAAATGTATGCAATAGTTACTAAGATTCTTCGACGATAGTTTGTAGTGCTAGCTTATTTTAGTATATTTAAATATAAATGTTAATTTAGATGAATGAAAAAATGCCGGTATTACAGGGCATTCTTCCCATGAGTTTTTTTTTTTATATATATATATATATATATATATATATATATATATATATATATATATATATATATATATTATAAAACTGAAGCATGTTTGAATGGTGAAATAGTTATATGTAGATGCGAAAGTGGGGCATGTTAATAGAATATCTCTAAGCGTATTAGGCCTTTCTTGAATTTTAAAAGCCCACTTAAGCATCCTTCCTTCATAGTCCGTCTCGATGACACCGAAAAATCATTTTCTATTCCTTGTGAGCTAACTTGTTATCAAAGACAATTCCCTGAACTGAATCCCAGTCCCTCTCGCTCTTTGTCCCTCTATCTCTCTTTCTCTATCGATATAGTAACCGGGAAACCATGGGTCAAGGAACTCCGGGTGGTATCAACCGTCAGGGTCTTCCAGGGGACCGGAAACAAGATGGAGGCGACAAGAAGGAGAAGAAGTTTGAACCAGCGGCCCCTCCGGCTCGTGTCGGTCGCAAACAGCGCAAGCAAAAGGGTCCTGAAGCTGCGGCTCGATTACCCACAGTGACGCCCTTGACGAAGTGCAAACTAAGACTGCTTAAGCTGGAGCGAATCAAGGACTATCTTCTAATGGAGGAGGAATTTGTTACCAATCAAGAGAGGCTTAAGCCACAGGAAGAAAAGGCTGAGGAAGATAGATCCAAAGTCGACGATCTCCGTGGGTCGCCTATGAGTGTTGGGAATTTAGAGGAGCTTATCGATGAGAATCATGCTATCGTTTCCTCGTCTGTTGGACCTGAGTATTATGTTGGTATTTTGTCCTTTGTGGATAAGGATCAGTTGGAGCCTGGCTGCGCCATTTTGATGCATAATAAGGTGATTGGATTTACCTCCTCTCAAGTTTTTTGGTTTAGTTGGGGCAAATTAAAATTATTGGTATTTAGTTTTCATTGTAAATTGGGTCGGAATTAGAAATTATTTGTCTGTTTACTTTGGTGCTTAGGTTATGAAATAATGGAATTGTAATATTGAGGTTTTGCCTCTAAAGTTTTGTGCTTGATCCTAATTGAGCAATGATGAGCCTGTTATATACCATTCTAATGAATGTAGAATATATGTTTTGTACAGATTCTCTTTATACTATGTAGCTCGGTGAAAATATACATATGCTCCGTTAGAGGGGAAGTATTTACCTGCCTTTTGTTTAATGGTTTCTGGGGCTTTCTGTTCTTCAATCGTACGTTCTTGCGGTATCTTCCAGGATTATTGTCTTTATTCCCTTTTGCGCGTCCGGGCTGTGCTTCCTTTGGCAGTTTGGTTCAATTTCGGTGTATAATATCTATCATTCTGTGTTTCTATTGATATCATAAGTTTTATGATCCCTTGTAGGTACTTTCTGTTGTTGGGCTCCTCCAAGATGAAGTTGATCCTATGGTGTCAGTAATGAAGGTTGAGAAAGCTCCATTAGAGTCATATGCTGACATTGGTGGATTAGATGCTCAGATACAGGAGATTAAAGAAGCCGTTGAACTTCCACTCACTCATCCTGAGCTATATGAGGACATTGGTATCAAGCCTCCTAAGGGAGTCATATTGTATGGGGAGCCTGGAACCGGCAAGACCTTGCTTGCAAAGGTTTGGTTGTTTTCCCCTTTACTGCTATATTGTATTGCATAATATTGAGATTTTATAATTTTCTTGTTACTTAGTATTTTTTTTTTTTTGGGGGGGGGGGGGGGGGGGAGATCATTAATGTCTGAACCTTTGCCTGCATAACCTGTTGAAGTTGTTTTGTAATGATGTTTTGATTCTTTTATTTCTTTTTTATATCATATGTTCTATCAGGCAGTTGCAAACTCAACATCGGCAACCTTTTTGCGTGTTGTTGGTAGTGAGCTAATTCAAAAGTACTTGGGAGATGGCCCAAAATTAGTTAGGGAACTCTTTAGAGTAGCTGATGATCTCTCTCCTTCAATTGTCTTCATTGATGAAATTGATGCGGTTGGTACAAAGAGGTGAGCTACTGTGCAATAACATCAGGAATGCAGATTGCAGTGAAGTATTTCTAATGATTATATGCACTGTAGGTATGATGCCCATTCAGGTGGTGAACGTGAAATTCAGAGAACCATGTTGGAATTGCTTAACCAGTTAGATGGTTTTGATTCAAGAGGAGATGTCAAAGTGATTCTTGCAACAAACAGAATTGAGAGTCTTGATCCAGCTTTGCTTCGTCCTGGTCGAATAGATAGGAAGATTGAATTTCCTCTCCCTGACATCAAAACAAGGAGGCGTATTTTCCAGGTAGATTTGAAGCTATGACATGATTATTATATAAAAATAACTAAACTTCGTTCTAATTCTCTCCTAAATTGAATCATTCCTGTGTTCTGCACTATTAGACTTGAAAAATCGTTTATCTTATCACAGATACATACATCAAGGATGACATTGGCTGATGATGTCAACCTAGAAGAGTTTGTCATGACTAAAGATGAATTTTCAGGGGCTGATATTAAGGCCATATGCACTGAAGCTGGCTTGCTTGCTTTAAGAGAACGTCGTATGAAGGTGACAATACTCATGACTTTAAAATGAATTTTTGGCCAATGTGGATGTTATGATTTGCACTTTATGAAGCTATGTCTGACACGGAAAACTAGACCTTTATAAGTTAAATCGTCAATAATCCGCAAGATTTGAATTGCTTTTTCGATTTTCATTTGTGTGCCTCTATACACAAGTCTAGTACTAGGAGTAGATGTTCTACATTAATCAATGTTTTCCTTTGTTATTAGATTAAAGTTTGAATCTAGTATAATCTGCTTGTTTTATGGGCATCCGACTTTACCATGAGCAAGATTGCTTGCTGTCTGAACTCCCATCTAATATCCTCTGAAGAATTTTTTATACTTGTATATCCATGCAACAACATAACTCAGAGCACAAGAAGTTGTTAATGTTATATGGAGTTCCCTTAGTAAAAATAGTCTCTAGAATTTGTATTTGTTATTAATAAAAATACATGGAAATCAGCACAACTGTTTAAGTGTTATATGGAGTTGGGTGTTTCCTTATGGCTATTTGCTTGAATTGGCTTCACTTTCTGTACATGCCATGGCAGCAGATTACTTTGGTGTTTGACTGTTTAAAATCTGTGGCCCAGGTGACTCATGCGGACTTCAAGAAGGCAAAGGATAAGGTGATGTTTAAGAAGAAAGAAGGGGTGCCAGAAGGTCTGTATATGTGAAAAGATAGTCGCACATGTACTTTGATTACTATCCTTTGCTTTGTTTTCTCAATCAGAACTTAATTTTCGGAGTTTTCTGCTTGTATTGATATTACATGATGATTAAACTTTCTTTCTTGATCCGAAAGTGGTAGTCCATTGATTATCTTATCTCTCTTCGTGGTCTCTCTCTCTCTTTTTTTTAACTGTTTGGGTTTGCTTCTTAGGCTAAACCTGCTCCGAATTTCAGTACAAGGAAAGGAAAAAAAAAAAATTCTTGACCAACCAATACCTTAACTTTTCTAACTTGACCAATTGAGTTTCTTATCTTTTAATTTGACAATTTTAGTAATTTAATTATTCTAAATTAACCATTAAAATCACTTTTGTGAGTTTTTAAAAGCAACAGATTCGAAATGTTTCATTTATGATCAACTAAATCAAGAATTAATGAAAAGGTGTTTTGCGAGAGGTTATTTATGTTAATAATGAGAAATACACGAACTTATTGGATTGATTCAATTAGAAAGTTAAAAGTGCCAAATTTTGGTTATTCTTCTTCTTATATGCCTTCGTTTCTTTTTTGTTTTAGAAACACTTTTGCACATTCTCTTACGGTATACATTATCAATTTTAAAGACGAAGAATAATGTTTATGCATTTATCAATTTTAATTTATTTGTCTTATAATTAAATTATAAGATATATTGCGATTTTAATAAATAAATGTAAATGTTTTATTCTTAAAAAAAAAGAAAGATGTTTTTTAATAATAAGAATTTTTTTTTATTTTTTTTTGCATTCTCAAAACCCAAAGTACATATTCCAAGGCAATTGATTAATCCCACAAATTTTCTTCGTAATGGACCGGATATAAAATTATGTTATTTTTTAGATTATGGATGTAAAGAATGATATTTATGAAATGGATTCTAGTTTTTATTACGATTTTGTTATCTTAGAAAAAATTATAACTTTAATAGAGAATGGTAAATTAAAAAAATATATTTAAAGAAAACAAAAATAGTTAAAAAGAAACCAAATAAAGAGAACAAATCGGACATGGGCCAGCTAAATGGAAAATTTTTTATATATATAATATGTTTGCATAATTTTTATAAATTTAAATTATTAATATTATTTATAAATTTAATATTAATTTTTATTTAATAAAAATTAATAATTAAAATCTACCTATTTTATCAAATTGCATGCATAACAGTTATATACAATACTTTTTCAGCCAAAAAGCTCCGAGTATTCGCACGCTTATTCTCAAAGTTGCGTGCTAATTTTATTTTCTTGGATGTGTAAGTCTTTATATTAAATCATATTTGTTATTAAATAGTATCATTTTATTTTTTAACTTTAAGCAAATATCAATTAAAAATAAAATATATAATTTTTAAATTAAATATTATTTTATTATAAAAATATTAAAATAATATAATTTTTTAATTAACTTAAAAAAAATATTTTAATAAAAAATTATTAAAATAATGACACAACCTAATCTAGGGACTCCAGGAAACTTTTCTCAATTTTCTCGCTCTCCCGCACATATGCCGCCGGTCAAGAATCCTTTAGTTGTGTAAGCTCCATTGCTGCTAAAAAGTCTCCACACTCCACTCTTCCAATCTCTTAACTCGCCCTATTAGGTAGCAGAACAATTGAGATGGGCCCTAAACAGTGTCAAGTCTGCAACGAAGCAGCTTCCAAATACAAATGCCCCTCGTGTTTAGTCCCTTAGTAAGTACCCCAACCACTAGTTACTCTTCTTCTTTATATTACAAACTATCTCTTATCTGATTGTGTACACTTCCTATGTTTCAGTTGTTCTCTAATATGTTTCAAGAAACACAAAGGTATTTTACTTTCTTCTCGATTTTATTAGCTAAAGCAGATTTATTTCTAAGTTAAATATTGTGTAAAAGAAGAGATCATCACACTACTGCTAACTAACAATAGGGAAGAAAAAGAGTCTAGCTTCTATCCAAGAGCTCCAATTTCCGGTCTCTGTTTGATTGCAAGGCCTTAATTTGATATACGGCAATCTATCTTATGACTTTTGATTGATGGGTAATCAAAATGTCTAACCCAGTTAGCGTGTCAAAGTGATTGTTCGGGCAAGGCCGATGTTTCTCTTCCCTTTTGGTTCTTTGTTGTTGTTGTTGTTGCTGCTTCTTGGTCTATTTTTGGTATCCGCAATGAGAAACTGATTGACTGACCTTTATGGCAGAAACTCCATGTTCCAAGCCGTTGTCCTCTGAGCAAAAGTCAAGTAAGAATTTTTCCCCTCTTTGTTTCATGGTAAAGCACGTACGTTTAATGATTCAACTACCGACATACTTGAAAATATATATATATATATTTTTTTAGTTAGGAAATATTTTTTTTTTTTTTAGAGGATTCCCAATTCATATTTTGATAATTGAAAATATTCATTGAGTTTGTATCTGCAAAACCACACAAAAATGACCGCATAAATAAGCAACAAACATAAAGCTATATATTATGCAAAACCTAAGCTTCAAAATCCCTTGTTTATGAACACACTATTACAATACAAATTATCTTTCAAGCTCTAGTTTTGAACGAACTAAGGCCCAATGTTCTGAAGACCAACCAATAAAAGTGTGGTTTTTCATCGTCCAAAATTCATCATCAAAATATGTCTTTGTATGTGATGCTCTATTCTTGAATGGACTATTGCATGAATTATGTCGATTACATTCGAAGAAAACATGAACAACCATTAGAACTATGCAAAAACCTGATGAGATGTAAACATTTATATGATTTCATTAGTTATGATCTTCCCTGAATGGAGGGGAAAAGGATTTTCGTACTAAGCAAAGGAAGCATGTCGCTTTTTTTTATACGTATTTTGTCACCATATAATCTCTTATTTTTCGCAGATGAACATTGTCATAGAATTAATTTTCTTTGAACTATATGCATAGACTTGTGTTTTCCACTTTCTTGTTTTATTGTTCTCTGTTGCATTGCTCTGCAATAAAAATTACTTGAAGAACGTCCTTTTCGGTCATTGACAATTCCTTTACGTCCTTTTCGTCTGTCAGATGCTGTTGCAGAATCACCTGTAGAAAAGACACTGTATGTTGATGAACAAAGTGAGATGCTCCCGAGGTCGCAGCTAGAGGCTATAGGTTTGGTTTTAGGAATTAGGACTACATTTCACATTCCAACATGGTAGCTGGTCATATTTGGCATATGCACAAAAATACAGGCACTTAAACATGTTCATGCTTGCACATGCATACTTATAATACATTTCTTAAGCATCATGTTAGTAATTCTCTTGACTAAACATACGAATCTTGTTTTAATGCAGCATCTTCCAGTGAAATTCGTGATGTTCTGAAAGATGAGTGCCTTCAGAAACTCATTAGTGATATAGATCGCGCTGCAGATCCACAGAATGTAATTTAACGAATCAATCTAATATGAAGTAGTTTTGTTGTCAAATATTTCTTTCATGAATATTTATTGTTTAATAAAACTTGTGCTGAGATATATATTCTCTGTTATTTTGTTAGGAACTTGATAAAGCTATGCAAGTGGAGATGTTTCGAAAGTTCACCGACAAGGTAATCCTCTTTTCTAATGAAGATTGCTTTCTTTGTACTTGCATAAGAACTCACCCGTCTTTTTTGGCGTATTATCATCATCATCACTTTTTGGGTTTTTGTTTTAGTTTCAGTTTCAAGCATTAATCCATTTATTGTCTTCAGATATTGTCTACCATAAGCCCATAACTCAGACAGCTGTAGCAAGAAGACGACACTTGTGATTCGTAGTTTGTAGTATGTTTATGGTGGCTGTGACTACACATCCATATATAATGATGCCTTGATGAACCTATCCCGTATTTTTTTTTTTTTTCTTTTTCTTTTCCTTTTCCTTTGTTTTTGTTTTATATATAGAGTGAGAAGGGTGTGCTACGTATTATGTCAACAAATGGGTGGTAAAATGTAAAGTACTTGTATTTGTCAAATTTTTTATGATGAATTATGCCGTAGAATGTCACAGGCTTGAATTGGGCCCAACTGCAAAACATTATGTATCTTCACAAATTTTGAGATGAAAAGACTCCCTAAAAGTGGGTCGTGAATATTAGGTAATTTTCTTTACAATAGCATCTTTATTATACCATATTTTGATTGTATAATTTATATATAATTATTCATTTAGCTGTAAAATCAGACTATATTTTACTGTATGAAAATAATACAATTATGTAAAATAATTTATACAACCAAAGAATCTAGATTTAAACCGTACTGAACCATCAAATTAATAAGTTTGAATTTTTAATTATAAAATTATGTCCAAATTTTTTTTCTTTTATTTCAAATTAAAAATAATATTTTTTTTATTTTTAAAAATATAATAAAAAATAATTTAAATATTAATTTAAATAATTTTTTAATGAAAAATTATTTTAAATATAAATTATTTTAGTAAAATATATGTAATTAATTTAATTCGATTATATTATATAGCTCTTCACCATATAGATTAATTATAATATAATTTAATATAGTTCAATTTAATACAATTATACTTAATTTATCTAATACGATGTACCAAACATACCTTAAATGTTTGCGTCTTATTGCCCAACTTGTTAAGTATAATGCTCTTTTTCATTCTATTGCGTTGATATTGTGAATTTCTGATTAGTCGATTCCAGTGAACATCCTTCACCTAAAGAAAGGGGAAGGAATTTTCACTGAAACTGAAAAGGCAAGATTCTGATGGATCTGTGTTTCTGTTTGCATAAGACCAAATGCACAACCCATTGATCACATTTAGACCTCTTGAAGTCCAATAGTTTTTATTTTTTGTGTGAATTTTGAACTCTTAGCTTTCTTATGTTAACGAGTACATTACGGAGGAGAATGTAAACTCTCAACTTAGAGAGCGTGTAGGCATATATTCTAATCAGACTAATTGTTAAGGATGAGATGAACTGTTGGAATCATCCTCATGTACCAAGGTTTTCGTCCCCAAAAAAGGTTACATGGTTTAATATCATATAGCTGCAATCAACAACTTCTCTGCATTCTGTCGCTACAGATCACGACCTTTAAAAACTTCCTATGAAATTGTAGAATTTTTATTGATGTTGGGTTGTATATTAATAATTATATGTTATTTTGTTACATGGAATTATTAGCTAGTGAGCAAACCTACATCTGAACTCTTACACTGCAAAACTTAGCAGGCAACAGCCTTTTGTGATTCATCATTCCAAAGCTTCAACCTGCAATGCAAAATTTAGCTAGTTATGAGTGGCGATATTGCTCCAACTTAAATTAGTTATGAGTAAATACAACAATTCATAGTGACAACAATAAAAGTGATTGTACCCATTAATTATATTTTCTCTAATTACAAATATCTTCAAGTAACCTCAATCATGCTGAAACACGATGCACTTACACCTTTGCCTCAGTTCGCAACAGCTATATCATAATATCAAGATTGTTGTTAGTGTAGAATTTTATTTGTTGGTGACTACTGAGATCATTCAAAGAAGTAAAAAGGAGTTGGGAGATGATCTTCATCGGACACTGAAGACTCATTGGAATCATTTACAATTCCATCAGTGGCAACAATGCTACAATTGAAGATGCTAATCTCAAAACCTTAATTGACATTTCTAGACAGTTCTTGTTTCTGTGAAGCTTGATTTTTGTTTCGTAAAATATAAGTTATCACATTATTTCCCACATGCTAACATGCACCAATTTATGAAAAAACTATTCACCTGATTGATTATTGTCATGATTTTCAGCTCCCCTACTTGTACTTGGTTTGTTTGAAGTTGTCTGGACCATTGTTTGATACTGTAAAAAGGAAAAGAATGTCATGAGTGCCAATGGCAAGGAGCCAAGGACTCCCTGAAAAAATATTACAAAATGGATCTATGGTCAGGACCAAAAAGTACGAATATTATTTGATTGAGGGAAACAACATTGTCATATAGTAGATGATGTTTCTGATGTCTTTCATTCTGACAAATTCAGGAAAAAATATTATACAAAGATAAAAGCGGATGTTTTCTTCATAAAAAACTTACAATGACCTACAAAAACGAATCTATAACTTGAACATTGCAGGGAGGGATAAAGAATATATAGTTCCATAAATTAGCTTGAGCTGCTATAGGAAATAGCAGGTGTGCTAAAGACATTACTTCTATTTATCTCAAATGTATGATTAGGATAACAGCACCTGAGGTAAAGGCCAATGCGCCTGCTGATGGGAACCAATATACTGTTGGTAAGGATCTGCAAAATTTGGGATACGTGGCTGGTTAGGATTTTGTGTGCAAAATGAGTTTAGCATATAATCTGATTGGCTTCTCGCTTGCATTCTGGATGGATCAGTTGCAGAAGCAGGAGGCATATGAAAGGCAGGTATAGGAAACCTTGGCCCTAAATGATTTGCTGCAGCTTGTGTTGTCAAAGCTGAACCAGCTAAGACATTTGGAAATGCTATCATTGGCCGATTCAATCCCATTTCCATTCCCATGCCCATGCCCATGCCCATGCCCATTCCCATCCCCATTGGTGGCATATATTGCTGAACACCGGGAAACATCATTGGGACCATGGCACATCCCATGGACATCATCTGCAGAATGGGGATTAACAGTTTTCTTAGGTAATGAAGGAACTAGTAATACTAAAAACAAAGGAAAACTTAGTAACTCATACTACGGTGGAGTTTTCAGGGATTTATTTTTTCTCTCTTTCTAGACTACCACTTTTTTGGTGACTATTTCTCATAAAATATAAGTTAGTAATTACTATCTAAAGAAAACTTGGTTGAGTTCTTGCCTATATACAACCAAATTGCTTTAATATATGCTTCTCGCTTCTTTAGTTCTAGTTGGCACAAGGGGTGATTGACCCATCCTGCAATGCGAGATAAGGTGTTCAATACTTTCACATGCCCTTTCAAAGATCCAAAGCTCTAATTTGGAAGCTTATTCACCAGAAAAATCATAGCATCAATGACTTACGACGAAAGAGGTCATAGCTTTATTCACCTTAAATTGCATCTTTTTTTTTAATCCTAATTTTATCCACAATTATCTCTCTTGTCTCCAATGTTGATGGTCTGGATTTTAGAGGACCATCTCAGTTATCTACCAATCAAACCCTTGAGAAAATGTTTGATTTAGTTGCCAATTAATTTTTCATTCATCAAAAGAGAGAGATGGCATCAGGAAAAAAGAAAGACCACGTCATTACCTGTACTTGCAACTGAAGTGATTTCAAGTATTCTATGGCCTCATCCAGCATTGAAGCTTTGTCAGACTGAATAAAAAAACAGAGAACATAAATTTGAAAAACTGATTAGCATTAACATAATTAAATAGATTGCATATAGATGTACATGGAAACACACAAATGCGAGACCATTCAGTCAGTTGAGTTGCTAAAGAAAAGCTCATAAAATATTACACAGGTAAGGAAACCTTGTTACAACGTGGTATAAGTTCCTGAAGAGCCTTCATCTTCTCATTTATCCTATCTCGACGCCTCTGCATTAAGCGCAAGAATAAAGCTTTGAAGCAAATCCACACTAAAATAAGCAAGAGTACAACAAGTTCGGAAGCCTTTTTATATACAGACCCGTTCTGAGAGATTATGGACTTCTGCTGCACGAGATCTTTTGGTGGACGATGTTGCACGTGCTTGCTTTTTCACATCAGCGTATTCAAACTCAGCATCCTTTACAATTACAAGAAAATATTTGAAAATTTTCAATGCAAAATAAAAAGTTACATTAAGTTATTCAAGTTCAATTAGTTTTATTTTTAATTTGAATAAAAATATATTATTAAATAACTTAATTATTTAACTGATTTTATTGTTAACTTTAGTGAAAATACATAAATTTATTGTCTTCTAATACTAATAAAAAAAACATGTTTTCATTTACGTTATAAAAAAATTGAATATATATATATATATTTTTTGAATTAAAAATAAATATTTATATATGAAATAATTATACTATATAATTAAATTAAAAATATTATGCAGAGAAAATAATGAAAATATTATGTATCTTAAACTAATATATGTTAACACTATATTTTTAGAAATTGATAAATATAAATAAATTTACACGCATTTAACTGTGTGGTAGAATTTAAAAAATATATATATGTAGTTATTATATTATTTGTTACAGTGTGAGTGTAAAATTCATGTGTAATTATTACCATTAGCCCTGTAATGTATATATAGCATGTACTTTCAATATTGACAGAACTGATAAGACTAACATGCACCAAATACCAAGTTTATTCTATTCCTAATCCTAAAATAAATGGTGCGCACGTTTACCGACGTAACAACGTCCCGCGCATATTAGCCTAAAGGACAGAGAAATTATCCATTGTTACTTGATAATGTATTCACTCACCTCGCTCTGACAGTCAGTTTCGTCTTCTTCTATCTCTTTTCTTTTCCGATCTTCAACTAACGGCTTCTCTGTCGGCATTGGCTCTGCCGTGGCACTTGATCCACCTGGAGACGATGACGTCGCTGTCATCTCACACGTCATCACATCCTTCCCACGCCCACCACCAGATGACGTTGTCCCTGCCAATCCAACACCACGCATAAAAATCTCATTGGATGCCTCCTCGGTCGTTCTTCTCTTTGCCGGTGTTTCACTCGACTCAATCACAGTCGTCGATTCTCTAACCACGTTAGACGGCCCTGATTCAACAAGTCCCGTCTTCAGCCTCGAGAAATAACCACCAAAGTTTTGCAATTTTGTATCCATTTCTTTCCTCGCCGGATGTAACGGCGGCCTCGAATTAAGTACTGTCGAAACTTCCGGAGGCCTGACACCGGTATTGTGAGTTGTAGGGTCGGGAGGATTTGAGGTTGTGATGCTTGTATTGATGGTGGGAGGAGGATAAAATAGGTCGGCAGTGAAGCTCTGGTCATCGACGAGTGGGTAGTGAAGCCAAGCGGCCATTTCGTCTTCTTCAATGAAGAGGTGTTGTTGGTTGTGAAACTGACTATGACTGGCTGATTCTTGCTCCCTTGGTAATTGGGAAGACCTGGGTTCTGTGTCGGTGGGAATTACGGCGTCGTATTTAGAAATTGGTGGTGGTGATTTCTTGAGGAAGGACCTCTGGTTCTGGCTTTGTAAGACTACATGACCGTTGTGCCAAAGTAGCTCCATAATATTGTCTTCTTGCCTGTTATTAAATCTGAGAATCATCATCGGAAGAAGAAAAGAAAAAGAGCCAGTAAAATGGGTTCGGAATTTACGGGGACAGTTTACTGGGGCGAGTGAGGCCAGAAGAAGATGTAGGAACATTTGAGTAATGGTCATCCATTTCCAAATCGGGTACACAGTGGTTCATCCTCTTAATTGCTTCAATTGGCAACTTGCCCAAAAACACAAAAAGAATAATAAACAAATAATTATCAGAAAAAGAAAATGCTCAAAATTTAACTAATATTAATTGAAGTTACCTTAAGAATGTTGCGGCAAGCTAGTGCCTGGTCTCCATAACCTCTATAGCAATTCAAAACGAGAGAAATATCATAATCAATTTAGCTGAATTAAGCTAGCTTTGCAGAAAATTTAGATTGAAATGAGAGAGAGAGTTGCTGCTATTGGAGAAATTGAGGAAAATTTTGCAGAAAGATATTTTTGGGTGGGGTGCTCCATTGTTTGCTGTTTTGTGTCAAGAGTTGCAAGTTGATTGCAGTAGACAAAAGATGAGGTGTTAAATGTTCTCATCTCAGAGTCAATCCGAAAATGAGTTTAGACGGTTTGTATTGTATTTGTTAGAGTACACGAGTGTCACTCGCTCAGTATTCTCTCCTTCGGCGGTCTTTACGAGTTCCCATTATTTTTCCCACTGTCATGGCTACGATCTAAATATAAGAAATTAGAGTTATTAACTGCATCAAGTAACACATCACATTAAATATAAATTAAAAAATAAGATTATTGTATAATAAATATTCGTATATGTTTTAATATTTTTAGTTTGTAGAATTATTTAATCATATGATATTACTTTGTGTTAAGTTTTTCGATGGTTATGGTACTAGTTTTTATGTAATTGAGATGTATGTGGTAATTTGAATGTTTTCAGAATAAATTTGATTTTTGTTTTTTTTGCTAGTACGGTTGCTGTATTTTGATTATATAAATGCAAGTTGATTTTTATAATAGAAAAGGAAAGATTTCATTCAAGTATATGAAATGAAAGTACAACAGAGATTAAGTTACATATTTTCAAATATAATAAAATTTTAATTGAAAAATCAAGAATGATAATTCTACTATTTTATTTATAAGATAATTTTTGTAAGTCTTTTTTATATTTTTTTTGTATTCTTCTTTTGTCTTAGTACTCGATCGAATTAATTGGCACAAAACTTTTTCATAAAATATAAAACTGTAATATCTGAACTCTTTGATATAATAAGATTAAAATTTTTTATATTCAACTATTTATTTGTAATAAGTATCATTTATTCACTAAGTTCATCTAGCATGATATTACCTTTTGTAACATTTTCGTTACCAATAAAATTTACGGCATCAGCAACATAATTATGATGGGTAGCAAAAGAGCTGGATCCTAATCTTACCTAGCCAGAACTTCCATCTTTTATCATTCTCATCATCCTCCCCTTCTTCTGAATTTTCCATTACGTACACTTTTCATGCAGACTTCAAGTTGAGGAAGTACACTAAAAAGGAGCTTTCAAAATAGAAATAAAATTACAAACAAAAAGTAAAAGTGATAAACTTTAGAAGTAGGTGAGAATTTTGAGAACAAAATTTTAAAGATCGGACTTCATGAAATATAGGACCTTCATACAAAGAGGAGAAGTTTTAAACTTTTATGCAAAATTTTATGTTATTCTACTTACTGTTTTCTTACCTCTTTTTTTTTTTTTTTTTTTCTCTCTCTCTACGCGCCTGTCTAAATATGTTAATTTTTAATAGTAAAATATACAATTTAAATGCTTACTACATTTACATTTATATAAGTAATATTACAAACATAACTCCAAGAATGGCAAAAGAATCCATCGGAGCCTCGTGAATATCTGCTCTATATGATTTACTTTAGATTGGATCAAAATAAATCATTTTTAGATCAAATCGAATCATGATCTACGTATAAGATCAACAAATCAAATCAAATCGGATCAAATTGAAGTAGATCGATCCAAAATTAATTATTTTTAAAATTATAATTTCAGTACTAAAAAGTCACACATTCTAAAAATATTTCCTAAATTTTTATAATTATTTATTTAAAAAAATTTATAATATTATTCTTTTATAATTTTAGATGATATCAAGTTAATATTGTTAATTTTTTGCTACAAAAGTATTTTATTTATAGATTATAATATTAATGAAAAAGTTAAATATATATTAATTATAAATAAGTAATAAATATTTTTCTCCAATTCTATAATTTTCTTTTATTTATATTTTTATTTATTAATTTAAAATATGTAATATACCACATTAAATAATATATTAGAAAAAAATGATTTTTTTTTTTTGAATATTTTAGTTCATATCTTATCATGAATATCCATATAATTTACAGATCAATAACAAATTTGATCTATATGATCTACAGATCAGAACATATCATATTAAATTGGATCTTTTAAGTAAAGAATCAAATCAAATCATTAACAAATCAAATCTATCCATCCATTTCCATATATGCATAAGTCTTGGACTATATATTCACTCGCGCGCGCACTATTACTAACTCACACTCACAATACTCAAACACAACCTCATACATATGTTGGTTGCTTTGCACCCTTTACTTAATTCTAGCAGCTTTTAGTATTATCAAGTTAGTAATTAGGAGTTTTAGACTATTCTAGATAGAAAGTTGTAGAATAATGGAGAGACTTGGTGATGATAATTCCCCCCGCACCAATTCTCTCGTAATTATATGTTGTTTTGTTAGTGGCGACCTATCAATGCTTACCCCTTGATAACAGCTTTATTTATTTGTAATTATTCCTTGCATTTTGCTCCTTCAAATTGGTCATGAAATGATTTATGTGGTTAGGCATGCCTCGCTCTGTTGTCACCTCTTTCGCGTGGCTTATTTACTTTGATAAGAATTATTAATAATTTTCCAATTCCACTTCGCAACGCATGTACTTTTTGTTATTGTTCACATGCTCACTTTCTTGAACTGTTATTTTCTCATTCTTCTCTACTGCAATGTTGCCTCTCTCTCTCACAACGAACCATAACGGTTTCAAATTACTACAAGAAACTTAAAGATCTTTGGGATGGATTAAAAACATATCAAACCCGTCTCACATGTAACGAGGTGAAAGCAGACAATACATAAAAGGAAGAAGATTGGATAATGCAATTCCTTATGGGCCTCAACGACACCTACAACAGTGTTCGTGGGAATATTCTCATGATGTCACCGTTGCCTAATGTCCGTCAAACCTATTCATTGGTCTTTCAAGACGAAACACAACAACAGATAACATCAGGACCAACAGAGAATTTTTTCATTGCCGCTGCGATTCACAGCCGATCAAACAATATGTCGAATAATTCGACAAACAAATACTGTGACTACTGTGATAGAAATGGTCATAAAATTGAAGAATATCGGACCCTCAAATTCCATTGCAAATATTGTGATAGAAGATGTCACATTGAAGAAAGATGTAAATTTAAAAATGGGACATGGGTTCCCAATGACACAGGCATTCAAGGCAACAGACACAATCAATCTAAGCAACAACGTCAAGGGTCTAAAAGGAACATTCATGCACGTGGGCTCTTTCCTATTGCCTATGCAGCAGACACATCTCTAGTGCTAGGAGCCTAGTCATATGATTCAAATGCACCAACCCAGCCAGCCTCTCATTCCAACCCTTTACATGGGTTCGGCAGAGCTACTCCAACAATTAACACATGCAGTTTCTATGATGAGTTCGACTCATTCCTCTGGTAATAGCAATGTTTATGAAAATGTTGCAGGTTTGGCTCCTTTTTCCATTTCTTCTATAAATTATGTGTTCACTAAACCTTGGATTTTAGATAGCAGAGCTACTGATCACATCACTTATGATCACACACTTTTCACGAAAATTGAATCATCACAAATGCCCATTGTTAATTTACCTACTGGTTCTCATGCCCCAATCACTTCCACTGGCACTATACCATTCAATTCAAATATCACATTAGACAAAGTTTTGTGTGTTCCATCTTTTCGCTTAAATCTAATGTCTACTAGCAAACTCACTACTTCTCTAAACTGTTGTGCCATTTTATTTCCTACCTTCTGTGTCTTACAAGACTTGGCTTTGGGGAAGATGATTAGCTCGGGTGAACAGCATGATGGTCTCTATTACATGTCTCCGTTGCAAAAGACACCTATCTCATATCAAGTTTGTCCAATGGCCAAATAAATAAGGCTTCCATTTCCTCTAAGTTTAATATCAACTAAAGCTCCATTTGATTTGTTACATTGTGATACTTAGGGCCCGCACAAAATTCCCACACATTTAGGGGCACCTTTCTTTCTTATTATTGTAGATGACTTTACTAAATGCACATGCATATTTTTGATGCAGCATAAATCTAAAACCCAAAACCTTCTCAAGTCTTTTATTACTTTTGTCCACTCCCAATTCCATGCCAACATTAAAACCATTCGGGTAGATAACGGGTTTGAATTTTTTTTCATGAGGCATTTCTTTCAAAATAAAGGCATTGAATATCAGCGCACTTGTGTTTACACTTCACAACAAAATGGAGTCGTCGAACGCAAACATCACCACATTCTTACTGTCGTACATACATTACTTTTTTAGTCCCACTTACCCATTATTTTCTGGGCTGAATGATATCCTACTGGCCAAAAGGGTTACAAACTCTACAATTCGGAGACCAACAAATTCTTTGTAAGTCATGATGTCCGATTCTGTGAACATCTATTCCCTTTCTCTCAATCTTCGGCATCACTTACTCCACATACTCCCCAACACTACCTTTCCACTGATTTCCTTAACAATTGGACCCCACCAATCGATATGCCATAACCTTCAAACGACCCACCACAAACACATACCCACTCTATCATCTCTAATGCACATGACGTGCATGACAACCCCACCTCTCCCATCCCACCTTTGACGCCATCCATCGACCTCACCCTTCCACATACTGATAATCTCATTACTCTCATTCCCCCTCCTCGACAGTCCACTTGCTCTAAACATCCTCCGGCATGGCATACAGACTACCACATGTCCAACCACGTCAATCACTCAACCTCAATGCCTCGTTCTGCATCAGATACTCATTATTCTATTTCCCACTTCCTTGCCTACTCTCATTTATCTTCTACTTGCTAACATTACAAGTCATACAGAACCCACATCTTATGCTCAGGCTATTCTTGATCCAAATTGGTGCCAAGCCATGACTGCAGAACTAGAGGCTTTACAACACAATAACACTTGGAGTTTGGTTCCATTACCTATTGGTCATAAACCGATTGATTGTAAATGGGTACACAAAATCAAATATCGGTCCAAAGGCACCATTGAGCGTTACAAGGCTAGGCTTGTTGCTAAAAGCTACACTCAAATTGAGGGCATTGATTATCAAGAGACTTTCTCCCCTACAGCCAAACTCACTACACTTCATTGTCTTCTTATTGTTACTACTGCCCACCATTAGCTCATCCACCAATTAGACGTTTAGAATGCTTTTCTCCATGGCGATTTGCATGAGATGGTGTACATGAAGCCTCCTCCTAGTCTTCACCGATAGGGAGAGAACGTTGCATGTCGGCTCAACAAGTCCCTCTATGGTCTCAAATAGGCTCCCAGAAACTGGTTTTCTACTTTTTTATATACTATTCAAAAGGTCGATTATCAACAGTCTAAAGTTGATTATTCTCTTTTTACCAAGGCTCAAGGCACTTCATTTACTGCAGTTCTTATCTATGTTGACAAAATACTTCTAACTAAAAATAATCTTCAAGAAATGGAACCTCTCAAAAGGTTCCTTCTCAATTGCTTCCGCATCAAAGACCTTGGAGATTTGAAATATTTTCTGGGCATTGAATTCTCTCGTTCTAAGAAAGGTATTTTATGTCTCAAAGAAAGTACGCACTTGATATTTTGCAAGATTCGGGACTTCTAGTTGTACGCCCAAACAAATTTCCAATGGAACAGAATTTGAAACTCACTCCCACAGATGAAGAATTATTGAATGATCCAACCAAATACAAGAGATTGGTTGGCCAATTGATCTACCTTACTGTCACAAGGCTTGATATAGTTTATGTTGTTCGAACACTAAGTCAATTCATGCATCAGCCTTGCAGACCTCATTGGGATGCTGCCATACAGGTCCTTAAATACCTAAAGGGGCTCCAGGTCAGGGTTTGTCATTTTCTGCCACCAACAATCTTACATTATAGGCTTTTTGTGATTCAGACTGGAGAGGTTGTCGTGCGACAAGAAGATCAGTTACAGGATACTGTGTTTTTCTTGGAAATTCACTCATCTCATGGAAATCCAAGAAACAAACCAATGTTTCAAAATCATTAGCAGAAGCTGAATATCGAGCTATGGATAACATATGTTTGGAGCTAACTTGGTTACGCTTTATACTATAGGATTTAAAAGTCTCATAGACGGCTCCTGCACCATTGTTTTGTGATAATCAATCAGCTTTGTATATTGTTGCTAATCCTGTTTTTCACGAGCATACAAATCACATTGAAATTGATTGTCACATAATTCGAGAAAAATTACAAGCTGGAATAATTAGTTCATTCTATGTACCTACACACTTCTAATTGGCAGGTATTTTTACAAAGGCCTTAGGGAAGGATCAGTTTGTGACATTGCGCGACAAGTTAGAACTTCATGATATTCACTCTCCAACTTAAGGGGAAGTATTAAGAAATATCTTTGTAAATATTCATAATATCTTTACTTGTTAAATTAGAGTAGATCAAATCCCATTAATATTGGATCACATCTTCAGTTTTAATAGTAAGACTAGCTATTCTTTGTATATATATATTATACTATGTAACGTTTGTAATATATATACACATTACATTCAACAATTTATTTTCTCAAAAATAATTGCTTCCATGCGTGTGGTTCAGTATCAGTATCAACACAAACATTGAGCAACCATAATGTACCTTCAAAGGCCTTGCCAGTAACACACTGAAAGAAACATGGAAATTGATTAAACTGTGTGGATAAATAACAAAAAGTTATCAAACAACGTATAAATAATTTTAAACATATATGTGTGACTTAATTTTCACAAAAGATTCAAAAATAATAAATTAGTTACTTAATTAATTATTAATTATAATTATTATCCAACATATCCTAATTAAAGTTATTTTATATCAACCCCTGCTTTTCATAATTTATATATAATGTAGAAAGCTAAATACGCCCTTGTTTGGAGCGTATGAATAGTTTATGCACTGATATGGTTAAAAGCCTAAACCTTCTGAAACAAAAGTACGCGAAGTAATAAAAAAATTAATTTAACTATATTATTGGTCTCAAATTTTAACTAAATTTATTTTATTAGTTTTAAATTTTAATTAAATTTATACTTAAGTCCTCAAACTTTTAAATTCTACAATTTAGTCTCCAAATTTTTAAAAATTTACACATATATCCTATATTGAAAACTAAAATACATGTTTTTAATCAAAATTTTAGGACTTATGTGTAAATTTTTAAAAATTTGAGAATTAAATTATAGTATTTAAAAATTTAAGGAACTATATGAGAAATTTTAAAAATTTAAGAACTAAATTATATAATTAAAAGTTTGTAGACTTAAATATAAATTTAATTAAAATTGAAAGATCAATAATACAATTTAATCTAAAAAATTCAATTCTATCAACTTTGCATTTGATACACTAAATAATTTTCATGCCTAATTGAAGATTGAGGGCTAATTGAATACTTAAACCAATTAAATTCTTGCAACATTTGAAAGAAACACAAACTTAGACGATACAAATATAGACATTATGAAGGATTGAAAGTTGATTAATTGAAGAAAGAATATTTAATAAAAGCAATGGTAGGTGCACGGTGTAGCGTTGTTTGAATCAATCGAGACACTACAAAATACAAATATAGACATTATGGGCATACGTTGTATACTTTTTAGTCTAGACCCTGCATGCAATTAATTAAAGGCCAATTCTAAATACATACCCCCACCCTCTTAAATACATACCCCCTCAATGCATCCCTCAACATCCCACATTTGTTGAGGGATATGTATTTAGGGAATTGGGGGTATGTGAGTAGAATTGCTCTTAATTAAAACATGATTATATACAACAACTTTACTTATTGGTTCTTTCTGATTTATTTTGGGACCTCATATCTCTTTAATAATTTCTTCACTGATTATTAGTTTTTTCCCTGAATATTAGACGACGGATGGTGACACTTCCAATTTCTCCTTATCTTGTGGATGTGTACGTCTGTGCAATTAACGTCATTTTAGGTACCTATAGCCATAGGATAATAGGAGCCTTATTTTTATATATTTTAAAATAATTTTATAATTAATATAAGAGTAAAAATAAATATAAATTTATGTATTTTTAGTTATTCTTTTTACACATATGGAGTTATATTGTGTGATTGGTAGGAAAAACTCACTTTTAACTGGTTTAAAAAAACTCTATACGTCTTTATTATAATTATATATTTATTGCATCTTCATTCCAAAATATACTACATGTTTTATTAATATTTGTAAATTTCATTTGATGGAATAGTAAAAATTATATTTCAAAACTAATATAAAATTGTTAAGTTAATAGGTTTCGTGCTTCAATAAAAAATAAAACGAATTGCCAGGTTTAAAATCGGAGAAACTGGTCGATTTTATAACCGTGGGTAATTAAGTGCTTGCACATTTATGGAAATATATCCAAAATTTACTAATTTTCTATTTTGTTTACATGAAATGATATGTGCAGGTTTTTTACGGTGAGCAATCATGTTCACTATTTTTTCCCAATATTTTCCATGGAATGAATTCCAAAATTTTACGTAGTCATATTGTCAATGTTTCTCGTGACATTTAATCATTGTTAATAATATAAATGCCTATATATTCGGTGCGCCTCTTACTTATAAAAATAAATTAATTATATTTTATTACTATATTAATATTTGTATTCATTAAGATATCTTGTGGTTCGGATGGTAAAATTTTTAATTCTTTTAAATTTTATCTATGAGTGTGAATGTATTTTTTTTTATTAATAAAAAAAAATTAAGAATTTAGAGCTCCTTTTTAACAAAATTATCGTTAATATTTTAAATATTTTGCAACTTTATCCGTTGTATATGTAATTGGAAAAGTTATACAGTTTCCACACCTCATGATACGAATGATAATATTAAATTAATTTAGTTTCTATTATGGTAATTAATTTTTTTGAACAACAAAACCATGCTTTCAACATTTTTTTACAATTTTATATGTGCTTGACTATTAGAATTATTGTACAATTACATCATGCTTGACTTGGACAGTTTTCCAAGCTAGATATCTTCCGGATTTTTTGTTTCAAATTTTTGTTTGCTTTATAATTTTCGTCTCTCTTTATTATATGGAGTAAGAATGGATAAATATAGGTTGGTTTGAATTTAGACTAAAATTAGAACCAATTTAATATGATCGATTTTTTAAAAACAAGAATCGAATCGAACCAAAAAATTTGAAAAATCAATCCAACCCGAACCAAATTTTTTGGTTTGGTTTGGGTTGGTTAAAGGAAATTTCTTCCTCTTTTTACGGTAATGAATTTTGTTTATTAAATTTTTTTAAAACTCTTGTATTATATATAATTTCTAACATTTTTAATGTTAATTTTATTATAATACCTAAATTTAGAAATATAGATAACGATCACTTATCTAATACCATTATTCATATCAAATACAAAGTGCAAGAAAAATTTAAAATTAAGACAAATAAGCAATAAGGAATAGTAATCACATACTTGACAAAATTTACTAACTTTCAGATCTAATAATATTGTTCACCAATGTTATTCATGCAATGAAAACTCTACCGACAAAAATATGAAAGATGATGTAATTATAAATTTATAATGGATAAATAATTAAATAATATCAAATTCGTGTATCATGTGAATAAAAGATAAAATAAATAAGAGTACTTGGTAGAGAAGTGCTTGCACGAATTCCGTTTAAATATTTAAATTGTAATGACAAAAATGGACAAAACTTGTTTATCTCTCAGTCACAAAGTAGAGGACAAATTTTTCTAAAATATTATCGAAAATAAAAAAAGGTTGCCCTCATAAACATAACTAATTAGCAACAAATAACAAATCCAAACATATAAATTCAAATCTTTAGTACATATAGACTACAGTATATTACAAAATAAAGAATAAAAATAAAATACTTAAATTATCCAAAAAAAAAACATAAAAATAAAATAAAATTTCAAACATGTTCCAAGCTCCTATATTCTAATATATTAATAAAACATAAATATTATATTGAAATCATTGATTTCGCTAACTCGCCATTGAGTTTATTGAGGTATGTTATTTTCCAAACATGTCTACAAAAATAGAAAATTAAGTATAAACTATGAATTAAATAAATTAAATTGTAATGATTATATAAATATTTAAATATATATATATATATATATATATATATATATATATATATATATGGGTTGGTTCGGTTTTTTTAAGATTTTCATAAATGAAAACCAAACCAACCCAATATTAATCGGTTTTTTATTATGAAGAACCGAACCAAACCAATAAAACTTAAAAACTGATTTTTCTGGATTGGTTTGGGTTGGATTGGGTGGGTTGGTTTGGTTTTGTATTTTTTTGTTCACCCCTAATATGGAGTATAAAAAAAATTGATATAATTAACTGAAACATAAATAAAAGAGACAAAAACATTGACGGTAATATGCAACAATATTATTTCATGAAAAATGACAATAATATTAATAAAGTTTATCAATTTCAAAAAAAAGAAAAATTGAAATGGTTGGTTTAAAGCTTTAAATTTGCATCAAAAAATGCCTTATGATTTTTCTTTTTTATCTAAGCCTTTCAGTTCGTTTTTGTAATTTTTTTTTTTAATGTTTTTAATTGCTAAATATCTTTGAAAATTGATTCAAATAAATATGATCGAGCATAATTTGTTATAACAAAGTATGTTATCTTGAAAGTTTTGCTCAATTTTTTATTAAGCTAATACTAGTGTAAATTTAGCTAATGAGAATAATATATCAAATAATTTATCTTACTCTAAAGTGAATGTTGTCTTTTAAATTTTCTTAACATGTTTAATTAATAGTAATTATAATAATAATAGAATTAATTTAGAATATTATTGTGTTTAATTTGACTGTAATTTGTAATGAAATATAAAGAGATTACAGCAGTAGCAGTAATCCTCATCATGCATGCAGTCTTCTGTAATCTTTATTATGCCTTCAACACTCTATATTTTTCTCACAATTTGTATAATCATTTATAATTTTTTTTGCTCGTTCTATCTCTTTTAGTAATAAAAAAAGTTTATTTTTTAATTTTACTTCATTTATAATTTTATAATTTTCAATTTAATATTATTATTTTTTTAATTACACTGCTTAAACAAACGTCGTAATAGTAATATTATTTTCTTTACATTCAATTATATTATGATTACGATTTTTATTACTTTTACATTCAGCGAACTAAACATCACTTTAAAGTGCTAATAAAAGTATTATAATTAAATTTTTAATTACTTATTATATGATTTATTAAATTGATCCAATAATTTAAATATAATTTATTATGGGATTAATATCTAAATCTGACTTGTGCAAATAAATATTAATGACACGTAAATTTATTTTTCTTCCCGGCCCACTGCGTTGCCTCTAATCAGTGCTTAACTGCTTATCAGGTGGGTCTTCATGCTTGCTTGCTTGCCCTGTAGTTATTATTACCTCTAATCAGTGCTTATCAGGTGGGTCTTCCTGCTTGCTTGCTTGCTTGCCCTGTAGTTATTATTAGGGATGAGAGTAGGTTGGTCGAATCGGTTTTTAATTCAAAAAACTAATCGAATTGATTTGGTCGGTTAGGCATTTTTATAAACCAAAACTGACCTACCTATCAAAACTAACCGAACCGCAGACCAACCTATTTAATCGGTTTGTTCGGTTCGGTTGGTCGGTTTGGACCTACTATATTTATTAAAAAAATATATACACATAATAATATCAACTGCACTATAATATAATATTAATTGAATAAAATCACCAAAATTAAAGTCATGTAATAAGTTTTAAGCTTATATAAATATATCATAATGATAATATGTAAATAGTATCATATATAAATGCTAATAGAAATAAAAAACATGTCATTTTACGTTAAAAAATATTATTTTAAATATGTAGATTCGGTTCGGTTTAAATAGGTTTTTTTTTCATCTAAACCTTAACCGAACCTATTTAATCGGTTTTTTTGAAAGTTGAACCGAACCGAACCTACTAAATCATTATAAACCGACCTAGAAGGTTCGGTTTAGGTCCGGTCCAATCGATTTGGTCGGTTTTTTATTTTATATCCATCCCTAGTTATTATTATTATTATTATTATTACCTTCTTCTTTTTTTTAATTTTTGAAAGTTACGTATTCTTCTTTAAATAATATTACACAATTTATATTTATTATAAAACTCGAATTTGGATTACAATAACTTAAAATTACGTATTATGTATTCAGAAGCTATGGCGATGAAATTTATTCTTTAATTTTATCAGAAAGTTTTACAATGTTGGCCGAGATTCTTAATGTCAATTGTTTCTTAAATGCAAGTAAAAATATTTTAAATAATAATTATAATTATCAGGCACATAGGACTATATATGTATGTAGAAAACAAAGATTATTCTATTTTTTTCACAGTCGATTTATATATTTTTAACGTTTTTTTGCCCCCTTTGATTGATAGAAATTAACATGCCTCCTCACTTAGATGAAACTGCCTCAATTTCTGTTTGCCGGCATTTGCTAGTCAAAATCATGTTCCAATACCAAGCATGTTCCATTTTCAGAAAACAATTGATCCAACATTGAACTAAAGAAAATATAGAGGACTCAGTTTTATTGAATATAGGAGCAAAGACACAGAGATATGACTTTCTTTTTTTACTTTTAGGACATCTCAATTTTACTTAGACTACTACTTCAGATGTACCTTGTTTAATACTAGAAAGGGTACATCTGACTCAACAAGAAGACCATATATGACTAATGTTTAACAGAAGAAACACTGTGCAGAGGAGTCCCCTAATTGGTTTGGCTGCCCTTCCATCACATGTTGCCGTCAATTTCCTCCAGGATAGGTATAAACCTGTTTGGACTCATGGGCTTCTCAAAGTACACATCACCTCCAGCTTCTAAAAATGCCTGCTTTTCTTCTTCACTATAAAATGCAGTCAGACCAAGCATCTTGCTACGAACACCCATAAAACGAAGCTTCCGTGCAACCTATTACAAATAATAGAAAAATTAAAACAACTATGTCATGGATACTTAGCATGTAACTCCCAATTAAGCAAAATCAGCTAGACATAAATTATGTTGTTGTTTTCACAATTCTTACTACCTTAATTGCAATCATTCCAGATGCATCCATGCCAATGACAATGAGATCGAAGGTTGCCCCACGAATTATGAGTTCCTCCGCCACAGTTCCACAAGTTACAGCTTCAGTTTCGACCCCAAAAGCAGTTAAAAGTTCCTTTTCCAACATCCGACACATTTCTCCACCTTCCACCACAAGGGCAGTGAGCCTGTTGTTCCATGTCCTATAGGGTTGGGTTCGATAGTTATTGCCTTGAGAAGGTGATCCCTCGTTTGGTGGCATCCTCTGATTTCCGCTTACACGTCCTTGGCCCGTAGAGACAAATCCTGGTGTCATTATGTTTCAATTAAGTTTCTGCACGAAAAAGAAAATAAGTTTAATGTAAATTTAAAGGTTACTAGTTATTTTTGTGCAAGTTCACAAAATTCTTGAATGTATGTCATTTAAGGTAATAGTAATAATATTGTTACAATTACTTTCTTTCTAACTTCATGCTTTGGAAATTCAAGTTCATATATGCACAGAACTTTATCTACACGGCGCATCATGCTCACATTAATTTACATCCTCCTCAAAATAGTTACATACAAAAATTTGTGACGCTAAGCTATCTGATGAGCAATACTTATCATGTTTAGCATAAAAAGAGAACCATAACAGCATCATAATGTGTGAACCTGCAATATTATGACGCATGTGCACAATAATCTAAAACTTGATATGGAAGAAAACATAGAAATGCTGAGATAAGGAAATAGAAGGTTATGAAGGCATGCTAAGAACTCACCAACAAACACTTCAAGAGTAGTATGCTTGCAAGTCTCTGAGGAACAAGCTTATATAGGCAATGCTGGAAGGCTAACAAATCTTGTCCTGCAATATTAGCAAAAGCAATTTAAAGAAAATGACAAGAAGTGGACCTCACCGAAATTTGCGGCCAAGCAGTGATGATTAATGCAAAATCTGGAAACCAGATTTTTCACACCCAGGGAATATGAGCATATTTATTACTGCAAAAAAACGGCAATAATGTGAAATGAACAACACGTGACCGGCTTGTTAAGTTTGAGTTTACCATTTTTGTATATTTCCACGTCATAACAATTGCACCTAGATAAATCCGCCACACAATTTCATATACAGAGTAAACTTCGCATTTAAGTAATTTGAAAATTTCTTCCGTTATTTTAAATTTTTATTTAATGTATGATTCTAAGGAGCAAACAGAACTTATGACCCATATAAAATTATCATATTTATAAAACATGCAAGAGTATCTTACTGACAAAATATGTCTCAGGAAAAGATCGAAAATTTTTATAAAGCTGTATTTAACGTCGTAAAATAACATTAAAAAGACGAGGAAAAGGTATTGAATGGTTAAATAAGGCACAATATATTGTCCACTCGATCAATGACTTGTCAGAACTACCACAATATTTATTGATCCTATATTTGAGCTCATTATTTTCCATTCTCACCTATCTGGTCATATATACATTTACCTTTAACATGAACACAACAAAAGTGAAGAGAAGAGCTTTGATGTTTGAGTACCATTGTGCACATGTATGTGTCTGTCTCCTAATGACAAATACAAATATCATGTCAGGTTTCAATGCAGATGTTCTTTACCTCCTCGGATGTAGGAGCTCCAATCCTACATGATGACTTTGGTACGAAATCCAAATATTCCTACAAGACAGTTTACATGAAGAATGTGAACAAACTTTTCTTTCACATCATAAATCCTTTTTGGAATTTCATTACAAGAAACAACATTATTTCCCACCAAAAAGCAGTCTGCCTTCGGACCAACCAACCATAAGGAAAAAAAAAAAAAGCAGAAGAAATTACAATATTTGAAATATTAGCAAAAAGAGAAATGACCTACTTTCAAAGTGTTTTCACATAATACATAAAATATGCAAAGACCAAAACATAAACACAAAATTCCTTGAAAACAACCTAGTTTATTTGGTTCCTGATGGTTGCGGCCCCCGTCCTAGTCTGAGAGATATGTTTAGCATGATAAAGCAATCAGCCTCAACTGCAACTAAATGGTCACTCAGAGTACGACAACAATCCTACGAAAAGCCAGATGAAAATATACACTAAACACAAAAAAACAACCTGCTTAGTACATACCAAACCTAACAGCAAAAGAATAGAATAAGAAATAGTTTTAGATACACTCAATAAAAAGGTCCATGAAAGAGCAATCAAGGCATTACGAAAGTAACTTGATTCCTTAGCTTTGAAGGATCTTCATCAGCATTTGAGTCTGAACATTATTTTGACATTCCAAGACTAATCGAGCATTTCTTTTCGTTTGCTTGTAAAGAAGTTATAGTGTAGGAATTAGGGGTGGCAATTTCTGACACAACCAGATAATACGACTCGAACACAACACGAATAATTTTTTTAGTAAGAATTTATCGATAATTTTTTCTCTTAAAAGTTTTGTTATTTCTTACTATTATAAATAGGTAACACGAAAAAAAGTCGGATAAACTAACACAAAAATTCGACACGAATAACATGAAACGAAAACGATACGAACACGAATAACAAGACATAGACACGGCTAACACGACAGCAACATATAGAACCATAACCATTTACCTTGTGAACATCACACTTTGGTATCCAAAGTTTCCAAAGGAGCAGGCAAAGTTGTAGGTAACCAAGCCATTAATTCATCCTGTGAAGCTAGCAAGCAGCCAAAAGAAACAAGACTCTGTAATATGTCAATGAAAACATAGTGAGGGCATGATGTCAACAGGTATAGAAATTAGAAAGCAATCAATTTGACTTGATGAAATACAAGTATGGAACCTCGGGAATAATTTTAAAGACGATGATATAATCAACAACCTGAATACACATTCAAAAGATGTGAAGAATAGTTACTAATTATAAACCGCTCAGCATAGCTATGAAGAGAATTCTACATTTATCAAACAGTTTATGCACATTGGACCAGTTTGCTCATTTTCAGCAACCAAAAGAAAGGGACAATATCCTGGATACAACAACAGAAATTATAATCAGAAAAAGTTAGAGCTATAGTCTACAAGACTCCACATCGTTGCTGCTGCTGCTGCTTTTTCTTTTTTTTTCTTTTTTTTTTTTCATTCTCAAGCAACATTACCCAGATAAAATAATGATAAAGCCTTGTTCTGAAATTAATATAATTATATTTGTAGTTAGCAGATTAGTTCCTAAAATGAGTAAAGTACCAAGTTTTATGCAACTGAAAATATTTCTGATTCCCAGAGTTTTTCTGTAATGACGTAAGATAAGTCAGCATTCTTACTTGAGCAATAGAAACCAACAGGTAGCTGCCAAAGAAAATTCTGGCAAGAAGTTAGCCTGATAATGCTTGGACCTAAACCTGACTATTGAAACTCTAACTAGAAAACCCACATCTGTTTCCATTTCTCCCAAAAAAAATATAATCAAATCCAAAATATATAGAACCTCCAACAAATGGTGGTTTGGGAAGATTGGGCTGTGAGGCAGTCGGTGCTTGAGCGAGGTCTAAATCCGGTTGCCTTCTTTGCGAGTCTTTGTCCTCTCCTGATCTCCTCAGGAACTTGTACTAGACAAGCTACTACTCTCCTAATTAAAAAGAAAAATTATGTAACTTTATTAAAAATCAATAAATTATTAAACAACGATCGACAAAATAAGTAATGAAAGGAAATAAGTAAATTTATTGTTTTAGTAAGAAAAGGGTCAAATCTATTTCAAAAGAAAAATAATCATGTTAGTATATTACATTTTTTAAAGCATTTGTTAGTTTTTTATTAATTTAACAGTCCCCCAAGTAAAATGCAGCAAGCAAAATTTTAGTTGGCAACTAATGCAATAATCTCTCTTATTATACAGGTATAATTTTGTTTATGTTATTATTTATAATAAAAAAAAACTTTTTAATTGATTATTTTTTATGTTATATTCACTAGTTTTTAATTAATGTTTCCTAAAAAGTTTTGTATAGTTTTTTATATTATGGTTATATATTGTGTATTTATATTAATGGTTGTGCGTTATACCATTATTTGTGAGATAAATAGGATGAGTATGATCTAATACTAGAGAGCTTTTTTTTTTTTTTTTTTTTTTTAAAGGAGCTCTAAAGGCTCTTTTTTTTTATTAAAGAAGAGAAAAACACACACACGCCTCTGGTGGGATTCGAACTTGGATTCCTGGTGGGGGAATTGAGAGACTTACCACCTGAACCACAAGAGATTCCCTAATACTACAGAGCTTATGAACATATGTATTCAAAATAACTTTACAATTTACATTTGGTCCAAGAGAGGCACGCCTTCAATCAAAATAAACCAATTTAATCTATTATTCACTATAATTCCAATTATTTAAACCGTTTACACTAAAACACAGTACATTTTTATCAAATGAAAAATAAAAAGTACAATTAAGTACCGATGATTTTAACCATTTTTATTGACTTTTTAAAGGCAATTTCAAAATTAAGCAGTGGATTCGCCAGAGTGTTGTGGATACCACGGTATGAATTGGACTCGCAACGCATGAATCCTCGTGGATATATTATTTTCCAAATTTGACATCATTTATAATTTATATAAATAATGACAATATATGCAAGTGAACCACGTAATTGCCAAAACCTTCTCTTCCATATATTTAATTAATTACTGTTGGAAAAGAGTTTAGTAGATTACAACCAACTATATGTTTCCCACCGAATAGAAATCTACCAGAAAACCAACCAAATAGAAATAAAGGGAAGTACGAAAAACAATTGCAAAAGTATTTGAAAGAATAGTGAATAAAAACGACCCACCCTCAAAATGCATTCACACAATATACAACATACACAGAATATAAAAACCAACAATTCCTTCCAAACAGATCACCCAATCATTGGTTGGTGTTAATTGGAGCGCCTGTCCTTGCCTGAGAGATCCGATTAGCATATATAGTCACCAATCTCACCTGCGTGTTATTTAGCCCCTCCAAGTATGGTAAGAATGCTTTTCCAAGCATAATATATATATCCACTAAACAGAAGACAACAGTCTGCACCACCCAACATAAATGTACTATAATGAGTCAGACGCATAATTTCAAACAAAATATTATATTAATAGAGATGCAAAATAGCTTGATTAAGGTCTTCATCAGAATAATCAAGTAAACTTAAGGGATGGATATGTATGACATTATAACAAGAGTAACCTAGGATTTAATACAGAAACGTGATCAACTAACAAAACCATAACCATTTACCTTGCGGACATCAGCACTCTGGTTTCCAAAAGCTTCAAAAAGCGCCGGCAAAAATGATGGCAACTGAGACCTCAATTCCTCCTGCGAAAGACGTCCCACAAGCTGCAAAAAGAGACAGGACTCTAGTAATATAGAATTTGTGGCATATTGCTCGAAGAAAATGTGACCGGCCAACTCAACAGAAAAAAAAAAAAAAAAAAAAAAAAAAAAAATTTAGGGATCTCAAACTAATAAGAAAGTACCTTTGTCAAACAGTTTACGCAAGTAACAAGAGTTTTTTCATCTTCCGTGACCAGCAAAGGGGCAATAACCTGCACATCAATAAGCTAAACCATCAACAACTTTAATCATAAAAAGATACATATATCCTTCATGATCATTTTTTATTTATCATTGTTTTATACATATGGGTATACAGGTTTTACAACAACATACACTTAAACATCTGAATGGATCATACTGAGATAAAACAACGGTCAAGCAGTGTTCAGCTTCATTTGTCACCTGTATAATAACTAAATTAGCTTCTGATCTGGAAAAGAATTAAAGAAAAAGTACAAGATTGTAAGAGATAGATAAAAGTGATTACTTTGGGAACTATATCCTTTGCAACATGAAGCAGCTTTTCAATTACAATCTCGACAGAATCTTCCATGGAATTTTTCTACAAAAACATATACATACAAGATTATGTAAACAAAAATAAATAAAAGATAAAACGAAAAACAAGAGTAAAATATGCAAGAATAAAATTCAAGACACTTCTATATTAGATTGAAAATGAATATGCAAGTTTCCACGAGCAGTTGAATTTAGTTATTCTCAATGATGTACGCTCAAATATACCAAAACTTGCACTTTCCCTTCAGTCCAAAGATTTTCATTTGAAATAATTCAATCCAAAATTTATTTAGGGTAATAAACTGGACCCTCATTTTCACCAACACCCTTTTACGTTATGTCCATCCAATTTTCTTCAATAAATCAAAGATGTTAAACTTGAATAATGTCAAAGAAATTTTAAGGATCAAACTGTTTCAACATGTAAGAGAGCAAAGCCTAAGCTGACATAGTTCATATGACAGTGAAAATGATTCTGTTACTTGATAGGATTAGGATATCATTCATTTATCTAGTATAATAGCATACCTGGTTTTTGAGCATTTCAACAATCAAGGAAAGAGAGAGTTCCCGGACTGAGGAATCAGAATCGTCGAGCACCTCAAGGACAGCGGTTAAAATTTGATTGAAGTACTGGGAATGTATCAGGTAGTATTATTAGAATACCATTGCAATGGCATAAAAAATGATAGGAAAAGATTAGCATGAGTCCTTCATAAAATACCAAAGCAGTATAAAATAAGAAAAGAGTAAATTCAATATCACAAAAGTAAAGCAACATAAACTAACATGAAGACAACGAAAATGTCAGTAATGATTTGTATGGGTCAAGAAGTTTTCATAAAACGAAAAGGAACCGCAGGAATAAAATATACACTATTCCTTCACCTTAAAAACCAAATAATATTTCTTCTTCGTACAAAAAAAAAAAAACAAACCTTAGTCCATATAGACTGATCATTGGCCACAGAAGCTTCAATTAGCTGGTGTAGGGCACTATGCTTACTAGCAGAAGGGCTTTCTGCAGTTCCATTGCAGATCTAAATGCAAATGTTATCATCGAAACAAGAAACCATAAGTAAATTCACTAATTATTAAATTATAGAATTAGATATGACTGGAGTTTTTCCTCAGAGAAGTTAACCAGAAATCAACTTAGAGAATCAAGACAACTCATCAATAGACAATAAACCTCTTAGTACAAATTAGCAATAACTATGGTAAATTTTGATGTCTAAGAACTCACTAGATGAAGAATTTGTGGAATGCTGGGACCAGTTTCTGGAACAGAGTTAACCTGTATAGCTTTGAGTTTATAATTGTTAAGATCTAACTCATTTGGGGCTTCATTATGCCCAATGCTTTCAGAAAGCCCAGTCTGTTCCAAGCTCATCAGACCATTGGCATTCAAATGTGGAGTAGATGGATGTTCTATATTTACACTACTGGCAACACTATCCACCATGCAAGTCAGGGGGGCCAAGTTTTGACCCATGGAATTGGTGTCATAAAATAAATCCTTAGTTTTCAAATTGAGATCACTGTTGGAACCAGTGTCAAAGTTCTGATACAACTTATCCTGGATTTCATCAGAGGCTGCTTGGCCAAGACTGCCGGTGACTAAATCAGTTTCCTGGGTAGAACCCCATTTCCTCCCACTATCACTATCAAGAGAACCAGCAGAATACCTGTTATAGTAGTAACTCTTCTTTGACACACCAATATATCCCTCTTCAGAAGAAGTACCAACAACATCAGATGGGTCATACGAAGACTTGAGTCGTTGCTTCTCTTTCTTACTCTGCAAAAAGTTCATTAAATCCACTTCAATACGAGGAGTGTACTGTTTGAGGGCTCGTCTCAAGGAATTCTGCTCTTCAACTGATAAACTAAGAATAAAATTCAGGACAGCTGTTGCATCATAGTGGGAGTAAATAGAAATAAAACATGTAATAGCTGCTTCCTTTAGCTTAATATTTTTATCATGGACCAATGGGGTTAACTTAGATAGCCATATCTTTAAGATGCCAGTGTTACCAGAACCTTCAGAATTCACAGCATGCTTATTGAAGGAACCAATAGCAAACTCAATAACAGCAAGTTTAGCCTTTGGTGATCGCTGTTCATCAAGCGAACGGAGTAAAGCAGGCAAAAGTGAATCTACGCTGTAAGTTTTGCTCACTATATCCAGAGTTGTCGAGCAAGGTTGCCTAACTAGCTCTTTTGGGTCAATTAACCGTGAGAATACATGGGGAAGGATCCTTTCCATGTAGCTCTCAAAGGGCCTTCGGCAAGTTGGAATAATATCTGCCAGCGTCGAAAGAGCTGCCTGTGCAACTTTATGGTGGGGATCATCCAAGTGCTGGAAAAACAATTTCATTACCTTTTCAAAATTTGGAATTACTTCTTGAATGCCCTTTGGTCCTTGCTGCAACAAAGAGTGAAGATAATTAAATGCAGCAACCCTAGCACACCAGTCAGAAGATGGACTGAGCCCCTCACTTAGAGCATCAGTTAGTGATGCAGGACCTTCTACATAATTTGAAACCTCTCCAAGTGTTAGCTGGCTATCATCAAAACTTCTCCTCCTGCCTGCAGACATTCGTCCAGTAACATGCTTTCTCAGGAGTGGCCTTTGGAAGTTAGGCACGTAACTATTGTGTGAATTTCCCTCTTTGTACTGTGTTTCCAAATACTGCCTTTCAACTTGAGGGTTCATAAATCTCCTACCCTCCCTAACGTCATTTTTCTCCTCAAGTGAACCCCTGTCCTGAAGTTTATCAGAAGGCCTCTTGGCCATGCATGAAGAATATGATGGCAAAGCATCAGCTGAGGCATTACTTCGATATGATGCCTTAGCAGAATCTTTAGAAGCTTGTATTTGATTGATGATATCAGACAAGCCCAAGCCACCATTGCGATTACTACCTTTACTGATACTTGAAGCAATTGAATCTGTCATTAAGGAGTTTGTGAGATGACTAGAGGCTGGAAGAGCAGCAGGGAATGGTGGGTCACGAGAAGATGGAGGTTCAACACCTGCACCAGGGGCAAAATAAAGAGAAACTTAGCCACTCAAAAGATTGTTACTGCTATAACAAATCAAACATGACATAAACAGTATCAATGGATGGCTCCAGGTAACAATATTGACAATTGACAGTGGAATAAAAAAGAAACAAGAAATAGGAAGAGCCTTCAGGTACCTAGATCCAGGCTAGAAGATCGAAAACTTGAATTATGTTTCTCAGACAAATCCAATCCTCTGAGCATGCTTTCAATTGCAGTGACCTTCTGTTTGCTTGAATGCAGCACACTTTCCAAACTGCGTTCGGTACCTTTACCAAGGGACTTTGATTGTGATGCTAGTCCAGAAGAAAGGGATGTTCCCGTTGACAAACTTGAACTTCTGTCCATCGCAACAATAGCAGAAGTTCCATAGCCAGGTAAATTTGAAGGAGCCGCAGGTTGACTAAATCTATCACGAATGGAAGGAGATGCATGCCTCCTATGCATACCCCCATCCTCTTCATTGATTAACTGTACAAGAATTTCATGTTAGGCAACAATATCATATAGATGATACACACAATCATATCATCAGATGAAATAAAACATCTACCCTTTGAATAACAGGGTCAAAGGATGAAAACAAGCGTCTTGAACGCTCTGGCCAAGTCTTTGAAAACATTCGGTAGCACATTCTTGCAGTAGCACGAACCTGTAGAGTTTCATAGACTAACAATTTTGAGAAAGCCAGCAGGAGTCAATAACAAGAAAATGCATTCAACTTAAAATTGTGAGCTTAATAAACATACAACAAAAGGACACATCTCTCTAACAAAAGATATTAATATGCAGCAACAGAGCATGGACTCCTAAAGTTGTGAGTGTATCTATCCCAGCAATAAAGTTATGTGATGTGTCTTGCTCACATGTTTAAAAAGCCACAAAGACCATGTATAGGAAATGTAGACCAGAAGCAAAAATAAAGAAACAGAGCATCCCTCATATCCTCACCCCAAAGCTTCAGAATACCAAAAAAAGGATAATTGGAAACTTAGGTTAGCCGGGAACTATCATAGGTTAAATACCAACAGTAACAACACAGTTCCATACAAAACTAGTCTTAGACTCTACCATCAATAATTGAGATTGATGCTAAAATCATCTAACAGAAGTTATGCAAGAAAGCAGAAGATAGATACCTCACTCATTGCATCCGCAACACAACACTTTATAAGATCTTCATAAAGGTCAGCTGAACGTTGTATTTCAGGGGCATCAGCCCAATATTCCAGTATCAACAGTGCATATTCACAACATCTAAAGTTAAAAGAGAAATTGTGAGCAAAACAATAATGAAGAAAAATATATACAGCACCTGATAATTCCGAATTCATACCTTGCACGAAGAACTGCATTACGGTCATTTTTTGCACAGTCAGCAATGCGAGGAAGCACGCGTGCTACTTTGCAGTTACGAAGCATCTAGAGAGCACAAATGGTAAGATGCAAATACACATGTTTAAGAGAATTGGACTAGTATAGGATAATAATCGTTACCGTTTTTATGCAGTTGTCTGCAGACTCTGCAATTACAAGCACAGTAATCACAACGAGCTTGAAAAGTACCTGATCATCATTTGATATAATTAACAAAAAGATTAAAGCAAAAAAGGAATTGCCTTTTTATAGGAGGGTGGAAGGGGGAGGAGGAAGAAGAGCATCAACTTACTGGAATAAAAATCTCTGCACATGCCTCAAAATCTCCCAACAGGTCCTTTGACAAAAAACATAACAGATGGCATGCCTAAAATTGCAAATGAAAATAATTTATAAAACATTTAGTTCAGGCCAGAAATCATAAATAGACAAACAGCTCATAACATTAAATTTTTATTTTCCAAATGTTTTTGATCAGCTGAAAAAGAAATTGTCTACGGTTCTATTGTATACTTTACAACTTTCAGAGCAACTGAAAAATAAAGACCTATTTTTTCCTGGTCCTAGATGCCCTCAATTTAATACTTGCTTTACAAGGTGTGCATACGATATAGACAGACAATTCATGTCATAATTTTTCAAGCAATTCTTAAAAGGCAACATTACTCCTTTTTAATTACCATAATAGAAATTAGGAAAGTTCTATGTTACACAGGACAATATATCCACCTCACTATCCATGTATTGGTAGTCAAAAATTGTTATTAGTATTTTACTTAAAATCACTAAATGGATGAGATTAATCTAAAGGTTAAAAAGGTATATGTACCTTACATTGGATGTAAGGTAGAATGATCCCAAAAATTACCCTTACTGAGATAAATATGGTTACTAAGATACTAATGTTTTTGAAAACTTGGAAGTTGGAATAATATAAACCGATTCTTAAAAGGCTAAAATGCACTCAAATAAACCAATAAACAGGCTCCTGAAAACAAAAAATGCTAGTTAACCTGCTTCACTATGCTAGATCTTCGATCAGATAATTGCGTGCTCAAAGGACCAACAAGCTGCTTTAATAGTCCTCGAAAACAGGGATAATCAGCAGCACCTAATAGGAAATAATTACACATGAATCTCAATATCTCATCAAGAAGAAGAAAAACTCATGACCAAGCTATTTTCTGATGTCATAAATAAAGAGATGGAAGAAACCTAACATGATACTGTCCAAACAAACATCATTCTCCTAATGTCTTTTGGCAATTTCATCAACACACAACAAAGTTACAACTGACACAGTAACCACATTCAGATGTTTATCTATTTGCTTGATATAATCCAGTAATGAAACAACAAAAACTGAGAACCTTAAAAAGTAATGGCATGCAGAGAAAATATGATGACAAAAAACTCTGGCTAACTAGGGTTCCATTATAAACAAGACACTTTAAAGTGATTATAAATCCAAGAATAGTCTCAAATAACTTTCAAGCATATATTATTTTCTTTATATTTCCCCCTTCTAGTGAAAAGAGAAATGGTTGAGGTATGCCTAAATGAAGGGCCACAAACCTCCATAAACAAACCCTTCAATTCTTTGCAAGGCAGCAATGCGGACGGACCAGTCTTTTTCTGGTACAAGAGTGGCAGCAATTTTTTCCATCTCCCTTATTAGCTCCTTCTCTGAGTAAACTTTAATAGGTTCAGTTGGTTTCTCAGTGACATCTTCAGCTGCTCCAACAGATGGAATTTCGTGAACAACAATAATAATGAAAATCAATTTGTCAATTAAGGAAAGAAAAAAAAAAACAGATGGTATCTAATGCTAAAAGATCAGGAAAACTAATATTGAGGTCTAAGCATTCTAACCTCCAAAAAGAGACGTCTCCCTTGTTGAACTCTTTGCCTTTGGACTACTTCTCTTAGTGCTAACACTCACATGCTTCACTTCTCCAGCAGAAAAATTATTTGTAAGTCCATCCAATGAAGAAACTTTAGGCTCAATCCTCTCTAGCCTTGCATTAATATCTTTCATCTGTATTTTACAAGTGTGAAAGAAGAATGAAACCAACAGAGCAACAGAAGTTTTTTCAGTGGCAAGCACCGCAATAACATTAGTTCCAGAGTGTAAATATATGCCATATATCATACTTTATCAAAAAATTTATTTCAGTTAAAGTATCTAAAATTTTCCATAAAATGAAAAAAGTCAGATACAGAATGTGAATATGATCAGCAGGAGATATGACATGTACCATAGATGAAGGAAGGTGATGCCGATGAAGTTCGTCACGGAATTGGGCTCCAGCCTGTGAATACATCTCCTAGAGGGGGGGAGAGTACTCAGATTAGCTAAAACTAAATTAAAGATCAAACTGGGTCATCACCTACATAATGATCTAACTGAAACCATACTTAAGATTTATTAATTGAAGACAATCATTCATCAAAATGAGAACTAAAGATTTTCTGTTCTATGAAGGTAAGAAAACTGAAGTTCGCACAATAACTAACTTGAAAGTGCAACCAAGATCTCGCAAAACAAAAGGAATAAATTACAAAAAAAAAAAAGGTAACAACAAAGTAGGCAATAACTACTAACCTCAATGCACAATATAGCTGCCTCTCTAACACCAGGATTTTGATCATTCAACATCTGCAAAATCTGATAATAAGAAGTACAGAAAGTCCATTACATCCCCAAGCAAATAAATGGAACATTCAAGAAAAAATTTGTGTTAATGCTAATACAAGTAATCAAACATACAGAAGGAAGTATAGCACGCTGAAGAGTAAGCTCAGTAGATGAAAAAAGGGCAATAGCTGATGTAACAGTCCGTGCAAACTCTTCTCGAACTCTCCAGCTTTTGTGCATCCAGGCATAAGAACCTGCTCGTTCAACTATAATTGTCGGAGATGAAACCTGCCAAAAACACGTTAACTCCTGCTTAATTTTTCTCAAAGAACAATAACATTGAAACAGACCAAGAAAAGAAAATGATGTCACAAAGGAAGTTTGAAAGGAAAATGCCAAAATATTATGATGAAACATTTAAAAAAGTAACATGGTATATTACAAATCTACATTAACCTATTAAAACATAAAAGTAATGCAGGAGCATGACTGATAAGTTCTAAAAGTAAGCAGATGTAGTTTGTAGGCCTTTTGTGCCATTTGCTTGTTTTCTGTTGTTCACTGTACAACAAGTCTGAAGGATTTTTGTTGTTTTGTGCTGAGCTGACACCATTAGATCGTTACCACAAATACTACATTTAGGATACAAATTAGCTTTACAGCCAAAATGCTCTTCCATTTTTGTTCAGACTTGAATTTCGTAAGTTTTGCTTGAGAATTTTCTCTCTGAGATAATGAAGATTTTGCGCCCTAAATAGCCCCCTTACGCATATTTGACCAAAAATATCCCAAAATCACCCGTACACGTACCACTCCAACTAATACGTCCAACCTTTCAAGCCTTTCATTGAATTCAAAGGATAATTCAACTCTGTTCAGAACTCTTAAAACTAATACTTAAAAGGGTGAAAAAGATCCACTATCATAACCTTTTGGACAAGAAAAAAATCAACAGTCTAATAATTTTTTTGGAAAAACAACAAAAATAACACCCACAAAACTTGTAATAACAAAATAGAACCGCTGATATTCAAATCATATATTTTCACAAAAAAGTAACTGATATATCATTTTTCTTTGACTGACGTTCAAACGGCAGTAATTTAAACCTTTAGACATCATTATTGAAATGTTATATTTGTTATTATAAGTTTCTCAGTGTTTTCTTTGGTAATTTCCCTAATTTTTTTTCTACCGGCAATATAAACTATTCCTCAGTGACCAACAATGACAGATGCGAAGTTCATCAAACAAATACACACAAACTAATTTCAAACTAAACAAACAAACTTAAATACAAAAGAATATTTAAGATACATAATGAAAATAACAGTGATTCAATCGTACAAATATAAGTAAGAAAACTCCTCATTTTTTAATCTCAATGTGAACATCAATAATTCGACTTGTCACATGCACCAATATAACAGAGTACAAGAAAAACAAAACCGGGAACAATACCTCCATAAGAGTAAGCAACAACCTCCTAGCAGCATCGCGAACTGGTTGTTTTCCATCTCCTAATCGCTCAACTACGGCAGGAACAAGCGCATTGAAATGAAGCTTAAAATGCTCACCAGAGAGCACAGCAGCTGATGCAATTGCCTGAAGAGCACCCTGAGATACTTTAAAATTATTATCCTTGAGAAGATCCAAACAACAATCAACCAAAGCCGTAACCTCGGATGAGCTCAAACTCTTTCTCGAAGCTTCCAGAAGTTGATGGAGTCTCTCAACTCCTGCCATACGCTCCTTAGTATCCTTAGCGCGAGCTAGTTCAAGCGCTTCCTCCATTGGAGATACAAAGTACTAGGAGGGCTCACTTGCTCCAGAGGACGTTGATCTGGTGCGACCTTGCTCAGATCTGGTGGAGATTTAGCGAATTGAAATGAAATTTAGGGACTAGATGAAAACAATCAAGAAATGCTATGAACAAAATCGCTATATTTAGCAGCCGTTGATTGTTTCGAGTAGTCTAACTGTTATTGGTGTTGGTAAGAGAGTGATAGACTGAAAGAGAAATGTAGATAGAAAGAAAGACAGAGGATTCAGCGGACAAGTACCGCAAGCCTCAAATTGTGCAGAGCGAGAGAGTAAGTGCTGTTAGAGAAAGAGAAGTGATTATATTTTTTTTTTACCTTTTCTTTTATTTCTGCTAAGATCGAAGCAGAACAGAAGATGTAGAAAGAAGAGTAGAAGACTATGTGGTTGAGGGCAACTAGAAAATTTACCATTGTTTATGTAATTTATTTACGGAGTCTACCACTTTTCTTTTGTTGTTATATCACTACTGTCCGTGGTAACTGGTATGTAAGTAAATGTATAATCAATAATGTATTTTTTTTTTTTTTACATAAAAAAATTATGTACTTCGGTTTTCTTTTTTTCAATTATCTCCTTTTGGTGGTGGATCTGTGGTGATAGGCGATAGAGTTGTGCAAATAATGACGCTTTGTTAATAAAATATTATGTTGATATTCGTAAATATTTTAATTATATTCCATAATCTTTAATTTTACTTTTAAATTTGTGCATATATTTTTATGATGTGAAAAATATATATTTTTATTGTTATAAAGTAGTATTAATTATCACAAATAACATAGGAATTTTATTTTGGTCGCTAAAATTCTACTGCTTTATTTGTAATAATTAAAATTTTATGATGAATAATATTTTTTTAATAAATTAAAAATATATAATTTTTTAATATAAAAAAAATGAATTGAATAATTAATTAAATTATATAAAAATCTCATTAAATCGTTCACATATCTTATGTAAAATTAAAGATTAGATATTTTTTTAAAATCTTGATATTTGAATTATTGATCTCGACTCACAAATCACGAGTAAACCTGATCAATAATATAATTTTATTGTTTTATTTACTCTTATTTTACATGCAAATAATTAAATGTATTATGTGTCTTGTAATGTTGCAAATTGAGCTATGCTTAAATACGTTCTCTCAAGGTTTCTTAAAAGTTGTAAGTATAAGACTACAGTCTACAGGTGTATAACAAACACACAAGTATTAAGTATATCCTCGTATACATGGACGAAGGTAGGATATGTGTTTAGGGGTATATGTGAATGTTAAGGGTGAAAATAAATTATTTTTTTAATTGAGTTCTTTTTAATAAATTTGTGATAGAACCATAAAAGTTGCGATTGTTGTAAATTACAATAATCTTTAACATTCTCAAATTAATGTGATATAAAAATGAGTAAATAATTCCATCAATTTGTTTTATAATTTGTTACAATCTAGTTCAAATTATTATTAAAATTATAAATAAATATATATTTTATTTTTATGTATTATATTCAAATATTATACATACAATAATTATATTAAATTTTTATTTTTGTTTAAAAAGTAAATATAAATGTTAAATCTCTATAATCATTTAATAATAATCATTTTATTATTTTTATTATTTTAGTTGTGATTATAAATAAATAAATTTTACTAAAAATATATCAATTTAAAATTTAAATGTTAATATTTATTGTGTTTTATATATAATAATAATAAAAAATAAGTTATAATCTTAATTCAATTTGAAACATTCGATCTATCTATATTTGGATTATAAATTTTTAAATATATTTCGATTCGAATCAATGAAAAATAAAATATTTTGATTCGCTGCTCGCCTTAATATGACATGCATACATTTGTATTTCTTAGGTAATACAAATATATATATTTTAAATTTAATTAAGTATTATGATATTGTAATAAATATATAATATATTAATGATAATTTTATTTAATAATAATGGTGTTTAAATATAATTTATTTGCATAAATATAATAAATTCTTTACAATTTTTTTTTTTTTACAATATCATTACATAACTTAATATTTTTAAAATATCAAAAGGAACTTGAATGAATAAAATTAAATAAATTATTATAAACATATTAAAAAATTTGAGACGAACAAGTTTAATATAATTAACAAGGAAGAACTAAATATGATAGGGGAGACATTGTCCCATAAGATTTTTCATTAAAGTGAGGCATAGGGAGAGAGTAAACTGAATCAAGAAAATTCTTGTGGGATGTCAAATTTTTATCATTTTTCTAGACGATCATTGAAAAAAATTCTATGTATATATATATATTGATCTTAATTCTATGTATATATACATTGATCGTTAGATTGATTTTTAGCCTAATTATCTACTTGAATGAACACGATTGATTTGTATATGTTCAATTGAATACCAACCGATGTACATAATCGGTTATATAATTGACTTGTTTATTCAAAACAATTATAATTTATAATTGTAAATAAAACCATATTTATTACAAAATTTCAAGCTGCCAATCATTATCTAAAATTACCATAGCGAAGAAAACAAGAAAAGAAAAAAAAAAGTAATTAAATAAATGGAGAAACTAATATATCTAACATAAAATTAAATAATAAAAGCATATTAAAGTTTATAAAATTAAGAAAATACAGTGATATTTTGCAATAAAACATGTAAATAATTCATATGACGGTCGGTTCGATTTTTAAAAAAGAAAACCAAAAGTGACTGACATTGAACGTACAAACTTATCGACGACCATCAATTTTGGTTAGTATGATGGTTTTTCTGTCCATCCCTATTATTTTGTTTGAACCCAAATGTGATGGCACCCAATTTAAACATTGATAATTAGTTTAAACTTCAAACAAAGCAGTTATCAACAAATTGTTTGTTCACGGGTCATTCACCATAGTCATCATGATATGACTGTTTAATTAAATTGACAGGTTAATATGAAATAAAAAATACATTATTAAAAAAAAAAAAATTACAATGAAAGAAAAATATGACTGAAACCTCACCACCAAAAAAAAAAAAGAGCAGTAACTAAACTTCATGACAACGCCAAGCCCAACCCCTTTTGGACAATAGCTGGACAGGAAAAAAAGTTGTCCACTTTCACTTTTGTTTCATCACGTATATAATATTAATATATATTAGGTTAGACATAATAATATTAAACAAATCAATTAAGAGGGTGACGAAGTATAATATTAATTTATTACATTGTTTGCCCATTACAGGTTGGTAGATTGGGGTTGTTGCCAAACCGAGGGCACTTTAGTAATTCCAATCCCGATTCTTGGCAAAACAGTGGCCATTTCTCACATGCAATTCTGGTGCCTCTGAAAATAATCTGTAAAACTTGTTTAATAAAATCATGCTCACCCAAGTCCAAAAGATAAATAGATAGATGGTTGAAAATACTTTTACATAAATCAAAAGTACTTTTAATATTCTTTGAAAATTTACATAAGATTTGCTTCTAAAAATTTGATAAGCAGTTATTAATAGTGTTTTATGTACGAGAAGCGACTTTAAATACATTGCCTTCTTAAAGTCATGAGCATCACTCAGGACTACTAATACCATGTTAGTGTTAAAATAGTTAAATGCACATAATTACTTAAAACCAGTGAGAGGCTATAAGGAATAAGTGTATATCCCGTTGAAGTGTATTTTTAAAGTGCATGCACATATATTCTAGTACCTTTCTTCCAAAACAAGTGCTTCTCTTTATTTAACTTTATTAAATCATGATTGTGATTAAATGCGTTAAATACTCACTTAATTTCAACTCACCTTAGTTAAAATATAACTCAATTAAATTTTATTAAATAAGTTCAATTCAACACTTTTAAATGAATTAGATTGAGTAATTTATGGTATTAATTATCCTTATAAAATATATAAAAAAATAATAATAATAAAAGCTGATTTTTCATATATATTAATGTAATTATAAAAAGTTATCATTAATCAAAATATATTTTGTTAAATTAGGTTGCAAAAAAAAGTCCAACTTTTTTAGTTAATTAGTTGAGGTGTTTATCTAACTGTCCATAGAAACTTGGACAACAAGATGCACTTAAAAGCAAATATAACTGATTGCAACAGAGGTCAATAGACTCAATACTTCTCACTGACAAAATAAAATAAAAATTATCACTTTCTTTGCTGCAAACTTACTTTTTTTTCTTTACCGGGTTAAGACAACTATTAAACCCCCTCATCATCAAAATTGGTTGAAATTTACCATTCATTAAAGTACTTTAAAGTCGTATTTAGGCTTAATCTTAGAACGTTAGTTTAAGTCTTAAACCTGTATCCTATTGTTGTTTACAGGACTACAACCTTACGTACAATGCCTAAACCATTTCGGCTACCGGATTATAAGTGCTGCAATCTATATTGATCACTTATTTTAACAATTCCAAATCAGCATTATAAAGAAAATTTACACAAACGTTTGGTGCGATATTGCGGATCTCCAAATTTGTGAATTAGCTCAATGCGCTGGTGGATTAAGTAAATAAAAAATAAAGAAAAAAAGAATATTGTATTGTGCAGTGTACTACCGTCATCCATGGGGGGATTTCGCCGTGTAACTAAAAACAAAAGGGTGAACAAAGTGACATCAGTCTTGCTAAATTGTTTCTTTTAAAATAATACTTGTTTTGAGTTACATGACCGAACAACTCCCATTCAAACTTCTTGTTTAATAAGCAAACGCAAGAAAATAAATTTAAATGAAACTAAAATTTCATGATGTTATACTGCAACTAAATCAAAGGCTCTATGGCATCTCACAGAAGATGGAAACTAGGCCAGCTATGGATCATCGTCATGAGGCACATTCCGAGTCGGAGATGAAGATAGTTTCAAAACTGATGTTCCAGTATATTGCATTTCTGCAAGCATACATGCATGATCTGGTTGGCAATTCCAAGAATTTCCTCTCAAGTCCAAAAGTTGAAGTTTACCTGTTAAAAAATTGGTTAGCACTACGCAAATCTCCACGTTTAGAAGTCATTTTCCCTGTATGATAATCAAGCTAGAGGAAATATAATCAACTTCATCTCATACAGAATTTTGATAGGATATCATGTTCTGCTTTATATAGCTTTCTAAAGTGAAGCCCTTGTAATCAAGTTTTTCTTAATCAAAGACAATCTTCTGAAAAAAAAAAAAGGAACATCATGGGAAGTACTTGTTATTTTATTTTTAGGGTGTGCAAATGCAAGCAGGAACATAAACACCAAGTCATGTGCGATTTTTTGATGCAGTCGGATAACATAATATGGTACTTTAACAGTTGAACTGCAAACACTTCAAAATAGGATGGGTGAAAGGGGGGATGGGAAAGAGAAGTGGGATTCACTTTAAGAATTAGGTTTGACCAACAAAGTCACATGAAGGCTTGAAGAAATTATTCGTTATTCCGGCAGAAGTCACTGAAATAACAAATGTTTATATGCCATACTTCATTACCTCTAGCAGCTTTAAGGGCAGAGCATATGATGGGTGTGGATCCAACCGGCATAAAATTATATGCTGCATTTACTGAAACAAGTTCCGGAGCCAACTCCATGAGCAGTGACAACAACTTTGCAGCTTCAATCCCACCACGATTTTTGCTATGGGTAATTCATTAAAATATTAAATACTTGACTTGAGCTGTAAGAATATTTCCTTAAAAAAGGTAAAAAGAGGCAATAATTGAACCTTATGTTGATTTCCACCAGCTTTATATCCTGTTTTATCTTCTGAAACTCATCCAGTATGGTTTCTCGTAGGGTCTGAAACCCAGACAAATCCAGTCCAATTTCACTGATATTGAGTTTTTGGATTGATGTACAGAAAAGTTTTCCCAAAGCTGTGGCTACTCGGCTGAAAGTGTTATTAATTATAACTCAGCTTAGTTTTACAAATATTTAATGCAACGTTTAAGCATGTATTAGTCAGACAAACCTGCCCAGGATGTTATCTGCAATAGAAAGAGACTTCAGTGGCCTCCTCAAGTTCAAAAGTGTGTTCACTAGAATAGTAACCCCATGACAGGAAAGCTCACAATTTTCCAAATTTAATTCGGAAAAGTTGTCAGAAGCTTCAATAACATAAGGCATTAAACTTCTGCCAACATTCAGTGATACGTTGTGAGACATTGCAGCTACGCAACTCAAAAGTCATGCAGGACAAATTCACCTCACCTTACTCCAGCATCCTCAATGGGATTGTCGCTTATATCCAGAACCTCCAAATTAGGCATATGAGCTAGAGCATATCTAAGACTGGCTATGTCTTCCTTGTGCAGATTATTTCCCCTGAAATTATGTTAAACAATCATAGATTACAATTACAATAACGTCCACACAAAAGAAGAGTCACATGCTGAGTTTTCACCAGTTGGTCCATTCATTATCTCACTCACTACCGGACCCCAAAAAAAAAAAAAGGCCTAGTTCTCTCACATTTGGAGATGGTTGTAAATAGAGCATTTTTTTAATCCACATTTGGAGTTCATTAGTGATCAAGAATCAAGAGAAACAATTGGGATGAAGGGGTAAAAGAGAATAACATTAGGGAAAAAGAATGCCAATCTGAACTCATTATAAATTTATAATCAAAAGGTACTAAAAACAGGTTGACTAAGCTTATTTATAGTCTTATAGAATTACCCATAACCCTATTATCAACCAACAGAAAACTACAATTATAATGAATAGTGACTAAATAAATAAAACTCCTAATAAATAGAAGCCTGATGTCTAATGAATTCCCAACTCCAACATCCACCCATGGTACCTGTGTAAACCAGTAGTATAGCATCAATCAGTCTATGCTCTATTTACTTCACACAGCCATGACTGACATACCAATATATAAAAGTGAAAATTAACTTGAAGTGGTACCTTAAATTGAGCACGCATAATGATGGCAACGATTTGCAAAGCTTTGATGTGAGAGAGCTACTTGAAGTTCTATGATTAAAATCAAACAGCCAGCCTCGGATCTGCAAGAATGTAGCTTTAACTAAGTAACCATAAAAGAGTACATAATGAATAAGAAAACTTAGTAGAACATCTGTTACATTATTTTCCGACAGGTCAAGGATGGATAGAGAAGATGAAGCATCGAGAAGAGCATCAAGAATCACTCTTGCAAATTGACAACCAAAATGGTTGAATGATAGTTTCAATGAGCACAAGGACCTGACAAAAAAGTAATACAAATCACTAGAAACCTCATATTGTTCTTTCTTATGTTCAGAAAAAAAACTCATTTTGCTCATATATTTTACTGCAGGTAATTTCAAATGTTTAGCATTATAAACAATAGTAATAAATCAGTTTCACGAAACTTTTCTGTATGCTTTGGCAAAATGAACATTCTGATCAAACCAAAAAATGGGTGAGAGAGTGGGGAGATAAGAACAAGATTCTCATATATAATGCATAAGAAGCCACTTGGTCCTCCACCAAGCTTGGCCAGCAAAATTGACTTTGAAAAATCAACGGACATCATAAAAAAGAGCTTTTAGACATGCAATAACTGGGAAGTCAGCCAATCAGGAAGAAAAATTATTGAAAAAATAACATATCAAACACCCAAAACTTAGAATAACAATAGCATCCCTTACAGCAGCACATGTTCCTCCCAATTCAAGGGAATAATGCTATCTTAGTTGTTTAAAGTTTTTGGGTAACTGTTTGTGTAAGTCTCCAAAATATTTTAACAGTGATGTATGCAACTTTATATCTTTACCAAATGTTAGTCACCTGAAAGAAACTTTACCCAAAATTTAATGGTCTGCAAGGGTATTAGTGCAGACCCTGGCAAAACACAGTTCAGGTGAAATTTCTTAATTGCTTATAGCATCTCCACCCACCACTTACCAGCAAGACGAGCATGGAAAAAAATGACAAAAATGCAAAAAGCAACACACGATATACTAGTTGGCTTTACTGCAAATATTTTAAGGCATGCATGTGCATTGTTCCGAGTGTCACCGTTCACCAAACCCAACAAATTATATGCATAATGTACAGCAAGTTGGTAAACAATAATCAATCCTCGCCTTGTAACAATTGATGTACCTTCCAGAAGACAAAAACAGTGCTAGTTCAAGGGGCAAAGAGATGGAATCAGTTCCAAGAAAACTCGATGAGTTTATTGAGAAGTTTTTTATCCTATGTGTCACACACTTTATTAGAAGAGATTCACAAATTTTATGAATGGATTCTGAAGAGAACTTGCAGTGAACAAATTCAACTGATTCTAAAATTTCTTTGTTCCAGCTCAGAAGTTTGCACACACCATCAACCTATAGTGGCATGCCAAATGACTGAATCAGAACTCCACAGCCAAAAATATTAGCTTTCACATCAACTGAAAAGTTCTATGCAATAAAATCGACAAGTAACCAATAGTAGATAACAATATTTGGAAAGAAACATAACTATGTGAAAATAAAAATTTTATTTTCTTGGTTTTGTAACAACTGCTGCAGATATACAAATAACTTTGATTTTAACTTTAATATTTTAACATTAATTCAATGGAAACCGTAAGATTACCCTTCTAACCAGGGTCAGGCCACTTTTAATAGAGCTATCTTCTTTGTTATGAGTGCTTATAATGAATGCATTGATTAGTTTCACACTTTTTTCCTTCAGCATGAGGTGTTTATAAATTATAACGTATCAAAAATCTGTTTTATCTAATACATTAGACGAATGTAGCACTAGCTTTAAGCTTTACCAGAGTTATTCAATCTAAAACTCAGCTTTACAGTTTAATGTACAAGTTATATGCAGATGTAGGCCAAAATCCAACAATGAACAATTTTCACACACTATATTATTAAAATTGTGCTTAAGGAAAGAATTGAACCCACATGCTCCTTAGATCTGATCCATCTTACCACCAAGTGTTGCAATCTGCTCATCCTTAGTAAATGCTGTAAACAAGACAGATAAGTGAACAAAGTGACAAATTCAGTCTCTTAAATGAAAAGTCACGCATGAATATATAAGTCTTCATAAACCCCCATGAAAACACTCATAGTCATTAAAATAAATCTCTTTTGACTAGTCTACTTTTGAAGTGTGAGTAACTATTTGACGTCTTTATCCTTTCTAGAACCAAAGGCAGGAGCCAAAATATGCATTTTCCTCTAACCAAGTTGAAAAAGAAGAGGGGGAGGGGGAGAAAGAAAAAACCTATTGCAGATACTAACGGACTTATGATGTCCCTACAATGCATTGCTTCTATCAATAGGAAAAGTAACTTACAGAAACTTCTTCATGACAAAGAACATTTTGAAGTTTTAGGCATCTACACAAGGAACAAGAAAAAAATGAATTTAATTCTGAAACTTGGTCAGACTCAAACCATCAACAATAGAATACAAAAAAAAACAAATGGCAACAAAAAAGCAGTCGATAACTTAGTTACCTAGCATACTGTCCAAATTGCTGGCAGTGGTAAGATAATTTTAAATAACTGCAAATTGCATTGTTCAGGAGATCCCCTAAACCAATTTGTCTCATTATACTGCCTTCACATGAAAAAAAAATGCCATTGACAAGTCAGCCCGTGCAAACTAAAAGGAAAAGAACCACAGTCATGTTAAAAGGGAGAACCCAATTTAATGGTAAAAATAGATAATGATGATTGTACCAATAGAAATTAACCAAAAAATAGGGAGACAAAGCCATTGTTATATACATGCAACAACTGAAGAAGACAACACTTTATGAAACTTGTTAAAAAGTAAAAGAGTAAATCCTACTGAGAACCATGAGACAGATTTTGTGAAGGATCATCCTTTAAGTTGTAAGTGAGATGGCACTAAGCCGTTAGAAATTTAAATATATAATATCAGTTCTATGTATCTTAATGAATTGAGTTTAGCAACTTTGAAAGTGACTAATTTACAAATAGTCAATTACCAATAATGTTAATAAGCGGTATGAAAATATAAATATGAATTGACAAACGATTAGTTTAGTGCATGGAAAGGCAGGTAGATGATGATGCCTATTTAAGCAAAGTTTTAGCCAAAAGCTAAAATCATACATAGCTTTACTATGAGCCATCGTTCAGCAGAAAAGGAAATCTTAAACTTCGATGGTAAGTTACCCTATAAATTTTTTCAATAATAGAAATTTTAAGGAAAACAAGAATGAAACCTGGCATTTTAATGTCACCAAGACATTCATCAAAAGATGGAAGCAAAGCTATCTCTGCTGCTGCATCTAGACAGCTGTTCTTCAAAGTTAACAAAACAAACTCATAACAATCATTAGAACCTCATTAATAAAACAACAACACTACATGCATATACTCTTCTTTCTAAAAAAGTTGCATACTTCTGTAAATGGGTTTCCCAATACATTTGCTGCCAATCAACTGGTTGGATCACATCTACATTCTCAGTCCATCTTAGCTTGAACAATTCCCTCCATGCTGTGTCAAAATTCAAATGCCTGGAAAAAAAAAAAAAGATTCTCCATAATTTAGAGAATGGTGGCTCCTCCAAATTTCAAATGTAGTTCACAAGTAAAAAATAACTAAAGCTAATACAAACGCATCACAAAAAAGACACTCATGTGCTTCAAACCTTCCACGTTTTCTCCCAATTCTGAAGTCACCATTGGCATACTGATCATCAGTCCAATCGTCAAATGACCTGCCTTAATCAGCAATTGGATAATAATCCTAAACGTTCAGGAGAAACAGGAAAAAAGAAGAAGCTTGCAATATGATATTGCTAGAGCATATATCAACGTACATTGCCATTTGAAGTCTCTGCAAAGCCAATGGAGGTAACTTCGGAATCAGCATATCAAACAATGAGGATAATACGGACCACATAGTACAAGTTTTACAGAACTCATTTACAGCTGGTGCAAAATCATCTCCTGCGAAAAACAAATTTCCAAATCATAAATTTTCAATATTTCATTTTTTGTTCTTCTAGCCATTTCTATCAGTTCTCGGTAAAGGGGTTGGTTTTCACATTTGACCAACAACAACAACAAAAAAGTTTACCGTGAAGAAGCTCGCACTTGACTGCCTCTATGCACAAGGAGAATAAAGATGGAACTTCTTTCATTCTTCCACAAATTCAAGCCTCCGACAGCCTCAAAAACGTTGGTTCAAGTAGCAGGAGACATTCTAAAGGGCAGAGGAAATCGTTCTGTGATGACACGTCATACTCAATTGTTGAGGTCAAATGACTGTAAAATTTTAAAAACTTATCGTCGTTTTTGGTCCGGAAGTGAGGAAAAGTTTCTAGAGCAGGCTAAACCCTAGAAACACCTCCTTCAAAATCAATCTCAGAGCAGGATCACCCAGCAAGAATGAAAACGTAACCAACATAAGGTGGGCACAGAAATAAGACACTTGTAAAAAGATCAAAGCTTTTGCTTACTGTTGCGAATGAAGATCATATCGATACTACCAAGAGCTTCCAATAAAACATCTTCAGAGACTTTGTTCACGAATTCAAGAATTACTCAATACACAAGTGCTTCACCTATGAACTGTTTAGGAAACCAGACTAATAGTCACATTACAACACACTTACAATAGATACTTAAGTCCTACACTTACAATATTCAACAATTACGAAACCAGTTTCATATTCAACATTTAGGGCTGAGTGGACTTCTTGGTGGCACCTCACTACACTTACAATAGATATGTAAGTCCTATCGTGATGTAGCTATCGACCAGATAACTCAAGCCTAAGCATTTTTGCAGCTGAATTCGGGAGAAGAGAAGACCAATATAAGGCATCCATTAATATATGGAGTGGAGAGTTGGTGGGTGTTATTTTATTTGATAATTTTATAACTTTGGTAAAAATGTGTTTTTTTTTTCCTACAAATTTATACTTATTATTTTTATTATAAAAAGTTATTTCAGTTAAAAGTTATTTCAAAAAATTGTTAAAAGGAATTTATGAGCGTAGCTTATAAAGGGAAAATGTAAAAACGAGATGCATCGCATAACCAATTACTAGACTCACAAATTCATAATTCATTCAATTTAATTGGATACTATCATTATATAACATTATTCATGACGTTAGCTGGTACAACATATTAATGACATTTGAGCAACGTACATCATCAAACGCAAGTACTAGTTTATTACATTCTTATATCATGACATACAAGAGACATCTATATAGCAGCCTATAATCTATATGTATATATATAGGGGCCCAACTAATTTAGCTAGCTAAGCTGAATTGCTACATAGGACCATAGTGCTTTAAGTAAAACAACTAGAACATTGCTATTCAGTTCATAGAATCCAATGCCATCATGGTGCTTAGATTCATTGGATTCATGTAGTCCGATGAACCAGTCAATATTTGCTGGACAATGATGCGATTAGCTCGCTCAGTGGGATGAAATGGATCCCAAAATGCATAGACGTTCCTATTCGGGCACAAGTTTGACAAGGAGTTGCATGTTCCCAATCCATTGTAGGGTCCTTGACCACAACATGCTTCCTTTGATGTCACAAATCCTGCTCAATCCATCCATGTAAAAATAAAATATTTTGATTGAGTATGATAATCATTACGAGAAATCTCATATTATATTATAAGAGCACCTAATTTTATAACAAATTTTTATTTTTAAAAAATTTTAATGTTATCTTATTAAGTTAAATTTTAAATTTGTTATATCATTAATATATTTTTTTCTTTAATAATAACAATATTTTAAAGTAAAATAAGACCTGATAAATTAGGTGCAATATTAATTCGGGCTAGTATTACTCCAACCAAACTAAAATACATAAGAACTTAATATCAAATACCTTGATTATTCTCTTAAAATAATTTTAACTAACCAAAATTTCTTTTAAGGCACATAGTGACATAGAGAGAAGGGAACAGTGGATGACATTTATCATTTATGAGTATAGTGGATGACATTAGGATTTAAGAATTTGAGCGAGAGAGAAGCAAACCAAATTTTTGGGGGTTGCTGATGAAATCCATGTTCATTCGTAAGGCATTAGCAGCAACGAAAACATCAGAACCTATCTGGGAGTTGAGTTGTTGAAGCATTTGAACCAATTCCGGGTTGAAAATTCCAGAAGCTTCTTGTAATTCGGGTACACACTCACCATTTCTACTCCTTTGGGCTAACTCGGAAGGAACGCAGCCCAATGGGCCTGTACCTGTTACCAAAACCCTACGGGCCCCCAATTCATATAACCTGAGGAGAATTTTACGGTACTCGGAAACGAGGAAACGTGAGAAAGCTGGAATAGAGTACTGGCGAGATCTGGCGGAGATAGGTGTCAAAAAATAATTGTTTACAAAATCGTTGCCACCAAGTGTTATGAGTACTAGAGCTCCATTTACTAGTCTCTGTGCCTGAGCTGGTCCAATTAGTGAATTCAACCTTCCTTGGTAGTTTTCAAATAATTCAAATTGTCTGAACATCCTTAATATGCTTACCTGCAAATTAAAAAGGTTGAGTATAAACACAAGTAATAGAGACGTGTATATATCGTTCCCATAATTTTAATGGTAAGTCGGGTTCACATAACTATCTGTATGCAATAAAAACTGTTACATTGTTATACATTTGTGACATATAATAGTAGTAATCTACCGTGAATATATAATTAGTTAGACCTACTTACAAATTGATACCCGGTGTCGTTGAGAATTCCAATGCCGGCAGAGGCAAAGTTAGCTCCCACGAGAAGTTTCTGTCCAGTTAACTGAGGACTTAAATATGGCAATGTAGGCTCCGACCCTATTTGCTGACCTTTAATGTGTTTTAGGATACATGTCATATTATACACGTTACTTCACATGACAATAATCATAAAGAAATATTATAAATAATAAAAAAAAAATCTACAACTAAACATCTGTTTCTAAGAATTCAATAAATGTTAATGGTAGCTCTAAAATTACTCATAATACATAATTTAATGTAACAAGGGGTTGCAATCGTGACAGAAACCACCAAAAACATATATGATACAATTAAAAATTCATCGGTTAAAATTAAACTTATCATTAATTGTTAGGCATGGTTATAAAAATAGTCTCTCTCTCTCTTTTTTTTTTTTTTTTTTTCAAATTTTCCACTTTCAGCACACAATTCTTTGTAATATTTCCCCACGGTCTGTTTTCTAAGTCTAAAAAAATATGGCACTTATTTAAAAATTATCTTAAAATTGCGAGGTAACAATCATAACAAACGTGTTAAAAATAATTTATTTTGCATTATTAAGTTCCTTAGAATAAAGATTTTACAAACTAAACCCACTAAATTTTGGATTTTGACTAAATGGATTAAATTTAATTAAAAAGATAATGAACATAATATTTAGGATACAAAGTTTATAAATATATAAAATTTAAGATAAATGTATGTGTAATTAAACACTTAAATTGAATTGTTTTATAAATCTAGGTCTCATTATTTTTTATATACTATTATAAATAATTTACCAGAGAAAAAAATCAATCAGAGCATGAGCACGGTATAAACACAGCATGAGACTAACTTGTGATGTGTAAGTTACATACAATCTGACTCTACATGAAGATTTTTTCCCCCTATTTGAAAGAGAAATTACTGGAAACCATTTAAAAAAAAAAAAACTTACTAATAATGTCCGGGAGGTTAAATCCATTAGAGAATCGGCCAGTGGGACGGTGGGTAGGATAGTCAATGCCGTTGGGAGGAGAGTCAGCACGAGCAGTGGTGGCTAAGTAGTTGTTGTTGCCACTGTCTACAAGTGAGTCCCCAAACACGAAGAAAGCACGAGCTGCCTCGGCTTGAGGTGGTACTAGTATTGTACTGCTCAATATTGCCACTATAATTATATCAATAAACCCATGAGTACTAGACATTGTTGCGCTTATTTTCTTTAATTTCTCTTTGTGGTCAGGCCAAATGGATACTCAGTTTAATTTGTGAATATTGAGAAAGAGTTTGCCATGGTTTATATATAAATATGAGTCCGTGTCTATGTGAGGAGTAGACTTATCTGTCGGAGGGATTTGAGACCCTTTATGACATTAATGGCAGAGATATCTCCTTTTATGTTCGTTAGTATGAAAATTGGAGTATATATTTATATTTTCTAGATACATATAAGAAATATGATTTCTTTTTTTTGGGGGTAATACATTCATATATTTAAATCCACAGACATGGCAAAAACAACTGATCCAAAGTCGATCTTGTAGATGTCTGTGTAGAAATATTGCTAATTTATGCAATGTACAGGAATGGGATTCAAACCCAAGCAATATTGTCTTGAATATTTTTTAGTAAAATCTACAAGTACCTTTTGTATGAAACAATTAATTAAAAAAAAAAAAAACAAGAGATTTGTGGATTCGATCCCCAGTACTTTACTTTAGTGCTGTAAAGGGGAAGGGTGGTATCGGGTTTCTCCGTCCTCATGCTAACTGTTTACTGGGGTGGAGTTTCGAAAAATTTGTGAGGATTGAATATTTCATACTAATAAATAATATATGTATAATTATATTACAAATTAATAAAATTTATAAATAAAAATGAAATAAATTTAATATTATGTTTAATAGATATTAAATATAATGTATAAATTATAGATATAATTAAGTTATTTATTTTTATGATTGTTAAAAAATAAAATAAAATGTATTTTTAATTATAATATTGTATTCTATTAAGTAAAATATATAAAAAATTATTTAAAATGGTAAGTAGTTTGGGGATTTGATGGGGCGTGAACAAAAAAAATTTCTCCATTGAATTTTTTTCATTGTTAAAAAAATTAAAATTTTTCCACAGTTATCTACCTCAGTGGAAACAATTGATAACACTAATTTTAAGAATTTTTTTTTTCCAATCAATCAATATAAACACTTATTTTAAGTGTGAGAAGGGGGATTATTACCTCTATTAAAACTTAAATTCACTATCATTTAAATATAAGATATTTTTATTTATTATTTAAATCGGAGCTAAGATTTTTAAGAGGGTTTACTTAATTAACAACTAAACTATCAAACGATTCTAAAGAAAATGTAGTGATATATTGTTAACTGGCTGTCTGGCTGGCTAATGATTGTTAAAAATGTTATCACAAATTATCCCAAAAATACTTATTATCTTGTTGGCTTAATAGTACCTTTGATATCACAAAAAATTGAACTACATGTTATAATAATTAATTATAAAATATATTGATGACCAATTATTTCAAACGGTAATTTTTTTATTTTTTTTTTATAAATCACCAAATAAAAAATGTTATCAAATGTATTGGTGATTATTTTTACAAAAGATTTAAAAATTATAAAATTTAATTATTTAGTCAAAAATTAAAAATTAAAATTATTATCAAATGAGAGTTAATTAATGGAAAAAATTGCTTTCAATTCGTACAAATTACACCATATATATAAATGCAAAACATTAATTCTAATTTTTTTTTTAAATATAGGTCTCTATTTCTTGCAAGATTAATAATTATTTTATATTTTTAACATATTTTATTATTTTTAAAATATTTATTAATATAACTAAATTATTATTCTCCTTAATAAAAATTGAAAGAAAACAAAAACTCAATACATTAGAAGTTGAAAAAAAAAAAAAAAAAAGCTACACTTGAACAAGTGTCAGAATACGAGAGTACGTTTCATATTATTTGTAGATGGAGTCGGTTATTTTTTATACTATTTGCAAACTTTTATGATTTTCTATAAAATAGTTAAATTTATATAAATTAAATCATAAATAACTTGATCTGTTTGACCAATTTTAAAATGAGGTCAAAACAGGTTAATTTAGACAACCAGCAACTTGTACAAGCGATTTGAGTAAATAACTAAAATTATTAAAGTATTAGGTAATTATTTTTAATTTAATGGTTTGTACTTTGAAATATTCTTGAGATGATATTCAAATTTGTTTCATATTTTATTTTTATATTTTTATCAATTTATACTAACATATTGTTTAGTTTAATTTTATATGTTTTAATTATTGATTATTTATTTTAGACTTAAAATACGTTTTTATTTACAAAAAATTTATGATATATATTTTTGTTAGTGCTAGACTTTAACACCTTAGCTTTCATGTATATATATTGATATTATTTTTATTTTATATTTGTTAATATTTTAATATTTTTTGTTGAAATAATGCTTAAATTAATTTAATTTTTGAAGTCTAATTAACATTTATTATGTTAACAAATTACATAAGTATATGTCGATTCTTGATATAATATGTCAATTTTTTTTACATTATAAAGTTTACTATATGTTAATTGATATATTTAAATGGGTCCACTTATTTATTAAACAAGTTAAATTAGGTTTGCACTTTCTAACATGTTTAATAAATTGATTGAATATAAATCAAGTTTATATAGGTCGGATTATAAATGGATTGACCTCAAACTTGACATGATCCACCGATTTGAGAGCTCTAATTGGATATATCTGTAACGAAGTTTTTATAAGTTTTTCTTTCATCCATTAGGTTAGCATGCACTTGTTGCAGGGTGGCAATCGTGTCGTGTTCGTTCTTGTTATTCGTGTCGAGTTTTCGTGTTAGTTGACACATGAAAAAATTTACTTGAATTTTTTTTGTGTTGTCTATTTATAATAGTAAGAAATAACAAAATCTTTAAAAATATAAAAAAATTATTAATCATTAACAGTACAAATAATTCAATTTATTTATATTCATTAACCGTACAAATAATTCAATTTATTTTACATTACAAAAGCGCACAAAATTAACCATTATATATAAATTAATGTACAAGGATGAAATTGAAACAAATAATTAATAGCTTCCTTGGTTGGATGGAGTCGTTTTCATGAATTATCATGAAATCCATTGTCTCATCGATCGATCGCATCATCACTTGGCAGCATTACAATTTTAGGATCAAAAGGAAGGGATTTGTAAAGAATTAGTATTTATTAGTATGGTTTTTAATCTTCCATCAATTTGGTTGGCATGCACTAGCTGCATGATAGTCATTACCTCTACAAACAAATTTATTTGGGAGAATAACAAAATTAATACCATTTAAAATTTTTAATAATAAAATTAGTACCCTTTGTGTTTAAATTTATATTTTTACAATTAAAAAAATGACTAATATGTCATTTTTTTTTTGATATTTATCCAATTAGAATTGAACGACGATAATTTAGACTTGTTTAATATTGAACGTTCAATATTTTACGTTCAAATTGAATATTGAACGTTCAATATTATTAGAGTGTTAGTTTTGTTACTATAAATTTTAAGGGTGCTATTTTTGATAATTTTTCAATTTATTTTACATTATTATTATTATTACAAAAGCGCACACAAACCCCATTATACATTTATGCAAAACGATAAAATTGAGAGAAATAAATTAAATAGCTTCCTTGGTTGGATGGAGTCGTTTTCATGAATTTATATGACTTCGATTCGAAATATACATTGGATCATCGATCTCGTCACTTGGCAGCACATTACATTACACCCTTAAGATCGAAATTAAGGAAGGGATTTGACAGCTGATAAAGTAACATGCATGTGAATAACATAAAACGACCAATTGTTTTTTTGGGATGTCAAATTGGAGAAAATAAATGGCCTGACTTTAAGTAGTTGAAAGTTAATTATGAACACTATTAGCATGCATGTGAATAAGATAAAACATTAATGTTAAAGATAAAAACAAAAAAATTAATTATATATTATCCCATCTTGTTTAAAAATTATAGTGATGTAGTTTTTATATGTACAATAATTCTTAATTACATTCCTTGAATACAATTTATGATTCGTCCTTATAGTTATAGACTATACAATTTGACAATGCATGTAAATGTAAGTTGAAAATTAATAAATTATGGACTCAACTTAGTGACATACTAAAATGGATGAAAAACGATAATATAAAGAGTGAAAATGCATTTAATCCCAAAAAACACATGTTCTTCATATTTATAGTTTTGCTTTTTAGGACTATCTAACAGGTGAGGTGTGGTCAAGTGAGTTGGGTTGGCTTGCAAGGAAAAGGAGCCGAAGTGTTATTAACTTACCCAGTCATGAGTCATGCATACATAAGCAATGTGGGACTCAATTGAATCATTTTACGAAATCAATGAATTTTAATTTTAATTAGCTCATGAAATCATGAGAAAAAGAGGAAGAAGAGAAGGTTGTTTATTCACATATATATCATTGGATAACTGGCTGTCTCTTCTATACATGGCTCCAGACATATTAATGTTTGATAGATTGAAAGTTAGTCTAATATAATGGTGTGGTAAAATATGAATTTTGAGACAAAAAAAAAAAAAAAAAAAAAAATAAATATATATATGTATATATATATAACCTTTAATGTAAGAGTTAATTATAATAAAATGGTGTTTGCCAAAATGTAAATTATGAAAACTCAAAATAAAAACCTTAAGCAAATGTATGTAACGTGTGATCTAAAATGTGTTTGAAAACATAACCAGCCATAAGGTGAATCTACGAAATAACTTCAATTAGCATTGAAAATGTGTGTAAACATACTTGGGGCATGTTTATAATAATAATTATTCCTAAGCAAGGTTACAAGTTTACAAAATAAGGGAAATCAAAGTCCATATATCAACTGGCCTTTTTTTATGGACAAAGTCTACCTTAACATATTACTTGGTGTTATTTGTCTAAATTAATATGTGGCATTCAATAATTTTAGAAAAAAGAATTATAAAAATTCTTTTATTTTTATAAAATATGGCATTTAGTTTCTTAGGTTATAAAAAGTGTTTTTAAATCACTTTATTTTTGAAAAATGTGTTTTTAAGTTCTTCTACTTGTAAAAAATGTGTCAAATAAGGACAAAATTAATTTTTCATTCGATCTAACGGAATAGCAGATGTGTCACATGCATATTTATATTTTTCGGTATATATATAAGTAAAAAAAATTAATATTTAATTAAAAAATTACTTAATTTTTTTAGTTTTTTTAAAAAAAACTTAAATATAATTTTTAATATAATTTAAATAAAATTTAAATCGTCTAATATTTAAAGTCAAAACTTAGATAATAAATTTTTTATTTAAACTTGATCAAATTCAATAAAATTTAAATATAATTTTCATTGTTTAATATCTAAAATTACAAATTAGACAATGAAAGTTTTATTTAAGTTTAATAGAAAAAAATTGTAAAAAATTAGAGTAATTTTTTAATTAAATTTTTTTTAATTTAATATATATCTATCAAAAAATATAAATATATATGTGACATATGTACTATTCCGTTAAATTTAATGAAAAATTGGATGAAAAATTAATTTTGTCATTGTCTGACACATATTTTACAAAAAAAAGAAACTTTAAAATACATTTTTTATAAATAAATGGACTTAAAAATATTTTTTATAAACTAAATAACTAAATGATACATATTATATAAACAAAAAGATCATTTAACTCTTTACCCATAATTTTATAAGCTCTACTCATTTTGTTACAAATGTGTGACAAAGTCGTTTTTTAAAACAAAAAAAGTCGTGTTGTGTAAAGGATTTATTATTTTTTATATATTATTTATTTATAGCCTTTTAGTTATAAATAATCAAATCATGATTATTTGTGAAAATCTTATGGTTTTTCTTTGAAACTAACCACAGTTGATTAAGCTGCGATATCAAATTGTGGATACTAAAATCAAATATATATTAATATTTAATTTTTTTTATACATATAACAATTAGTATAAAATGCACACTTAGTATAAAACACGCAACATTTTAAATAATTAGATAGAATTATCTTTTAAATAACTAAAGCACATTTTAAATATTATGTTAGTTTTTTTTAATTAAACTAATGCACATTTTCAAATAAATAGTAAAAATAAAAATTATGATTAAATTACGAAAAAAACTACCACCTACTCATAATTCATCCGAACTACCAAAATCAATGCAAAGATGTTATGATATTGATTATAAGCATCATCATCATACCCTCCCATTTCAGTTGCAACTAAGTTTTGAAAAAAATTGTATAGGTTGTACACTGTACCGTTTAACTTTCTTAGTTCTTACGTAAAGATAATTCTCAATAGACATAATTTACGAATCTAAATCATTTGTATTATTTTTAACACAATTTATGAATCTAAATTATTTGTATTATTTTTAACAAGTGTGTTTTGGACTCACAAGTCACAGTGTCTCGACTTGAAATTGTTTCCTTTTTAATTGTTAAGGAAATTAAAAAAATTCCTTGTGAAAAGAGAAACTGAAGTCCTAATCAAATCAATATTATATCTACGAGTTGATGGTGATACTATTTGCAATTAGTTTCGACCAACTTTTTCGGTAAGTAATGTACACATTTTGTCAACAAAAACAATAAATTCCTACACCAACAGACAATCTTGAACCTTTTTGTCAGTCCAACCAGACAACACTCAACTTAGTCAACTGCCATAAATCATAGAACATATTTGAAGTATCCATATCTTCTTCTATTATAGTGACTTATTATCAATGCATATTTAATTGTCAATGTCTCGTTGGTTAATTAGAAAAAATTATTTATTATTTTTAAAATAAGTAATGAAATAATTTTTTAAATTAATAAAATATAAAATTAATGTAATTATTTTTTAAAAAAATATAACAATTTAATACTTAATAAATAAAATAATTTTTTGAAGATATATTTCAAAAAATAATAAATAATATTACCATTAATGGGTATCTACATTTTTCATCTTGGTTTTAATTTTTTGGGGTTCATTTCAATTTATTGTATGTACAAGTGTGAAACGTTTGATATGAGAAGACAAACTTGACCCACACGGTATAACAATATAAGAAAGATATTTGAGTAAAAATAAATTGCTACTGTTTTTCCAGATTAAATTAGCACGTGCTATGTTTGATTCACACAATCTTAGTGTCACATATACTTAGATTTAGTTTTAAAAATTATTATTTTTGTATGATATAGCACTAAATTCGCACTATTTTTGTAAAAAACACGTATTAAAACAATTTTGTTCAATCATGATTTTTTTTTTGGTCATAATATGGTTCACCAGGATGTAGGGAGGATAAGACCACAGCCACACACTACTACACTACCAAGGATCATCGCAAAAGGCCTGAGTGGACTTCCTAGTTGGATTTTTTACCAATCACCAAAATACCTAAGGCCGTGTTCAAACTTGACCTTGAGACGCTGGTTCCAAGCTTCAAACTCGCATTCCAGCTATTAAGTGGGGCCAAAAATTTATGCAGAGTATTCAACTAACTGAACTACCGATTTTATGGTTCAATCATGATATTTTAATGAAATAATATTTTGAAGATCTTTTTTGCTAGCATTCCTAGTGGACTTGTGGTCCATTTTACTGGGCCGTATCATCTGGGTTGCGTAACGTCAACTTAAAGAGCGAGTTAAGAGCCCAAAAGGAGATAGCTAATTATATATGTCATATAACTCTTGAAGCGCAGCCACAGAATCCATTTTAAAAAGTACAGGGATTTAAAACAATGTGTTTAGTATACCTAAATCAATCAAATAATATTTTTTTAATCTATGTTTTCAAAGAATTTTATAGTACTTTAATTTCCCAATTAATTTTAATTTAACATCCAAATTCATAAAATAGTTTCAATTAATACTCTAATTCATAAAATATTTCTAATTTATTATCATAATTAATATATTTAGTACCCCATTTTTTTATTTTACAAATTAAATGTTAGAATTAATTAATGAATTGAGATATCAAATTAAAACACTTCAAACACATAGATAAAAATGAGTACCAATTAATTAACCTAGTACCACTTTAATATTTGATCTAAAATGACCACCAACAAAGGAGCTCGATCAAAGTTGAAGCTGAAATAAAACTTAAAATCAAATACTACATACAAATCTTGTCACCACTCACTTATATAATCCCTTCTTTTCTTCTAGTTGCAAGGCAAAGATTGCTCTACTAGCCAATTGTTAGTGTTGTTCAATTCTTCCATAACAGAGCCAATTGAAAGTGGAGTATTTTTCACTTTTTTTTTAAGGTTAATCAATTAATTGAAAGTTTATTAAAAGTGAGAATACCCCCACTTTCTTTTTTAAAGCTTTTTTTTTTTTTTTAATATCAATAAGTATGAAAAAAGTGAAATATGATTAAAGCGGTGGCACGAGTGTTACATCATTTGCTTAATTTATAATTATTATAAAAATTGTATAATTGTATATAATAGAGACATATGTAAAAAAAAAAAAAAGTTGCTTGATTGTGATTTAATTATTTTTTTTTTCAAGAAACTTGTGAGTTGTGACTTAATACCATACAATCTCATTTGGGCATGTAAAAATATAATATATAGTGTTTAAGTCTCAATTTCTCTTATTTGAATAGAGTGGTTATTTAAAAAAAATGCTTTTTTTTTTAATAATGGATAATTAATTCAAAAAAATAAGTGGGAAAAAAGTCCGCAGTTAGGTTTGTTTTGTTGCATTTATGATTTATCTAGCGCTAACAAGCGGAGGTCATCCTATGTTGTTGGCTTGTTGCTGTAGTATTTGGATAAGTGTCAGCACATAGATCATGATGCTATGTCATTCGGACATTCTTCTATCTCCATTCAGCAACTTTTCCTGTGTGGTTATCTTGATTCTAAATGATCCAACTATAAAATATATTGTACTTTGTTAGTATTTATTAATGCATGGTTATCAGTTTGGCGAAAAAAGAAAGAAGATATTCTCTCATTTTCATCTGAGTAAGAAACATAGTTTTTATTTCATAATTACAGAAATTGAGAAAAAAACAACCAAAGTTGTCCAACATTATTCATCTACAATCTTATCCATTTTATAGATTCCGGTAGGAGTGGACATTTTTTTTCAAAAGCCGATCAACTAATTTAAGTTTAGATCCAAATTGAGTCTTTTTTTTTTTTTTTTAAGGTTGGTTGGTCCAGTAGGTCCAAAATATTACAAAATCGACTTTGTCGATTCGATTGTAGGTCTTTCAAAAATAAAAAACTGACAAAACTGAACTGATTTACACTTTTATATATTATATAACAAATGTTATAAAAAATAAATAAAATGAAGTATTAATTAATATTATACAAATATAAAATGTAAAAGTCCTAAACAAGTATTTAGCGTGTATAATCATGATTTTAAATTTATGAAAGTAAGTAGTGGAGCATCAAATATGAAGTATCAATAATGAGATATCATTTTTATATGTTACATATTGATAGCTTTAAAATTATCAAGCATTAGATATGAGCAATGATAGTAATTCTTATAACCGATAGTAACATATCTCTAGCTTTAAAAAAAGTGTTTGTAAGTGTAAAATATTGTTTATATTTTTTATTGCATTTTTTATTATGATAATAATTTTTAAGTAAAGTTATAGGTCCAAAATCGCCAAACCAACCTTCTTCAAATCGATATTGTAGGTTGGCTTGAATGTTGGTTTTTTAGAGATTATAGGTCTGCTAAAGTTTTGAATTTTTTAAAACTGCTAAGATAAGGTCGGTTTGTAAAATGACTTAATAATAGACCTATCAAACCTACACCCACCCCTAATTTCCGAAGTTCGCGAATCACAAAACAAAGAAAAAAAAATTCAATTAATTGAGTCAAACGATAGTCTAAATTTTTACAATAAAATATCAATTAAAGTAGGATCAAATGTTCAATTATAAAGTTTAAATTTGCGTTTTAATGTTAAACTTATACACAAATTTTATACATTTTTTTGTGGGTACACAAATTTTTAAAGATTGACACTTGCCTTTTAAGTAATAAACTATAATAATATTAATGTATGACAATAATTTTATTCTTAAATTTTAATAAAAATATTTCATAAAAAAATAAAATGAAAGTAATTTTATTTTCTTCCTTTCTTAAATAAACAAAGTGCATGAAATAATAAATATATTTATTTTTTATTTTTTTGTCTTTAGTAAAAGAATGAGTTACGTTAAACTTTAATCGGTTATTAAGATAAATTATTCATTTTACAATATTATGGTATTTTAAATCAATACATTCATCAAGTGATATAAGATAATAAAATATTTATAATATTATTTATTAATTAAATTAATTATATATTTAAATTACGTTAAAAATTATAAAATTTATAAGTAATTATAAGACTTAATTATTTTAAAAATTAATTTAAAAAATTTGATGTTTCTCATATAAAATTTATAAATAATTGTATGCATTTAATAATTTAATAATACTTTAGAAAATAGGTCGAAATAGACCCCATTTAATATTTGTAATCTATGATGACCTCCACTTGTAATTTTTATTTAAAATTACATTTTTATCCTTAGTACATATTGTTAGGCACTCTTGAATTTTTCATTGTTAAGTTTTTGTCTCAATTCGTCTAATTTTAGATAGTCTAGTTGGACATGTGTCCAATTCAGTTTCGGTGAGTAGGGTCGTCGGCAAATAAAAATCTGATCAGTTGGATAGCCGTTCAATTTTAGGCAATCTAGTTAAACATATATCTAACTCGGCTCCGATGAGTGGGGTTGCCGACTGATCAAAATTTAGTTAGTTAGACAACTGTCCAGTTCTAAATAGTCTAATTGGACATGCATTCAATCAAAATTAATTATAATTAATCAATAAAATTAAACATATTTTTATATAAAAAAATCAAATGGAAAGAATCATATCTAAATTTTAATAAATATATATCATGATAGCATATAACTTAGGGGTGAGTAGTGGATCGAAATTGTCTGTTTTTCACCAATCCAAATCCGATCCGATCCGAAGCAGATTTGAAGATTTCTAATCCGAATTCGATCCGATAATGTAGTCAATCCGAACCAATCCGAATCCGAGCAGATCGAATTTTTCGGATCAGATAGGTCGGATTGAAATTATAATTTATTTTTTATTATTATCATATATAAAACACAATATATACTAATATTTAAATTTTAAATTGGTATATTTTTTTAGTAAAACTTATTTATTTATACTCATAAATTAGATAATCAAAATAATAAAAATTATACTATTGAATATTATTAATTATTATAGAGAATTTAACATTTTTATTTTTTAAAAAACTAAAATAATAATTTAATGTAATTGTGATATGTATAATATTTAAATATAACACATTAAAAATAAATATACATTTATTTATAATTTTAATAGTAATTCAGTCCGGATCGAATTACAGCGGATTATAAAATCTGTCAATCCGAATCCGAACGAATTGTATACTTTTCAATCCGAATCCGATTCGACTACAAAATATATCAATCTAATCCGATCCGAATTCAACAGATCAGATCAAATTTATTAATTTAAGCGAATCGATCGGATTATTTGCTCGCCACTAATATAACCAATAAGAAAAATCAAAGCTATCATTTGTTTCACTTGATGGAACAGAATCACAGATATGATCCGTTCTGTTCCAACGCGTAATGGTCAATGGTTAAGAATCTTAAGACGAACAATAGGGAAGAAAAAAAAACACAAATTTACAGAAGCGAAAGAAAACAAACTTTAAGAGATAAAAATTAACTCTGGTCTTATGATCTTAGGGTTTCAATTTTCTCAAACCTGTGAATTTGTCAGAGCTAAAAATGCGGCCCAATTGTTGCCACTCATCTCTCGCTTTCCTTCTTAAGTTCCTTAATTTTCTGCAAGCTTTCATAGGATTATCAATCATAATTTACTCCATATGGATGCTCGATCAATGGAACAATCATATTCCAATTTCTCCTCCACCTTCCGCTCCTTATCCTTCGTCTCTCTCCCTCCTCTCCAACCCAGACACTGCTAGCTCTTCCCGTCAGATCGCTTCTTTGCGTCTGGTCGTCGAATTGGTTTCGGGGTTAGATGGAGGTCACGAGCTCAACATGCAATCATTTCAACTTCCCGCTCCTTGGTATTTCTAAATTTCTGAAATTTGTGTCTTAATTACGATATTTTTAGTTAGTTGGGTTTGAATTCGATTCTGTTGAGTCTTTGCATCTGGTAATGAATTTAGAATTTAATAAAATGACAATTAAATGTTCTTGATCATATTCTAATCTTTTATGGCAGTCAGCAAGCTGAAATGGAAGTAAGGAATGTTAGTAGCTGTAAATGCTTTGACCCTTACTCCCCAACTTTCCCCATTGGCTAGTCTAATGTTACTTGCTTGGCATGCTATTGAGTCAATTTGTAGGTCTTGCCATGTATTGCAATGAATATTGAATACATGACCTTCGGGTTTTGAAAGTGTAGCTTTTGGGGTGTTTTACTGTGATTTTACTAGCTAAGACTTTCTGATTCTGTCAAATTGTTGACAACTGTTTCAATGGAAAATTTGAGAGTTATTGTGATTGGAAGTTTGCGCCAGTACTGTAGTTATTTAGCAAGGTCTTCTTTTGTTGTTGGCTTATTGCAGGTTTATCTATTCTTTCATGGGAGTGGGCATTTTGTTGTGTTTTGTTACTTTTATAGGCTGGATTGCAGCTGAAGCAATTAATGGCTGCTGCCTGTGTTTTGTATCCTTCGAATTTATGGTTTTCTTTTTCTTGCAAGCTAAAGAAATGGTTTTCCCTTGTCTGCGAAAATGCTATGTGACAAACATCTAAAAATTCGATCAATGGTTCCCTTATCCTTTGGAATCATAAAGCATTTGTTATTATTGCTTAGTTTTTTTTTTTTCCTGGATCAAACAAGTAAAGTTGGGGAAAATATTTTCTTATATTTCTGTGGCATATGATCCCAAATTTGCTCTTGTTGAAAGTTCTTGAAACTTGCTGAAGTGGACTAATAGCTGAAAGACTGCATATTTTGCACCTTCCTCATTCCTGACGAACTTGTGGATTAGAATACCATTTTTGATACTGAAATCAAACACCCTTATACTCTGAGCCTATTTTTTTCTTTTTGCTAATTAATTCTGAACTTAATGTATTATGAGGCATTGAACTTAAGTTTTGTAACATGGTTTCTTCTACTTTTAATGTAAAATGATACGAAACAACTTGATTTTGATCCACGATTTCAATATGGAGCTTACTTTTGAGCTTTGGCCCTTAACTAACTTTTAGTACACCCTTAACTAACTTTTAGTACACCCTACTCAAAACTATAATCATCATGTTAGAAGCGGCTATGGTGGCATTCATTGCAATTGATCATCATTGGGAAAAGGTCTCTCTCTTGACTATCTCTCTTCTTTCTTCTAATGAATTCATTGGCTTACAATATGCTCAAGTATTCTATTGCATTATTCTATATATATATATATATATATATATATATATATATCTTAGGATCTTCCATTTGATCCAACTGGCGATCTCCAAAGTTTTCGATCTTTTGTTGAAGACAATGTTGAAATCTTTAAATGGGTTGGCATCTCTGTGGTTGTGATACAGGTATCTCATAGTATGTAATGCTCTTACTTTTGTTATTGAACATCATTCTGTTTTATGATTACAGTTTGTGTTCTTTGAATTTATTGTTTCCATTAGAGATTGTATTTAGGAAATTAGGGACCTCCCCTCTTCTTTCCGTAGAGCAATCAAGTTGTTACTTCGCAGAATCCTTTTATAACTACTTCAAAAGGATGGGCTTCGTTTGGGACCTTGGAGCATCTGTACTGTATGTTGGCTTAGTATATTGATTGTTTTCCTTACAATCACCTTGCAAAAATTTCAGGCATTATCTCTTCTTCTTGCTATAGTTCTGAGAGCCATGGTGTCTAATAGAAAAGCTGACCATGATGATGAAGATGATTTTGAGATTAGGGGTAGAACTCGGGAGCCATTGCTTAATTCACAGTCAAGTTATGCATCTGGGTCGATAAAGAGTGATGGCAGAGGGACTCACTCTGACATTTGGAGCTCAAGGATAAGAGATAAGGTATAAAGTTTTTTTTTTTTTTTTTTTATAAAAAGAAGATAAAAGGTTAAACGAATTTTATTTTGAAGTAGCTTTAATGTTATTTGGACCGTTAATATTCCTTGATTGTCAGTTTATAGTTTTTAATCTTGAAAAGGATAAAAGTATAAATTAACGGGTTTCTTGAATATGAATGGAAGCATGCACGGATAAACCTCGGCTCAAGTAATGGTAATTGTCCTTGTGAATGTGAACCCTGTCGTACATACTGCAGTGATAATTGGCTTTTGATTTTATAAATTCTACAATTCATCAGAATATATCAACTACAGTGTTAACTTGTAAATAATCCGAGTTTTATTTTGTTGTTTTTTTATTTCTTTTTCAATTTCGACCGCATTCAAATGGAATGATGTTCAACATTATTTGCTTATGATTTCATTCATGCTAACGTACGTTTCTTCTTTGTCGTGAATCACTACGGTATGGTTTAAACCCTGGTGAGAAGTATAATCCTTTGAATCAGAATGCATCAAGGAGCATGAAATCCAGCTAGTGAAGATGTTTCAAAATTAACAGTCTCATAACACAGTAAACGAAGCAGCAGTGTTTTCTTAGTTTCTCGTTCATGCTGAGTCGGAGTGCACACATCAAACTCTCTAGTTAGCCGTTCTTTTTGGCTGTTGTATAAAGCAAAGGATCATGTATAGATGCATTTGAATAAACAGCCAAGAATCTAGCAACAACTCTTTTCGAGAGGAAGAAATAATGTAATATCAATTGAACTAAAAGAGTAATATTAAAAAAAGAATTAACATTAACATTCGAGTTTCTAGCAAATGAAAAAAAAAAAAAATCTGTTGGTCTATTGCACATAGATATTTAAGCGAGCTTCGGTGGCATCACAAATAAGGGAGGAAAAAACTTTGTTTGAGATTTTATGCATTTATGTGAGGATCAAATATTTTCAGTTTGTAATTAAAAAAAAAAATTCTTCAGTTGGTAAGCATGCATAACATCACAAGGAAACCATTGCAGTAATTGATGCTTTGCTGCGAAAAACATTGGAACTCATACGACAAATTAATTACTTTGGACCATCGTTAAGCTTTTAGTAAAAGAAGAGTAATATTAAGAATTATGATCACATTGGATGCCAGTACTCAATCTAAATTATTAAATTTAAAAATAATAATAATTAAATTAATGGTCATTCATATTAATTTAAAAGATTATTTTTCCCTCTTTTTTCTAATTTTAATGGTTTAAATTAAATATTGGTATAGGACAACTAAAAAGATGTAGCATTTCCCGTAAAAGAATGGACAAAATGTCTAAAAAATAACATCATTATTTGTGCCAATACACAATATAAAGGCCTTATTTAATGAAATCAGATTGTTAAAACATTGGCATAATTGAATTTAAAACAAAATTATCCTACGTACTCACTCTTCAACAAAAACACAAAATTATAGTGTTCATTGCATTTGTAAAAAATTTGAGAGATGAGAGATGTTATGGTCACCCATATTTGCACGTAATTTTGCATTCAAACCTCTTTTACGTTAAAATTATTTTGAAAAAAAAAAAAAAAAAAAAAGTAATTTAATAATAATGAAGTGCTCCTCTTGGAGAGATTATAAGCATTCCAAGAATCATGACTAGTTCAGGCATACGTAAGAAAATGACGTGGAGTTACTAAAATAAAATAAAGATAAAAATTAGTCCTTTTTGTAATGTTAACATATTTTTCGAAAGAAAAAGACCAGATAGTAATACAAAATCAGCCAGCAGAACAACGTTCATTATAACAAATTATCAAATGATTGACCTCAAAAGATTTGCATCATTATACAATTAGCATGTTTTTCGATCACCCTCGTTTAATTAAAAATACACCATAATGAGAGTTACAATTAAATTAAATTTCAAAAGAAATTAAGTACCTTCTTTCAAATCTTGCCTGTCAAGTCAACCACAGACTCCTCCACAAGCTCTTCAAGCAGTTTCCCCTGGATTTCCTTCCCTAAATTATCTATTTCCAATGTCATTTGATCAAGCCACCCTTCACCCACAACTTCATTCCTTACCACCCTCTCCACCACCAGGCTGTGATGGTCCCCATCTCGAATATCCCCTGAAACACAGCTCACCTCTTCAGAAAACCATTCCTTCATTTGGGTCCACACACAATCCACTAATATGGGGGAGTCACCCTTCAAGAACCTGCCTTCGTCCCTGCAACATGACCTCCCCCTTATCCCTCCATGAGACCCATAACCAGTGATCTCTGCTAGGACTGTATTGACAGAATCAAATACAAGCTTCCTACTTGCCCGTAGTTGCCATCGCTTTGCCTCTTGCAGAGGCTCTTTGTCACTCACGTTTGCATAGTTCTCTCTTAAAGATGGGTCTAATGGACTATCAAGTGAATGCCATCTAGCTAAAAATGAATCGTACAACACTTCCCTATCTAGGCCAACTACTGATAAAAGAGTTTCAACAGATGCATGCCAATCTTCTTCTTTTTCCTGATCGACTGTGGAACATATTGAGGATTTTAAGGGAAATGGCGTGGCTGTTTCAGCACAATAGTCATCCCAGGATAGAGTCCTTGCAATTGATTCTATAGGTGGTGATTTGTCAATCAAATTAGACTTCACGACATCCTTTCCTGTTTTAACATGTACCACCATGAAACAAGCAAGAAAGGAGTTTTGTGTGTGTGTGGAGAGAAAGAGAAGTAGACATGAAGTAGATAAAGAACTCACCTTTCTGCTCTGGCTTCACAAGGCCGGAGGAATCTCGAGTTATCTTGTTATCCTCTTCAAATGGTGGCTCTAACACTGAGATTGGACTTGGCTGATTCAGATTCTCACTTAAATTCACAGGCAACATTTCCTTTGCAAGAGACAACCCTGTCTGCAGATAGTAAGAGCAAACTATTTGAAACAATCTTAATGCAAAAACGTCAGGCATTAAGAAGTTCCAGAAGGACTGAAAACTGATTAAAAGGAGCAGTTTAGGACTGAAAAAATGTTTAAAAGGAGTAGTTTATGATTTCATAGTTGTTCTTTGCTCATTTATTACAAGGTGCCATGAAACATGAATGAATCATGTCAAAAACAATGTCAAAGCTTTGTACACTATCCAACTTAAAGCCTACTGAAATTGTACAGCAAACTTTGACCATGAGAATCAAGCAAGTATATACATATATGATTAAAGAACATTAAAAAAAATTTCGATCAATTAAAAACAATTTTAAGAGGTGAGGTCCTGAGGAAGTGGATGCAAAGAAAGATTTTTCAAAGAGCAGGCATACCTCTGGTTGGACTCCTTTTTTAAGATTTAGGATGGTTACATCAAGGGGTTTTTTGCTTGATGATCCACATGGAACCGTAGACAAATACTCTTCGAGGCTACTCTTATTAACACACTGAGATGCAGCATTGCTAATTTGAACAGATGAAACTGGTGATCCAGAGCTTTCAGAAGAGACAGGTAGAGATTCAACTTTGGCTTGAGATGATAAAGATTTTCTTTTACTTGATTTCTTGTTCCTAGAGAAAAATAAACTTGAAACTTTTCCTTTCAATGATGACTTTACACTCTTTGCTTTAGTCAGCTCCTTTGGAACATCCACCTCGCCACATATTGGATCTGAAACTTGAACATGCCTGCCATCATATACTGTTGACAAAACAGGTACAGAGTTTGACCTAAGAAGATCTCTAGGAGAACTTTCACCACACTCTTTATTTGAGTCAGTAGTGAAGGATGAACGTGGCTCCCTTGATTCTTGCTCCTTCATAACACCCTCATCCTCCAAATTGACACACTTCTTTGTATCTAAAAGAGCAAGCATTTCACCTAACGTACTTGAGCTTCTACGAACGTGCCTTTGTTCCTGGGAATTCCCATTTGATGCCATCATGGACCATCTTTCAGAGAGTCGCTTTTTTGCTTCTCTGCATACAGATGACTCTGGAGAACATGAGGCACGGCCAAATGAGGAAGACATTGGACTGTCAAACCTATTGATATAGTCCCACGAATGCCTGGATGAAGGTGACAAGACTTCAGAATCACTGAGATTCCCTGCCGCATAGGCATTTTCGGACTTATTAAATGAACTCTCATCACCAGTATAGCCATTGGAAAACACAGAAGAAATGAGAGTTTCATCCCTCCGATGACCCATTAAATTTTTATCCATCTGTCCTGCAATCTCTTCTGCCACTTCCTTTGATTCTTGTGCCTCATCATCTTCCAATTCCTCATAGATGTTTTCGCCATGTAATACTCTTGGTGATGAGATGGGGGAGGAAGCCACTGCCATGATGTCATGAGTCTTCCCAGGGCTAGGCTTTAATACCACTATTCGAGTAGGCTGAATAGGATATTCGTCAAACTTCTGATTGGAAACAATGGGAGAATGTCCTGGGCTGTCTACGCCCCATACAGCTGCCTGACCCACCTGGGTTGTTTTCTTCATTTGCCTCTCGCCCCTCTTCCCAGTTTCAGAAGATTTGTGGGTTTCAACTATCTTTGAAGGTTTAAGAACAGTGATTCGCTTAGTCTCAAGAGGTTGAGCAGACTGTAAATCATACAGATCCCGGGAAAATAAAGAGTTTGGTTCTTGAAGAAACTTGACGAATAACTCCTTATTGGAACTTAAAACTTCCAGAGCATCTTGAAAATCTTTGGACTGACGAAGCTTCTCGTCTGTAGCCAGTCGTTTTGCTTCCACAAACTTTTGACGAACGAGGGCCATCTTCTTGTCATCAATGTTTTCGTTGAACTTTCCTTTCTGAGGTGATTTATTTCGTAAGTTAGTTGAGTTTTGAGGTTGCTGCCACACTTCATAAACATCTTTATATTCGTTCTGCTTAGGTGATTGACGGACGTCATAAAGCATCCTCTCGGATAGGCCATCACCTTCCTGCCAACAACCTGAAGGTATATCTGAATTAGTGAACATAGATCTTGAGTAGCTATTTATATTGCATCTTTTAGAAGCTGAATGAGGCTGCTGCTGTGGAAGTGCATCAAGCCCCATCAACTTGGCAACGACATTGGGTGGGCTGTCTCTGTATTGCATTTCTTTTGACATTTCTTGGTCTATGAGCATCTTTATAGGCATTCCATTAACTTTCTTGTTTGATGAAGTTCTCCTTAATTCGGAAACAATCTACACATGCCAAACAAATGTAATATTACTCAGAACTCAGCAGATTATTTTATTGAAATAATAGCAAAGAATTTGCAATGAAGCTGGATTCAATTGTCAGTGTTCTATCACTGCATTAAATCTTTTGATAATCACCTGTTTGTCCTCTATCTTTTCTCCAAAGGAGGAACCCATCCTACTGACATCTGATCTACTTCTCGAGAGTGAAGATCCTATCAATCAATCAGATTTTGTCTACAATTAATGTACTGGATTGTAATGTCATACATACAGAAACATACCAAAACGGTCACAAGTAATGTTACTGCTGATTTTTTGAACTTTGCAATTCATAAATAACACATTATCAGTTTTGTATTTCCTATCTAACAGACAAACTATCAAATCAAAATTAATCAACCTTTTTCCCTTTTTTGATACATTCTTTAACTTTAATTAGCACCTAAATGACAAAACCAATGCACAGATTGCTAACACGGAAATCCTCTACTTTTTGACTTTGATTAAAAAATCCAAGAAATACTCATCTGTCAATAAAATATGTATGTGTGTGAGCTTGTGTATGGAATTACCATCATGGTACTGGTAGGGTTTGTCTGCGAGCAGCCTGTTTCCAGCAATCCCTGTACTCAAATCAAAAAGGTTCACCATCCTTCCCAAGCATCCTGGGAGAGGCTTCTCTCTGTTTTGAGCTTTCATGCTTTGAATACATTAATCTCAATGCCTGCAATTTGAAAGAAACTTAAATTTATCAACTCTCGTATGGCCAAAAAGAAGTCCAGAGAAGAACTAAACTGGAAACATCATCATTATATTGAACATAAAACATAAAAGGGCGGCTCGCAACAGCCAAAAAAAATATTCAAGCCAGAAGAGAGCGACAAAGCACTTTGTACAGGAAAAAAAGGGAATATTAAAGGAGTTAAAAGGAGTAACTTTTGAAGGTCATCAAAAGAATTTGTACACTTGCTTAATATTTAAAAGAGGACTCCTTACGGAAAGCTAAAAATCTTAGAGCTCAGGAAGAGCAGCTTGTCATTTTTCCCAAGAAAAAGGTACGTCATATAGGTTTGTTGAGGCATAAGCCACAAAGTCGCAGGAACAAAAGATTGAGAGAGAAAGAGAGATCCATAGAATTAGAGAGGAAAGTTTATTAAAACACTAGCAAAAATAGCCTTCATTTAGGAGCAAAACAGAGCGAAAATACGGCATATTCACTTGAATTATCAAATCAATTTATGCTTTCACTTCAAGCTCCGTAGACAAACTTTTTAAGCAACGGAACTAAAGCAATTCAATATAAGTAATCACCATACATTAAGAAAAAAAAAATCAATATCACCATTCATCATAGCATCAGAGGCGAAAATAGAAAAAGGAAAAATATAGATAAAGTTCTCAAAGAAACCACATTAACTTTAATTAACACCCTCTAAATTGTAAAAGATAAACATTAACAAAACCAAATTAATCAACAAAATGGTAAAAACAAAGCATTTAATAGTGCACATATGGCAAAATAGAATAATTGCTCTAGTTGTAACAAAAAGCAAGAGACTTTGTGCAAATAATATAGTGAAAAAGCTGTTATCATTACCAATTTACAGCCATAAAGCGTAATGCAAATCTAGAGAGAGGGAGAGAGAAAGAATAAAATCCAATCAGCAGCAAAATCAAAAGCTTCAAAAAGTTTGAGATCGAAGATAAGTCTAGAAATCCCACATAAATTAAGCAAAAGAAGGACACAAATTAAGTTAAAACTAACTTTGAGCTAAGAAGGCAGGAGCCTAGGAGACATTTTAAAGAAAACATTTTTATTCCGTAGAGGGAGGGAAAGGCACCAGAAAGAAGAGAGGCAAGAAGAACTGAAACCTGGGAAAGTAACCGGAAACTGACAATCCGGTTACAATGTGGCCGGATATTCGCCGGAGTAACTGTCCCGATCTGACGAGTCGACCAGATCAGCAGCTCCGCATTTGTCTGTCCTCGTGAGAACGTGTGAGTGTGTGTGACTAAGAGAAGAGAGAGAGAGGTGGGTAGTTTTGGACTTTTAGTTACAGGTTACTCTTTCTTCGCAGTGACCGCTTGCGTTGTGCTTCTTTCTCTCTGCGTACGTGTCGGACTTCAAATGCTATTGCATAATTGTGATTGATTTATGAGTTTCGATTACGGAGAGCGTGAGAGCGATAGAGGATAGAGAGCGTGAGAGCGATAGAGAGCGCCAAAAAATAAAAAAATCGGATAAATAGTCAAATAAATAAAATATCAATTTTTAGTCTTATTATTGGATATATATTTTTATTTAAAAAATTATTTAAAATAATACTCATAAAATTTATAACAATAAAAATAATATTAATATTTTAAATTAAAAATAATATAAAATAATATTATTTTTATTATTATATACAGATATTAATTTTATAATTTTTTTTATATTTTAATAATATTTATTATAAAATTGAGTATCATGTTCTTAGAGAAAAGAAAAAGAAAAAAAAAATAACATGTACATTCTATATACCTAGAGAATTTTTTTATATTATAAATGTATCAAATAAAAATTATGAATATAATAGAATAAAAATAGACACAAATTAAAAATTAAATGTACAAAAAATAAATATTAAATTCTAAAATATAAAAATTAAAAAATTTAAATTTAAATTTATTTTAAAATATATTTAATTTTTAATATATTTGTTATATAGTAAAAAAAATTATATTCCTGTCACAGGTCTAAGACATGATAATTATTTTGTTTCGTACATGCCCTGTCACAAGTTTAAGACACATGATAATTATTTTGTTTTGTAGATTCGCTGTAATTATTTTTATTATGATGTGTGCCTAATTTGCAAAAGAGTTGCCACGACAATACGGCATTGAAAAAATCATGTCGCTTTATATTGGGAGTATGTCATAAATCATATTAAGCATTTTCGATATAATTTTTAATATAAAATACTCACATATAAATAAAATTCAAACTCACAACTTTAACATATTCAATAAAAATAAATACTATTTTATGATAAAATAATTGACAAAACATATTCAATATTAATATTAAAAATGTTTTTGTTTTCCACTTTTACATTACTTTATTACATCAATAGTTAATTTATGATTAAAATTAAACATGTGTAATAGTTGTCTAAAATTTGTCATACATTTATAGCATCGTTGTGTTCTGACAACATTTTTTTTCCTATCTAAAATATATGTAAATTTTTTTAATAAAAAAATAGGTATTTTGATTTGATAATATTTATGAGACAACTTTAATAAGGGATGCTTTTATTTTTAAACTCTCGTTATTTTTATACATATATTTAAAAATATTTTATTTATATATATATATTTTAAAACACAAATGTCTTTGACGCTCATAGAGAACATTATAATAATAACAAATTATGCTATATCTTCTAAAAAAGTTCTAAAATATGGCAGGAACGAAATATCATTAATCTATTTTAAAAATAATTATATATATATTAAATAAATATTTTATTATAATAATATATTGCTAATTTTTATATAAATAGTTTAGTATATATCAATAATATTTAACAAAAATGTATATAAAGTGATATAAATTATGAATAAAGTGAATAAATACATTCACGTATTTTGTAAGCATTAGTGATATACTAAGGATTATAATAGCATATTATATAAAAAATACTTAATATGTGATCATTTCAAAATAACAGTTAAAAAAACTTAATTTTTAACATATTTAGTCTATTAACAGTTAAAATTTAACTTATTTTTTGTCAATTATCTTTAAATTTAGCTTAATTATTAAATTATCAAAAATGATAAAGCTAGTGAGCGAAAAATACCTATATTATATTATTACACATTTTATTATAATAATTTTTTTGGATTTATTTGAACTTTACTTTCTATAAAAATTTTAATATTCTTTTGACCTTTAATTTTAATTCATTTTTATTTATATTAATCAATTTATCATATATATATATATTTTAAATATAATATTAAGCTTAAAATTTTAAATTATATAATATTTCTTATATTTTCATATATATATATATATTTAATTTTAATACTTATAAATTGATGTATTTAATTAAGATTTTTATTTGTTTGAATTTTTTAGTTAATAAATTTATTTTATATATGTATAATATTAATATTATTTATATTAATTTATTATATTTTATTTTTTATTAGATAATTTATTATTCAATGTTAAATTGAAGAAATTCTATCTAGCTCTCACTAATTATATTGTGAAGTATTTTTTATTGTTTGATAAATAAATAAAATTATCTAATTTGTATTAGATAAATATTAGTAACCTAAAAAAATATTTGAAAAATTACTTAAAATATTCTTAAAATTTATAAAAATAGAAATAGTATCCTTATTTTGAAGTGAGAGGACTATGAATTAATTAGTATTAGGGAATTATTTTTATTATTATAAATTTTAAGATATTAAATTTATAATTTTTTCAAAATAATTTTAGCTTTATCTTGGACTATAGATACTAATTTAAATTTATATTTAAATAAATTTTATTTTTAAACGCATATTTAATTTTGCATTTACGTCTTTCTATTTACGGTCCTTTTTAGTTTTGGACTACAATTTTGAAGATTCTGATTCCATTGTCAGAACTTTTGGGTTTGTTCTCAGTCTTGTCCATTCTCATCATTTTTTCCTCCAAAAGGCAGGTTGGTAGCATACTAGGAAAAAAAAAAGCCACCAAATATTCCACAACGGAAACAATTAAAGGGCTAGCTTGATTGACATTACAAATATACAAGCAAGCCAACATATAAATTTCCACTTTGAAAAAAAAAAAAAAAAAAAAAGTTAACATAGAACAACTACATTATTTACACAACAGTACACATTGAAAACTCTACTCATTTGAGCTAATGGCATGCTCTCTATGCTGTGAAGAATTATCAGTCAGTTGGGCATCTTAGAACATTTTTGCATTTTCGACTTTGGTGATTTTTCCAATGAACACCTCCTTCACACAAACATTGTATCAAAGTCAGAGCTTTCAAGCACAAGTCTTTGTTTGGAACTTTTATCAAACATTTTAAGGACACAATAACAAATACTATTGAAATGACAACAAATAGCTACGTAGTTATAACCAAAATAAAGGAGTTGAATTAAAATAAAATTTAATCTTAAAAAAATTAACAAGTAATTTTATAAAAATTAATAATAATTCTCAGAGGAAGGTTTATTAGTACGTGTATCTCAATTATAATTAATAATAAAAAAAAAAAGAGGGACAAGAAAAACCCTACATATCTCAAAATTATGATAGTGTTATATTATATTTGTACGAAAAAGGGAAAAAAGTATATATGCATGAGGAAAATAAATTAATGTAAGCAAAAGTAGAGCCACAATTTGATATCTTAGTTAATTAGATATTTTTGTTTTCATTATTATATTTATATTTTCATATATATGTAAACACTAGTAGTTCAAAAGAGTGAACTCAAGTCAATTTTTATTAAATGATAATTGCGAGTAGAGATTGAAACAAATATATCATCTGACAATTACCAAAATATATAAAAAAGTCAAATACTTACATTTATGAATAAAATATATTTACATATAGATTAGTTTGAACGAATTTTTTCGAAAGCTTAGAGTGGCCATACATGTAGTTCCGTTCATGAAGATGCGACATTCTAGCAATCAACTCCACTTTTACTATGTATAGGAATAAGTTACCCGTATAATATCGAGAATTTTTTATAATTTAAGTGATAAAATTTTTAATTCTTACTAAAAATTCAAGTTCGAATCCTACCTAAATGTGTGAGTATAATTTTTTTTATTAATAAAAAAGAATGTGATATTAGTACCTTTTTTTTTAAAAAAAAAATACCCATATAATATATTTCTTAGAAAAAATCATTTATGTATATTTTCAGCAAATTAAAGAATGTACAAAAGTATTTTAGCAATGCAAATTATTTAAGCACAACGTATAAATGAAGAATTTTTTTCATATATAATATATAATAATTAGAGGACATTATACTAAAAATTAATAATTAGCAGAACACCTTGTACCGATCTAATAAAGAAAGTTAGGGTATGATTTTTTAAGTATCTAAAACCCAATCACACGTTCAGACTTACTCGTCATGATGACACTGGTATTCTTATATTAATTTCAATTATTTTCTCCCTCCTACTCGAAACTTTAGTTAGTAATGAAATAAAATACGAAGATTCCCTCTGTTTATTTACTTTATGTATAACAGTGGTTAAGACAGATAAGATACAACACTTTGAATGCATAGATGAATTGCAAGTTACGCATTAATAAAAGATAAAGAGTAAAATAAAAACAATGGGCCCATGCCCTTAAGACTAATATGATACTTTCTATAAAATACACCAAGTTTGTCTTTTAGCTTCAAAAGTGCTTTACCATTCAATTACACTTTAACAGAACATGCATGCTTCTACTTATCTTCGGATTTGTAGTAGTTATCTGCAGAGTATGAGTTTTTTATTATTATTTTTTATTGAAACAGATTATGAGTTATTAGGTTCACCAAATTCACTCCTAACTCCCTATCTTTTGTCTTTGTCTCTTGACAAACCTGTGGACCGTAGAGAATGAACACTCAGAAGTGTAATGACCCAATTAGCCCTATTGTCCTTATCAAAACTAGAAGGATATAAGGGGGAAAAAAATGTGCATTCAAATTACCTATATTATTTTTAGTATATTATTATATGAATCACTCGTAAGTAGCTAATAAATATATAAATTTTTTTACTTTTTTAAATTATTTTGCTTCCCATTTTAACTATTTATGTCTACATATATGTCGTATATTAGTAGTATACACGGATATATCGAACTTACACATTGATATACACTGTTAGATTTAATTTTTTTTTTTAATAAAAGGTTGTGGTTAACAGTTTTCAGTGGGTGCACCGGGACATCCCAACTAGGTTGGCACCTCCTTAGCACCTTCTTCATTAAACCATTAAACCACTAATATTATTAAATATTAATAAAAATATGCATACAAATCATAAAAATTCTCAACAAAACCTGTAATTAGGTTTGTTGTTAGCATCTAAATAAATAAAAGAGCTAGCGAAATGTGGGGCATTCCACCACCAAGTTGCTGTACATAAACTAGGAGCCCTAGAAGCTAAACTATCAGCTGCAACATTACCCTCCCTATAAATATGTGAATAGTGAAACTCCATATGGGTAGTTTTATCTAAACAATCAGTCCAAGCAGAATGCCACTTCCAAGGAACCGAAGAAGACCGAGTCTGAAAGAGAGCAACAACATATAGTGAGTCTGATTCCAACCAGAGACGCCTCCACCGAAATGTATATGCATACTTCACCGCATAAATGGCTGCCGCTAGTTCAGCTTCAAAAGCATATGATACTCCAAGCAGAATACTGAAACAGCCCTTAACAAATGATCTGGAAGTTCGAAAAACACCTGCACAACCAGATAATCCTGGAGCTCCAAATGCTGCACCATCTGTATTGACCTTTATCCAGCCCGGGGGTGGAGCCTTCTAATTAACCTCTATAATCCTTGGAGCCCATCTTGGGATGCCTGTTATTCGAAGTCGCCTAAGTACCTGTAGATCATCCACAGTATTTCGCATGCAACCACTCTTTGAGAGACTCGCCTCGCGGATAAAACGCCATACTGTGGCAAAAGCCGAACTCAGCGTCGTCTTCTTATTGTTAAATCGATATTCATTTCTAGTAGTCCAAATCACCCAAATGATTGAAACAATTCCTGCTTTCCATAAATTGGCGAGTTGTGATCCAAATTCCATTGTCATTGCGGTCTTCCATAGGTTTAGGATCGAAGAGTCTGTACATGGTCGTTTTCCAAAGAAGAAGCATATGAACTCCCAAAGCGCACCTGCAAAATGACAACTTAAAAAAAGATGTGACAAAGTTTCCTCCTTGGATCCACATAGCGAGCAACGGGAAGGAAACGATTGTCCCCTCCTTTTTAATTGACAATCTGTTGGAAGTTTATTCTGAATAGCACGCCATAGCAAAATAGATCGTGAGGGTGGTATATAATGAGCCCAGATGGTCTTACCCCATATCTTGCGTTCCCCAACCACACGTAGTGAATCATAAGCTTCTCTGGTTGTAACATCTCCCTTGAATGAGTGTGTCCAAACTCTGATATCCGAACCAGTGCCAACAACCGTTGACTGAATTTCAGAGGCAATATCTGGATAAGAGTCTTTGAAGGATTGTGGCAAATTCCAACAATCTTCACGGATGTAGTCCCCCACTAGTGAATGTATCGGAGGGTCCATTGGTGGATTATCTATCCTGTCAATTAGTGGAATTCCTAGCTAATTGTCTGTCCAAAACTTAACTGTAGAGTTTCTTCCAACTAACCACCTAGACTCTTCTAAGAGGGTTAAATAGTGCGGTCGCAAACCAGGCCAGACTGATGAGCAAATATAATAGTTCCGTGGAGAGCCATTTTTTGTTAGATATCTGCTACGTAAGTAAAGCAAAGTGTTAGAGCTCCCTGTGATTACCCTCCATGCGAACTTTCTTAACATGGCCTCATTTTGGAGGCGAATATCCCGCAAACCAAGACCTCCTTCATCTATTGGACGACAACAGTCTTTCCAAGCCACTTGTATCTGTTTGATTGTATCAGTCTTTTCCGACCAAAAGAAATTGCGAATAATTTTTGTTAGGTCTTGAAGGACTTTTTTTGGCCATTTATATATCTGAAATGAGTGAAGAAGTGTACCCTGAATGATCGAAGAAATCAAGCAACGTCGTCTTGCCAAAGAAATAGTCAGCCCGTTCCAGGCCTCAATTTTCACACGAATTTTATCCGCTAAGCTTTGAAACCAACACTTTTTCGGAGCCCCCTGGAAGAGATTGATGCCCAAGTAAGACAAGGATGAACTTCCAGTACGCATGCCAGATAAATTTCGAAGTGAAGAAATGTTGTTCTGTGTAACACCTTTACCAAAGTAGATAAAAGATTTTTCTAAATTTACTATTTGACCTGAAAGGCGACTATACAGGGAGAAAGCTTCAGTTAGCACTAGAATGTTCGTCTCACTTGCACGACCAAAAATAAGAAGATCATCTGCATATAAAAAGTGCGTTGGCGCACGAGTTCCTCTGGGTGAAGAGATTGAAATTAAATGCCCTGTATCAACCAATTTTTGAAGGTATCTGCTGAGGAAATCTTCAGCTATGCAAAATAATAATGGGGACAAAGGATCCCCCTGTCGGACGCCTCTAGAACAAGAAAAATAGCCCCTAGGTGAACCATTAACCATAATTGAGATTCTCGCTGATGCAAATATATCTCGAATCCAGCCCAGGAAAATGTTGTCAAAACCAAAGCATTTCATCACTTTTAAAATAAAATCCCAACGCATCGTGTCAAAAGCTTTGTGAATGTCAATTTTCAGAGCGATGTTACCTTGTCGGCTGGAGAGCTGCATAGCATTAAAACATTCAGAAGCACCCGCTATGCAATCGCCAATGTTTCGGCCTGTAATGAAACCAAATTGATTTTGAGATAGAATACGAGCGCATATATGTCCTAATCTGCTAGCAATAATCTTTGTTATTAGCTTGAACATAAAGTTGCCTAAAACAATAGGCCTATACTGATCAATAGAATTTGCTTGTTGGTGCTTGGGTATAAGAATTAAGAAATTAGAGTTTAGTCCCGGGTGTATTCGACCCGTTTTAAAATAATCTTGGACCGCTCGTACAATATCTGTACTGATAATATCCCAGCACTGCTGAAAAAATTTACCTGTAAACCCATCTGGTCCTGGTGCACTCATTGGGTCCAAATCAAAAATTATAGCTCGTATGTCTTCTGATGATGGTATGCATCGTAAACTTTGACTATCACTTATTCATCCTCATTCTAGTTGAAGTGATTAAAAATTACAATTTATTTTCTTAAAAGTATGGGATTCAAATGGCTAGCCCTAGCATCGTCAGCATATATAAGAGAAAGGTTCAACCATACAACTAGTTTCAAATTTTGATTCCTAACTTTTAAAATGTGTTATTTAATTATTAAATTTTTAAAACTTCATATCTAATGTACAAAAATTTTAAATAGTACGATTTAACCATCACATTTTTTTTTAATTTTATATATATATTTTAAAATTTTAAATCACACACTATGAAGGTTAAAAAAAAATTAATACGATTTAAAAAGTTTAGTGAGTTATTTGTAAAATTTTAAATGTTTATGAAATAAATCACACTTTAAGAATATAAGCACTTAATGCAAAATTGTTCAAAATATGGAATTGATGATTAATATAATATGATAATGCATAAAATTAAAAAAAGAACATAAATAATAAGAATCAATATCAAAACAGAATTTTACTTTATAAAATATGAATTTATAAAATTATCTTATTTCATTCACACTTATAAAAGTTAGTTTAGACAAAATGCGTTTAAACTTTAAATCCTGAGTATGCAAAATAAGTTAGTAATTTAAAATCATACATTTTAATCTTAAAACTAAAATTTACATTTTAATATAAAATGCATTATTTTTAAGAATAATAAAATTATTTATGTCTATTTATAAATTATTAATTTTTACTGCCTTTAACTCAATTCATCCGTTTGGGCTTTTTGTTTACAGTAACGTTATTGTTAATTTGGGTCATCGATATTTTTCTTTAATTTCATACATGGAAAAATATATTTAACTTTAACCCTTTTGAAATTCAACTTGTTTGTAAAACTAACTGATTATTGATTAAATCATAAATTTTACGGTTAAAAGAATTGAATGTCAAATCGAATCCTTTCAAATCTTATAAGAAAAGTGACAGATCCGTGACATAATGATCGAGGGCTGTTTTCAGTAGGATGCAAGTTAATTTTGAACAAAAGAATAGTTGTCAAAGCTGCATGTGGGTTAATAATGAGCGTCACCTATTTAATTTCCATGAGCCACTAGCAAGTGAAAATTGATTAAAGACAATAAGGAATGATGAAAAAGTGGGAAAATTCAAAAAATGGAAATAGTGAGGAACTTGAATTTAAAGTTAAGTAAATTTGAACACTAATTCAATACATATAACTACTAATTTGACAAAAGTAGTCCTATTTGAGTCCTCTTCGTGGTTTGTAATATTAAAAAAAAAAAAAAAAAAAACTGTAACAACTAACAAATAATAACTAGTAGTACAATAACTAATATGGAAAAAATTTAAAATAAAATTTTCTTATTATTTCAGTGGCCAACGTTATACAGGACCGTGTGATTAATATTTTTTCATTTAATTGTAATTGGATGATGATAATTTAGACCTGTTTAATATTATTAAGGTACTAATTTTATTATTATGAATTTTATGGGTGTTATTTTTTGTAATTTTTCATAAATATTTTAATTTGAATGCTCAACGGATAAATTAGGAACATTGACCACAGTGCTCAAAAAAGTCTACTACCAAGAAATTTTAAATTTTCATTACAAAAGAAAGGACCTACAATCAATTACTACGATCTCTTTACAAGATACAATGTAACTTCTTTGCCCATCATCATAGGCCCAAACACTTCAACCCTGTACAAAAATCGAGTATATGTAAACGGGAAATGATTATTGTCAACGAAAATAACATTTATAATATTTTTAAAATTTATAATTATAAAAATAAAATTTTTTATGTCTAACTTATATATTTTTATTAAAAATAAAAAATAAAAACATAACTTGCACTCAAGAGGTTTCAAAAGCATGATTATGTTTCTCCAAATCTTTCAGCTTCCTATGTGCATCTTCCAAGTTCGCACTGGCATTCTTCATATCTACATCTACCAAAAAAAGAAACTAATGAAATATAGTTCACAGAAATAATTTCTAATTTCTGCGTGGAGTATGCAAAAAGATTAAAAATATATACAAAATAGTCTTAGTTTTCATGAGGGTAACATTTGTTAATATGCAATGACTATTGAACATAATTTTTGTCCAAACAAATGTAAACAAGCCATCTATGTTTCTTAACGTTAAATATTTATGCAATGTTCTGCTTCATATTTTCCCAAATTAACAAGGAGAGAACTCAGAAATACCTCACCTGAGTTTTTTGATGCATAATGTTTCTAAGCTGAGGTGCTAGATGGCTTTTTCTTTGTGAAGCTTGTTGAGTAATTGGTTTTAGTGACTCCCTTTCGAGTAGTTATTCTACTTAAGATAGGGTGAGTATGTTTCGTCATCTGTATCCTCAGTTATGATGACTGGGATTTGTTGTTTGTTTGGTTTCTTTCGATAATAGACTTCTCATTTGTGAACCCAAAAAAAAATCCACCGGTAATGGAATACTTTATAAATGAGTACCACTGTACCAGTAATAAGGCACCATGGTACACTACTTAGGGATAAAAATTGCTCCTCTATTCATTTTCGGTCTGGGATGGCTAGATGAATTCAACTTTTTGGATAGATAGACGATTGTGAACCAAGGTTGTGACCCACATGCTCATTTAATTTCTTGAAAAATGTGTATTCAGATTTCAGAAGTCTTTGCTTCATCACCAGCTTATATAACTTTGGCGTCAATTAACTTCCCATTACCAATATTGTAGCAACCGAGTTTCATGAATATCTCAAGAACCTTTACATATTAAATAAATGAACAACAATCAAATTGAAAATTTCTCAAGCCATAAAGTAAACTCACTTCTTGGTGCCTGAGCTAACTCCGCAGGTACAGAAGAACCATCGCGTCGGTTGGTTGATGGAATTTCGACGTCGCGATCTTCAAATTTCATTATTTTCTGGCAATTCAACTCAAGAGAATGTGAATTGCAAATAAAAATACTGCCAATTATGAAATAGCATTGATCCTAGAAAATTTGGTTGAGATCAAAACCTTTGATTCCATTTCCTAGGAATGTTGAAGTGGGAATTTGGAATCCTGAGCAGGAAACCCTATGAGAGCCTTGAGAAGACGTAGGGATCCACCATGGATCTTTAGAATTAAGTCGGGAACACCTGTCGCTTCATCGTAAACCTAGCATGGAATTGGGAATTTAGACTTACGCCCTAGCTCTGCTCAGGGTTGTCAAGAATCGAAATCTAGGCTGCGATCGACTAGTCGACTAGCCTAGCCGTAGAACAGAGAAAGCAGGGCAAGAGCTAAGAGGAATCACAATATTTGGCGCGAAAATAGCACGTGATGTAGCGTGCAGGTTTTTAAGGGCTTGTTTTTGTAAATATTTTTATTTATTTATTAAAGATTTATGGTTTATTTTAGGGAGGATGACATGGAATCACAATATCCAAAGAGAGGTGGATATGGTGCATAGGTGGCAGCACTCAAGTGGAGGAAACGATTTTTATGCTAAGTTTAGAAGATGAGATAATTCTATCCAAAGTCATTACAATGAAGTTCGTTCAAAGCCATTCGATCTTTAATCTTGTCCTTTTTGAGCTTTTTATTTGATTAATTTTTGACACAAGCTGCTTCTATTGAAGAATAAGAGAGAAAGAAAGAAGTAGCAGGACATGGCAAGCATGGCATCAGCTGCCTCAGGGTTTGTGGTGACACCAAATGTCGCAACCAACACAAGCTCATCGGTTTCAAGTAGGACCAGTCTCATTTTCTTTCCCAAGAACACCACCAATAGAACCAATTTAAGGTTTGTCGTACGGGCATCCGATGAAGCAGCAGCTACTCCGGCAGCCACCACCGCACCGCCTGAAGGTGGTGAAGCTCTTACACCTAAGGCAGCCAAGCCACCACCAATTGGACCCAAGAGAGGAGCCAAGGTTAGTCATACTCAATTTAATTCGTGCAACAATATTTTTCTTTTAGTAATCAATAAGGATGATCACTTGGGTTTACCTTTTTTTTTAATGTTCTTTTCGGATCTTATATTGGAGAAGATAGGGCTTATGAATTTTTTGTTTTTATTAATTGGTACTATCTGTTGTATTTAGAGCTCTCTACTAGGGCAATTTGGTGGAAGATTATCACCTTGTATACGGTGATTTTGTTTGTAAAAGCGCTTTTGGCATTAATTTTTCTTTCTATTTGATCAAAAATGCTATTAGGATTAGAAAAACAAATTTTCTATTCTTTTCGATTGAGATCACTTTTAAAGAGCAATCAGAACCGTACACCTTATTTAGTTCTTTTTATATGGTTTAATAGAACACACTGAAGAAAGAATACAAGAGTGAAGTTGGATGAATCTCACCAAATACTGTTATTTTGAATATATGTTTTTTTTTTTTGATTGAATATATGTTTTTAACTACACAGGTTAAGATCCTCAGAAGGGAGTCCTACTGGTTCAGAGATGTTGGCTCTGTAGTTACTGTTGACCAGGTTTGATCTCTCTCACACTCACTAGGAGGCAGATTAGTTGAAGCCAGATTTTGAACTTGTGTACGTTAATGTTTTACAGGACCCAAATTCCAGGTATCCAGTTGTGGTTCGATTCAACAAAGTAAACTATGCAAATATTTCAACAAATAACTATGCCTTGGATGAAATTGAAGAAGTTAAATGAGTTGTATTTTCAGTGTGTACTGTAATTGTAATCCCAAATTCTCTTAAATATTTCAGTACCTATTTTGTTTTTGCCAGGCGTCTGTATCGTACTGTGATCGCTGACCTCTTTTTCTTCTTCTCTGTTTCTATTGCAAAATTGTTGCTTAAACACAGTTCATAGCAAATGCCAAATCACAAATCAAACGGTTGTAAGCTCTAGGCACCAAAATTCTAAAGAAGCATACAAACTGTAAATAAAACCAATTCACGATATACAAGCTCCAAACTACAATGGATAAGGTTTTGTTTGTTTTAAACGTTTATATTCAAGTATCTATCTATCCTATAAATTAATCAAAATAATCTGTATTGCTTCTCTCGAAAGCAAATCATATCACATCTGAAGCTGCTCCTTTTGAGAAGCATGCATGCATACATGGAAGAAAAGAAGACAAAACAATTGAGTGCCATGATCATAGTTACGTTATCAAAGAACGGCAATGATTCGTTTTAATAGAACATAACTAGCTACAGCGGTAGAGAAATCGGTATTAACTAAAATGCAAGAGAGTTGACATAGAAGTAAACTTTTGTTCTTACAGTAGCATATCAGGTTTTAGGATGTCATTTATATGTACATAAACTAAACAGTGATAAACGAAACATAATGATATATAGAAAGAGGACTGCAAAGGCCAACGCAATGTGCCTGTGCAATTGAAGGCCAAATTAAACAGTGAGTTTGGCATAAATGCTATATGTGGGGTGAAAAGTACAACCAGGTTAGAGTGGATCCATCAAAACACTGATCGTTACGAACAAGTAATGCTTGAGAACTGAAATTCATGCACTGTAACTGCAGTACAATCTGTAGATGATAGAAAGTGAAAAAAACATTTCCAGCTACGAAATTCTGTAAATATCTTGAAGCTGAGGCAGTTCCAAGTTCAAAATAAGCCGAGGCAATTGCAATGCTTCCAATTATTTTTGTATGAACAGAATCAAGGTTTTTACAGTCCAACAAGAAAAAGCAAAAATCTTTACTAAATTGGTAAACGTATATTCACAAATCTACAGCATACAAATTGAAAGGATTATATGTTTTTGATGAAAACTACTTCGAATTCAGGTGCACAGCAATGAGATGTGCTTGTTTCAGGGGTGGTAAAACAAACTAATAAGGTCATTTAGCTTTATCATTAGGGAAATCACCTTCTTAAACACAAAATACATTTTCTTCAAAGAACTCTTCCATCCATTCCATCAAGAAGACCTGACCATATTCCTTTTACTGGAGGTAACTGTACAACAAAGGCATTCCAAGGAGGGAAACCAACACCACTGCCACGAACTCGTCCATCCAATCGTAGAGATAAGTACCTGTAGGTTAAGAGAAAATTTTTTAAAAAAAATTGATAAAACTTTCTAAGCCAAGAAATCCTTTCCTAAGATCTTAAAAATGGACTCTACCTCTTGGGATCAAGTGCGTAACATTTTATAATCTTTTTTGTATTACGTACAAGAACTAATGTATTACTGTATTACAATTTATGTATTAAGTACACTAGTTAATGCACCTAAATTTGGATGAGTTGAGTTAAACTTGGCTCACATAAATTTAGATGAGCTAAGTTGAGAGCTCACCTAAGAAGAGCTACACCTAAGCTAGTTGAGCTAGCTCAACTCATTTAACTCCTCTAAGTACATTAGCTAATGCACAAGTGTAAGCTCAACCATTGTGGCATTTGGAACTACATGCTCCTAGATGCATGCTCAAAACAATGTATGATTATGTGAACTTAATATCGAATAAGAACATTGATCAGGTCAGGCTGGAGGAAACACTTACACCGGAGAGTCAGGGGAGACACCAGACAATTTCTTTTGCTCATCCAACCACCTGATATATAAGCATTGAATAATTAGAAAGAGGAAGAAAAAAAACTTGATGATGAAAATTTGACTAGCCTTTAGCTGAACATGATGGCTCACTTGGACCACTCAGGCACATAGATAGGAGCAAGTTGCCAAAGCCTCTTCCTCTTTGAGGTAATCTCTTTAGCCTCTTCACTTTCATCAAACTCAAAACTTGGTGAATTGCCATCCGTGGCAAAGGGTACAACAAGCACTCCTCGATCCAAAAGTTTTTCGGTGAAAGGCTCACTAAGTTTAAATGATTCAGTAATGAATGATGCAGGGCCGGCACAGATTACAAGCCGAACAATCCCTCTTAATGTATTAACGGTAATTATCTTCTTGTCATCCACACGGAGCTTAAGATTTGAAAGGCTTTCCTCCCTAGAAAGCCTAGCCAATTGTGCATTATTAGCCTTGTTATCGTTTAAATATAGGAATGCAAAGAGAGACACTGCTCCAACATCAATGCCCAGACCCTTCAAAGTTTCAGGGACTTCAGCTGCTCTAGCTGGATTGTTAAGTTCAGCAATCAATCGGGTGGTTGCTATCAACCCTCCTAGTGTGCCACTAGCAATGAAAGCAAGGTAAAAGAACATCCGAACGGAGCGAAAGGGAGAGAGAACCTCGCTCCTTATCTTGGCTGTAGAACTGAGGAACAAACAAGATTATTATCATTAATGCCCACTTGTTAAATAAAACATTAAAAACACAAGGGATTAAGGACAACCCAATTCAGAAATGAAATTGCACAATAAAAAGAACCCAATAGCAATGTTTGTTCTTGTAGCCTGATTATATCACCGAAATTATTACCAAATCTGAAATTTATATAAATTGCACTCTTTATACATACATTTGCACAGCAAATAACATATCTACTCGCAAACGTTTCGCATAACTAACAGAAAGAAAAAGGCGGGAGAGAGAACCTGATTTCAGAGGATGAAGTTGGCTTATCAGAAGCAAAGCAAGTGATGATGGAAGAAGGTTGCTTTGTGGTGGGCAGAGCACGAAAGGGTGCAGAGATTTTAGGAAACGGTAAAAGTTTACATCTTTGATTAATAAAAGTTTGGTGGCAAATTTTGAAATTGTTCGTTTCGTTGCGAGGAATAATTTGGGGTCCGAAAACATAAAAAAGAGGATTTGCAACAGACGTCATGGCTACGGCTAGAAGAGTTCAACAATATTCCTTTCTGCTGCTCAAGTTCTGCCCAACGGCCATAGTTCCTATTAGGTTGCGACTTCACTTCGGAGCCCATATTTGAATGATCCTAATAGTGCCACGCACTCTTACTAGTGGGATTATTTTGAGCTTACCTTTTATATATCTATGAATACGTGGTGTTTCTTGAACTATTTTCTGCAATCTATATTTTTATTGGGTTTATTATTTTTAAGAAATTTATGGGCGGAAGTTAATATACAATTAAAGTGAAATTGAGAGAATGAAGATAAAATAGATACAAGTATTTACGTGGTTCACTAAAATGATTACGTGTTATTTTACGTGCAAAGGCCGAAAGGAATTTACTATATCGAAAAATTTATAACTTCTCTCTAAATACAAAGAGAGAACAATATACCTCTCTCTCTTATAATAGGAGAATACAAATAATTTCTCTTTTACAATGAGGAAAGAACTCTTTCTAAGTGAAGAAACTTTAATGCTTAGAATATATGAGATTTTGGAATGAGATGATGGAAATGAACAAATGATCTCTCTATTTATAGAGATTTTAATTCACTATTGTAACTACCATCATTTATTTCTCTTCTTCATTTTCTTTGATTGCATCTACCATACACTTCATTTACTTCAACTATTATCCACTTCATTTATTCCAACTACCATCTACTTCAATTGTTTTCTACACAAAATATTTATTGATTTACTCTTACCACTCACTTTTATTTAACTATCATTTTTAGCCATGTGAAAATGGCTTCAACTTTACAATTATTTATCAAAAATCATTTCTTTAATTTTAAATATGGAGATTGAGTTGTGTTGCATGCCAAATCAATTTCTAGGTTAATGTAAATAGGGTCATCCATAATTGCAGACTAAGTAGAAAAAGGGACTAATACAAAAATCAATTGCTATGAGCTTTTATATATCAAATAAAAACCTTGATACAAATGAAAAGAAAGAACAAATTCTTATTATGAAGTTTAATATTAGTGTTTGTTAGATTCACACAACTCATTTCATTTCTTGCACACAACTACTTGACCGTCCATTCCACTTGCGCAGCTCCAGCTAGGCAAAAAAGCTATCACCAGTGAAACTAGAAAGAGCACAATACCACAATCAGTGGCAAAGAGGCTTGATGTTTGAAAAAGTGAGTCTCCTCGGCAAGATTTGTATGAATATCACTGATGAATTAAAGTACAAATCAATATAAAAAAATTACTTTAGTTGAATCTAATCCAATGAACAAACCGATAAAATAATTAAAAATATTAGATCTTTTCGTTACCAATTCTTATGAGAAATAACTCTAATAAAAAGAGTTTCATGACAGCTTTTTTAGGATTAAAGGAGAGGAGGACCCATCTAAATATTTATAAGATTACATTAGGATTTCACCAATCACAAAATCCTAATTTGTATTAGATTATACAAAGTCCATTATAACATTAATTGACCCAAACCTACAAAATGTACCAAACTCATATCAATTAAATTAGCCTTCAAACATATAAGTTAACTACAATTTAATTCATTTTATAAACTAATAAAAATTCAATTAATGTTAGCCTATGTAATAAAATTCCAACATTCTTCCCTTCAAATTTGCCCCAATCTTCACTTTGCTGACATAGTCTGGTATTTATGTTTGTACCAAAACACCACTCACTCCATTGCTCAAAGACAAGAATTTAAAGCCAAGAGCAAGATGAGCAAAGGTGCCCTCTTTATTGATACCATGGTTGTGAATGCGGGACTTTTCTTCAGTTATAGGCACAACCTTTGCGGTGATATGTTTCAGGTTTATGGTACTCAGCGGACAGCAGGGCCAGTTCTTGCCCCTATACATGCCATTAACATAACCATGAGAACTGGGACTAGGGTAATTTTTTATATGGTTGTAGCCATATTTGGAACTTTGTTTTAGCATACAAGGACTATTGTGGAATGTAGCTCTATATAAATTGTGGTAATAACATTATCAGCAAGTGTTTTTCACTTACAGCTTGCTTAAGTCCAATGGTATAATATTAATGGTTCTGACTCGTTACAATAAATAATGGTAGCTTGTCCAGAGGCCAATATTGTATAGGCTACCTTTTCGTCTTTAAAGAGCAACGATTTTCAATTATCCAAGAAACAAGTAAACTTTTACAACTGAGAATTATTACATGTATAAATTAACTGTTCTGAAAGTAAACCTTTTTTATCAAAAAAAAAAAAAAAAAAAATTGATTCCTTTTGTAATGAAAATGAGTTCGGGTTTTGGTAGGGGTGGGTATATTTTTTTTTCTTCCAAAGATTGATCAACTAACTTGAGTCCAGGTCCAAATTGAGTTTTTTTTTTTTTTTAGATTGATTGGTTCGATAGGGCCAAAATATTACAAAATTAGCCTTACCAGTTCGGTTGTAGGTCCACCAACAATAAAAATCGATAAAATTGAACCAACCTACACTTTTATATATTAATATATATTTATTTTAATATTTTTAAAATATTATACAATAAATGTTATAAAAAATAAATAAAATAAAGTATTAATTAATATTATACAAATATAAAACATAAAAACTCTAAACAAATATGTAGCGTGTAGAATCATAATTTTGAATTTAGGAGGGTGAGTAGCAGGACATCAAACATGAAGTGTCAATAATGATATATCATTCTCATATAACACATATTGATAGATTTAAATTTATCAAGCATTAGATATGAGATAACCGATAATACTACATCTGTATGCTCTAGTTTTAAAAAAAGTGTTTGTAGGGGTAAAATATAGCTTGCATTTTTTATTGTATTTTTTATTAAGATAATAATTTTTAAATAAAATTATGGGTCTAAAATCGTCAAACTAATTTTCTTCAAACCGATATTTTAGATCAATTTAAATATTAATTTTTTAAAATTATCCAAATAAAATTAACTTATAAAATAACTTAATAACTTAACAGTAGAACTTTTAAACTTATGTCCACTCCTAATTTTTAGTTGGTTCTGATACAATTCATAAAGTAAAGGATTGCTATCTTTTAAATTTGAGATATTTAGAATTTTTGTTTTATAATAAAAAATGAGATTTGAGATTTGTCTTAGTTGAAAAGTCACCTTGCATTGAAACAAAGTCAATGTTCGTTTATGTTGCACGAAAAACCTAGCAGTGAACATCAATCAGCCAATGATCCCTTGCACGAAAAATTGCTCTATTGTCGTACTTACATTTCTTAATCGTGTTGGTGATTAGTGTTAACTGCTTCAAATTGTAGAAACCAACGAACTTGGGTCCAAGTATTGTAATAGCTTCTGCTAGTGTGTACGCATAGCTGTAAAAGGTTAACTGCGTCGCTTGACAAATGTATGCAGGCAAATAATCTATATTTATTTATATTTACTATAAAAGAGTAAGTTAGCTCCATAAAAAGAAAAATACATATCTATCACTATTTTTTATAATACTACATAATTTCCAGTATTAATTATTATATTTATTATTAAAGTTTTTAAGTGTTTCATTAAAAATAAATAAATTATATGGTCTAATTATTTTTATTTTACAGTCAAACATTAGTGAATGCTCCTATATTTTACTTTTAAATTGTTTATGATTTTGTTGGAAAAATAAGGACATAAATTAAATTTATCTAAAATATTGAAAGATGACCAATATTTCATACATATACGGTATAAATTTTTTTTGTTTCTTATATTGGTTTACATTTTGCATTATATTTTTTATCATTTAAAATTTGTTTTTCACGTTCTAAACTAATTAGAATAAACATATTGAACAATAAATTTAAAAAATAAAATTTTTTAAAGGTGCTAATAAGCTACATTTAATGGGACATTTTAGTATAATTTGTTTATTTTAATTTTATAATTGATTATGTTTTTGTGTAATTGTTGTTAGATAAAATTGTCATTAATAAATATTAATTTGTTATTAACGATTTAGAAGTGACAATATTATCAATGTTATTATTTTTTATTTTATCAATAAAATTTTGAGAATTGAAAATTCATTGCAATACTAAATAAAAAAAAAATTACAAATAGTAAGAAATGCAAAAAGTTGTAATAAAGAACTAACACAATTGTAGATACTAGATAGCTAAAGTTTTTAATGAAAAACAGAGAAACAAAGGTCTTTTTTTTCCTTTTCTTTTCTTTCTACAACAGTTTAGATATATATGTTTAATGTATTAAATTAAATAAATTTAAAAATTATTTATTTTGATAAATTAATAAGATTTTTTTGATTATTTGATCAATAAGAGAATATAAACACCAGTCATGAAAAAAACTCAAATGAAAGTTTTTAAAAAATTGAAAATTAAAATAAATTAATGTTATAATTTAATTAAACCAATTAAAATTTCTTTGATTTTTTAAAATACATTTAACTTCTTTGATTAGAAGTAATATAAAATTTATCATAAATTACATGAAAAGAGTAATACTAAATAATATCATTTCTAATCTAAGAAACTAAATAATAATAATGACCTAATTTAGAAGACATCAGTGATATTTTTATCTTTAATTAAATTAAATTAAATTAAATATGCAATTAATATTAAGTTGTAAAATATGAAAGGTTATAGACATGCAACACAATAATTTCTATTATAAAGTTTAAGGTTTTTTTTTGTTGGATAGAAATAAGCTTCTTAAAGTATAATGAGAAATAACATAGGCTTGTGATTAATATTATACTCATATTTTAAGTATTTTTATTTGGTATTTAAAAATAATTTTTCCTTTGAACCAAAAAGCAATTACACTATTTTAATTATTAAACAACTTATTAGTTTCATGACTAAATTAGAATAATAAGCAAATATAAAAAAAAAAAAAATGTGATTGTCATTATATATATATATATATATATATATAAAATATAAGATATGTTAAAATTAAATTAAAAATGCCTAAAATGGGATAGTTAATAGTAAAATTCGTAACTCTTGTTAGAAATATTTGTTGCAAATTTTTGGTCTAATATAATATATTAAATTTTATTACTATTTTAAACATTTAATTCAAAACTTATTTTTTTAATTATTTTGTGTTTTGTATATTATAAGATAAATTTTAACCCTCCTTTTCTTACTTTTATCTTCAAGAAAAAAGAGCATAATATTTTTTTTCTTTATAATACATGGCAAGAATTAATGGTCACACTCTCTATATTTTAGGTAATAATTACCGTAATCACTTTTATAATTGTCACAACAAAAATATTTGAATTGTTTATTTTGTTTATATAATTAATTAAACATTGTTATCACTATTGTTGGATGAAGTTATCATTAATGAATATTTATTATAAAAATAATAATTGAAGTTGTGACAATACACTACCTTTTATTTTTCTCTATCTTTGTCATTCATATTTTTTTGAGTCATGTTATTATTTAGCTTAATTTGCTTTGAAATTATTTACAATGAATCTCACTTTAAATGTTTAAGTATAACTTTCTATTTTTATTTTACATATAAAAATATCTCAAATAGATATATGAATAGAGATATCAAAATTTTTGTAAAATAAACATAATATTTGTTTACTCTTTTATGAAAGTATAAGAATTTATAATTTCACAACAAAGAATTAAGTATAATTGTACAAGTATAATAACTAATTTAACATGTTAATATTTTATAATGCAATCTTATGTACAATTAATTACAAATAATGTTTTATATCATTATAATTATTCATTTTTATTTTTATATATTAATTTATTCTTTGTACTTAATTACATATAATATTATATGATAGTTTTATTTTTTGTGTGAATACTATTGCTTGAAAATGAATTATTATTAAGAAACTTTTTAAAAGTATTAACTAAGGGTTTGATCGATAACAATTTTAAATTTTGATTTTAAATTTTTTAAGTGATTTTTCAATTAAATATACTTGATAACGATTTCTGATTTTAATTTTTACATTTTTAAAGAATTATTAGTAAAATATGGGATCATTCATAAATCCTTAGAAATAAAACTTTTGAATAAGATTTATGATTTCTAATTTTTTTCATCTTCACCAAACATATTTTTTTCTTCTAAAGAGTAAATCAATGTTATCAAATAATTTATAGATGATTTTTTATTTTTTTCTTGAAAATCATTGAGTATAAATTGTTATAAAAAATATTAGCGATTATTTTTACAAAAAAATAAATCACAAAACTAATTATTTAATAATAAATTATGAACTATAAATCAAAATCGTTATCAAATATAACTTAAATTTTTTAAAAATATTATTTTTTTCTTCAACAAAACCAGATATATCCTACTTTGATGCAAAATAAATATCTACTATTAATATAAGTTTTTTATTTGCTATTCTAATTGTTAATTTTTTTTTTTTACTTTTTGAATTTGTAAATGGAGGAAAGGTATGAAGTACAATTTAAAATAATTTTTTAATGTAATATAATTATTCAGAATAATAGGAAAAATGTATAAGAAAATTTATATCTTCACGTGCAAAACACATGCTTCATTGCTAGTTATATAATCTTATAAACACAAGCTTCATTGATAGTTATATAATCTTATAAGTGGAACATTTAATAGACCATTAGAATTTTATTATTGGATTAATATTAATTGAATTTTTATTGGTTTATAAAATGTGTTGAATTATAGTTCAACTGATATGCTATACTTTTAAGTTCATTTAATTAATATAGCACTACAACAAAACTGGCCTTTAGTCTCGGAAAATTGGCCACGGTTTTACAAAAAACCGAGGCCATAGGGTTTTGGTCACGGTCGTCATAAAACCGTGACCATAGTGTATATTTATAGTCTCGGTTTTTTGAATAACCGTGACCATAAGTGAAGTAAAATTTTTTTTTAAAATTTATAGCCACGGTTTTTAAATAACCGTGACCGTAGAATATGATATAGTCTCGGTTTTTAAAAAACCGTGACAATAACTAATATGTAAAAAAAAAAAAAAAAACAAAAAAAACAAAACAAATTAACATCGAAACCTAACTAATATATATGATAATAGATAGAAACGTTTGCAGGTATATATCCCGTGCGGCGCCAGAGAAAAAGCGAACCACCCAGCAGCCATAGCAGCGCGCGTCCGGCCTCCGCTCAGCCGCTGTCGTCCCAGCCGCACCCAGCAGTCCCAGCCGCTGTCGTCTCAGCCGCAAACACTCCCTTTCGCTGCCTCATCTTCTTCGACACAAGGATTGGCACCAGCATATGCCACCAGCCCTCCACCATACCAGGTAGTCCCAGCCGCACCCAGCAGTCCCAGCCGCTGTCGTCTCAGCCGCAAACACTCCCTTTCGCTGCCTCATCTTCTTCGACACAAGGATTGGCACCAGCAGCAGCCACCAGCCCTCCACCAGTCCTCCACCATACCAGGTAGTCCTCGACAAGAAATCTCCTGACTTTTTATATGTAGCGTAGTTTGTCTGATTAATTATTACAAATTTCATGAATGAAACATCATTAATTTGTAGATGTTTGCTCTGTATTTTGTTTTTATTGAATCCATAAGTGCTATGTGTGCCAGGACCAGGAGTTACCCGACCTCAGTCGGTATACGAAGAAGACTCAGAAGCGACAATAAATGTGTAAGCCAGTAATCAATAACTGTTTCTTCCACTCCTTATCTCCTTTATATCGTCTTTTACATTTCCATTTGTGTTCTTTCTTTTCCACCGAAAGCCTATGTATTTGAGATTCCTTGAATATTTGGCATAGATTTTGCATTTCTAAGATTAACGATCATTACGTTTACGAATTGGACCAAAATGTGACTCCTAATTTGTTGGGTCTTAGATGACTTGGAGAATACTAGCTTTTAAATTTCTCAAAGTAAATAAAAGAAATGCTCAGACTGCTTCCAGAATTATTTGTTTTTGGACATTTGAATTTTGTGCCAGTATTACTGCTGAAGTATTACCCATGAAAGAAAGCCCTCCATGGTGGTATGCATATTTCAATTTATTTATTCAGATTTTATGTCATTTGGGTTAGTATTTGGTAACTTTAGTTCTTTGTTCTATTTCTACAGGGTGCAGGGCTCGAGAATTTAGGCAACACATGCTTTATGAATGCAGTTTTGCAATGCCTTACCCACACTGTGTCTCTAGTCCAAGGTCTTCGTTCTTACAATCATCAAATGCCCTGTCACAGTATGTCATTTAACTCTCATTATGGTTTTGATTTATTGCATGAGAATTGTTTTGTCATTTTTACTAGTAGATGACTGCGGACGATTAAATTGCTTTTATATAAAGAAGGAAAGATTATTAAAGTACTCAACATAGATGATGTTGTTACGTTATGTTGTATCCAATGCAATATTGGGTAAAAATTGGCAACGTGTAAAGGGATTTTTAGCCTTTTATTTTGAAAGTTCAAGTGTCTTATATATTTGTTATTTGAAGTTTATGTGCTGTAATTCTTAACCTCTTAATAATCAGACATCTCCAAGAAGAATATGTGCTGTCTCAGAAGGCATATATTCTGTTTTATGCAAGGCGTGGTACTCCCTGGTTTTCAAGTATGGTGGATGAAAAAAAGATGTGTTTGCATCAAAGTGGCTTTATTCCATATTCCGATGTGAGCAATGTTAGCATTTCAGGTTGCAATCAATCAAAAGGTCCAGAGGCAACTTCCAAGGTGGAGGTCTATGAGTCAAGGGATGATGATTCTAGTAATCCTGCTTCTAGAGTTTGTGGATTGGACCCTTAGTTCATCTAAAGATATAAGAGTTGGGTTAAATAGTTATTGTGATGGTAGTCTTGTGACTGATGGTTTGTTGCCACCTAAGGGTAGTAATTGCTCTGAAGAAATGGCATACAAACAGTTTCTGAGGCTTAGCCTAGAATATCATGTGGCATTTCTGGTGGTACTAATTTAAATGCATGCATAATAAAAAATTATATTTTCTTGTATACTCCCTTGTTTGCTGATATAGGTAAGGTAAGAGAACATCATTCTTCTTTCTTCTTTTGGCTTGTGTCCCTCGATTTTGTTTCTGATGCTAAAAGGAATATAAATTCAGTATGCTTTTTTCTTGTTGCAGGAAGCTCTTGATGTTGCCCATATTAGCAAAGAAGACCAACAAAGTGAATTTGCAATGCTTCAGCTTGCTAGAAAGAATGTAGACAATTGAGAGAAAGCGATTTAAAGTATTACGTAATACTTTAAATTAGTTTAATTTCATATATGTACGTTTAATTATTAGTATTGTAATTATTATATGACACTCCATAATGTGTCATTAATTTTGAAACAATTTATGCATTAATATTTGTAATTTAATTTTGTTTCGGATTGCATGAAATGTAATCGCTATATTAGTTTCAATAATATATTTTTGGATATGAATGTTGCATTTATAATATTGAAAAAATAGGTATTTAAATTTATTAAAATGCTAAAAATAGGTGCTACTATTTTGAAATGAACATTACCTATAGTCACGGTTTTTGAAAAATCGAGACCAAAAGTGCCGAAATATCACGAAATGAACATTACCTATGGTCTCGGTTTTTGAAAAAACCGAGACCATAGAATTGTATAAGGTCTCGGTTTTTACAAAGACCGAGACCATAGGTATTACATATGGTCACGGTTTTTTGAAAAATCGAGACCTAAAGTGAGCAATTGGTCACGGTCTATGAATAACCGTGACCATATCATATATCTACGGTCACGGTTTTTAACCGTGACCATAGGTCATAGTCTACGGTCTCTCCTTCTTAGGTCACGGTTTTTAAAACCGTGACCATAGGTCTACAGTCACGGTTTTTAACCGTGACCATATGCCAGTTTTGTGGTAGTGTAGATTCAGCACATTTTGTGAATTTGGGCTAATTACTATTGTGATGGACTCTGTAGTCTAATAAAAATTAGAATTTTGTAGTGGATGAAACCCTAATGTCATCTTATAATATTGAATTAATTACCTAAACTAACACAATTACAGAGCTCACGTTTATTTAGACCAAAATTGTGGTACTACCACAAAACTGGCATATGGTCACGGTTAAAAACCGTGACTGTAGACCTATGGTCACGGTTTTAAAAACCGTGACCTAAGAAGGAGAGACCGTAGACTATGACCTATGGTCACGGTTAAAAACCGTGACCGTAGATATATGATATGGTCACGGTTATTCATAGACCGTGACCAATTGCTCACTTTAGGTCTCGATTTTTCAAAAAACCGTGACCATATGTAATACCTATGGTCTCGGTCTTTGTAAAAACCGAGACCTTATACAATTCTATGGTCTCGGTTTTTTCAAAAACCGAGACCATAGGTAATGTTCATTTCGTGATATTTCGGCACTTTTGGTCTCGATTTTTCAAAAACCGTGACTATAGGTAATGTTCATTTCAAAATAGTAGCACCTATTTTTAGCATTTTAATAAATTTAAATACCTATTTTTTCAATATTATAAATGCAACATTCATATCCAAAAATATATTATTGAAACTAATATAGCGATTACATTTCATGCAATCCGAAACAAAATTAAATTACAAATATTAATGCATAAATTGTTTCAAAATTAATGACACATTATGGAGTGTCATATAATAATTACAATACTAATAATTAAACGTACATATATGAAATTAAACTAATTTAAAGTATTACGTAATACTTTAAATCGCTTTCTCTCAATTGTCTACATTCTTTCTAGCAAGCTGAAGCATTGCAAATTCACTTTGTTGGTCTTCTTTGCTAATATGGGCAACATCAAGAGCTTCCTGCAACAAGAAAAAAGCATACTGAATTTATATTCCTTTTAGCATCAGAAACAAAATCGAGGGACACAAGCCAAAAGAAGAAAGAAGAATGATGTTCTCTTACCTTACCTATATCAGCAAACAAGGGAGTATACAAGAAAATATAATTTTTTATTATGCATGCATTTAAATTAGTACCACCAGAAATGCCACATGATATTCTAGGCTAAGCCTCAGAAACTGTTTGTATGCCATTTCTTCAGAGCAATTACTACCCTTAGGTGGCAACAAACCATCAGTCACAAGACTACCATCACAATAACTATTTAACCCAACTCTTATATCTTTAGATGAACTAAGGGTCCAATCCACAAACTCTAGAAGCAGGATTACTAGAATCATCATCCCTTGACTCATAGACCTCCACCTTGGAAGTTGCCTCTGGACCTTTTGATTGATTGCAACCTGAAATGCTAACATTGCTCACATCGGAATATGGAATAAAGCCACTTTGATGCAAACACATCTTTTTTTCATCCACCATACTTGAAAACCAGGGAGTACCACGCCTTGCATAAAACAGAATATATGCCTTCTGAGACAGCACATATTCTTCTTGGAGATGTCTGATTATTAAGAGGTTAAGAATTACAGCACATAAACTTCAAATAACAAATATATAAGACACTTGAACTTTCAAAATAAAAGGCTAAAAATCCCTTTACACGTTGCCAATTTTTACCCAATATTGCATTGGATACAACATAACGTAACAACATCATCTATGTTGAGTACTTTAATAATCTTTCCTTCTTTATATAAAAGCAATTTAATCGTCCGCAGTCATCTACTAGTAAAAATGACAAAACAATTCTCATGCAATAAATCAAAACCATAATGAGAGTTAAATGACATACTGTGACAGGGCATTTGATGATTGTAAGAACGAAGACCTTGGACTAGAGACACAGTGTGGGTAAGGCATTGCAAAACTGCATTCATAAAGCATGTGTTGCCTAAATTCTCGAGCCCTGCACCCTGTAGAAATAGAACAAAGAACTAAAGTTACCAAATACTAACCCAAATGACATAAAATCTGAATAAATAAATTGAAATATGCATACCACCATGGAGGGCTTTCTTTCATGGGTAATACTTCAGCAGTAATACTGGCACAAAATTCAAATGTCCAAAAACAAATAATTCTGGAAGCAGTCTGAGCATTTCTTTTATTTACTTTGAGAAATTTAAAAGCTAGTATTCTCCAAGTCATCTAAGACCCAACAAATTAGGAGTCACATTTTGGTCCAATTCGTAAACGTAATGATCGTTAATCTTAGAAATGCAAAATCTATGCCAAATATTCAAGGAATCTCAAATACATAGGCTTTCGGTGGAAAAGAAAGAACACAAATGGAAATGTAAAAGACGATATAAAGGAGATAAGGAGTGGAAGAAACAGTTATTGATTACTGGCTTACACATTTATTGTCGCTTCTGAGTCTTCTTCGTATACCGACTGAGGTCGGGTAACTCCTGGTCCTGGCACACATAGCACTTATGGATTCAATAAAAACAAAATACAGAGCAAACATCTACAAATTAATGATGTTTCATTCATGAAATTTGTAATAATTAATCAGACAAACTACGCTACATATAAAAAGTCAGGAGATTTCTTGTCGAGGACTACCTGGTATGGTGGAGGACTGGTGGAGGGCTGGTGGCTGCTGCTGGTGCCAATCCTTGTGTCGAAGAAGATGAGGCAGCGAAAGGGAGTGTTTGCGGCTGAGACGACAGCGGCTGGGACTGCTGGGTGCGGCTGGGACTACCTGGTATGGTGGAGGGCTGGTGGCATATGCTGGTGCCAATCCTTGTGTCGAAGAAGATGAGGCAGCGAAAGGGAGTGTTTGCGGCTGAGACGACAGCGGCTGGGACTGCTGGGTGCGGCTGGGACGACAGCGGCTGAGCGGAGGCCGGACGCGCGCTGCTATGGCTGCTGGGTGGTTCGCTTTTTCTCTGGCGCCGCACGGGATATATACCTGCAAACGTTTCTATCTATTATCATATATATTAGTTAGGTTTCGATGTTAATTTGTTTTGTTTTTTTTGTTTTTTTTTTTTTTTTTACATATTAGTTATTGTCACGGTTTTTTAAAAACCGAGACTATATCATATTCTACGGTCACGGTTATTTAAAAACCGTGGCTATAAATTTTAAAAAAAAATTTTACTTCACTTATGGTCACGGTTATTCAAAAAACCGAGACTATAAATATACACTATGGTCACGGTTTTATGACGACCGTGACCAAAACCCTATGGCCTCGGTTTTTTGTAAAACCGTGGCCAATTTTCCGAGACTAAAGGCCAGTTTTGTTGTAGTGTATATGACCACGTTTTATCAGTGTCAATTTACTTTTTTATCCTTCAATCAATTTATTTAATTTTATTTCAACTTTCAAGCTTTGTGCTACCGAACAATGTCCATCTCCTTTGTAATCTTCTTTAGACCACCTCTAAAATTAATTAATTTTCTCTGCCACTTCCTTTATCTCCCATTCCCACATCTTCTATCGATCATTATTGCCTGATCAACTGTATTCAATCTGTTGCTATTTTCCTTTATTCAACCCAGATCTTCCTTTATTTCCTCTGCAATCTTCTTTTGACTTAATCAACTTTATTCAATCTGTTGCTCCACCAAAACATCATTGATTCAACTGTAAATTCATTGTATGTTTTGTATCCAATATGCTAGTTAGCCATGACTATGAGTCTTTGAAAAAAAAAAAAAAATAGAGAGAGAGGCTATGACTATCATATCACATATCATGTATGTAATATGAGTTACATACTGAGATATATGTTACTGAGATGCATGTATTTAACAAGTATTACATATCACATATAATGTATGTAATACTAGTTACATACCTTTAACATCAGTATGTAATATTGGCTAAGGATATTTCTATAATTTATTTAATTTTGATATAGCTAAAACTCATAATTTTAATCATATTATTGTTAGTTTTGAAAAATTTAACTTTTAATTAAAATGTAAACTATTTAGGTAAATTGCTCTATAATATTTGTTTCTTGTAAGAACTGATAAGAAGAATACCTAAATTTATTAATTTTTTTTATCTAATAATTTTCTTTATATTAGATTCAATTGAATTAAAGAATAGCTTGTAATCTTGTGTTATAATTCATCAATAATATTAATACAAATCTTACACATTATACTCAAAGTAGGGTATAGTTGGGTCTCAATCAACTCGATCCTATAGCAAAATGTAAGTAAGTTTAATTGCATGCAAAAAAAAAAAAAAAAAAACCAAGAAGAAGAAGAAGGTGATTTTGACGCATATAAACCAACATAGATTCCTTGAGTCGTCCAACTCTTAGAAAATTGAAGCTGTACTGCAACTTTATATATTACGCAGCAATCGTTTCGTGTAGCTGCGCTCATATGAACGTTAACATAGATTCCTTGAGTTGTCCAAGTCTTTAAAAATTGAAACCTGCAACTTTATGTAAGAATGAAATCAAATGTTTACCCCCTTAGTAAATAAGGGGAAAGAAAAATCCTGAATTTTTATAATTGTTTTTTTAAAATAACATATTACTCACTTTCACACCAATTTATATGGGAAGAATTCAAACGTTAGAATATTATGAAAAGTTATGTTTGCTAATCACTCCAAAAGAAAACAAATGTTAAGGAGAAGGGACAACAATTGCTTCGTGTTAGTTATGTTCATGTCCTATTATCGTGTTAGTTAATATATTAAAAAAATTACTCAATTTTTGTTGTTGTCTATTTATAATAATAAAAATTTTTATTATAATGTGAAAAAATTAATTTTAAATAATTATTTTAAAATAATTTACAATAATTATTTGTAATTAATGTTCTAAATTTACGTTCTAATAAGGATAAAAATAATTTAATGATATATTTATTTGATGTGATTGATCCTTTACATTAATTGGTAATTAACATCAAATTATTATTCTAATTGAGAAGAATAAATCTTAAGTATTTAAATGTGTAATATACCAATTTTTAATTGTAATATTTTTATTGGATCATTGTAGAATCAAATTAATTTGTAAAGTAAATTTTTTTAGAATAAATTAATCAGATTATTCATATTGCTCTTTCAGCATTGCAATTTATGGTAAATTAAAAAATATGTTCTTTTTATAATAACTTATTATATTTATTATTTAAAAATATAAAAATTCTTAATTATTTTAGTTTGTATTTTTGGAAATGTTATATATTAAAATAAAAACTTATTAATGGATTTAATTATTAAATTATTGTTAACTTTGAATTTGAATAATATCATTGTTCTATTTATTGCATAGAATTAAAGGATATAATCATAACTTTCATTTCAAAAACACTTATAATGTTATATTGTTGATATCAATAGGTATGTAATTTTATTATTCATAATTTCAATTTACTTTGATCTAATTTACTGTTTAATTCAATGTATAATTCAGTAATGTAATTGAATCTATGATCATTACTTAGTAATAAAGTTATAATCAAATTATGTATATAAATTTAGATAAAGATTGCTTTATAGACAAATTGAGTGTTGTTAATAATAATACATTAAAGTTTATTTATTTTAGAATATAAATTTTTAATAATACAAATTTATGAGTTTATGATATATGCCTATTGATTAATCATTTTGATTAAATGTAAAAATTGACAATTATTTATTTAAATTTTAATTCTAAAGTTTATTGAGTAACATTTTGAATTTTGCAATTGATTAATTATAAATAATAAATTTAAGTTTATTTTGATAATATTATATTGTAAATGGAATTTTTGATTTTATTATTTAATTTTTTAATAAAATATTAAATTTTTAAGAAAAATTTTATTTTTTAATATTTAAAATTTAATTTCAAGTTAGATTAAAAGCAGTACTGTACTCAGATCTATTCAACTTACTATAATTCAATCTAGTACAATCTATATACATTTAGGATTCGTAAGTAATTGATCTGATATAATGAGTTAGCATGTCTGTTTAAGTATTTATTATTTATTAATAATTGTATAGTATTCGATTAAGATGTATGATTTTTCTCTACTTATATCTGTATTTCTAAAAGTAATTTGCTTCATATAGAAGTTTATAAAATGAGTAATATAAGATTACATAATCTGATTGCAATTAATATAATGCATTTTTATACTATTATCATAATAAATAATAATATTAATATTTATCTAATAATATAGATTCGACTAATTCATTAATCAAAACTTATTAGTGATGACTACAATAACTAATAGCTGCAGTATAATATGATGAAATATCAATCTATATACAATTCTATTTTACATAACATATAATAGAATGAAATCTATCATAAAACTTTAGAAAATCTATATGTAATGTTGTATTAATTTAAATCATTAATATATTTAGATACTAAACATATTAATAATTGTTCTTGTAATTATCATTGATAATAATGTAGTCTTCAATATACATAATATTAATTTTATTGATATTGACTTTCATAATGCAAATTTAAGCTAATTACTCTCCTATTAGTTAACTTCTTGATGACATCTAGTATCAATATCTCTTCAAATACACTAATTTCATAACTATCTCTTAACTCAAATACATTATAACTAAAATTTCAAAATGTAACTTTTGTATTATCTAGTTCATACTACTATTACTTTACTTATTAATCTGTATCAAATTGGCATGATCATATCAGATTCGATACATATGTGAATGATCTCATCTCAACTCTAATTACATACTTCATAGCACAAGATCTGATGCAATTGTCACATCAATAATATAAGTCTAGCATATATTACAAATATTTAGCATTGATTCAAATTTCCTTAACTTAAACTCATTGTCATCTTATATCATCTTAAACACTTATATAATTTATTATTAATAATCTCATATTCAATATTAAAGTCTGTTTAAATAACTTACAATGCTAAGCTTTATCTAAATCATACTATCATATTCTAATTCATTCTATAATTTCATCATAATTTGATTCATTAAACATTTAAATTTCATAACTTAATTCTACTATCAAAATCAAATCTCAGCTTTCAATTTCTCTAAATCTAACTTTAACAATAGATTCAATTAATTCAATACATATTTTTAACTTTATTAAACATTTTCATTTAAGATTTTGTTGTTATTTACAGTATTTTCGATTATATCAAAGTATTAAACTCTATAACTCATCTGGTATAAGATAGATAGTTAGGTAGTTGTGAACAAATGGTTGTTGTATGTCCATGTGCTAGCTGATCAAGTTCTAGTTAGTTAGTTAGTTTGTAACTAACTCTTGTATATAAGTCAGTTCAAGGATTAATGAAATATATCAGATGATTTTCTACTACTCCCTAAGTCTGTTAGTTCTTTCTTGTTATTGCTTTACTGTATGGTATCCGAGCTTGGTGTGTTAGTTTTTCTTGAATCAAAAAGTTTGGTTGAGTGAAATAAGCAGTGATCCTCAAGTTCAAGAAACTACACAACATCTAACAATGGCTTCCGTAGCGCCTGGTTTTAGTATTTCTTCGCTACCTAATTTTGCAGTTATGTCAATCAAGTTTGATAGAATGAACTATCTGATTTGGAGGGAGCAGTTTTATGAGTTCAGCTATAGCATATGGACTTGATGATGTTCTTGATCTTAATGTTCAAGTTCCTTCTCGTTTTCTCATTGAGAATAGGGTTAAGAAGATGAATCCTATGTTCTTGATCTGGAACCGGAGAAACAATCTGTTGAAGAGTTGGATATATGATTCAGTCTCAAAAGAGATGTAATGTTAGGTGTACAATTCTGTATCTGTGTCTGCTGCACAGATGTGGAGTGATTTGGAGAATTCTTTCAATTCTTTGTCACGTGCTCGTGTTATGGAGTTGAGAACACAGTTGCAGTAGGTTCGTAAGGATCATTCCAGTATTCAAGATTTTTTTAATAAGGTGAAAACTATTGCTGACCATCTTGCAGCCATGGGTGAAAGAATTCTATATAAGGAAGTTGTGATGTATCTTCTTCGTGGTCTTGGTGTGGATTATAAAGGTTTTGTAACCTCCATGAATATGAGGGTAGAAGAACCCTCACTGTTTGAAATATATAGTTTGTTATTTACAGAAGAGCAAATGCTTCTTGAACAATCCCAAGTCTAAGAACAGCAAATTCTGCAGGCAAATATGGCAAAATTTAGTGCAATGAATGTTCAAGGAAGGTCTCAGTACTCATCCAAAAGTCATAGCAACAAGCTTTGGAACCTTCAAGATTTCATTCCGTTTGGTTGTATGCAATCTAAATCTTCTTATCCAAACAAGGGTGGAGGTTTTAAGGGAGGAAAACAGAAGAAGTTTGGTGATAAAGAAAAGCCTGTGTGTCAGATATGTTCCAAGTCTGGTCATGTTGCATCTCATTGTTTTCAGTTGAGAGATTTGTTGCTTGCAAAGAGTGGTGGTTCACCTATGGCCATGTTTGCAGAGGTTCATGCACATATGCGTGAAGATGATCTAGGCTGGGTGCTAGATAGTGAAGCTACTCATCATTTGACAGGTGATGCTGCACATGCAAGAAGTGTGGTTCCATTCACTGCCAATGAAGCAATGACAGTTGGTAATGCTTCTAAACTTGCTATTCAACATGTAAGGACTAATGTTATTACTTGTTCTGATCATGCACTTCTCTTAAAAAACATCTTGCATGCTCCACAAGCTTCATCCAATTTTTTATCTGTTCATAAGCTCTGTCAGGATAACTCAGTGTTTGTTGAGTTTCATCCTGAATTTTTCTGTATCAAGGAACCTTCAACCAAGAAGATTATCTTCCAAAGCAGATCTGAGGGATGACTTTATCGAATTGGTGATACTTCTTCTTCACTTCCATCTCAGGTGAATGGTATATGTCTTCCAATTCAGTCCTTGTTTAGTAGCTATATAGGTAGTGTTGTCAATTGGCATGCTAGATTAGGTCACCCCTCATATGTGATTTTGAATAAACTTGCTCAATTGTTTGGTCTTTCTTGTAAAGTTAGCAAAGACTTGCATAAGTGTGTTGTGTGTCCCGTTGCTTGCTAAGGCACATAAACTTCCATTTAAAGCTAGTTCAAGTAAATCAATAAAGCCTTTTGACTTGATTATTGCTGATCTTTGGACCTCTCTTGTGCAATCTGTTACTGGTGCAAAATATTTTTTATTATTAGTTGATGACAATACTAAATTCATGTGGATATATTTTCTTACTACTAAGAATCAAACAAAACTTGCTATGACCTTATTCAAGGCTATGATTGAGCGACAGTTTCAGTGTCTTATTGAAACTGTTCAGAGTGATAGTGGAGTGAATTTCATTTTTTGACTAGTGAATGGGTGCTCTTGGTGTTGATCATCGACTCACATGTCCCTATACCTCAGAACCATTTTGTTTTGTTGAAAGTAGACTAAGAAGAGTGGTTGAGTGTGGACTTGCTTTGCTTTTTCAAGGAGCTGTCCCTATCAAGTACTGGTCCTATGCGTGTAGGGATGCAGTCTATATTCAAAACAGACTTCCCTCTCCTATTCTACAGTTTTTGTCGCCTTATGAAGTGCTGTATACACAGGTACCATGTTACAATTTTTGAAGAGTTTTTGGATGCACAATTTTTCCATGCTTAAGAGCTGTTGTCAAACACAAGTTGGTGCCCAGATCTACCTTGAGTGTTTTCCTCGGGTATGCTTCTCAGCATAAGGGCTATTTATGTCTTAATGTCTCTACTAGGAAGATTGTTACTTCACGGCATGTGGAGTTTCATGAAGATCAATATCCTTTTTTGCAACAATGTTCTGATGAAGAGTTCAACTCTTTTCAACATGAGGTGTTTTGCTTGTTGCCTGTTCCAAGCTCTTCTGTTTTCTCACTCACACTTGAGCCACTTGCTTCTCCTAGTGTCTCACCTGTTAATTCTAATGTACCTTCTCATAGTGTCTCACATGTCTCTCTTATATTCCTTTCACCTCAGTACCCATCTTCAGTTCCTTCTTCAGAATCTTTCTCTCAAGAGTTCGGTCCTTTTCTCATTTCCTTACTTGAAATACCTGAGATACCTTTGGTTGTGGATTTACCTTAGCAACCTGTTAACACTCATTCAATGACTACTAGGTCTAAGAGTGGCATTGTTAAGCCCAAGCTTGGTTATAGTGTCATACTTGATCCTTTTTCAACTGATATTGAACCCCTCACATTCAAAGAGGCTAGTCAACATCAAGTGTGACTTGATTCCATGAGGGAAGAATATGAAGCTCTTCTTTAGAATAACACTTGGGTGTTGGTTCCATTTACCCCTTATATGAAGTTGATTGACCACAAGTTGGTTTACAAGATCAAAAGGAAACCGTCTAGTGAGATTGACAGATATAAGTCACGGCTTGTGGCAAAGGGTTTTCATTAGATTGAAGGCATCGATTACTTTGAGACCTTTAGTCTTGTAGTTAAGTATACTATAGTGAGGTTGGTTTTGAGTGTTGCTCTGTCCAAGGATTGGGATATTAAACAACTTGATGTGAATAATACATTCTTGAATGGTGATCTTGAGGAGATAGTTTATATGACTCAACCTAGAGCCTTTGAGATTCAGCCTAAAAAGTCTACAGTTTGTCAACTTAAAAAGGCTTTGTAAGGCCTTAAACAAACTCCTAAAGCTTGGTTTCACAAATTGAGTACCTGTTTAGTCTCTTTGGGCTTTCTGATTTCTAAGTCAAATGTGTCTTTATTTTTTAAAAGGGTCTCTACAACTATTACCATTGTCTTGGTGTATGTCAATGATATTATAGTGACTGGTAATGATTCTCTCGAGATTACTACATTCATTGATTTGTTCAAGATTGAGTTCTCTTTAAAGGAGGTTGGTGACTTTTTTTTTTTTTTTTTTGGGTATTGAAGTTCATCGCACTCCCACTTGTCTTCATCTCTCACAGCACAAGTAGGTTAGGGATTTGTTGGGTAGAAGTGGCTTACAGCACTCTAAAACTTCTCCTTCTCCTATTAGTTCAGGCAAAGTTATGTCCAAATTCGATGGTACTCCTTTGGAGGATTCCACAATGTGTAGAAGTGTTGTTGGGGCTTTACAGTATTGTACTGTAACTAGACCTGATATAGCTTATAGAGTGAATAAACTGTGCCAATTCTTTCAGAGTCCTTTAGATGTTCATTGGGTAGCTGCCAAGAGAGTGTTGAGGTACTTGAAGGGTACTATCTTTCATGGTCTACTATTGCAGAAAATTGAAGTGCTCGAGTTAGTAGGTTTTTGTGATGCCGATTAGGCTGGAAGTTGTGATGATCGAAGGAGTACTGGTGCTTACTGTGTATTTCTTGGTAACAGTTTAATTTCTTGATGTTCTAGTAAGCAGAAAGTTGTTTACAGGTCTAGCACTGAATCAGAATATCGAGCACTTGCTTTGATTACTGCAGAAATATTATGGCTCAAGTCTTTATTACAAGAATTAAGGTTTGTGTGTCATCACTCATTGTGTTTTGTGACAATGTCAGCACCGAACATTTGGCCAAGAATTCTGTGATGCATGCTCGCACCAAGTATATTGAGGTCGATTTTCATTTTGTAAGGGAGCAGGTTGTGAAGCAAGAACTAGAGGTAGCTCTTACAAAGCCCCTACCTACCAGTAAGTTTCTTGAATTGAGGCACAACCTCCTGGTGTTACCTAAACCCGAGTGTTACCTAAACCCGAGTTTGAGGGAGGAAGTTCGTTTAAGGGTGGCTACTAAACTGTGTAACTCATCTGGTATAAGATAGATAGTTAGGCAGTTGTGAACGATTGGTTGTTGTATGTCCACGTGCTAGCTGATCAACTTCTAGTTAGTTAATTAGTTAATTTGTAACTAACTCTTGTATATAAGTCAGTTCAAGGATTAATGAAATGTATCGGATCATTTTCTACTACTCCCTAAGTCTGTTAGTTCTTTCTTGTTATTGCTTTTCTGTACAAAGTAGGGTATGGTTGGGTCTCAATCAACTCGATCCCATAGCAAAATGTAAGTTTAATTGCATGAAAAGAAAGAAGAAGAAGAAGAAGATGATTTTGAAGCATATAAACCAACATAGATTCCTTGAGTCGTCCAACTCTTAGAAAATTGAAGCTGTACTGCAACTTTATATATGAATAAAATCAAATGTTTTGACCTCATTAATAATTAAATGCAAAGAAAAATTCAGAATTTTTTAAGAATTATTTTTTTAAAATAACATTTACTCACTCACACATTAATTTATACTGTACGGATGAATATTTTGAAAAGTTATGTTTGCCAATCTCCACAAAAGAAAACAAATGTTAAAGAGTGTAGGCAGCAATCGTTTCATGTAGCTGTGCTCATATGAACGTTAACATAGATTCCTTGAGTTGTCCAAGTCTTTGAAAATTAAAACCTGCAACTTTATGTAAGAATGAAATCAAATGTTTACCCCCTTAGTAAATAAGGGGAAAGAAAAATCCTGAATTTTTATAATTGTTTTTTTAAAATAACATATTACTCACTTTCACACCAATTTATATGGAAAGAATTCAAACGTTAGAATATTATGAAAAGTTATGTTTGCTAATCACTCCAAAAGAAAACAAATGTTAAGGAGAAGGGACAACAATTGCTTCGTGTTAGTTATGTTCATGTCATATTATCGTGTTAGTTAATATATTAAAAAAATTATTCAATTTTTGTTGTTGTCTATATATAATAATAAAAAATTACAAGGCATTTTAGAACATAAAAAAATATTGATCAATTATAAATAAATTATTTTTATTTTTGTCGTATTGTGTCGTGTCGTATCGTCTCAGATATTACCTTCATACTAACTTTAATTAATTTGCTGAAAGTGTTACCTTGCTTAATGGGAGAGATTAATAAATCCATGATAATGAATGAATTCATTTATTTCGGAGTAATGTAGGCCAGTGTTGCCTTTTATTGGCACTATAAATATGGTCATTTGCAACACCATACTCATTCATTCCTACATTGCACAAAATATATAAAAGCCCTTAATTGAATACTGACAATTGTTTCAAATATGGCAAAACATATTTTGGTGGGAGTTCTCATAGCTATGCTTATGGCATTAATAGAAGCAAGAAATGCCCCTACTGAGTATTATACAACTGAAAAATACTCTTCTCCTAAAACTCCATATTATCCACCTTATATTCCTTCAATTCCAAAACCATCTCATCCATACTATCCTCCTTCCAGCCACCCTGGAAAGGGAAAATGCAGAAGCAAGTGTAAAAACAAGAACTATCCCCACTGCTATAACGTGGAGCTTTCCTGTCCAAGCTCTTGTCCTTTTACTTGTGAGATTGACTGTGTTACTTGCAAGCCTGTCTGCAGTATGTTTTATTTTATTATTCCTTATAGTTTTCAAGTCTTTAATTACATTAACATGAGCTAGTAAATAACTATAATTGAATGGCTACTTAATGTCAAATTTATTTGGTGAATGATAGAATGTGATAAGCCAGGAGCAGTCTGCCAAGACCCTCGTTTCATTGGTGGTGATGGTGTTACCTTCTATTTCCATGGCAAAAGGGACCATGACTTTTGCCTCTTGTCTGACTCTAACCTCCACATCAATGCACATTTCATTGGTAAGAGAAACCAAAACATGAAGAGGGACTTCACTTGGGTCCAATCCATTGCAATTCTCTTTGGCAAACATCAACTTTACATTGGTGCCCAAAAGACTTCCACTTGGGATGATGCCATCGACCGAGTTGAAATCTCATTTGATGGCAAATCCATTGCCCTGCCAGAATCAGATGGTGCTCAATGGAACTCCACAACTGCTCCTTATGTTTACATAACGAGATTAGCAAATACAAACCATGTCATGCTTGAAGTTGAAGCAATCTTTAAGATCACTGCAAAGGTTGTGCCTATAACTGAAGAAGAGTCCAACATTCACAACTATGGTATCAGCAAAGACGACACCTTTGCTCATCTTGATCTTGGTTTCAAATTCTTATCATTGAGCAATGGAGTGAGTGGTGTTTTGGGACAAACATACAGACCAGACTATGTAAGCAAAGTGAAGATGGGAGCAAACATGCCCATTATGGGAGGAGACAAGCTATTTGAAACATCAAGCCTCTTTGCCACTGATTGTGCTGTTGCGAGGTTCACAGCTGATACTTACTCTATATCTAACTCTTTAGAGGATTTTCCGATGATGAGTTGTGCAAGTGGAGTGGGCGCTCAAGGAGTTGTTTGCAAGAAATGAAATAAAGTTTGTGTTTGAATCTAGCAAACACTAAAATGTGATAACTTCGTAATAAGAAAGAGCGCTTGTAATTGAATTATTTTATTCTATAATAAATTGCAAAAGCTCTTTTGAATTCATTGGTTCCTTTTTATGTTTAATTTTCTCTTAATAAATTACAAAAGCACTTTTGAATTCTTTGGTTTCTGTGCATGTTTAATTTTCTCTTATTATTAAGGAAAATTTTGCTTAATACCAATTTTTAATTTTAATTTTTACATTTTTAAGGAATTACTAGTAAAATATGGGATCATACATAAATCCTTAAAAATAAAACTTTTGAATAAGATTTATGATTTTTAATTTTTTTCCTTTTCACCAAATATTTTTTCTAAAGAGTAAATCAAATCTTACAATTTTTGCATGTATAAGTATTTAAAAAAATTATTAAAAACATAAAATATTTTTTTTATTTAAATTTTTCAAAAAAAAAAATAAAAAAATGTTATCAAATAACTTGTAGATGATTTTTTTTTTCTTGAAAATTATTGAGTAAAAATTGTTATACAAAATATTAGCAATTATTTTTACAAAAAAATTTAAAATTACAAAACTAATTATTTAATCAATTATAAATTAGAATTGTTATCAAACATAACCTAAATCTTCTAAAAATGTTATTTTTTTCTTCAACGTAACCAATTATACCTTGATAATAATAATTCCTTATGAGATGATATATCTACTTTGATGCAAAATAAATATCTACAATTAGTATAAGCTTTTTAATTGCTATTCCAATTGTCATATATTAGTTACTTTTTGAATTTGTAATCGGAGGAATGGTATGAAGTACAATTTAAAATAATATTTTAGTGTAATGTAATTATTTTAGAATAATAGGAAAAATGTATAAGAAAGTTTATATTTTCACGCGCAAAATACATGCATCATTGCTAGTTATATAATCTTACAAGTGGAACATTTAATAAACCATTATGCTAGAATTTTGTTATTAAGCTACTATTAATTGGACTTTTATTGGTTTATAAAATATGTTGAATTATTGTTTAATTGATATGTTATGCGTTGAGGCTCATTTAATTGATATTGGCTCTATACACCTTCTAAGCTTTGACCAATTATTATTGTGATGGACTTTGTGTAGTTCAATAGAAATTAGGGTTTTGTAATAGGTGAAACTCTAATGTCACCTTATAATATTTGAATAGGAGCCCTTCTACTCTAACCTTAGAGAAACAATCCCGAGGTTCTCTCGTTGTAGTTGTTTCTTGTAAGAGCTGGTAAGAAAAATATCTATTCTTGTTAATTTTTCTTTATCTAATAATTTTATTTGTATTAAATTCAATTGAATTGAAGAATCGCTTGTGATTTTGTATTCTAATTCATCAACGAGATTAATACAATTCTTACGCATTATACTCAAAGTATTAAATTGTACAACTCATCTGGTATAAGATAGATAGTTAGGCAGTTGTGAACAAATGGTTGTTGTATGTCCACATGCTAGCTGGTACACGTGCTAGCTGATCAAGTTCTAGTTAGTTAGTTAGTTTGTAACTAACTCTTGTATATAAGTCAGTTCAAGGATTAATGAAATGTATCAGATCATTTTCTACTACTCCCTAAATCTGTTAGTTCTTTCTTGTTGTTGTTTTTCTATATGGTATCAGAGCTTAGTGTGTTAGTTTTTCTTGAATCAAAAAGTTTGGTTGAGTGAAATGAGTAGTGATCCTCAAGTTCAAGAAACTACACAACATTCAACAATGGCTTTCGTAGCGCCTGGTGTTAGTATTTCTTCGCTACCTAATTTTGCAGTTATGTCAATCAAGCTTGATAGAATGAACTATCTGATTTAGAGGGGGCAGTTTATGAGTTCAGCTATAGCATATAGACTTGATGATGTTCTTGATCTAAATATTCAAGCTCCTTCTCATTTTCTCATTGAGAATGGGGTTAAGAAGATGAATCCTGTGTTCTTGATCTGGAACTAGAGAAACAATCTGTTGAAGAGTTGGATTTATAATTCAGTCTCAAAAGAGATGCAATGTTAGGTGTACAATTCTGTATCTGTGTCTGCTGCACAGATATGGAGTGATTTGGAGAATTCTTTCAATTCTTTGTCACGTGCTCGTGTTATGGAGTTGAGAACACAGTTGCAGTAGGTTCGTAAGGATCATTCCAGTATTCAAGATTTTTTTAATAAGGTGAAAACTATTGCTGACCATCTTGCAGCCATGGGTGAAAGAATTCTATATAAGGAAGTTGTGATGTATTTTCTTCGTGGTCTTGGTGTGGATTATAAAGGTTTTGTAACCTCCATGAATATGAGGGTGGAAGAACCCTCACTGTTTGAAATATATAGTTTGTTATTTACAGAAGAGCAGATGCTTCTTGAACAATCCCAAGTCTAAGAACAGCAAATTCTGCAGGCAAATATGGCAAAATTTAGTGCAATGAATGTTCAAGGAAGGTCTCAGTACTCATCCAAAAGTCATAGCAACAAGCTTTGGAACCTTCAAGATTTCATTCCGTTTGGTTGTATGCAATCTAAATCTTCTTATCCAAACAAGGGTGGAGGTTTTAAGGGAGGAAAACAGAAGAAGTTTGGTGATAAAGAAATGCCTGTGTGTCAGATATGTTTCAAGTCTGGTCATGTTGCATTTCACTGTTTTCAGTTGAGAGATTTGTTGCTTGGAAAGAGTGGTGGTTCACCTGTGGCCATGTTTGTAGAGGTTCATGAACATATGCGTGAAGATGATCCAGGCTGGGTGTTAGATAGTGAAGCTACTCATCATTTGACAGGTGATGCTGCACATGCAAGAAGTGTGGTTCCATTCACTGGCAATGAAGCAGTGACAGTTGGTAATGGTTCTAAACTTCCTATTTAGCATGTAGGGACTAATGTTATTACTTGTTCTGGTAATGCACTTCTCTTGAAAAACATCTTGCATGTTCCACAAGCTTCATCCAATTTTTTATCTGTTCATAAGCTCTGTCAAGATAACTCAGTGTTTATTGAGTTTCATCCTGAATTTTTTTGTATCAAGGAACCTTCAACCAAGAAGATTATCTTCCAAGGCAGATCTTAGGGATGACTTTATCGAATTGGTGATACTTCTTCTTCACTTCCATCTCAGGTGAATGGTATATGTCTTCCAATTCAGTCCTTGTTTAGTAGCTATGCAGGTAGTGTTCGTCAATTAGCATGCTAGATTAGGTCACCCCTCAGATGTGATTTTGAACAAACTTGCTCAGTTGTTTGGTCTTTTTTGTAAAGTTAGCAAAGACTCGCATAAGTGTGTTGTGTGTCCTGTTGCTAAGGCACATAAACTTCCATTTAAGCTAGTGCAAGTAAATCAATAAAGCCTTTTGACTTGATTTTTGCTGATCTTTGGACCTCTCTTGTGCAATTTATCACTGGTGTAAAATAATTTTTATTATTAGTTGATGACAATGCTAAATTCATGTGCATTTTCTTACTACTAAGAATCAAACAAAGCTTGTTATGACCTTATTCAAGACTATGATTGAGCGAAAGTTTCAATGCCTTATTAAAGTCATTCAGAGTGATAGTGGGGGTGAATTTCATTTTTTGACTAGTGAATGGGGTGCTCTTGGTGTTGATCATCGACTCACATGTCCCTATACCTCAGAACCATTTTTGTTCTGTTGAAAGTAGATTAAGAAGAGTGGTTGAGTGTAGACTTGCTTTGCTTTTTCAAGGAGTTGTCCCTATCAAGTATTGGTCCTATGCGTGTAGGGCTGCAGTCTATATTCAGAACAGATTCCTATTCTGCAGTTTTTGTCGCCTTATGAAGTGCTGTATGCACGGGTACCAGGTTACAATTTTTTAAGAGTTTTTGGATGCACAGTTTTTCCATACTTAAAAGTTGTTGTCAAACACAAGCTGGCGCCCAGATCTACCTTGAGTGTTTTCCTCGGGTATGCTTTTCAGCAAAAGGGCTATTTATGCCTTGATGTCTCTACTGGAAAGATTATTACTTCACAGCATGTGGAGTTTCATGAAGATCAGTTTCCTTTTTTGCAACAATGATCTGATGAAGAGTTCAACTCTTTTCAACATGAGGTGTTTTGCTTGTTGCGGCTCTTCTGTTTCCTCTCTCACACTTGAGCCACTTGCTCCTCCTATTGTCTCACCTGTTGATTCTATTGTACCTTCTCATAGTGTCTTACATGTCTCTCTTATACATGTTTCACCTTAGTACCATCTTTAGTTCCTTCTTCAGAATCTTTCTCTCAAGAGTTTGGTCCTTTTCTCATTTCCTTACCTAAAATACCTGAGATACCTTTGGTTGTGGATTTACCTTGGCAACTTGTTAACACTCATTCAATGACTACTAGGTCTAAGAGTGGCATTGTTAAGCCCAAGCTTGGTTATAGTGTCATACTTGATCCTTTTCCACCTGATATTGAACCCCTCACGTTCAAAGAGGCTAGTCAGCATCAAGTGTGACTTGATTCCATGAAGGAAGAATATGAAGCTCTTCTTAAGAATAACACATGGGTGTTGGTTCCATTTACCCCTTATATGAAGTTAATTGACCACAAGTTGGTTTACAAGATCAAAACGAAATCGTTTGGTGAGATTGACAGGTATAAGTCACGGCTTGTCGCAAAGGGTTTTCATTAGATTGAAAACATCGATTACTTTGAGACCTTTAGTCCTGTAGTTAAGTATACTATAGTGAGGTTGGTTTTGAGTGTTGTTTTGTCCAAGGATTGGGATATTAAACAACTTGATGTGAATAATGCATTTTTGAATGGTGATCTTGAGGAGATAGTTTATATGACTCAACCTAAAGGTTTTGAGATTCAGCCTAAAGAGTCTACAGTTTGTCAACTTAAAAAGGCTTTTTATGGCCTTAAACAAGCTCCTAAAGCTTGGTTTCACAAATTGAGCACCTGTTTAATCTCTTTGGGCTTTTTGATTTCTAAATCAGATGTGTCTTATTTTTTAAAAGGGTCTCTACAACTATTACCATTGTCTTGGTGTATGTCAATGATATTATAGTGACTAGTAATGATTCTCTCCAAATTACTACATTCATTGATTTGTTCAAGACTGAGTTCTCTTTAAAGGAGCTTGGTGACTTATCTTTCTTTCTTTTTTTTTTTTTTCCTTCTGGGTATTGAAGGTCATCGCACTCCCACCTGTCTTCATCTCTCACAGCACAAGTATGTTAGGTATCTGTTGGGTAGGAGTGGCTTACAGCACTCTAAAACTTCTCCTTCTCCTGTGAGTTCAGGCAAGATTATGTCCAAATTCAATGGTACTCCTTTGGAGGATCCCATAATGTAGAGAAGTGTTGTTAGGGCTTTACAGTATTGTACTGTAACTAGACCTAATATAGCTTATATAGTCAATAAACTGTGCCAATTCTTTCAGAGTCCTTCAGATGTTCATTGGGCAGCTGCCAAGAGAGTATTGAGGTACTAGAAGGGTATTATCTTTCATGGTCTACTATTGCAGAAAACCGAAGTGCTCGAGTTAATAGGTTTTTGTGATGCCGATTGGGCTGGAAGTTGTGATGATCGAAGAAATATTGGTGCTTACTGTGTATTTCTTGGTAACAGTTTAATTTCTTGATGTTCTAGTAAGTAAAAAGTTGTTTCCAGGTCCAGCACTGAATCAGAATATTGAGCACTTGCCTTGATTGCTGCAGAAATATTATGGCTCAAGTCTTTATTACAAGAATTAAGGTTTGTGTGTCATCACTCACCTGTTGTGTTTTGTGGCAATGTCAGAACATTTGGCCAAGAATCCTGTGATGCATGCTCGCACCAAGCACATTGAGGTCGATTTTCATTTTGTAAGGGAGCAGGTTGTGAAGCAAGAATTAGAGGTTAAGCATGTTTATACTGAGCATCAAGTAGCAGATGCTCTTACAAAGCCCCTACCTACCAGTAAGTTTCTTGAATTGAGGCACAAACTCCTGATGTTACCTAAACCAGAGTTTGAGGGAGGAAGTTCGTTTAAGGGTGGCTACTAAACTGTGTAACTCATCTGGTATAAGATAGATAGTTAGGCACTTGTGAACGATTGGTTGTTGTATGTCCACGTGCTAGCTGATTAAGTTCTAGTTAGTTAGTTAGTTTGTAACTAACTCTTGTATATAAGTCAGTTCAAGGATTAATGAAATGTATCCGATCATTTTCTACTACTCCCTAAGTCTGTTAGTTCTTTCTTGTTATTGCTTTTCTGTACAAAGTAGGATATGGTTGGGTCTCAATCAACTCGATCCCATAGCAAAATGTAAGTTTTGCATGCAAAGAAAGAAGAAGAAGAAGAAGGTGATTTTGAAGCATATAAACCAACATAGATTCCTTGAGTCGTCCAACTCTTAGAAAATTGAAGCTGTACTGCAACTTTATATATGAATAAAATCAAATGTTTTGACCTCATTAATAATTAAATGCAAAGAAAATTCAAAATTTTTTAAGAATCATTTTTTAAAATAACATTTACTCACTCACACATTAATTTATACTGTACGAATTCAAAAGCTAGAATATTTTGAATAGTTATGTTTGCCAATCTCCACAAAAGAAAACAAATGTTAAAGAGTGTAGGCAGCAATCGTTTCATGTAGCTGTGCTCATATGAACGTTAACATAGATTCCTTGAGTTGTCCAAGTCTTTGAAAATTAAAACCTGCAACTTTATGTAAGAATGAAATCAAATGTTTACCCCCTTAGTAAATAAGGGGAAAGAAAAATCCTGAATTTTTATAATTGTTTTTTTAAAATAACATATTACTCACTTTCACACCAATTTATATGGGAAGAATTCAAACGTTAGAATATTATGAAAAGTTATGTTTGCTAATCACTCCAAAAGAAAACAAATGTTAAGGAGAAGGGACAACAATTGCTTCGTGTTAGTTATGTTCATGTCCTATTATCGTGTTAGTTAATATATTAAAAAAATTACTCAATTTTTGTTGTTGTCTATTTATAATAATAAAAAATTACAAGGCATTTTAGAACATGAAAAAAATATTGATCAATTATAAATAAATTATTTTTATTTTTGTCGTGTTGTGTCGTGTCGTGTGATATTACCTTCATACTAACTTTAATTAATTTGCTGAAAGTGTTACCTTGCTTAATGGGAGAGATTAATAAATCCATGATAATGAATGAATTCATTTATTTCGGAGTAATGTAGGCCAGTGTTGCCTTTTATTGGCACTATAAATATGGTCATTTGCAACACCATACTCATTCATTCCTACATTGCACAAAATATATAAAAGCCCTTAATTGAATACTGACAATTGTTTCAAATATGGCAAAACATATTTTGGTGGGAGTTCTCATAGCTATGCTTATGGCATTAATAGAAGCAAGAAATGCCCCTACTGAGTATTATACAACTGAAAAATACTCTTCTCCTAAAACTCCATATTATCCACCTTATATTCCTTCAATTCCAAAACCATCTCATCCATACTATCCTCCTTCCAGCCACCCTGGAAAGGGAAAATGCAGAAGCAAGTGTAAAAACAAGAACTATCCCCACTGCTATAACGTGGAGCTTTCCTGTCCAAGCTCTTGTCCTTTTACTTGTGAGATTGACTGTGTTACTTGCAAGCCTGTCTGCAGTATGTTTTATTTTATTATTCCTTATAGTTTTCAAGTCTTTAATTACATTAACATGAGCTAGTAAATAACTATAATTGAATGGCTACTTAATGTCAAATTTATTTGGTGAATGATAGAATGTGATAAGCCAGGAGCAGTCTGCCAAGACCCTCGTTTCATTGGTGGTGATGGTGTTACCTTCTATTTCCATGGCAAAAGGGACCATGACTTTTGCCTCTTGTCTGACTCTAACCTCCACATCAATGCACATTTCATTGGTAAGAGAAACCAAAACATGAAGAGGGACTTCACTTGGGTCCAATCCATTGCAATTCTCTTTGGCAAACATCAACTTTACATTGGTGCCCAAAAGACTTCCACTTGGGATGATGCCATCGACCGAGTTGAAATCTCATTTGATGGCAAATCCATTGCCCTGCCAGAATCAGATGGTGCTCAATGGAACTCCACAACTGCTCCTTATGTTTACATAACGAGATTAGCAAATACAAACCATGTCATGCTTGAAGTTGAAGCAATCTTTAAGATCACTGCAAAGGTTGTGCCTATAACTGAAGAAGAGTCCAACATTCACAACTATGGTATCAGCAAAGACGACACCTTTGCTCATCTTGATCTTGGTTTCAAATTCTTATCATTGAGCAATGGAGTGAGTGGTGTTTTGGGACAAACATACAGACCAGACTATGTAAGCAAAGTGAAGATGGGAGCAAACATGCCCATTATGGGAGGAGACAAGCTATTTGAAACATCAAGCCTCTTTGCCACTGATTGTGCTGTTGCGAGGTTCACAGCTGATACTTACTCTATATCTAACTCTTTAGAGGATTTTCCGATGATGAGTTGTGCAAGTGGAGTGGGCGCTCAAGGAGTTGTTTGCAAGAAATGAAATAAAGTTTGTGTTTGAATCTAGCAAACACTAAAATGTGATAACTTCGTAATAAGAAAGAGCGCTTGTAATTGAATTATTTTATTCTATAATAAATTACAAAAGTACTTTTGAATTCTTTGGTTCCTGTGTATGTTTAATTTTCTCTTAATAAATTACAAAAGCACTTTTGAATTCTTTGATTTCTGTGTATGTTTAATTTTCTCTTAAAATCTTGGCAAACTAAAGATCTCTAATAAGAAGACACATAACATAAAGTACATTATCCCAATACCGTTTTTGGAACCAATCAACAACTCTCTCTTTTCCTTGTAATAGTTCAACATTTCATCAGAATTTGGGAGATTGTTTTTGATAGCTGGGATTTCCTTAAAATTCTCGATCCAAGCATGTAAATGAGGGAATTCATGCTCTAAAAGCACTTTTAAACCAACTACTTGTTCAATGATCCCAAATGACTTGGCTATAACTCCATAGGCTAAGTCTGCTATTCCAATTTCATCCCCACCAAAGAACTTCTTCTCTCCCAGCGCTCTCTCTTCTAAAACTCTAAACACTTGTTTTATCTCCTCTGCAACTTTCTTTTGTTCTTCTCCAACAGCTAAGAAAAATCTACCAAATGCAACGCTCTCTTTAGACAAAAACAATTTTCATTAGATTCCACAACATATTATCAAAATAAAAATAAAAAGCTCAAGTGTAGAAGCATTTTTAACTCTTTCAAGCTCTAAACATGTTCATATTTTTACGACGTTATATAAATGCGTTGAACATATGTTCATTTTATAGTATTTTGTGCATGTATTCGATGCATGTTATCGAATTTACTTTATAATTAAATATTTATTTATCGCTTTTCATTTATGAAAAGAAAAAACCATATTTACATTAAAAAAAAAAATTAAATTTAGAAAACTTGGTTGAAAAATGTTAAAAAATCTGAACAAAGTTAATTAGGAGTGATAATCACCTTCTCTTCAATGAAGTTAATCCAGAACCGTATCAAGGCCCTTTCATAAGGGTCTTTGGGAAGCAAGGGCCTTTGGGGCCAAATCTCCTCAATATATTCAAGAATGAGAATTGACTCAGAAATGGGATTTCCATTGTGGACAAGAACTGGAATCTTTTTATGAACAGGGTTGTATTTCAAAAGCAAGTCGCTCTTGTTTGCCAAATCCTCTTCAATATATTCGTATTTGATGCCTTTGACTTCTAAAGTCCACATCACTCTGTATGAGTAAGGACTAGGCCAAGCTCCAAACAGTTTCACTTCTTCCATTTTTTATTTATTTATTTATGTATTTCAACTTGTTATGAACTGGTAAAGTTATCGTAATCTCATTTAGAAGAATAACATTTTGAACTTTTGACTTTTCTGCTTGGAAAAATAGGTCTTATTTTATGTTTACTTTGACCGTAAAGTTACCTAATAAAGACAAATAAATGGTGCCCATTGGAACATAACGATAACAAGCTGAATTTTATTATTTGAAAACCATTTTCTTTTTACTTCTCCTCCTCTTTATTTTTATTTTTTAATATCAAGTTACATCTGTACTTATAAAAAATCAAACATATTGTTTATCACAATAATATATATATTAATTATATAACATAATTTAATTAACAAAAATTAATAAAAATTTTAAAATTCTTTTACCATTTAAGACTCTCAATTTTTCATATAATTAATAACTGATACATTATTTAATATATACTACAACTTAATATATATAATATTATTTTATAAAATTATTACATATAAAATTGAGTAATATTACATGTATTAAATCATTATATATATTAAGTGATATATAAGTTATTTATTGAATATAAAATTGATGATATAAGATTATAAAATAATTTTAAAATTAATTATTAATAATGATCAGAATTGATTTATTTCTTAAATCGGATAAAAAGCATTTTTTTTGTTAAGTTTTTCCGGAAGAAAAAAAAAAGACTACTTAAAAGTCTCACTTCCGCTAAATTGGAAACATTTCCCAGTTGAATTTTCTCGGTGGGGAACGGAGAAGGAAGGTTCTCATCTCGTATACCTTTTTTTCTAGTTTTTAAAAACGTGGAAGCTTTTTTTTTTTTTTTATAACTAATTGAAATAAAAATATTCTGAATTGAATTTTCTTTACTTACTATATTATTTACAAAGGATGAATAACGTTATGTTTTTGATTGAATGAAACATACTTGTTAAACAAGTACAATTAATTAATCTTTTTAATTTGTCCCAAGTTTTGACTGACCAAAATAAATAAAGTTATAAGAACAAGACCCATATAAGGAAGAAGAATCTAGTTTCATCAACAACAAAAACAACAAAAATGGAAGAAGTGAAACTTCTAGGAGCTTGGCCAAGTGTGTTTTACTACAGAATTTTATGGGCTTTGAAACTGAAGGGTATTGAGTATGAGTACGTAGAAGAGGATCTTTCCAACAAAAGCAATCTTCTTTTACAATGTAACCCAGTTCACAAGAAGATCCCAGTACTTATTCATGGTGGAAAACCAGTTATGGAATCCATTGTTATTCTTGAGTACATTGAGGAGGTTTGGCCACTTAATCCATTGCTTCCAGATGACCCTTATGAGAGAGCCATGACTCGGCTTTGGACCAAGTTTGGAGAAGATAAGGTGATTTTCACTTGTCTATTTATGTACCCAAAAAAAAAATACCATCTTCTACCCAAAACATCTGCTTCAGTTTTTTGTTTCATTTTTTTTTTTTTTCACGTTTGAGGTTTAGGGTATGTTTGTATCTGCTTTTATTAAAAGTGATTTTTGTTAAAAGTGCTTTTAGAAAAAGGTACATAATTTGACAAAAAAAAATTCTGTTTAATTTGTAAGCATTTGTTTATTTATTTATTTTGTTAAAGTAACTTTGAAATTGGGTTTTTCAGAACCCAACATTTTATGCTTTCTTTCAGACTTTTGGAGAGGAACAAGAGAAGGCAACTAAAGAAGTCAAGGAACTGCTGCAAATAATAGAAGATGAAGCACTTGGGAATAGACAATTTTTTGGAGGGGATAAAATAGGAATGACAGACTTAGTCTTTGGTTGGATAGCTGGTTGGCTTCAATACATGGAAGAAGCTGTTGGTGTGAAGTTGCTAGAACCTAACACATTACCTCGCTTACACACATGGATTCAAAATTTCAAAAATGTCCCTGTAATCAGAGAAAACATTCCTGATGGTGATGAATTGCTAGCCTATTTCAAAGATCTAAGAAAGAGATTTTGTTGTGGAGCTTTCTGATTATACGTAGTCAAAATGTCACCCTTTTTAAGGGGAGCTTAGATCTCACAAGTACATACATGAGTGTAAAAGTCACTTCAGTATCAGCAATAAAAACCAAGTCATTAACATGAACACTTCAGACCAAATATCAAAACAGATAGCATAATGGCAGAACACTTCAGACCAAATTAGTTTAAAAGATAAAATTACCAAAATGACAGACAGAAATGGAGATAAAGGCTGCCCTATCCAGCAAGCTAACAGTTCTACCACAGCCAGTGACTGATGTACACTTCCTGTACCTTTATAGCATTCGTTTCCTTGAGCTTTACAAACCCCTAATTAGATTCCACGTCTTATGTTTTAACAAAAAAGAATTAGCAATAGTTCACAGTAGAATTTTTGTCTCCGTCTCGCAAAAATGTACTCAACGTCAATGCATTAAATCTGTAAGGAAATCAATGGTATCAACGACTTCATATCATGCTGGCTAGCTTTCAGTTCCTTTAGCATTAGCCTCTGACAGTAAAGGTTCGAGTTCCCCTTTCCGGTATAGCTTCACGGTATCTGCATGCAAATAACAAGCAAGACAAATTATGTCTTTTTAGTTTCTTGGGCTTCCAGTATAAGCGAACTGCCATAGACTGCGTGAGCTAAGCTGCCAATGTGAAAGATTTAAACCTATGGCTTATACAACGAGTCAGAAATCATAAATTCCTAGCAACGGATAGAGTTAGACTTTTAATTGTATAAGAAACTACACGTATAAGGACTTGAGAAGAAAAAACTGTGTGCACATACACACACATGTCTGTGTCATATTGTGTGTGATTTTATGCAATAAAATCTCTCTCTTTTAGCCTTTTTTAATTTTTTTCCCCATCTGATGCGTGTGTGAGCATGTAAAATAACCAGAACAGATATTCCACACGATAAGGATGGTTGAATTGCAATTTTTAAACCTATTGCTTTTAGGAGTAATCCTATCCAAATTAAACCTTGTACATATTGAAAATAAGACATCTATTCGAAATCAAATTGAAGGATAATCCAAACGAAATTTTGGATCATGTTCAATGTTCATTATAGGGTTTTGTTAGGTTGAACACTCTTCTCGTATAAAAAGTGGATTTCGTACAGAAATTTGGGCTGAAATGTTTAAAACCTAAAATAAGCAAGCTACACATAAAAACCAGAATCTCAATACTTTGACACTGAAAACATATCAAATTAAAATAAAATAAATTATTAGTAGTAAAAAGTATGATAACTAATCATAGATGATGTGTTAATTTATACCATTTTATGATATTGTTGGTTCAATTTAAACTTGAGTGGGACTTAAAGAAGCAATCCTCAATCGAATCCAAACTGATCAATTTACACTAATTTTAATCTAATCTAATCAAAATAAACACAAACGATTGGCTCAAACTTTGACCCCCTCAATAGAGACCTCCTTTTTGGTAGAATATTAAAAGATCTATTCAAAATTTAATACAAAATTTAAATGAGAAGTACCGTCAAAAGAAAATTTTACCTGTACAACCGCCAATGTGTTTCCCCCCTGATTTCAAATAAGAAAAGGTTAAACTCCTCTTTGTCACGTGCACAATAATCAAATTAACAAGAAGATTCGTAGCATAATACAGAATCAAATCAACTCAATAACTCACAGCTCACAAGCAAAATTATTATAAAACTAAAGCATTTGTAATAACAAGTTTTGTAGGATACAGAAGTTTCAGGTTGATACTGTATCTTAAAATACTGAAGTGGAAAACAGGACTTTTCCCAAAGCTTTGCAAAATTTAACACAAGTTTAAAAGCATTATGTGTAATAATTGAAAGAGAAAGGGTATATTGTAACTGTGTATCTTATAAAGAAAGTATATAACATGTTCTAGATTTGTAATTATCAAGCAGTGCAAGTAAAATTACATACCAATAAAAACATTTGGAACTGTGTGTTGACCTGTAAGCCTCTCTAACGTCTTTTGCAGTTGTGGTCCTTGAGGACCTGAAAGAGATAAGGTAAACACAACTTCTAACTAATTTCTTAGAAACAAGTATGGAGAAAGTAAGAAATCCACATTTTCTAATTAACCATTTCTTAAAAAGACATACAGACATTACATATAATTTAGTAGTTCACTAAAAAAAAAAAACTTCGGATTGAAAATTGAAAAACTGTTTAAAATATGGAGCCACGATTTAGATAGATTGATGAGCTTACTTTCTTATCTACCAACCTTTGGTGCTTTTGTTACTTCATTTCGGGTCAGTGCCAAATTTCAAGATAAATGTAACAGAGTAAAAAGTTTAGATGACTGGTATAAATTCATTATTCCTATCTCCTTTGCATTGTCAGATAGGTTGATACATAGATCACGAGCAACACCAAAACTAAACACATCCAAGTTGGTTTCCAGGGGACATCCAAAGACATATTGCCTTACATGGGGTTTCCAAAAACTCAGCAGACCTCTACTAGTTGGTTTAGAATCTTTAATATTCTTCAATTAATAATTAGTGTGCTATTTGCTTATTCCTATATTTCTCTCATATTTGCGAAGCAATTCACCAGAAATTCCACAAACAGTGATCCATGATAGGTTCAACTAACATATTACATCCAAAGAACGATTGAATTGTCTAATAAGTGTTAAACAACAAAATATAGAAATAAGCATAAAACTATAATTAAACATTTTTAATGGCATCCATCCACGAAAACAAAGATGTGTAAAGCTATGCGGAGAGTTAACAAAACCTACCCAGCTCGTCCAACTCAATGACCAATGGATCCGCACCAAGCTTTTTGAATAATGATTTTACCTCAGACGAATACCTTCAGGACAAAGGCCAAAGTAAACATTTCAAATTTCTCAAAATAAAACAGAACTTTAAACATTAAGCACAAATATTAGCAAAATTGCAAAGAATAATGTGGACAGATCAGAAGCGTGTCAAACTTACGAACACCATGTTTTTGAATAAACAACAACTGGGTTCTCGGATACAGTCTTCTTAACGCTTTCTTCAAGGCGAGACCCAAAAGAAGAAGACATGGCTTGAACTGAGATGGGTCTGCATCTTCTATAGCGATGGATACTAAAATGGCACGAACTTGAATCGTACTTGCCACCGAAGTTGGTATTCAGGCTAATTGAACAAACAGGGGCTTTGTTGAAGGAAGAAAGTGCGCTGGAGTTTATTGATAGAGAGGTGAACTTGGTGACATTCGATAAGAGCAACGCCATTGCTATGTGCCTCTCTATTTGCCACTATTTTCCTCGCTTTTAGTGATTTTTTTTTTTCCCTAAATCCAATAAGTCTTTCTAAGTAAATTTTTTTATTTTGGGTGAAAAAGAGGCAAGTTTTTTTTTTTAATATTTATACTATTCAATTATTTATCCAATTTAACAATTTCATCCTCATTTTTAGTTTATATTAAAAAAATTATCCAACAACATTTTTTTACATACAAAATTATATATTTCTACTCTCTCTGTGTGTATATATATATATATATAATTCAGTTACTAATATAATTATAACATAATTAAATTATATGTATAAAATTATGAAATTAAAGTTAATAAAAAAGTCTATAACAAAGGATATTATATGCTTGGAGAGCAATGTTTTGTCCTAAAAAAAAATTATTGTGAAAAAAATTATACACGATATAAAAAAATTAAAAATAAAATTGGTTATAAAAAAATATGCTATATAATTAATTATTTTTGTTACTCCAAGTCCAAGTGTTTCTACACCTTTCCAATAAGGACTGTTTGCTTTGTTATTTTGTGGTATCTTTTTATATATATAGTACTATGCTATGCCTAATGTAAGCGGTCTTCTGTGTATGACTTATTATTTTGTTTTCTTTTTTTAATTAAAAAAATATCGTAAAAATTTTACAAATTAAATTATTTTCATTATTTAATTCTTTAAATTATAAATAATATCATTTAATTCCTTAATTTAAAAAATAAAAATCAAACAAAATATATAATTTTAATAATTTTTTAATTAAAATATTATTTTTTTAGGAGATCAATTAATAACAAATTATATTTTTTTAATGTTTTGATATTGAAATATTAATTTAAAAAATAATATTTTAATGTAAAAATTATTAAAATTATATGTTTTGTCTTTAATTGAAATTTTTTTAAAACTAATAGATCAAATGACATCACTTATAATTTAAAGAACTAAATAACATAAATGACATAATCTAAAAAACATCTAAAATTCTGCTCCCTTAAAAATTTATACTTTTCTTGTACTTGCATTTTTTTTTAAATCTAAAATATCAAATGAACATACGTTTTAAATTATTATTAAAAAAGAATAAATTTAACAACATTTGTTTAAAAAATACTTTTTTTATTATTTGTTTGTTATATATGCATATCATACAAGCAAAACGCGTATGCGTTTAAGAAATAGCTACATAAAGTTATGTATTATGAATATTTTAATTACTAAATTTTTATCTAATATACTTAATCTACTACTTCTTTAAAAAAATAGTTTAGTCACTTAAGTAGACTAAAGTATCCCACATGGTTACTTGGTTAGAGAGTATATTAAATAAGGATATTTTAAACTTTAAAAAAGTAAATTAAAAATAAAATTCTCTTAACATTAAAATTAAAGATTGTTTTGAACTTTTTTTTTTTTTTCTTTCCTTTCCCTTTCCTTTTCAAATGATAATAAATTATACACATTTAGTAAGACTTTTAGTAAGACTAGATCACAAAATCTTAAACACACACTTTAATAAATTAGAATATAAACTAAGCTATATACCTAGTGCTTTTGATAGGATAACGTCAGAAAAAGTGCCAAATGATATGCATCTCACCAACGTGGTCCTTTGATTTAAAAACATATTTTTTATTACAATTTTAATATGACACAATTAACTAGCTCTTATTAAAAAATTGTTCCACAAACATTAAATCATTAATAAAATATCATTTAATATATACAATAATTTCATGCATATTATACGTTGCTTGATAAATTAGATGACACATGGAACTTTATTTTGTTAGTCCAAGTGAACACTAACCATGTTCCAAAAAAAGGAATGTTGCTAAAATAATTTTTATCACGAAAACAATGTTGAGACTCACGGAAGAGACAACAAAGCAATCAATAATCAGAATAAATACAAAATAACATTACAGGCCTGGCTAGATAGATTTCATTGTAGGATATGTTGCAACAGATGAATAAGATGCTGAATGTACCAATTGATTCAGATTTATATAAGGGTTTTTCAAATACAAATTAACTTGTCAAGAGAAACTATAATATATTAATATCTCACCTCAAACGCTAGTTTAATCGATTGACAGGTTCATCATTAGTTTTACCTAGCTCAGAATAAGAAGGAACAAAGTACAATAAATGGTGAACGTTCAAATTGTTGAAAACAAAATATCGGATATATTTCAACCCTTAGCAATGACATGAAATACATTCCTTTAGTATGCTTTGATGATTTTTTTTTTCTTCCATTTTTTCCCCTTAATTTTTTGTTTATTTCTTTCCATTATGAATTTTGTAAATGAATACCAAGGATGAAATACAAATACCTTCCAACCAGATCGAAATATCTTCTTTGAGTGTAACTGCCATTGCATAGCAAATCTCTTCCCAAATATTCTCCTCGTGCACTAGCTTGAATTTCACCGACTTCACTTTGATTTTAGCTGACACTGTTCTTGGTCTCTCCACTCACGAGAATCCCTTTGAGATTGTGAAAAGCAGACTTGTTCTCCAAAGCCTCTTTTATAGTTCTTTGAGAGCTATTACAAGCATCCTTGAGTACTGACTATTAAAATCAGGTAGCGATCACAGAGATCATAAACCTAGGCATTGCTTACTGAAGCTCTGAGCATTTCATCCTGATTATCTTCCTCTTCCATCTCTTCATCGAAATAAATAAGTGGTTTATACCCAGCCCACTTCATCTCACCAATTAACAGAGCAAGATTTTCATATATATCTTCACATCTCGGATGAGCCTTGTCCCCAACAAGAAATGCATGTATCTCATCTTTAACCTCAATCCAACTACAACCTGGCTCTTTCTTTAACTTGTAGCATTTCATTGTTCTCCTCATTTTCGACATCTTATCCCACATTCCATAATCCGCATAAATATTTGATAAAAGAACATATGCAGAAGAGTCTTCTGGCTCTAATTGCAAAATGGAGTTGGTGGCTTTTTCTGCAACTTCTACATTGCCATGGAGCTTACAAATGCTGAGCAAAGTCCTCCAGATAACAGCATCAGCTTCAAAAGGCATTTCTTGAATAAGCTTCAAGGCCTCACCAATTTGGCCTGACCTTCCAATAATGTCCACCATACAGGAGTAGTGCTCCAGTTGAGGACTTAAACCATAGTCATGTTGCATTTTTTGGAAGTACTGCAATCCTTGCTCAACATGGCCAATATGTGCACAAGCTCGTAGAACCGAAACAAATGTTGCTCGGGTTGGTTTCACATTCTGAAGCTGCATTTTCTCAAAAACTTCAAGGGCATCCTCTCCAAGACCATGGTAAGCATATGCACAGATCATGGCATTCCATGTCACAGGATCCTGTTTGGGTGCTTTCTCAAACATCAGCCTCGAGTCTTGCATGTTTCCACACTTGGAGTACATATCGACAAGCGTGCTGCATATATAAGAATCTGATTGCATTTCTTCCTTGATAATTTGAGCATGGATCTGCATTCCAAGTCCACCAGTAGCTAAATTGGCACAAGTATCAAGAACTGTTGCATAGGTGAAGTTATCTGGCATAATACCTATTTCCAACATCTGAGAGAAAAATATCTGTGCATCTTCGCTTTGTTTTTGCTGAGCGAAACCAGAAATGATCGAATTCCATGAAGTCATCGTTTGTTCATCTGCTCTATAGTGTATTTTCTCTGCCTCTTCCATCATTCCACACTTGCAATACATATCAACAAGGGCACCTCCAACAAATGAGTCCATACCCATCCCAGATTTGATAATTCTACTGTGGATTTCCATTCCATGATTCAAGGCTTGCTGGCCTGCACAAGCTTTTAAAACACTCCCATAAGTGAACTGATCGGGTTCCATTCTTGATTTGAGCATAGAAACAAATAGCTGAAGAGTAGCATATTTGTTTTCATTCTGTTCATGGACTGCGATGATGGCATTCCAAGACACAGCATCTCTTATTACCATCTCATTGAAAATACAAGAGGCTTCATTCAGATCTCCACATTTTCCATACATGTCCAGAATTGCATTAAGCACACATATATTTGAACTCATATTACTCTTAACTGCTAATCCATGTAGTTGAAGCCCCTCAAAATTCCCTTTAATCTCTGCACAAGCACCAATGGCTCCAGATAAAGATATTTCATCAAAACCAAGATCAGACCTCATTAAGAGCATAAATAACTGCAGGGCTGCAAAACCTTGTCCGTTTCGAACATAGCCCACAATGGTAGCATTAAAAGATTGCAGATTATGATTTGGCAAGGAGTTGAATAGCTTTCTAGCGTCAGTCATGCTGTCACATTTTGCATACATGTCCAAAGTGGCAGTCCCTACAATAACATCATAACCAAAGCCTGTCTTTAGGGCATGTCCATGCAACTGAGTTCCCAAACTGTATGCACATAAACCAGCACAGGATCTGAAAATGCTAGCATATATAGACTGACTCACCCCAATTGCAGCTTTCTGCATCTTCTTGAAGATTTCTAAGCCCTCAACAAGCCGATCATTCTGCACACAACCTGCAATTAATGCACTCCAGCAAACCCAATTCTTCTCAGGTAATTCAGAGAATACCTGGACAGAACAATCTAGTTTCCTACACTTTGCATACATATCTAGTAAAGCACTTCCTGTAACCACATCAGCGTCAAAATCTGTCTTCACTATAAGACTGTGAATTTGAGTCCCTAAACTAAAATCTTCCATAATGGAACAAGCTTTCAACACAATGGCAAATGTATTACGGTCAAAAGCCATGCCTTTGCATCTCATTTGCATTAAAAGATCAACAAATTTCTGATGTGCACTGTTCTGCAAGTACCCTGAGATCATTGAATTCCAAGAAACCACATCCCGTAATGGCATGTTATCAAAGAGTGATTGTGCAAGCTCCATCTTTCCACATCCAAAATACCCAGAAATCATGGTATTCCAGGAGACAGCATCTCTTTCAGCTTCAGACATTCCATCGAACACCTTAGCTGCATAGTCCAAATTGCAACATTTCACATACAACTGAATTAAACAGTTCGTAACAAAAACAGTGGGCTCGAACCCAGATATTATCATTCGAGCATGGGCTTGTTTGCCCGGATTTAGAGCTCTGCCATCGGAGCATTGTTGGAAAATGTGGGAAAACGTTTTGAAGTTCTTGGCGGGAGTTAATTGCTCCAGTATCAATGTAGATAAATGCCTTGAAGATGAAAAGAGCCCTACTAAACAGTGGTGAAAGATGTGATAATGACCCATCAACTTCCGATTCATTACTTGGAATTTGTAACACGTACAAAACTATTAACCATCATTTCCTTCTCTGTTTATTTCGCTACCTTCCCCATAGTATCTTTCAATCCAATAAAAAAGGTTCCTAAAAAAGAGTAAGTTTTAGATGTTTAAGAGAAACGGACATATTAAAAAAGAAAGTGATATACAAATATTTTGCGCTAATTTTAACATGGGTATAATTTCACGCATTATGTTATCTCCATTCTCATTCTTCCAAATCAAAAACAATATAGTCCACATTCTGTCGAGTTCCAATTGGACGGCCATCCAGTATTCAACTAAAAACTTGTAAACCATGTTTCATCTTCATACTGAAAAGATGGGAAGAAAAATTACCCAGACAAATAGGTAACAGTCCACTTTTGACCTAATTAAGCACCACTGAAAAATAATGAAGGTTAAAAGTGAGAAGAAATGTACAGCTCGGGCAAAAGAATGTGAACTTTTCATGAAAATTATCCCCTATAGTATCTAATAAACTTGCTAAAACTGATACTAGATGGGAAAACACACGATCTCTAAATGTATATTTTTCATATTGTGTTCGTTTTATGGGACGTGGCCCATATTGTCATGGGATTTTGTATTCAAATTATTAGCAAACATGCAATAATATTAACCCTAAAAGTAGAGAAAAATAGTGAGAGAATCCATCTATAATGAGGCAACTATGAAGCTTAATCGGTGATTGAACTACCAAAATTGATCAACCAAAGCCACCCTTCGTGGTGGGCCCAGAACTGTCAATTCCCAATGTGAGGGTTTGTTGGTTCTAGTTCCTTCCAAAATTTTACTATTTGGTAGGAAATTATACTGAAAAGGAATTTGTTGCTCCATAAAAAAAATTCATTAGGAAATCCTATTACAATTGGATGAAAAGTTCGAAAACAATTTTGTTACTAACCTTAATGTGTGGATCTTCGATCAAATTGATCTTTTACTCAAATGGCCAATAGCCAGCTCATTCGGTCAATATAACAAACACTTGTGCTGCATATTCTTAACTTAAACCAGGTACAAGTCACAGGTTATAACAGCTCCCCCAACATGACTGCAAACACGTTCAGTAACAGAAGTTCTAAATTTGTCAATTCTCGAACTAAGGCAAACATGTATGGTAATTGTACAAATTTGTAAGTCCAGTCCTGAGTGAAAAATATACCAAAATCATTGCATAATTCATGTACAATATGTAGATAACTTATGCATGGTCTGTTAAATTATGTATAGTCTTATATAACTCCGCTACATAACTCATATACTGTCTTACATATTTACAGCCAGTATATAATAACTCATGTACAGTACATAGCCAAAACCCAAAATTTTGGACTTTTTTTATTTGAAACTCCATAAACCACCAACTTTGATCCCCGAGCTTCAAATTTGGTTCATGACAATAAGTTTCATGTACTTTTGCCGAATTAATTAAACTATCCTACCAGCTGCTAGTGAATTCACTTTAGGAGTAATTTCAACTTCCACGAATAATTTCAGGTATCAAAACAATCAAAAAGTTAGAACGGAAGCTATCCCAAATTAATCCAAGCAATAATACCTCAGCAGTCAGAAGCCGTTTATGAAGAAGAGAGAGATGAATAAGTTTGATATGGAAATGGAATGCATGGTAGAAGGAATATGGTTGCTGTCCCAAAATTACAAATAAATATCTTAGCTTGTGTTCCATCAATTTCAAAGGAGGATAAGAGATTACGAAATGTAAAACATGAACGGTGAAAATGTGAAATAGAGAGTCGCATAATAATACCGGTTTCGCCTGGGCTAGCTATAGGAATAGCCGACTGTGGTTGAGTTCCGTTGAAGGTTAGAGCGGTAGCCCTTTACCTTTTTTCTATCAAATAGAGGGTCACTGACAGTGACTCACTGTCTAGCGGTGACGTTGACCTACAGTTAACTATTTACTGATATTGACTGCTCTTGCTCTTCACAGAGGATTTAATAATTAATAAATAACATTTTCTTATTCGCTGAGAAAATGTCACAAATGAAAACAGAAAATATAAAATAAACAAAAATGGTTAAAAAAAATGAATCAAATGTCTAATAATGTAATACAAAACGGTACTAAAATGATCGTTTAAAACAAGATTACTCATATCTGTGGAATTTTTTTTTATTATTTTTATACTTAAATGATTCAATTATTTAATTAATTTTATTTTAATTATATAATAAAAAAATATTCGTTAAATTTTTTTTATTATTTTTCAATACATAAATAATTTAATTATTTAATTAATTTTATTTTAATTATCTAATAAAAAAAATATACGTTGCAGTTGCACTTTTTCCTTGTATTTCCCTCACATGTTGTTTCTTAACAAAATCCAAAACTTAAATTAAACACACCCTATAGTAAAATATATATACATGAAATATATAGCTTTTGTAAATTTTGTTAGCAAATTAATTAAATTAAGCTACATATATATATATATTAATAGTCCGTGAATGGTTATTGTTGAAGTCCAACGATAGTATACCATATGTCATCTTCTTTAGAATTTGGCACAAGCTAAAAACTATGTTGTGAGATATTTCATACATATAGTAGCTCATAAAATAGTTGGGATGTATTAGCTTAGGCTTAATTAGGTTACTCTAGCAGAAGGACTAGTCTCAGACTTGCCTGTGTTTTGTACGATCCACATCTATTATTAAGCTTTGGTACACGCCAAAAAAAATGATTCCAAACAAATACGGACATGCCAACCCCCAAATATTGATCGATGAGCAACCTTACTCGTGGTCTAATTTAATATGTTGGACTATGTCCTACCTTGAATAACATATTACAGGCTTACAACTAAGCATGCCAGACTATAAGTCACAGCTTGGGTTCAAGGCTTCTCTATATGTCTTTAGCTTGCTTCTAAGTACTATAAAAACCACACAACTTATATTGCAGTTGTATAATATCTATATATATTCTAAAGAATGTTGGATATTTTATATTTATATATATAAGAAAATGAATTAATGAAAACAAAACATGTATCATAAGAAAATTAATTAAAAAAAAACACATATTAAGATGGTTCCTAGAGGGAAACACAAACAATATTACTTAATTCTTCTAGGTGGGATCAAATCAACTATTGCAGCCTAATCTGCAGACCATGTGGAAAACTGTTCATTATTATTTTTCAAGGCTGTAATCTTTCTTTTTAAATGATAAGAAGTTTGATATGATCATGAGTGATGAATAATAACATACTTGTTCTAGGGCTAACCATGCCAGTACCAGATTTTTATACTAGACAAAAGCATGTGAAAGTAGTAAGTTTTATATATATATATATATATATACACTTCAATAGTTAGTTTGAGTAGATTAAAAATGGGCCCTTTATGATTAGATTGAGGGGGAAGAAATTAGTGGTCATACCATGTGTTATTTTACTGTTTATAGCAGTGAATGTGTCTCACCTTCAAGACAAAAAAGAAGAAGACAAAGACTTGAGGAGTTTAATGCAGTAGTAGTACCCAGGTTGAATTTGAGAGGTTGTGGTGGTGAAGGGTTGTAGTATATTATAGATATGGATTGAGGATGTGGTCAGTAGTTTAGATACTCTCTCTCTCTCTTTGTTTTTTTGTTTTTTAATTCAGGTAGTATGGGGTTCTCATGTGAGTTGTTTTCTAAGCTTAGTTATTGGAAGTTTTCGATAGAACATGGCTGCTCTAAGTTAGTTTCAACTTTGGGGTACCCCATAACAAGTCATTTTCTGGCTAGAATTTTTTAAGTAAAGTGTTCCATACTACCTATAACACATTCCACAATCCTCGTATTCTTTATATGAGCCGAGCAATTTATTTTGCCTTGATAATTTTAAGAAATATCATTAGTACTTATGAAAAAAAAAAAAAGACATTTATATATAAGTAAATGTATCAATGTAATGAAATCAATGAAGAATTCTTCAAGTCATTTATGAACCTAGTTTACATAAAAGTTTCTCCTTGAATATAGTACATTGAAAAAAGAACGAAGGTGGAATTCTCATCATTTTTAAATGTTTACAGGATAAGTAATAATGAACGAATGCTAAAATATATAAATTTATACTTACATTAATTATAGTATAATATGTGACCAAATAATTTTGAAAATAAAAAAATTACTCTCTTCTCAATAAAATTTAGCTATGTATACATTTTTTCGTTGGGAAGTTTTTTCCCTAAAAACTTAGAAATTTTTGGAATTATGATATTCTCAACACCTCAATTAATGAAAAGTACAAATATAACAAAAAATAAAACACTATGCAATTAAGTTTAATAAATGTGAAATTTAGGATATAAATAATATATATAATTATATAATTTTTTTTGTTAAATAATTAATAAAACATATTTGTATATTATATTATATTTTAATAATGAAATGGTTAATTTTTTTGAAATGAAGCATTATTTTAATAATAAATAACTAAATTTTAAGAAAATATATAATTTTTTATGTAAAATTGTGTGTGGGGTGGGGGGAAGAAGAAGAAGTGTTATTCCAACTCCATTCCATAAAGACATTTTTTTTTTTCATCTGTAAAAGATCTATATGCTCAGAACTTATTCTCTTTGGTTAAAAAAAAAACTATAAACATCTAATTGCTTAGAAATTTAAGAACTTCCTGTGTTCCATCTCAGCTTTCAAATCCATCTGCAATTTTTTTTTGTTAACGAAGTTCTGAACTGTAACCAAGAAGGCCCCCAGTAATGCCAATACAGAGAAGATTTAACTGTAAATTTTAGATGGAGTCTTTTGCGGCTACCACCATGTGCCAGGCAACAGAAGTTTGTACTTATATTTTATGTCTATATTTAAATTATTTATTTGAGTTAGTCTTTAGGTCAGCCTCTATGATAATATAATAATAGTGAAGGGAATAATAATGATTTGTAGCTATATCTTGACATAATGGCATTTAAGTAATTTTTCTCAAGAGAAGGAAATCAAAGGTGGCTTGTGAGGTGGACTAGCTTTACGGACCCTACCAATATGTTCATATTACATGTTTATGAGCAACTTGTCAATCTGAAACGTTGAACCAACCAATCTACTATTTAGATGAAACAAATACCTAAAACTGATACTAGATAGCTCCAAACTTGGAATTTATATACTCTTCATAAAACTCATCTGATGCGTTGACAATGATCTATATTCTTCATTTTTGACATCAAAATACTCTGCATCAAATATTTTGACTTTAAGTATAGATGCTTTGTTGAACCCATGTCATGATATTCAACAACTCCAATTTTGGAAAGAACAAAGAAGAAGAGAGGAAATAATATAATAAAAATTGACTTCTTGGTAATTAAGGGTTTGTTTGTTTGTTAATGATTATATATGAGACCCTTTCAGGGTCAAACACTAAAAATTTGGTCAAAAGTGACTTCAAGGATTAAAAAAACACATTTGCCAACATAAGCATATGATATGTGTTTCTTCCAAAAACATGCAAGTCGCTGCAATGAACAGAGAATAAAAGAGGAAAATAAATTGTGTAATTTAACTTGATCACTGAATTACAAAACCAAAGCGTGTATACATAAAACTCCATAGAAAAACAAAAGAAGAGGAAAAAAAGAGAAAAAGCCGCATCATCCTAAGTTTTACAAAATGCCCAAACATTTAAAATATGGGTGTTGGGCCATTCCTTTAGGAGAGGGCACAGTCTCTGTGTGCTATCTGCTATGTATCTTTTTCTTTTTTTCTTCTTTTTATAATTTACAGTATATTTATTTATTTATTTTAACACCACTAAACCTGAACTAAGCAACTAATTAATTATGTTGAAAGCGATTCAATGAAAGTTTTTAATGCTGAAGTACTAATGTTTAGAACTGAGAAATGCATCTTCTATGGCAAGCTGTTGTTCTCTTTTTCTGCTGCTTAGTTTCTTCTTTCCAAACATTACCAATATCTTGAGAAATTTTCATGGCATCAGAAGATGCACCAGACAGCCCTCTCCTTGTGAAACCAACTGCATATAGCCCAGCCTTTCCTTTCCAACCATGTGGGAATGGTGCTCTTGGGTACCCATTTTTAGAGAAAAATTCACCTTCCTGTTTTTACAAAAATACCCAAAACAAAATTAGATCTTTTGTACTTCAACTATAGTTTAATAGTACAAAAAAAAAAAAAAAAAACACATTTTCTCACCTGAAGCCAAGAAGGGACGTTGCTACGGTAACCAGTGGCAAGAACAACGGCATCAATATCAAGCATTTCACCACTAACAAGCTCAACTTGGGTTTTAGTAAATCTTTTGATTTCAGGAACAACCTTAATATCTCCGGATCTAATTTTATCCAAAGCACCAATGTCCAAAACAGGAGTTTTTCCATGGTTGTTCTTGAGCTCTAATGGTCCCATAGAAGGCCTTTTTAGTCCATATTTGTCAGTGTTTCCAAATGCAAACCAAGCAAATATCAATAAAAGCATGTCAACTAGCCAAAGTGGAAGCCAAGCCAGCAACAAAACTGCCAATTCAAATGTTGATTTCCCAAATACTTCTCTAGGTAAAACATGGACCTGCATTTAAAAAACAGAGCAAAATTTTATTAGAAACCAAAGTTTTAAAACAGAGCAAAAAAAAAAGAGTATTGAACAATGCGTTGAATACTCACCGAGCTCCTAACAACCAAAGATGGTGCAGCATTGTGATTGCAAAGGTCAAGAGAGACTTCCATGCCTGAGTTACCACAACCAACAACAAGAACTTTCTTTCCTTTGAATTTCTCTCCAGACTTGTAATCACAAGCGTGAACAACTTCACCTCCAAAATCTCCAAGTCCTTCAATTTCAGGCATAACACACTCGGCATTCTCACCAGTAGCTACAATAAGCCACCTGCAGATGTACTCCAACTCGGTTCGTGTCGACCCAGAAGAGGAAACCGTCTTAACTCGCCAGAAACCACTAGTCTCATCATACCTAGCTGATTGAACACACTCATTGAATTTTGGGTTAATGTCAAAGTGATTAGCATATGATTCAAGGTAGTCAATGAATTGTCTCCTTGTTGGGTACTCAGGGAATTCTTCTGGGAATGGCATTTTTGGGAGTTGGCAAAATTGCTTAGGAAGGTGAAGTTTGAGTCTATCATATGTGCGTTTTTGCCACAATGAAGCTATGCATTCAGCTCTTTCAAGTACCACAAAGGGCACTCCTTGTTCTCTAAGACAAGCAGCTGTGGCTAGCCCGGACGGTCCGGCACCGATTATAACCGGGCCGTTAACCAAAGTACACCGCCGGTTAAAGAAATCCTCATGATCAACAAGACGAAATAGATTTTTCATTTTTTTATGAGATGTAATGTGATTTCAGCAATAAGGGTGTTGAACACTAAAGGGTTTGAAGCAGAACTTGTTGAAACTGTTTGAAGTGGGTTAATTGGAAAGTAGATTCTTAAGGTTTTTGTTTTGAAATGTAACAGAAGAGAATGTGAGTTTGAGTTTGAGTTTGAGTTTGAAGAAAAATGATGGGTTGAAGGTGCTTAAATAGGGGTGTTGGGGCATGATAATACATGTGATGAAGTCATTCTAAAATGATGAGCCTAATGGTTATGGTTGCCTTTTGCTATTTTTAAATGATTAAAATTATTTTGGGAATATATAATATTAGATAGATCTTTCTCAATTATATTTTGGATTTAAAAAATGGTTGTATGATTGGAACATTTTTTATTTTGGGATTTATTCTTTCTTGGGAAGGACATATTTTAATGAGTTCGTTAAATCTTTAATGTTGTTTAGAAATAACATTATATTATTTATTTTGTATAGAATTAAGTCTTGTTTGTAAATATGCTTCTTGTAATTTCTATTTGTCAATAGCATTACACTTCAATTTTTCATTTTTTTTCACGTCTATAACCAAAAAGTATTTTAAGGGAAAAATCTAAGAGACTAAAATACAAACAATATCACTATTGATTGAAATTTTTTATATACTATAAAGAAAATGAATACATCAATATTATTAAATTTTCTTTACTTTTCGCGATATAAATAGTGGTCACAAAGTCATAAAAAAAAAAAAAAAACTAATTATTCAATTTTGGTTTATTTAGACCTCGTTTCATAACTATTTTAATTTTAATTTTAATTTTTTATTTTTTAAATTCTGAAATTCAATTTTAAAATTTGGCCAAATTTTAAAATTCAAGAAAGACAATTTTTGGAATTAAATTTCTAATTTTATTTATTTATTAATGCTAAAAATTAATAATCCAATAATACTAAATCATAATAAAGAGTCAACATTTAATGAAAATATATCAAAAATAAGTTTTAAAATTAAATTTAGAGCTTAGAAAGTTGAAAGTTAAAAATTAGGATATCAAACAATAAATATCTATTTTTTAAAATTAAAACTAAAAATTGGTTATTAAACAACTTTTAATTTGTTTTTCCAAAAAATTTTAGAATTGAAAATTCAATTTCATATCTAAGAAATTGAAATTGTTATCACAACATGGCTCTGGTGGTTTTATCTTTGGCTAGACCAAAAGACAATTTTGTGGTAGTGTCATTTCCTCCTAATTGAAGTTACATATTTTTTACAAAATAGCAAGTCATATATATGAATTAGTGATTAAAAAAAAAAGAAAGAAAAAGAGTGATTCAACTCTTTGTAGATTTTTATTTAGTTATACTTTTTGTTTGAGGATGATAAATTGTTTACAAGAACTAGATTTTGTTTGCCTATAACATGTATATCTCAACATTTTTAATTTTATTCATAAATCTTATTAAATAAATTTAATGGAAATTGTTATATCTAGAGCAAGATTATTAAACCAATTTTTTTTACTTTTAAGTTGCTATAATTATTCAGATAATAGGAATTATTTTTCTGGTAATAGAATCGCATTTTGTTAATTTAAAATACTCCTAACTATGAGAAAAACATTTCCTACTTTATTCAGGAATCTTATTAAATAAATTTACATATGATATTTGAAATTTCAGCAAGAAGAATATATTTATCCCAAACGTATATACCATATAGTAATTTGGGAAAATTTTACTAAGCATGGAATAGAGGGAGATTTAGGGAGAATGAAAATCACACGTCGTATACATATTCGACTGATTTATAAAAAAATAAAAAATATTTTTTATCACAACCTAATATATATATAAATTAACTTAAATATGTAACTTTTTATTAATCAGTGACCTCTGCATTATAAAAAAAAATAAAAAAATAGTATTTTGAATTCCCATTTCTCACCCTTCCTTACAAGAGAGTCATTTTATTTGTGTTGAGATAGTAAAATCACCGACGTGTCTAATTTTTATTGCCTTTTAAATATAAATCTCCTAGAAAATAATCACATTTTTTATAGATAGCTTATAATTGTATTACATTGTATAATTCTTTTAATATGTGACATATGTTTAATTTATATTATTTTTTAATGAAGATGAAGAGGTATTATTGTCTTAATAAATAAAAATAAAATTATTCTTGCAAAAATATATTTCTCTTGGCACACAAATATTCCTTCTCCCTTTTTTATTATAACAAAATGTTTTTAAGCCAACTCCTAAGTGACAAAGAAGAGAGTGTGACTAGGATTGAATAGCAAACTTGTTTGAAAAATTTTATGTATATTCACTAAAATTATATTTTTGCTAAAAAATATATTATATATTAAATGTTATATAAATTATTTTAAGTTCAACGATGACATATTACTGAAATTCATATTCTAGCCAGAGAAATAAAATTACTTAATTTGCTCACGTGGATGGATGGCCAAGTTGCCGTTAGATTAGTGGGGCCCTAGGGGCTCACTTGACTATTTTGGACCCACACTATAAGCATCAGGATTGCTACTTGTAATTGTAAGTCTATTCGGACCACAAAACCCATTCTGCCAAGTCTCTCTTCACGACCCACCTAGCACCACGTGTCGGCTCCACATTTGTCAAATGCTTTTGGATCCTATAACTTCCACTTACAGCTCTTTTTTTTTTTTTTTGCTACAAGGAATAGACGTGTTGTCTGAGGACAGCAGTCTATGAGGAGGAAACTCAGGTATGATTAAGAGTGTCCAGCTAAATCAGGAGGTAGGATCGAGATGTCAATGTCGCCTACTCTGCCATGGTGAGAAGCCCATCTTATTAGGTTGTGAGCTCTTTGGTTGAGGTCTCTAGGAATCCATCTAATAGAGATCATGTTGAAACTGGGCAAAAGGTGGTTCATTTCCACAAAAGTTTGCTGAATGGTGTGATTAAAGTTATTCCAATTTTCAGTAAGGAAAGCCTGAATAATACTTTGATTATCCCCTTCAAGGTAGACAGGTTGATTCGAGAAATCCCTTAAATAGAAGAACGCTGCAGCAAAAGCTAGAACTTCGGCTTCTTCAACATTTGCAGTAGTGCAGTAATTAGTCCAGGCATAGGTGGTGCGACCATAGTGGTCTGTCACAATGAAACTCAACCCGGCGTTCCCATTATGCCAGGCAGCATCAAAGTTGGCTTTAAAGGCCTGTGGAGGTGGAGGTTGCCATTTTGAAGGAATAATAATGGTGTCACCATGTTCAGTTTCCCTAAGTCCTGTAGTCATTAGAGCACCTTTAAATTCGCTAAATCTCTGAAAAAGGCGTTGAATGAGTTGTTTCTTGTTTGGGACCTTGTCTTTAAATAAGACTGCATTTCGTAACCACCAGACTTGTTCAAACATGAGGGCTGATATTAGAGTGAATTCAGCAGAATTAATGTGCTTTGGTAGCCAATGTGCTGGAGGACTGAGAATAAAGTTCATATAAGAGAACATATCTAGGTTTCCCAGAAAATCCCATCTGATGTTCCAGTGCCATGCTAACCACCACGAATGAAGAATTTCACAATTGAGAAAAAGATGGGTGGTGTCCTCTGGTGCTTTGTGACAAAGGGGGCAAAGAAGATCGTCAAAATAAGTGAATCTGGCAAGATTTGTTTTTGTGCTCAGACAGTTATTAACTATTTTCCAAATTAGCAGTTTGTGTCGTTCATGAAGTTTAGCTTTCCAAATTTTCCTCCAAATTAGTGAGTGTGAGCAGGGTGAAACTCTGGGAGAGACTTGAGTCCAATATGCCTCCTTAACTGAGTATATGCCAGTGCCAGATCCATACCATTTGAGTTCATCTGGGTTATTGGAAGGAGGACGAACCTTAAGAATAAAAGGAACCAGATTTGGTCCTACCAAATCTCGAAGGCGTTGCTGATCCCAAATCCAGTGGTTTTGCCAGTAACAAAGGTCTGTTATGTGAGTTAAAAGGTGCAAATTTTGTGCAGCCAGGATAGGTAACTTTTGGTAAGGTAGTCCCGGTATCCAAGAATCGTGTTTGAAGTTAAAAGTTTGACCATTGCCTAATTGCCAATAACTGCCTGCTTTAATGAGATCCCGAGCCCATAACAAACCTTTCCAAATATATGAGTCACTTGCATGTTGTTGGACATCCAGAAAGTGATGAAGTGGTAGATATTTAGCCTGGAATACTGAGACCCACAACTTTGCGGGTTGGGTTAAGATTTGCCAGGCAGCTTTGGATAGCATCGCCTTGTTGAAATCTTCCATTTTTCGAAATCCAAGTCCCCCAAACGATTTTGGAAGACACAGTTTGTCCCAAGCCATCGGTGAGTAGTAATGGGTAGCATGAGTATTGTTCGCCCACCAAAATCTTTTGATAATTGAGTCCGTATTGTGACAAACATTCACAGGAATTTTGAATGTGCTCATAGAGTAAACTGGTAAGTTCTGAACCACAGACGTTATTAAAGTCCTTTTACCGGCCTGGGATAGCAGTTTAGATTTCCAGCTGTCTAATTTGTTGTGTAGTTTCTCTAAGATGTTGTTAAAAGCCAAAGTTTTTCTACGTCCGATAGGGAGCGAGTGACCCAGGTATTGAACATTGTCAGACGTGTTTGAGATAGCCAAAGATTGACATATTAGGAGTTTCTGAGCATCAGTCATATTTGGTGAGAAAAATATTGCAGACTTTTGGTGGTTGATTTGCTGACCTGACCAGAGACAGTAGGAGTCCAAAATCTGTTTAGCTCTGAGTGCTTCCGTGGAAGTCCCTTTGAGAAAAACTAATATGTCATCAGCATAGAGTAAATGTGAAATTGCAGGTGCAGCTGGAGTGAGCTTGATACCATGTAAATGGTGTTGACTGTCTGATTTGAGTAACATCCGGGACAAACATTCCGTGATCATGATGAATAGATAAGGAGAGAGAGGATCTCCCTGACGAAGGCCACGCTGAGGCTTGAAATTATCATGTGGAGCTCCATTGACAAGAATCGAAAAAGAAACTGTAGAAATGCATTGATGAATAAGTTGGCAAACTTTTGAGGAGAAACCCATAAGCTTCATGATATGGAGTAGAAAGTTCCAGTCCACCATATCATAAGCTTTTTTCATATCAAGTTTTAAACCCATTAACCCTTCCTTTCCTCTTGTTTTTCGCTTGATTTTGTTCGCAATTTCATGTGCTTGCAACGTGTTTTCAGCAATCCAACGACCAGGTATGAAGGCAGCTTGGTAAGGAGAAATGTGTTCTGAAAGATAAGAACGTAGTCGTTTGACTAGAATTCTAGCAATGATTTTGTAATTTACATTACATAAGCTGATCGGGCGATAATCTGTGACATGAATGGGATTCCGAACTTTTGAGATGAGAGTGAGGTAGGTATGATTCCAGTTGGGGTTGAGAGTGCCTGTGAGAAAGAATTTCTGAATTTCTTTGATAACATCACTGCCAATAATATCCCAACTATTTTTGTAGAATAAGACAGAGAAACCATCTGGTCCTGGTGCTTTGAGAGCATGCATATCCCAAAGAGCTGACTTGATTTCTTTTGGGGATGGTATACTGGCAATCTGAGCATTTTGTTGAGTATTTATCACAGCTGGAAATAACTCTCTAAGTTCTTCACCAAAAGTTGTGGAAGTTGTTGAGAACAAAGTGCGAAAATAATGTGAGAAAGCATCCTCAATTCTATCTCTGTTCCAAGTAATTTCTCCATTGTCAAGTTTAAGGAGAGAGACATGATTTGATTGTCGATTTATAATAGTGGAGGTATGGAAAAATTTTGTATTGCGATCTCCTTCAGTGAGCCATAATTCGCGAGATTTTTGTTTCCATAAGGATTCTTGTCTCTCAAGTTGCTCATTCAATTTCTCCTGAAGCTGTGTCTCTAACTGTACTTGTCTAGCATTCAAAGGGCAAGACTGTAAAAATTTGAGTTTATTTTCCAAGGTATCTAATTGTTGTTGCACAAACCCAAAGCAGTCTTTATTCCAAGTATGTAATTTTGAAGAGAGCGATTGCAGTTTGGAAGAGAAATCTAACCCCGGTTGAACAGAAGCCCAAGTATCCTGTATGAGTGTTTTGCAAGATGGATCTCTGTACCACATAGCCAAGAAACGGAATGGTCTGATACGATAAGGTTCCCGGAGACCAGAAGTATGTAAAATGATGGGATTGTGGTCTGAAGTAAACTTTGGTAAATTAAAAACTTGTGCTCTGGGAAATTGAGTAAGCCAGTCTGATGAAGTGAGTACCCGATCAAGCCTTTGTAAGATTCTAGCTGAAGCATGCCTGTGATTGCACCAAGTAAAGCGGGTGCCGGAACTACCTATATCAATAGCATTAGTGGATGCCATAAACTGTTGGAGTGGATTATTTAGGTGGGGCTTGAAGATCAGACCACCTAACTTTTCTGACTGCTTTGTAACATTGTTCAGGTCTCCAATTAATGCCCAAGGGATTTGTTGTTGGTTTATGAAATTAGTGATATTATGCCAAGTTTGTTGTTTTAAAGCAGCGTAAGGCGGAATGTACACACAACAAAAGCATATTTTATTATTTATAGTAACAGGGTGATTTAAAAAAAAAACAGACATAGCTCTCGCCCATTGTAGTGATCTGTAAGTTAGATTTTTCATTCCATAACAAAAGATATACACCCCTATTACGTTCTGCTGGTATTGCTCTGCTATGTGTATAACCAAGTGAAGTTTGTAACAAAAGCGAGCCTTCTGCACTTAATTTAGTCTCCATTAACCATAACACATCGGGTTTGTTTATAAAAACATAGTTTTTATAAACTTTCTTATAAAAACATAGTTTTTTTTTTTGTTAATTCGGATAATTTTTAGGAACAAAAGTTAAAAAGATTATTTAAAATAATAACTTTCAAAATTTATAATAATAAAAATAAAATTAATTTTTTAATTAAAATGATATTAATTAATACTAAATTAATATTAAAAATATTCATTTTATTATAAATTCTAAATAATATTATATTTATTATTTTTCTAACTATACGTGTAATCTTGTTGTTCATGATACAATCACAGTTGTCCAAAGACAGCTCAAAGTACAAGTACCTAATGAAAAAATAAAATAAAAAAATAATGTTAAAAGTGCGAGTACCTATTGGAAAAGGCAACGTATCAATTAGTTAAATATCTATAATAAGATAATTTTCAATAAGCTACTAGTTGAGACTAGAGAGTGTTAGAGAGACTAAAAGAAACTTCTTAATTTAAAGGCAAAGAGAGCTGTGTTATGGTGGTGATGATAATTAATGACATATTTGATAATAATTTTAATATATAATTTATAATTAAATAATTATTTTTATAATTTTTGATTATTTTGTTTGATAGTATTTTTTATTTTTTTGACTTTTTTTCAAAAATTTTAAATAAAAAAATGGTTATTATTTACAAATTTTGAGTTTTTATAATTTTTTTCCAATATATTCATACAAAATTTATAAACTTTGGTTTACTCTATAAAAAAAATGCTAGGTAAAAAAAAAATATTAAAAATATTATTTTTAAAAATTTATGAATTATCCATATTTTGGTAGTAATTTCATAAAAATGTGAAAAATAAAATAAAAAGATTGTTACCAAATATATTTGATTAAAAATCACTAAAAAAAATTAATAATCAATAATCAAAATCGTTATCAAACTCACCCTAAGTAAATAAGCTTTGAAATTTGAACAGCTTTAAAAGTCTATCAGGTTTGTTGGCAACATTTAAATAACATACCCATAAAAATCATTCTAGAAAATGGATTTTAAAATTTGAATTGCTAGTTAGACCTAATTTTATGGGCAGAAAGCTAAGTTCACACTGTAAACAAGAAAGGGGAGGGGATATGTATTTATATTATTATTATTATTATTATCATAACAACATGATCATGCTTTCTTCTTCGAACTTCAAAGGCATTGGGAGATGAGTTTGTTCAAAAACTCTACTGCATGCCAAATTATGTTTTCTTTAACTTTAGAACATGAATCTATCAAAAACCTAGAAGTATTAGGTCAGGTTCAGTTCATTTTTACCCCGTGGAAAGTCTGGGAAATGATGTGGGGCAAGAACTTTTGGTATATCGAATTGATAAATAGTCCCAAATCAACACGCGTACCTCAATAACTCTACAGTAATTAGGATATGTAGGGTTAATTATGATCTTTTGTTATAATATATAAGGTTACTTATGAATGCTAAATAGATATTTAGGATGAGGGTCTTATTAATTTATATTTTATATATTATATGTTTTGGAAATATTGTCAAATTAGAATAGGCAACTTAAGCTTTCTCATTTACATATTTTAAAGCTTAAAAATAATTTTGTTTAACGACAAAATTGCTAGTTTAAATATAATTTGATTATATATTTGTAAAGCAAAAAAATAAAATACTTTCTTGTGAGTCTTTTTTTCATAACGATATTATGATAATTATTTTTTTGACAAAGACACATTCTCTTAAATGAGCTACTCATTTCACATTGTTATACACTCATTGATCAACTTAAAAACTTTAGAATAAATATGACTTACATACTCTAACATTACATCAAAATGGGCAATATCTACTCGATTTTTAAAGTATATAAGTTGTGTAATATTATTTTTTTTTTTTAAATTAAAGATTAAAATTATTGTATTTTAAGTGTTCGTTTGTCTCTAATCGGTTAAAATTTTGGAAAAATCAGTAAATAATATACTTTTATACTCTAGCACAATATTAAAGCATGCCACACTATCTCAAAAAATTACAACTAAAATTGTTCAATTACGTGTTACAATAAACTAGTCTTTAGGAAAAATTTACGATACTATTTAATTAGCTTCATTTGTAATCTCTCTTAGTAAAAAACATATATTCATTTTCTTTTAACACTAGAAAACATATATTCATTTACGTAATAAGAAAAATGAACATATTTTATGGGGTTAAAAATGAAAGTGTATGTACAAAAAATATTATATCATATAATTAAACCTAGAAAAAATCATAATAGAGTGCCCCCACACTAGATATCAAACCCACTAGGAAGTGTGCGGTAGAGAAAAACAATACATGGGGAGAAGAGGGAGGCATGTGCTTGAAACCTTGAATTCTATATAGTCTCTCCTTTTCATGAAAAAAGTTTGGAAGCTATATATATGAGCTTCGTCCTATTTTCTATTTATTTTTATTTTTTTCATATTTTTCCTATAATATTTAACTAATTTATTTTGAAATGAGTAGTGTCATCCGTTCCAACTTTACTTATTTTTTTAAAAATAAAATTTATTTAAAATTGTAAGAATAATATCCTCCAAATGAAGCATACAAACGGAGAAGATATGAAAGAGAAAGTTAAAGGAAGGTTATATGATTTTCATAAGCATATATATAACATGCTTGACATGATGGATATATGTAATATGGTTTTGTTTAAACATATATAGTCTTCACCAACCTTGCATTGCTCCACTGCCAGCTTGGAATCTCTCTTCCTCTTTCACTGCCTTTCTACTTTTAGGATAATAAATGAGAATAATTTTTTTTTAATTTTTAATAATTAGTATACACTTTAATTTATTTGTATAATATAAATATAAAATTTTAATTTTCTTGTAGATGATTTTCCTAAGACTTTGATCGATAGTTTTAATAGATAGCTTTTTTTGGTCGGCGTTACTTATTAATTAGAAGCAAGCGCATTCTCGTTACAATAATATGTTAAGTACGAGTTTAATTCTCATGCATTATTTTTGATATATTATTGTATGTGTTATTAATATGCAACAAATATGTGTGTAAAAGTTGCTAAATTAAAACAGGAGCCTTAGTTGTATAAAATGTGAATTTTTTGTTTGCTTATTTACTAATCATTAGTGGCACATAAACATGATACACGTGATCCTTCTTTCTTTGAGCAAGAAATTGTTTAATAAATTTAAGTATAAGTGCAAAAAGGTTATGCGAAATGTATAATATGGAGCATTTGAATCACGCGTAGAGAAAAGTTGGATCGAGAAAGAAAGCCAAAAATGATTAGGATATGACTGGCTTAATTCGTTGAAGTCGAAGCTGCAAATTGACATTGGAGAAGCTCAATTGCTAGCTAACTTCCTAAACACAAAAGTGATTAGCTAGGAGATGGGGACGTGGAAATGGAAATGGCGGTGCTTCTAAAATAAATTATTATTGTAAGTTTCTTCTTTTTTCAAAATTATTTTAAGCTTATTGGCTGCTATGTAAGTATATATTAATGAAATCTAACAATTAGCCAGCTCGTACCTACTGGTCAAAGAGGAATTGTGCTTGCACTAATTAGTTTGTCATGTGTTAAAATAATTTTGTTTTTAAATATTATTATTATTTTTAATTTATCAAATGATACGTTTTTATTAATATGTATATAAATGTATGTTTTTAGCATTTTTCCTTTGTGAAAAAAGCGTAAGGTAGTAAAATATAGTAAGATACTATTTAAGTGGAAAGCGTGTTGCCGAAGAATTATGGGGGTTAACAAGTTAAACACTTTAATTAGGATAATTAAGTGGGGATTATGTCAAATTCATGAGTGCGAGTTTTATAGTAGACTTTATTTACTAAAAAAATATTATTTTTTATCATGCATGTCATAATCTATAATTTAATTAATTTTTTAAATTTATATTCAATTAATGACTGACACGTCACTTAACACATATACTTATATAGCACTACTTTTAAATATAAGTTTGTAAATATAATTCAGATAAATAATATTAACCAATCAAAAATAATAATTATTGGATGTAAATAAATCAATGCTAACGGGCACAATATATATAAGTGATCTTACTCAATGTGACTCACATAAAATATTAGTAGGTTCACAATTGCTAAGTAAGCTACTAATAAAATAAACAACCAATAAATATTTCATAATAATGTGGTAGAGATAAAAAGATAACTCAAATATTCCACTAAGTCAATCTAATCTAAACTAATAACTGGGTAAGAGATCGACACAAGACATCTATAATCACAATAGAACTCCAATCTCACAATATCTCTTACATTTTATCTATACTTATTCTCCTACTTTATTGGTTGGTGGCGATCCAAAATTTTAATAAACGTTTACATTGATACGTTAAAATATTATAATTTTCTAACTTATGAGCTACTTTCGAATTCATTTGATAAAGTATGTTTTTTAAAAAATAATTACCATAAATTTTTATTGTCTACTATTTTACAAAAATATAATTGAAAATAATATACAAACATTTTTTTTTTTTTTTTGAATTATATCTATATTTTTCATTTTTTATTTTGTATGTTTCATAATATAAAGTAGCAAATTCCAAAATTATTCAATCAAACTTATAGTTTGATTTAAAAGTGATATAAAATGAACTCAATTTACATAAAAATTACCATTGGCTAATAATCCAGCTGTAATCTTTCGATTGGTATGGCTTTAAAGTTACTGGATAAAGCCCCAGCCAAAAAAAAAAAAGTGTTTATCTTTCTATTATAAAAAAGAAAAAAATGAGTTGATAAATTGTAGTAAGCAAGTTGATTCAACTCATTGAACACCTTTAATTTTGTCCATCACCCATGTCGAGAAGTTTGGTAGTCTCCGAACGTCTGCTATACCTTGTTGGTCAACATGAAGTAGGAAACTAGGAATTTTTTGTTTGTTTGTTTGTTTTGTCGTCATTTTCTCTTCTCTCTTCATTCTTGTGTGGCTAGATAGGAAAGGGCATGTACGTGATATAATACTAATTAGTTTTCTACCCAAAAAGGATACATAAAGAAATACTGGTGAAGTTTATAAAATGAGTAGTTAGGTTCAATTCATGATTTACAAAGGGGCCCCAAAAGATTGCAAGCGAGGATTTATGCTTACGAGCTGTAAATAATGTGTTCAAGCATATTTAGTATGTATAGGTGTCATCACTAGATTGGTTATACATGTATATATATATATCAGAGTTGTAACTAACTTGTGCTAATGAGAATTCAGTTACACATCTCATTCTTTCTGTTTTTGCTGTTAGCTACGAAAGCTTGCATGGTATCAGAGCTTGCGGTGCAATTTGCCTTAGTGATCGAAATCTTCTTCTCCATTCCAGTTTCTTGATCTTGTGCAATCTGCTCACTCATCAGCTTCTATTCTTCAATGTCTGCTTCTGAAAATTCTGGTAAAGGATCTGCTCATGAAAGTGGTTCGGCATCATCTGTGCAACCACCTTCTCTTCCACCGGTTGCACTGAACTTTCCTATCAAGTTGGATCGATCTAATTACTTGATATGGAAAGAACAATTGCTGTGTGTGATAGTCGCATATAGTGTAGAAGAGTATATTGATGGATCTGTTCTCATTCCACCCCAGTTTCAATCTGGTACAACAGTTCCTAATGCTCAGTACTCAATCTGGAAGCGCACTAATGGAATTATTCGTAGCTGGATCTATGGTTCTGTCTCCACTGAGGTATCAGGTTATCTAATTGGTTCTAGTACTGCGCATGATCTCTGGAAGACATTTGAGAAAGTCTTCTCATCATCGGCTCAATCTCGAGTTATGGAACTCAAGCTACAACTACAAACTATGAAGAAAGAAAACTTAACAGTTGATGAATATATAATGAAGATAAAGAATATAGCAGATAGCCTTAGTGCTATAGGTGAACCTATTCCTTCAAAGGAAATCATTATGCATGCTGTATCTGGACTGAATCTGAGGTACAATGCTTTTGTGTGTAACATAACAGATCAGGCAAATTTGATCTCTGTTGAAGAATTTCACAGCAGATTGCTCGTGTATGAGCATCGTCTCCAACAACAAGATAAAGATGAGGAGCAACAAATATATCATGCTAATCTTGCAAAAATTGAAGCTATGTATGTCACCAATGGATCTGGTAATATAAAGACAGTTCAACCTATACAAGATAGAGATCAAGGGACATATCATAAAGTAAGAGGAAGAGGTCAAGGCAGAGGTCGTGGAAGAAGTGTACAATGTCAATTTTGTGGCAAAAACGGGCATGTAGCTTCTACATGTTACAAACTGAAAAACTTACTTACTGGAAACACCAATTCTCAGCAACAGCACAAGCCAACGCCATCTGCTTTCATCACCTCTAGCAGTGGGGGATCTGATAACTCATGGATCCTAGACACAGGTGCCACTCACCACTTGACAAATGATGCTTCTAATCTAGGTAATCCAATACCTTTTGCTGGAACTGACGGTGTACTTGTAGGTAATGGTGCTTCTCTACCAATCTTTCATTCTGGTTCTTCTTCTCTCAAAACACTTCATCATCCTCTTCTCTTATCTTCTGTTTTGCATACACCTCATATCACTAAAAATCTTGTTTCTGTACATCAATTATGTCAAGATAACAATGTCTTCATTGAGTTTCACTCTCATTTCTTTTCTGTAAAGGACAATGTCACGAAGAGAGTCCTTCTCCAAGGACCACTTGATAAAGGCCTTTACAAGCTGGTTGGTGCTAGTGCTGCTGTCAACACTATGCCTTTTGCTGCCCTTGCAACCAGTTCTATATGGCATGATCGCCTTGGCCATGTCTCAGATTTTATTGTTCAGAAAACTTTAGCTATGAACCACATCAATGTAATAAAACCTTCTTTAAATTCTGTATGTGATTCTTGTGAGGTCTCCAAGTCTCACAAGCAGCCTTTTTCTGTTGGTTCACATGTCACTGCTTTATCACCGTTTGAACTTGTTTACATTGATGTATGGGGGCCTTCACCTCTTCTTTCACATAATGGAGACAAATATTTTCTTCTTATTGTTGATGATTTCTCACATTTTCAATGGATTTATTTCCTATCTTCTAAAAGTCAAGTCACCTCAGTTTTTCTCAAATTTAAATCTATGGTTGAGTGTCAATATGATACTCACATTAAAGCTGTTCAAGGTGATGGTGCAGGTGAATTTAAACCTCTTGCTTCAGCGTTAGAACAGTGTGGTGTTTTGTTTAGGAAAACTTGTCCCCATACCTCTGAGCAGAATGGTATGGTGGAGAGTAGACACCGAAGAGTTGTGGACACAGGTCTCACTCTCTTGCATCGTGCTCATGTTCCTAAACAATACTGGTCTTATGCTTTTCGTACTGCCGTCTTTGTATTGAATCGAATTCCCTCTAAAGTTCTTCACTTCTTGTCACCCTATTCTTTGTTATACAACCACGAGCCTGACTATATGTTTTTAAAAGTTTTTGGTAGTCTGTGCTACCCTTGTTTGCGTGCTTATAGGAAAAATAAGCTTGATGTCAAATCAGTGGGGTGTGTGTTTCTTGGCTATGCCCCACATCAGCGTGGTTACCTATGTCTTGATCGCCACACTGGTAAAATTCATACCAGTCGACATGTTGTTTTTGCTGAGCATGTTTTTCCTTTTATGTTTCACTCAACTTCTTCTCTCTCCACTGATGCTACTGCATCGTCTACTCATCATCCACTCATATTTCCTTCTGTTAGTGTTCCTTCTGACACTATTTCAGTACCTACTTCTGGTTCAGTTTCAGCTCCTTGTCGTTTATCTTCTGCTGATCACAGTTCCCCACTCTTACCTTTGCAGTGTGTTGTTCCTGTCTCACCTGTGTCTTCTTCTGTTCCTTCTTTGACTTCTAGACCTGCACCTGAATTGTCTTGTTCTTCTCTGTCCTCTAGGGCTACTCATGAGTTGTCTTGCTCTTCTGACTCCTCTTTATCTCCTTCATTACCTACAGCACATTTGCCTATTGTTCCATGTGTTACTAATGAGCATCCTATGAGAACTCGTGGCAAGTCAGGCATTTTCAAACCTAAGGCTTACACTATGTCACAGTCTGCTCTTGTTCAGACTTTTGGTCCCTCTGATGTGCCTTGGGAGCCTCACTCTTGGCAAGAGGCTATTTTATATCCAGCATGGAAAGACTCGATGCTTGCTGAATATAGTGCTTTATTGAAAAACAAAACCTGGGATTTGGTTCCTCGCCCTCTTACTCACAGAGTCATTGGGTGTAAATGGATTCATAAAACTAAAACATTGGCCAATGGTCTTATTGACAAGAGGAAGTCACGCTTGGTTGCTCAGGGGTATCTTCAAACTCATGGTTTGGATTATGGTGAAACTTTTAGCCCTGTGGTGAAGGCTACCACCATTCGTGTGATTCTCACACTTGCTGTTCATTTTGGCTGGGATTTGAGACAGCTTGACATTAACAATGCCTTCCTCAATGGTGACCTTGAAGATGATGTGTACATGGCGCAACCACCAGGCTTTGTTGATGAAGCTCATCCTGATTTTGTGTGCAAACTCAGAAAATCATTATATGGTCTTAAGCAGGCACCCCGTGCCTGGTATCACAAACTCAGTTCTTGTCTTTTATCTTGGGGTTTTCATAATGCTCTTACTGATACCAGCTTGTTCTTCAAGGTTACTGGTGTGGATGTTGTTGTTCTCCTTGTGTATGTCGATGATATTGTTTTGACAGGCAATAATCCTTCTCTTCTGCAGCAGTTTGTGTCTCAGTTGAATGCTGTATTTCCTCTCAAGGACCTGGGTGCATTGCACTATTTTTTGGGCATTGAAGTCAAGCATTCTGCTTCTGGTTTGTTCCTAAATCAGCAGAAATATATTTCTGGTCTAGTTGAGCGTGCAGGGCTGTCTTCCTGTAAACCTTGTGCTACACCCATGCTCTCAGGGGGAGTATTATCCAAACATGATGGAGTTTCTCTTGATCAACAAACTGCTACTCAGTATAGGAGCTTTGTAGGTGCTTTACAGTATTGCTGCATTACCAGACCTGAGCTAGCCTTTTCAGTTAACAGGCTGTGTCAATTTCTCTCTGCTCCCACCGATGCACATATGCAGGCACTTAAGAGAGTGATTCGTTACTTGCATGGCACATACACTTTGGGACTACAAGTTATGAAATCAGATTCTTTACAGCTTGTAGGATTTTCAGATGCAGACTGGGGAGCATGTCCAGATGACAGAAGGAGTGTGGGAGCATACTGTGTTTTCTTAGGTGATAGCCTTGTATCATGGTCATCTTCTAAGCAGAAGGTGGTCTCCAGGTCTTCTGCAGAATCTGAGTATAGAGCTCTTGCTTCTCTATCCTCAGAAATGAAATGGATTCAATCCTTGCTATCTGAGTTAAATGTTAAACTCACAGAAGTACCTGTTCTCTTTTGTGATAATATAAGTGCTAAATACTTGAGTCAAAATCCTGTCATGCATCAGATATCAAAACACATTGAGATTGACATCCATTTTATTCGTGAACAAGTGCTGAAGAAGCAGTTGGTAGTAGAGTTTTGTCCCTCACATGATCAACTTGCTGATCTCTTAACCAAACCACTCTCTAGACAAAGGTTTGTTGAGTTGAGAAGCAAACTTTTGGTGTGTCATCCACCATAAAGTTTGAGGGGGAGTACGAGCTGTAAATAATGTGTTCAAGCATATTTAGTATGTATAGGTGTCATCACTAGATTGGTTATACATGTATATATATATATCAGAGTTGTAACTAACTTGTACTAATGAGAATTCAGTTACACATCTCATTCTTTCTGTTTTTGCTGTTAGCTACGAAAGCTTGCAATGCTTATAAAATTCTACTCCCTCTCTCACTAGCTTTTTTCTTTTTTACGCTGAGAACCAAATTATAAATTCAACACACAAAAACACATACAAATATATATATATGTATTATTTTTTTACCATATGTTGAGCCAAAAACTACAGAATTGTATTACTCTAATAATTTATTAATTAAGGTTTTTTATTTATTTAGAATAACTAATTTAGCTTTAAAAAAGTTCTAATTTGTGGCCACCCAATGATTAAAACAACCCACAGCCCACTAATATGCGGCTACAAATTATAGACATCATATTTAAACTTCCACCTAAACAGTTTCGAATTAGGATTATCAATGTATATTTATCAAATTTAAATCATATATTTTTAATTTAATTGTTAATTATTATTTTATATTAATAGCTTCAAAATTAAATAGTTAAGATTTAAAAATAAACATAAAAAAACTAGTAGAGGATCCAAATTCCTACACCAGTTATATATTATGTCCAAAAACATTATAATTATATGTATATTTATATTTGAACAAAATCAATTATAAATTGGAAAATATCCCCTAAAATAGGTTATGTATTTGGTGAGTCTGTGAGAGAGAAAGATCACATGGCAACTTTCTAAAGATCATAAAAGGGAAGCCTAAAAAGGGGGAGAAAATCTAATTGAATCTATTTAGGAGCATATATAATCCGACCAGAAAAACAAATATATTTTTAAGGGCATAAAAACCTTAGAAAGATTTTCAAGATCTTCGTTTCAAATTTTTCTCATGTTTTCTTTCATGTACAAGAGGAAGACTAGTCTTTTAGTAGTAGAAATAATTGCACTAATTTAATTATATAAAGGAATATTTTCTGGCATGTGTTTTAGATATGTACCGATCACTTAAATCTTAGTATATATGATTGGTATTTTAATTTGATTATTATTTTTCTCTACGTATTATATATTAAAGATTTTTCAGTCAAAACATATAACTTTTGATTTTTAGTCGAGATATATGTATATATATAGTTAGTCTGTCAAAGCATTAATATGTATGTAGAGTGCATTAAATGTCATCTTTGAATATCAATTTAAGGTTATATAGAAATAGTTATTTAATTTGTATCAAATTATTTATAACCAAATTTTGTTTAAATATTAAAATAAAACACTCTTCTTAGCTTTACTTTATCCAGAGGAAAGACTTTTAAGTGGAAACTTAAGGGGAGGAAAGAGGACAAAATAGAAGACTATTCCAGTGCACTTTTTATGTTGATTAATACTTAGTCCTTATTTTATTTTTATTTTTAATTTCTAACTTAATTTAGGAAAAAAAAAATTAAATTTATTTGATAACTAATTTTTAGTTTCAATTTTAAAATTAAAAATTATTTATTTATTTTAAAATTTAATTTTAAACTTTTTTTTATATATATTTTCATAAATTATTGACTTTTCAATTATTTTGACAAAATTATTAACTTTTAGTCTCAATAAATAAAAAATTAAAAATGAGTTATATATCAAACGTACGTACTTTCAAAATTTCTAAAATTAACTAAATGAAATTTTGTAGCTAGCAAACTTTAGTGAGAGTATCGGGACATCTCAACTAGATGACACCTCCTTAGCACATTAGCAAAATTACTAGTATTATTAAATATCAAGAAAAAATAATTAATACAAATTAATTTTTAACAAAATTTATAATTGGGTTTGCTCTTAGCATCTAAGAAAATGAAAACTAGCGAAAGATGAGACATTTCACCACCAAATCATTGTACAAAAACTAAGAACCCTAGAGGCTAAGCTATAAATACGTGAACAGTTAAACTCCATGTGAGTAACTTTTTTTAAACAATTAGCCCAAATCAAATATCATCTCTAAGACATTGAGAAAGATCGAGTCTGAAAAAGAATAACAATATATACTGAGTCTAACTCCAATCAAAGCTACCGTTACTCAAATTTATATGCATACACTACTATATGAGTGTCTACAGCTAGCACTGATTCAAAAACATACGAGACTTCAAAAGAGATACAGAAATAACTTTTAACAAATGATCTTAAAATTTTAAAAATAATTAACAAACGAGCCCTAAATAAAAGTAATGAAATTTTTGGACACTAGGCTTGTAGTGAGCTACAAATGAATCAATTGACTCAGACATGGTTTTTATTCGTTTATGTTGCATTTTATGCCAACACTACAAGTCTACAATCATATGATTAAGCAAGAAAAAAAATAAGAAATTATTAAAAATAATACCCTAAAATATATAATAATAAAAATAATATCTCAATAGTATTGAATGTTTAATATTGAACTTGTAACATTGAATGATTTTAAATTATAACAATTTAATTTAAACGACGTTCAATTTAACAAGCATTTAATTTGACAGATATTCAAAGAAAATGAATTTAACAATTATTTTTTTAAGCCATTAAATTTAATTTGTTGGTCACTTGGAAGAGACCATGGTATTAGTTTATACTTTATATACTATACGTGAATAACAGAAGCAACTAATAATTAAGAGGATGTTATTTGTTGTAACATTATTGAGTTGGGGCTCTCATTATTCCATTATACGTATCAAATTTAAGAACTATTCAAATAATTTTTAATAGAAATATTCTTATTTTCGTGATAAACTAGAGCAGTTTCCAACGTTCTCTATTCGGTTGATGAGGTTTGTACCAAGTTTTTACATTTTTTTTAAAGCTATAGATGTTATTTATTTATTTATTGTTTCAAACTAAGTTTAAAGTTATCCCCTAAATAGTAATCCAAATACCATGTTAGAGGCATTGCACCTGGCGCAACAGTAGCTTTGCATGTGGCAATTTGCTCAAATTAAAAAAATTTATGATTAAGAATTTAAAAAAAAAAAAAAATGATATAAATTTTATAATTGGTACATTTTGAACTCTTCATCCAAGGTGCCGCCCCCTACATCCATGGTTTTGGATTATTGATTAATTTATTAGTCTTCCTTCCCAATTTTATTTTGTTTTTCTAGGAATAGTTTTTCAATTTTTTTGGTAATTTATTTTTTCGAGTTGGGAGTGAGAAAGAAGGGTACTGTTCTCAGGTGAGGATATATTAATGGACCTCAACATGTGCTAGCTAGCTTATCAAGTTTGAGGAGTTTTCTTGATTATCTAAATCATTGTCTCAACGCAAGTAACATGATTTCTAATTATTTAATTAATATTGTATATACTCATACAGTCCTACTTAATTGGAGATAATTACAATATACTTAAAGTCAGATAAGTATATATATATTAATTATGATTTCATAAGATATCACTAAAATAATTTAATTATATTATATAATTTAAAGAAAAGACATCTATTTTCCCAAATATGTTAAAACAAACATTATATAATTTATATCATTGTTAAATACCCAAGTTAATTCTCCCAAAGATGAGCCATTATCAAGGTTTCATTGAAGATGGAAAAGCTCAAACTTCGAAAAAATGTCTACGTGGGTGTTTTAAGAGCAAGAAGATACATGCATATCACCACGTCATCTAATTCAAATTCCTCAAACTCTTTCGTGGTGTTTGATCTTTCAAGACGGCTTAGAGGAGGTCATTGTAAAATATTCTTATGTGTCCTTGAAAAACTAGATTATATTATTATTATTATTATAAGTTAGAATATTTTATTAATATCAAAAACTAAATTTTTTATACGAGTCTACGGTAGGATTTTATTTATTATTTTATTTACTTTTTTGAAAGAGTTATGGTTTTATTTTCGCGCACATGGGAATGGCAGGGATTAACTAAGGCAGGTAATCTTGGATTTGTTAGTGAAATTGGAGAATGGGAATTAAAATTGTTAGTATAGTTTTGATTTTAAATTCGTATATAATCAAATTCGTAGAATTCGACCCTTTTTTTAAAGAAAAAAAAATGTTAAATTTTATGAATAATAGAGATTATTAGACGTGAGATAACATTGTTAATATAATTTTAAAATTGTGGTTAATTAAAACCAAAGAATACTATAAAAAATAAAAAATAAAACACTTTTAATATTATACAAACAACATTTTTAAAAATTATATTGACTTTTTTTTTAAAAAAATAATAAAAATAACACCTCTTAAAATTTATAATAATAAAAATAACATCCCTATATTCAAATTATATATTTTCACAATTAAAAAAATGATTTTTATATAATTTTTTTTGAACATCCGTTCAATTAAACGTCGTTTAAATTAAATTGTGACAATTTATAACCGTTCAATGTTGAACGTTCAATATTATTAGGGTGTTAGTTTTATTATTATAAATTTTATGGGTGTTATTTTTGATAATTTTTTCCTTTTTTTATTCGTTTATATATATATATTTAAAACATGTGTTAAATAGCTAAATATTTCAACGACAAAAATTAGTTGAGTAAGTATTATATTTAATTTTTTTAATTTTTAACTAAGTATATTTTTAAATAAATATTAAAAAAAAAATTATGATTAAATTGAGAGAAAAATCCTAGATCCAACCGTTACTAGCTAGTTATGATTATTAAGATGATCGTCTTGCACCCATCTCTAGTCGACAAATGGTTTAAGGCATAGTATTACTTTAGCTTAAAACTTGCATTTTCAGCTTTAGCTTTTTTCTTTCAGTTAAAACTAGATGATGTGAGAATTTAGATTTAAATTTTGTATCTTTTGCTAAGAACACTATAATCTAACTAAATTTTAGGGTAAATATATTTGAAAATTTGCAAAAAAATAATACATATAAAATTTATAATAATAAAAATAACACTTAATAATATTAAACAAATTTCATTTAAATGAAGAATATTGAATGAGTTTAAAAATGACCTTGATTCACTTTGAACAACATTTAATAAGAAATAATGAGCCGTATATTTTTAAAAAGTATGGAGGCCATAGAAGTTCCCCATATTTGAAAATTGGTGTTGTTTAGTTTCTTAAATTATAAAATGTATTTTTTATCCATCAACTTTAATAAAATGAGCAAATTAAGAATATGTTATATTATTTTATTAATTTTTCTATTTACATATGATTTATTCATGTCAAGTGATTAATATGTGATAAAACATGAGCTAGTAACATAGATAAAAGTAAAATTTAATATGAAATTATTTAAGAAATAAATCAACAACAATAATATTCTGACATAAAATTATTTAAATACAATATTTTTATTTTTCTAAAAATGAAAATTAATGAAATATAAATTGTGAAAATTTGAAAAATTAAAACAAATATTTTGTGGAAAATAAATTCATATTAATTGCATTTTGATTACATAAAAATTAAAAAATAATATTTTTATAGAAACAATATTAAAATAATATTATTTGTTTTTAATACGTCCCTTTTAACTAATATAGATGACTAAAAACATATTTTCAAATGTAAGGGACTAAACGAATATTTTACTTTAATGTGAATGATTTTTATGACATTTTTTTTTTCTTTTTAAAATAGAAAAAACATATGAATTGTGCATAAAATATTATTTTTGTGGTTTGAATTTTTTTTTGCATAGTTCTTTAGTTGGAACAAGATCACTAGTCTACTTTTGATGTTTGACTGACCATGAAGGTAGTGTTTTGGTTCTACAATTATAACATTTAAGAGTTTAATTAACTAATTAAAAACATCGTCAATGATAAATTGTTGGAAGAGTATATCTTAACTAGGAATCCAAAATCTTCGAGAACATGACAAAGCGTTTACCAAAGGAGACAAGAATTTTTTTCTTATGAAATTAAGAATTAATATGCATGATCAGAGATGTGGAAACACATGAATAGCTAATTTTTATATGATTTGAAATATTATAATTAGTTCTGACTATAATGCGACTTCCTTTACCTAGAAAATAGTCAGAATGGGAATTCTTATAATTAAAATATTATTTTTAATTGAAATCATAATTATAATTTGGTTTGCCAAACAAGCATGTGCTGAAGTGAAGATACTCTAGCTCTCAGCCATCTTCTATTATCTTCATTTTTTGTTTCGGCTAATATCTTCATAAATTACGTGTGTCAATTTAATATGCTTGAATATGTTTTATGTCATTAATGTTTGGGTATTTCGTAAAAATGTTCTTTTAACGTTTAATTTATTAAAAAAATGATCTCGGTATTTATTTTTTTTAATAAAAATGACTTAAAATAATATAAATATTAACATAATTGAATGATTTTTACAATAAATTTTTGCTATTAAGCCCAATTCAATATTCCTTAATCCTTATATACGTTTGACTGAGATCAATGGGGTGTATTCGAACACATCGATCACCGTTTTTTCTTTTTTCTTTTTATTGTTAGATCTTTGTTCATAAAACTATAAATTAATAAAAGCATATGATTTGTGATGCTGGTCAAACTAAATGGTGGAAACTTGACCTGCAGAATAAATCCATATGGATTAATTTCGATATAACTTGAAAGCCAAATTCATTAACTTTTCAATTAATTTATTAATTAAAAAGAACAAGAAGTTAAATCATTTGATCAGCTCCTTTCAAATAGAGGATAAGAAGTTTTTTTTTTTCCCACACTTGTAATACAATTTTGTAATTTATAATGAAGTTTGATCGAATATTAAAATTGTATTGTAATTGAACGCTAGCTAGTTATTGTTAAAAGTTGTGGTTATTAATTTTCTTAAAAATTTAAGTTGTTAGAAGGAGGATCAATATTATTTTCATACATATATCACTTTTTGTCTTTCTTATGAGTGTCAACTCTATGTATTATACAGGCCAAATACTTTTAATTTAATAATTGGTGTTGCTGAACTTTGAATACAGGATCTTTAATCTTGATAATATGTTAGAAGTTGTTGGAAAACTAATTCTCTCAAAAGCTTAAGGTATTAGGATAAGGGCTAACAATCATTTTATACATCTATAATCTCTCACAAATATTGACTTTATGCATTATGTGTTGGGAAAAAATTGGGTTGGGAAAAAAATTGCGGAATAATTTCCCACAACCAGATTTACGGGGGAGCAAACGATAGATAAAGTAGAGCAGGAACAAAGAAATAACACACAGAAATTTTACGTGGTTCACCCCAAAAGTTTAACTGGGCTACTCCACACAGAGCTACTTTTATGCCTTCACTATAGTGATAATAATACAACAATGTTTATCACAAAACACTCACATCAGTTACAGAGTATACCCAGAGAATAAATCTCAACACTCACTGAAAAATGTATTTATCTCTCACTATAGAATTTTCCTTCACACTATGTGATATTGATGTGAATAGTAAATTCACTATTCACCAAGGCACGCTCATTGAATAGTAAATTTACTATTCACCTTCCTAATTAATATAGGAACAACAGCTCTCTGTTTTTCATCTCTCATTCTCTCGAGAGATTTCAAGAGTTCAGAAACTCTGAAACTCTTCTCTCCTCTTCTCTCACTTCTGTGTATCTACATTTTCAGAAGGGGATATAATTTATGGCTTCCAAACTTCTCTATTTATAGAGAAATTTCAGCTGAGGCTTATGTAAGCCATGACATAAAAGGCTGCTCATAAATTTCAAACAAAGCTGCTAGACGTTTCTCCATTTTTGACAAAATGATTTCTGCTATCTTCTAGTTGCTTCTTCTCCAGCTGGTGGCAGATGGTTCCAGCTTTTTCTTCTTCTGCAGCTGCCTTCTTTTAGCCACCAATCTTGACAATCTCCCACTTGGAAACAGATTTCAATCTTGTTTCCACACATGACCACTGCGACAACACTTTCTGGGTTTGTTACGTCTACAGTCAACTGAGGTTGAACACAACTTCAGTTTATTAATTGTCAACGTTGCCTTTACTGACAACCATAATCCTCAATGCAGAGAATTATCATACTCCACCATAAAGAATATACACACTTAGAATTTTTTACCAATTCTAAGAATTTTCTTCAGCTCATGTCGAAATAACTTTGCTGAAAAATTTATGGTGCAACTTCCACGTTGGCTTTCCAGGAAGTTTCATCAGCCATCGACATAAATTCCACCACACACCTTGCATCAAATGCCAACCAATGCCTGTGTGTAAATTGTGGACACGCTAGCAGTAACACATCCTCTTTCATGGCAATCTTGGAGATCAATATCATGCCAAAAGGATAACCACAGCCTCTTATGGAGAAAAGAGACTCACTGCCTGCGACAATATCAGTATCTCCATTTACTGATTTCGGAGCTTTTTGCCGAACTGCTCCACCGACAATTTTTCTTTTCAGGTGATAAAATTGTCTACACCTTTTTTCCTTTAGTCTCCTGCCATTGCTCCCACTCAAATCTGGTAACTTCAAAAAATCACTATCGCAAAATAATGATGTGTGAATAGTGACATGCATAGTGACGTGAATACTATTCACCTTTTGACTTTTACTATTCACGCTTTAATTATTATAACTTTTACTATTCACTTTTCCTGAGTGAACAGTAACTCCACTATTTTGCACAGTACCCGTTACTATTTGAATGAATAGTAATCGTACAATTTGATTTTCGATACAAGCTTCACAACCTTAAGCTCTGATACCAGTTGTTGGGAAAAAATTGGGTTGGGAAAAAAATTGCGGAATAATTTCCCACAACCAGATTTACGGGGGAGCAAACGATAGATAAAGTAGAGCAGAAAAAAAGAAATAACACAGAGATTTTACGTGGTTCACCCCAAAAGTTTAACTGGGCTACTCCACACAGAGCTACTTTTATGCCTTCACTATAGTGATAATAATACAACAATGTTTATCACAAAACACTCACATCAGTTACAGAGTATACCCAGACAATAAATCTCAACACTCACTGAAAAATGTATTTATCTCTCACTATAGAATTTTCCCTCACACTATGTGATATTGATGTGAATAGTAAATTCACTATTCACCAAGGCACGCTCATTGAATAGTAAATTTACTATTCACCTTCCTAATTAATATAGGAACAGCAGCTCTCTGTTTTTCATCTCTCATTCTCTCGAGAGATTTCAAGAGTTCAGAAACTCTGAAACTCTTCTCTCCTCTTCTCTCACTTCTGTGTGTCTACATTTTCAGAAGGGGATATAATTTATGGCTTCCAAATTTCTCTATTTATAGAGAAATTTCAGCTGAGGCTTATGTAAGCCATGACATAAAAGGCTGCTCATAAATTTCAAACAAAGCTGCTAGACGTTTCTCCATTTTTGACAAAATAATTTCTGCTATCTTCTAGTTGCTTCTTCTCCAGCTGGTGGCAGATGGTTCCAGCTTTTTCTTCTTCTGCAGCTGCCTTCTTTTAGCCACCAATCTTGACATTATGCAACTAAACACTTGAAATTTAACACTTATGAAAAAGTGATAGATGTATAAAAACAATGTTAGCTCTACTCCTACTAATTTAAACTTTTAAAGAAGTTTATTTCTCAACAACTTTTAACAATTATAACTTACAATTTATGAAAAAGATAGATTAAGCTCTCTTATATTTTTTGCATGGTAAATGCACCGAAGCTAAACTTATTACTAACAACATTATGGTTTCATTTGAGTTCATGATATATGCATGGATTTTTTTCTTTGGGGTCTAAATTAACAATTAAATGCTTAAATATACAGTCACGCACTATTTCTATATAGTCATAGGGACAAAATTAACTAGGTTGTTATGGGCAGCCTCAGCCTCTAACTTTCAATATATTGTTCATATATATATATGAACAGAATATAAGATATTAATTAAAAATTATTTTTTCTTTTTAAATTTCATTTTTTTTAGAAAATATTCATTAATTTTGATTTTATCTTTAAAATGAAATAATGTAATATTTTTATGATTGTGCATATTTTAAGGAAACCAGTAAAAGTAAGTAGTTCAAAACTTCAAATAAGTATGGTCATTTAAAAAACTTATTTATTTGAAGTGAGAATATGAACATATGTTAGAATTATATATCCATCGAATGTGGTGTTAAACAAGTTTGAAAAAATATTCAAATTGAACAAATATTTTTGGTTCTTCGATCATTTTAAGCATATATATTTTTCAACATTTATATTTTTAATATATGTTGTCGGTCCTTGATAGAAAAAAAAATATTAGAATTTGAATACAATGGAGGTATTGACACGTGATAAAATATGTTGATTTTAGTTATTTATTTTATAACAAGGTAAAAAGTGTAAGAAGTAGAGACATACTTAATTATTATTACAAATTGGTGCATACAATAAGTAGTATACAAAATTTTCTCCTTGGTAGGAGATGAGGTAATTTTTTTACTTTTTTTTTTATAAGAAGGTTATTTTTTTTTTAGCTTAGTTAAATAATATATCATTTAATAATAATAATTAAAAAAAAAAAAAAAAAAACCTTAACTTCATGACACCATATTCTTAAAAAAAAATAAAGAAAGAAATCTCTCTCTCCTACTGAGTCCACCTTTATCCTCAAGGAAACTTCTAGAACTTACTGTGGTCCAGACATATACCAGACAACGGAACCCATTTCTATCAGTACTTTTGGTAATTGATTTGTTAACATTTACCCAACTCTTGATTTGGCTCACTCTTTTAATTAGCCTGCAAAATTTTGTTAATTAATGAGTGATTTCATTGATACAAATTTTGTTATTTTTTTTCTTTTTTCTTTTTCTTTTTTTAAGATTTCAATCTTAACCTCTTTTACATAGTCTAAAACAATCACAATTATTAGTTACATACATGCATGCAAATGCAAGTACTCTAACAATGTTGAACAATTCTATTTACTTTTTTCAAGATAAGAGTGTAACGAAACTCGCATACTTACTTTTCAATTCTTATATTGATAATTTGCTTAATTAGTGAGTTTAACTTTGAAGACTACCCACATGGACTTAATAGGAAATAAGTCATAACACCAACCCTCCTGTTTGTATATATCCAAAGCCAAAATCGATTCTTGGATAAGCTTTAATCTAAATCTAGCTAAGAGAATTTTTTACTTGTGTATTGCCAGTTGTAAAAACTACATCATAATAGTGGTTAATTCTCTCATATCATGGTCCAGACCCTATTGACGAATGAAAACGTTTGTGTGTGGTTGAGATAATGGTATATATTAAAGACCCTATAATTTCAAAGTGTAAGTGCATATATGTTGTTCAGTTCCATGTGAACCCCTAATCGATTTCTGGGCAATTTTTGCTCTCATTCAAGATCATCATGTATGTTTTATTTGAAATTCAAAATCTTTGATATTGCTCATTTAATATACACTAAGCCAAAAATGAGCTGATCTTTCTCAACATGTATCCACTGAAAAGGACTTCTTTTTTTATATCTAACAAATACAATCGTTATGATATAATATGGCGTAAGAAGATTAGATATTATTGTTGAACTTGTCACTTTTAAATAAATTGGATTTTACTGCATTATTTTGTATCTGATGAATTGAAGTGCTATTTATCCACTAGCTCCTCGTTTGTTTAATGCAATTTCTCAATCATTTTCAGTTTTTCTCATTATACTTTCCCAAAGAAGAAAGAATATCATAACAGTGTTCAGATTAGATTTTCTCTTCATCATATATGAACTTCAAATCTAGCTATCAATGTATGGAAAGAAAAGAAAAAAATTAATCAACCTATCAACAAAAAGTAAAATAAAACCCGTACAAAGCCACCATTTCAACGTGCTCCCTTTGAATCATTCTATTTGTTTTAAAAATATGCATTAGTTTTAAAAAATTTAAAAGATAAATCTCTGATTCTATAGTTTTTAAAAATTTGCACTTAAATTTAATTTGGATAAAATTTTTGCATTATTTGAACTTTTGTGCCATAGGATTTATTTTAATATTATTTATTTAATATGAATTTGGTCTTTTATTCTCCTACAAGGCTAAGGCTAAGAATGGGAGTGGAACGGTAATGCTAATAATCATAATTGCCTTGTATTAACTTTGGATAAAAATGGGTAATAAACGTATGTTATTAGCAGGTAGCAGTTTTGTCACGGTTTAACCATATTTTTTATTTTTTAACATTTATTTAAAAATATATTTAATTTTAAAAAAAATAAAGTGTAACCATAATATTTACTCTACTATAGTATTTAAAATATTGATATTAATTTTCATTATTTAGCTATTTAGCTCATGTTTTTAAGTAAAATACAAAATATATGTGAAAAAATAAGCAAAATTTAATCTAACTATTCAAAGTATTATGTATTCTAACATTAAAAGTATTTTTTTATATAATTATACATATAAAAAATATATACTATTAATATATCTTCTATTTTAGTTAACCACAATTTTGCTATTGCAATAACCATCTCCACTTAATTGAATGCAGTTGTTTTTAAAAAAAATCATTAAATTTTAAAGGATATTCACAATTTCGATTATGTAAAGTTAAAATGTTCATTTCTACGTAATGACACAAATTGATCAATGTGATAAAAAGTCTATTTATTACAAATCGTAATTTATATAAAATTAATATAGTATTTTATAATCGGTAGATATATTATATTGTAGAACATACTTGCTACAAAATGTGGACCACAAACAATATGAAACTAATTAAAATGTGCCTATTTTCCATGTGATAATTTACCAAATTCGATGCGATGTCAACAAGTATAACTTTTCAAAAACTACGGCAGGATAAGCCCTTTTTCTTTTCTTTTTTTTGAAAAACAAAGCATTCAAAACTATGGTGGGGGGTTTTACCATTGAATAAATGGAAATCCAAAGCCATGTCCTATATTCAACTCATCTGTTTAACTTGCCGATTATTTGTAGCACTTGCAATTACAACTTAAATGGGTCGCATGAAGTTTGACTTAGTGATCCGAACGTGTTGCTCAACAAAGGATAAAAATTACTATATGTATGATTATTTTCTCTTCCAGCTGCGGCAGCATTGTCCTTTGTCATTCATAAGCATAAATCATGATCAAATAAGATATTACCATGGAAATGTAGCCATGAAGGTCAGAAAACTAATCAAACCATCTTTTTTAAACCTTTTTTTCATATATGATGTTTCTTTGTACAACAAAAATTGGGTGGCCTACCCACATAACTACAAAATAATGTCTCCAAAGTCGCTGAAAAAAAAATAGTTTTAAAAAAAATACACTTAAAATGCTGCCCCGTTTAAATGACAACCACCAAAAAAAAAAAGAATAAACAAATAATTTTACATCAGGGACAGAGGCAAAAGAAAATTTACAACAAACCCAATTTGTGGAGAAACACCACCAAATACATGGCCGAGCATCCTTGGCCTCAGTAATGTAAAAAGTCAAAGGTTGGATGCTCAAGAAGTTCATCTGCTGGTTTGACATCTGAGAAATCCTTCTCATTCAGTGAAGTACCAAGGTCATCTACTGAGAAGGGTATGCTGTAAGAAAAATATGTTACCACTTAAAATTCAGAGTCAGTTATATTGTTTTTATCTCACTTCGGTGCACTACGATGTAATGAATGTAATACAAGTAGCAATTTCTAAGTAATATTAAAAAACAAACCAAGCATAAGCATAAAAGTTTAACAAGAGAAGAAAGTTCAAACCCAGATTCGTCATCCAACAAAAAGGAACTGCTTTCAGCATTGTTGGAATCCTCAGTCATGAGTACTCTCATACTAGAAATGACCTGACAAAGATTAAACATGAGTTTTTGAGAATTTGAATCACTGAAAAGGATTATGAAACTGAGTATACCACTAAGATGATATAGTTATCACAAGTAAAGCTTACATCTGGGGATACACTTCGTGTATTATAGTTGTCATCCCAGTACAGAGTACATATTCTATAAAGTTGCTGAACACTCAGAATCTGAAAGATGAGCACAACAAATAAGAGAGTGAAATGGAGCATATTATTGCATATGCGTGCATGTGTGCCAAAGTGTATGAACTCTAGCCTTCACATCGACAACATTAGTTTAGAAAAAAAGTAGGTTTAACCTAGACCAACAGCAATATCACGATAAAGTATGTAAAACATAAGTTCTTCTTTCCTAACTAACCTATGAGTACCTCACTTGCTTTGAGTTTTTTTTTTTTTTTTTTTTTTGTCTGCGCTAAATCTTGCCTTGAGTATTTATTTGCTGAAATCCATTATCAATTCCGTTCACAAGAAATCTTTAATATCAATTTTTAGTTCTCACTACTCAATTTCTATGAGAAAAAAACATTTTTCTCTACTATATTCAGATCAAGATACATTTGGGAAATAATTAGTCCAACATCTCTATCAGTGTGTGGTCACTACAAATAAATGAGCAAGAGATTGAGACTCACGGGGCAGAGGTCATTTGTGATTTCATCATAGGAAATTCTGTACTTTTGATGAATAACCTGACGATTAAAATTAATGAAAAATGAAGTAAGCTCCATTGAAATATGCATCAGCCACATGAATTGAGAGGCAGATGTAAAGGGAGAGAGAAATGGTTTTGGCATAAGGCGAAATGACCATACCAAGAATCCAACACCCTGTCTTATGTGCTTAAGTTCATCCCACGAAGAGCCTGCGTACTGCATAGCAAGAGCACATTTGAAAAAGTCAGAATATTGGCTCAAACCAATCCAAGGGTTTGAAATGAAATCGAAGGGTGGATCACATGTCTTCATTAAATAATTGAAAGGAAACCCTGGAGAGTTCAAAAATTTTAACAAAAGAAAAAAAAAATTACCACTTCTTTGGCTTGGCAGCACCATAGTTCCAGCTCTGCTAATCCAGCTTTCACATACTCTCCGTTGCTAAATGTACAACATTCACGACGTAGAAGAAGACTGCAAAAAGAACAAGTTACCAAGATAACATAACCTATGGGGACAAATTAAAATTGACGGAAGGGAACATTTGTTATCATTATTTTCTTTTATAAGAAGCAATTATTACCTGTTAAAAAGTTGTACGTTGATATAGGAAAAAGCCTGGACAAATATTTTCTGAACAAGAATAGGAGGCACCTAAAACAAGCAAGCAATTTACCATTAATGCTTCTAAATGGAGATAGAAGTAGGTGGCCTTCAAAGTTTAAAAGAAAATAAAATTAAATCTTACGAAGTTCTGTTTCAATGTGCTAAGGAGAGTGTTAAGGGTTTCAATAATGCTCTGCCAGTGACTGGTAGGAGAATCTTTCCCAAAGGACCGCCCAGATCTTAGCACTCCCTTAGATGTTCTAGGTGCCTGAATGTCAGAGAACAAGTGCATATAAACAACAAAGCTTAATTATCAGAACGTTTGAGAAAATAGCTTCCAAAGCCAAAAATCTCAGAAGTCAAACCTCATAAGTACTATTAAACAAACAATGTCATGTGACATTGACAAGTACCTGGATACACAGTGAAAGCAATGATGATAACTCCTTTTTCAAGTTATCCCGAATAATTCCATATATTTTTTCTACATAGGCTGTCAGCTGCTGCTTGAAAAGCAAAGCTGGGTATTTGGCCTCTACTTGGCGTATTACTTCAATAGCTGGAGCAGGAAGGTTTGCAGAAGAAGGAGATGAGCGAAAACCCTGCATGCAGATCGCTGTATTATACAATGCTATATATGCACACAGAAGAGAAAGCCAATGCATCTCAGACAAGTATGGAGTAACCATTCCCCCCCCCCCCCTAAAAAAAAAAGTTAATGGATCTCCAAATACCATTGCCATCCTCCCAAAGAGAGATGTTGCAGAGCTTGATTTACGCTGCGGAGTCGCACCAGGAGCCTTCAGACTCCGTTGAAGTAGGAATAACAAAGCAGATGTGTTTGATAACCAATAAGCCATGTGTTCATTATTATCTTGAATCTGAAATCGAGAGAGAGAGTTGTTAGATTTCTAGATATTCATTTTACTTGATTCCATTGGCAGACTCAAAATGGGAACACGAAAATGAATTCACTCATGTGTTAGCTGATTCCAAAATTAGACAGATACCAAACATAATTTAAACAAAAGAAAAACGTTCAGCAACCTCAATTTCGGAACCAATCATTTGAATGAGGCGATCAAAAACACTAGTTCTTTCAGCCTCAAAAGATTTCCAATGTAGAAGACATTTATAAATACTAAAGGCTGCAACAGGCTTTCCACTACTGAATCCAAGGTTTTTCACGACACAGTCTATTAGAGCATCAACATCCTCCTGCAAGAAAAGCATAAACTAAGAATACAATTTATGCCAATCTATATTACAATATATTTAAAAATCTTAAAATCATACAAATTTTTTGAGCAAAAAAAAATTCCTAAATTTAAAATTTGAGCACATACATGTTGACGTTCAACGACTGATCTCCTCAATTTGCTATCAGATTCTGTGCCGAACTTCTTTTGTGGTGTGACACTCGGTAATTCCTGCAAAGAGTACTCATTTCAATAGGCAAAAATAAAATTAAATGAAGGAAACAGCCAGTACGAGATATGGTACTGTAAAAGTGAATTTGTAACACACAAACCCAAAAAAAAAAAAACAGAGAGAGATCAGGTAATTACATTAGCATTGTTCTCTTCAGTCGTCTGAAGGCCATTTTCCAATCTCTGCAAAGCAAAGAAGGCAACTAAATAAAAGAGAACAGATAACGATGATAGTCTCTTTTTGTATTTATGTATATGATAGCAACAGGACTACCTGAGTTGGTGGAATGGGAGGAAGTCCAGATCCATTTTTAACAGGGGTGTTAAACTCTGCTCGTTGCCTAAGAATTTCGTTCTCCGACTCAATGTCAGAAAATTTCTCTTCAAGCCTGTAACAGAAGGGAGAACAAGCATGATAAAAATAAATAATAAATTTGAAAATGGAAACGTGAGGATGCAAATGGAAGGTCACAAGCTTGAACGATGCACACATCATGAAAGTTCATTGAGTAAATGATGTTAAATCTAAATATAACCACAACCTTTGCATTGCCGTCTTCAACTGAATGATTTTTGATTCAGCCTCCAAGGCTTGTTTCAGCCTTTCTTCACTGACTCTATTTGCCTCTTCAAATTTTTTCTCTGTTTCATCAATTTTCTCTTCAAGTGAACTCACCATGGACTGCAGCATATTTAAAAAATCAGAAATTAAGCTCAACGACACATGAAAAGGTCAGTAAACTTGAAGCATTCAAAGCTTTTTTAGCCACCAAACCTTGAGTTTTTCATTTTCACTGTTAAGTTTCTCCATCATCTCTTGGTCAACAACTGGAACCTCCTGCACAATGGGTGCTCTTTCAGCTGCACTTTTTGCAGCCTCACACTCCTCTTCAAGCACTGCCTTAGTTTCTTTAAATTGATTCTGCATCTCTTGCAAAGCGGACTGTAGTCGTTCATTTTCTTGTGTCTTAGCTTCTTCCATGTCAGCCTACATAAATTTTACAGAGAGAAAACATACCTAAATATAAGATCTTGCACAGAGATTAATTAAGAAGTAATACCTAATTCAAGCATATTCCAAGCAGTTTATATGAGCTACACCATATACTAAACAGCCAAAATTCATGTGGTCTAACAACCTTCATCATCCTTCATATTTGAAAGCTTTTGACAAATGCAATTACTGCAACAGTCCACTTTTGTCACCCAAAAAATATATATAATTGAATGCTTGATTCAAAACTGATCATATCAAAAGCTATGATGACTAGTCCTCCACAGAATTTTGAAAGCATCTAATACTATGATAAAACTCATAGAACACAGAGTTCTTATTACAATAGAAAACTTGTAACAATTGAACTGGGTTTATATAATAGAACCATATTTACCCAGAAAACGAAGTGCAAAATCATATGGCAATATGTTTTCTTAGACAAATAGGTTGATATACTTCATACATAAATATAAAAGGCCCATTTGGAATATAGAAAAGTACATCGTTGTTTTGACCATGCAAACGATGGTCAACATATAACAGAAATTTGTGAAAGTAAAGAAATACAATGTTCATTCATAATATTACAATTACTTAGATATTTTACTATTTCTTAGCAAAAATCTTATCCCAAAATCAAATGCTGCCAAAATTAAAAAATAAAATAAAAAAAATAACACACACACAAAAGGACAGTTCCAAAAATGCCCATTGTTCCCAAGGGCTATACGTATGTACGTCCAAAGAACATTTCTCAAGGTGTCTGCTATTTTGAGAGAATTTTGGTATAGATTTTACTTTTGCAACTGAAAAACTTTCGGAGATCAGTTAAGAAAATCACACAAATAAAATGGTACAAATAATCAACAGAGCTCATGGTAAAGAGGTAGTTATAGAGTAGGTTGCAATTCAGAGAACATAGATCCAGAATTAGAAACCATTCATTTAATCCACAATCAAGCCATACCCTCATGCGCTTCTCTAGTTGTAATCTCCATGTCAATTCTTCAACTTGCTTTTCCAATTTATTTTTGGCAGCTTGGAGTGCTCCAGTTTCCCTTGCAGCCTGTATAAACATTGATAACCAAGACACTCTAGGTCGTTTCCATTTTAAAAATAATTATAATTAAACATATTCACACGCCATAGGAACTACGACTTCTTCAGTACCATGCATCACACTAATTTAGCAAAAGCATCATGATTTAAAGAAGTTCTAACAAGAACCGCACAATCTTTCATCATACCAAGAAACAAAAAGTACAACTATCATTCGTGTACTTTCAGAGAACAGCCATCTTTTGCAGCTTATTTGTTAATAAGAGGAATGTTAAGGACATACATTTAAACTCGCACCAACTAAACTGTGACATGTAGCAAAATAACTTTTGAAATTAAGAATTTGTTCATTTCACAAGAAAATTTTGACACACCGCACACCATAATTACTTAATTAGTGACAGCGTAAATGTGTGGGCAAACTTGAGTGCATTTAGCATTTCTCTTGTTAATAATGATCTATTACATACTTGGATGGATATCTAGTTCTCATTTATAATATAATTTTGTAACTAATGAATTCTTTTACAAAATTATTTTGCAGCTTACTGCCATTTAGAATAGAAAGATGGCTCCGTTTCATCTCACTTTAAAAAATGTATACAATGGCAAAGATCATATGACTGGTAGTATAGGATAAAAGCAAATATAATGCTGTTACCATCTTAAGCTTTCGAAGCTCTTGACGAGCAACTTTTCCTCTCCATGCGCATTGTGTAGTAATTGCAGCTTTCTTTAGCTCCAAATAATGCAGCCGAGCTAAGTATTTGCGACATTTGGTCTGCAACACAAAACCAAAATGATCAAAATTTTCAAACTTAAAATATGTGAAAACAACTCAATTTATACCAGAGGAATGGAAAGACTTGTTGTTGCTTAACTAGAGCTACACAAAATGTTCATGGTAAAATAAACATTGGCATCTCAGAAGTTATGTGAACCTTGAAAAGGCTTTTCTTTACTGTAGTTCTGATTTTTTGTCAAATATAGTTTACCTGGATGATAATTGCTGCTCTAGACTGCCTTCTGAAGCATAGCTCATTACGAGCAGCCATTACACGCATACCTGTCTGGATTAAGACAGCAGAGCAATACAGCGCATTGTAAGCACTTCTAGCATGATACATGCGCCAATTTCTTTGGATCACCAGAGAGGAAGCTTCTCTTCGAATGCCCTCGTATACATGCCGAGCAAGTTGTCCTGTAATTGGCATATGGGGGAAATCATAAGCATTTTCATGCAAGTCCTAAAAGTATTTAGATGTTGCTTTGGATCCCTGGATGCATGATAAGCCAAATACCTCTACATCCAGCTTGAATCCGTATAACAGACAAACGGAGTAACATAAAACTCCTGCGAGCCAAGTAAGAACGGATTTTCCTCTGAATAATACTAGCTGATCTCCCTAGCACCTCAGTCCTACGAGAATCAAGCTCTGCCATTTGTCCAGCCCTAAGGAATACTTTCGTTTTACCAATCTAAAAAACATATATGATAATTGATAAGTGAGAATGACTGGAAGATCTTCAGTTCTTCACAACTCAAATGTATGGCATGTAATATGCATCAGCAGTTGCAGAAACATTGACATTCATAGTGAAATTGCAGATGAAAGTCATCACAGTATTGTACACCAACTACACATAATCTAGAAAATATATAGTCACATTTCATGCATGTCTCAAGGTCTCAGGCAGTAAAGTGAGATCCTACAATTCATGCAGTGAGCACAAGCAGTAACAGCATTTACAAATTATTAATCCAATGATTTGTCTTCAGAAAGCATGCATTACATTTGCCTCCATCGTAACTAAAAGTAAGCCACTAAGCAAAGCAGTAAATGAAGAAGTTATATTGCAGAATCCTCAACTAATCAGAAAAAACATTAAAAACAAGGTAATACAATTTTCTTAAGATGATCAAATTGTTTATCTTGAGGCACCTATTCCTAAGCATGTAACACAAAACCAAATAACCAATATTCTATAGTATATACAGAATAAAGAGGTAAATGTATCTTCAGCCAAGATAAGAACTACAAAACACAAAGGTTAGAAGGCCAATGACTACAACAAAATTGCATTTGAAAATAAAGTTTTGACACCCATCAAATGTTTACCTGATAGCCTTCAAGTCCAACCTTCTCCAAAAGCTTCTTGCATGCAGTGACCTCATCAGTACTAACATTATATAATATATAAATAATAAGTGAAGAATCTAAAAATGATATGACACAACACCTAACATGTAAGTAACAAATTTGAATACCTTCCAACCAGAACCTTTGGTGCAAGGAGACTAAATCGATCAACAAATTCAGCAAAGTGTTTTCTAGTAGGATACCCAGCACAACTTATCCTGATTGCCTCCATAACACCCTAAAAAGGAAGTAAATGCAAGCAGTTCAATTAAAACCAGTTAGTATTCAGAATCAAGAAGTAGGTATCAGCACCCTTACCCCACACCGAAGTTGTTGCAAAACATTTTTGTTCTCAAAAATGGCTGGCTTAAGAATGTTATTGGGTTTTACACAGCGAATGTAATGTGGCTCAGTTGTGCTGAGAGTTTCAAGCAATGCTTGCAGTTGTTGCTGCACAAAGGATAAGGTTGGTATTCATACGTTATAAGATAATACAAGGGACCAATTAATTGGCCTAGGCAGGAGAAAATCAATCAGACCTTAAACCGAGAACCTATTGAAGAGAACTTCGATTGTTTGGATGAATCATCAGCTGAAGGTTTAAACAAACCAGACACAAAGGCACATTTGGATGCGCTTAAGAGTGCCTGATGTTCAGCAACTACATAATCTTTGTTCTTGTCCAGAAACAGTTCAGTTTGGTAAGTGACCTGGAAATTAAACCAAATATATGTCACAAATTGTCACTGCGTGAGGTATAAACTCCAAAATGCTAAAGTAGAATCAATATGCACAAAAACAGGTTACTTACATCGCCAGCATAATGGCAAATCGTGAAGTCACTGCGTGACAATTTTGGTTTGCTAAAGCGCTTATGATTTTTGAATGTCTGATAGATCTTTTGAGCAAATGTTTCGTATGTTGATCTCGGGAACATACTAGAACACAAAAACCTCAATAATCTCAACAACCAGAGCAGATAGACTATATTATAAATGCAATACGCAAACTTAAAAATCAATTCACAAATAAAGAAAGCACAAGAGCATTTTCTCTTACCATGCTTCATCCAAAAGAGCAATTATGCCACCAGGTTTCTGAGCATTTACTTTAGGAAGTTAGCTTACAGTATATAAAAGTGAATCATGAAATAATAAAACAGACAAGTAATCAATCGCCAAAGAAACCAGACATGCAGATAATGTTTGCCAAGACTCAAGTAATGAGGTTAGAATGAGACGAATTTTATAAGAAAGGTAGACACTATATTATAGGCATTTAGCAGCAATGACATAATAACACTAGACACACTAAATTATTTTCCAGGAAAAAAACAGCAGACTTAGATGCAAAGGAGGGGATGAGAAACTTAAAGAACCATGTGCAGTGTTAGCAGATAGAGACCTTTTCAATGAGATCTAGCACATCTTTATTATCAACAAATTCAATGTAACTCCAATCAATTTCTTCCTTGGTGTATTCTTCTTGCTCCATTTTAAAAACATGCTGCCAGAAAAGATAAATATGCAAATGGTAAGAAATGAATAACTGACTAGGATATAAAAGGAAGGTAACCTTAAAAGACAAACCTGATTGAAGTGTTGCTGGAGTTTTTCATTTGTCAAATTGATACAAAATTGCTCAAAACTGCAAAACCAGGCAACTATTAAAAAAAAAATCGCGACAAGCATAATACGTTGAGAAATTTATGGATAGTAAATTGAATTACAACACCAGTTTCAACTAAAAAAATGCTAATTTTCTGGTTATCACTAAAGGGTGACCACAAGATGGGTTAACAGATTAACAATTCACACTGCTAATTTCTGCTTGCACAAATTATTTATCCCCAGCTCAGAGACTAGAAACGAAATACAACTAGAGCTCACTGCACAGGCATGAACTCATTAGCAAATGTGTGAAAGAAAACTAAAGAGATGATGTCCCAGTGATTCCGAATTTATAGGTCCACATGGCTTCCATGCATACACCCACTTAAAGCAATCTCAAAAAAAATTATGTTCAAAATTCATGGTAAGAGCCACAATCCTAAAAAGCAGCAAATAGAATGTAAGGGTCAGCTCTGTGAGATTAAAAGACCTAGATAGAATAGACTTTCAGTGACATTTTTTAAATTTCGTTGTGTAACAAGAACAAAAAAAAAATCAGAAACGATTAAGGATCTAACCACCAAATAGGAAGCAGACTTGACAGCATGAGATTATACCAGTATAGCACAGATTAATGCGGCAGAAAAAAATGAATAGAACATTTTAGCTTGTTGCCAGAGTTACTACAATGGAACTGTCAACATTTCAGTATTCATAAAAAGATCCCAATCTAAAAAGGTAAAAGACATCAATAAGAAAGGGAAAGCGAAAAAAAAGACAGCAAAATATACATGTATTAGAAGCTCAAACCCCTTCATCATAGTGTTATTCCTTCATCATATCCCAAAAAGCATTAAAAGTTAAAAACCACAGAAAGAATGAAAATGGGATAGGAAGAAAAGAATGAGAAAGCAAGTGAGGAATAGAGAACATGAACAAAATAAATAATTAATTCATACAATAAACAAAATGTAGTCAATTAGACAAAAAATAAACCAGACACATATGTGCCTCAAAATGGTCCTGAATGAGTCCTCGGAGGGGAAGATCCAAGACATACCGAAAATGCAAGGATATAGAATATAAGCTTCATAAAAAAACACATATATTCCTCCATTTTTGTTTTATTGAATGTCTTCTTAAACTATAAAGCAGGCATAACTTTATTATTTAGCTCATCCTAAGGAACTAATTCATTTCAAATATTAAACAAAAGCCTACCGGTTAAGCACCTGTTTGTCTTGAAACTTTCAAATCCATAAATATCCAGAACCCCAATTAAGAATTTTGAGTCAGGGTCTTGACCAATTGAACTGTTGATTGTATCTACAATCCTGCAAAACAGGAAAATTAATGAGCAATACCAAACCAGTAAACACATGTCAAATTGAAGAAAACAACTAAATTAAGCAAAGACACAAGTGTTATTTACTATTAATATAATGTGTTTGACACTTATCTTACCAGTCAAACAATCTCGAGTATATGATTTTTGCCAAAGCATCCCTGCTGACAGCTGCAGAATCTGGATCCAGCCATTTTGTGATTGTCTCATCACGAGTTACAATTTCACGTTTGCAAAGAGAATCTTCCAATGCTTTCACATCACACCTAAATCAATCATATTTAATTAGTTAGAGCATAGAGGAGACAATGTTTTTAAAATATAGTATCTAGCAATGTATAAAAAGTCAAAAACACATCAACTGAACGCTATATTACATTAGAAGCTCAGCAGCAGTTCTCAGGTGGAACCAAGATTTTTCATCTTTTGGCACAGATGAGTCTATTTCCTTCCCTTTGGAAAATTCAATGTTCCCAAGGTGCAAAATTGCAGCCACAACTCTAAATATTGCATCCTGAGAACGGGTAACCAAACAGAAAAATAATTCAGTAAGAAGTTTTTTTTTTTGTCAGAATAAGAGTCATATTCAAAGAAATTAATGAATCAACACTCTACAACGTACCTGATCAGTAGAACTGATTCCAACAATGTCCATCGCTCTCCTTGTTTCACTGTATTCTTTAGAATCATCAACACCATCCAACTTATAGCAATTTGATTGGTTCAAGTAATGGAAAGTACTTGGATCTCCCAATTTGTATTTCTGAACATCCTGCAGATGACAAAATAATATATAACATGAAAACAGAAAAAAAAAAAAAAAAAAAAAAGTACATTTGATTGAAATAAATCAGTAACTAAAGCAAGCAAAGATCAATACCACTTGTGGTGCTGCACAAAGCATGTAGAAACAGTGATAGTTTCTCTCAGGATCAGACAACTGACAAACGCGTGATCTCTCAAGCAAATATGTTCTTATAGCAGCTCCTGATATTCTCCCCCTCTGATCAAATTGAAGTTCCACAAACTTGCCAAAACGACTGCAGCAATGGCAAATGCAATTGAGAACGAAATCAAACACATCATAATATAATACACCAAAGGGCACTTAAGATAAAAACTTTCACCTTGAGTTATTGTTTCGAACAGTTTTTGCATTACCAAATGCTTCTAAGACAGGATTAGACTGCAAAGAGAGAGAGAGGGGCCAAAGCATTTGGTTCAGATAAAAGAAATAAGTAAACATGCCAAATAGTATATCAAAATGAAATCTCATAAACTTGGTACCTCCAGAACTTGCTGCTCAACTGTCCTTCCCTCTGCAGCAATTCTCCCTCCCATGTATGCAAGATAACGCATGAGCAATTTTGTGCTCTCTGTTTTACCAGCTCCACTTTCGCCACTAACCAATATTGACTGACTTACTCCCTCATTCATCATAAGTCTGCAGCCAGAGCAAATAATGTTTACAGGAAACAAGAGATCAAATAAAGAAGATGCACCAAGAATGCAAAAACTTACCTATAGGCAACATCTGCAACAGCAAAGGGATGTGGACTAAGCTCACCAAAGCCTGCCCCTTTATATTGTGCCATCATATGGTTATCATAGAGATGAGGTAGCTTCATAAACGGGTTGACAGCTATCAAAATGTTCCCCGTATATGTCTGACGATGTCATTTAGTGCATGTAAGAATATGTTTTTGGGGAGACAAAACAAAATTTTAACTAACATGTTTAAATCAAAATGTGATACAATTTCATTCTGACCCCTCCAACCCCAAAAGAACCCTACTTATATGGAAAATAAATTATGACAGAAGATTGAATTGCTTTCATGTTTGTGACACATACATATATTTCATTGATATCATATCTTGATCTTAAATTATCAAGGACGCCTGGTTCATGCAAATAAGCCAGCTTTGTCATATCATCCACTCCGCAGGGAGGAGCTTCCACATCTTTGGGATAAACATTCGATGCTTTAACAGTAACCTACAATTTCCCATAAAAGGGAGGGGGAGGACAAAACAGAAGGGATAAAAAATTAATAAATTCCAGTAATCATCTAACCAAAGAGAAAAATCTTTAGACAAAAACTGAAACATGTGTTCTCCTATCCAAAACATCTACATAAGCTACAAAAAAAATATGTATGAGGTGAACAAATAAAAAACAATGATCAAGAAAAACAGAACTTATTAGAATAACCACAAACAACAAAAAATTTCCAAAAGCAACCATTATAAAGAGTCCCTACCATCTTTCCCGAATTGCATAAGACTTTAACCTCTTCACCATTAACCTCCACAACTTCACCATCTATCCAAGCTACATCCGGATCCTCAAGCCAGACAGGAGATCCAACTACAGGACTGAATGCACCAGCCTGCAAAGCAGTGCAGAAGTAATTGAACATATCAAATAAGTAATAACTAGATCATGAAGCAATTCTTAAACAGAAATCAAGCCTCATAAACATAAAGGGTAAAATCATATGCAGCTAACAACTACTGCCAGCAAAATTGTACAAGATAAACACATGGGAGGAATGGGAAAGAGAGGATGTTAAGCTATTAAGGGGTTGGAGATATCATTGAGTTTTGAGGATGGATAGCTATAGTAGAGTATTTGAAGGTACAAATAATGAATGTAATTTCCTAGGCGAGAAGGTAGGCTTCACCGCAGGCACGAGTTTCTAGAGTTTAAAGATAACTCACTGTTTCTGATAAGATATAAATGGGAAGCTTTTAACTCAAAACTTCGGATTTTAGTTTAGAGCTCTGTTGGACCCATATGTTTTCAGGTGCTGTATGTTTTCAGTGAACAAGTCCACTCCATGTACTCAGTATTTCTTAATAAAATGTGTTGTTTCTTAAATACTAAAAAAAGAAGAAAATTACATAATCAGCTAATATAAGGATAATATCATAGCATAGAGTGAGAAAGATCCACCGCATTAACTTAAAAATGTAGAAAGCCACTATGATTAGCCGCTATTCAGCAATGGTCAATGACTCAAAAGCAATTTCTATAATAGGTTGTCCAATAATATTAAGTTCCAAAATGTGAATTTTAATGATTCTTAACTGATCAACCAGCAAAAGGATCAGCATAAGCAAAGTATCAATAACTTCAAAAAATTTCTATTGGTAAGCACATTCTTTGCTATTAAAATAAATTGCAGAAGCAAAAAAAGAAAATGGGTGTCACAAAAGTTGGAGACCTAGAATGTACCAGCTTTTCTAAGATTTTCTTTTACAACTTATCTATTTATATGGTACAAGTCATTGAGGCATATATTGACAACAACAACAAAAAGTTGTCGAGGCATATGTAACTCGCTTACAGTGACATTCCATATCAACGTGAAAGCCATTTCAGATACATCCATAAGCAATGCTCATGCCATTAACAAGTTCAGTGCACTAGGAGGAAAAAAAAAAAACACGAACACAATTTACACAAACGCGCGCATATATATATATATATATAGAGAGAGAGAGAGAGAGAGAGAGAGATGTGCCTAGCACAATCCCAACTAATATGGAGGTGGACCTTATGAAGCGAGATTCAGCTAAACAACAGAAATCACTAATAAAGAGTAAATCAATTATTTCAATGAATAAAAAGTCAGATTCAAGTACCTTCTACCATAAAATTAACACAACCGAAACTAAGGTCTAATACAGTCTAGTATTAAAATAAAACAGAAAGCTTGATTATCAGTAGTGTACGAATCTGAATGTCAAGAAAACAGAACTGAATATACAGACATCTAAGCAAAGCAAGTCACACAAATATCACTATTGCTTCAAATTAAACACAGATCAGCTCGCTATACAGCAAACTAGTAACAAAGCCGTCAAATTACCAACAAATTTCAGCAATGACTAAGCATTTCATATAGCTATGAGAAATGAGAAGTCGGGATGAACAAGTAACATAAAATAAGGAAGAACATATAACAGAAACAAATACCATTGATACAGATATTGATCAGATCCGAAACTTGATTGCTTTAGGATCTACTTCAGAGTCTTCCAAGATCGGTCATCAAAATTAAACAGGCAGAGATTTCGAACTTTTGCCGCTAGAAAAATGTGGAAAAGTACAAAAAATTTTAAAAATGAAACAAATAATATTTTCGACCAAGATCGCGAGAAGCTTAAACTCTTCAACAATCGAAAATAACTTGAAGAAGAGATTAAGCCCCTCTCTGTTTTTCTGTGTGTCCTTGAGAGCAGATTTATTTTTGTTTTTGACTTCGAGAGAACTTTCTTCGGTTTTTCTTTTATCTCTATTTCACGCCGTCATCGGTACTTTGGGATTTCTTAGTCTAATTTTATCGGCAAAATCCTTTGCTGTTTAGTTGTTTAGTTCAGGATACAAAACGTCTGTTATCGGATCAAATTACGAAAATGCCCTTTGATTGCGACGGAAAAATGCGGAACTTTAATGACAGCTCAGATACAGTCGCGACGTTGTCTGAATCTTTTTTTTTTTTTTTTTTTTTAAAACTCGAATTGCGGTGGCGGTGAACTACGGACTTTTACGTGCTAAGTAGTATTTCTTCGGGGCTTAATACGCAGACAGTTTACGCAAAGCTGTTAACGTAACGAACGTAGCTAGGCTTGTAGCAAATTACTTTTTAAACCCCCACCACGCGTTATCTCAATCCTTTTTATTTTTTTTATTCCCCCTCCCCCCTCCAGTTAGAGTTAAAACCCTTAAACTAAAAGAAAATATTATTATATCCAAATATATATATATATATATATATATATATATATTGTTACACTTCGTTTAAAGACAATTAAATATTTCACTAAGCAAATATATATTATATTATTAATGTCTATATATACAATTATATTTTAAATTGAAAAGCATCTTGTATTTTTTACCTTTTGATTTCTTGATGTATAGAAAAAACTTTCATTCTTTGAAATGTTTTTTTTTTCCCTAAATTTTTACATTAGTAGCTTTTACATTTTGCAAGATAGGTTTCTCAATCGTGACGACCCACAACTTTTCTTTACTGCTTTTTTTTTTTTTTAATAAATTAATACATTGTATATAACTTAAATATCAACCACCACTCCTTGCATTATGTTTGGTCATAACACTTGGGTGGTCGTTAACCTCTAATGTGTGATCCTTGTTTGTGAATCTCATTATTATCAAGAGTCTCCAACTATTAGTATTGTCAACGGGTTCGGCCGAAACTGAAGTCCCTTCGCCTTTTTAAATTTGTCCCCCATCTTCTTTTTAACTCTTGTGGAGACATTAGAAATCTAGTAAATAATGGGAATCCCAAACGAAAAACAGGAATTCAAGTAATATTATAAATATTATTTTTTAAACTATTTTCATATTTTTTTTTATTTTTACTATAAAAGAAAAATTATAAAAAAAATCAATAATAGTATTTTGTGATGAGAAAGAAAATAAAATTATGAGCCAATAAATAAAAAATGTTTATATGGCAACGAAAAAAATAAAATATATGTAACAATAAATACATAATATTATACTAAATAACAATAATAAAATTTTGTAACAAAGTAATTTAGAATAATAAAAATAAATTATATAATTTTAAATTTTTAAAATTTAAGTAAATAGTTTCAATAATTTGTGGAAGAAACTATTGAAGTTCTAAAATAATAAAAATAGAATTTAAATATAAAATATAAAATATATTAATTAAGATTAGTTTGAATTTTTTTTAATTAAAATTATAAAAAATATTAAAAATATAAATGAATTTATGTTTTATTAAAATAAGATATATATATTTTTGAAGAAGTGGACAGATAATGTAATCTATGTCCTTATCTTACACTATATTATAAAATATAATCCTCATTTTTTATTTTATCACCTTTATTATTAACTAAACTGATTAATACTCCTAAAAATTTATTCTATCAAAAAAATTATCAACCTAACCAACGACTTAATCTAAATCTAAAGCTTAAGAACAGGTCTCAAGAAGCCCAAGAGAACTCCAAGTTAATTACTTTACAGAGATTCGAAGCCCAAATGTATTTTAATATAAAGTTATATATTATTATAAAATAAAATTATGTATTTTAATATAATTTTTATTTATTTATATTATTTTATTAATTTTATGTATTATTATGCTTAGTAATTAACTCAAGAACTCCCCTTCCAAGCCAAGGTTCGGCACCGTGACTCTAAGGCCCATACTAATATCCTCTTAGCCTGTTTTCGATATATGACCACTTGATACGCGTGTGATCATGTACGAGTACACGTGACGCGCGTGTGGCTTTTCTTCTTTTATTACAACATGGCACATGATAGCTCGTGATCAATTCCAATAGATAACTCCATTTGGGCTTTGAGAGCATTTAAGAATTTGCAAATATGTGCCCTAGAATCTCGCTTATCAAATATATAGTCATTGGATTTAACATAAATGTTGAAGATACCATGGACTTAGATGGTATGGTTAATTAAATCTTCATTACAATGAGCAAATTTTATTTGAAAGTGACAATTTACAAAATCATACTAATTTGTTAGATGAAGGAGCTCTCATGAATTTACTTTACTTCCATCTTTTACAATTTACAATTTCCATTAACCAGGTCTTCAGCTCAAAAATGATGCCAAGCGTAGATCATCCCGGTGCGGAAGTCCAGTTCGAGCACCCAAACCTCTACAGCAGCCAGCAGCCTATAAAAAATACCAAGTTGATGCATGACTAAATGTCAACCATTGGAGCATCATTTTGATCAATTGATACATATGTAGATTTACCACTTGAGCAGCAAATGGCAACATTTTCTCAGCTGGCATGTTGGCACAAATAGCTACAGGTATAACAACCAACAATTATTCATTCTCAATAAATCATTAGTACAAAGACAAGGCAACAGAAATTTGAACAACACCTCCTACTTGGGGGATACGGAGCACTGCATCAGTAATAGTTACAAGAAACGAAAAGAACTTCCTTTTTAATAGTATAATTAAATGAGCAAGTTAATGCATTATCAATTTTCTGCTCCTTGCAGCTGAAAAAGACAACTTATGTCAGTTCATATCAATTAAAAATCAGCTTCCTTTAAGAATATGTTGGTGACAAGCAGTTATTGAAATGCAACTTAAGTAAATAATAAACATTCAGAGAGAGTAAGAAATATATGTTGCTAGATTATAGAGGGAAAAAAGGAATGTATAGTTTGAAAAGTTACTGGATGAGGTAGAATTTGTTACTCCTGGATTATACATAAGACACTCTAACCGATCACAATGGTTGTATTATTTAAGAAAATGTATGCACTAACAATACTCCAAAAGCAATTTACTGGAGGTTTATCTTACCATAAAGAACTGCACCAATAAATGCATCTCCAGCACCAGTGGTATCAACGAGTTCCAAGGGTGGTATCTTCTCTGCTGTTCCAATTAACAATCTCCCATATACTGCACCTATGCCGTTAGCTTCCAATTTTGCCACTGACTAAAATGACATAAAAGAAATATGTAAAACAAAAACTTTTTATTCACAAGCAAAACATTTTTTTTTTATGACAAAAGGAAAACAGTTTGATCTGCACACACTGTTACAATTTATGGAAATAGTTTAATAGAACTTCTAGGGGTAATGATAATCGAAACATATAAAGAGATGAATTTTCACTTTTTCTATTATGTGAATGTAACTTCGATTGAAGGCAATTCAAAATCTCTAAAAGGATACAGGAGCATGACAAATTACAACATTCGTCAAATAGTGTACAAATGTATTCAATTGGGTCAGTGTGCCTCAAACAACCCACTTTCTTGTTTGCAGATTTCCCTAACTTTATTGCATCAACATAATGCTCCTGACTAAATGCTAAATGTGACAGAAAATTGATAAGTCAGAACTGAATAAGGATAGCGAGAAAGTTTGAAAACACATCCTGCATAAGCTTGAATTAGGAAATTTCATTTGGAAGCACATCACAATTTTTATCATATAGTAATAGTAAAGAACTTTCAGACATGCATAGACGGTCCAAAAAAGCAAAACATTTCCAGGAAGAGGTAAATAAGTGCTTGGTTTGAAGTTCCACAGAGTTGATTACCGATGATATATATGTTGGAATGGCTACGTTATCATCCTTTTGCTGCTTCAGTGATTCTAACAAGATATCCACATCAATCTCTTTACCCTGAGGATCCTCTGCAGCAACAAAGTTTGATCTAACTTTGTAAAAACTTGTTATGCAAAGAACTATTCTTATTTTATGCCAATTTTGGAATAATTGTGGTTTATTGTCGTTCCAATTTTCTAGGCACAATAATAGTCCGATATAGTACTCTTACCATTTAAAACTTTCTCAAGCATTATGCAACCCTCTTCACCCATAGTCACAATTGCAAACTTTACATTTGGCAACCTCAAAAGCATAGACACAAGTGCACTTGGAACAGATGGTGCTCCCGTCCATGCCTGTCAACAAGAGATTCACTGTATCCCATGAAAATTACTAGGGGCATTAAATTTTAGCAGGCTTATCAAAACAGAGCTGAGAAATCAAATTGATATAAGAAAATAAACAAATATGTTTGGTGCAATAAAAATGGTAAGCGTAAAATTGGATCATGATATAAGCAAATGAGCATGAATGAAGATCTATGTTCCAAATCAGGGGGAAGTGCAAATATACATATCAATAACAGGATTTTGGAGTGACTTATTGAAGCAAACAAACTATTTCAAATTACAGATATGAAAATTTGGAGAAAGCAAAAGAAATTTGTTACTTGTTCGAGTTTTTTTTTAAATGATATGATGAATATAAAATGCTTTTAGAGCCAAAAAAATATGTTTCAATTCAATGTCAGCGCTAGTTCGTTATAGTTTGGAAAAGAAAAATCAACTTGCCTGTGGAAACTTTGTTGAACATACAGCATAATCTGCAAATTTAAGAATATCATCCAAACCCTCTCTTATCCTTTCTGCATCAACTAATATCGATATATTTTTGCGAGCTGCCTGCAATAAACATGTCCAACCCATGTTATTTAAAAATAAAATAAAATAAATGTCCAGTCTATGTAATATTATAATTTTTAAGAGCAACAAACGGTTTGAAACTTTACACAACCATCTTCAAGTACCAAGTAATCATGACCCCGTAATACTATTAATTGTCACAGACTCAATAGATTAGGTACATTAGCTACCTCCTTAGCAACAACCAAGGCTGTTTCATGCAACCGTCCATCTAAGAAGACAATTCTAGCACCCTCCATTGCCGCTAATAAATTTGATGAGGAAAGATCATCAGGCTTCATTACAGGATATCCTGGGGTGTGAATGCAAGTACGAGTTTTCCTGATCAAATTATCATGTAAGGTTAACCAAGTAGCTACTAAATTTCCAAAAAGCCATATCAAATGCTTCGGATACCTACCTTCAAATACTTTATCTGATTTAACACAAGTGTCACGATAAGCATCAGACAACATATAAATAAAATTATGGTTTAAGTACATGTCATAACTATTCTTTATACATGGAGTCCTATTTTAAAACTCCCCCAGAAAAAACATATGTTGTTTTATTTTGTAAGAAAAACAATATGCTTTTTTTTTTCCTGAGGGGTACAAATAAAACCATGTCTATGACCCCGGAAGGTAAAATTATCTCTTCTCAAGGAACTTCGTGATACAAAGCAACATGTCCATAGCTCCAACAATTTTAGAGTCAAATAATTTCAAGCATAAATGAAGTTTTTTTTCCCCCTTAAATATTAACAACACAGCCAGCAAAAAAATAGGTAAGAGAGTACTACGCAAACAAGCAAATGCCCTCACGTTTGATCGTCAACTATGATGTAGGTAAATGGTGAATTACCGCCATCTGAAACCTGGAAATAAAATATATGAATCAAAAGAGGGATACGTGAAATTAAAAGTTTACAATCTGAACCAATATTCCACATGTCCTGTAAACCAAAAAAAGAAAGAAAGAATTCCTTAAACTTAAAATATTAAAAATTATAAGTTAGAATACTTGGGGATGACTTCACCTTTAACTCCCATTATATTTCACCTATATCATTTTCTTCTCCATTATAATTAAGTTCCAACCTTATCCTATACTATATGTTTTTATTCTTCCCGTATCAGTAAGTCCCCCAACTTTTCACATTGAAACACGGAATATGACCAAATACTGTGGCTTAACCAATAGATGCATCTCAATCTCACCATCTTAGAATGAGGATCAAAGTGTAAAAGTTGTAATAGAATGGAGACAAGAGGTTAAATTACTATTGATCATTCTTCAAAAATTACAACCATACATATTATAAATACCACGAAAAATGAAGTATCAACACCATCATTTTCTAGCTCCTCGAGTATACCCTTGCCTTGTGAATCATCAGCAACCTATGTTTCAACAAGGCATTTTACACTTAATTAAATAAAGATTAAAAGATATTAGTCTGAGGTTAAAGATTAAAAAGTTAACGGACCATGGAGATTAGTCTCGGGTTCAAGCCCAATCGGGACGCACAAGTCAAAGCATTCCCAACATTTCCACCTCCTTGAACCTAAGCAACATGAAACACATAATTCGGATATTGCAGGCCAAAGATATCATCAGATTAAAATTGATATTCATTTCAAAGGATATAGAATCATCAATCACTACAGAGACCATCTTAATTACACGGAACAATTAAAAGCCAACTAAAAAAGCACCACATGCAAAGACTAAATTTACTTTTACTCAAACCGAATTTGAGGATGGTTATAAGATGTCAAATCAAAGTCACTGGGTCAAACAGTGAGTTGACTAAGATAAAACAAAGGGGAAAAAGTACCTTCAAACTGGTGGTTCTGATCTTGTCATCTGGCTTAGGATAATTAGCCACTGCTGCTAAGAAATCCACTACAACCGTCCCAACTCCTAACTGCTAACAGATAATGTCATTTACAGATAATTCAATAAATCAAAGAGCAAGCATTGAGAGAGAGAATGAGAGGACGCACAACGACGCGGTTATCAGGGAGAGGCGAAAGCGAATTCGACGACATTTTGACCTGGAAATTTCTTCATAACGATATTTGCAAATTGTGAATTAAAGATACGGAGAATTGATAAAATAATAAAACATAAATGCATATTAATTTTTGTATTTAAAAAATAGCAAAACCTGGTTGGGTGAGCTGTGGAGGTAGACGAAGAGAAGGTCCGGCTAGTAGAAGAAACAGAAGGAAACTTGAGAATATTGAAAAGAGGGGCATTGGAAGCTGTAGCAGAGGACAACATATTCTTCACTTACAACTTAAAATATACAGTAGTATAGAAAGTAGAAACTGAGCTGTCTATGAGCAGCATAAACAAAGGCCAGCACAGTTATGCCATATCTTTTTTTCTGGAAAGTAACTCTTTCCTATCTGGATAGTTTTGGAATAATTTCCGCCATTTATTTATTTTTGCTACGTTTAAATTCTTGAATTTTTAGTATTTTAGTGCTGAAAAGTAAATTTGAACATGGTCGTTCGCTAATGTTTGGTGTGCATTTATTTATTATTTTTCTGTTGGGATTAAAATTTAGTGTGAATGTAAAAAACTTTTTCAGCTTTAAAAACCATTTTAATTCATCGTCTTTAAAAAATAACAGTTTAATTTATTAACTTTAAAAAAGTGAATTTTTATGCTATATTAAAAAAATTATTATTTTTAACTACATTTGCAAAAAAAAAAAATTAATATGAAGAATTGTAAATAAAAGGGGTGAAATTACCACTTTTTCAAAATTATGAGTTGTCATAAAAATATCGAAATTAAGTACTTTATCTGAAAAAAGTTATTTAACCTCAACAATAACCACTTAAAGGTTTGAGTTACTTGCTTAAATAAGGACCTAATTCATATATTTAATTTTTGTGTTCAGTACATGTAACCAATTAAAATTTAACAAATAATCACTTTAAACCACTTTTTCTATCAACTTTATTCACTTTTCCATACAATTTTGTGCAGGTTATTTGTCAATTTTTTGGTGGCATGACACTCAAATAGAACAAAAGAATAAATAAAAACTGGACCCAAACGGGAATGAGAACCACTACTTCCAACTTGTAAGGTAATGATTCAATAATCCCAAAAATTAGAAGCAAAAAAGTCCCCTTTTCTCCCTTTCCTCCAAATATTATGGAAACTTCAAACGTGAAATGCCTAAACTACAAGTATGACTTAGTGAAAAGCCACCGTCCTGAAACTGTACATTTCCAAACTACAAAACAACACGATTTTCACACCCAATATGCATCATTGCCACCACGCCTTAGAAGGAGTCCCCCATGCTCACTCCTACTTCCTGTTAGTCTATAAAAGGCCGGCTTGCTCCTGACGGTTCTCAAGGGTCCTGACCTGTTCCCGTGTCTAATAGGCAAAGATATTTCATCTCCATTCAAACTTGAAGTTGAAAACGGTCTGTCTTCCATCTCTTCAAGTGGCCCTGAACTGTAATCCATTGTAATGAAAGAAGAGCCTTGCCCATAAGTTATCCGTGGGCTGATTCCTCCAACATTCATCCAACTGCTGTCTGAAATGGCAAGGTCGCCTTTAAAGTCCGAGTCTGGAACAGAAGATTCCTTTTGGCTTCCACAATCCCCGCAAGTCTCATCCATGTCATTGTATATTAGTTTGAGAGCCTGCACAACTTCACCCATAAATGGCCTGTGAGTCACCTCAGGGTGGACACACATGGAAGCAATGGCTGCCACTTTTGCCATATCGTCGAAGTCATAGCTTCCAGCCAAAGCAGGATCCACCAATTGCTCCAAACCTTCCCTAGTGGTCAGCAGTGGTCGTGCCCAATTTACCAAGTTCTCCTGTCCAGAAGGTTGGTTCATATCAACAGGTTTTCGTCCAGAGAGAAGCTCTAGCAGCACAACTCCATAACTATAAACATCACTCTTGACAAGCAGGTGTCCAGTCATTGCATATTCTGGAGCAACATACCTGAAACGTGATTATTCCAAATTTTGTTAACAGAAGACCGAGCACAAATTAATTATCATCAGAACACCGGGAATTTAAGAATAAAACCCATATGACCAGAGGAATTATTCCCAAATTCTAAAACTAAAGCAGAAATCATGAAAATGGAAATCACAAGATTTAAATACTTGAGAGATATCTTCTACATTAGACTGATATTTCTGACACCTGCTGAGAGAAGTTCAAGTCTGACAAAACTTTAAGAGTCAAAAGTTCACATTCAGTGCCACCAGTAGAACAAACTAGCAAAAAAGTGATCACGAAAACATACAGGGAAAACTGCATTGCTCGATCTATATATAGAATACAGCATCTCCACTCACATCATTGGCATTATCCATTACTCATTGAGGCAATAAGTTATGAATCTTTTGATATCCCATATCCCAATACAGGTGAGCTATTCCTCTCATATTTCGAACATCTTTGCAGCACTAGTCAACCGGTATGGACATTTATCCTTGCTATTGAGAATAGATAAATAAGCATTTTTTTCATCTAAATAACAGTCCCTTTGAGGATAAATAAATATTTTAACCACGAGTTGAGATTCAGAGCTAATTGGGCATTCCCTGTCATGTGTCGGGGAATAATAATATTAAATGGGTCAATTTAAAAGAGGCAACTTTTGTTATTAAGGTTTGAAAAGCCAAGAAAATATGAAATGGTAGGATATGATTACCCAAAAGTTCCCATAACACGTGTAGAAATATGCTCACTTCCCTCATTTGCTTCCTTTGCCAAGCCAAAATCTGAAACTTTGGGGGTGAAGTCATCTTCCAGTAAAACATTACTAGCCTTGAAATCACGGTGAATAACACGAGGATTAGAGTCTTCATGAAGATAGGCCAACCCTCTTGCTGCACCAAGGGCAACCTTCAACCTAGCATCCCAGTCAAGTGGTCTGCTTTTCTTGTCAACACCTAAAACAAGATAACAATAAACATCAGATACTTGATTTAAGGCTCAATTAATACAATATGATAAAAGCCTTGAAAAGGCAGCTGAATTACATTAAAATGAGGGCTTTTGTCAAAAACAAAGGCTGGGGCCCAAGAGAGGGAGTGATCTTACTCCTTAAGACATGAAAATAAAAGGATGAAAGGATCTTTTGCCACTTATAATTTAAGAAAATCAACTTCAAATAAAAATATGAAAGTGACTAATGAGATGTACCATGCAAATGGGACTCAACACTTCCATTGTGAACAATCTCGTATACCAAGCAGCGAGTACGTCCTTCAATACATATGCCAATCAATTTCACAAGGTTACGGTGATGCAATCTGCTTAGCATCTCAACTTCAGCAATAAATTCACGGTCTCCATTCTGATGATCTCTAGTAAGCAACTTTACTGCAACTTCAACTCCATCTTTCATAATACCATGGAAAACACGCCCAAATCCTCCTTCCCCCAAAATTCTTTTAGAACTGAACTTATCTGTTGCTTTTTCGATCTCGGTAAGTGAAAACGTTTTAACAGATAGTATATTTGGAGCCATATTGGACATCAATGACACAGAAGCAGAACTCACAATGCTACTTGATAGCATCGACCCAATGCCTGCATAATAATAAAGATGCATTTGCTCAGGACATCCATCAGGAGATTAGATGGTTATGGACTAGATTTTTGTTTTTGTTTTTTCTTTTATTTTATTTTTTGGCTTCCATTAGAACGAAATAAGTCTTAACTTCAATAGTCCATACAAGGTGACAAATTTGATGGAAAAAAAATAAGATTGTCAAAATTTATTCTTACACAGGTTTTTGCTGACGAATATCACAAGAATGAATTTAGAAAAAACACACAAATTTCATAACACATTTTGAGGTCACGAATGTAGCAAGATTTAATATAAAAAGATCATCTGATGAAGAATTCACTTTTAGGTTCTTGTATGAGTCTCAAAACAAAAGCAAAAGTTAGTGTGTCAGTACATTCATTACTAGGAAATGCATGTCAGCCAAGACCTCAAGACCTAACTCATATGTAAAGTTTAAAAAAAAAAATCAGCTTTCATTCATCATCAATAAAGCATTACTAGTACTTTTTGAAAATAGAAAGCATCATAAATCCAAAAGGTCAACATATCAATGTCATAAACGTATTTAATCCTAAAATTAGACTCATACTAAATATTATAAAAGCTAAAATAATAAATTCAATATAAGAAGAGATGTTAACACCTCATAAAATTAAACCTTTACGGAAGTGGTAATGCAGCACACTTCAACCATATTAGATCCAAATGTCATCATGTCAGTAATAAGTTCAAGTGTGATTCAAAGTTATAGTATGTATATTATAATGTCACCAGCAATATAAACATAGGATAAACTATATTTTTTGTCCCCAACCTGTTGGACCGACTACAGATTTATTCTCAATCTTCGATTTGTTACAAATATATCCCAACCTAATAGAAAATGACACATTGTCATGTGAATTAGAATGTCAAGTGGAATGTAACCATTAGGTTGGGGGCATTATTTTAACAAATCAAAAAAGGGATAAATTTACAACTGCTCCAATAGATTGAAGACAAAAAATATAGCTTGCCTTTAAACATACGACTTAAAAAAAGGGCAATATTAAACATAAAGCATACTCAAAGCTGGCAGTTACCAAACAAGATTGTAAGACAGTCCACCTCAGTTAAAGCAAATCCACACTCACCAGATCTTTTGTGCATGGATGACATAAATGTGGGACCAACAGCACTTGATGGTCTTCCACCTTTCCTCCATTTTATACAAATGGAGATTGCTCCAAGAAAAACCAATAGGAGTACAAATGCAGAGAGAGCAATAATAGCAATTGTCCTAGTGTTCATCTTCTGGTTTTTGTTCCCAAATTTTGCAGTAATCGGGAGATCTCCAGCACTTGCTGTTGGACCACTTCCCACTAGATTTCCATATGGTGGTGAAGAAGGAATTCCTGATAATGAACTATTCGATCATAACTTTGACAAAAACTTCTCAGGAAATTTTTTAATTGGACGATGAGATAACTACCTGGATAACTGATATAAATCACTTCATAACTACCAAAAAGAGCCGAGTTCAGAGGCACTTTTTTGTGCCGAAATCTATCATATGTCAGTATTGCAGTTGTGTTATCAAACTTTTCTCCAAGAGGAACCAAGTTAATCTCTACAACTGTTTTTCCTTGGTCTTGACTATCAGCACTAGCACCCATTATCTTCACTTGACTTTGCTCCATGTATGTGCCTTCAGCAACCTCGATCTCCAGCTCATTCATTACTGGGAAAACAGCATAAGGGGCTATATCCAGTAGAAGTCTCACTTTCATGGGAAACACGCAACCACAAGGCGAACCAAAGGCAGTATCTGTAAGTGGCTCCATGCAAGTTTGATCACAACCTACCAAGAGTTCTAAAATCAGATTTCGAGGAACTCATTTAGAGAGTAAAAGGGAGCAGGTATTATGAATTGTGTAACCCATCCTCCAAATGTTTATTATCCACCAGGTACTCTAATAACCACAATTGCCAAACAGAAGCTAAAAATATCACTTTAAAGACTTGTAACTAATTTTAAGACATACTCAGAAACAATGAGGACATACATTTGAAACACTAAAGAGTTAACTACCTTTTGACTACATAACCACAAAATTTGAACCAGTATATTACCTCGGCTTTTTGATGGTGTTGGAGCATCAGCTGGAAGGCTCATATGATGATGATGATGCCGCCACCTTGGCAAGGGATAACTTCCAGGACCTGAAATAGAGAATATAAGATCACTATAACGACAATAACACTGTAGTGTTAATTATGAAATAGTAACGGGAAGCAGACCTCGATAATTTGGAGAAGGTGCCAAAGAGGGTTCAATGGCCTGTGTATTGGGGAATTTTGTTGACCAAAATGATAAACCTGTCAAAATTGACATAGCTGAAAGTAATCATGCAACCATAACATATTCAGAGTGAAGGTATTTTATACACACCTACAATAAAAGTAGTGCTGGAAAGTAACCCAGCAGAAAGAAAAAATAAATAACCAACAAGAAGGCAATCATAACAGAAACTTGTGAAGATGATAAAAGTTGCAGTTATCTTACGACTTCTTTTTTTTTTTTATCTGGGCAGTTATCTTAATACTTAAGAGGCCTATTCACCGATAAATTTTAGCATATTACGATTGTTCAGGTCAATGAGACGCAAACATTTACTCCAAGTTACAAAACCTTACCATGATCCAGTGAAAATTCTTTAACAGATGCAGGTTGGTTTGGCAGTTGAGAAGGAGACAAGTATATGTGCAAAGGGAATTTCCCTGAAGTACATACAGAATAATGTCAGCTTTCATCAAAATCACTCACATAGTCAATGGTTCCCAGTCATTTGGTAATTCACATCCATGAAAGAATGTATACGCTCTATATCTGCCATTTGGCACTAGTATGCCTTTTGAAGCATAATTAACACAAACACAAAAGAAAATAAAATAACTCAACAAAGTTGTTACAAAGCTTTTGGCATAAGAAACCTTACGAAAACTGTCTATGGACTTATCCACAATTTCTTGGCAATTTGACAAAGAAACGACAAGATGCTGATTGCAGTTCAAGGCAATTACGAGAAGCAACTATTAAAAAGAAACAGTATAGCTAATGAAAAATGCAGTCTTCGCCCACCTTTAAGCTCAGTTCGTACTTTCAAAGCAATGCCTTTATTCAAGTAAAAACTTTTTTCTTTAAAACAAGACCCAATGTTTAAACCCAGCTTACAAAGTTGTGAAAAAGAAAATACTGAAAAATAAATTAACTAAACCATGCTTATTTCTCCGAGCTACGTGAGTAGTTAGATTGTTCCAAGCAATGTACAGTACAGCTGAAAAACCCTTTTTTCGGAAACCAAAGAACGCACAAAAATGAACGTTTAGAAAGGAAACATAAAATACCAGAGCAAGAGAAAATTAAAGTAAGCAGATGAGGAAGGAGCAGAACAAGCGTAATCGAAGTTCGCATTTTCTCTCGCTCAGATTAAATCCAAACAAATCATCACCGTCAAATACTACCACGTTCTCGTTCGGCAACCTCGCCGGAGATTCTCCGGAGGTTTCTAGATTTTCCATGATACACTGGCAGACAACGGACCTCTACATCCTTACCCAATTGCATGGCTACGATAGCAAAGAAACATCCAAGAACAAAACCCTAAGAGAGAGAAATATATGAAGAAAGCAATGCTGGTGTGTCAGCTAGTAGATCCATGAAATGCGGTAGAAGATCTAGCAGAACAAAGACACACAATAGTGTATAGATATACGTAAGTAGAGGGATAATGTGTAACAGCTTAGAGAGAGACAGAAGAAAACTAAAGAACAAAAGAGAAGGAGAGATCTTAGTGAAGAAGAGGCTGTGGCAACTGGCAAGTGGCAACCGACTTGGGCATTTGTCGCCAAAAAGGAAAAAGAAAAAAACTTACTTAAAACATACTTAAGGCCCTTACGCGTGTGAAGAAAAACATTTTTATGTGGTCAGAAAGTCAATTCGTCAAAAGGTTACAAATAAGAAGGGGAAGAAAAAAAGCAGTGGTTGATATTTGGTTTATTGACGGTGAATAATAAGCACAGTATACATTAAAAAAATATATAGATTTTTTAATAAAAATATATATATTACTTTTGTTTAATATGAAAAATACATTTTTTTTATAATAATTAAAAATAAAACTAATTGAAAATACGGATCATATTTATAAGATTTAACAAATGCTTGTTGCCAGTGACCTGGTGTGAAACTCCTGTAAACACTGCTTTGACGGGATTGTCTGATCCACGCCCCCATTTGGGTCCCATCTTGATGAAAAGAGAGACACAAAAGCGTCAAATAACAATTTCGAATAATTTTTTATTATTCATTATTTATAATTAATTTTATAATTTTAAATTCTATATTGATAAAAAAAATTACTTAATAATTTAAAAAAAAATCAAAAATTTTCTTTCTAATTATTTGATAATACTTTATATTTTTAAATTTTTTCAATAAACTTTAAAAATTAAAATTAAAATTTGGTTATTTTTTATAAATTTTAAATTTTTAATCATTTTATTTTAATATTTATACATATAAAATTTATAAGACTTTATTTACTTTCAAGAAGAAAAAAATTGGTCAAAATAAAAAATTTGATTCAAAATATGAATCATCTTATATTTTTATAGTAATTTTTTTTAAAATATAAAATTAAAATATAAAATTGTTATCAAAATTAAAAAATTATTATAAAAAAAATCAAAAATCAAAAATCAATCAAAATCGTTATTCCTTTACTTTTTGAAACTGTTTTCTTTAATGTTGATTTTCGTTTTGACATATTTCAGTGTTATCTTACTCTCCATTATTTAAAATTAATAATTACAAATCTAGCTAGGGTGGAAATAAATTAAACTTCAGAACCTTTTTTCTCCCCCCAACAAACATGAAATTAGCTACCAAAAATTACTGTTTCTCATAAGCTTTTGCCTCGATCTCAATTCTCCTGGCACAATTTTCTAAGTTCTATTTTAAATCATAACATCAAATCATTGTAAGCCTCAACTTAATAGCGCAAAAGGCAGTTCTGAGAGGTGGTTAAGAGTTGTGGCGGTAAATTATGTCTCAAATTTAAAAACTGTAATCGAGCCTATTTTAATCCAATTAAAATAACCCAAAAAAATTAATTTATATTAGAACTAACTCATTAATCTAAAATAAATAAAAATATTAAATTAATTTTTTATCTCTTTTAATACTATATTGATTATTTTTCTTCAATTTTTTTAAAATAAATAAATAATTATAATTTATTTATTTTATTATGTTACATTATTTAATATTAATGTATTTAATATTTAAATAAAAAATAATATATATCTTTAATTACAATTAGTATTATAAATTTTTTATTTTTAAATTGATTATGTACTAGCTTTTGAAAATAAAATATTCAAACATTTTATCAGCTTGTATTGTGCTATTTTCTTATCAACAAGTTCATTATCCTAAAAATTATGTATTATGTAATAGTTAAAGTCTTATTATTGTGTATATAAAAAATTTATATTATTAAGTTACTTAAACTCTTTATTTTTTTATAAGTACATTTATTTAATCTACTTATCTTTATTTGTTTTATTTAATGCTTGTAATAAATTTCACTAGGACTTATGAGCTATTTATTTTAAATATGAGTTTTCATAAAAACATGACGACTTATGTCTTTTGCATGAGTAAAGTTTGATGGCATTACCCATTGTCTAATTAATTCATAAATTGACTTTAATAATTAATTTTTCTCGTATATTTATCTTTTTTATTATTATTATTTTATATAATACTTAATTATTAAATATATTTTTTAATTAAAAAATATTTAATTAATAATTTGAATCAATTTTTTTTTATATGATTAGATATTTGTTACTTTATTTTTTTTTATTACTTTTTTGCATTGATTTTTGCCCTTATTTTTCTTTTTATTGAAGTTTTCTAACTGACTGACCAAAAGAAACTTAAAATTAGTTAAAAATTATAAATGACTTGACTACGATAACATTGATAATGGAAAAATAGTTGACTAAATTGTGTTATGCTACAACAATTAGAAAATTATTGGCATTTTAAATCGCCATATTTGGTCATAAAAAATTTGTTTTCTCAAATATATTTGATATTATATTCCTTTTTATATGGTGGTTATTATGAAAATTTATAATAATAATTAAAATGTTAACTCAATGAATATAATTACTCGTATTTGTTATAAATTTTTTTATCATGTATATAGTCTTTCATTAATGTGAGACTTTTTTTTTTTTTTTTAATATTCTGTCTCAAAATATAGTTTGTTTGGCTCTTTATTTTATATTTTTAATTTATTATTATTTTATATCACTTGCTTTTTTTATTTTTTCTAAGCTAGTATTTTTTTATGGGAGATATTAGTTTTTTTTATCCACTAAAACTTAGATACTATGTGAAAGTGGACCTATAAAAATGATAAGATATTTATTCTAAAAAAAATTAACTTAATAAATAGAATCATTCATATTTTTTATAATTTTTTTTTTTCATAATATATTGAAACATTAATTTTTCTCTAATAATTATTTTGTTTAAATTGTATTTAATAATTATGGAATCATTATAACGTCATACCTGAGTTTTCTTTTATGTCAACTCACGTCGTTGTGCCCTTATTATAAATGAATAAAAAAGTTGTGTCCTTAAGTAAATGTTTAAATCTTAAATCTTAATATCCAATGAGCTCAATAACATTAATTATATGAACATGCAGTTAGTACGTGATTTAAGTCCTAGTATAAATAGTATAATTATTAAAAAAAAAAAAAAAAGGAAGTGAATATCCATATCTCACCGTAGGGGTGTCAATCGTGTCGTGTCGTATTTGTTCGTATTATTTGTGTCATATTTTTGTGTTGGTTGGCACATTAAAAAATTTACTTGAATTTTTTTTGTGTTACTTATTTATAATAGTAAGAAATAACAAAACATTTAAGAACATAAAAAAATTATTGATCAATTCTTACTAAAAAAAATTCGTGTCGTGTCAGAAATTGCCACCTTTATCTCACACTCAAATTGTTTATAGTTTAAATTAAACTAAAAATATATATATTTGTCTTGTGTTTTTAAAATTTTATATTGAGGAAATAGACAAATTACAAAATATTTATAAATAATGGACTAAGTTTTATGATTTTTTTTGTTTTTGTTTTTGCATTAATGGTCATTTTTCTTATATTTCTGTTTGTTCACCGTTTTTTTTTTATTATTATTTTTTTTTTATTTTCACAACGTGTTTTTGAAAGCTGGTTTTTTAAGAGGTTAAAAGTGAATACGACGTTTTGGGTATCATTTATTCATTTTTAGTTATTTAATACTTGTAATACATTCTAACATTCACATATGTTCGAGATATTGGAGTGATGCAGTGTGTGAATTATGTTAATTTTTTTTTAAAGAGAATCGGCTAATTTAGCCTCTTTTTATTATTTTTATTCTAAAATAATTATATACTTGTATATAAAAAAAATACAAGTATTCATATTGTAGTAAAATTAGTAAGAGAGAGTTATATTATATTATTTAATTTATTTATAATTAATAATTGTAAGGAAGAGTTTACTCATTCTATAAGATAATTTAAAAGGAAAAAAAGACAGTTTCATTACAAAAATTTAAGTCGTTGTTCATCTTTTTCGTGAATAGTATCCTCTTAACTCATACCTAACTCCTACACCAATAAATCTAAGCAATGTTTATGGAATAATCATTAAGTCAAAACAACCTCACTCATTTAATTATTCATGTGTTCACATGATAAAAAAAAAATAACAACTTTGACATAAAATTAATGGTCACTCATAAACTACCATATCAAATATCAATCCATTAAAAAATAAAACTTATTATCTCAGTTAACACAATAGAATTCAAAAGATAAAAAAAAAAAAAAAACAAACAAACAAACAAACTTGAAAACAAATGGAAGAATTATTGTCGTGATGCAATTTCACAAAAATTATAATCTTTTACTTTCATTATAATCGTCTCAATTATCTTTATTCTTGACAGATTATAAAAATATAAAATACAAAAAAAAAAATTCACTATAAAATTATAGTAGAAAATTTCACATTCATAGAAAAACTAAAAAAAGAAAAAAAATCTTACAATATCTATAACAATGAGGTCAATGAAATCAATAAGATTTACGAGATTGATGGCAGAATTTGCAACACAGGAACTGAAAGAATGGTAAATAGGTGAAGAGAATGGGCTTGGAAGGCAATATGAGTATCGGAAGTGGGTGGCAATTGATATGGGGTGAATAAAATACAAAAGCGTGAAACCTCAAATTCATAAAGAGAAGTTATAAAATATCTTACTATAAAACATAAAGTCGAAGGAAATAGTAAGCAATTCAGCCTAAATTACTTCATTTAAAATTGATTTAGTAAATTTATAAGTTAAAAAAATTAGCTCATATAGTTCTTAAATTCAAATAAACTAATTCACTTATGAACTTATTTAGCAAAAGGTACTTATTAATGATAATATTTTTATGATTACAGTAATGTTATTATGAAATATCACAATTAAAATATTATATTTTTATAATTTTATTATTTTACAAAAATATAACAAAAAAATGTAATATTTTTACCAACAAGTTTTTTTTTTTTTTTTTATAAATAAAATTATAATTTTTTTAAAATTTAATTTATTTTTTAAAATAGTAAATGAGTAAATTTATAAATTGTTTAATTCAATTTATTTAAAAATAAGTTGGATTGAAATTAATTTATATAATTTTAGATAAATTATGTTTAGCAATAACTCACAATTAAATGCCTGAACCAAAACAAGTGGAGTTAGATTAAAACAGCGTGAGGATAACGTTTACTTTTGTTTCTGTCTTTATTTACAAATTGTTCTGGACGAGCAGTTTGCATTTGTTAATAATAATTTTTTTTATAATTTTAATAATATTATTATTGAATATAATAATTAAAATATAATTATTTTATTGTTTTATAAATTTTTTTTTAAATAAAATTGCAAATATTTTTTATTTTATTTTTAAAAAAATAAATGAATTAGCTAGCTTATAAAATATTCAACTCTACTTACTTAAAAAAAAACATAAATTAAATTTAATTCATATATAAATTTAGACTAGTTGAATTAGTTATAATTTAATTCAATTCAATTAATAATTTTATTATAGTACACACAAAATAATGTGAGTAGGATATATATATATATATATATAATTTTTTTTTTAATTTACAAATTTTTCTTGATATCTTCACTTATCATTTTTGGTCATTGTCATATCCTTAATTGAGTTCTTTTGCGCCTTTATAATTGATTAACCTATGTGTTATTTGTTGTAGTGAGGCACACATAATTTTTTTTTTATTTGTTTATTTACATAATTGTCTTTTCCTTAGATTCTACAATTATATATATATATATATATATATATATATATATATATATATATATATATATATATATATAATTATAATTAAATTATTTATATTATAATAAATATATAAAAATAATATTAATTATTTTTTCAATAATTTAAATTTTTGAAAAAGTTATTAGTCAATAACCTAGGGTATCAAAATTAAAGGTTATATATTGTAGGTTTAATAATTTCAATTGTTGACCAACATGCATAGACTCAAACGACAGGTCGTAACTTGTTGAATTAAATATTTGGATCTGGACCCATTATCGGCCCAAAGAGAAGTACGACAGTGCGTGATGAATCTGTTCTGCAAATTTATCGTTGATTCTCCCTAATCCTAATTCGTATTTTTCGTACCGTCATCGTTATTCAGTATTATGGCCTTTGATTCCCAGCTCAAATCCACGAAGAGGAAGAGCCATTTATTCTAAAGGAATTTGTTTCGTTGCCGAAAATTTTATCCTCTGGTCAGTTATCTCAATCGCACAAATTTATATATACTGTCTTTTTTTTCTTTTTTATTGGGTCACGTTTTTAGTACTAAAATAGTATTTCGTAATCCCTATATTCGTTATTTTATTCAATTCAATGAGTTTTTAGGAATAAACTACACTTCTGGTTTATATTTGAATGTTTTTTGTTGAGTAATATTTCGGCGTTTGCCATTAAAGGGCTTACAAATTTTGGGTTTTTTTATGTCAATTTTTCATATTGATGTATTTAATTAGCCTTCTTTAAGCTCATTTTGTAGTTTGGGTAGTAATAGTTCTGACTTTTTTTTTCATCCTTTTTATAAGTTCAAATGTTTTTATCAAGCTTTAGAAATTGTTCTACTCATAAAATACTAGAGGTTCTGGTTCTGAGTGTAAGCGAGCTATGATCACGTTGAAAGCTTATTCTTGAGATAATTGGATTTGGAAGTCCTATATGTCTAACGTTTTTAAATAAATATTCAAGCACTAGGACATATGGGATTTATCTACTAGATTGGAAATTTGAACATCTAGGCTAAGATTTTTTTCATGGTAAATTAGGTCTCGACCTTCTTTGGAGAATTTGCAATTGTATGGTTGCCTGAAGACTAAAGAACCATTGCCAAAAGAAGAAATGTTAATTTTTTGAGTTTGGAAGGCTTGAAAGTTCATCAAAACATCATAATTTGCCAGATTTCAATGGCACCAGAGACTTTGCCTAAGTTTCTTGGCTCTAAGCAACTAATAAAGAGGCATGAGTTTATAAGAGTGATAATTCAATGCCTACGGTTATTAGGTTATGGAAAGTCGGCTTCATGTTTGGAATCAGAGTCTGGCATCTCAGAAAAATCTGTTGACTTTGAATTGCTGGAGTCTCAGATTCTAAGTGGGAATTGGGATGGTTGCATTCATACCCTTAATGCGTTCAGGGATCTGAGAGATGATACAAGAGCTTCTGCTTTGTTTCTCATATTCAAACAGTGTATTTTTGAATATTTGTGTTGTGGAGAGGAATTGTTGGCTTTGGCTATTTTGCGAAGAGAGGTTTCTGCATTGCAAGTGAGCAGAGATAAGATTCACAATCTTGCTCATAGTATCCTTTCCTCGAAGGAGATCCAGCTGGCTAAGACAGATAATTGTATGGTCCCTGAATTACGAAATACTTTGTTGAAAGAGTTGGGAAAGTTACTTCCTCCCCCAATTCTTTTGCCTGAAAGAAGGTTGGAACATTTGGTTGAAACTGCTGTTTTGGCTCAAATTGATTCATGCTTGTATCACAATTCAACTGATGCAGTTTCACTTTGCATAGACCATTCCTGTAGCAGAAATCATATTCCTAATGAGACTGTTCAGGTGAGGCTTCGCTGGTATTTTTTTTCCTTCAGAATTCTAAGATTTATGCTTTAGCCTTGCTAATGATACAAAATATGAAATCATTGGAAAACTTGGGTAATTTAACATGTATTTGGTGATTGGAAGGAAAAATTATTCAACATAATGCCATAGATATACTGTCCTCTGTGTGTGTGTGTGTTATTTTAATCTTCAACGCCTACGTTAACCGGACTCGGTGGTTTCCCTCAGTGTACTGGTGTCGACACGACACTGACACCGGTACGGAATATGTCCCTTCAGCGAAAATATTTTGGACACGGCAGCCTGACTAGAAGAAAGAAGCTAAGGAAGCTGAAAAATTAAAAAAAGAAGAAGCTGCCATGAAATACGAGGAGAAAAAGACAATGCCATAATTAGATAGCTTTAAGGTTCTGATTGGGCTTCTTTAACTCTATATATTTGGGCCTTTTAATATTCAATTTTTATTGTTATATAGGCTGGACCAAGCGCACAATAAAAGATCAATTTTCATATAATATTAATATAATAACTAAAATTTCATTAATAAAAATAATATAAATTAAAAATAAAATATAAAATACAGTTAATATAATAAAATAAGTTCCTAAATGTTCTCATTAAAATATTATCCTAACATTTATAAGCACAATTTTTAGTATAAATATATATTAAAGAAAATTTAATATAATAATTTATCGTGTACAAATATTGGACACATGTACCAGTATCCTAAAGTTTTAAAATTCACGTACCTGATCTTCGGATATGTGTCATAGCTGACACTCATACCCGAGTCTGGGTAACATAGTTCAACACTCTGTTAGCTATAGTGGAATTATTTGTGGAATATTCTCCTGTATGATGCATTATTGCATTATGGGGAAATGTATTAGGTAAATGGTTTGAGTATGATTCAGGAATGAGGAACCACAAGACACACAGGATAGTTGAAGATTGTTCCATGTGCTTGTTATAGGAGTCGATAAGTCAGAGTTTGTTGTTACAGGCCCAATTTTTCTTCCTGTTCTTGTCTTCTGTAATCTGCTCATCTGCTGGGTTTTTAATTCAGCTGTAGTTTTGTCATTGGTGCTTGCAGATCTGCATAGGATCAACTTTTAGGACATTTAAAGCATCAAGTTCCCTTCAAGTGCAATCCCTATGAAACACTTTTAATTTGGATAATTTAGGAAAGCATAACTATTCCGTGTTCTTCTACTATAATAACAATGAACTTCAACTAGAATTTTAGTTGTATAATTAAACATATAATCATCGCAGTGTCTACTTTCATGATCTTATATTTGGTGCTTTAAATATTTATATATTTTCATCTGCAGATTTTGAGAGAACATAAAAATGAAGTTTGGTTTGTTCAGTTTTCTAATAATGGGGAGTACTTGGCTTCGTCATCAAGGGATTGCACAGCCATCATATGGAAGGTACCGTTCAGATTCGATTCTTGGCATATATATTAGAAGTATTCAGTTATTCACAAAATATATTATTCAAATAATTTAATGATGGTTTTATCTCACCAATATCATTCCTGAGAATAAAAATGCTGGAATTTATTGGTTAAGATTTATGTGCATCTAGTGAACGCTTTTGTCTTGTTTGTTTTATTAAATGAGAAGGGAATGATAGTAGAAACTATAAGGGAACTGAACTAATAAAATGAAAACAATATTTATATTTCTATGTTTTGGTTTGACCAGTGTAATAATTTTTTTTATCACTATACTATGTTGATTTAAGCTTAAAATTGAATGAGATTAATCAAGTTTTACTTAATTGGGGTAAAATTGTAGAAGAAATTTTTTGTTGTGCTTTTAAATTGGAATAAATTGAAAAAAATTATTTATTTTTAAATGTTTAAAATGAGTGCAAAACCAAGGTTTGTGTGTTTTAAATGAGTGTAAAAATGGAACCAAAAAATATTTGTTGTGTTCTAAGTGGAAAAAAATTGGAAAAATATTAATACAAATAAGGGAAAAAGACAATGACAATGGAAATTGTTTTCCTTTTAGAATCTGGTTGGAAAGAAAATTCTGCTAGTGGTGGTATGGATTCCTTTCCTTCTGTCCATGTTTTTTTCTCCTAACCAATAAAGAAATATTTAGATTTTATTCCATTACCATGAACATTACTGCCAACCAATCATCACCTTAATAGGCGTGTAAAGAAGTATATCACATACTATTCTTCAGGAAAATGAAACTCATATTTTTGACATTTCTTAAAAACTATCAAGTCTGGAGAAGGATTGTGTGGGGAACCACCCCAAATACATTACCTGCAACTGCAGTTTCAGGCTCCTTATTTTCCATTGTTATGGAATCAGGTTTGTGCTTATCTGTACTTGATTCAGGCAAGCAGATGGTAATAGTTCTCTTTTTCCTGTTCTAACTTCAAGTAAGCTCATTTTGACTCGTGCCTATCTTTTGAATGCTTGGTTCACCTGGGGATGAGCACGGTGCTGTTCATTTGAAGCCATAGATTTAAAGTATTTGTACTTAAGAACTAGATAATGTCTATGTTCAATTTGATTTTTTTTCCTTCTGCCACACCTCTTTCTGCATTTTATATGCAAATAGTGACATTTTTAGTTTCTCAGGAAGCCTCTCCATCTAATGTAGTCTTAATGTCTTGCAATGTTATCACGTATTCTCATAATCTTGGGTGCTCAGGGTGGTGCATTTTTTTTGTTTTTATTTTTTATATCTTCCTTCTGACAAAAAAAGAAGAAAATAATAGTGTGCTTTACCCCCCCGCCCCCCTCTCTTTCTTTTTTTCCTGCTGCAACCCTTTTGCATAATAGGCCCCACCCTACTGTGCTTGAGTGTTAGGAAGCCAGTGAAGCTTTTTCTCAAGCTTTTATCAGTGTTTGAGTTTGCTGGATTAGTTTATGATCATAACAATTTGCCAATTTGTTAATGTTATATAATTATTTTGGCATTGCATCAAAGAACATCTTTAATTACATAATAAATTAATAACTTATACACACGATTCTTCGCCTTGGTTTTGTAACTTTAGTTTTCCAATTTCAATTGCCATCAAGGAGAACAAAGTACGAGCATCACAATGTTTTAGCCTTTTGATTTACTTCTTCATCCTCATTCTAGGTGCTGGAAGATGGAAAATTGACTCGGAAACACACCCTTCAAAGTCACCAAAAGCCAGTATCTTTTGTTGCATGGAGCCCTGATGACTCATTATTACTCACATGTGGAAATTTGGAAGTACTCAAGCTATGGGCTATGGAAACAGGTACACTGAAGCACACATTTGGAGATCATGGCTTCATTGTGAGCTCATGTGCTTGGTTTCCCGACTCAAAACAGTTTGTTTGTGGCAGCTCTGATCCTGAAAAGGGCATCTTTATGTGGGATTGTAGTGGGAATGAGATAAAAGCTTGGAGAGGCTCCAGGATGCCCAAAATTGTGGATCTTGCTGTCACACCTGATGGGGAGAATCTTATCAGCATATTTTCAGACAAAGAAATTCGGATTTTAAATTTGGAAAAAAATACCGAGCGGGTCATCTGCGTGGATCACTCAATCACATCCCTTTCAGTTTCGCTAGATAGCAAGTTCTTTATTGTCAATCTCAATAGCCAGGAGATTCGCTTGTGGGATATTGCTGGAAAGTTGGAAAAACCAATGAAGTTTGTGGGCTACCAGCAAAATAAGTATGTGATAAGATCCTGCTTTGGTGGGTTGAATAGCACATTTATTGCTAGTGGTAGTGAGGATTCACAGGTATTCTTATTTCTCCTAATTACTGTCTTCCTTGTTCTCAGAATATGCCTATACACAATCACACATGAAACATTGGAAGCTAACAGTTATTCTTAGCAGGTCTATATTTGGAGCAGACGAAATTCCAGGCCAATGGAGGTTTTGTCCGGTCACTCAATGACTGTAAACTGTGTGAGCTGGAATCCTAAGAGGCCTCAAATGTTGGCTTCTGCAAGTGACGATCAAAGTATTCGCATATGGGGACCTGGAATGCTCGATAAGTTGCATGCTAAGAATAATTTCCAGGACCAATTTTAAAAAAACCTTGTGTATAGGCTTGTTCTGGTTGTCTTATTCGTGCACAGGTTAGTAAATTTTAGTTGCTGCCTCTCCAGTTTTGATATGCATTTCCACTTGTAAATCCTCCCTTACCCCTCATTACAGGGTTGATATTGTTTATTTCATATTTGCTTATTTTTGAGGTATTCAGTATTACATAATTTAGTGGAAATTTTGTAGCAGATAGTTTTATCTTCGTTTTCCTTCACCCCATAGCAGAGATGGGAAATTTTTTCCCTAACAAGTTATGACAAAGTCAGCACCAAATCGCACCAAGTTTTAAGTTGAATTTACTTTTACAACTGAACTCTGTGGGTGTAGGTGGCGGTGATAAGGTGTAGACAACAAGCGCTGTAATTAAGTCACAAACACCTTTCAAATACACTGGGTGGGGTGATAAAGTATCTAGGCAAATCTATGGATTTGAACCATTCGGCTTGTTTGTTTAACTGCATGTATTAGCTAGTATGATTGAAAAAATTTGACCCAATACCAGTTTTTGGCAAATTTTAATAAGTTGAGTGATATATCCTGGGCCTAAAAAAAAAAATTTGATTTTTAATCACACTTTTGGACGAGGAGCCAAATGGTCAATTGCGATCTACAAGCCTTTTAATCATGACTCATTGTAGGTCTCTAAATTGCCGTAACTTTGGAATATCCAACTTGATAGATGGAGCATTTCAATTAATATTAATATTAATGCAATTTTATTTTTATTTTTTAGGATTTAAGGTATAAAAATGAATTAACTTTTGAAAATTTAGAACTTCAACCCTTTAAACCTCTAAACAAATTAACCCATATGACTTTATTGCAACTTCCATGGATAAAAATAGGGGTGAGTAAATAATTTGATTAATTTATTTAAATTAAAAAATTTGACTCTATTTATTGAATTTAGATTAGATTGAATTGTAATATTTTATAATTTGATTGAATTTATATGGGCATGTTTTATAATTGGATTGAATTTATATTGACATATTTTATAATTTGATGTAATTCAATATGTATCAAATTATTGTTAAAATTATAAATAAATGTATATTTTATTTTTTATATGTTATATTTAAATATTATACATACTACGATTATGTTAAATTATTATTTTAGCTTAAAAATATATATAAATGTTAAATCATTTATAATAATATAATAACATTCAGGTGCATATTTGTTATTATTTTAATTTTTTTATTTGTAACTATAAATAAATAAATTTATTTAATGATGTATCAATTTAAAATTTAAATGTTAATATATATTATGTTTTATATATAACAATAATTTAAAAATAAGTTATAATTTTAATTTTATCTTATCGATCTAAAAAATATTATCTGATCGAATTCTCATGTTTTGATTGGCTGCTCAACTCTAAATAAAAAGCATTCTGATGAAAGAAGACAGATGTTCATACCTTATTCTTGTGCTACTAAATTAGCAAATGCTTGCAACGAGCTATGATTTTAACAACGTAAAGTTTATTTGGGCATCTAAAAGTATTATATTCAAGTTTAAGTGTGAGTTGTATTAAAAAAAATTAGCACGCAATCTTTTTAGTTCGTTCGTATCTTATAAATTTTATTAAATTTCTTAAAGTAGACATTAAAATGAGGAGGTGCTTAATGGTCACTGGTTCACCACTCATTCTAAATAATGATGAAAGGATGACCAGTTTATAGTATCTAAATTTTATTAAAAATATTTTAAATTGATTAAGTTTTTAAGAAATTTTAGTTTAATATTCATATTTTTAAAATAATTTCAATTTAATAGTCATATTTTTAAAATATTATGTTTTAATATTTTTGAACAATAATGATTAATTTTTTACATTTTAACCCCTACAATATAGATAGAATGTTCTTTCGCAGTTTTTTTAATTTTTTTTTAGAAGGATATTGAAATCAACAAAAATTAATAAAATGATGTAGAAAAATATGAAGAATATGATTGTCAAAAGTTTTAAAGAAAAAGATGAAACCCAATTGCCCATCTTCTCATGAAATTTGATAACGCATATAACTCCTTTGAACATAATGTACTATTATTAGCACAATACCGATGCATACAATCCTTGATTTTATACTTTTATAATTTTCGCATCAAAACAAAGAAGATATTTCTTAAAATTTGGAGAAAAAGAAGAAAATAAATAATACACAAATATGTAAGTCTTTACAATAGTATTTAAAGTTTGTTGAATTCGGCACCAAATTATAATTTTTTTTCCTCAAAATTACTTAGAAAGGTACCTCTTTGTTGAACCTATTAAATCCTAAGCTCCCCTTTATTGTTTTTCTTTTATCTGTAAGTAAGTTGATTGATGATATGTAAGAATAAAAAATTAGAACAAATGAACGGATTAAAAAAACGTGGAGAAAGTGAAAAAAATACCTCTGCTAAATTCTTTCAATAGTAAAAAATTTATGGTTATTGTTAAAAATGACTAAACTCTAATCATTTTTAAAAAAATAAGTATTAAATTAAAATACTTTAAAAATATAGTCAATTTAAAATACTTTTAATAAAATTTAGGTATTAAAAAGTCCTTCCCTCTCTCTCATAATTTAAAAATGGGTAGACTTAGATAAAACGTGGGCAAGTTTAGTATCTCTCTAAGTTAGAGCCCATTTATACTTTTTGAACACCAAAAATAGAAGCCCATGTCTTACTTACCAGTTACCAGCCGAATAAAAGATAGTATTTATATATATATATATATATTTTATCAGAATAGTATTTATATTTAATAACAAAAAAATGAAAATAATATATTAAAAAAATATAAAAAATATATTTTAAAAAATAAAATTATTATGGTACTTATAATATTTTTTTTATTAATTAAAATTACTGAAATAACTTAGTTATAATAAGAATATTATAGATAAAGTAATAGTTTTATTTTTTAAATATATTATTTTTTATGAATAGCCCTCGTATCGTTCGAATTTAAAAAAAAATAAAAATAAATTATCATTTATATTCTATAAGGTTTGGTCGCTTCGCCACTTCATAATCAATTCCAAAAAAAAAAAAAAAGAGCTAGAAGAAACGAAGTTCGCAGCTGTTTCTCCTTTCCGAGGAGAGAGAGAGAGAGAGAGAGAGAGAGAGATAAGAGATATACCAATTCTCTTTCACTCGGTTCTAATAATTCGTCAAATTCGAACAAACAGTGAGATTTGAACCTTTGCAGATCAATGATGTCTCTCTCCCTTTAACTCGCTCAATTTCACCATTGCATCTGAATAACTCCCTATGAAGCACTCCTCGGCTATGGCGGCCACTTCTCGATCGCACGAACGTAGCTCAATTTCGGCCTCGCTGTCTGATCACTCCCGCCACGGGTCAGAAAATTTGATTATGTACTTTGTTGATTTGTGCATTCAGTTAATTCGGTTCGGAAGATTATAATTTGATTTGTTACTGTTAATTTTTATGGAATTTGATCATGATGATTGGCTGAATCTGAAGTTTTTTTAGGCTATCTTTGTTCCAGGGCAAGTTGGAGCTCCAAGATCTAAGTGGACTGCGTAAATTTTAATTGAATTCATTAGAGCTTGCTTCATGTTTACCTGTATTCGATGCTTTTAAAGCGAATCTGTATTGTAGGGTTTCATTTCTATGATGCCTGATGCTTAGATAACATATCAATTTTATTGTTAACTGTGATAAATTAAGATGGAATTTCGATTTGGATACTTGTATTTTGTGCCAACTAATACTTAAGCAAAAATTTTAGGATGCGGTTAATCACGGACGTTTATGTTTGCTACTGTACGTGCCATTGTGCTCGAGTTAGCTTACAATGCTTCTCTTGTTTTTCCCTCCCCTTTTCTTGTTCGATATACTGGAATTGTAAAAGCTCAAATGCTCAATTGATTCCTCTGCTAAGTTGCTTTTAGAGTTTTGGCTCCTTTGGACCTTTTCTTTGTTATTGGGTTTAGATGGATATGGCTATATTCATGCATGAATTTTGTATTTCATTTACTGTTTATATATGCATGTTTCTTTCATTTAACCTAACTTTAGAATATAATTCAGTTTGGTGCCTTGATATTTAGTAGCAGTAAAATTCTTTTACTGATTTCCTGAAATTTTCAATATTGTCAGTGAAGAGAATGTTTTTAGCCTGATAGCACGGAGGGAAATTTCCCCTAGAACAAAACATATTGCAAAAAACCAGTGGAGAGATGCTTCTAAAAGTGAAGTGGCTAAAAATGAAAGAGTGAAAGATGTTCGGCGTGGTCTTCTCTCATGGTACACACTTTTTAAGGTTTTTCTTTAGTTTTAGTTTTCATGCAAAAGTTGACCAACTTCTTGCCCATTAAGTAAGTTTTTCTTGTATTTACAATGGAGTTTCTCTAACCAATCGTAAAGGAAATTAGATGAAGAAAAAACTGGGTTTTAACAGAAAATTTTTATCTTTTAAACTTAGGGTTGAGACAGAGTCTTTTCAGCATTTATCTGCCAAGTATTGCCCCTTGTTGCCTCCACCAAGATCTACCATTGCAGCAGCATTCAGTCCAGATGGAAGAATGCTTGCTTCTACACAGTAAGTTGCTCTTATGTGAGCCTTTGATATATAATTATCTTACCTTTTAAACTTGAACTCATGCATGCTTTTTTTGTTTTGAAACTTGTAGTGGTGACCACACCGTAAAGTTAATTGATTGCCGAACTGGCTCTTGCTTAAAAGTCTTGACTGGTCATAGAAGGACGCCTTGGGTGGTAAGTTTTGTCTGTGGACATACACCTATTTATTGTTAATAGTTTTGCAATTTTTTTTCCGCACTGTAAAGCTAATTCATTGCCAAATTGGCTATTGCTTGAAAATTTTGAGTTGTTTTATGTGGCTTGGCTGATAAGTTTTGTGCAGATATCGATCTATATGTTGTTATTTTTGTTTATATAACTCTTATTATTGGCCTTACCTATGATTTGTGTCTGTTGAAGTCCTCAGCGAACAAGCAAAATCTTGATATAATGAATTCCCTGGGGAAAGCTTTTTGCCAGTTTGGCCTTGGGATGAATGACTCCTTTATCCTGTGCTTGAAGCAAGTTTTATTTTTCCTCAGATTTCTGTCTTCAAAAAAAGTTATGAAATTTACAGTCAAATTTCGTTGGATTTTTTGTTGTTGTATCTGGTGCTTCTGGGTTTGGCATATTTATTTAAGCATCCTCTATATTGAGATGGTAAATAAAGAGAAGCAGGAAACAACTTCTATTCATTTAAAAAAAAAGTTTTGAGGGTCTAGTTTTGAGTTTCAGGAGCTCTGTAGGAAATCTAGTTGATAAAGATTATGAAATCTTAATATGATGGGGTGGAAGATTTTCTGCTTGTCCTAACCCTATTTGTGTGATTATGGAAATACTAATGGAGCTTCTACAGGTTAGGTTCCATCCATTCTATCCTGAAATTCTTGCCAGTGGGAGTTTGGATCATGACGTACGCTTATGGAATTCAAACACATCAGAGTGTATAGGACATCGTGATTTCTGTAATTTCAACCTCTTATCGTCTTTTTATCTATTTTCAGTACGAAGTACAATTTTTTTTAATCTTCAATACCAATTTATTACTGCACTTTGGTAAGTATGTTTTTGACATACTTGTACTTTGTAGACCGTCCTATAGCATCCATTGCTTTCCATGCGGAAGGGGAATTTCTTGCAGTTGCATCTGGTCATAAGGTGTTATTTCTTGCCTTCTCTCAGACTCTTACTTAGGTTAACTGCTTGTAGCTCATAATGGTGGTAATTCATATAGCTTTGATTGTGTTTTATGGTCTATATATTTTATAGCTTTGTCACGATACTGCTGCAGTTATTCATTTGGAAGTATAATAAGAAAGGTGAATCTTCTCCACCTGCCATGGTATTGAAGACACGGCGTTCACTTCGAGCAGTGCATTTTCACCCATATGCTGCTCCCTTTCTTTTGACTGCTGAGGTGACTTACCACCTATCTATTTATTCCATTGTTTACTCAAGCAATTATATTTGTTAAATTGTTGGACTGTTGTGCAGGTCAACGATCTTGACTCTTCCGATTCCTCAATGACACGAGCAACATCTCCGGGTTACTTGCAGTATCCTCCTCCAGCTGTTCTTGTGGCAAGTGTCCATCCTAGTGAACGGCTTAGTTTGGCCAATGAACTGCCACTAATGCCTTTACCTTTCTTGTTTCTGCCGTCATGTGCAATGGATGATGATTCAAAAATTGGAATTCAGCAAAATGTTCAGCATGTTGGTTCAAGTAGCATGCAAGTAGATTCTTCTGCTTCATTACAATTCCGGACAGATGCAAATGCAACTGATCAGAACAGTGGCTTGGTTTCTCGTTTGGAGAATGTTCCTGTAGTTTCTTCTGGTTTTCAACCTGGTGTTGAAGATACTGCAAATAGTTCTTTTCCAAATGAAATGGAAACTGATTCTTCTGACCCCATATTGGATACTATGGAGACTGATGAGGTGCAGCCAGTAGGTAGAAGCCATCATGAAAGCTTGATTAACTTAGATGCTGTCAGTGGTGGAGTACCAGAACATGGTCAAAGTCGTTCTGAATTCACTGGAACTGGACAATTTCATCAATTTTTTCCATTTACAAATAATTTTCATTGGGAGCTTCCTTTTCTGCAAGGGTTGTTGATTGGGCAAAGTCAAGCTGGTCTTCCCTCAATGCATGCCCTCGGTGGTGGTGTTCATGAACATTCTGCTCAATCTATCAGTTCCTTTTTGACATCCCACATGCCATCTCATAATATTGAAGCCACATTGGCATCATTAGCAATGCCGGGAGGCACCACCCTATCTGGGATTTCAGGAAGATCCATCTTGCAGAATCACTTCCCACACTTCCGATGCACTGTATCAGATTCTGGAGATGGTTCTAATTCATTTACCCTACACGATGGGAGTGATTACCTACCGCTTATAAGTAGAATACAGTCGGAACTTGCTACATCATTAGCTACTTCCGCAGCCGCAGAGCTTCCTTGTACAGTAAAGCTAAAAGTATGGTCACATGATATAAGAAATCCTTGTGTCCCACTCTATGCTGAAAGATTGCGCTTAACCATACCTCACGCAGTTCTTTGCAGTGAAATGGGTGCTCATTTCTCTCCCTGTGGGAGATATTTAGCTGCATGTGTTGCATGCATGCTTCCTGAGGTGGAAGCTGATACTGGATTTCAAACTCAAGTCCACCAAGATCCTGGAGCTTCAACTTCTCCTACACGACACCCTATCTCTGGCCACCAAGTCATGTACGAACTAAGGATATATTCCCTTGAGGAAGCAACGTAATGCTTTTATCACTTCATCCACCCTTTTCGAGCATATAATTCTTTTTTGATATTTTAGGTTGAAATTGTTCAGTTGTTTTGAACAGCTTTGGAACAGTGCTTGTGTCTCGTGCAGTTAGAGCTGCCCATTGTTTGACTTCAATCCAGGTCAGTTTTTTTACAAGAGTAGAGTATCTCTTTTCAAATTTAATATTTGCCTGAATCCTGAAATGTTTTTGTGTCATACAACTTTTTCCTTATTTAAGTTTCAAGAAAGATTCTAGACTTTTATGGTGATGTCTATTATGTTTAAATTTAATAGTTAGTTTTTGGTCCTTTTGGAGGTTGGTCTGGATCTGGATGGCATTTTTTTTATTTTATCTTTACTGTTTTATCTTCTGCTTTCATTGGTCTAAGGTAAATTTTTTAAATGTTTTGATTTCATCTATTTGAAAAAGGTACTTCATTGATGTTGGGTGGGATAGGCTATAAAAACCTTGAGGTCCAGGAACTCAAGCTTATTATCTGTTTCTTGAGATCTTTATGATTCCATGGTATGATATGCATTTATAGCTTAACTATTGATGGGTGTTCTCCCCTTTATATCGAGTATGTTATGTGTTCAGCTAGCAACATGCTCGTCTTCATTCAATGTTTATATCTAACTGATTATAATGCAGAAAAAGTTCTATTTTATCTTATACCTAAAATTATTTGGTTTTGTTTGTCAAATATATGAAAAGTGTTCATTTGATATGTCTCGAGTCTCAGATTTTGATGACATCTATTGCAGTTCTCTCCCACTTCTGAACACATATTACTGGCCTATGGACGACGTCATTGTTCTCTTCTCAAAAGCATAATAGTCATTGATGGTGAAACAACAGTGCCTGTTTATACTGTTCTGGAGGTGAACTTTCATTTCCTGCTCTATTATTAATTGAGACATAATATTGCTGTCTTGTGGTTTTATCATCACTGCCATTGTAAATGTTATTGTTTCTCCCTTTACCCTGTTAATGTCAGGATATCTTTCTTGGTTGGATTGGATATAGATTTTAGTTGAGACATAAGATGGAAGATTAAGAGAGTTCCAGATGTCAAACAGGAGTCGGATCTGGAGACAGATTTATTTGAAATCCTTCTTAATCTGTTTTTTTGGGGTGTCTTAAGCTAATTTGGGCACTATACTTGACATAATTCTTTAATAGGAAGCAATGTCTGTGTGGGTTATGCAGTTTTTTAATTCTCTCTGTTTTAGGCTAATTTATTTTTGTGGAGTTGTCTGTAATTCTCTATTTTGGAACATCAACTATTTTTTTTATATGACTATTCTGCAATGTCTTGCTCATATCTTCGGGAAGGCAGCTTTAGCAATTTAACCGGGGGAAGGGATTAAGCTCCTTTATTTTATCTTCCAATTGGCCCTAAGGTCTTATATTTTGTCATCATTCAGGTTTACAGAGTTTCGGATATGGAACTTGTGGCGGTGCTTCCTAGTGCAGAGGATGAGGTTAATGTTGCTTGCTTTCACCCTTTTCCTGGAGGAGGACTCGTTTATGGCACTAAGGTTGGCGTTTTGTCTTCTTAAAAAAAATTGTGTTGGATTTTACTGCCTTTTCAAAAGGATTATATGTTATTAATTTCTTCTTTGATTGGAAATTCAATTTTGATATAAAATGCAGGAAGGCAAGTTGAGGATTCTCCAATATGATGGTACTAATGGTGGGAATTGCACCGGACCAAATTATTTTCCTGAGGGGAACATGGCTTTGTAGTATAGTACCAAGGTGACGTGCTTCCCACACATTTCTATGGTTTTCTTTCTTTTTTTCCTTGTAGCTCCTGGGGAAGTGGTACCTTCATTATAGGCTTTATATACGAGAAAAATGTCCTAGTAGTCCTAGTATTATGTGGAAAAAAATGCACCCTTTTATTATATATACTCCTACAGCGTAGACTGTTACTTTGTTCCTATTGTGTGCTTCCTCCTAAGCGGACCCATCTCAATGTATTCAGATGGCATAAGATCCATTCATTTTTTATGTTTCTTCATTCTGCTTGTAGGTCCGGGAACATAGTATAAGATGCTAGGAATCAGTAATCTGACCTCATACGAGTTGTTAACAGAATTGGGCCAACTGCTTAAGGTAATAAACCCTGATCTGATCGTTCTTTTGACATTTATTAGCTTCTGGCTGTGTTTTCCCACTCATATATCCTTCAAGAAACTCCTTGTGAAACAAGTAAACAGTGAAGTGGTGAGACGACCTGAATAATAACTGAATTGATCTCCTTTTCTTCTTCTAATGTCCTCATATAATGCCCACTTGATTAAATGAACATCTTGTATGATTAGAGGAATGTTTTAGTCTAATAAATTTGCATATGCACCATATGTATTATGCTACGTGATAGAATTACCTAGAAAAATGAGTAACGTAATTCTGTCACGTGTCATGATGTATAGGTCGTCCCACCACTTGTGCCGGTAGTCCTCCATTTCAAGCTTTTAATAACAAGTTAACAATTACCATTAAATAAAGATGTTATGTTGCCAGGAAATTCAAGCGTGTAACATGACAGGATAAGACGGAACTAATTGGATTCTGCACCAGCTAAATTTACAAATGTCTTAAACCCATGTACTGAAATGTACATTACTTTGCACCCGTTGTTGTTATGATGTACCAAAATGTACATTATTATTCCTCTAATCTTATTAGTCCAAATTTGTATTATTATTATTTTTCCTTTTTCTAAATAGCTCATCTTTCTTTTCTCCCTCCCTCCCACTTTTTATTCGTTATCACTCCTACGAAAAGTTTCAGTGAGAAATACTCTCTCGGTTTGTGATTATAACAAAATGGTGATATTCTGTAAATATTGAATATTAATGCGGGTAAAAGAACTGGCATACGACTTTGGTGAAAAGTAGTGTTTATGACCAGAATCTACTGATGACTAAGAACCCTCATTTACATTACTTCAGAATTCCATGTACAATTAGCTTTTGAAGATTAAAACGCGGAGGGAGAACAAATTCAATAGATTCGAGTTATGCATGCTTGCAGATGGGCATGGGCAATAGGTTTGAACTCACTAGTCATTAAGTTGAAATTCCAAAGACGGGCATGTCTCTCTTTTTTTTTTTTAGTAAGAAAAATAGTAACATACGTCAGCATACTATTTTTTAGTTTTTATTTTCTGTTATAATTGGGAAAATTTCTCAGATACTCCGAAGGTTTAGGCTTTCTTCAATAATACCCATAACGTTTTAAAAATAGCCTTAGATACCCTTAACATTTAATATATCTTCAATCATACCCCTAAATGTTAAGTTATTCTAAACTGTTAACTGAATAGAAACTAACAAAAAGTCAATTTTCTGTCATTTTTTTTATTAAAAAAATAATTTTTTAGTTTTATACCGTTGTAATATAACTGTCATGAACAAAAATTGAATATAATCAGTTATCAATAATACTACATTCAATTATCAATAATATCCCTGCCATACTTTCAATTTCAACCAAAAATTCATGTTCAATTAAAACAGTAAAAACCTTATTTTAAAACAAAAATGAATAAAAAAAAAAAACACATATATTATACAATAATAACAGCTTATTCCTTGCATATTAAAAATTATACTAACATAAACAGCCTCAGAACCCACCAACTTTTTATTTCTTTCTTACTCGATAAGTACCTGCAAATCCATCATTCAAACTCAAAGTTTCTGCAAATCCTACATTTGTAATAAACTGATTTTCTTCTTCTTCTTTGAAAACTACGAATGGAGGCTGTTTTGTGAGATTTGATGTTGGCAACAAGTAAATATTGTGAAAAGAAGAGAAAGAAGAAGAGAGGTTCTGTGAGAAAGATTAGGGTTTGAACTAGAGAATAAGAGGAGGAGGAAGAAGAGAAGTTGCGTGTGAGACTTTTAGCGCCAAATGGGTTTTGTTAATTCCTAACCCCAATAATATCTCACATCAACAGTTTATATTTACTATTTTGTCCTTATTTTTAACACTCTTTTAACACCGTTTGTTTTTAGAGGCATCATGGACATTTTCGAAACGTGGAGGGTATTACTGAAGAAACCCCAAACGTCGGGGGTATTTGTGAAGTTTTCCCGTTATAAATTTGATAAATCTGAACGGATGTGTCGATGTGGTATAAAACCATAAATTGTTATTTTAGTATTGAATCCACAAGCTTATATCATCTCAAATGAAGGTTAATAATAAATTTTTACCTCTAGCTCGATTTTACTAGCCTTAGAATGTGAGATTTCTCTAATCACCTTGACTCAGGAGATGGGGTTGAAATCCACCTAATTCAACCATCCATGTACTATAATGTGTTTCATGTAGTTTGATTACTATATATATAACAAAAAATTAACTTTTAGTGCATAAATGAACTAATTTTTTAATTGATTTTATTTTTATTCCTTTTCAGTAAAAAGAAAATTTGTTTATTTTCTTACAGTAATAAAAAATATATGTTCACTTATATTATAAACAAAATGAATATATGTTTTTTTTAAGAAGATTAAAAATTAAACTTTTTATATAAAAAAAGATTATTCTATACAATTAAACTAAAAATTAATCAAGGCACTAAACATAATCTAAAATATTTCTCCTCTCATGTGAGTTCCCTTCATTGGATATTTTTTTTCCAATAAAATTTATACACATTTTTAGAAATGTTATATTGTTCATTGAAAGATTTTTGGAAAATCACATACAGTAACACCCCTATAATTTATAATAATAAAAATAATACATAAATAATATTAAATAGGTCCAATTTAACATAGTTCAACATTGAACGGATTTAAATAACTGTAATACAACTTGAACGATGTCTTATTGAATAACGTTTGATGTGAGGGTAGTATGATATTTAGGTAATTTTGTTTTTGTATGTTGAATACATTGGTAAATTTTTTTTTTAATTTGTATATATTGATCACTTAATTATTACAAATATAAACACTTTAACTAATTTTTGGCACAATATTAATTAATTTGTAAAATTTAAGTGACTCCAATTGTACTTTTTTCTTAATATGAAATGATTGGTGAATTTTTTTTAATACTAAAATATATAAGTTAAACATAAAAGATGCTATTTTTTTATTATAGGTTCAAAGAGTTGTTTTTTTCTTTTTCCCGTAAAATATTTATTTTTTATTATTACTTTTCAAACTTACACAACCAATTTTTTTTTTAAAAGAAGTGACCACCAAAGTTTTGTATATATCTATTTACCTTCAACAATTGTCAACTATTATATGATGTTCAATAATTGTTATAAATGTGACGTTCAATAATTTTAAAATTGTGTGCTCAAAGTTTATTTGAAATATTCATTTATAATTTGTCTGAAAATACGAAGGATTTGTATCTTTTTTGACCGGAACAAGTAATTTACATGAGTTGTATCACTTTGTCATCTCTTCAAGCCATGGATGCGGGAGGCTGCACGAACATTGTGGCAGGTGACCAAAACTATAATATATATAAAGCAACTCTATATAATTTAATGAAAAAATCAGAGGCGTTAATTATTGAATAAGGTTAAATATTAGTGAGTTAATTTCAACACATAATTATTTTTATACACATGTAGATTTAATTTTAACCCATCTCCAATGCACATTTCTTTTTTTTTTTTGCATGAGATGTACATTTTTTTTTTACAGAGAAAAGTGTAATAGATGCTTTATATTAAGTTTAATTTATTAGATTATAAATTATGTCATTTAGTTATTTAACTTTAGAAAAAAAAAAATTCAATTAAGAACAAAACACATTATTTTAATGATTTTTTATTAACATATTATTTTTAAGAGGCTAATAAAAAATAAATTATATTATTTTAATAATTTTTAAATTAAAATATTATTTTTAAAAATAATATATTAGTTAAAAAATTATTAAAATAATGTGTTTTGTTTTTAATTGACTCTTTTTTTAAAGCTAAATAACTAAATAATATCAGTTATAAATATAAATGATTAAATCATATAAATAATTTAACCTAAGATTATCACACATAAAAACTATTTTTTTTTTTTACGTAGATCTACAAGTAAAATTATTTTAATAATTAGGTAATATAATAACGAGTAAATAATAAATCGCAGAAGCTTTTGGTCCTTCCAGGAAAGTAACTCTTTTTTTCTTAGGATGGGTAGAGAAGAATTTGTACAATTAAAAATGCTTTCAATCTCCTTTATTATTATATTTATTAATTAACTAAATATGACAATTGGAAAAGTTTTCCATTCTAACATAAATCCAGTCAAACGAAACATCTCTCTCACTTATGTTTTGATGTTTTGTGCTCAAATTTGGAATGCATCTCTCAATTTATATTATAATTAACTCACATTTTTTAAGTGGAATTATTTATTAAGAAACTTGACCTTCAATTATCATAAACTTGGACTAAATAGTATTTTTCATTGTATATTTACAGCCACAAGGTAAGTAAAAAAAAACTCAAATAATAATTCAATACAATTTTAAACGGACTTACATATGCTATCAATAATCAGATACGCATCGTTTGTGATGGCTGAAAAATGTATAAAATGACGAAAAAAAATTGTTTTAAATTCTGGATAGATTAAAATTTAATTGGAAAATTATAAAAAATAACCATAAAATTTATAATAATAAAAATAGTATTCAATAATATTGAACGATATTTAATTGAATAAGTTTAAATTAATGCAATTTAAATTAAACGTTGTCTAATTAATTCAAAAAAAAATGATGCAATAATTATTATTTTTTAATTATAAAAATATATAATTTGCATACAAATATATTATTTTATTAGCATAAATTTTGAGAATGTTATTTTTATTATTTTTTTAATTTAATTTGTGTTCATACAATTATACACAACTTAAAATATAAGAAAAAATTAAATAATACCATATTATTCATAAGTATAATCCATCCTATATAACAAAATATTTAATTAAAAAACTGTCATCAACCAATAAAAAAAATAAGTGAATTAGGTTTTTTCGAAGATGTACAGTTTACCACAGCGTACTTACCTTACCAACCTTGCTGAGACAGTGAGTGACTAGCTATTTCTATCAGTCGACTTCATTTATCAGCTCTAATTCTCAATCCCTTCCCCCTTTAAAACCCTTTAAATTTATCGTTCTTTTTGCAATTTGTGGTCTCAGAATCGGCTATGGCTACTCAAGGTCAAGTCATTACTTGCAAAGGTACTCTCTCCAATCCTTCTCCTTTTCTCGTGTTCCCTATTTCCCATTTCTCTAAATCTATTGTGTCCCAAATGGTCTCTAATTATATCTTATTTTCATTCGATTGGGTATTGGGAAGCGGCGGTGGCCTGGGAACCCAACAAACCCTTGGTTATCGAGGACATCCAGGTGGCTCCGCCTCAGGCCGGAGAGGTTCGCATCAAGATACTCTTCACTGCTCTCTGTCATACCGATGCTTATACTTGGGGTGGCAAGGTAATTAATAATCCTGTTCGATTAGTTTCATATCTCTGTCCAATTGTTGGGTGGGTAATTTTCGTATTTACCAGTTAGCTGATTGTTTGGCTTAGAACTATCTCCTTACTCCGTTTACCATATTATGTGGTGACTTGAGAGTTATGTTTTCTGTTTAGGGTACACTATTTAATTTATTTAGTAGGTGTTTGATCGAAAATGAGCTGCTCCCTTTATTGTGTAATCTCATTTGTTGTGATTTTTTATATGAGATGATTGACTATTGCAAATGAGGGCATTGAACAAATAGGAAAGGTAACAATCTTCCGGTTTAATGGTATTGCTATTGTTTAAAATACCCTTCGATTATTTATCGAACTTCATGGGGGTGTGTTTAATTGAGCTGTAATCAATTTTGGTTAGGAGTTGATAGGTGCTACTTGGTAGAGATATACTAGCTTTTTTTTCACTGTTATTGGATGTGTCCATGTGACTCTCATATTTCGTGTATCATGATTTTGTTCCATAATGTGAAATTCAAAACATGATGGTGCCCTTTTTTTGTAGGAAACAAGGTAATTGAATTCATAGCTGAGGATATAATATGTTGTGGGGAGGGACCTGGGGACAGAAATTTCCTGCCCTCATATAAGTTTTGTACTTTTAACACCTTCTTTGGTTTGCCTTGTAGGATCCTGAAGGTCTCTTTCCATGTGTTCTTGGTCATGAGGCTGCAGGGTATGCAAACTATATACTTTCATATTGTAACTCGTTTGCTTTGATATTTTTGATCTTATTATTGATGCTGAAGTGAAAAGCTACCTTAATTTGATGCAGGATTGTGGAGAGTGTTGGTGAAGGTGTGACTGAAGTTCAGCCAGGAGACCATGTCATCCCTTGTTATCAGGCAGAATGTCGAGAATGTAAGTTCTGTAAATCTGGGAAAACAAACCTATGTGGCAAGGTCCGTATTGCCACTGGTGCAGGAGTAATGATGAATGACCGCAAGAGTCGGTTCTCTATAAATGGAAAATCTATTTATCATTTCATGGGAACCTCAACGTTTAGCCAGTACACAGTTGTTCACGATGTTAGTGTTGCAAAGATAGATCCAAAAGCACCTCTTGAGAAAGTATGCCTTCTTGGATGTGGTGTTCCTACTGGTAATTGTTACTGCGCTAGTTAAGATATTTATAGCTTTGTTCATTTTGCTTCTGCAGTTGCTTATTAACCATGGAAAGTTAACTTGTTCCTCTTCTAGTAAAGCTGTTTAGTCTTTTAGCTCTAATCTTGTTAGAAGTTAGTAGTCACCAACTCTCCTAAAAGCTTAGCTTAAGCTTTTAGAAGAGTTGGTAATTAACAACTTTTAATATGATATCAAAACTTGAGGTCCTGTGTTCAAGGCCTAGCAACCCCAATTATTAAGTTGTAAGTGTTTGACATGTATAATGTATAGAGCCAACACTTGTAAGGGAGTGATGAATGTATGAAAGTATAATTGGCTCTCCTCCTAACAGCTTAAGCTTTTAGGAGAGTTGGTGACCAGCAATTTCTAACAGATCTCAATGAAAATTGTCGAATCAATATACACAATGACTTTAAATCTTTCTAATTTTATTGACCATCACTTTTTCTTATTTATAATTCTTGCATAATTTTCATAATTTGAACCTTAAACCCTTTGTCCCTGATCTCTCAAGATGTTAGCTATTCATGAAATTATTATTAATATTCTCTTTGTAGATTCTAGTTGTTTCATAAGGTTCTTTTAGTTAATACAATCATTCTTATGATGAGTCAAACCCATATGTTTGAGAAGTATATTTACTAAACTATTTAATTCGAAGTTCTAAATGAGAGGTATCAAATGTTATGATAGTTATTTTTCATTTTGTGTTCTTGTAAACATGAAATCATATAAAGCTTTCTACATGCATTTTACCTTAATTGATTGCAATGCATGTACGTCATCTTTAGGTTTAGGGGCTGTTTGGAACACAGCAAAAGTGGAGCCCGGGTCAATTGTTGCTGTTTTTGGCCTTGGGACTGTTGGTCTTGCAGTAAGTTTCTGTTTGAACATTTTTGTCATGTTCTTGTGTTGATTTCCTTAGCTATATGTTAATATTTTGAGCATAATTTGGTAGGTTGCTGAGGGGGCAAAAGCTGCTGGTGCTTCCCGAATAATTGGCATAGATATTGACAGCAATAAGTTCGCTAGAGGTACAACTTAAGGTTCTATCTTGGAGTTACCAAATGCATACTATTCACAGATTGGTAGTAATTTGTGATCAGAATGATACAAAACAATTTATCGACATCTTTTGAATTATTAAAATAAGGATAATAAAGATAAGAAATCTCACTGGCATATTTTTCTATTTGACTTCTGGTCGTTTTCAAAGGTTTTAAAGATTGAGTTACATTGCAAATCTTCTCTTGCAGCAAAGGAATTTGGAGTTACTGAGTTTGTGAATCCAAAAGACCATGAGAAACCAATTCAGCAGGTCATTGTTGATCTCACAGATGGTGGGGTAGACTATAGTTTTGAGTGCATCGGAAATGTCTCAGTTATGAGGGCTGCTCTAGAGTGCTGCCACAAGGTGTGCACCGCTTGAATAAATTGAATTAGTTGTGATCATATGGATCAGAGCTGATCTTAATTATTAAATCCACAGGGCTGGGGAACATCAGTTATTGTGGGTGTGGCTGCATCAGGGCAGGAGATATCCACTCGTCCTTTTCAGCTGGTGACTGGTCGTGTCTGGAAAGGAACAGCCTTCGGTGGCTTTAAGAGCCGTTCACAAGTTCCTTGGCTTGTAGACAAGTACATGAAGAAGGTATAAATTCTTGGTGAATACATTCCTTTCATGACAGGAGTAGAGATATTAACTTCTTTATCCTTTGTCTTGCAGGAGATCAAGGTCGATGAGTACATTACCCACAGTTTGACTCTTGCAGAGATTAACACGGCATTTGATCTTATGCACGAAGGAGGGTGCCTCAGGTGCGTGCTTGCAATGGATGTATAAAGTGCTTTAGGGTGGGCTGTTTGCAACTTACTATGGAACGGATTTATCTTTTACTTCTCTTGATTTATTTCCCTTGTGACAATGAAGATTGAATAACCTAAATGGTTTCGTGTATGCGTAGTACTTTTGAGTTTTGTCTTGTTGTTATATGGTTGCTGAATGCGAACTGCTCATAATTTGTATGTTGCTTGTGGTTATTTTTGTGCCCTTCCCTATCCAATCCATGGTAATTTAAAGGATTCAAATGGACAATTGTTCCCAAAAAAATAAAAAAAGAGTCTAAGAATTTGGATTAAACGTTCAAAGGTAATGCTTTATGGGATTCTTGTTCATTTGTTTTGCATATGTTGAAGTTGTGGGGATGAAATGGCGTGGTTTGGAAATTTTTTTACATACCACCAGCCTATTACCAGATGGTATGCTAGCCAATAACGTTCAATCAAAGTTGTATAAGAGCTGCCAAATGAGTCGACTTTTCAGAACACTGTTGGATTTGATTGGCTAGTCATACCACGTGGCACATGCTGGTGGTATGTAACTCGGTGGAGGACCACGAAGGCAATACTGCAAGTCAATATCAGTTCTCTAACCGTTACAGAGCTGTCATTTTCGCCTCACCACTTGACCGACTCTTATTCAAATAATTATTTAATTAATTAATACGACCTTAAAATTTATCATAACGTCTCAACATGGAACGAGAATTTTTACTAGTGTATAAAAATTATGAATATATTAAAAGAAAGATAGGTATAAATTAGAGGTTGAATGTGAGTGGAAAAAAAATGTTAAAATTTAAAAGATAAGGATAAAAGAATTTGAGTTTATTTTTTTTTTAAATAAACTCAATTTTTAATACATCTATTCTATAGAAAAAAATTTCACAAGAAACAGTGTGACATATTACACCATGTTAAATAGCATCTATTTCATTTATGTCAGGTTTTTTTTTTTAAAGGAAAAAATCTCTCTAACATTTATTGTATTTATGTCAAGATTTAAAAATAAAAAATAAAAAATCTTTCTACAGTCGTGCTATTTTGGAGGGAAAAAATGTGCGTCACGCCAAAAACGTGAATTATTTTGGTTCCAAGTTTTCTCACCTCAAGTTGTCACCTAGATAACCTACTTGATAATACAAGTAAATTACTTATAGTTAGTTGTAAATTTAAGATATAAAATAGTCATATATGTGTAAAGATTCTTTTGACGATAACTTCAAATAATATATTAGCACTCTCAATATTCCGAGTGAACGAAAAAAAGCAAACATTATTATATTTTCCTCTAAAAAGCTATTTTTTGTTATAAAAAAAAAAAGTTGTCGCCTATTTAAAATGTAGGACGAATTTCGCTGGGTGTTTATAGAGCCATTATCATTTTAAATGTGTGTTATGAGATTTATTAAATTTCGAGTCTGACATCGATTTTTTAAGTCGACAAGTGCTTGGTTTCCAATTACATTTTATTTTATTATAAGTTTATCGTTGTTTAATGAATACTATTTTATTTGACATAGTATTTGAGAATGAGATTATTTAGGCATGAAATCAGAACACGAGTACGATGGGGAAGCATTTTGGTCTCTTTTGTTTCTTATTTTATTCTACGCAAAAGGGGCAAATTAGTCTTTTTTTGTTATAAAAGAAGAAGAAGAAGAAGAAGAAGAAGAAGAAGAAGAAGATACGAATGGAGCAACGAAAAGTAACCTTACTTCACACGTGGAACAAAAGTGAGGCAAAACACAGAGAAGCAGGGATAAAGCAAACCTTATTTCACGTGTGAAAAATTCATTCTAAATATCGAGGGAAAAGAGAAAATGAAGCTTATAATATAATCCCTCTATACAGCCTAACCAAACTACAAGTCAAGTCTACAACACAACCACTTTGTACACTTCATAATGACTATGCACTACCAAAGTTCATCAATGTGGGAAATACTTATTTTTTCCCTAGCAAAGGATGTGTTAGCCAGTTTCACCTCTTCAAGGGAATCAGAGTGAGTTTATCTTGCAAGCTCATCGTCTTTTACAAGAAGCACTACATTGAAAATCTACTTCGTATGCATGAGACCATTCAAGGAGGTCTCAAAATCAAATAAAAGCATACCTGTCTCAATAGGAACAGATTGATTAGATGAAACATTCGGTATCGGTGGCAGAGAGCCATTTAAAAAGTGGTCATCCAGAAGCCACTTCTCAAATTCCTGAATAGAAGTCTCATTTGTATAATCCGTACTTTGAAGTTGAGAATGTTCATTTGGAAGCAGTTGTTGATTGCTTCGAGTGTTGTCATTTACCAAATTTTGTTCAGAATCTATATATCCATCCACCAAATTTGCACCATGATTATTATCTTGACTAAAACTATGGCTCTCATTTTCACTTTGATTTCCACACTGAAATATAGTTTGACCGTTGTTTTGAAATTGGTTTGCCTGCTGATAGAAACTTTGGCTATGATTCAATGATGAAGGAGGCATATGGTCACCATATGTTTGGGCCTTGGGGAGAGGAGCACTTGCCAAGTTGGACATGGGAGAGCTTTGAGGCATGCTATTGCTAAAATTCTCCCACCTGATGGTTAGGTCATTTGAACCTTGATTTGTAGCATACTGTGAGGTGTCTGCAGAAACAGTACTGTAGTTCAAAGAACTATATGAGGACTGCTTTGCTGGAAAGGAAGCCCCAGTAGTTCCTGGTCTTTTAACCATTGGAAGATAAGGGGCAAATCGAGGACCTAAATTACTAACATGTTCACCTTTGCTCCCCTGGACGTTAACAATACGTGAACCAAGTGAATGCCGGGGAACTGAGCGCAGTGGGAACCTATTCCTGCCCAAACCATATCCTGACTGTTGGCTTCTACCCTGGTTGACGATATTTGATACTGGAAAATTGGCTGAGGAAGAACAAGGGCGAATAGTAGCAGGCCTAGGGAATTGATTATGTGGTCTTGAATCAGATGACAAGCGAATAATCAACGGTCGAACTTGGTTAGACTGAGGCGCAGCCACAGCTGGACAAGTACCCGGAAATTTTGAAGATTGTAAAGGAACATTTTTCACCAACTTCAAGTTTTTCCTCTGAATTTCCCAAGTCTCTTCTTTATCAGTGGCATGACAGTGATCACTGCAGGAGACACCGGCGCCCCAATGTAAACAGGGTGCTTGTAGGTCACAAACATAACAGTGACACTGCATCTCAGTAGGACAAGGTTCAGTGTGTTTGCAACCAAACTATATGAAAACTAAAACATGTCTTAAATTATTTAGCCAGGTTAGAGTAGCAATGTTACCAAGTGACAATGTGTCTGATGTGGAGTAGTACGGAAAGGAAATGTAGCACATAGATGTCGAGGATGAGGAAAGTCTCTGCATGCAACCTGCAAACTCCAATAATAGATATGGCATCAGAACAAGGCCACAAAAATTTCCAGTAAAATGAAAGATACTGAATTAATACAAGGTAATTAGTCATAGAGTTGAATAATTGGTTAAAAAAAGTAGTGCATTTAAAATTAATATCATATCCAGCAAACAGACTCCCCCCACAAGGTAACCTGATACCTTGAGAAGTCCACTTTAAGAATGTTCAAAATCTCAGCTATAGTTCCACTTATTGTGGAATTCCAATATCACTAACCCCAAAACCCAACATACAACTGAAAGTGAAAATGAGAAAAAGTTAGAAAGGTTGTACATTTTCTACAGTTCCAAATTAATATACGCAGCATTTTAGCATTTGAGTATTATGTCTTCCATGCACTTCAATTCAGGTTTTCACCGTTGCCCATACCTTCTAGATAATAATCATAATTAGCAGTCAATTTCAAACTTTGATCCTGCTCCATGCTAAACGGAGGTTAATCAAATCCGGCCATACCAACTGGCCCAAAGTCCGTATTGTTTTTCATCTTATCCTTAGCAAGGACAAGTCCTGCAAGAATTTCTATGAGGCACAATGGAAAAACGAAGAAAAAACATGATCCATAGTATCCTTTATATCATCCACAGTCCAAACTCACTTGTCACATAATTCAGACAACGGTATTGGCCACCTTCTTAACTCCACAAGAAACCAGCCACTTAACAAAAAATGATAGCAAGACTACATAAATTAATGCCAAGTCATATGCTAGCACTTGTTTATATATTAATTTCTTAAATTTCCAGGCAACCTAGGCGGGTAACCTTATTGACCCAAAATGAACAATTTTATATCTGTTGCTTTTGTTTTTCATCCCCAAACTTAATCATTAGCTCTCGAACCAAGCAACATAAACAAACAAAGGCATAGACTAGTGTGCTTTTTGAGTAACCTCATAAAAGTCGTAGCTCAGTTAAGCAAAGTTTTATATTCAATTAGCAACCCATGTAGAAATAAAAGGCAGCACTGAATTTATTATTGATCGATTTACAGATCAGCCAAATTAGGAAGAAAATATACTAAATTAAAACCAAAATTAATTGCACAGAGTGAGATAAATTTATTGATACACACACCTGACCTTTTTCCCCAACAATAAGGACCTCGTCCGAGCAATTTTCCGCCTCATCTACGGCCTTAACAGACTTGTCCGGGTCACAATCCAAAACCACACAGTCATCGTCCGGCTCTCTCACCATCGGTTTGGCAGACTTGGGCCTTCGCCTAGGGTTGACCTCACTCACCACCACAACCTCATCAGAATCGTCCTCTGTGCTCAGTAGCTCCGATAACCAATCAAAATCGTCGGATATAGGCTCAACCCAAATAGGTTCTTCATCAGAGCTAATATCTAACACTACTGGCCCTTGATCCATATCCTCCAAAATCATAAACTGATTAGGGTTCTTCTTCAGAAAAATCGACAAAAAATTCCCCAAATATTGGGTTTTATTGAAAACTTGAGCATAAGATTCACGGTTTAAAAAAGAAGGAAGAAATTAATATGGGAAGCCATTATTAAAATCAAGAAATACCAATCATCGTACAACAAGAAAGAATAAGCAGGAAATATCTTAAAGAAATATGGATGATGGTATTCCAAAAGTCTAAGGCTTGAAGCGGTTTCGCCAGTCATGGATAACTGGAGATGTTAAGGGCTTTTTTACGATGGTAGACTCTTGATTCTTGAAGACGACCTAGTAATCGGAAAGCCAGGGAGCTTAGTGAGGATAAGAGTGGCCAAAAAGGGACTACAATGCTTTCTCGAATACTCCATGGATAGTGTTTATTGTATTATTGGTTTATTTCAAATTTTTGGCATGATAAATTTGATTATTAGTGTGAGTTGTTTTCTCTATATTAAAAAAAAAAAAAGAAGGCCTTTAGAGCTCCTTTCTATTTTAAATTTAATTATTGGAAAAAATAAAAATGCTCTTATTAGTAGTCTTATGTTTTTTATTCTTCCCTTTTTCTTCAAGCCAACAGTGGTCATTTTATTTTGCCGACTAAATAATTTTAAAAAAAATTATAAAATTAACGCCACTATATTTATAATAATAATAAAAATATTTTTAATATTAATTTATAATTTTTTAATTTAAAATATAATGTTATTTTTGTTGTTATATATTTTAAAAATATTATTTTAAATAATTAATTTTTTATTGATAAGTTTATTAGGTGATTGATAATATATGCATTTTGATTTTTTTTTTTTTTTGTTTCTAAGATTCATTTGTTGTTCTCAACAAAATACAAAAATCTATTGTTTTTAGGAAATTGCGTAGAAGTTGAAAACATTTGACATTTTTTACACTTGTTTATTGTAATATTATTTATGTTACAATTCAGTAGCAAAAAAAAAAAAAAAATTATGTTACAATTTGATTACATGGGATGATGTCATTTATATTGAACTTATTTACATATTTTCAAGAATTATAATTTTTTTTTTACGTTTTACCTTTTAAGAATCAAATGACTTTGGGTGCATGTTAAATAATATTGCCTAAAGTACTCATTCATAAAAGAAATTGATTAAAAAAATTAAATTTAAAAGGTAAAAGAATAAATTATAAAAAATATAAAGAAAATTAAAGTATAAATAAATAAATAAACTAAAATGAATATTTAAAATTTTAAGAATATTTATGTAATAGTAGTTAATAATATGTATCTTATATATAAATTAATTAATTTATTTTAGTTTTTATTTTTAGTTAATTTATACAAAATATTTAAAATAGATATGAAATTAATGTTTTCATACTTTCAAATTAATTGTAAAAGTAAAATAATATTTAGAGTTATTATTAGTTGTAATAATATGATTAGAATTTTAATTAGATGTGATATTTATTTTATTATTATATTTAAAGTCTTTATTTAATATGATAATGATAAGAGGTTTTAAAAAGAATAACTAATATTAATAATTTAAAATATATGAATAATTTTATCTATAAAAAAATATTAGACGTGATTTATAATTTTTTATATTTCAAAATAATCTTTCTTTCTTTGGTGGGCCGAATTGAGCGTTCTTTGACGCATCTACAGCCCGAGTCTTATAAGAAAGTATAACAAATCATTATAAATATGGATCAAAGTAAAGTAAAGCCCAATATAGATATTATGGTGGACAGTGTTTTTTCTTATATGGTATTTCAATTTTGCAGTTCCTCTGCTTTCGTTAGTGGCTGATAATGGGTCATCGTCTCATCCACAGTGTAATTTTTTTTTCTTTTTAGAATAAACTATCGTTTATTTAAATTGTTAGAATTTTTTCGTTCACAATTCACACACTGGAATATTGCAAGTTTTTTTTTTTTATAAGGAATACATTTCATGACTCTTGACTCAAATTGAAATTTAAACGTCCAAATAAAATGCTTAAAAAAAAAGTTCAAATAAAATGATAAGAAATACTACTGCTGCTGAGAATTAGAAATACTTGTTGGTTGGTTGTAAATAACTTTTTTCTTTGTTACTTACAGGATTTGAAGGGCAAAAATAGCGCAACAAGTACACATACATTATCCCATAACTAGGTAGTCCATTTAGTTATCATTGTACGTAAAATCGTCCAATGGATCATTGTACGTAAAATCGTGTTGGACAGTAGAACCTCGGTTTGAAGTTTAGAACTTACGTCCTAATATTAAGTCTTAACACGACTTTAAATACTCTTGTAATTGATAAATCTCAACCCAATTTCAATGATTTAGATAGCAGTAGTTATAACTCAAAAGAAGTTTATTAAAAAAAAAAAAAATACATATACATTATAGAATTAATAATTAGTCGCAGTGACACCTTATTTTAGAACTTGTAAAATACTATTTAAAGCTGGAGGATGAAAAGGGCACATTGAAGGCATGAACCATAAACATGTATAAGCATATCAAGAATACAAGATCATTGTCTTTGTCACAATATTAATTATTTCAGATTCAGATAGAGGCAGTTGAGGAATAATGGTATGTATGTCTGACTCTAACTGGTCCACACATCTGATATATATATATATATATATATATATATAGTCTCATACCCAATAAAATGAGATAAGACGACATGTTTTATGGTACCCAAGAAATTAAGACCCACCATTTAACATGATAGGTAGCCTTTACATTTATATTTCATTTTTGCTCACGTATACTTCTTTTAGTTACTATATATCCTATACTAGTTTAAAACTAAAAGCAATCCTAATAATATATCATTATTGTTTTTCTAGATAAATCTTTGGCTTTACTTTCTTAATTAAACAAACTATTTTTTTTTTTTTTAACTCAAACGATATGGTACCATCTTTTATTAATAATTCAACACCCAATAAGTTGAGGAAACAATACAAAACTAGAATCAAAGCAATACAATTCAAAAGCATAAGAAAACCAAATAGACTAGTCATTAATGTTCAAATAGCAAAATGCTAGGAAGCATTAACAAAAGCTTGATCGCATTTCAACAAATCTCTATTATTCCTAGCTTTCCAAATTCTCTTAATACCAACATCAAAAGAAGTCAAAATTATCCACACTATCATTGCCTTTAGCCTAATTTATAATCATTGCAAAGCCAAACTCATTAGCATGGAATTGAGGAATAAGACTCTCCCTCACAAATTTAGTATTGTCGATCACAAGCAAATAAGACATGAATCAAGAATTCATACAAGCGGGAAGGGATCATTTACCATACAAGCTTGTCTTCTTAGTGCATCGTTCTCTCACTGGCAAAAGTGGGGCACTTTAAGCTTCAATAGTAACTTTCACACAGGAGGAGTTGTTTGGAAAAATGGGTTTGAGGTATTACATATATGTGTGAAAGAAAAATGAAAATGAAATAAATGAGGAAAAAGGAACATACTTTTTTGTCTTCTCGTTGAGAGAAAGAAACGGCTGCATTTAATTCATGTTTATCAATTCATTGAGTTTTGTCTGTTCATGATTAATTCAATTTCAAAAGCAAATTGTTGTTGCCCCAATTTTCAACCTCTACATGAATGAGATATTTTTATTCTCTCTTTATAAATATAGCTTTGAGAAGCCTTAGAGAAGGAGAGGAAGAAATTACAACACCTCCATATCCAAAATATCCTTATAAGAAATTTTTTCTAGCAATAAAAAATTTATACTTAAAGAGCTATGTTTTAGTGTAATAGAGTCCGGTTATAAAACAATTTATCAGAGCAATTTTTGTTGGAATTCATCAATTGTTATTGATAATTATATCTTGTGAGGTATTTTTTTTTCTTAAAGAAACCGAGTAATATGAGCTCATCTTCTCTCATAATTTTTTGATTTATAATAATTTTTATTATTATAATTTACAATTTTATATTTTGTAATTTCTTCATGTTAATTTATATATACAAAGTGCAATTCATGTTAGTCCACTAATATTTTTTCTTACACTAGTATCCTCTAATAAATCACCATCATCAACAACACCAAAGCTAATTAAAGAAACTATTAGAGAAGGGAAGAAAAATGATGATATATTTGATCCTACTTTCTATATTTTTAGAGAAATGCACCTATGTATTGGCTACTAGGTGTATCTTTGCGTTAACTTTAATTAAATTTTGCTTAATTTTATAAAAAAGTAAACAATTATACTAAATAGTAAATATATTCACATAATGATGGCACGCATAGACTAAATTAAAACACAAGTATATAAAATAAATATAAAACAATATTATCAAAAATGGATCAGCTATTTAAGTCACCTTATTTATACCATTAAAATATTTTGATCCTATAACTTACGCAAAAAATACATAATTTATTTAATTTTTAAAATTAAGACATTTTAATTACATAATGTCTAACATATTATATAATTAAAATTTCACTAACTTTTTAATTTAAAAATAACTTATGTTTCTTTGTAAAAGTCGAGTACTTAAAAATATTCAATTGATATAAATAAATAAATTTTTAGGATAATTCTTTCCCATTTACATAACATAAATAAAAAAATACAATTGTAAACAAAAATAAATATAACTTTTTGAAATAAATAAGAAATATAACTTTTTGAAATAATCTTAAAGGTCAAGCTTTTATTTATTTATTTTTTTTTTGTCAGAAAAAAATTTCATTGAAATCTTTGGATCATCAAAAATTTAAATTTTTTACCATTTATTGGAGTGCTTAAAGCAGTGTTTAGGCTCGAAATTGAGACACTAGTCCCAAGTTTCAAACTCGCGTTTCAGCTATCTAACTGGACTACGATTTTACGTACAGTACCCAACCAACTGAACTACCAACTTATGGTCAAGCTTTTATTTATGAGATCTTAAATTTGTTTACAATTGTACTTTTTTATTTATGTTATTTAAATAGGAAAAAATTATCTTAAAAATTTATTTATTTATATCAATAGAATATTATCGAATATTTAAAAATATTCGATAATATTTCATTAATATAAATAAATAAATTTTTAGGATAATTTTTTATTATTTAAATAACATAAATAAAAAAGTACAATTGTAAACAAACAAAATTAAGAAAGATAATTTTTTGAAAGAATCTTAAAGGTCAAGCTGTTATTTATGAGACCTTAATTTGTAATGGTTAAACGTAGACTAATAAATACCGACCGTAAATAGTTTAATTAATAATGATTATATGTATAGAATTATGAATTTAAGGGATAAAAAAATTATAATTATGTATAAAATTATTTTTGACGATAATTTTAAAAGTTAACTATTATGAATATTTTTAAAATAAAATATTAATTTAAATAAATAAAAATAAGCGTTTATTATCCCATCGTCACCTTATAAGCTTTTTTCTATTAAAAAAAAAACGAAGACTAATAAATGTACACCTATTATAACATCATTCATTTATAAAAATATTTGCATTTTGTCTATACTTGAAATTATAAATTTATAAATCACATGAACTGGATTATAAAGAATTTAAGGTTGAAAGGCACGTTAAATTTATTAATTATAATTAAAGCGAAAAAAATTTATTAAATTTTAGATATAATATTAAAAATTTAATAATTATTAAAAAAATATTAAAAATTTATAAAATTGTTAGAAATTTATCTACATGATATACAATAAATAGAGTTACGTTGATAAAATAATGACAATTTTATAAATTTTGAAATTTTAGCGCTCTTTATAATATTTATTAAATTTTTAATACCCAATTCAAAAATAAGTAGACTTTTATACACTTTATTAATAGATTTAAGATACCATTTTTCCAAAATTTTAATATATTTTGACAAGAAAATTGTATTAAAATTATGTGTGACGAAAATAAATTTATATCATCATGCATCACAAAATAACTATTTGTTTATTAATGATGCATGATTATTTTAATATTTTATATTTTAATTGTATATTTAATTTATTTTTGATATTTTATTTATTGTATATAGTTGAGAAGGATCAAATTTAATAAAAATAAGTGATCAGTAAATATAAATTTTATCAAATGATTAAATTAGCTCAAATTTTCATGAAAGTTGTGCTTTTAAAGCGTTTTCCTTTTTGTTAAGTTAAATGTTTTTTACAAGTTCAAAAAGGGTAGGGCAAGCTGCAGCATGTGCAATTGCAACCTCGGCGGACTTTCACAAAGACCTGAATTTTTTTCCCTTCTTGAGCAAATTGTTAAAGCTTCACTTCAATTTTAATTATTTTTAATTCATTATAATTACGGAATTTTCTCTTACAAGTTACAAATTTGCCTATTATACAATTTTTTTTTAATGTTTTGTTTCGTGCGTTCCACACCCATGAGTTGGATTTGAGAATATAATATCCAACGATATTTAGCTTGTAATATGATTTTATTTAGGACTAAATTAAATTGTATTTTTTAAATTAAATAACTTAAAATATCAAATATTTTTTTAACAGGAAAAAAGACTCTTTCAGAGGGAGACAAGATAAAGTCCTTTTTTTCTTATTTCATCCAAGTTGCTTATATTTGAGAATACTCACAGTAAATCAGCACTTAAAGCTGTTGTTAGTGGGCCTTAGTAACTACTACTTGCTTTTTCGCTTGTCAAATTCATGACATTGTGCACAGAGACGAAACAATGTGAGAGACTGCAGTTCCGACAATTTTTTTTACAAAAAATTAATTGCAAGTATATTTTTAATATTAAATAAATATTTTATTTGTAGTAATATATTGTATCTAATTTGTATGTACATATTTTGATATATATTAACAATGTTTAACAAATACGGATATAAAAATAACATAAATTGTAAATAAAGTAATTAAATATATATATTTTTTTCATGTATTTGATAACTATTAGTAATAAAAATAAAATTATAATCGTATACTATGTAACAATTCTTGTTAAATGTGATAATCCAAAAAAATTTAAAATATTTAACTTTATATTTAACATTATAAAAATAAAATTAAAAAAAATAAGTATCTAATAAGCTTCAAATTAAAGATTTTAAGTTTATGTTTATCATATTTTAATATGTTAACTCTATATTTTAAGTTTAAGTATATAATGTGTCAACTCTATATTTTTTTAGTGCTAATTGTATATCTCTATTATAATATGACATAAAAAATTTAGTATTTGATTGAGTATAGTTTACTATAATTCTTACTAATTTTCTATTTTGTATTCAAAAAAAATTTTACCCCCCTAAAAATTTTCTAACTCTGCCTCTAATTGTGCATGTAATTCAGTTGCATTATTAACTAGACTATCTCATTGTAAGCTAAAATATAGAAGATTTGAAACCACCCAATATATATAGCATGCTAATTATACATTGTTGAATTAATTGTAAAATAATATGTTAGCATATACGTAAAAAAAAAATATATATATATATATATATATTTTTATAACTGATATAATATTTAAAAATAATTCAATTATATATATACTATTTAGAATTCAAACTCAATATCGAACCTAATTTTTTAAATTTAAAAATAAATTGTCAATTGTATACACACAAATTTACATGAAGACTAGTTTAAATAGAGCTTATAACAAAAATGCTTGATCTTAATATCAATCAAATTTTGAGAAACTATATATTATATATGCATTAATTTTAGGTATGTATCTAGTGATATATTTATTATTTAGATATAAAATTAAGATATAAGATAAATAAATAATTATAAATTATTTTTATTAATTAAATTATATCACTTGAATTATGACCAATTATATATCACATTTATTATTTTATCTCTCGCAATTTTCATTTTTTTAGGAATACTTTTAACAAATGAATTAAATAAATTCAAATTTTGTAAAGATGAATAAACAGGTTTATATAAAAAAGACGCTATAAGGATTCTAAAATAAGCTATACTGACTAAAAAAATAGTATTTGAAAAAAATTCAAAAGAATCCTAAATGTAATATATAGAATAAAAAAAAAATTTGTAAAATTATTAAGCATAATCTAATGGTTTAAGTCAAGTATGACCAGATCGGTTCATTCGAAGCCGGCTGGAGGATTACTTTACATAGGGCACAATTTTCAAACGCAGCGTTATTAGCTGACCAATTTTAGTATAGTGTCGTGTTAATGCATAAAGGTGTTCAGATCTGCTTAGATCTTTCAACTCAAAACTTCAGCGACAAAAGCGATTGTCTCAGAAGAGCGGGGTCCACTTTGTATGATAAGGTTCATGAGGTCATAGGATCGAAATGTTGGGGAGGGAGGGGGGTTTTACGTACTCGACACGTCCAGTTGAAAGTCAAAACACTTTCTCGTTATTGGAAGTTTTACGTCCATTTTAGGATTTTTTTTTTCTCACTACGTCCTTATTGCAATTTTGTTTATCATTAATTTATTGGGTTCCGGCAATTCCCAAATATCTAATTAGGGCTCTTAGGTTTGTATTTTTTTTAATACATTATCCACTCACATGTTCGTCTACATAAAATAAAAAAAAAAAAGATTAAAATTCGTTAAAAATTATATAAATTCTATAATTCTTCAAAAATATACTTTAGTATTTTATCTTTTAAGATATATTTTTAATTTTTTAAAAAATACATTTTAATTATTTATTTTTAAGTTATATTATTAAGGTCTTGTAATTTATCAAAAATTCTAACCAAATCTAAATATTTTTTTAAGATAAATTTAAAATTTTAAAAAATAAAATTAAAATTTTAATCATTTAATCTTCTCCATTTTTTAATTAATTTTAATTTTTTTTACTTGTATTATTTTAAAAATTAATTTTTTACTATTTATATAAAAAATTACTTTTTGTATTTTATTTTTCAAAATTTTAAATTTATCCTTAAAAAAAAATTTATTTAAATTTTATTGATACTTATGAAGAATTACAAAGTAATAAGGGTATACCATAAAAGATAGAAAATTAAAATGTATATTTTAAAAAATTACAAAACCTTAAGAGTATACCTTAAAAAATATATAATTAAAATATATATTTTAAAAAATAAAAAAACTTGTAAAAATCTTAATCTATTAAAATTTATGTCCTTAACTTGCCTGCTCAGATTAAATATTATCACATTTAAAGATTATTGACCTTGTACGAAAATAAAAGATTTGGAATAAAAAAGATAGTGTGCACTGTGCAAACTCAAAGAGAGAAAATAGAAAAAACTTACATTATGAAAAAGTTCAGAGGTGTTACGGAATTTTTTTTCTTTTTTCAATCATACAATCAGATCAGAGGTGTTAAGGGATTGAAACAAAGGTTTCTCACTGATGGGCTAAGTGATATTATCTAAAATTGGAGGAGGTAGTTGATATATTTTTTGATAAACGAGGAGGTATTTGATATATTATTATTGTTTGGATTTTAGCCGACTTCTTGTTCAAAAGCATATTTCACCCTCCATATTTCCTTCTCTTATGTCTAACCTCCATTATTTCTCCAATCCCCATTCTATATTTAGCAATTATTTTCTCTCTCCATTTCTCCAATCTTCTTCCTTTCTTTTTGCAGCATTCTAATTTCTATGAAACTAAAAACAGGTATTCCCTTTTCTCAAACCCCTTCGACCCTTTCTGATTTTTTGGCTTTCTTATTCTTTTTTAATGTTTAATTAATGTATTTGAATTTCTTGCATTTAATTTTTTTATGCAGTTATTGAATCCCAGTGATCTTTTTCATCTCCTTTTTCTGTTACGATTCATGAAATCTTTCCGAATCTGAAATACATGAGAGCCATAAATGTCTGATTCGGCTCTCTAATTTTCTGCATTATTATTATTACTACAATTATCAATAAGCTTCAAATGACAATTTTTTTTCAATTCATACATTGTTTTTCATTCTTTTGTAATCAGGATGTCCATAATATGCATTGCAAAGTTTCAAATTTCATGCAAGTGGTGAAGTATACGTGATAAAGAGAGAAACTTTATGGTTTTTTGAGCGTATTGGATAGTATTTATGATCTGGGTAGTTATGAAATCGAAGATCAAATGCGTTTAAGAAGGAATCAATTTGAAATGAGGTGGTTTCTGCATCTGGGTTTGTTGCATTAGGCTGATACATTATAAAACAGGGCAAAAATCAGTGAAGTGGTTTGATTATTATGTTAGCTCCCGGCTTAATTCACGCTACTTGAGATTTGGTTCAATGAGGAGTTACAAGATGAGCTGAAAGTTGAAAAAATGAGTATTAAATTTGAAGAGGGCGATGAAGACCCAAATCCATTGTGGGTTTTACAACAAATATCAGAGGAGGCATTTAGAGTGGCTGGTGAAGCTTTGCGAGATGTGTACGCAGGAAATTCGAGCTTCCCACCATTGGGACCTGAACATAGACGGACCCGAAGTGAAGTTGTGACGACGGGACCTAGGCGTAATAGTAGTTTTCATAGAATGAAAACTCAGATGCAAAAGGCTTGGAGATGGGGTAGTAATTCAAGGAATGAAAGTTGCCGTTCTAGTTTCAATCCCGAGGTCTTAGCCAATCAGAAACGCCAGTGGTATCAGCTTCACTCCAAAGCTCTGGTATTCTATTTTTTTGTTTATGTTTATGTTTATGTTTATTTATTTATTTTTTTCTTTTTACTTTTTTTTTTCTTTTTCAGTTTCATAGTTCTACGCCTCTGTTGACTTTTTTTTTTCAACAAGATTGATGAATTGTCCTAAACCAAAAGATTAGGCCTTTTGATCTCTACTTTACTTTTAACTCAGTCTTCTGGTTTGAATTATCCTTTTCAGCCCTCACTCTGGCTTATTAACAAATATCAATTTTGATCTTGTAAAAAAGCTCTCTGTTTCAGTTTCTCTAATAACCAATTCTTCCTTCTTCTTCTTTCATCTTTTTTCTGTTTTTTTTTTTTCAGTTAAATGAGCGCGTTTTTCTTTTTCTTTCTTTCCCCTTACCATATAGCATATTTCCAATATTTCATATGATCGGTTTGATGTTTAATATTGGATTCATTCTCGATTGTTTTTGGAAATTAGACACTACCTGTTTATGTGTTAAGCTGTGGCTATGATCTCTATAATTGACATAGTTTATGTTAGTCAACCTGTTAAAAGTATTATCCAACATTACTTAAGTATGATACTAATGTAAGGTTTATAAACAATCATGAGACTAAGTTACCTTAAAGGTTAACCTTTTAAGGAGTGAATATCTCATGTTGCTTATACACTATACAAGATTTACACAACATTGATAAGGTGCAAGGTGTATGATAAAAACTTTAAAGAGTCCATACAAATTGTTTAAACTCACTCCTTCATGTAGCTTTCTTCCTGACTCAGATCAGAAGCTACAGAGGCAGAGGGCTCCTGCAGCTGAAAGTTGGTCTGGAGTCCACTGCTTCTGTTTGGTGCCTGCAATTTACATATATATCCCAATTTTGCTTATCCTTAAAATGGGGATAAGTAATTTTTTTTTTAGTTCGTCTTTTTTCTTTTATGCCTTGATAGGTATTCTACTTTAGTTTATGTTTAGGCTCTCTCTGTCTTGTATCAAGATATGCTGAAGAATATATGTTTCATGCCGATTAAAGTAAACTATGGAAGGGATCATTATTATTTTAGGATCATACAAAGTACAAGGAGCCAACATCGCTTTTTGAGCACTTTGTTATTGCGGGACTTCATCCAATTGCTAACCTTGATCTTGTGGAGAATGCTTTCGCTAAAAGAAAGAAATGGGAGATGGAGATGGCAAAATCAAATATAATTGACTTTAAGTTGATGCAACATCGGGGTCCTTCAAATCCAACTCTTGAACCTCAGGTTGACTTCTTAGTTCTTACCTACATCAATCCTCTATCATTATTACCAACTGTTCTGTTCTTTGCTTACCTTTGGTTTTGCAGATACTTTTCAAATATCCTCCTGGAAAGAAGCTGGCAATGCGTTCCAAGGATTTAGCTGCCTTTTGTTTTCCTGACGGTGTTAAGGTTTGTATTTCTGATCCTCTTAGATGCTATATATCACGTTTTCCAAATTTGTGCTTGAGAATTTTTTGATGTCTTAATCTGATCCACCCTGGAAGATAAGCAGTTGTTTGCTTCATTTGACCATTTAAATTATATTGTCTAATAGATTTTCCTTTTGCATTACATGCAGTTTCATGATATGAGGTGTAGGATAAATCAATATTATGCCAATAAGTTTAGTGTAGAGGCTGATTTTTTTAGCCATTTATTGTGCCCTGTCAGTCATTCATTGGTACTAATGGAGTGTATGCAATACAGAATTTTGTTTGTTTAAATGGCTTGTCATTTGAAGTCTTAGATTTATAATATTACTATAAAAAAAATTCCTCTCAGTACCCTTTTATGTCATCCACCCCTTAATATTTAACTTTTGTTCATTCATTTTCTGTGGCTCACTGCTAAATTCATCTTTGTTATAATGCAGGCACGTTTATTGGAGAGAACCCCTTCACTTAGTGATCTGAATGAACTTGTTTATGGGCAGGTATGCCAAAACCAGTTTCTCACTTGTCTCATTAGAATCATTTCACAAGGACTTATTGTTTGTTGGTAACAGTGTTGTCTGAGGTTGTAAATATCAGAAGTTGCTCATTTATTTTTCAGCAACTTAGCTGATCGATCGACCATCTTTTTGACAATACTACTCTCTATGTTGCCAGAAAGGTCTATAAAGTTTTCATTTATGCAATTGATAAGGAAATAGTCGTATTATTTCGGCTCTGAATGATTTATTTATTCCTTATTATTATCATAGTTATATGCATGGTTTGATTTTCATTGGAGTGTAGCCAGTTTATCATGGAACTTCGTGTTTTATTTTCGATACACCGTAGTTAACTATGCCCCTCTTCCCTAACCTCCGACTATCCAAAAAAATAATATTTTCTTTTCTGCAAATTTTTCAGGAGCATCTGGGTAGAGATGATCATTCTTTTGTGTTTTCACTCAAGGTAATTAAATTTTTGAGTAGTAGTATATAGGCAGGTTTTCAATAGATACATGCAAGTTGTTTTCTAAAATGTTATGTTTGCTTTTTCATCAGGTGGCAGATAATGCAACTCTTTATGGTGTTTGTTTACATGTGTCTGAAATTGTTCAGAGGCCTCCAGCTATCTTAGGTTCCACATCACCTCTTCATAATTCATCTGAAGGGTGCAGCCGTTTTTTGGTTTCTGCACCTCGTTGTTACTGTGTGCTAACAAGAGTTCCTTTCTTTCAATTACACTATGAGATGCTGAATAGGTAGGCTCTCATTTCAATCATTTCTTTTAGTTTTTCAAAATGCTAAGGTTCTTTATGATTTACCTGAATTACTATGTATGCAGTATCATTGCACAGGAGCGTCTGAATCGGATAACACAATTTGTTAGCGAAATGTCTCTTACTGATTATGTTTCATCAACTTCCAAAATAAATGATCAAAAGCATGTGAATGATGAATCCCCTGAGAGAGAATGTAGCTTTGATTGGATGGTTTCTGCAATACCTGTGGACAATGCAATAGCCCTTACAGCTGCTGCTGCAGGAATTGTACCTGACGATGAGATATCTCAATCTCCACCAAAGACATGGGAACCTGATTCTCCTGAAAGTCTTGTTGCTAGTGAGACTTCAGATGCTAGTCAATCTAGGGATTTCGTTAAGGATGGTAGAAAAAGTTTACAATACTCTGATGACTATGCTTGTGATACCTTAGAAACACACACAGATACTATGGAAAAATTAAATGGAAATCAAGAAAATGGCCTTGCTTCTCCAGAGGTTCGCACATCTTTTTCCTCCAGAGTACGAACATTGGAGCGTCCTGGGAGTTCTGAATCTCTATTCAGGTGGCAGATTTACAATACCATCATTTTACTAGTAATGTTGCATAAATTACTTTTATCTATGGTAGTCATATTTGTAAGAAAATTGAGTGCATTATATTTTTTTGGTAAATCATGTGCTTTTCTCATTGGCAGTCCAGCTAGAAGCATCACATCAGAGGATGAAGACAATGAGAGCTTTTCAAATTGTGAAAAAGATTTTGGGGATGATTTAATAATGGAATGGGCTAAGGTTAGTAAATTTTGTTCTGTCTATGCTCATACACTAATTTCAATCAGCTACATGACATTTTGGCTTTAAGTTGACCATTTTTTCCTTTTACGATCTCCATGATAGGAGAATAAAAATGATTTGCTACAGATTGTTTGTGGATATCATTCTCTGTCTTTTCCTTCACTTGGAAGTGAACTAGTTTTTCAACCTCTTGAACACTTGCAACCAATTGTGTACAAGAGATTTCCAGTTTCTGATCTTGGTTCTTATGAAGAACATCTTGACTCGCCTAGAGCAGCCGAGGTATGTTTTGCTAACAACAGATTTTGTAGTCTATGCTTGATTGTAGTTGTTTTCACTCAATGCCCTGAAATTGATATTAGGTCAAAGCTAAGTTGGCTTCTGCTGAGGAGGCACTTGCATTATCTATATGGACAACCGCAACAGTTTGCCGAGTTCTCTCCCTTGAAAGTGTAAGCATAATTCTCTATGCTTGAATTTAGTTATGTTCTGCTTTCGATTTTAATTGCGCTGTATTTAGTAATCCTATGCATTCTGAAATTGGGTTTAGGTTTTGATAAATAGTCTTTGTCCAGCTTTTGGCATTGGTTGCAGGAGTACTACTGGAAAAACAAGTGGTAGTTGTGTGTCCAAATTTGGTAAGTTAGTTTTTGTTAGTTAGTTAATGTCAAAAACTAGATAACATATTTTGTTTATAAATATCTTTCTGCTTATTTATATGCAGAGTTTGACCATTTCACACTTCAACAAAAATGCAGGGTGTGCTAACAGCTACTGTGTTGTCTCTCATTCCCATGATTCTTCCCTTTCAATGGCAGAGTTTAATGCTTCCTGTAAGTCTAATAGAATCTAACTAAAGGAGGTCCCGGTTTAATGATAGATAAACAAATGCATGATTAATTTCTTCCATGTAGGCTAATTATCACTTAATCACACACTTGTCCGACATGTGCATGATACACGTGGTAATTATGTGATAATTAGCGTACATGTAATAAATTAATAAGGCATTTGGGTTTTAAATCTCAGCTAAGTTGTTTCTTTTACCTATTCAGGTTCTACCCACACGAATGCTTGATTTCCTTGACGCTCCCGTTCCCTTTATTGTGAGTTTACAACTACTTCAAGTTGTGTGCTTATGAATTAATTTGATGACTTTAGTGCATTGTTTTGTCCAACATTGTTTGAACTGTCAAGTTAAATAGTCGAGGCAATTGCTAAGTCAGTTCGAGTTTGGTCAATGTATTCTCATACTAGAATTTACTACACTTCTGATAATATAAATTTTCAACTTTTTTTCCATTTTCTCTTTGATCATTTGCAGGTTGGATTGCAAAATAAGCCTTCGGACTTGAAGATTAAAGCATCTAATCTTATTATTGTTAATGTCCCCAAGGACCAGGTTGCCTTCATGTCTTCTATTAACTATGAACTGAAATGTGCCGTTCTATGCATCCTCATTGCCATAAAACTTATTATATTCTGCTCAATGAAATGAAAAAGTTAGCATTTAAACTTGACCCGTATCGCAAAATATTCGAGTATTCTAATTGTTACATTATTGCTTAAGCAGGTGAAATTGTGTCATTTGCCCACCCTTCCACGGCATAAAGAACTTGTATCTAAACTGACGCCTATCTATGCGAGACTGGCACGTGAAGGTTCAATTGCAAGAAAACATCCTGTATATAGGTGCAACGAAGTGCAGGTTTCTACTTTTGTACTTGTATGCTTTATGTAATTATGTCATGCTTTTTTCACAACTCTTATACAGAACAGTGTAAGACACTGAAGAGCAGGCATGTTTGTTCTTATGATATGTTTGTCATTTGTGAACAAATGAATAGGAGACTTGAATATTTTTTTTTTTCACACCATCTTATGAACTGTGATTTTCATGATTCTTATGGTGTGTTGTTAATCTGCAGGCTGAAGCTGGAGGCCAGTTTTTAAAGGTGATGAGAAATTATATGGAGTCACTTTGTGGAGATTTGAGATCTAATTCAATTACAAGTGTACAATCAAACAATGATAGGGTAGAGAAAATAACCACAACTAATATAACATCCTCCAAGTTCTTCAATGACAAACATTTCTCTTACCAACTTTTGTCCATCTTTTCAGGTTTCTTTACTCCTCAAAGAGAGCTTTATTGACTCATTTCCTAGCAAGGACCAGCCGTTTATCAAGGTAACCTGTAAAACTTTTATTTTGTTCTCTCAATTTTTTTAAAACAGGATAAGGGAAAATGCTTGCAGTTCCCTCCTAGCAAGAACTTATTAGGAAAACTTAGCACTCTAGTCCCCATTAGTCCTATGGAACGTTGTAAATAACAGGACTAAAGTGCTCATTTTCATAATTATTATGACAGTATAGTATCCAAGTTGAAAATAACATAAGCACTCATAAAATGATAATATGTTCTGTATGACATCGAAAGAACCCAATTGTAGGCTTAGCAGTTGGATGCCCCCAAGCTCTGAAGTAGGATGGTAGAGGTTTTAACCTCAAACCTTTTCTTCAAGTATTGATTGCCCTACCAAAGGTTGCAATATTGGGGAGTGTAGGAGGTACAGGTTCTAGAGTTTTAATAGGCTACGATTCCTCATCCCATTTAAGCTCTCTTAAATGTTTTTTTTTTTTTTGGTGCACTAGCCAAAAATTAAAGCGTATTTACACGTAAGAGGTCTACTTTTGGTTTGGGTTAGTCTACTAGAATTTGGCTTTCACAGCTTATGGTTTACATTTCTAACTTTGCAGCTCTTTGTGGATACCCAAATGTTCAGTGTCTTGTCAGACTCTCGTTTGTCAAGCTTTGAGAATGAATCCTGAGCAAAATGCAATACATCTTTGCCAGACGAGATGATCCTGCTGAAAATACTTGCAGAAGACTCCATTTATATGAAGGTTGAAGAATTTGGATTACTATTGGAGAGATTACGTTCCAACTCATTTTTGTCAAGCCAATGCCTTGTGACAGTATTTTTGTAACATAGCTTATGGTTATAGTTAACTCAAAACCACAATATTATGTTATGCCCACCACAGAAGATTATAGTCCTGATCTTGTATAGGGGATATGATATTGGGCTTATAAGAAATCCATCTAATCTTGAATTATTGTAAATGACAGTGAAAACATAAAGCATTTGTATAAGTGTTTTTTATATTTTAATCTGTTTACAATACAACTGTAATCTTTGCTCAAGCGATTGAAACTATATCTCAATCATCAGCACAAATTGTCCACCCTGCTGTCTAAGCAAAATATAATATGATCATCAAGTGCTGGCCATTTAGTCCAAACATTCTCCACATCTTTTTTTGGTCGAAATATACTGCCCAAACCTGGTCTTCTGTTTCTACCATCTAGACTACAGTGTTATCATCAAGAAAACATATTATCCGTCTAATATAACCTCGTGAGACTAGCATATGAAAGTACGAAAAGGTCTGGTTAGATAAGGAGCACACGTCATGACGATAGACATAAGTTGATGTAATAAGCATTTTCCTCAAGAAACCTTCATTCTACTAAAAGGAAACAGCAAAGTGTAGTTAGGTTATTTCTCTTCATCCTCCGAGTCTGACTTCGCAAAAACAGGTTCAGGCTGGGTTTCTGCATATGCTGGAGCTATGAACTTCGGATCTTTTGCTGCAGCATCAGCATACTTCAATATAGCGTCTCTTGGATCTTCATCCATCCATGTCTCCTTGATCATACCTCCTTGCTGCAATGGAAATCTAATTGTGAGTCTCTCCTGAAGTAACAACCAAAGAGCAATTTAATAGGAATAAAACACATTACCTTAAGAAGGTACTGAGTTAATAAGCTGCCTGAAGTTGTGCCAACTCTTCCACCGAAGCCTGGTCCTGTAATGGGTTGCTCAGGCTTATGGGCCTTGTACGGATCCTTCAACGTTTTCTCTCGCTGGCGTTTACGGCTTGGCTGATCTCTGAATAGGGGCAAAGCGTGAGGATTATGTATGACTGGTTTTGCTACAAAATCATCCACAGACTTTTTCCGTGGTGCACGTGCAACACAAACAAGAGCTCCTCTTTCACTAAGGGTTGGGTCATATAATATGTGTGTTCCTCCTTGACTTTTATCTCCAGTTGTTGCAATGATCTTCAAATGAAACAGAACGCATGTGAGTTTTAGTATTGTTTTCTACCCAATTAATTGATACATGAATTGTTCAACCAAGTATTAATCTGCCTAAAGAAAGGTTTCAACAGACATGCATGCAATTGGCTATACTCTCACCTGATTCAGCTTTGGGTGCCAAGCACATCTGACAACACTACAAGTAGGGGATATGCCGACTCTCGACACAAGTTCAAGTTTTGCACGATCAAAAAAGCATAGCAAACCTCCAGCAGTGCTCTCCCTCTCAACAGACGTTCCAGTCACGAAAATTTGCTCATCAGGACTAAATGCAATGTCTGTTTGAGCATAGTTATTGGGGAGATCTTCAAATATCTTAAGAGGGCTTTTCATTTGGCGCAGATCCCAAACCTGGACAAATTACACAATTAGAAGCAGAAAAGGCACCATAAATATAAGCAGCACTAAACTATTAGTTTACCTTTAAAGAACAATCAAAGCTTCTTGACAGTATAATTCGTCCATCCGTAGAGAACTTGAGTGAAGTAATTTCGTCTGAATGACCTTTTTCGACATATATGTCTGGTCTGCTTCCCCATCCAGGCTTAAGGTTCCATATCTGCAAGAGTAACACACATACAATGTAAAGAAGCTGACATGGATACACTGCTCAGGACATAAAAGTTGATCCAGCAATTAAATCTGGAATAACTTTACAAAGCTCATGCATCAATAAGGCTATTTTAATTCACATGAAATATGCAAGGACTATGAAAGAAAGCCAGGTACACTGCTCAAGACTATGAAAGAAAGTCAGGTACCTGTATAGAACCATCTCCTACACCTCCAGCAATACATTTTCCTTCATGATCCCAAGCACATGTTGTAACTGCAACTCTTCCAGGTCTTGCCAGCTTTGGCTTGATAACCTATTCATCAAGTCATTGCACATTGGTTTAAATTGATATTTTTCACTAGTTCAGTATCAATCACAAAAACATTTAGATTTTAAATATACGAAAAAAACTACAAACTTTAAGAAGTCTCCAGACCATATGTTAATTTAAGAGTACATATAATTGTTTAAACTAGTAGTAGTGCCAAAAGTACAGCAATTTTGAACTTTTAGGTTCTTCAATGTCAACCCACAATTTCCTATGCGCAGGATAACTCACTCCTTCGCATAATTTAATATTTACATCTTTTTATTATTATTATTTCAAATCTGTCAATTTTACTCATTTGTAATAAATCCTACGACATATTCCAAATCAAAAAGCTCAAAGAAAACTGATTCCAGATATGTAATCTTCAAAAGTCTTCTGAATGACACCTGATATTTTCCCACAATATTTATCAAGAAAAAGTCCACAATGCTTTTTGTGTTATTTTATAGGAACAATGCTTGTAAAATTGCAAACATTTCTTCTATATTCTGTTAATTTTGCATAGAATTTTCTATACTCTGTTATTATTGATTGCCTACTGCCTCATTGATAATGAAATTAAAAGGAAACAACATAATATGTTCTTCAGCCTTCTTTGAATTATGATGGAGCACATCTAAAGATTTGAATCCTCCTTTTCTTCTAATAATAAAGAGTTATACATAACTTCAAAATAATTAAGAAAACATTACAAACCTGCTTCTGACTTTTGAAGTCATTTACATCCCATATACGCAGCGATCCATCTTCTGAGGAGGTTAAAATTGTCTCCTTAGCTTTAGGGTGCCAATGTCCACAAGTGAGTCCGCATATGTGGCCCTTGGTGTTCTTCAGATCACGTATGTACATGTCTCCTTTCACAAACTCTCCCAGAGTAAGCCCATCCCGGTCATATATCTGGAAGAACATAAAGAGGACATTAGTATTGGCCCATATAGCCCATAAGCATGACTGCATAAAGAGGTTGATGTGCCTTAGCCTGAGCCGAGCCTGTCACACATAAAAACCGATCAGCGGTTGGGCTCCAGCTTAAGTTCCGAACTTGATGACCTTCAGATGGCTCCAGCTGTCTAAACGATTGCAAACGAGAATTCATCCCTTGAAAGTCATACATTCGTACTGAATAATCATAACTACCAGAAAGAACTCTCGAACCAGAGTGATCAACAGCAAGAGCTGAAACAACCTGTCATTAAATCATTCATATGTATCAGCAAGACCAATGAACCTCTAAAAATAAAACAATCATCCATATGTTCAGAAGGCACTGCTTCTAGTTTGCTAATTCCGTATCATTCTTAAACGTCTACTTTAGAAGAGATCTGAATTATTTAAAAAAGAAGACAGCAAGTTTCAGCAAAAGATCGATCATCAAAGTAATTTATCCTTGTTTTATAACACACAAGGTAACTAATTTCCTCCTTGAAACTCCATGGCTAAGCTACCATAATCCATAAAGCTTCAATTCAATTCAATTTGATTTCTTTACACAAACAACCAATGCAAGACCCAAATGAATAGAAACAAAAACCGAAACAATTTTATCCGAACCAAAACAATTAAAAATTAAAAAAGGAAAGATACCTTAGTGTGACCCTTGAGCACAATCTCATTGGTCATTGGGATACGATACCGGTTCTCCTCTTCATCATCCGAGCCCTCCTCATCGTCATCCGAATCACCATAACTTGACCCAGCCGGCGGTCTTGGTGGTCCAATCATCTCACCGCCCTCATCGCTCTGATTCAACCCCGGCGGCGGCCTAGGGGGTCCAACCATGACATCACCGTCCTCATCTTCCCCACCAGCTGCAGACCCCGATGGCGGACGAGGCGGTCCAATCAGAGCCCCGTTATCTTCATCCTCTTCCAGATTATCACCCCTAACTTGTGGGCATGACGGCTCCACCGTAGCAGGCTCAGCATCATTAGGGTTAGGGCTTTTGGAGTTACGGAGAGAGGTAAGCCAAGCTTTGGAGGATGAAGATAGAGAAGGGATTTCATTGGGCTTTGAAGAGGAGTGTTTTTCTGGAAGGTTTGTACGACGAGTCGTATTGTGAATGGCTTCAAGAGAGGTTTGGGACTTGGATTGTTTGCCGAATGTGACAGGGAATTGAGCTCTAATTCCGTCGTATATTTCTGCTTCGTCTTCCATTTTTCTCAGCGTTTTGATGGTTTCTACTACAACTTTCTTCCTAGTTCATCCTTTCAATGGCTAAAACCCAGCGTTTTGAAGGAATCCGACCGGTATAGCTGGTGATTGTATTTGATTTTTCTGTCACTTAACTTAAGTAGGTCGGACCCGGAGCTCCACCGCCATGGCTATTTAGAGCCGTGGTGGCAGATGAATGGTGGACTTGTCAATTTAATAATAACTTTATTGGGCTGGATTGGGTTTCTAAGCCCAACTAATTCTTTGGGTAAAAGTTTGGGTTTGTAATGTGCACCGCTGACCATAAGATCAAGGCAATATGTTTTTCGAAATAAATTTTAATTTTAATAAATTTCTTTAAATTTCAAAATAAGGTGTCATAAATTAGATGTTATGTGTATGTGTATGATATTGATAATTGATTAATTTTTAATTTTCAATTAAGTAAACGGTTAAAATAGTTAATTATAAATATATAAAGCAATGTTAGTCCTTCTTCTACTAGTAAGCTTTTAAGATGGTTAATTTTTTAATTATTTTTAACTTAATATTAGAATTTATAGTTCATCAATATTTATAAAAAGTGATAAATGTATAAAATATTAATAGTTTAACCTTATGTGATAATTATTTCTCAACTACCGTTAGGAATGTATGTAATGCAACAAGGTTGAGTATTTTAAAAAATAAGGATGTGTACCATAAACAGTAAGCTATATTAATTGAGTCCTTTCTTGCATTTGTCAGTGTTTGTGGTTAGGTGATGTATGTAAGTCTTGTTTTTTTTTTTTTTCTTCCCTTTTTGCTTGACTAAAAAAAATATTAAACGTATTAATTTATATTTAAAACTTTTTACAAATTAAACTTGTGCTGTGAGAATTTTCTCACTAGAATAGGCTTGTGTAATTATCCTATAGAATAAAGCAGTAAAATACATATCATATGCTATCAATTAGTGACGGAGCAAAAAAAAAAAAAAAAAACGTAACTATATTTTAATTTATCAAATATTAAATATAAAACTCACAAAATAAAGACAATAAATTGTAATTCAACGATATAAAACCCATATAAATATGTTAAAGATTCAAAATTCAAGTTTTATTTATGAGTGTAGGAGTTAAATTATATAAAAATATAAAAATTATTATATATATAATTCATACTTATTTAAAATTCAATTACAATTATAGTCAATATTTTTAATATAGAATAAATTAATATTATTATTTTATTTATAATTATGTATCTTATAAAATCTATCATTAATTATATATAATAATAGATAAGTAACATGTATTTGATAGTTAACTATTTTTAATACTCACTCTGTAACTATCGTTTAAATTTTGAGTTTCTTTTTTATTTTTATAATCAAAATCACTTAAGAAATATAATTATTATATTTTATAAATTTAAGAAAAAAATAAAGTATAATTCTTTAATAAAAACTAGTTTTGCTGTAAAATAAGTGGTCACCTTATAATCCTTAAACATTACAAAAATAAGTTATAATATGTCACCAAGCTTAAGCCCAATCTAGCAATAATATAATTTCGTTGTTGTTATCAATAACATATGCATTAAGTGATGTCTTAGTATTGTATATTATATATGAAATTTAAGATATAAAATGTATACTCAAGTATTTCTGAGCATATGTGAATTTATGCGTTTGCAATAAAAATCATTTTTCATCAGATAGTTTATGCATCTTGTGGCAAGGCTCTTCATGCTTGTGCATGGCATCATAATCAAAATTGCAAAAGCTAATGTTAAAAAGAAAGAAGCCAAAAGCACTTGTTTTTTTGAACTTATTGTCTGGACAGAGTTGCAATCAATATGAACCGTGGAGACAAATTATAAAAGTTTGCAATAAAAGTGCTAGCTTGGTTCAACCCTCTCAATACATGGGACCATTTCTTTTATGGATATGTTAAATTGTTCCTTTAATTAAAAAGTGAGCTGTAATTTCATGCATACGGAATATGAACATTCACTTTCCTCTTTCCAGCTCTGTTATTTTATAGGGAAAAGATAGAATCAATTCTCATACCTAATGCATTTAAAAATATATTTTTAATCGATAATTTTTAAATATATGATTGAAGAATAAAAATGATGTATCTTATTAATAAATTACTATATAAACAATGCATTTACTATATTTTATTTACGTAAAAAATAAATATATATACACACACATTTGTTATATTTTTTATTTTTTGACACAATTTTATTATTTATTTTATAAATATTAAATCTTACTTGATGTTGTTATTATGAAGTTATTTTATTATAAATTTTAAAGATATTATTTTATGTAAAAAAAAAAATTATCATCCTATAGTGGGGAATTTATTAAAAAAAAAAAAAAAAAAAAAAAGGAAATTGACATGAAAGTCAAGAGCATATTCAAAAGGTCACAAGGTTGATATTTATAGAATAATTTTATTGCATACGAGTATAACTATAATATATAATATAATCACGTGATTTAAAATATTTGACAAATTTATAATATTTAAATTTTAATAATAAAAATTAAGATTTTTGTTTTCACCTGTAAAAGGTCAACAAAATGATGAACATTAACATAAGGAAATTTAAAGGTAGTAATTGTCATCATATAAAATCAAAATTTATTCAATAGCAAAAGCTAGTTGAGAGTACTCATAGAACATTATTATTATATTCAAACATATAATTTCATGTTGACGTTGGAACTTGGAATATATATAATCAAACATATATTGTTAGATTGCTAGGCTAGCATTGGATGTGGATCTATAAAAGCTGTAAAATATAATAATATATCTTAGAGATATGTTGGGAATTATTTATAATTCAAAAATTAATAATAATAAAATTTCATTTATTATAACGAATTTGGTCCTATATTGAATTTTATACTAATCAAATCAATTAATAATAATAATTCAAACGACCTATATTCAATGTAATTATGTCAGAATAGCAGCTCTAAAAATCTAAATTATAATGTGTGAGGATAATAGTCATACTAAATTGCTCACTGGGTGAGTACTGACTACTGACTACTGACTACTGACTACTGACTACTGACTACTGAGTAGTGCATTTTTATTTTGTTCTTCTTCTAAAATCACTAAAGTAATAATCTGACACAGATGAGTTGGAAACTACCAACTTGACACCTTTAATTTAGAATTTTTTTTTCTAATGAACTAAGATTCTTTTTTTTTTTTTTTACTGTATTTAATTATTTTTTGTGATATTTGATTAAGATTTTTAAACAACATGAAAGTTTAATTATATTCTGTTAAGATTTTATACTAATACAAGTCTTTAAAAATATGTTTGTATTCAAAAATCAAAATTTGTAAAAAATTCAAATAAATAAGTATACACATATATATTCAAATGATAAAATTAATATATATATATATATATATATATATATATATATATATATATATATTGCTTGAATATAATAAATGAATAAATGCTAACTGCACCAATTTTTATTCATTACTACTACAGTTAATTCAATAATGCACCTCATATTTATAAATGATATTATAATTTTTCTTGATGATAATGTCACAAAATATGCATTAATTCATATAATTACAATAATGTGTGAAAACTAATGCAAGTTTATGAAAGAAACAAAAATAAAAAGTGAATGCAGTTAGTATTCTAACAATAAGTGGAGAATTATATAAGAAATGTTTGTTAACAATTTTAATTATTAATTATTTATTTATTTTTAAGTAATTTTTAAATTATATATGTTTAGTAATGATTTTTGATTTTGACTTTTATATTTTTAAGAAATTATTACTAAAAATGGGATGATTCATAAATTTTTAAAAATTATATTTATTATTTATAATTTTTTTCATTTTTACCAGACATTTTTTATATGGAATAAATAAAGTCTTATAATTTTTTATATATATAAGTATTAAAAAATAATTAAAAACTTAAAATTTGTTTATAATAACCAAAAAAATTATTTATTTTTAGAGTTTTTGAAAAAAAAAAAAACATAAAACATTATCAAACAACTTGTAAGTTATTTTTTATTTTTTCTTAAAAATTACTAAGTATAAATTATTATCAAATATGTTGATGATTATTTAAAAAAAAATTAAAAATTATAAAATTAATTATTTAATTATAAATTAAAACTGTTATCAATAAATAATTTAATTTATTGAGTCTATTCATCTAATTATATTATCCCAAATGATTCTTATATCAGTTAAATTTAAAAAAAAATTAAATAAGTGAGTCATTTATGAAACATTAATGATATTTTCACCGTATAATTGTTTTTATTTTCAGAATAACAATGTATAAATTATTTAAGAAAAATTAATATTGTAACAAAAACTATACATGACTTGTAAATACAAATAGAGTACAAATTTATTGTATATTTAGTGTTGTCATCATAAGTGCCTTCAATAATGAAAAAAGTTAGCAAGTGGCAGAAAATATAGGTAATATAAACTATTTATTTATTTATTTTATTTAAAAGATCATAAAACTAATAAACATATAACAACAACTTGATAAAAAAAAAAAAAAAGAAAGATATATAACAACAAAAATAACATCTTTAATATTAACTTATATATTTTTTAATTGAAAATAAGAGTACTATTAAGTAGACTATATTTATTGTTATAAAATTTAAATATATTATTTTAGATCATTTTTCAAAAATTTGTTTTATCAGCTGTTATATATTGATTGTGTCACATATATAATAATGGGATTTTATATAAATAAAACCTATATGTTTTTTTTTTCCACACATATATATATTATCATTATATTTATTTCATTGAATAAAAAAAATAAATTAAAAAAAAAAAGAGCTTCATTAATATTGTAACGATCGACAACTTTGCATAAAGGTTCGCTATTATTATTGCGTATTTGTTCAAGGGAAGGTTCGAATATTGTAACCATTAATTTCCAAGGGCCTCATGTTTTGATTCGATGCTCATAAAATAGACTTGGTTTGTTGTTTCTACACTATATTGTTCAATAGCTATTTGCCTTTTTGTTTATTTTTGTTTGTGTACATACTTTGACATATGGTTTAACATTTAAACTCTTTTTTATTTTGAAAATCTCTTTTTAATCAAACGATTGTGGTCCTATTGAAATCTTGCACTTGAAGTAGGTTAGGACTAAGGACTTTAGATGGGTTATTAGATTCTTAGCTATTATTATTATTATATTTCGGACACACAATTTATCAATGTTTTGAAGCATGCATGCCGTACCTTTATGTACATTTTATAATCTTAATTGCTCCTGGAAATATTGTTAGAATGTGTGCTTTATTTCTATTATTTTGTCCATGCATGTACAGATTTACTGTTAGTTTAGATTACTTTTTTAAAGTAACATATTGCATAATTTACTATTATTTTGTATTAAAGTATGTATATATATATATATATATATATATATAAATAATACAATTATTTTATTATTTTATTAAAAAAATATATTCATTATTTTTACAATGTTATAAAATATATATTTATTTATACGATAAGAGAAATAAATATATATATATATATATATATTTTAATACATATTTATTTATACGATAAGAGAAATGAATATATATATATATTTTGATGTTTATTGTTTTGTACTTGTTCATTTATTAAATCCTCTTATTTCTTTGTTCAAATAAATCCGTTTTTATTTTAAAAGATAACACGGTTAGTTTTAGAAGACATGGAGATCCCAGACACGTGTGTCGGCTCAAAGCTTCCAACCCAGATTGAGCATTATAATTCTTGTTTTTAAGCAAATATTTAATTCATATTTAACACTGCATAATTTGCGTGATGTCCGCATCACGACTCAAATTAGCAGACATATCGATTATCTACTATTTTTGTTTATTTTTTAAAAGATGGAGCAATATAAGTATATATTATGCATTAAATAACGAATTTATTTATCATTTTCTTTAAATTAATATAAATTAATTATCTAATTATTATAAATATTTTTTATTATATTCAGCTAATTTTGATTATTTTGAATTTTTTTATAAAAAAATTATATCAAATCGAATTAAACCTTATTAACATAAGTTGGTAAATGTTTGAAAATAAAAATATTTTAAAAAATTAAAAAAATTAAATAATTAAATTGACAAAATTGGCTTAAAATGTTTACATTTCTAATAATTAAGTGATTAATATACATCAATTTAAAAAAAATTATAATTTTTTTTTATTTTGTAAAAGGTGAATGACTAATATGAACATTTAATATAATGTAAAATGAATTTTTTTTATACAAGGTACAATAAGTTAATTGAACTTTTTTTTTTTAGCCATTTCATATATTTAACAAATATATAATTAGACATTTTAGCATAAAAAAAAGTTAGCAAAAAATATTTAATTAGTCATCCCTATTTATTATTACTATTATTTTTGTATAGGATTCACCTTAAAATTATAGTATATTGTTATATATTTGACATCACATTCCCACGGTAAACATTTTGCAGGGATGAGATTGATATTTTTCACCAAAACTTTAGAAAATTTGTAGAGATCTAATATTCTTACTAATGAATAATATATATTTAACTATATATTTGACATTCAAAATTAGCAAAATTTATTTTGGAAAATAAAATAAATTTGTATTAGTAAAAAAAAAATTAAAATTATGTTTAATAAATATTACCTATAATGTATAATTTATAAATATAATTAAATTGTTTGTTTTAATAGTTGTTAAAAATTAAAATCAAATGTATTTTTAATTATAAAGTTGTATTTTTTTAAGTAAATATATAATAAATTAAATAATTTTTTGTAAGAAATTCGGGTTTGTTGATTTGTTGAGGCGGGAACTATAATCATTTAACCCACCTACAAAGGGATTTTCTTCATGGGATTATCCTCATTGGTAAAATTTTTATTTTTTTTCCCGATTATCCACCCAAATGGAAAAAAAAAATGATAATACTAACAACATTCTATAATTTTGAATTATTAGATTTTAAGCATAAAGTTTTATTGAAAAATATGCTAACTGAATTCTTTACTATTTATATTTTAAGTTGACTCCTACATGTATAAAAAATATATATATAAATATGATATTCATATTATAATAAAATTAAGAAAAATGAGTTATGTGAGATTATTTCCTTATTTTATTTTATAAAAAAATTAAATTTATTATTTTTTTAATAAGAAAAATTAAATTTAATAAGAAACCTAACAATTCCTACATCAATATAAAAACTGATTCATTCTGAAAATTAAATAACTTTAAATGTTTTTTAGGGATATAAAGCATTTTCCTTGATAATTTTTTTTTTTTTTTTTTGATGAAAAGTATTTTCCTTGATAAAGTTAACCATATGTAACATTTATTTTATTTTATTTTTAATTTTGAAGTTAGCTTGTGCACGTGAGTCTCCTTATTATGAAAAATACCACTTTGATCATGTATTTACAAAAGATTAATGAGACTCACGGTTTCAAATTAGAGGACTATTGAAGTTACTACTATTTATTGTCTGATAAAATATTATAAATAATTTATGACTTAAGAAAAAAATGACAGTAAAAATTAAAAAACAACCATAAGTTACAAACTATTCATCTTATTACCCTCACTCTTTCTCCCTTTCTTGAACCATAAAGTAAAAGCGAAAAATATCAACTTAATTTCATAATTGTTATAAAATAATCACTTTAATTTTATAATTATTAAATTAAATTAATTAAATCTATTAATTTGACTAAAATATTAAAATTAATCTAATTAATACATAGCAAAAAATATATTTTAAATACATGTCTAATTATTCGAGGAGCGTTTCAAGCTACAATAACCACAAAAAAAAACAAAATTTAGAAGAAAAAATTCATATATAACCAAAAGGTTGAAATATCTCTTACCACGGTAAATTTTTTTTTTATTTTGATGCTAAAATAGAAAAAATTTATCATCCAATTTTTTTATGATATGTTATTCAACTTGTTTAAAAAATAACTCTCATTTTTCTCACTTTTGTTCTTTTTGAATAAACGACACATATATTCTTTTTGATCAAATAATAAATATGTTCTTTTTAGACATATTACACATATGTTCTTTTTTTGAAGTGGTACATATAATGTCACATTTTTTTTATTATGCAATATATAATTTTTTCTTGATATAGCACATATGTCTTTTTTTTAAACAATTTTACTTTTTATTAAGTATAAATGGTTGAATTATAAAAAAAAAAAAATACATATGCTTAATTATAATAAAAAAATGTATATATTTAATTAAACATAAAAATATATTATTATATACTAAAAAAATAGAAGAAAAAAAGTTTGAGTTAACTCAAATAAAAAAAGGGTGCAAAAAGGGGGAAAAAAGAAGAAGGAAAAGGTTGAAAAAAATTGAAAAAGGTGCAGAATGAAAGAAATAAAAAAAAACGCGTTGTGTGTTTGTTGGATGAAGGGAGATTATTAATAAAATTTGGTCACAATGACCGAATTATTAAATACAATTCCTAAAATTTATCAAATATTTACGAGAAGGATGACAATCATTACCAGGGGCGGAGGATGGTGGGTTGGGCGGTGCTATAGTTTCGATCAATTTTTTTATAAAAAATTAATTATATGTATATTTTTAATATTAAATATATATTTTATTTGTAATAATATATCGTGTATAATTTTTATGTACATATTTTAAAATATATTAATAATATTTGATAAATATGTGGAAAAAAATGATATAAATTGTAAATAAAATGATTAAATATATATATATATTTTTCATGTATTTGGTAACTATTAGTAATAAAAATAAAATTGTAATCATATGTTATGTGAAAATTCTTCTTAAATGTGATAATCCAATTTTTTTTTAATATATAACTTTAAACTAAACATTATAAAAATAAAATTAAAAAAATAAGTATACGATAAACTTCATATTAAAATTTTTAAGTTTATGTTTATCATGTTTTATTTCAACTAAAATTTTAACTTTATCTAGTATTATATTATTTGACATTTTATTGTAATAATATTTTAGAATTTATTTGAAATCTTTTTATATAAAAAATATATTATTTTTATTATTATTGCTCAGTGTTATATTATTTATAAACATATATTTTTAAATATAGTCTCAAACTTAAAATTCTAAATTATATTGGGAAAACAACAAAAAAAACACTCATTGAAACTTATAATAACAAAACTAGCACTCCTTGTATTCAAACTTATATTTTCACAATTAAAAAAATGACTAATATGACATTTTTCTTTGAACACCCGTTCAATTAAGATTGAACGACGATAATTTAGACCCGTTCAATATTGAACGTTCAATATTGAATATTTAACGTTCAATATTATATGGGTGCTAATTTTGTTATTACAAGTTTTAGGGGTGCTATTTTTTGTAATTTTTCAATCATATTTTACTTTTTATATTTTAGTCTTAACAACTATAAATTTTGGTGTGTTTAATTGAGCTTTCTATTTACTTATATTTTTTTAGTTTATATTTATTTTATTCATGAATAATATTAATAATTATTAACTTATTATATTTTTATTTAGTTTTTGTTATAAGTTAATTATAATGTGTTAATTTTATATTTTTTAGTTCTAATTTTATATTTCTATTATAATATGACATAAAAAATTCAATATTGAATTAAGTATAATCTATTATAATTTTTACTATTTTTTTATTTTGTATAAAAAGAAAAAAAAAAATTAGCCCCACTAACGTTTTTTTCCTGGCTCCGCCCTACGTAAAAAAAATAATTCAAAAATACCTATCTTTAAACTATGAAATTATCCTCTCATATAATGAATTGTATCATTGAATTACTATAAGCAATAAACTATTAGTCTTAACCCCCTAAATCTATTTCTATATTAAAAATAATGAAAAGATCTACGGCTAAATGCTAATATATCTATCTTGCCAACCACAGGTTTTTCAGCCTCTACCTAACATTCCAATCAATATTTTAGGATTTTGTGCCCTCTCTAAGTCCTATTATTTACCGGAGTATACATTAATCTCTCTCTCTCTTCCCTTTTTTATTTTTATTTTGTCAGCACACTATTCTCACTATTTGAGAAGAGCTTCAATTTTCTTTTAAATTGAATAATGTTTATTGTGATTTAAACTTATAAATTGATAAATTTATTTTAAATTAAAAGCTAAAAAAATTTACACGAACGTAGCTCACACAAAAATTCAGAGAACCTGATAGATGAAGGAATTAGAAAATAAAGAAAAAAAAAATATTTTTCGTTAATGTGCTTAATTATTACTTTTTAGGAAAGTTTAATTAGAAACAAATTAATTTACTTGTTTCATAATAAAATAATAATGATGATAAAAAATATAATTGTTTTATATTTTAATTTAATTGTAATAATTGGTTTTTAGGTAATATTTTTATACATCATTAAATTGGAGATTTTTATCATGCGAAGATGTTAAAAAAAAAAAAAACGTTAATTTTTAAAATTAGAGTGTATTTGAATGTTTTTATTTTTTTATTTTTATCAGTATGTGAATGTTCTATTTAAAATAGCTTTTATTTATGCTTGACCCAAAAAAAATAAAAAATAAAATTAAGCACTTTTAAATATGAAGGGCCACATATTTAACAGCTCCCTTAGGTTAGGTAAAGAAAAAGAAAAAGAAAAGTACTTCTCTAAAATAAAAAGAATATATGAGATTCAACTGTATAATTAAAAAAAAAAAAAAAACTACGGAATTGTTTATTTTATTAAAATTTAATTATGTGACATGATTTTTTTATATATAAATTTTCATTTTATTTTTTTTAGAAAAAAATATTTTTTATTTTTCTTATAACGTAAATAAATATTTTTGTTAATATTGGAAGAAAATAAACATATATTTTTTATTGATGAATGTTAAAAATAAAATCAGTTAAATAATTTGATCATTCACTTATATTAAGATTTTATTAATTTATCACGGAAAAAAAAACATTACAAATAATGTTATGACTATTTTAGCAATTTCTATTTGCAACATTGAACAAGTTTCGTTCCAAATATTATAAATGCTTTAATTTTTTTCTTTCTTTCAAACATACAACTACGTTAAAAGAAACTTCTACAAACACACTTTAACCTAGAAACTGTTTATTTTTTTATACGCAACACACCCAATATTTTACGTTCTTTATTTGTCTCCACGAAAGTCTAAGAGAATCTCATCTTTGTAATTCAAATCCACAAATTTTAATGAGCCTACTCTATAAAACTAAAAGTATCACGCTTCTTTATTCTAAACTCGTCCGTTTATGTTTTGATGCCAAGTATGACTGATATTTTCCTAGAATTCAGTGGAGGAATAATAATCAAATCGAAAAGATTGGTACTTTTCATCATGATGAGGTAACTGCTCAAGGTCAATTGTATAGCGATTTGGTAATCATTTTTACCCCTGAACAAGCAGCTAAAGTTGGTGATAAGTAGTATTTATACATATATTAATTTATATAATATAATATAATTATTTTATATTAATAATATATCATACAATTACTTTATTATGATATTTATAATTTTATATATAATTAATAACTGACATATTATTAATTTATAATATAATTTAATTTATATAATACTACTCTAAGTGCTATATACGTAAAATAGTAAATATAAAAATAATAATAATTTCTTTTAAATTCATATATATACAACAATTTTAATATAATATTAGAGTTTGAGGCTATATATTCAATTTTTAATAACTTTAGTTATTAATATAAAGTTTTAATATACATAATACATACAACTATTTTTTTTTAATTATTTTTAACAAAATATAGTATAATTATTTAAAAATAATCATTTTGTAAATACCTATAGTTAAAATATAAATGTACTATTATCCATTTTAGATTTGGAGGAGTGTTATAAATATATAAGTTTATATTTATATTAATTATGGTACATGTGATTAAATAATTTTATAAATAAAAAAATTATTTTTTAATAAATCTAATTACATATTATAATATATTTAATATGAGTAAAAATTTAAGTCACATTAGCATTTTAAATTATATCACGAATCTTTGCACAAAAATCGATGAATACACGTCATTTTGATTATTACTTAAAAAAAAAAATCATAAATTTTTACTTTATATATTTTGATAGAGAGTTGTAGAATAATTAATTTTCATTTTTTAAGTTTATCAAAACATTAAATTAAAAAGCTAGCAGAAATATACTCAAAATATATGCGAGAATATTTTGAAGTCTTTATTAGTTGTATATTATTCTTCACTTAATTTATAAAATATAGAATTATGTAATTTTATATGCAATTATTATTAATACTTTTGAACTTAATCTTCTCTTTCCAAAAGGAGGAATAAAATGGGTTTTCGTAGAGAGAATGTGAGCAGAGGCGGATCTTCATGAGACTGGATGAGGGACTACAGTAGCGATTAATTTTTTTTTTTACAAAAAATTAATTATATAAATATTTTATTTATAATAATATATTTTGTCTAATTTTTATATACATATTTTGATATATATTAATAATATTTAACAAATACGTGAATAAAAATAACATAAATCGTAAATAAAATAATTAAATATATATTTTTTCATGTATTTTGTAACTATTAGTAACAAAAATAAAATTATAGTTATATATTATGTAAAATTTTTTCTTAAATATGATAATCCAAAAAATATTTAAATATTTAATTTTAGACTCAATATTATAAAAATAATATTAAAAAAAGTATATAATAAGCTTCATATTAAAGCTTTAATTTTATATTTATCATATTTTATTTTAACCTAAATTTTTATTTTATTTAATATTTCATTATTTGATATTTTATTTTAATAATTTTTTAGAATTTATTTTTTAAAAAAATTATATAATTATTATTATTATTAGTTAGTCTTATATTGTTTATCAACATATACTTTTAAATATAATCTTAAGGTTAAAATTTTAAATCATATTTTACTTTTTACATTTTCATATGTTTCTTTTAGTTTTAATTTTAACAACTATACTTAAATTTTTTAATTAATAAATTTATTTTATATATGAATAATACTAATACTTATTAACTTATTATATTATATTTAATTTTTGTTATAAGTTAATTATAAAGTATTAACTTTATATTTTTTAAATGTTAATTTTGTGTCTCTAATATAATATAACATGAAAAATTTAAATGTTAGATCGAATATAATTTACTATAATTTTTATTAATTTTTTATTTATATAAAAAAAATTAAATTTTAACTCTTCTAATTTTTTTTTCCTGGTTCCGCTCTTAAATGTGAGTGATATATTACGACAATAATAAGATCACAAAAAACTTTACTATGACAGCATTTTCATCTGAAATCCACAAGGACCATAACGACCACAAGTCGCAACCCATGTCTCCATAAGTGAGATTATGAACAAGCTCCACTTTCCAACCCCACTGTAAAGCAGAAACAAACAAATGTCGCCCTCCCTATTAAAAAGTCCAACCTTAAGAACTGAAAAAAAGGTTCTCTCGCCTTCTATCAAAACATGCGTTGAATAAAGCACACTAAAACAGTCCACCACGATGTTACATGAATAAAAAAAAGTTATCGCCCGTGGATTCCGCAACTTATAATATAATTAAGATTTAATTGTATGGTATTGTTTTTTAAAAATTTTATTTTTAAATTATTTATAATAAAATATATGTTTATTTTTTATAATGTAAATAAAAATATATATTTTTAGTATTAAAATAAAATAAATATTTTTTTTATTAAGAGATAAAAAAATAAAATTAGTTATATAATTAAATAATTTTTGTCATTAAATAGTTTTATAATTACTTTAATATTTTATTTTTTTAATTTATTGTCTAATTTTATATTAACATATTACATAATGTATATAATATAATATAATATAAACATACTTAAATATAATATACGTACGTATATATAGACACATATATTTTAATTTACGAAGACATTCTTAGATCTCTATCATGATCTCATCTATAATTAACCACATCTCCACGTTAATAATTTATTATTTTGATTACTCTTTATAATAATTTGAGCTAATTTTTTTTCCCTGTATTTTTCTCATAGCTATATATAATGTCTGATACAACGTAGTAATTGAACAGCTCCAGCTCATTCAGTTCTATTTTTCTACCCATTATTCTTCAAAAACACCAAAATTCTGATTTTGCTACTCTCTCTCTCTCACACACACACACATTTACACGTCACTACGGCTATGCTACAACATCACAAGCTACCAAAAACAAAAGCTGTATAAAAACAGAAACAGAGATGAAGAGAGCAACTACGTTTCTCTTCCATCTCTCTCTGTTTCGTGTTTAAATATTCATCGTTATCATATTTTTTTGTTTCTTAATCTGCAGTGCTAGAGGTTTGTCCATTTTTAGTGGTTTCTCTCTTATTATGAAGAGTGTTTACATTTGACAAGCAAAGCCAGAGGTTGTGGTGTGTTGTTAACTTCCTCTATATCACAGGCTTACCTCGACATCCTTCACAGTCTGACTTTAAGGTCAGTCCTTTTTGGATTTTCTATGGTGGGTTTGCTTCCTGATTTTTGATCGTCATCTCTTTGTCTCCTTCTGTTATTTCTGGATAACATAAGACCTAAAGGAGTTAGTGGAAGAGAGAGAGAAAGGAGGTGCAGATGATTTTATCTCTCTAATTTTTCTTCGAATTCCGTGTTTGATTAAAATCGTTTTGTATTCCTGTGCAATGTGTCCTCAGTTGCTTTCTCCAAATAGACCTTCTTTGTCTTTTAGAACCCAGATGGTGAAATGCCCTTCTTAGCTAAACGATTCGATCCGTCTTGCTTAACTCATCAACGACTCACTGTTTTCATTCGCGTTATTCACTTAGAAACCATATTCAATAATGGGTATTGCTCTCTTGCTCAATAGAATCTCAGCTTCAGCATCAGTTTCACAACCAAGGATTAGCCTTCTAAATGGGATTCAAGGATTGCCCATTTTGGAGCTCTCTTCAGTTTGCATCAACTTTACGCTTTTTCTTGTATTCCTCTTCATCATCTCGGCGAGGCAGATATTTGTGTCTGTGGGTCGGATTCGTATACTCAAGGACGATTCATCAGTAAATGCTAACCCAATTCGGCATAATAGTGTTGTTGATGGAGAACTTCGTGAAGTTATAATCGGCGCAGACTTCAAATTTTCGTTGTTCTGTTGCTTCTATGTATTGTTAGTGCAAGTTGTGGAATTAGGGTTTGACGGGGTTGGTTTAATAAGAGACTCTGTTCATGGGAAGGTCGTGGATTGGTCTTTGCTATGCTTGCCAGCTGTTCAAGTATTAGCTTGGTTCGTTTTGAGCTTTTCAGCTCTACATTGTAAATTTAAGGTGTCTGAGAAATTTCCCTTGCTGTTGAGGTTATGGTGGCTTCTGTCATTTCTGATTTGTTTGTGTACCTTGTATGTTGATGGAAGAGCTCTTTTGATAGAAAGCACAAGACACCCCTATTCTCATGTTGTTGCAAATTTTGCCTCAACCCCTGCTCTAGCATTTCTTTGTTTCATTGCACTTAGAGGTGCTACTGGCATACAAGTTTGTAGTAACTCTGTTCTTCAAGAGCCATTGCTTCTTGAAGGAGATGCAGGGTGTTTGAAGGTTACTCCTTACAGTGAAGCTGGGCTGTTTAGCTTGGCTACACTGTCTTGGCTTAATCCTCTTCTCTCAGTTGGAGCAAAGAGACCTCTAGAGCTAAAGGATATTCCTCTTCTGGCGCCAAAGGACCGAGCCAAGACTAGTTATAAGATCTTGAATTCAAATTGGGAGAAATTGAAGGCTGAAAATCCATCAAAGCAGCCTTCTTTAGCCTGGGCAATTCTCAAGTCTTTTTGGAAGGAGGCAGCTTGTAATGCAGTATTTGCTGGCTTGGATACTCTTGTTTCCTATGTTGGTCCATATATGATCAGCTACTTTGTTGATTACTTAGGAGGAAAAGAGACTTTCCCCCATGAAGGGTATATTCTAGCTGGGATATTCTTCTCAGCAAAGCTTGTGGAGACCTTTACAACACGTCAATGGTACCTTGGTGTAGACATATTGGGTATGCATGTAAGATCTGCTCTTACGGCAATGGTGTATCGAAAGGGGCTCAGACTGTCAAGCACAGCCAAGCAAAGTCACACTAGCGGAGAGATTGTTAACTACATGGCAGTCGATGTACAGAGGGTAGGAGACTATTCTTGGTATCTCCATGACATATGGATGCTTCCTTTACAAATCATTCTTGCCCTTGCAATTTTGTACAAGAATGTTGGCATTGCTTCAATTGCAACACTTATTGCAACCATTATCTCTATTGTTGTCACTGTTCCTGTGGCTAAGATACAAGAAGATTATCAAGATAAATTGATGACTGCCAAGGATGAAAGAATGAGAAAAACGTCTGAGTGTCTGAGGAACATGAGGATTCTGAAGTTGCAAGCTTGGGAGGACAGGTACAGATTAAAGTTAGAGGATATGCGCAGTGTGGAGTTCAAGTGGCTACGTAAAGCCCTTTACTCCCAAGCTTTTATTACATTCATCTTCTGGAGCTCCCCTATATTTGTTTCAGCTGTCACTTTTGGCACTTCCATATTGTTGGGTGGTAAACTCACAGCAGGTGGTGTTCTTTCTGCTCTGGCAACCTTCAGAATACTTCAAGAACCACTAAGGAATTTCCCTGATTTGGTGTCAATGATGGCTCAGACAAAAGTTTCTCTTGACCGAATCTCTGGGTTCCTACTGGAGGAAGAGTTACAGGAAAATGCAACCATTATCCTTCCACGCGGCATCACAAATACATCTATTGAAATTAAAGATGGAGTCTTTGGCTGGGACCCTTCTTCTCCAAGGCCAACATTATCAGGAATAAATATGAAAGTGGAGAGAGGGACGCGCGTGGCAGTTTGTGGAATGGTTGGTTCTGGAAAATCAAGTTTTCTTTCTTGTATTCTTGGTGAGATACCAAAAATATCTGGCGAAGTAAGTTCTTTTGTATCTATCTGATGTTCTCTTACCTGTTGGTTTTATGATATCCTATCATAGTTTCCTTACTTTTTTCTTTGATCCTCTCAGGTAAAAGTATGTGGTACTGCTGCTTATGTTTCCCAGTCTGCATGGATACAATCTGGAAATATAGAAGAGAATATTCTCTTTGGCACTTCAATGGATAAACCAAAGTACAAGGGTGTTATTCATGCTTGTTCTCTGAAAAAGGATTTAGAACTTTTCTCTCATGGTGACCAGACCATAATAGGCGATAGGGGTATTAATCTGAGTGGTGGCCAGAAGCAAAGAGTGCAGCTTGCAAGGGCATTGTATCAAGATGCTGACATTTATTTACTCGATGATCCCTTTAGTGCAGTTGATGCACACACTGGTTCTGAGTTGTTTAAGGTTAGACTAGGTTTTTGTTGTATGACCTTAGACTTTCTTATTGTTTGATTGTTACTACTTGCATCTTTAATTCATGCCTATTCAATGTGGAAATTCAGGAGTACATATTGACAGCATTAGCAGATAAAACTGTAGTTTTCGTGACTCATCAAGTTGAGTTCCTTCCTGCAGCTGACTTGATAATGGTAAGGAATTTTTTTTTGCCTTCATTTTCCATAAAACTGCTTTGCAATTTGAAATAATAGGCGAATTTTATCATCTTTAGGAAAATTCCATAAGTAATTATGACTTGACAAAATCGTATCTATTGTATTATTTTTTTGTTGTGTATAGGCATCAAATTGGTTATATATGAGGTGGTTGACTCCAGTAATAAGCGTTCATGCTGTTGATTTCTGGTGTTATTCTCATATGCTAATTTCATGAATGAAGAGGCTCTTTTATTCATTTATTTGTTTCTTTAAATTTTTTAACTCTTGCAAAAATTCAATGTAAAAAGGAAGTGATATGAACAACAAATTTTGAAATTATAGAAACAATTGGGATTGCAATAAATTAATAATTAATAATATATAAATGGGGGAGTTCATATGTTGTGTAAAATTATTTCTACCTTAATAATTGTTAAAAAAATGTGATTGTTGATCGGGTCCAGTCCATTCTATAACTTGAAACTTGTGATAGGTAAAGCCATTGATTCTTAAGCATCACTTGTTTTCTATTCACCTTCTTGCTGATTGTTTTTCCCTATTAGAGAATATACTTGTACTATGGCCGTTTTGACCCTGTAGAGTCTCTGCATTTACAAAAGGTGATGCAATCTTTCATGAGGGATTCTCTCATTGTTCATGTTCTATCTTGTAGGTTCTTAAAGAAGGCCGCATTATACAAGCCGGAAAATATGATGATCTTTTACAAGCAGGAACTGATTTCAAAACATTGGTATCAGCTCATCATGAGGCAATTGAAGCCATGGATATCCCCAATCACTCATCAGAAGATTCTGATGAAAATATGCCTCAAGATGAATCAATAAGACTTAGTAAAAAGCGCAATTCTGTATCAGATAACATTGAAAATTTGGCAAAGGAAATGCAAGAGGGTTCTTCAGCATCCGAGCAGAAAGCAATTAAAGAGAAGAAGAAGGCAAAGCGGTCCAGAAAAAAGCAGCTTGTCCAGGAAGAAGAAAGGGTGAGGGGAAGAGTCAGCATGAAGGTCTACTTCTCGTATATGGCTGCATCATATAAAGGTTTATTGGTTCCACTTATAATCATGGCACAAACATTATTTCAATTCCTTCAGATCGCTAGTAATTGGTGGATGGCTTGGGCAAATCCACAAACAAAAGGAGACAAGCCCAAAGTTAGTCCTATGGTCCTTATTCTCGTTTACATGGCTCTTGCTTTTGGGAGCTCTTGGTTCATTTTCATTAGGGCTGTTCTGGTAGCTACATTTGGTCTTGCAGCTGCACAAAAGTTGTTCTTAAATATGCTTAGAAGTGTGTTTCAGGCACCAATGTCTTTCTTTGACTCTACTCCTGCAGGAAGGATCTTGAATCGTGTAAGCTTCTTGTTGTGATTGGATACACACACACACACACACCCTTTTACATGTTTAATGGCATAAATTATTTTAATTTTACAGGTGTCAATAGATCAAAGTGTTGTGGATCTCGATATCCCTTTTAGACTTGGTGGATTTGCCGCTACAACAATACAACTTATTGGTATCGTGGGTGTAATGTCAAAAGTTACTTGGCAAGTTTTTCTTCTTGTTATTCCTATGGCCATTGCTTGCCTCTGGATGCAGGTAACTCAATCTTTACAGACAGTCATACTGTCAAAAGAGTGTCACTGTCAAAAGCTAATATTGCTTAAAATTGCATCCACTCTACCAATAGTGCAATATTTTGTTAGAAATGTTTTGATTGAAGTTAGTTTTGTTTTGTAGAACACTTGAAGATATTTAGATTATAGCTTGGTGCAAACACTGTCTAACATAGAGGGATTGCGTCGTCTTTGGGAAGAAACTGTATACATTGTTAGATTAAATGAACCTGCACCTTTGATCGATTTCATAACTTTTAATTTGCCCATCCTTAATTTTTTTTCCGAAGTATATGTTCTTTTATTTTGTTATTCTACCGTTTATGTACGATATTCATGATTTATTTGATTCAAGAATGTTTTCATCTTCAATATTCTAAGCACACATTTATTGCTTTTAGACTGGAACTGTGGTTAGCTTTTGGAATTTCAATCAAAGATACGTTGCCTGCTGATGTCGAATTGATTCAAAATCCTTTTCACGCTCTCTTCTTTTGCAGAATTGTGTTAAATGATATTTTATTGACTGTTAATGTTCCAAAATGCAGAAGTACTATATGGCTTCATCGAGGGAGCTTGTACGCATTGTCAGCATCCAGAAATCTCCAATTATCCATCTTTTTGGTGAGTCTATTGCTGGAGCTGCCACCATAAGAGGCTTTGGACAAGAAAAAAGGTTCTTGAAGAGGAACCTTTATCTTCTTGATTGTTTTGCTCGACCATTCTTTTGTAGTTTAGCAGCAATAGAATGGCTCTGCCTGCGAATGGAATTACTCTCAACCTTTGTATTTGCTTTCTGCATGCTTTTACTCGTGAGCTTCCCACATGGAGCTATTGATCCAAGTAAGTGTGTGCTTTCCCTTTTCAGTTAGCAATGCTTTTGTTATAGAAGTAGTTTGTTGGAGTGACAACTATGAAACAAGGAATATGATTTCACACTGCTATTTGCTTAAGGGAAGTGGTACATCCTTCCTATTCAAGCTAAATATAAATTTCGTTTCTAAGGTTAGATGAACTATTGAGTGAACTTTAAGATTGATTGCTATTGTAAGGGGATCATCACTGCTATGAATTTTTATCATATCAATTTCTTACAATTTCAGATGAATTTGATTCCCTATACATTTTTGGCAAACTGTTCGTTCTGTAGCTCAGAAAAGAAGATGATCTGAGAACATTGTAATTTATGATTTTTAAAATAATTTCTATGCAGGCATGGCAGGTCTTGCAGTAACATATGGCCTTAACATGAATGCACGCTTATCACGGTGGATACTTAGCTTTTGCAAGCTTGAAAACAAAATTATATCAATTGAAAGAATTTATCAGTACAGCCAAATTCCAGGAGAAGCTCCACCTTTGATTGAGGATTCTCGGCCTCCATCCATTTGGCCAGATAATGGAACTATTGAAATAATTGATCTAAAGGTATGGACATTCTATATTACATGAAAGTTATAATATATATGGGTATAGCTTTCATTTGTCAGAATAGTACTTTGGCCATATTATATTTTAATATCTAATTGATATAATGTGATTTTCTGATTTTATCTGTCGTTTTTCTGAATCAAGAAAGTAAATCTGGTTAAATTTATCCTGGTGAAACAGATAGAAAACTTATTTTCGTTACTAGTCCCAACTCCCAACACAAAGCAACAAAATTTGTGTCACTTAAAGTTTGAGCAATAATAAAAAGGTTAAAAGGGTAAATGGTGAGCTGACGCTCAAGCATTTTATTAGTTTTGCAACTTCATTCCTAAACCCTTTAAACTTATACAATTAGGTAATTTTGACACTTTTCGTTAAGAAACTATGGTCAAACATCAGGTAACACACATGTTATGCATGTGAAGGGGCATTTTGGTAAAAAGATGGAGCACTCCTTTATGCCTTTAATGGTCTTGGTATTTGGATGGAGACTAATGGAAACCTTAATCTTGAAATGCCTTGGTAGCATGCCAGGCTCTTTGTGTTATGCACATATAGGGGAAACATACTCAAGTTATAGTTTTGAAAATAACAATGACATTCTCTAATGTCACTTTTTTAAGGGTGGTTCTTGCAAAAACTAAAAGGAAAGCTATATATTAAAACAATAATTCTAGGATGTAAATGTCTTTTTTATTTATTTATTTATTTATTTATAAATTGTGGAGTATTTACTTGCTCCTACGTTTACTACCTTCCCTTCTAGCATTGGCAATTTAGCTAGCTATGAAAGTGAACTTTTTTGGAAGGGAAAAAAGAAGTTGCCAACTGCCCTCTACTGCTAAAGGTTTGATATTTCTCAGGAAATACCCTAACTCGAACCCCCCCATGCATAGTATGTTTTGGTGAGAAAAAAAAGTTTTGGAAAAATTGAGTGTGAAATGTAGGCTTGTGGAGGACTATCCTTGCTGTTTCTCTGTACAATATTTGATAGCAAAACGCTGAAAGACAATTTTTATTGACTGAAGGTTCGTTATAAGGATAATCTTCCTACGGTGCTTCATGGTATAACTTGCACTTTTCCCGGTGGAAAGAAGATTGGAATTGTTGGAAGGACTGGAAGTGGTAAATCAACTTTGATTCAGGCTTTATTTCGATTGATTGAACCATCTGGTGGGAGGATCCTGATTGACAACATTGATATCGGAACAATTGGTCTTCATGATCTTCGTAGCCGTCTCAGCATAATACCCCAGGATCCGACCTTATTTGAAGGGACTGTTAGGGGCAATCTTGATCCCCTTGAAGAGCATTCAGATCAAGAAATATGGCAGGTATGCTATAACAACTCGTTTGCTTTCTTCACTTTTATTTTAACAAACTATGTGTAATATAATATAGCAGTATATTTCTGCATGGACTAAACAATAATCATGACCATGTGCTGGAATCTTACCAATTTTCTGATATATTCTACCTAATTGCGCACCCTAAGATGTACTTAGACAAAATTTTCTCATCTTTTCTTTTACATGATTCACACTGAACATTGTTGCAAAGTTCCCAATGCCATAACTCCAAATGTAAGAAAACACTTCAACTGATGTGCCCCTTGATTTTTTATTCAAATTTGATTTCATACAGGCACTTGATAAGGCGCAGCTGGGAGACATAATCCGTGGGAAGGAACAGAAACTTGATACAGCAGGTACATTCAGATATAAAGAAAAACAAGAAAGAGTAATTTTTTTTTTAATCTCTGGAATTACGAGCATCTAATCAGTTGGTATTGAATGTCGAATTTGCAGTTGTAGAAAATGGAGACAATTGGAGTGTAGGGCAGAGGCAGCTTTTTGCACTTGGTCGCGCGCTTCTTCAACAGGCAAAGATATTGGTGCTTGATGAAGCAACAGCATCAGTTGATTCAGCCACAGATAATCTTATACAGAAAATTATTCGAACAGAGTTTGAGAAATGCACAGTTTGTACTATTGCTCATCGTATCCCAACTGTTATTGACAGCGATCTTGTTCTGGTGCTAAGTGATGGTATGGCATGACCTACTTGCTAAACTTGGCATCTGAAGGATGCAACAAAACTGTCAACATGTTATCTCTGAATATTCATTAAGTTTATTTTTTGTAATTTTGTAGGTCGAGTCGCAGAATTTGATATGCCTATTCGGCTATTAGAAGATAAATCCTCCATGTTTCTAAAGTTGGTAACCGAATATTCATCAAGGTCAAGCGGCATACCAGATTTTTAAATCAAATGTCATGCCAGAGAACCCACATTTAGAAGGCAGCAAAAGCAAAGACTCTGCAGTCCACCTGATGCAGTTTTCTTGACGCTGCTTCTGCTGATGCTTCATTCGAAAGATGAATGGGAAGGACAAAAGTGCGTTGGAGGATAATATTTTCCAGATCAAAGCAATCACGGGTTGATACATCCTGTATGCAGATTCTGGGGAGTTCATTCATGTTTGGCACATCCTGTCGGAGGGAATAAAAGTTGAGTTGGTGGTGATTGGACTTGGTAATAATCACACGCATGAGAAGAAATGAGCGGAAGCTTTTATACAATAATGTAGTTTGTTTAGATAGGGAATTTGTAGAGCTGAGTTAGTTAATGTTTGTCTCATGGTTTATCCTATTGGCAATAATAATACAGTTTTCGATCCTAATGTCTAGATATTCAATTCTATTTTTTGTTCCTCTTTTGATATCAAACTCTTATTTTATTTTACTGAAAACGGGTATTTCATATTTTCAAAGGACAAAATTTTTTTTTTCTTAGAATAGCTATTTCTAAAGCACTGTAATGCCATAGCATTAAAACAGTTAACTAAAAAGATAGCATTTTATTTTTTTCCACTTTCAAATCACTTCTTTTTTATTATCCTATGTTGAGATATTAGTTCTTGCCAAGTTCTTTAACTTGGTCTAAGTCAACAAACACAAAAATACACATAATAATGTTGCAAATATGACATAGTTGCTACTCTTAATGAAATTTCTGTATGACCTTACTTCATTATGCGAATAGTATATATTGCTTATTTTGGGACATTTCCCACTCAGCAATCCAAACCTAAACACTGTAATCCTTACTAATATGTTAATGTAATATGCAGAGAGATCCAAGTTTCATCGTACAAGATTGAGACTAGAGAGTTATACTGCTATTTTCAGTACTATTTCTATGATAAAGTTAAAACAATTGTAAATCAGCAGTTTCATGTGCCAAGAAATCACCTGAGAAATGTTCATGTTATGACTTACAAGTATATTATATATATGTTCTGATAAAAAATAAGTTACAACTATATATTTTTTTATGCTAGTTACAAGTATATTTGTAATTTAATCTCTTTTTTTTTTTTTTTTTCCTGAATTTTTAATTTGGTGGATAATCCGAAATATGTCCTCGAAGGCAAGGGAAGCGGGCTGTTGTGTCTTAAATCTGGGATACACAAACGAGGCCCTTTAAGCAAAATGGGCTGTGAGACCAAATCCCAACGCCGTAATACCTTCACAACTTCATCGCTCGGCCATTCTTCTTAGAAATCTATCTGCGTTCGTTGAGGAGTATAGCTGATCACGATGCAGACCGTTGCGAGACGTCTAGGGCACCAATCTCTGAGCCCGTCGGCTTCAATCTCGTCTTTCAAGTCCATATACCCTATTTACGATCATTGTAATCTCTATTTTTCCTGGGTTTTACATTTCCAATTTCCACTAATTGATTTTTTTTTTTTAATTTGGGATTGATTTTTGTAGATTATGGAGTGGATCATCCGAAGTACGGATCTTCCCTCGCCTTTGGGGGAGGTGGTCACATTGTGCGCAAGGGTACAGGTGGAAGATCGTCTGTTAGGTAATAATAAACTTGATTGTTTTATACAAATTTTTGTCACTTATTTTTGTTTGGTTGCTAGAAAATTGAGGAAAATGTTAAAGCTTGGAGGTCTGTTACATTTCATTTAGTTTCTAAGAAGATGCCGGTTAGAATAATTTTTAGTAATTGGGACATGAGTAAAGAAAAAAAATGTCTAAGCTTTTTCTAAATGGTTAAACACAGGTAAGTTCGTATCTGGAATAAGAAGTTAAGAATTACTAGTTTAGTGTTCACTGCCAAGTTATCGCGACATCTGTTGGTCTGGATTAACTTCTCAATTCATTGTTCTTAACACAGAATGGTTTAGTTCGATTGTATTTGGAAATAAAAATTTTCCATCATGGGCTCGTGAACATAGTCTCAAAGTGGTTTGTTTTTGTAGTGGCATTATCGCTACAGTCTTTGGAGCAACTGGATTTCTTGGTCGGTATCTTGTGCAACAACTTGGTGAGTTTACTTGATATCTTTTACCTTCATTGATTCATATTCAACTTAGAATCAAAATAATTCAATAAATACAAAAATCTGATTTCCATCAGTTCTAATTTTGCCTAATACATGTTTGTGCTGACTTTCCATCTCTTACCAGCTAAGATGGGATCTCAAGTCTTAGTTCCTTTTCGGGGTTCTGAAGATTCCCAACGTCATCTAAAACTAATGGGGGACTTGGGACAGGTAGAGTAGTCTGTGACTGTGCGTGCCAATTATTTTTACAATTGGAAAATGAAGTTTTACAAGTCTGCATTTACTGCTCCACTTTGCTATCCTGCTAATCTCCCTGCCATTTGCTTGTTTAGATAGTGCCAATGAAATATAACCCAAGAGATGTAGATTCAGTTAAAGCTGTGGTGGCGAAAGCTAATGTTGTCATCAACCTCATTGGTATGTATCGTTCTATTTCTAAATTTTCATTTTATAGCCTTAAAATCATAGAGTGCGTGATAAAATATGCAGCTATCTTTGTGTTCAGGAAGGGAGTATGAAACAAGGAACTATAGCTTTGAGGAAGTGAACCATTACATGGCTGAACAACTTGCAATGGTGAGTTTTTAGTGCTCTGGATAGCAAACACTATCCCATCTGTGAGGCATGAGCTTAGAATTGTTTCTTTGACCTAGGTTATCTACATGTACTTTGGTATGTTAGAGTGGATTTATCTGGCAATTTTACTATACTTTGAAGTTATTTCTCGTGTTACATAGTGCCATCTCAATTGAATTCCCCTTACAGTCCATATCCTGTTATTCCTGTTACTTTTTTATCACTTTCTTTAATGAGCTGAAATTGAACCTATGGATTTATAAATCTGTTCTGCTCTCATTTCTATTTTCTGGTAAGTGGAGTTTAGTTGTGATCCTTTTCAAACTTTTGCAGATTGCAAAAGAACATGGTGGTATCATGAGATATATTCAAGTTTCTTGCTTAGGTGCATCTTCATCATCTCCATCCAGACTGCTAAGAGCCAAAGCTGCAGGAGAAGAAGCTCTTTTGCGGGAATTTTCGGAGGTAGATACATAGCTCTTCTTCACTTCAATATTTTGGGGTAGACTTATCATCACCTTGACTGATGCTAGAGATAAAAAAGTGTAGCATTTGGCTACTTTTCTGCTATTGGATTATGCAAAATTGTTTTGAAGAGGAGAATCTCTTATACTTCTTTTCTTTCTTTTGACAGGCAACAATCATGAGACCTGCTGTAATGATTGGAACTGAGGATCGAATTATGAACCGGTGGGCACAATTTGCAAAGAAATACAGCTTTCTTCCACTCTTCGGAGATGGATCTACCAAGTATGCTCTAATATAGTAATTTCAACCACAATCCTGATTTCCTTGGTTAAGTAATGCTTATTATCAATTATGACTCTTAATCTGTCGGACATTTTGATGATAAAATACATTCTTGCAGAATACAACCTGTGTATGTTGTTGATGTTGCTAACGCAATTGTGGCTTCTCTGAAAGATGATGGAAGCAGTATGGGCAAAACTTATGAGCTTGGCGGCCCAGATATCTTTACAGTACATGAATTGGTAATTTACTGCACTTTTCTCTCCTGCATTCTAATTGCATGCTTCTATTACTGAGCCCAAGTATAATGCAGGCAGAGCTAATGTATGAGACGATTCGTGAATGGCCACACTATGTGAAACTTCCTTTCTCCATTGCAAAGGTAAGTATAGGACCCATTGATGATATAAATCCTCTTTGCAAATCACTGTTGTTTTTTTTCAAAGTTTATTGGTGTCTGTTTTGAAGCTAAGCATCTGTTTGACCATCTACTTGTTAGTTGAAGGAAATGCTTGGTAAATGTAATCTATGAAACTATAATCCCGCTACTCAGTTGTCCAATCCAATTGTCTGATTGATTGGGAATTGAACTTATAGGCTGCTAGCTATACTAAATTTTTTATATAATTAAGAGGTATTAGGCTCCCCTTGGGCTGAATACGGGATACAATGCATTGCATGTGTGCTTGTATCCTCAAACTCAAATGCAGCGTCTTTAGAGGCTCTATGCTAGATGCTATTAATGAGGGTTAATTTTCTTTTGCTTGGTTATTGGCTTGCATTTCTGTTATTTTTTATGCATGCGATTCTCAGTCTTAGTTGCATAGAAGATGCTGCTGCATATATTTGGTTTTAAATTACTATATGGGGTGTGATTGGTTTCAGGCTTTGGCAACACCTCGTGAACTCTTACTTAAAAAGGTTCCTTTCCCATTACCCAATCCTGAGATCTTCAACCTAGATCAGATCCTTGCCCTAACTCAAGATACGGTTGTGTCACAAAATGGTATGTCTGTGGTGTTTATCCCAAGATTTTCACAATTCTCGTTTTTGTTTACTTATGACTGCTGCATTTGTCTTTCTGCTTTCTTACTTTTCTCTGCATTGGTTTTATTTATGTTGTTTGTAGCTCTGACTTTCAATGACCTGGGAGTTCGGCCACATAAGTTAAAGGGATACCCTATTGAGTTTCTTACCTGCTATCGCAAGGGTGGCCCGCAGTTTGGCTCAACAATTAGTGAACGCGTGTCACCAGATGCTTGGCCATGAGTGATTACTCTTACGGCCCAAGTGTTTTTTATTTTCTTGAAAATTTCAACCTCTTGAAACCTTTAATCAGGTTTGAGTTTAAGATTCACTTCTGATGTATAAAAAGGACAGATATGGAATGGATATAACCTTTCTGCATCATTGACAAAATTTGATTATTATGATCATAGTACTATTAATTACCACTCATTGAGGTTTTGACAGTTGCTGATGTGCGTGTACTATGTGGCAGGTTTTCATGAGGTAGAAGTTAAAAGTAGAATGAAATAAAGATATCGAGAATGGTTCATTCTTCACATTTTCAGATTTGTACACTCGAGTAATACATTGCCATATGTAAATGTTAAATAATTAAGACAATGGTTTTGTTTAGTTTGTTCCCAAGCCCTTGAAGCGGACTTGTGGTCTCTTGTTTTGAAGGCATTCTCTGGCATTTTCTATTGTTTTATCATATACTATTCTGAATTGAGGTTGAATGGCATATTGCATTTCGGATCCTCTATTTATTCTTATGAAACCTGAAAATCACAGGTGCTCGTGAATCAACTTCTCATTATGTGAGCTTATTGTTCATGTTTGGTTATAAGTCCTTGCAGCTTTGCAGATAGTTTTACCAATAATTAGGAAGAAAAGCATTATTTGGAGTAAATCAGGTGATAAATTCATGTGCAATATCTGTCATATTCTTCTTTACTGCAACCGTAAATTGGCTAGTTTGGGGGTCCGACTAGAAGTGCAGTAAGAATGACACAAGCTTCAGAATAAGGTGGCTTGAACAAAAGAAGGCTTATATAATGCCCAACATCGCGTATGTTATGCCACCTGACAATCTAAATATACGTCCATTAAAAATCGAGTAAATTGCTATAGTATACCCTACTTCAAGCATTACATAAATTTTCTTTTAAATATAAGTACGATTCGAACTTGTATAACCACAACTACTAGATCTGGTCATTATGCCAAAAACAGGATATCGACAGTCAATTCAAAATTGGACCTTTTCTGTCTGATATGGTCTAAAAGCCAATCTTGGCTTCAGATTTACATGAATTATCAGCTGCTCATTTGATTTGTACTGTAAAAAGGTTCCTAATCAACAGAATAAAATTGAGTCTTTGTCCAAGGTAGCATGGGTTAACTGTTAAAGTCATTCCGTTGGGACTTGGCTTCCTATGTAGCTAAAAGTCAATATACCAAGCGCATCCTACAAGAAAGGAAGCTGAAAAATAGTTGAAAATCCCCAACACAAAGCTCCATCATCAGTTTAGCCAACAAATATGTTCATATAATGGAGCCAGAACCTAGCCTTGACTCTTATGGAAGGATCAACTTAGAAGGGAAAAACACCGGGGCAACATTTTCGCTTCACCATGAAAACGGAGGCGAGTCCCATGGCCGTGATTGTTGTTGCATTAACATATATGTCAACAACAATATTCAAGGGGCAAATAACTCAATTCTACATGAGAGTGAGTTGAATATGAGAGATCCAGGAGTTTTCTTATTGCTTGGTGATGTGAAGTTGGGTAAGAGATCATCTCTTAGTAGAAACAAGAGGAGAAGGAAGATAAAGAATGGAGAAAACACATATGCTAAGCTAGGGTCTTGTGCAAGGTTTTCATTTGCAATTTTTTCAGTTCTTTTGTTGCTTTCATTGTTATGTACATAATAAAACTTGGTTATTTGTGTATGCTAAATTACGTTTATTATCTTCATTTATTTATTCATTTGTTTGTTAAAAAAAAAAAAGTTGGAAAAATACATAATTGTTAGCTAATTTAGAGTTGTAGACAAAAATGAATTTCCCACAATTTACATGAATATTTCTAAACATTTTAAGTTTGGAAAATCCAATTTAGATGTTTATGACATTTTTGGCATGCCATTATTGGAGATCTCACATGATCATCAAATTGACATACAATTTCTAATAATTCTCCATTTATAAACTGTCATAAAAAAAATATAAGTGATATTACAACTTGAATTTTATGATATTACTCTCGCTTAAATAAGGCTTTGCTTATAAAATACTTATTATATACTGTTACAAAATGAAGCTTAAATTATTTTTTTAGTCTAGAGAAAAAAAAAAAAAAAACTTTAAAGTTATAATATCAAAAGATTTCATGTTTTTCTCCTATGTATAAAAAATTTCATGCATTGTGATATGTGAAGGGTTAAATAATGACAAACCTTTTAATTAATTATATAATTAAAGGGCATTCTACCTTTTAGAAAAGTTGGAAAAACAATATTCCAGTCTAAATCCTTTTCACTTTATTAGCAGTAGCACGCCCATCGGGGCTCTTCATTAAGCGCTCAAAGTTTATGACTGCGGACCAGATTTTTTATTTTTATTTTTTCATAAGAAAAGACTAGGAAGTAGGAACCGTATGGTTATTAGATTATATTAATTTATCGGTGTTATTTAAATTTATTACGTGAAATAATGGATATAACCATATTTTTATGTTACATTGGGTGTACAGTATATAATATATTAAATATAATCACATTAAATTAAATTATATTATAATTTATTTATACAATATTTAATAAAAAATGGTAAAATATAGTCAAAATAAATTAATTATATATATTTTACTAAAATAATTATATTTAAAATAATTTTTATTGTAAAATTTAGGATGATAAGCTCATGGGCTTGGTCTTATTTAATTAAAAATAAAAAAAATATTATTTTTAATTTAAAATAAAATAATTAAAATATATAATTTTATAATTGAAAATTTAGACGTATGAAGTTGATTGTTTAATATAATTTAAACTCATATTTTTAAATCGTATAAATTTTTTATATAATTATAATAATTTTATAGTTAAATATATAATATAATATAATAAATATGTAGATGATATAAATTATATTTATTATATAATATAATAAATATAATTTTTTACGTGGGTTTGTTGCCAAACTTAGTGGTGGGGTGGGGTAGTGAGACTAAAAGTAAAAGAAAGATGTAGAAGCCAAACAAACATGAAAAACTTTAAACATCACAAGTTTGTACTGCATCTTAACTGATGTGACTGATTGTGTTTAAACATGACAGTTAGATTCGAGGTAGAAAATTTCTGTGGGGTGCTGAAATTACAATTTTTTATTTAAGGTAGAAATTGTATTAAAATATTAAAAAAGATAAAAAAAAAATATATCAAAATTATAATTAATAAAAATTATAATAAATTATCTTTAATTTAATGATAAATTTTTATGTCATATATAATAAATATATAAAGTTAACCTTGTAAAATAAATATAACACATTATAATAAATTTCTAACAAAAATTAAATAAAAATATAATAGTTTATTAAGTATTAAGATCGTATATGTATAAAATAAATTTATTTACTAAAAAATTTAAGCAATAAAAAATTTAATCAAATATCTCAAAATTTATAAACGTTTTAACTAAAATTAAAAGAAACATATAAAAATGTAAAAAATAAAATATGATTTAGAATTTTAAACTTGAAACTATTTTTTAAAAATATATGTTGATAAACAATAGAAGGTTGACTAATAAAAAATAAAAATGAACTAAAAGCTAAAGACAAAAAATATTACGATTTTTCATATAATTTTTTTTTAAATAAATTTAAAAATTATTAAAATAAAATGTCAAATAATATAATATTAGATAAAATTGAAATTTGGATTGAAACAAAATATGAGAAACTTTGAGGATATAAATTATAGAAACTTAAAATTTGTAGTCTAAAGCATATTATATGCTTCTTTATTTTAATTTTTAGTTTTTATAATGTCGAATCTAAAGTTAAATATTTGAATTTTTTTTTTTTGGATTATCACATTTAAGAAATAATTTTTATATAATATAGGACTACAATTTTATTTGTATCATTAATAATTTTCAAATACATGAGAAATAATGTATATATTTAACTACTTTACTTATAATTCATTTTTTTATCCATGTATTTGTTAATTATTATTAAAATATACCAAAATATGTACACAAAATTAAAAATAATGTATTATTATAAATAAAATATTTATTTAATATTAAAACTATATTTCTTTACATGTGGTTGGAATACGCATATAAAGTCAAAATTATAGCCTTTGTAGCAAAAAAAAAAAAAAAAATCAAAATTATAACCAATGTGATTAGTTCTCACCTTTCTTCATAATATAAATATCACCTTCCTCAATAATAGTTCTCAACATACAAAGGGTTACTTAAAATTTTGGGCAAACGATGGAATTACGTGGTAGGTGTAATTAAGCTTTTGGTAACTATATAAAGAGAAAATGACTTATAGTTAAGAAGAATAGGAAGATATGGGACAAGGCAAAAGGATATTTCTAAATATTGTACTAATTCATAATCGTGTTAGCCATTTTGAAACAATTTTAACCTTTTCATTGCTATATTGTGATGTAGCTTGTCTTTGTAGTTGAAGGTCAACATTACACCACACGTACATGGACCGCTGGTTTTTGTCATGAGAGACAACCCATGAGCCAGTGACTCCTCTTGCCATCAAATAGTACAAGAATTGTTAGATGTGTGAATGTGTGTATATAAAGATCTAGCTTAATAGCAAAATAATAATAATAAAATCAATTATTAAGCACTCATCAAAAATAAAAAATAAATTAAACAATATTTGTATTAGAGGTGGACACGGTTGGTTTGATTGATTATCGACTTATTTTACAAGTCGACTTTATCTTTGACAGTTTTGAAAAAAATTAAAACTTTAATAGACATATAAACTCTTAACAATCAGCCTTCAAGCTAATTTATAAAGTCAAGTCAATTAAGCACAGTCCTTTTAACAGTTTTGTATCTATAATTTTTTATCAATTTTTTTATTTACAAAATTTAAGAATAATTAGCAAGATATATTTTCTTTATATGTTACTATTTAAAAATGTTTGACTTTATTAAAAATTAAAATTTCCTACTTATCATTCTTCAAATTAATATGAATTGAAGCACAAGAATAAAGATTGACTGGTTGCAATTTAGAAACAATTAAGAAAAAATTTGCTAAAATATATTTATCTTTCTCTCCCAAAAAGTAAAAAAAAAAAAAAAAAGTTTATTTTGCAAGCACACCATCAACTTTAGAAATTAGAATTTATAAAAATGATAAATTAATTAATATGTATAATTATTATAAATAAAATAAAAATAAAATGTATTTATAATAAAAGTAGATCGTTTTATTTTTTTGTTGGTTTATAAACTAAAAACTTATAATCAATCCAATTAGATAAATTTTCTAAATTTTAAGAAGTATAGTTTCAAGTTTAGACTTAAATTCAATTGACCGAGCGGTTTTGATTAATCACAAACTTAATTTAGACTTAAATTCTAAATTTTAAGAAGTATAGTTTCAAGTTGTATGTTATTCTAAAATATTTTTAGTTTATTAATAATGGAGATGAATCACTACCAATGTTACTAACTTCAAAAAAACAATAAAAAAATTCACAATTTTCTTCTTTTTTATTAATAAAAAAATATATATTCATGCATTTGACGAAGTATTTAAACTTAAATTTTTCGTAGATCAATGAATTGAGGCTGAATTACAAAAAATTTCTAAAATAATTAAATTACCTATACTAACGTTACTAATTTTTCGATACACAATATACAATTTTAATTGGTGAGACGAGATGGTAAGATTTTTTTTTCCCCCTAGCATAGAAAAAAAGAAGACACAAATTCTATTCATAAAAAAAGAATGCTTGAATCTAATGAGAATTACTATTGTGAAACATTTTTTTTACACACATTATTACTTATAGTGGGCCCCTAGCAAAATAATTTTTTTAAAAAATAAATTAATTTATTTTCTACAAAAATGTATGTACACGTACAAAATAAACAACATGGATGCAAAATTTGTACCCAAATTTATGTATATATAAAATTTCTAAAATATATAAAAACGATAATGTAACAATTATCACAATAAAAACGATAATGTAACAATTATCACAATAAAAACATATAAGTTAATTTTTTTAACAATAAAATTAATTATACTACGTGCTCAATAAAGTAATCAACAATGTAAAACAATGGTAGCATTTGGATATATCACAGCCCTATATGAAATGAATTTACAAGCCTCGAGACGGCGTCATATACGCTCCTCTTAATGTGAGTGTTCCCTCGGAAGTGGAGTTAGCTCGTTTCTTGTATCTACAATTCTACGTGATATATGAATTATAATCTCATTCTAGTTGCTTCCTTTAGTACTATTAATTTTTAATAAAAAATATTCTTTATTTTATGTTGAAATAATTTCAAGTAACTATCATAACATAATTAATTTTGTATTAGGCAGCATGTGATTCTACATTTTAAAATGTGAGTTAATCACTAACGATATTTAAGATGATTTAAGCTTAAGAAATGTAATGTTTACTTAATTTCTTTTTCTTTTTTTGTTGCTAATTATTTAACATGTAATTAATTATTAGTTTTGTGATGATTTATTGTATATAAGATGCAATATATATATATATATATATAGATTTTAATTTTCTCTATTTAAATTAGTTATTTAAAATTTTACTCTCTTTTACATAAATTTTTTATATCTATAATATCATCAATAATCTTTTTAAAAGTTAAATTATCAATAACTCAATAAATCTTAATATTTTAATCATTGCATATAATTCAATACTAACTCAACATTTGATATTTATCTCCTACATAAAACAATAGCACTTGATAGGAATAAAGTTTACTTTTTTCTTTTTAGGGTAGACCACAATTCAGTATTGAATTATTCTTTTAAGAGTCTCTCTTCCCTCCTTGGGTTTTGTCCTTAATAAATTTAGACTTAAATTTAGTTTTTTTTTTTGTTTATATATTATTGCAGTTTAAACCTTAAAAAATACATTTTTTTCATTAGGTGCACCATTTTGTCGCTTATGAAATGCGTTTTCCTTCAAATTGTAGCGTAATTTTTGTACAGAAACACTTTATAACACACCACATTTGTAATAATATAACAATTTGAAAACTTTAAATATCCCACTTGTATTAATAAATTAAAAATTATTAATATTTTATTAAATTTAATCCACTATAAAAAGACTATACACTTAAATGGTTTCAATTATTAGAAAGAAGAAGAAGAAGGTTTTAATACATGATTGATGCTAAAATTACCGGAATGGAAGATACATGTAAGAAGTTTTCCATATATTATATTTTGTTGTGTGTTTTCTAATTTTTTTGAGAAAATAAAAATTTATTTATTAAAATGAAAGATATAAATAAAATCTCATTATATAGTTAAATAAGATTGATAGAAAAACTACAACACAAACACTATTTTGAGGTGTGGGTGTGAGGGATGTAGGGTGTATTTTTTAAGTTTAAGTAAAAGGTTAAATTTTTCATTTTATTATATTTAAAATATTAAATAATTTAACGGGATGTCTCGTAGTAAATTTTGAAATTTTTCGAGAATTTCCCATATATTAATGTCTTCAATTAACTTCCTTGATTACGTAATTTTAAATTTTAAAGTTTCAAACAAACTTAAATAATAACAAAAGTATGCCAAAAAATAATATTAAATAAAATTTATGTAAATAAATGTTATTCTAAATTTAAATCTAGATGAAAAAACATCACAAATTAATTTTATTTAATTAAAAAAAATAAAAAATAAAATTAAGAACCAATTTTAACAGGAGAATGGCTCTCTCCTTACTGTGTACAAAATTTAAGCGATGAAGAAGACGAAAAAAAAGAGGAAGGCGGCTGTCAACTTCTTATTATCCTAACTCCCTAAGGAATATTTTGTACGCGTCTAACTTTTACCTGTCTTCTAAAAATTTACTTACCTTTTGAAAATACTTTTTTTTTTTCTTTAAGAAAAGATGAGGTGCACCATTTTGTAGTTTACGATTTGCGTTTTCCTTGAAATTCCGCGTTATTTTTGGACGTAAATACTTTAATAGGGTCATAAATATATATATATAATATAAATTAAATTAATATTAAGAATAGAGAATTAAGAATTAATTGTTTGGATTATTAATTAATTAAATTATATATAGATTATAATATGTATTAATTTACTAAAAAAAATTTATGCTACATTAGAATGTAGATGTCATAATTTTAACGATTTAAAATATCACTTTTCTTATAAACTAATAAATAATATATTTTAATTTATTTAAAATAAATATAAATTAATTATAAAAATAAAATAATATATATATATATTTTATTAAATATAATAATTATTATATGATGAAAATGTTTATTAAATATAATTATTATGTTTGTATAATTTTTATTCGATGTGATAATATATTATAAAAAAATAATTAATATTAATATTTTTAAATATAAAAATAATTATATTTAAATTGAATGTAATAATTATAAGTACTTTAATAAAATTCAATCCCCTGAAAAAACACTATACATTTAAATGGTTTTAATACATCATTGAATACTATATTCATCTATTTGGTATTATTGGCACCAAAATTACTTAAATGTAAAAAATTCATCCATTAAATTTCATTAAAATACTGTAATTTTTCTGTTGTCTTAAAAAAAAAATTAATAAAATACAAAAATAGTTATAGTGGAATAATTTTTTTTTTAAGATAGGTATTATAAAGTGTGGAATATTTTAAGAGATATATTGGCAAAAATTAGAAAATAGATTAATATAATCTTTTTTTTTTATTATTATTTTAAGATGATTAAAATTTATAAATTAAGTGCCTATAATAAAATAATATTAATAACAAAAATCATATTAAATTATTTTTCAATAATTTATAATCAGTGATTTTTATTTGTATTATTTTTTGTTAAATTTAATTAAGTTTATTTTTTTTAATGATATACCACATTATTTATAGAAAAAATAATAAAAATAACATTATTTAAAATTTGATTACAAAAAATAAAAATAGTATTTTTTTAATCAAATTTATATTTTCACAATTAAAAAATATTAATATATCATTTTTTTTTTAAATTATTCAATTAAAATTAAAAAATTATAATTTAGATCTTTTTAATATTATTAGGGTGTTAATTAGTAATTTTATTATTATAAATTTTAAAAATAACTTTTTTTTTTCTAATTTATATTACGATTATATTAAAAATAATCTCTTTGCAAGGGCCTGATATGACTTTACTTAAGACAGACACGTCGTTCGCACCATTTAACGTGGCATGATCTCAACGGCTACCGACACGAGACAATTAACCCGCTAATAACGTGCGCTTCCCTGTAAACGCCTCCCTCTTATTCCCTTCCTCCTCTCTTTCACTCGCTCCCATATTTTCACTACTTTCTCTCTCTCTAAGAGTGGAAGATTGTTCACAAAATTTATCGATCATTCGGAGCAAATCTAGACGTCTTAGTAAGTCTCTCTTTCTCTCAAATCTTAATACTTTGTTATTTCACTCTAGGTTGCTTTCCTTGATTTTGCTTCCTCTCAAACGATCCGTAACGTATCTGACATGCTCAGTGGTTCTCCGTGATTTGCGCTACTTTTGCAAGGTCTTGGCTGTTTATTCTCTAGATTCGATCTGTTCTGTTTGTTTCGGCATATCTCTTACCATTCTTGACTCTTCCTTACTACAGCTCTGTTTCAGTACCTTTGAACTGATTGTGCACTTTCCATCTCGGTTTTATTTGTAAAATTAGGTTTTGGGTGTTTCTTTTCTATTTCCCTTTCAAAATTGCAGTTGGTGCTAGTGTTTGAGTTGTTGGGTAGAGTAGTTCGATTCGTATGTTGACTGGGTGAATCTATTCAGCGATTAAAGTTGAAAAGTTGGAACTTTAATCTGATTCATGAAATGAGTAATTGGTGATTGATCGATCCAACTTGAATCGGAGCAGAGAGCAGGAAACTGATGAGACGCCGCTTGGCGGCTGGTGTTCGGTTGGAACAAATGGAGAAAGGGAATTCAAAGAATCATAATACTCGGATTTGTTTCCTGGCATCATTGTCTGCATTTTTCTGGATTTTGTTGCTCTACTTTCATTTTGTTGTGCTTGGACATAGTAATGTCGATGAATCACTTCAACTACAATCTGCTCAAGTAGACACCCAACCAACAATACGCGCAACTTATGCTCGTGACTTGGACACCCCTTCTGTAACTTCTGAAACTATTCCCAGTCCTCAAAGGAATGAAACTTCTGAATCTGTTAAACTACAACCTACTAAAATTAACGCCCAACCTACCCCTATTCGTGAATCAGAAACCCTTAATGTGACTTCTGAAACTATTACCATTCCTGAAAGGAGGGATATCTATCCTTTTATGAGAGCATTGAGAACTGTTCAAAACAAGAGTGATCCATGTGGTGGGAGGTACATTTATGTGCATGACCTTCCTTCAAGGTTTAATGAGGATATGTTGAGGAAGTGTAGGAGTTTAAGCCTCTGGACAAATATGTGTAAGTTTACAACTAATGCTGGGCTTGGGCCTCCGCTAGAGAATGTCGAGGGGGTGTTTTCAGATAAGGGGTGGTATGCAACAAACCAGTTTGCTGTTGATGTTATTTTCAGCAATCGAATGAAGCAGTATGAATGCTTGACAAACGATTCATCCATTGCTGCAGCTATTTTTGTACCCTTCTATGCTGGGTTCGATATTGCCCGGTATCTATGGGGAAACAATATCTCAACAAGGGATGCAGCTTCTCTTGATTTGGTTGATTGGTTGATGAAGAGGTCAGAGTGGGGCATTATGGGTGGCAAAGACCATTTTCTCGTTGCGGGGAGAATAACTTGGGATTTCAGGAGACTATCAGATGAAGAATCAGACTGGGGTAATAAGCTTCTCTTTTTACCAGCTGCAAAGAATATGTCCATGCTTGTGGTTGAATCAAGCCCCTGGAATGCCAATGATTTTGGCATACCATATCCCACATACTTCCACCCAGCAAAGGATGCTGATGTATTCAATTGGCAGGACCGCATGAGGAAACTAGAGCGAAAGTGGCTGTTCTCTTTTGCTGGGGCTCCACGTCCTGACAACCCCAAGTCGATTAGGAACCAGATCATTAGTCAATGCAAACAATCAAAGGTCGGCAAATTGTTGGAATGTGACTTTGGGGAAAGCAAGTGTCATTCTCCTAGCAGTATAATGCAAATGTTTCAGAGCTCCATTTTCTGCCTTCAACCTCAGGGTGACTCATACACAAGAAGATCTGCTTTTGATTCAATGTTGGCCGGTTGCATACCTGTATTCTTTCATCCTGGATCAGCTTACACTCAATATACCTGGCATCTTCCAAAGAATTTTACAGAGTACTCTGTGTTCATTCCTGAGGATGATATCCGCAAAAGAAATGTCAGCATAGAAGAAAGGCTTGGTCAAATTACCCCTGAGGAGGTGAAGATCATGAGGGAGGCAGTTATAAGCCTCATTCCTAGGCTGGTATATGCGGATCCTCGCTCGAAATTGGAGACCCTTAAAGATGCTTTTGACGTTGCGGTACAAGCAGTTATAAACAAAGTTACGAAATTGAGGAAAGACATGGTTGAAGGTGTTACAGATGATAACTTCATTGAAGAGAACAGTTGGAAGTATGCTTTGTTGGAAGAGGGACAACGTGAGGTTGGACCCCATGAATGGGATCCTTTCTTCTCAAAACCCAAAGATGGCAGTGATTCTGTTGATTCAAATGCTGCGCAAGCTGCGAAAAATTCTTGGAAGAATGAACAGCGAGGACATGCATCATGAATATGAAACAAATGCAGCTGTGGGATTTGATGCACTTCCTAGTACAGGGCAATACAACAGCTTGTAAAGGGAACTTTCTACATTAAATTCTGGACAGGTATGAAGTCTTGCTGGATTCTTAACGGAGAAAGCCATCTCAGAATTTACTGTGCCTCAAATCCTTGTTTGAAATACAATACCTTTTCCATTTAGGTATTTTTATCCTTACCAGTTTCTGCTTAATTGTTGTATGTTGCTTGACATTATTTTTGAGATAATGTAGCTTAAACTTCTTCTCTTTTTATTTATTTATAGGAAATAAATATAAGTAATTACGATTTTGTAGCTCAAGTTTTTATTGTTGAAATTCATACAATTGGTGATGGCATGCCTCACTATGTTCCTCAATTAGTTATCCTTTTGCTTTCTCTCTTTGACTTGACGATGTCTATCTAATGTTTGAAACTATGGAACCATGTTTTGGTAAATTTAAGATACAAGCCCAACTTAAGTACTAATGTGAAACAATGCAGTGAACTGAATAGGAAATAATTCATTTAGATGTAGTGAAGAAACAGAGAATTGTTGAACCATTGCATTGGATAAGTTAAGCTTATAGTACGTATGTGATAACTCGGAAGTTCTTGGTTCAACTTCAAGCAATACATGTCATGATCAGTACTGCTTGAAGCTTGAGAGTACCAGATAGAAAAGGCATTGTTGGTTGCACGAATTATATATATATATATATATATATTTCTCCTAGCGAGAATTGTGCCGGTTCAGTTCAATGACAGCAATGCTTTGACCCAGTAGTATGGTACGCGTTTCCTTTTTGGATCTGTTGATTATTTTCCAGCTTAGATTTTTGCCTATTTACAGCGTAAGAAGACAAATCAACCTGCTTCAAGATTGGCTCCTGGGGGAACATCTAGATGGATCCAGGAGCTATTATTATTTTTTATTTATTATTTTAATTATAAATAACTTTATACAGTATCTAAATTGGAAGCCTAGAATTACATTCAATTCTTCAGAAGTAGACGAATAATTAATAGCTGCATGAATGTTAAGGGACTAAGGTAACTTTTAGTTCGCTAAATGTAATTGTAATCGTAATAAAATATAATATAAAAAAATCAGTATTATTATTACAGTATTTAGTTTAATCACTATAATCAAAAAATGAATTAGTATTACAATAGTTGATTTGACCATTGTAATGTAATGAAATAGAAAAAAAAATTATATAATTATTTTAAATTCAATAATTCAGCAAAAAAAATTAATTATAACAAAAAAAAAATTAATATATATAATTTCAATAATTCATAACAATTAATAAATTTTAATTAATCACATAAATTTAATCACAACAATTTTAGCAAAAAAAAAAAAAAATACAATTTCATAACAATAATTAATAAAAAATACAATTTCAGAAAAAAAAAAAAAAAATTCTGAAAAAAAAAATACAATTTTATAACAACAATTAATAAAAAATACAATTTTAGCAAAAAAAAAAAAAAAAAACAATTTCAAAAAAAAATACAATTAAAAAAAAAAAAAAGAGAGACAAGAGCCAAAATCGCGAGGGAGGGACGCAAGCTGGACGGCGTTTGCGATGGCTGGCGCACAATGGCTGGACGGAGGCTGGACGGGACGCGAGTTAGAAGACGTTCGCGATGGCTGGACGGGACGCCACCGCCAGTTGGACGACGACGACGCCAGGGCAGGAATTGGAAGCGACGGCTGATTGCAGGGGCTGGCACACGCAGAAACAGGAACATGTAATGTAATCCCCATTACATGTGCTAAGATATGTAATCCTTATTCTTTATCTACATGTAATTAATTACATTACATTACATGTATTTAGACAAATCACATGTTCTATTATAGTGTACCAAACACTACCTAATTGTTCTATTCAAAAGGCGAACCAAATGGCTTAAATGATTTTAACTAGACAAAATTTGTATGACAAATTTACATTTTGAACCCCCTAAAAACTCATTTCATTTCTTAAAATAACCCGTATGTTAATTAAGACAAAGTTTGGGTATTAACGTAACCCTCACCCTACATTCAAATTCTCATTTTCATTCATTCTTTCATTCCAATTTTCATTTTCATTCTTGTTTTTATTACCATTCTATTTTTCTAAACCTGAAAGCCTCCCAAAACCCTAATGCCTATACCTTTAAACCTAAATCATAACCCTTAAACCCAAAAACATAGGTGTTGTTGATTCTATAAAACATAGTTATCTCTCTTTAAAATGCCCTTCTTTTGATATAAAAATAAACTTGTTATCTATATCACATATCTTTTTGTATCTTAATTAAAAGGCTTAATTATTTTATTAGTTTTCAAATTTTGAACAAATTTATATATAGGTTCATAAATTTTTAAGTTTTGTCTCTAAATTTTTATATTCTATAATTTAGTCCTGAATTTTTAAAAAAATTAACACATAGGTTCTAATTAAATTACTAAAATATATATTTATGAATTAAGTTTTAGGATCTCTATAAAATTTTAAAAATTTTAGGAATAAATTTTATGATTTAAAATTTAAAATAAAATAAAATTATTTATTTTAAAAGTTCGAAAACCTATTTCTATTTAGGATGAATGATATATCCTAATTAAACCCCACGACTAATTGACAAACGTTAGATATCAGAAGCAGTAAAGCTCAAGCGGCCCGAGCCCTAGGAGCCATCAGCAGCCCCATCATGGTTATCGAATCTAGAGCGCCTCAATAAATGCACTTAAAAACGTTGCAATTAATGAGACAATTCTTTTCTACTTCTTAGTATCTTTATCTCTTTGGAACACCGAAAATATATTAGATAACCAACTTAAATTCCTTAGCATCAATCTGAGAAACAAACATTCACATAATATTTTTGAATATAACGGCCAAATCTTTGCTGTGTTAAGACTAGCTAAAACATCTCGTGAAGCTTAAAAACAAGCAAGCACTTCTTCAGCTCCTCCAAGAGAGCTCTAATTTAGCCGAGAGATCTCACTGTCTCAAAACAAAAGATCCTCGTGAAATTGAGAGCTCTCTTAAATTTCACGAGTTTCATACTCATTTTCTCAGAGCAGCTCATAAAATGGCTCCTCATAAGCCAAGTTTTGAACTATCTCCATTTTCTTACAAATACCCCATAAACCTTCTACCAAATCAATTAGCAAAGTCCAACCACCAAAGTTTTAATATTTATCCATGGAAATTAAAACCCATCTCTTTTTTTTCAGCTTTTTCCTTTGTTCGGTTTTCCTCCAAGCAATTAATCTCCAAACTTACATAGTTCAGCTTCACCCTCATGGCATAACTAGCTCTTTGTTCATATCTAAACAGAGTTGGCATCTCTCTTTTCTTGAACAAAGCATTAATTCCTCTGAAGAAGACCCTTCTTCACGCCTTCTTTACTCTTACCATTCTGCTATGGAAGGTTTTGCAGCTCAACTATCTGAATCTGAACTTGGGTTCTTACAAAATTTGCCTGATGTTATATCAATTAGGCCTGATAGGCTTCTAAAACTTCATACCACTTACTCTTATAAATTCTTAGGACTCAACACTGCAAAAGAAGGTGCTTGGTATAACGCTGGTTTTGGTCGTGGATCAATAATTGGAGTTCTTGACACCGGAGTTTGGCCTGAAAGTCCAAGCTTTATTGATCATGGGATGCCTCCAATTCCTAAAAAATGGAAAGGGATTTGCCAAGAGGGTCAAAATTTCAATTCTTCAAATTGTAATAAGAAACTCATTGGTGCTAGATTCTTCACTAAAGGTCATAGTGTGGCTTCGAATTCAAAGTTGCCAAACATTGTGCGAGAATATGCGTCACCAAGAGATTCACAAGGTCATGGAACTCACACATCATCAACAGCTGGTGGAAGTTCTGTTCCAATGGCTAGTGTGTTTGGTAATGCAGCCGGTGTGGCTCGTGGAATGGCTCCTTTTGCCCACATTGCTGTTTACAAAGTTTGTTGGGTTAATGGTTGTTACAGTTCTGACATACTTGCTGCTATGGATGTTGCAATTAGAGATGGTGTTGACATTCTGTCCCTTTCTCTTGGAGGCTTCCCTATACCACTTTTCGAAGATAGCATCGCAATTGGAAGTTTTCGAGCAATGGAACATGGAATTTCAGTCATATGTGCTGCTGGAAACAATGGTCCAATTCAAAGTTCGGTAGCAAATGAAGCTCCTTGGATTGCTACTATTGGAGCAAGCACTTTAGATAGGAAATTCCCAGCAATTGTTCAAATGGGCAATGGAAAATCACTTTATGGTGAGTCATTGTACCCTGGGAATAGACCTATGAGATCCACAAAAGAACTTGAACTTGTATATGTCACTGGTGTGACTACTGGTAGTGAATTTTGTGTTAGAGGGTCACTTCCAAGAGCGAAAGTACGCGGCAAAATGGTGGTTTGTGAAAGAGGTCTCAATGGCAGGGCAGAGAAAGGTGAAGTAGTTAAAGAAGCTGGTGGAGCAGGAATGATCTTAACAAACACTGAAATAAACTTAGAGGAAGATTCAGCTGATGTCCATGTCTTGCCTGCAACATTGGTTGGTTTCAAAGAATCAATACTGCTAAAGGATTTTATAAATTCTTCAACAAAACCAAAAGCTAGAATTGTGTTTGGAGGTACTGTCATAGGAAAATCAAAAGTTCCATCAGTAGCTCAATTTTCAGGAAGAGGACCGAGTTTGTCGAACCCATCAATCCTAAAACCAGATGTTATTGCTCCAGGAGTGAACATAATTGCAGCTTGGCCTCAAGACTTAGGTCCTAGTGGCCTTTTGGAAGATAACAGAAGAGTGAACTTCAGTGTCATGTCAGGAACTTCCATGTCATGCCCTCATGCTAGTGGAATTGCTGCACTTGTTCACTCAGCTCATCCTAAATGGAGCCCTGCAGCCATTAAATCCGCAATTATGACAACTGCTGATTATGAAGATCATTCAGGAAATCCGATAATGGACGGTGACAAACCAGCTCAAGTTTTCGCAACTGGTGCAGGACATGTAAACCCTGTGAGAGCAATTGATCCTGGTTTGGTTTATGACATCAAGACTGAAGAGTACTTAACTCATCTATGTACTCTTGGATACACAAAATTAGAAATTTTCACCATAACTCATAAGAATGTGAGTTGCTATGAAATTTTGAGGATGAACAAAGGTTTCAGCCTCAATTACCCCTCAATTTCGGTGTCTTTCGAGCATGGAAAACGAATTAAGATGATAAGAAGAAGAGTAACAAATGTGGGAAGTCCTAGTTCCATTTATTCTTTGAAAGTAGATGCACCTGAAGGAGTTAAAATGAGAGTTAAACCTAGAAAGTTGGTATTCACAAGAATAAATCAAAGTTTGAGTTATAGGGTTTGGTTTATATCAAGAAAGAGAATAGGAACTAATAAAGTGAGCTTTGCACAAGGGCATTTGACATGGATAAACCAAGAGAAGAGTTACCATAAGGTTAAAAGTCCCATTTCAGTGACTTGGAAGACATAATCTACTAACAATCTCATAGCATTAGTAATTGTTTTTTTATTATTTTTTTTATTTTTTTTTATTGTGGGGTTTTATGTAATTGAAAATTTAGGATAGATTGTGGATTCAATTAGATTGAATGCCAAAGTATGTCCTTAATTTTTAGTATCAATCAAATTATAAAGATTATATCCTATCTTTTCCATCCTTATTCATATACATAGATGAAGCACAAAAAATATGAACCTAAAGTAAGCATCAATTAAGGAAAAATAATTGGCTAAATTTAATCAAGCATTGTGTATTTGAATAAATATATGAGGATCAACTAAGAACCAAAGTTTCATTATGAAAATGCTAAATGTAGCCATCTTAATTTTTTTCTTACTTTTTATTAAATGATAATTGATTCTTTTTTCAAAGATAACGATTGAATTTGAATTAGTATTTCTTAAAAGTTACAAAGTCTTTCATTAGAGGACAGCCAATGGCAACTTCAAATTGAAATTGAAATTAAAAGAGCAAGACAAAGGGACAAATGCGAACATTGAGTATTTAATTCTTTCCGTAATAGTTTAATTTATTAATTTTAAAAAAATGATAGTTTAAATTAAACGATCAATTTTTATTTTTTTTTAAATATAATTTTTAAATTGCATTTAAAAAATAAAGTTATAATATGAATAATTATTGAAGCAATTTTTAAAATATTTATTAAAAAAAAAAAATGTAAAATTGTTCAATTGGCTGTGATATTACAAAATGAACGTGGTGAGGGGACTTTAGCTAAGACAAAATGAATGGGGTGAAGAGAGTTCGAGTGTTTTAGTATCACTTACACTTGGTTTTAAATTGAGACAAATTTAGTCTCTAAGGTAGAGCCTGGAGACGTTTAAGTACAAAATAAATATTGAATTTGTAAATAATGACCCTTATTGCCCACATGAAATCACTTAATTGGTGACATTTAATGTTTTACTCATTAATGATATCCTCCCTTTTGTTGCCCATCAATTCTTTACTAATTAGAGAAAGAGAGAGAAGTTAATGCTAAATTGGAGCGAAAGAAGAAAGAGAGAATGATAAAGAAAGCGAGTGACTTTCCCTGAGGAAATAAATAAATAAAAGCCACACCAAGGAAACTCCTTTGAAACTGATCATAATTCATAAGTGAGTTTCTCTATAATGACAGAGTAAATCACAAATCGACCTTTTAACAATGATAATTGTTTAACGCAAGACTCTTAACACTTTATTGTTTCAAATTACATATTTAAATCACGTTAAAAAAAAAAAACTATTAAGAAATTACTTTTTTTCTATCATTCAATTTGATTAAAATTCAACCGTTAAATAATGATAAAAGTGACGATCAACATGAAACTATTTGTAACATTTTTCGATGAATACTCACTATAATTTTATCTTCAATACTTTTGATAGTTTAATATCTTTAAATAATAAAATTTTCTATATGTTAATGATATTTATATCAATATTTTGTTTTTCATAATTTTGTTTAATAGTTCTACATTGTTTGTCAATTTTATCATTGTTAATCACTCACATCTGAACTAACCACTTTTCAATAATATTATTAAAAAAATATTTTAATAAAAATAATATAATTCATTTCTTAAAAATAAGAGGACTTAAAAACGCTTTTTTTAAGTAGATTATTGTGGTTATTCACCCTAAATTTTATCCTTGAATTTATTCTTTGTAAATTTAAATTTGACCAAATCAGCTCTCCAAAAGAGATTTTTATATAATTACTTCGGTTATATGTCAACCTCTAGCGATTTTTTTATAAACGCTCTTTTTTATCGTACATGTTCAATTAATATTTGATCTTTTTTTTTTTTTTTTAAATAAGTACATTAATACAAACCCCTAATATTTTATCGTTATTAAATAGATAAAAATATCTTTTAAAGGCCTAATTTTATCATATCTAAAATAATAATGAGTAAATAAATTGAATAAGAAAATTTTAATAGCTAATAAGTTGGAAACTTTTTTAATGAATTTTTAAACTTTAGATTAGCTAATAAAAAATTTGTACTTACAGAATAAAATAGGAATGGATCAGATGAAATTCTCACTCCAATAATTGGGAAGGAGGTACTTCCGAAGGAAGCTGCCGTTTCACATGGCTTCCATCAGTTTCAATAGCAGACAAAGTATTATTTTGTTTAAGTTAAAGTGCAAATGTACTTATTAATTAATTTAAAATGTAACAAAACACATGTGTGCATGTGAAAATTGGCAGCTTAATTTAAAAAAAAAAAAGAATATTTTTTTTATCTGAGTGAATTGAATTTCTCAATTGTTGTGAGTCAGACCATGATTTGATAATGTGCTATACAACTTTCTCCCATTTCCTCTTTATAATATTTCTTTATCTTGGCAACTATGGCTTTACCCATTTGGCTAAATTTATGTTTTTGGATGCTTTCTTCAATAAAATGACACTATTAATATGAGAGTTTTCTAACAAATGTTTTACAATTCTGAAATGAGTAACTCAGATAAGCTTGATTCAATAAACTCAACATATAACTTACCTTCTAGTTTATCTAACTATTTCACAGTATCATTTAACAAAATATCATTTTTGAAAAATACACTTAAAGATAATATTTTACATTTTTTTGTGTGTTACAAAAATATAATTAAAAGACAACTTTTTTATACTAATAAAATTATATATTTCTATTTTGAAAAAATATAAATGAGTCGATATAGATACGAACAAAAGCAACCCTTTTAGATGGGATCAATATAACCAATGATAAAATTAGGAATTGTAGTTTAGGTATGCCAAATATCAAATTTGTTCCTATTTATAATTATATTAAAATTATAAATTAATACCAAGTACGTAGCGAAAAAAATACAATTTTTTTTTTTTTCTGAGTGTAGGGGTGATCAACGCACCACCCCCAAAGGGCTAGATCCGTCCTAAGCCATGGCCATTCTTAGGGGGGGGGGGAAATGGTATTTTTTCAACTTTTATTGATATATAATGTAAAGAACAGGAACAAATGCTCTCAATTTATAATTATAATTTTGGGTTCCGTCTCTCTACTATCTAAATTAGCTCATTTAACACAACTAATTATATCGGATATATTTGATAGTCATAAAAATATTTCCTAGAAAAAATATGAAATTTTGTTGTCTTTAATAAACAGTGCCCTTTATTGGATCTGGAGGTGATTTGTCTTGGTTTCAAACTTTCTATAACATGGAAATATTCTATCCTCATCCTATTAATAATTGTAAACGAATAACTCATACTTCATTATGTTCTTTAGGCTAATTCACAAATATAGACAAAAGAAAAGAAATCCCAAATAAAACTAATAATTCAATAATGGATATGACCTGTTTGTGCTTTAAATTAATAAATTATTGGGACACATTTCTGATTTACATAGAAATAAATTATGAGATTAATTAATTCCCAGGGGTTTAGTTGATTGAAAAGCACGTGAATGAAAAGTTACACTAAATTAATTTATACATCATATTCTGAATATCTTTGTCATTCTTAGAAGTTACACTTCGTCTACGAGGTCTAAATCATTTCACAGTGCACTTTGAGTTCAAACAATGGTTTTTTGTTTTTGTTTTCCAATGTAATTAGATTGACATAGCAAAAGTAATATAGTTTTGAAATTCATTAGGCTTTATTATAGCATTGTCCACAACCGTTGACAGATTTTATACTTTACGATCTCAATTTTCCTTATAATATTATATTCATTTTCTTATCAAATATGACACATGTTTGTCCAATTTTTCAAATTTAATATTAGATTGAGATTGTATATTTATATTTTAGTTTAAAGTATTAATTTTTTTTAGAAAATTACATAAAATAATATCGTTAAAATTTATAATAACAAAAATAACACTCAATAATATTGAACAGGGCTTAATTTGTAAGAGTTTAATATTTTAATATTAAATTAGTTTAATTAATCAGAGTTCAATTTGAATGACGTTTAATTGTACGAATTTCAATGTAATATTTTATTTATTGTAAAAATATATGAGCGGATATAAAATATGTTATTTTTTTAATTAGAAATTTTATAATGCATATGTTATAAATGTTATTTTTTCTTTAAATTTAGTTACATAATTTTTAAATTTTTACACATTTCATTATCTTTAAATTTTAGGACCATAATTTGGTTACAATAAAATTTAGGACAAGGCTATTTATAATATAAATCCAAAATAGATGTTTGAATGAAAAGTTTATGTATCATAATATGTATCTCAAATTGTGTAACTTAAATGCAATTTTAATTTATATAATTATATTTAATAAGGAATTATCACGATTATTGATATTGTAATACATATAGTATGGCTCCTACAAGCAATTGTCCATTTTTCTGGCTTGGATAATATAAATAGACCAAAATCACATGTTTCATTTCATTGGGATCACCAAAATTACCTGAATAGACATATTAGGAGGCAAAAGATTAAAATCCTTATACAGTAAGATATTGTAGACTGATCATATATAATCAAGTGAAGTCAGGTGGCATACTAGTGTAGGATTGTTTATTCTAAAAGCAGCCCAAACATGTAATGTGATAGTTTAACTTTTACGGAAACTTTCGAGAATTTGATAACAATTAAAGACCAAAGAACTAGCAATGAATAAAAGAGTCTCACTATAAATGAAAAACCCAAGTTGACCATGAACAAAAGAGAAGATAAAACACATTCTTCCCCATGTTTAATGTCGGAGACACTTCCAATAAGTCCAAAGCTTTCATGTCATTATTTGCAGATTAACAGCTGTTGTTATACCCAAGATCTCACGAGCCCTCACATTATTAATAATTACAACTAATCCTTGATCAGTTTAATATTTATATACAATCACTTATGCATTAATCAGTCTTCTACCCACTTCTTCCTCATCTTTCTATCTTTTCCAACTTTCTTCACCTTTCTCTCAGCTGAAAAAATGGTGGAAATCCAAACAGAGTAGTTAATAAAAAAAACCCAGAAGAGAAATTAACAATATGAAACTGAAAACCCAGTTGTTGCTCTTGTTATTCTTCTTTTGTTGTTACAATCAGTGCTTCTCTATAGCAACTAATGATGAAGTATCAGCTTTACTTTCCATAAAAGAGGGTCTTATTGATCCATTACAGAGCCTTAAAGATTGGAACTTTACAAATAATGTGATTGGGAAACAAGCAGTACTTCACTGTACCTGGACTGGGGTCTGGTGTAACAAAGAAGGTTATGTGGAAAGACTTGATCTTTCCCATATGAATCTTAGTGGTCAAATCTCAGATGACTTTCAAAGGTTAAAAAGTCTCACTTCTCTCAACTTGTGCTGTAATGGGTTTTCTTCATTTTTGCCAAAATCAATCTCTAATCTCACAACATTGAAGAGCTTTGATGTTAGTCAGAACAACTTCAATGGAGGCTTCCCAACAGGTCTTGGAAGAGCACTTAGACTAACTTATTTGAATGCTTCAAGCAACAATTTTTATGGGTTTCTTCCTGAGGATCTTGAAAATGCTACTAAATTGGAGGTTTTGGATCTCAGAGGAAGCTTCTTTCAAGGCTCAATTCCAAAATCTTTTCAGAATTTACAAAAGCTCAAATTTCTTGGCCTTTCTGGTAATAATCTCACAGGTCAAATCCCATCAGAGCTTGGGCAACTTTCTTTATTGGAAAGCTTAATTCTTGGGTACAACTTTTTTGATGGTGGAATCCCAGAAGAGTTTGGAAATCTCACAAGCCTTAAGTATCTTGATTTAGCAGTTGGGAATCTTAGTAATGAGATTCCAGCTACATTGGGGACACTTAAGAATTTAGAAACAGTTTTATTGTACAAGAACAATTTTAAAGGAATCATTCCTAATGAAATTGGAAACATTATTTCATTAAAAGTGTTAGATCTCTCTGACAATATGATATCAGGTGAAGTTCCTAATGAAATAGCTAACTTGGAGAACCTGCAACTTCTGAATCTGATGTGCAATAAGTTGACAGGTTTGGTTCCTTCAGGACTTGGAGGGTTGGTTCAATTAGAGGTCCTTGAACTTTGGAATAATTCATTTTCAGGCCCTTTGCCAAGTGAACTTGGTAAGAAATCACCATTGCAGTGGTTGGACATATCTTCCAATTCATTCTCTGGTGAAATTCCAGCAAATTTGTGCAATAGAGGTAATCTCACTAAGCTCATTCTTTTCAACAATGCCTTCTCAGGTTCAATTCCAGTTGGTTTGTCAACTTGTTTATCACTTGTTAGAGTTAGAATGCAGAACAATCATCTATCTGGAACAATCCCAGTTGGGTTTGGTAAGCTTCAAAAGCTTCAGAGATTAGAATTAGCAAATAATAGTCTCACTGGTGAAATCCCATTTGATGTTTCTTCTTCTACATCTCTTTCTTTCATTGATCTCTCAAGAAACCATCTTCATTCTTCTATTCCTTCAACTATTCTTTCCATTCCCACCCTGCAAACTTTCTTAGTTTCGAATAACGACTTTGAAGGAGAAATCCCAGATCAGTTTCAAGACTGTCCTGCACTATCTGTGATCGATCTCTCATCAAACCATTTTGTTGGAAACATTCCATCAAGCATTGCTTCATGTGAGAAATTGGTGAACTTAAATCTTAAGAACAACCAATTAAGTGGAGAAATCCCAAAATCAATTGCAATGATGCCCACTTTGTCTATTCTTGATCTATCCAATAACTCTTTTTCTGGTGGAATACCTGAAAATTTTGGGATCTCTCCAGCATTAGAAACTCTCAATGTTTCGTACAACAGATTAGAAGGTTCTGTCCCACCAAATGGTGTACTACGAACAATAAACCCAAATGATCTTGTTGGAAATGCTGGTCTTTGTGGTGGTGTTTTGCCTCCATGTTCCCAAAATTTAGCATACACATCCAAGCAAAGAAACTCCCATACAAAGCACATTGTTGCAGGCTGGTTGATTGGAATTTCTTCACTTTTAACAGTAGTAATATTGTTTATTGGGCTTCGATCTTTGTATAAAAGATGGTACTCGTACGGAAATTGTTTCGGAGAAGGTTTCCAAATGAGCAAAGGAGAGTGGCCATGGAGATTGATGGCATTCCAGAGACTAAGCTTCACAAGTACTGACATTCTAGCTTGTTTGAAGGAATCAAATGTGATTGGAATGGGAGCAACAGGGATTGTTTACAAGGCCGAAATGTCAAGATCAAGCACAATTCTAGCAGTTAAAAAGTTATGGAGTACAGGAACAGATATTGAAACAGGAAGTAGTAGTGATGATCTAGTAGGAGAAGTGAATCTCTTGGGTAGACTAAGGCATAGAAACATTGTTAGGTTATTGGGATATCTGCATAACGATACTAATGTTATGATTATTTATGAATTCATGCACAATGGAAATCTTGGTGAAGCTTTACATGGGAAGCAATCTGGGAGGTTACTCGTAGATTGGGTTTCAAGGTACAACATAGCACTTGGGGTAGCACAAGGACTTGCTTATCTCCACCATGATTGTCACCCACCAGTTATCCACAGGGATGTTAAGTCCAATAATATACTGCTTCATGCAAATCTTGAGGCAAGGATTGCTGATTTCGGGCTAGCTCGAATGATGACGAGGAAGAATGAGACCGTCTCCATGGTGGCGGGATCCTATGGCTACATAGCACCAGGTAAGTCGTCGTTTTTCATTTTGTATATCTTATGTTTATGAAGTTTTAAGTGAAAAATTCCAATATAGATGTTGTATCATGCTGTACATAATCAAAACCATCAATTTTGAACATTTTTCATAAAATCTAAAAAAAAACCATCCATTAAAGACCAAAAATTTTCATAATGAAAGACATTTGATTTTGCATATATCTGTGTAGCTAACAAGTTTCTATAATTGTTCATTGTTAGAATATGGATACACCTTGAAGGTGGATGAAAAGATTGATATATACAGTTATGGAGTGGTTCTTTTGGAGCTTCTCACAGGAAAAAGACCACTGGATTCAGAGTTTGGAGAATCAGTGGATATAGTTGAGTGGATTAGAAGAAAGGTTAGAGACAACGTATCTTTAGAACAAGTATTAGACACCAGCATAGGAAATTGCAAGCATGTTCAAGAAGAGATGCTTTTAGTACTTAGAGTAGCTCTTCTTTGTACTGCCAAGCTTCCCAAAGATAGACCTTCTATGAGAGATGTTATAACTATGTTGGAAGAGGCAAGGCCAAGGAGAAAAAGCAATACCAATAATGATGCATTTGCTTGTAACAGAGATATACCTGTGTTTAGCAACTCACCCGTAAATGGCCTTCTTTAGGAAACAGATAGTTTTGAGCGTTCCTTCATCTTTTAAGGCCGTTGTTTAGTTAATTTCTTCCTTTTTGTATGTAGATTGTAATCAGTGTCCAGAAGATTTGTGGTTGCAGTGATGTTGAATTTGTTTATGAACATAATGATTATTATTTTATTTTTTTGTAACAATCGTATGAAGCACCCTGCACTAGAATAACATCAACCATATCTTTGATAATTGAAGATGGAGAGTTGGTAAATCTCTTTGTTGATCATCAATTTTTGTTGTACATTAATCTCTTAAACTCTCCATGTGTCGATAAATGTTTAGCTCAGTCCTAAATGGCAAAAAACCTAGGAGGATTACAGGAAATACTCTTGTTATTTGACAACCCACCTTTTCATAAATTTGACTAAAAATGTATTCAAAATTTTAAACAATCCAATTATTCAAATAGTTTATTTTTAAACACTCTAAAAAATATATATATATACACACACGCGCGTTAAATACGTTAAATATGGCCATTGTGTGGAAGGAAGGTAAAAAGCTACGTGTACAAAAATTATGTCATGCGGTTAAGCTCCAAAAATTACAATTTTTTGCTCACACAGGCTAAGTACGACCTATGTAGTATATACACACAATTTTAGAACGTTTTCAGTCTCCAAATAGACAGATTGCAACCTCTTCTTATGTTTCAAGGATGACTAGTCACGTTTAACCACAATTCCCAACTTCTTAGAAACTACAATAGTACGACAAGTCTCCACATGTTGTAAGATGAATATTATGATAATCAATACTAAAACCATCAAAGCAAAAATTATAAAACCAATCTTACAAAAGTGCAGTTCTTTCCAAAGCTTTACATACATATTATCACAACTTTCTGTATATTATTTTCTTTCCTGTTGGGGGAGCACATCTGGTGTGCAGATAGTACAAAATCAAATGAGTCTCTCCCCATATTTACAACATGAACAAACAGCGTTTATCAAAAGTATGCAAATGCATGCCTAATAATACATTGGAAGCAAAGACATGTCATCCCAAAAGCATTGAAATAGTAGCAGGTATAAAATGAAACGTAACGTAAAATATGACCATCATCAACCAAAATCGAAGAGAAGAGCGTCGAAGAGTACTTTCTCGATATTCTAGACTCATAAGGATCTCTTTTCTTTCAAGCTTTATATATCACCTTTTAAGCATAGGTTGTCTCGAGCTCCCATTCCTTTCTTGTATCCTTGGAGCTGCAAATCAATTTAACACAATTAGTATAAAAAAAAATTTGTTGCTTCAAAAAACTTATTTTGGGGTTCTTGATCTATACATACAAAGTCCATTGGCGTCTGACGTCCTCATAATTCTGAGCCTCTTCACAGAATCAAGAAACATCCTGAAGCAATCAAAATATCGTCACTAATATATGAAATAACACAAATTTTGAAAAAAGTACATATAAGGTACTACTTCGCTAAGTTAATTCTCATACTACTAAAGATTGTCCACGTTTCAGTAACTCACTCTATTTTTAGTGTTGCAGTCTTGAATCAAATAATTTTAACTTGAAAAGAGATAGTTAGACGCCAACCTTTTGGAGATGACTTAGCTCACAAATCATATGATGCTCCTTGTTTATTTACAGTAAATGGAGTCATAATTTAGATAGGCAACATAAGGGATCAGGAAGAAAATCGGTACAGTATAAAACTAGACAGAATTAATCTCTTTCTACTTGCAATGCTTAAACAGGTACAGTATAAAACTAGACAAGAAAATCGGTAATATGTGCAAGAAGAAAGTTGAAATGCAAATAAGGTAATTACCCCCAAGGAACATCACCAACAAGCATCCAATCTCCATCTTTATCCTCGTAAGTAAGCACGAAGTCAAACGAACCATCCAGCAGCCTTGAATGTCCTGTTGCTGCCCCGCTCATACCTAATTACAGATCATACCATCAATTAATGAAGAAACAAATGTTCCCAAATGGATAACCAAATACTTTGTCTTCAAGATTAACAAAAAAAAAAAAACAATTTTCTTCCAATAAGCATTACAGATTCTTGTAATTACAGAATCAACATCTAACATGGAAAAACACGGCTCCCGAGTTTTTTGTTAATTTTTCACTAACCAGGTGGTATAATCGAGTTACTTGTTAATCTTGAGACTTAAGAATACAGATAAAGTTCAAAAACACATTCTCTAGGAAGATCCTTTTTCTTTTATAATTCAAGAACCACAAAATTCTACTCCATAAGATGGATATATTTCACCATGATTAAATATATTGGCAAAGAACACTTACGCAATGAACTGGCAGCTCTATTTGATCCATAAAACATATCCTCCAACGTTCTTGCCAAGGCTTCATAACCATTATGAGCACTCAGATCAACCTTCCGACCTATTGCAATCCCATCCATATTAACCTTCACAAATAGATTTTTTCTGAGATGTCCTTGCCCTTTATCATTTCCATTCTTGTCAATCATGGAATTCAAGCATCTACTCTTTTCATCAAAGCTGTATTCACTGGTTGGTAATTTTGCACTGTTTACCAAGCTTTGCATTCTGTAAGTCCTTATAGGAGGCCATCCCACTACCTGACTGCTTCAACAAAATATATGGGCAAGGTAAGTAAAGTAAACCACAAGGCATCAACAAAGGCAAAAAACCACCAAATCCTAGATATTAAAACTCTCAAAAGCCAAAGGACTCCAAACACACAAATGGTTCAACCTCTCAGTATATTCATAGACTTGTCAGTTATACCCTTATGTAAGGAAAATGAGGATCAATAGAAATGCAAAACGATTTTCTACGCTAACAAGAATATCTATTCTAAAAATAAAAATAAAAATGGATCAGTCATATTCTGGGCTATCCTAGTACATTTTATTTTCTTTCATAATAATAAATTCCATATATATTTGCAAATAAGTCGATCCAACAGCAAAATAAAACATCCAAAATCAATAATGATGAACAAACAAAGATCTAAGAAAAGGAACTATAAGACTATCAAACAGTAGAAAGCAGAGTAAGAAATAAGTAAAAAGAAAAAGAATATCTATCCATGAACTCCATTTAAAAGCAGTACCAATTAGTAAGACCATAATAATAATCCAAATAAATAAGCTTAAATATATTCAATTTTAAAGCCGGATTAATAGAAATGGATACACTAAGCTTGAATCAGCCATACTTGGCTCCATTAGCAGCTGCCACGGAATCAGCACTTCTCTTGGTTCCAGCTGAAACATTAGCTTTGTTCATAGAGGAAGACGATGACGACGACGACGCAACCGATGATAGCGCTGATGAAGAGGTTGAATATGATGCTGAAGAAAAATCCTTCGCCGTCAAGATTCTAGCATATTGACCCCTCGAACCTTTCTGGGTCTTTACCAAACCTTCAGAAATCACACCACAACCACCACCGAGACTCAACCCAAGACCCAATTCAAGCTCAGATTCATCAGGGGTGGAAGAATCCTCAGAGGAGAGGACCAAGTTGTCATCTTTAGACAACGTAGACATAAACCCACTGGCTGAACCTCCAGATACAACTCCTATACCATCACCCAAAACACTCCGCATTGAAATTTTGCTAAATTTACAATTCCTACACAAAATTCAATAAAAGAATGTTCAGACCCAGAAGGGAATACGAAGAAAAAGAGGAAAGGAGAGGAGAGGAATTTGATTTTTATTTAGGGAATATAGGGAAAAGAAGAAGCAAAGGTAGGGTTGGTGCTGTGGTGGGATTGGAAGAGATGGGTTGGGAGGAGATGTGGGGACATGCATTGAGTGCAATGACCAACCCTGTCTGCTATATGCGCCTCCGTCTATAGACTTTTTCCTTTTCCATCTTCTATGCGATATTTCCAGATTCTCACCTACTTAACGATATGATATTTTCAGTTTTGATTAAATCGATACGTTCATATTTTCATTAGCTTGCTTTATGTGATAAATGACAATTTTTTTAGATAAATGTCTAAATATTTCTTTATAACAATCTTTATTATTTAGTTACTACTCAATTTAGTTATCGGTCATTGTGTTTTTTAAATAATAATTATAATAATTTTATATTTTATTAACTTTAATACAATACTGAAAAATATATCATGATCCTAACGTCGTAATCGTCAAGACTCAAAGTAGGAGAGTAGGACCCATGATGCAGGCGCTCCAAACGACAAGCCGACAGAGAGTGGGTCCGAGAACTCAATCCGCTGGACACGTTGGAGTAAGGACTATGACGACCCCACCATAAAATTTGTGAAACTTTATCGGGAGCACACCATCCTAATTTAATGCAGACAGCTCAACAGTCTTTTTCCAAATTAAATGTCTAAATGCTTCACTTATATACTAAAAAATCCAAAAATTTAATCAAATTGGCTTGGAAGATATCGAATAACTCTTTTTTATCGCATATCACACTCCACGTTTTATAATTTAATTACTTTTTGGAAATGATTTTATAACCACCTTTTTATCTTATATATATATATATATATATATACTTAATTCTTAAAAAGTATAAACAACCTTTAAAGTCCGCAATTGATAGACTGTTTCAGATTCGCAAGCTTTTCTTTTTTTCCCCAATAGACGAGCTCCTGTTTTTGACGAAACTGAGAAAATTATGCTTAAACTCATGGGCTTTTCTTTGCATCCGAGGATAAAGGCATTAGGTTAACATAAAATCAGTACAAGTACACAGCCACTTGGAAAAACTTAAAAAGGAAAAATTACTAAAATTAACACTCCTAAAATTTGTAGTAATAAAACACTCTTATAATATTAAACGTTCAATATTAAACGGATTTAAATTATCGTCGTTCAATTTTAATTGAACGAATGTTAAAAAAAAATGACATATTAGTCATTTTTTTAACTGTGAAAATATAAATTTAAACGCAAGATACTAATTTTATTATTATAAATTTCAAGGAGTAGTATTTTTGTTTATTTTCCCACACAGATATTTTAATTTGTAATACTTTCATGTTCTGCGTGCTATTTTGCAAGTTGTATATCTATAATAGTCATTAACATGAAAAAATACAAGTCGACAAAATTAGATACTGTGCAAACAAAGATGCAAAAAAGACAAATCAATAAAAATATTTAGTTTTAAAAATTCGTGAGCAAGGCAATTTTCACACATGCAAAAGATTTGTAATTTAGAAAATTTCTAAATAAAAGACTATAGTTTTTGAAATCTAACTTGAGATTCTACAAAAGTAAGTCTCTACTGTTTTTCTTTTCCAGCTTCAACCAACTTTCATCTTGCGCAAGAAAATCGTGGTAAATGTTGTTTTTACCGAATAAATTCATGATCATGACAAGGATAAATTGGAAAAATAATAAAAAGACCTACAAGGATAGGCTGACAAATTCACATTAAATAATGAACAATATTATATGTATCAAATTATAGTATGCATTAAATAATATGTCAATTATTAATTGAATGTGAGATGATAAAGTGATTGTAAGACTCCTTACTAACAACAAGATGTCAATAAAATATTTTTGTTAAAAAATGCAACACTAGCTGACAGAAACTACGTTGGAAATGTTGTCCCATTTGAATCAAAAATATAAATCCCAACCATTGATTGATATATTGAGATGGGGGACAGTCTAAAATCAATACATGGACCACACTAACCCACAAATTGATAGTAGTAGATAGAGAAATTCACGGTTGTAACATAACATCCTAATTAATACCATCCCACGAGAGAAGACTTAATATTACCTGGACCATTCATGTTATTGGCTTCAGGGTATTGGTGCTAAACATTATTGCTCCCAACAAATAAATTTAATTATCAAAATTTATTCTGATGAATTCATCAGAAAAAGCTAGTCACCTTCACACACAGGGAACCTATAATGATAAATGTACTAGATTTAAGTCCCATTTATTTCATCTCTGAATTATCTGACTCTGGAGCACCACAACCGGTAGAAGTACAAGCTGTGCACGCTGGATTAAGTAACGAATCGGAGAGGCTAATCCTCATTGTTTGTTGCTTCTTTTCATTTCCAGGTACATGGAGAAGAGCATCCATGATTAATACGTCCCACTCACGAGGCAGGAAATATGAAAACCACGAATCATCTGTGAAAGTAAGTTCTAATATAAGATATCAGTAGCAAACTCGCCTAATGTCAGTGTGCGCATAGTTTCAATCTAAGTAGACATGGTCGTTTCAAAGTTTGGAAAGCTCTAGCAGTAGCAAGGAGGTAAATAGTAAAGCATAACAATTATGAATCAAAGATGGCAGGTGACATGAAAGTTTAAAGATGTGACTGTGAGATTGTCACAAAAAAGAACACCCCTGTCCCACGAGCTTACACATGTGTAAATTAGCACATACCTCCATTACGAACAGCCTTCATCTGTATCACTCCTGAACCTTGTGGACCAGACACAGGGAATGTGCAAGACACAGAACGCCTCTTGTGAGCTACTGCTAGTGTTGAATTGTACCAAGGACCCTTCACTATAGGCTCCCCTATAGCATCTTTCATTGCCTGGTTATTAAGGGTTTTCTCCATGGCCTTACTATAAGATTTCAAAAGTTAAAAAGAGGGGGGGGAAAAGAAGTAGAAGAAGACAACCTAAAACCGTAAATTTGCATGCATATAAGCTATTAAACTTTACAGCGGAGATGGATAAAAAGTCTCTTTCAGCTACTTCATCCTCTAGAATATACTAAGATACAACAAGATAACACCATAATAACCGTAGAGCAAAAGGTGAAAAAACTAATACAGTAGACCACATAAAAAGTTTCACCTTGGTTTACTAGTTTAGAGGAAAAAGGAGAAAGAAAATAGCAAGGGAAAATACTTGACATGCTTCAAAACTAAAAGCATGTTTTAAGTTTTCATCAAACTTTAATAACAGTTCATTAGGGAGTGTCTTTTTAAGCAGGGAGATGTCTCATGTGTTTTGGAATATTTCATAAATGCTAACTCAACAAAAGTTAAGAGTCTTGACAAACCCTCAACATTAACTTTAATATTGACAAATACATTTTAGCAGCATGCCAATTTCTAACACTGATTCCCCTTTCCAATGAAGTAGTAAAGACAGAGCTTATTGATATCAATGTAAAATTTATCCCCATCGCTATCTGGATGGTCAAACTGTGACAAAAGGTTCTAGTAGATTAAGGAGAAGAAAAAAAATCATGACCCCTAATTTTTGCACCTAATCATCTACCACAACAAACCCACGAACAATGAGCTTACTCTTAGTTACCAACTTGCCATGCACCAAGCAATCAGATATATTTAGGAATTTAAGTCAGTAAATTGGAGCAAATTAACATGATCTAGAGTTATCCTAATATGGCAGAAAAACCTAACATAAACATATGTGACAGGATTAAAAGATCTTGTGTGTAGAGTAAGGGAAGTCCTTAAGAAGGAAAAAAAAACAGAGAGTTGAGGTTGGCTCTCCAACAATTACAAACTCTATGAACACTCAACAGTCCAACTGTTTTGTCTAAGTTGTTTGCATAGATTTCAACTACAGTTTTCCATAATGATTTTTTAACACCAAAATGATTATCGAATCTACCAAATCTTATGTAGTCACTATGGGCTCAAATTCAATAGCAAGGTTCATAGGGGCCATAAGAAAGGATATATCATAATTGGAATTGAAACTCCATCTCTTCAACTAGAAATATAGTTAGCAGGAATTTTCAAGATAGTTAAATAAGACATTTGCAAAACAAAAAAAGAGAACTGGTTCCACCAAATACCAGTTGCAGCCAAGTCAAGTCCCTCATTTTGTCGAATAAACTACAATTGATTAAAGTATTAAAGGAACCTTAGCATATCTGCGAATACCTGGTACAGCTCCGATATATGGCAAGGTCATCAAGGGCACTCAAAGCTACACCACCAGTTACAGTAATCAACAGAAATGAGACTGCCTTGCGGCCATAAATTTTTCCCGTCCCTTCAGCAACAGGCTTCACATAACTGCATTAAGCAATTTCATAAGCCATACACAAAAAATTCAAATAATAAGAACAGTCATAATATTCAACTTTGGTCTCTTCATTTGGACGTATTCTTCTTCCTTTCATTTCCAAATTCCAATGCAATTAGTTCCCATAACATAAATTTGGCAATCCTGAAATGCAGACGCAATTAAAGAGTGGTTATGCCCTTCAATTATTTATTTTGTAATTTTTTGCATTGCCGAACGTAAAAATTAAAAACCAATAATGTAATTGAGACCCAGGTACCAAATTGACGCTTTTAATCTTATTTACGCATAATTTGACACAAAAGGACCGGAAAATTTTTCTTTTAGTTACTCTACTACTGCTTGTTAGTGAGTTTTCTCAGAAACGAAAAGGCATAGAATTGAAATCCCTCAGCAACAAATAGCCCTAGAACCTCCATTAAGGTCGAAACAATATGCTGGAAACATGTAACAGTTCATATAAAAAGTGAACGCAGAAGAGGTTTTACCTTGAAAGCTGAGATTTGGAAGAGCTCTTAAACAAGGAAATGAACCTCCTTCCCAGCATATTTCTCTGCTTCCGGCTCTCGCTCTCTGAATCGACTTGGTGCCCTAGATTTTGAATTGCTGCGTCCGACGATTTGAGCGAGTCGACTCGGATCGCGTTGATATTTTAGTAAAATAACGCTGTGTTGGTGTCGTCTACTTTTTTAAAACCTTAAAAAAATAGTTTTTTCTAAATCATTTCAAGTTATTTATCTTATCTTTTTCTTTTTTTCAAAATTTTCCAAGTTATTATCTAGGTAGCGGGTTTTAGAGGTTATTAAATTATGTGTGGGTTGGTGGATTAGTATACTAGTTTTGGCCAAGTTCATTCTTTTTTATATGATATTTTTAAAAAATTTATTATTTTTTATAAATAGTATATCGTTAATTTATCTGTTAAATTTTTGATTAATTTTTTATTAAAATAAAATGTTGTAATAAGTAGTGGAAGATATCATGTAATTGGAAAAATTATATAAGGATTTTTTGTCGATTAATAGAGTAAACAAATTAAAAATAATAATAATAAGCTAAAGCTTTCAGAAAGCAAACAAAAAAAAATTAAAAAGCATTATCTTCTTCATTGAGGAAAACATAGAGTCATTCACTCATCTGCTTTGAATCAGAAAGATTCGATGTCCCATTGAAGTCTTAAATGAATTATTTTCTTGATTGCTACAAAAGTTTTGAAGGAATTATTAATGGATTCTAAAAAGCTTATTAACAACGGGGAGAGAATTACAATCAATAAGTTTATTTTGCAAGGTAATAATCTCCCACAATTCTCATACTAATATGCCATTTTCTTTTGTTTTTGTAGCTTTGGTATATGAATGAATTTTTTCTGTAATAGTTTACCTTCTGTGAAAGAGACATGTACATGAATAAAATTATGCAATATTTTAGCCCACAAGTGAATTTGTATTCGATTAATAGAAGTCTCACACAGAAAAAACTAACAATGAGTTCTTGAGAGTATAACAAGGAGTGCCATCATATGATAAAATAAATATTTTAAAGTTAAAAATTAACATAAATTCATATGATAGACTAATAGTGTATTATGTTTAAAAATTAATAAATTTTTAGAGTACCATATAAAAGATAAATGACTAAAATATACTACTAATTTAACGTAGTAGATTCTAAGAATATTTTTTCCTTAAATTATTTATATTGTTTGATCTGTATATTATTTAGTCTTTTATTTTTTTAAAATAAATTAATTAAAATCAAAAAAATTATTTTAATAATTTTTTTAATTAAAATATAATTTTTTAAAATAATATTTTAATATAAAATTAATATAATTTATTTTTAATTAATTTTTTAAAAAATAATATTTTTATTTATTATAGTGATTTTGTTTTTGTTTGAAAAAGAGAATTGTTTGTATATAATTTATTACATTATATTCTATATATTATATTAATTACTGATGTATAGTAGCTAAAACAACCGACTTAATAATTGAATTTATCTTTTTTTTAATCTTTAATAATCTATTAAATTATTAATTATTGTTATATAATAACTTGATGAAAAAAAACATTTTATTTTAATATAATACTAAAATACCATGAAAAACAAACACCAATTCAAATAGTAGATAACCCATTCAAATATCACTCTTACACAAACAAATAAATAAATAAGTAAGGGTGATAATTTATGTTATAGTTTGATTGATCGAATCGAACTTAAATCAAAAAACTCAAATCAAATATGAATCAAATTAAATTTAGGCTTATTTCGACCCAGCTCGAATAATCCAAAAAAAATTGAGCTGAGTTAAGACCAGTTCATTAATCTAAAATTAAATTAAATTTTAAATAAAAAAATTTAAAAAAAACTATATTAAACTTAAAATAATTTTTATTTCTTTCAGTACTTCTCTTTTATGATATATTAGTTATTTTTCTTCTTTCTTTTTTTTGAAAAATAAGCTAATAATGAATAAATAGTTATAATTTATTCATTTTATCACAATATTTTGCTACATTCTTTGATGTTAATGCACTTAGCATTTAAATATACCTAACTCTTTATAAAAAAAATATATTCATATTTAATTTCAATTAGTATTATGAAGTTTCTATTTTTAAATCGATTAAGTATTAATTTTTGAAGTAAAAATTTCAATTTTTTTTATCAACTTGTGTTATGCTATTCTTTTTTTCACTTGTTCATTATCTTGAGAATTATGTATTATGTAATAGCCAAAGTTTTATTCTTGTGTATATAAAAAAAATTATGTTCTCGTATAATATTTTAATTTACTTCAACTATTCATTTTTTAGTAAGTATTTTTATTTAATTTACTCATATCTATTTATTTGGTTTAATAGTTAGAATAAATTTTATCTTTATTTAATTTACTCATATCTATTTATTTGGTTTAATAGTTAGAATAAATTTTATTTAGACTTGAGAGCTCTTTATTCTAAATGTGAGTTTTCATAAGAGCATGACGACTTCTAACTTTTACATTGGTAGAGTTTAATGCATTTACTCATTGCATAATTAATTTAATAATTACATAATTAATTTAGTAATTGACTTATTGTTTTAATAATTAATTTTTTCTTATATTTATATATATTTTTTTGTTTTATATAATACTGCTTGAGCTTTAATCATTAAACATATTTTTTTTAATAAAAAAATCATATTAACTAAAAAATATGTATATAATTAATAGTTTGGGCTAATTTGAGCTAGCTCATTTGTATTTAATTTGGGTTCGAACTCACCTTTGCTAACTCGAATTAAATTTGAATTGAGTTAAAGGTTGAATTAATTTAGACTTAGCTAATTTAGATCAACTCGAATTATCTCAACTCACACGAATTGACACCCCTATTTATAAGTGAGGGTACCAAAAAAAAGCTCCTAAAAAGATACCCTTTCTCCAACAATATAAATCGCAAAAGTTTTTAGGGAGAGGATTCTCTAACTTCCTCTCAAGAAAAAAATATTTTAAGTAATAAAAAATTTTCCTTTAAGTTACTAATTCAATTTCTTACATTTTTAATTAACATTTAATTAAATATTAATACATCACTTAAAATATTTTTTTCTTTGTTTTCCCTCAGCCTTTGAAAAGTCTTTATTGCTATCTTCCTTAACAAGAAGCCCTCGTCGAGCCTTTGCAATGTTATGACCCCAAAGGCTGAATTCTTCTATAGCAGAAAATGTTGTATTGGTGCAACACTTATTAAGTATTGTAAAAAGGGCCTGGTAGAGCAGCTGAACAAGGAGGCGATACTAGTTATCAAGACAGAGAGACGTAATAAGCTGGCTTCCTTAAAGAATTGTTACGTATGATATACATACGACTTACTACTGAAAATCATGAGTGCCATATTTTACCTTACTAATTTTAAGAATATTTCATTTATACAACATAAAATAATATTATTTATGTACAAGTAAATACATTTATATAAAATAGTAAAAAAAAAAAAAATTCAAAATTATTTAATTGGCTCATATAAAATGTTTGTCCGTCAATTCATACATCAACCAACTTCATTGGCATTGTATTACTTAATACGAATTTTCATTTATGTATTTCAATATCATTATTGAATTTTCTTTATTAATTTCACTATAAATGTTTTTTTAATTTTATTTTTATAAATCACTAAATTTAATCTTCCACTTCTTACATTTAAATAATTTAGAAGCCGCCAAGCTCCATCTCTTATATTTCTCAAGTACTGTTTGACATATTAGACTTTTCCTTCAAAAATGATTGTTTTGATAAGCATTAGACTTGGTTGGAGCATTAGACTTGGTTGGAGCATTAGACTTGGTTGGTTCATAAGACTTTTCTTTTATTTCTTATTCAGGTCATGAAAGAAAGAAAGAAAGAAAAACGCACTTTAGTTTTGAAGATAACGCTGATTGACATATCACAAAATGTCTATATAAAGCATGGTGTTAATGTCGATTTGGAAAAGCACAAGTGTGGTGTTTAAGTGTTCAAGTTTTCATCTTCATTCCAATATTCAAATTTCCAATTCTTAAATATAAGTTCGTCTGTCCAAGCCTTTTCAGCGTCTTTCTTTTGATATTACCATTCCTGGTTAGTGTTATTTACGTTCAAGAGAAATGAGTCATTCAAACCCTGCTCCCAAAACAAAAACTGGACCTCCACTACCTGTTTTTGTTAAGTCATACAATGCAAATGACGGAGGTTCTGGCAATTACACTCTTTTCATCGACAGTGTGCGTTCGGAGTTTGCAAAAATAGCTGTCCGCTATATACGCAATCATCCTGTTCTTCCACATCAAGCAAACCCTATAAAATATTTCCATATTGTGCTGCAAGCCAAAGATGATAAAGGGCATAATCATAGTCTCACATTGAAGTTTCAATTGCATGATCTCTACTTGGTCGCCTTCCTAACTGAAACTGGAAAGTGGTTTAGGTATGATGATTTTCAAATCCCAGAAGCAGGAGCAGAGTCCCTTAAAATCAAAAGCACTTTACTTTGACCAGTTGGGTAATGCAACAATTGGAAGGGAACCACTCGTTGAAGCTATAACCTACCTGGCTCGTTATAACAAGGACGGTGGTGCTAAAGACCGCCTGCAAGTATTGATAGTCATGATATGTGAAGCAATTCGATTCAACAATGTTTCTCATACTTTCATAGCCAATTTGCTGCATAATCCTATAAAGGACAAGACCATCCGACTCAAAGATCATCCGAACTATGTAACACAATTTAAAAACTGGGAAGCTCTTTCTAAGGAAGTGTTGCGGTACGATGCATATGGAAACGATTACAAAGGTAAACGTCACTTTCCAGGTGACACTTTCTCTAGCTTTGGAATAAAAACATTTGAAGATGCAATCAAAGCACTCAGCATAGTGAAGTTTGTTGAAGTACGAGGATGAAGACCAGTGATGTTTGTTGGTTGAAAAAAATAATCAGTTTAAATACTATAATAACACCCAGAGATCGATGACTATGTTCTCTCTCTGGGAATAAATCTCTTTAACATTTGTTGTGTTTCAAATGTCACTTACTTAGGAATTAGGAAATTATATGTATTATATCCTGTTGAAATAAATTTGAAACCAGTTTCTATAAATTCTTAACATGGTTCTCTTTTATCGTCATGAGTGCTTTGATTTCTTCAATTATATATATTTCAATTGAGACTTAAAGAAGAAAAATAACATAGATGGAAACAGAGAATAATGATACCAGATTAATATTAAATTTTCCAGAAGTACAAAGTTAAAATCTAGAATGATACAGAAAATCACTACTCAAAAGGAAAAAAAAAAAAAGAGAGATGTAACACAGGGTCCAAAAGAAGACTCAACAGAGTTCACAATATGATGTTGAACTTCTGATTCTCGTCCAGAATGTATTCGCATTGTGCTGTGTGGCTGTGTGGGCGAGTGCGCGTATGAGAGAGAGACATGTATTGTCATTTCAATCTTATTGTGCAAATCCTCAAGGACAGTATAATCATTCCGATATCTTCATACAATCCTCAATCTATTTCATAAATTTAAGTTTTGAATAATGACTTGGATATAAATCAACTAAGGTTCTCAAGTAAAGCTCCTCTTCCTATAACATATAGTTTATATACAACCCTTCTTGGGGATTGTATGTGTATATACATGTCTACATAAATACATATTATACGACTAGCTCAGTATTGAATGATTCACTAACCGTGTATTATGAACGGAATGATTTGAAATGGAAGAAGCAGCAGCTATGGAGACTGGTTCTTTCTCAAACTTAGCCTCTTTCATCACCCAACCAATTATTCTTTTCCTTAGGACCAGTAGGTCCTTCTTCCCCACAAAGCTCAACCGGAAGCTTGTTAAATATATTTCCCACCGAGTACCGAAGCATTGCGGGCAACCAATTGATTATCTTATCCAGTTCAGTTTTCGAATCATAGACAATAGTTGGACCCCACTCTCTCATAAAGTGCAACCAACCTGGCTCATTTACAACTCCATCTCCCAAATACTCTGCTGAAACAAGTTCATAATTGATACTTGAATCCACAAATAAGTTACTACGAAGGGCATCATTCCTAATTCCAATCCCAAGCGCCGAAGATCCTTGGAGGTAAGTACCGAAATGAGGGTAGCTTGCATGTCCACTTTTTGATGAGTAAACTACAGCTTTATTCCCCTCAATGTACTCCAGATTATAAGCATCTACCCATTCACCACCACTGTGTTGCGAGAAGTATATGCTCCAAAGCTCTCCTGTGAAGTTGCATATGCGAAGAGTGAAATGCTCCCAATCACCAACGTGTTGTCCAATCTTACTTAGAGAAATATTCATGATTCCAACTTTGAAAGTGGCAGGTCCATTAAAGGGACAAAAAACCCACATTTGCATGTCAGTATATATGCCTCCAAGGGCAGGTTTCACATGAACATATAGTTTTGCACTTTTAAGGTTTCCACATTTGATAGTATCTCGCCGATCATCATTAGGCAAGTCAATCCAATACTCCCGGTCATTTATGCCCCCACAAGGCAAATTTGACCCGTTCACATCAATGGCTTCACCGTATGTCAAGCCATTTCTGTACAATAGAGCTCCATTTTGGAAGAACCATGTAACAGACGACGGTAGGTACACCTCTTTGGGATGAAAGAAAACAGTGGGCCCATAATGCTGGATAAGTGCATGAATTTGATTAAGGTTTGGCATTCCAGGTAGCAAGGGATTTAGGTTCTTCAAACACCCAATACATATGTCCTCTCCAGTGCTCAAGTAGCTGCTACATAAAAAGGTCCCTGCAGGAACTCCTTTTCCAATCATTCCACGGTGCCGAGGTCTGACAGACCAAACTTGAAAAGGGAAAGTTGTATATCTAGAACTGATATCAAGTATTAAACGATAATGATCACATTCATCTGTCAAATCAGCCCGAACACACCTTACTTCATCCAAACTAGGCTTTTCAGGCATGTTGGTAACCAAAAAACCAACTGCCTTGTATCCTTCAGGAGGCTGAGGTAGCCAAAAGCAGCCACATCCACCATACATTTTACCAGTTCCATCATCAGGGCACCACACCAATACATAATCAAGTGGTTTACACAGAGCAGGTGGCTTAATAGTATTGCAATTGTGAGGAGTTTCTGGCGAGTATATATCTACTTCCCTTGCCACAAGAACAAAACCTCGTGAAGGCTGGTTATTTGGCTGGCAATAATGACCAAGGCAGTGAAACCCATCCGGTGTTCCCACGGGTCTATAAAAGGTAACACATTTATTCTTGTTCTGCAACAGGCTGGTGCACCAAACGAACTCAAATTTTGTAATCTTGACAACCTCCAACTCTCCTAAACTTATTTTCCCAAAAGCAAAACCCTGACCTGAGAAAAGAAACATAGAATTGAATTAACCAAGAGATCAAGTTAATTTATAAAGGTGAAAGAATTAAGTAGAAAATAATAATTTTAGAAAGTTCTCTTTGGAATCTGGTTACTGAAAATAGTCATAAGGTTTTCAATGTTCTTTGAAAGTAATCTGAAACTTGACAACTAAAGGAAGATGAAAGCACAGATTCTCACTGAAAAGTGAGATAGCTGAAGGTCTTGCAATAATAACAAGAGTAACAAGATGGCAACAAGATAAAGAGCTAACATCATTCTATGAAACAATAAAGTATGACATGCCAAACCATTTAAAACAGAGAAGAACGAAAGTAATCTGAATTGGAAGAGCTAAGAGAATGATACCAAATTAGTAACCATCATAAAGAAACAATAGATGGTACTGGAAGGAAAAGAAAATGATCATCTGCATATTAGTATAACGAAAATAAACAGAATGGTAGATTCAAACTAAACATACGCATTAAAACAAAAAGCACATCCAAAAAAAGTGTCATTCCAAAGAAAGACAGAGTTGCAAAAGAAGCTGCAGTTTGTGAAGACACATTTAAATATTTTAGACAGAGTAAGATAAACACAAATTAGACCCACCATCATATCAAGTCTGATTTAATTATAGACTTTATAATTCCAACATAAATACACTACAAGCTTCAGAAAACAAAACATAGCATCTACAAAGACTAACAATAGATTGCTGTAATTTATATATAAGCAATTAAGTTCAAAAGACGAAAGAAGCTTCACCATGGCTCCCAAAAGAAACCCCAACTTCTGACTAGCCCAAGTCCTTCATGCACAGAAATATCAGTCACAACATAGTTTGGATTTGTCAAGAAACACCCATCAATTATAAGAACAAGCAAACAATAGACATCATATTTGAAGAAACACGAACCATCTCTAAACATCATGCCATTACCAAGCAAGCCCGAGCCACTCACTCATTAGTCCGAAAAAGAAAAATCCGACAACTCCCCAGAATTGTTCATACATATAAAAACGTACCCATAAAACAAAAATTCATAATTCAACACTCTGACCAGATCATTTATCAAACAAACATTAAAATCACAAAAACGAAATTAAAGAAAAAAGGGTAACAAATTCCGATACCTTCAGGCCAGCTAGGCAATGTAGCAGGCAGAGAGAAGGTTTTGGGCTCTGGAGGCAAGGAATCAGCGACTATTTTCCCGTAAAGTGATTTACACCAAAACATCATGACCCAAAACTCCACTCTCTCTCTCTCTCCTCTCTTCTCTTCTCTTCTCTTCTCTTCTCCCTAATTTTCTTACATAAGCACAGAATGAAATCTTATGATCCTTAACATGGCTGAAACTCAAAAGGGTTCTCTAGCCTCTTTAGCCCCTTCAAGTATATTTCAACCTGACATTCGGAAGGGGACCTGTGAGGCTGAAAAGTCGTTGGGTCGGGTCCTCCCTCATAAACCGCACTTATTTAATATTCGTTGGTGATAATTGATCTCTGTTGCCTGACTGTACCTTGAGTGTTTTACTCAAATAGTAAAAAGTGCCGATTTTTTTTAAATTAAAATGGTTTAATTAGATAGTAGATGTAAATTTTATCAAAATATTTTTTTTTTTTTTTTTTTTAATATGTAAAATTTATAATATTATCTAAAAAAAATTGTAAAGTTTACAAAAGTTATGATATTTTAATTTTTATATGTTTAAATTGATTTTAATTTAATTATTAATTTATATTTATTTTTATATTTTATATTTTTAGCTCTGATACTAATTTCTTAAAATTCTGTCATTTAACAATATATTTTTATTGTATGTACACCTTATATTTTTGTAAGTACACTTTATATTTTTTATGTACACCTTATATTTTTGTACGTATATCTTATATTTTTGTATGTACACCTTACCTTTAAATTTCAACACCAATTGGCTCTGATACCAATTTCTTATAATATATTTTTATTGTATGTACATCTTATATTTTTGTATGTACACCTTACATTTTTGTATGTACATCTTACCTTTAAGTTTCAGCACTAAACTGTTCATCAGATTCAAATACGACTTTTTCTTTACTTTTATCCACATTTTTTAGAGAAATTATAGAGTTGCTATTAGTAACTTCATGACATACCTTAGTATCGATATCAAAATCGAACAGGAAAAATAATTGAACGATGTGGTAGTCCAGACTTTTTCTTGATAAATGGCTGATTAGCTTGCTAAGAAACAATAAGGAAAGATTCCAGAAAAACAGAGAAACAAGACGACTAGAAGTCCAATTTTACCTTTGAATGATTTGAGGGTTAAAAGTGTCATTTGTATTTTTTTAAAACACAGTCGTTTTGTTATTTTGGACAAAAAATTAATTTTTATCATATATATATCATTTCAGGGAATTAATTCATGTAACTTTGGACCCTCCTGGACCTATGTTCTTTGATTGCTCCCCCTTTTAATTGGGTTTTCAATGAGAGTTTGGGATTGGTGAAGACTTCATTTGGGTAAAGGTTACGTTAGTTTCAGAGTTGAATGTATGAACATTTTTTTTTTTTTTATAAATTGTGATTTTTGTTTGCCCGAAATTGTGGTAACAAGCGGGCAAATTTTAATTTAATTGTATAATAAAATATTCATTCGTATATAAAATTTTATTTTTAATTTTTTAAAAAAATATATATATTTAATTTTTAAACTCATGCAAGTAAGTGTCTTCTTTATTTGGTTATAGTATGTTTGTTTCACTTTCATCGAATTTGACCCCTTGTAAACTCCAGTGTAATTGTCGCTACATAATACGATCATGGAAGGTAATACACAGTAAATCCAAAAAAGTCATCTCAAATAATTAGTCTAACACGTCTATGGCTGTATGTATTTTGTGGAAAACGTGAGTTTATTTTTCAGAAAACAACTTCCCAAGACTATCAATATATTTTCTTAAATAACAAATTAATTTTTAAATATCAAATATAGTCCTTATGGTGTTATATGAACACTTTTCTGTTTTTGTCCTCTTTTGTATTAAATGATTTTTCAAAGGATGCAGTAAAAACATTTTATTAAGAAAAATCTACTTCTTTTAGGTGTGCTATATATGCCAGCAAAATAATTGATCAAATCGAAAGAAAAAAAAATTAAAATTTAATTGATAATATATAAGTCATATCAATTTTTATGCAACAAGTTTTTTTCTTTTTAGTTATTTTCAATTAGATATTTATTAACACGTACAAAACTAGCTTTCTGAAGCACTTTCCTGTGACCTCTCTCTTTACCTTTGTGAGGATAAGTGGAGAGAACAAATTGATTTGATTTTTTGCTTCTCTTTTCATTCCTCTACCACACAAATATTATCTTATATAATTTCAATTAAAATTAAGAATTAGTCATTTCAAGGCACGTGTCTGCCTCTCTCTTTTGAATAAAATAGTTGGTTCCTCCCGTAGCGGTTCAACAATTCACATAATTGCTTCTCTATTGGGAAAAAATAGAAAGTCCTTTCTCTTGTCAAATTTCAAGAGGTATGTTTCTTCACCCTTCTTTGGAAACCTGATTCATATTTCTCAATTAACTGAATGGATATCGAATGAACGTATGTTTATTTCTCAGAATATAGTAATGTTCTTTTTTTGTTTATTTCTCAGAATGCATACAATATGTTTGTAGAAATACATGTATGACGTTTGTTGAATCGTTAGTCTGTTTTTTTAATCATTTCGGTATATAAATAACATATGTTTTGAGGGGTTAAAAAAGGGAGCTTATGTTTTGCAATTAAAACCTATTTTTTTAATTTAGAAATTTCAATGGAATCTGCAGTTAGAATATTAAAAGCTCTCCATAAGACTTTACAACAAGGATAATAAGGAGAAAAAAATAGAAAATAATAATAATAAGATGGAATTAAAGACAACTTGCAAATAATAAAGACAGCCCATTATTAAACAAACTATTTGTAGACCTAGACCTGGAACTAGTCAATGCCAGATTGCTAATACCAACCACATGCATATTCTGATAGCTTCTTGTCATTTTGCCATGTTTTAGTCATATTAACGTACTTCTAATCTTCACAGAACTAATCTTCACAGAACTTAAACCCAAGAAGATAAGGAAACAGCAGCAAAAACTATATTCAAAGGGAAAAGATCATGATGCTAAGAAGCTCATCAACACCAGTTCTTCGGTCTCTTCTCTCCTCGGACAATCCAAACATTCATAATAATCACCATGAGACCAAGCAAACACCACCAACCATTCATCATACTTACAACAAATTCTCATTCTACCAATCTGGGTCACTCAATTTCAGTAAAGTGTCTTGCAATTCCTCCCCTATTTCTCCCTCCATTGAGCACAAAGGCTTCATGAGAAGAGCTCAATCAGATGGAAACTTGGATGGACTAGCCTATGCTTCTGGTAGCAACAATGGAGATCAATTCTTTGATTCATACCAACCCATGAAGCTTCCAGGGAAGCCCAAGTGCTCCATGTTGCAAACTATTCCTTCTTTATCCTTCTATACTCGGAATGGTGATCTTCAAGATGAAGAAGAAGAAGAAGAAGAAGATAGTGATATGGAAGATAATGAAGCGAGCCACGAGTTTGAGGAACATTTTGAGAGTGGTATAGAAGGTGGAAATCCTGTTGTAGCCGTTGCTGGTGCCAATTATGGTATGAGGAGTGGTAAGATGAATAAACTGAAATTTGATGAGGAAGTGAGAAATATGGGTGAGATTTGGAATGCCATTCAGGAAAGGGACATGGTTGGTCAGGAAATGTACCTTGCAAAAGGGCTGGGGATTGGTCGTGGAGGTGGTGGTGGTGGTGGTGGAGGTAGCGGCAGAGAGTTTAGCTCAGCCGGCTCTGCTGGAGATGGAGGGGATGACCATGCTATTGAGGAGTATTATAAGAAGATGGTGGAGGAAAATCCTGGAAACCCTTTGTTTCTCAGAAACTATGCTCAACTGTTATATCAGGTAAGTCCTATCTTATTTATCCAATTTTCAAGTAAATCCATTCCTTGATTATTATTTTTTCATGTGTTTTATGAGACTCTGTTCAGCGTACAAAAGGAACTGTGCTGCTTCATAAAATGTCTAAGGACCCGAATTCAAATTTGGCAAACAGAGCCTCTTTTTGTCTAATTTGAAAATTGCATGATTCACTTTTGTATTCCTAGCCTTGTTGTAAGAAAAGATCGACTTTTGTTTTTTTTAATAAGACAACTTTGCATTGATTTTATTGATTCTTGAACAGTCCAATGGGGATCTTGAGAAGGCAGAAGAATACTACTCCAGAGCAATTCTAGCAGATCCTAAAGATGGTGAGGTTTTATCACAGTACGCCAAATTAATATGGGAGCTACACCATGACCAGCATAGAGCCTTAAGCTATTTCGAACGTGCAGTTCAAGCTTCACCCGAAGATAGGTATCATTTATTCTCTATTTATACGTAAATATTTTAAGAGAGCTTCTGAATAGGCCACAGACTAATCAAGGCTTCATTCTTGAATTTTTCAGTCACGTTCATGCATCCTATGCTAGTTTTCTATGGGATACAGAGGAAGACGAGGATGACTCTAATGTTGGAAAAGACCGAAAAGTCTTTCATTCACATCTTGGCAGAGAAACCATGGCTTAAATTCCATTAAATAGTAATGAAACTGGTAAAGTTTGACTGATTTAGGAATTCTACTAAAGAAAACAGTTTGATTTAGGTAATTCTAAAAAGATAAAATTATATGAACAAGTTTTATAAGTAGTCATAGCGTAATTAGTTATTTGGAGGTTTTTGAGTCGATTGAAATCGGCAATGTCCCCCCCGCTTAAAACGCAAGTATATAAAGAAGAAACCACTTCGCTTGAGCCAACACACATTGGCTTGATCAAACATATATTCATTTAATTAAAAACTTATCTGATGAAGTTAGAAGGATGTCAAATGTAAAACAAGTGATTATGTAATTAGTAATTGGCAAACTAATTATCCCAGGACTTTAGTAAAAGATAGACTAACGATGCTTTATACAATCTATCACTTCCTTAGAAGTGAACATATATATACATATATATATTGAAACTCAACATTTAGGTTAATTAATTTAATCATCGGACCTCCAGCTCAAGGTCCTTATATCATCCTAAAAGTATAAAAGTTGTTGAGAACCAACTCTTTCATAAACTTTTAGAAGAGCCAACAATACTTTAGATGATATTCATAAGGACGAAATTTGCTCTAATTCTCTGTAAAACACAAATAATATTACTACAGTTTGAATCTAATGAACACAATGGTCAAGAAAAACTTGCAAAAAGACTTGGCATGAGTCCAATGGTTTACTCTAACACCTAATAGAAAGGCAATTTTTGAAACCTTGGGAGGATATGGATATTTACTAGTTAGGAGGATGATAAGAGAAATATGAAGAATAAAATCATAACTAAAGCTTCATATAAAATTATAAATACCACAAACAATTTCCAAATCCCCTCATAACATGGGAGCACTCATATAGGCCCCCAATTTCCCACTTGAATTGAGGGATAAAAACCATTCAAGCGGAAAACAAATAAGACAACTGGAAAGGAGGGGGAAAAAATGAAGTTAACATCCACATAAAACACTCAACAGTACAACAATATCTTCCCCGAAACCATGAGAAGGAAAATATTCCATCCAGAATCTGCACCTTATCAAGCTTTAATTTCCTCTTTAAGGATATACCTTTTACCAACTAATCTAACCTGATAATCTCCGAAAATCCTTCAATCATATCTTGCACCACGTTGATGGAAGCCATTGCCTCTGATTCTGTTGTAATCACCGCTGACAAAGTTACTGCCCCTGCCACCCAAGCTACGACCACCAAAACGTCCCCTGGTGGATTCAGTTGGATAACTACCCCTGCCTCTTCCCCTTCCTGCCCAGAGATGATTCAAATGTTTATCAATAAGCACATTTGATTAACCATAAATCAAGAAGAAGAATGATACAGTTTTAAAGAATTTGTCAAGTCTCTAAACATGAAAAATGTCCCATAAGATAGATCACTAGGGCATGCATGCATATCTACAGAAGCTGGGGGGAAAATAAGTTCGTTCATTGTTGACCAAAAAACAATGAAAAAAAGGTAGAGAAGACTACTCTACAGGAAGCCACACATCCACTTCAGCATCCATAAATGTGGAAAGAACAAAATCCCCAACTGCAAACGCCTAAGAGGTTTGGTCTACCTTCCAATAGAGTTATAATGCTTTAAATTAATGCAACACTCTTTTTAACACCCATGTATAATGTCAAAGCTGAAGAATATATAGGTTATTGACGACTTAATGGAGTATCACTAAAAACTGATGCAATATCAAAATTGGAGAGAGAAAGAGAGAGAAGAGTTGCATAGACTAGCTAGTCACTAGCCAAAAAGACAAAAAGAAAGGAGGGAGGGGGAAGATGCATCCAAGAGAACATTTCTTTTATTAAAGTTGGGTGCATAATGAAGTATACATGGCTAACATGATGTCACAATGTCGTGTTAAATAAGGTAGAGTTAAGATCTGGTTGATTTGTTCTTTTGAGAATGTTATATGATGCATTTCTTAAATGCACCTACATTAAATGTAAAGAAAAAGGAGAATAAATTTATATACATACTTCCTCCTCGAGAAACACCGCTGCTGTTTGGTCTCCGCTCCTCAATATACACTTGCCTCCCAGCCAACTGAATGGGAGATGCCTACAGCAAAAAACAAAAATTATAAAGGCAAATGTTGTATCTAACACATTTAAGTATACGAATCTCAAAATGATTTCCATCTGCAGGAGCAGGATAATGATAATGGCCTCACCATCGCAACGGTGAGCATCCAAAAGAAAGAACTGAATTACTGAAGGAATAAGATCCAATCACAATAACTAAGATTCAACAACAACAAAAATTAATTACCTTTAGTGCATTGTGAACCCCAGCAATATCTTCAAACTCAACAAACGCATAACAAACTCCAATATCCTGTATCATGAAATTCTATTTAGCTACTGGGAAGATCATTAAAAGTGCCAATATGAATATAGAATAGAATCTGACCGTACGGCTCCGAATGAACACACCACCAGGCTTAATTTGGCCAAAGTTCTTAAATTCCTCCTCAACTTCAGCTTCAGTGACATCAGGAGACAAATTTCTGACATATACAGACTTCGGTTCACCTGGATTCAATAATCAACAGATAATAACTACATGCTCCAGAGTTCAAAGATTTCAAATAATCTTCAAAGTCACAGACTCAAGTATGCAATTTATTATTGAATAGCCTAAAACGTGGCCATTTTACCAATACATATATACATAAATGTTAATAAATTTTGAAGACTCAAAATGTAGAGAATGCAAGTGGGTTTCACCTTGCCATTCATTGCCCCAGAATAAATTTTGCATGACAAAAGTTACACAAAAAAATCTGGCCCAAAATTTTGGCAAACATGTAAGTCAATGACATATCCTGTGAGAAAATAGATGAAATGCATGGTAAGATGCAGGAAGATGGTGAAACAATACCATCAACAAAACAAAAAAGGAACGATGTTATTGTGCAACTAGAAAATCTGTAACTATGAATGGGAAAATATACCTTCCTGTACAAATCCTTCCTCTGCTGCCTCTAATCCAGATTCAGGCACAGCTGAGAAAGCAATGCTTGACTGCTGCACAGGAGGCTGTGGTGTATGATTCCACTCAGAAGTAGTTTGGGAGCTCCAAGAAGGTTGAGCAGAAACTGATTGAGAAGGTTGCCCTTTTGCCACTTGCAACTACCAATTTCAAACCATTTTAATGCATGCGGTGAGTTTTAGTACACAGGCAGGGTGATCAAACATAAACATAGCAGAGTCAGTTGGCATGCAGCCACTAAGATGGCACAAATGCATGACCATGAAATGCGGGAACTAAAACAGGCAAAATTATGCACACACACAAGCAACAAATTGCTAAAACTTAGTACGTACAATAGAAGCATATGTTTTCTTGGGAGGCTCTCCAACAGGTTCCTCCACAGCCACAGAGCTTGTTTCATGAACATTATTCACCTCATCCTGGAGTGGAACAGACGCATCTTCTGCTGGAAGAGTTCCCTCAACCACAACTTCCGTGTCAAACTCCTGTTGTTGTTGTTGCTCTGGAAGGCTGTACTTATCAATGAGATCCTCCTCTATGTGAACAAAATTAATGTACTCCCTCGCCTCTTCCTCTAAAACATAATCAGAAACTGCAAAAGCACAAAGTAGACAAGAAAGAAACAAGCAAATGAAATACATAGGAAGGGGCAGAACTATTATACACAGATTATGGTGAAATTTACCACCATAATAGGCGATAGCCATTTAGGTATTGCTGATCCTTCCTACAGCTAACAAAGGAAAATGTCATCTAACTATCTTAAGAATATTTGCACCCCAAAAAAAAAAAAAAAAATCCCCCATTGATTCTAAAGTACTACATATGTGCTGAACCTCAATATAAACCAATTTGATTGCTAAATGTTGTCACAATTATACAAATTTCCAGTAAACTAAGGCCCCTCTAAGCTACGACAGAACTTGCTTGATTCTGTGATATATATAACACTACACCTGCCTTCTAATAATTTCTTCTCATCAGTTAATCCATGAGAGCCCCATGAAAAAGAAAGAAATTTTACTCCAAAGAAATAGTTGGTTAAGAAATTTTACTCCAAAGAAATAATTGGATCATCTTATCGAAAAGTTTTTTTAATTATTGAAAGAAAAAACGACAACCTCAAATAGAATACTAGGCAAATTACCTGGTGGTTCCAGATGAGGGCTAGAAGCATTATTCGGTTGGGGGTCAAAATAGTTTTCTGACAGCAGGGGTGTTGGCTGTTGATAAATCATTCCATCATCAATAAACTGAAAGATATCATTAAGAACAAAATAACCTTTCTCCTGAGGAGCCAGAAAAAACATCTGGAAAAATTTCCTCTTCCCACTGAACTCCTTGGACTTTACAGTACCAGAGATCATCACCAGAATACCTCCATTCCAAGAATCAAGGGAATTGATTGTCTTAATCTCGATTGAAGTAAAATTTAGTGACATGATATGTGTATGAATTTGCTGCACAGAAAAAGGTGGAATTATTACTCCAATAAGCAAATTTTATTCAACAAGAAATAAAAAAAAAAAAAGAATGTCAAGGATAATAATAGCTGATTTCAAAAGCAATAAAAAATATATATTTACAAAGCACAAGCACATATACAGACAATTAATACAATCAGTTTGAAGAAGGTGATCCACATATCACGTTCAAACACACTGTGGGCTGTGGCATACCATTCATGGTAATTGAAGAAGGTAACAACCTACATATACATACATATATACAAAATGTAGTTAACGTTCAGATTAATGGCTTTACGTGTTTCCAAACAGAGCAAATATATCTTAATTCCACTAGTATCAAAAAAATCATGTTGTAACAATCACACCCACCTGAAAGAGCATAACATTTATTTTCTTACACAATACCTTTCAACATTTTTCTAACAGGGGAAAAAACCTTCTAAACCCTTAAAAATTGACTAACAGAGAATTTCTAGAGCTCAATCAGAAAAGGAGAAAATAGAAGCCAATGCACAAACTATTTGTTAATAGAACAGCCAATGCTACTTAATGAATCAATGTCCCATTATCCCATACAGCATAAATAATAATAGAAAATAAACGGCATACAAACTCCATTCTGAAAAAAGGGCTTAAAGAGAAAAAAGTATTAACACTCCTAAAACTCGCAACAACAAAAATAACACCCCTAATTTTAACGGTGTTATTTTAGGTAATTTCCCAAGGATTTATCGCCGTATTGCTCCATTTTATACGGATTATCACTAAACGCACAAAATTAAAATAAAAACACAAAGACTGCTCAAAATAATTATTCACGAGTATCATCAAACCAAGGACTTCAATAGAATAAAACCATAATAGAGGAAGCGTTGTCAGTCGTATCGCCATCTACGCGAATCATAGAGCTGGCATCAGAATAAAACTGATGAACAAGATCAGGTTGTTGTTGAAGCACCTGATAATACTGTCCTACAAAGTACGAACCAACCTACAAAATCCAAACTCATTATTACTATACATATGCTCACACAACAATCGATTGTTGAATACAAGCGGCGACAACTAAATAAGTTTAGCAATGAATCTGACCTGAACAGCAGTAACAGGAGCCGAATAAGCCGAAGCCATTACTGCCTCTATAATCTGCCGTTCTTAGCAGTAGAACAAGCAGGGACAGAAATAAAATGCTCCAAAACCCTGATCAATCACGGATCGACAAAAGACCTAAGGAATCGGCTTCGCCAAATGCAAGGGTTTACGATACTTTGGGGTTTCGTCCACTCAATCCAAGTTGTTATGTGATGCAAAATGGAGAATCTGAGCTGAATCAGCTGATAGATCTGTGGGCAGAAGATAAATAGATAGAGTTCTGGTCTCTGAACTCAAGCCCACTGCGGGTTCACTTGTTGTCGTGTGTTGTGAGTCTGTGAGTTGTGTGAGTGCTTAAAACATTTTATAAATAATTACAGAGCAAAATAAGAACCGTCCGATTCAGTTGAGGTTTTTCGTTAAGAAATTGAAACCGTTGGTTCAAATTTAGGAAAGTTGTTAATCAACAGACCTTATCAGTAATCAGAGTAATAAAGGTTCAGACGTAACGCAATAAAAGAAGCCATCTCCGCACGATTGATTTTATTTTTTTTAATTAGGATTGTTCTTTGAGCTATTGGAACTGTATACATTTTTCAACGGCTTATATTTCATTTCATGGTAGATATTTTTCGTGAGATTTGGTACGCTGTAACGTGAATTTATATTAATATTAATTAAGGTATAAAAAATAATTAAATTTTTTTAAAAATAATTTTATTTTTATTTTTAAAATTATTTTATAATATATTACATCATAATTAATAAAAATACAATTTTAAGTTCTTCTAGCATTTCTAATGTAATTATTAATTTAACAACTGGCTTATGATTTTGACAATAAATTGACAATTTGATTAGATATGCTAAAACCTATATATATATATATATATATATATATATATATTTTAAAAATACCTTACAATTTAAATTATTTTATAATTCCACAAGTTTGCAACTTATGTATCATTTTTGTATACTAATTGCATTATTATACATTACATTTGTGAAAAAACACAAATGATGCATTGATTTTTTATTTAATATAATTTTATTGCTCAATTGTAGCACAAATCATAAATGATTTTATCACAAATTTCGTGAAAAATAGATTTTCAAAATAGCAGTGTTATATTTTATATTTTGAAATTAAATGGCATTTTTTTATTGAAAGATGTAAGATTTAGTTATTTTTTTATATACAGTATCATCAATTTTTTTGTTTATATAGTAAAAATTTCACTTGATAAAAATGATATGGATAAATATGGCACACTATTATATAACAAAATCATGATAATTTATTTTTTTACCAAATTATATGTTAGTTAAAAACATCAAAAGGACTAGAACACGACTAATAAAATGTATTTAAAAAGCAAAAAAACAACGCTCATTTCCAAAGTACAAACAGCAACTTGGTCTTTAAAATATACTACATAAGAAACTCTACATCTTAAAGTGGTAGACGAAAGAAGGAAATATTATCAACAGAAGAAATTCACAGTTCACTTGAAAGATTTAAAATAACTTTCTTTTATTGACTATAATTGATAACGATGAACTTGCAGATGAGAGCTACGACAAAAATGACAGGGAACAAAAATATATTTAGAGGATGCAATCCTTGATTATCCATTGTGGCAGAGAAGGTCAAATTTACTAATGAGATTTTGATGACAAAAAATAGAAGAACACCTCAGTTCATAAAAAAATTAAATGATAAACCCATAAAAGAGATCCACCACAAATTTTCACCTAAATAATATAAAAAATGAAAGAAAAATTCTGGAAAAAATCTCTAGAAGACATCCCGTTAATTACTTCAAAATATGCTTTTAACTAAAAATATAAGAAATTACAAAAACACCTATGAGACATCCCACCACTCCAACTTTGATGCCATCACTGTAAAAACTATGCAGTCCTTCTCATTCTTTGAACTATTCATCACTTTGTGCCACCACTGGTGCCAACGACGGGATGACGACATATGCAGTAGCCACCAGCATTTCCAACCATCACACCACTCTAACTCTGATCGATTTTTTTTCTTTCTGAAAATCGCAAAGGTGTTCGGTAACCGCAACTGAACCTAACAGGGATGTTCGAAAGCCCCAATCGAACCTGCACAATCATCTTCTTCCTCTCGCCCATTTTAACAGCCCAAACACCTTCTTACAAACATTAAATTTTTTCCTTCCTCTTAACAATCCAAATTGTCCCAACCCTAATTAGATAGGAAATAATTTTTAAAAAATACCTAAAATTGGAAAAGGTTGTAGAAAGGAAACAACCCTCAGATGCACCAGCCGCCGATGCAAATTGGTTGCTGATTGTGGTTTAGATCTACTGATGTAGATGTGCATTGACGGCTGCACGCAGATTCGGTAATGGGATGTCTCAATTTGGGATAGAGGGAAGGGGAGGGGTATTTTTGAATTTTCCAATCATTTTTAATTTTTGTAAATTTTAAACTACTTATCGGGATGTGTATGTGTATGTGTATGTGTATGTGTATGTGTATGAGTAAAAATCAAAACTTTACCAAAATTTCTCAAAATAAAAATGACTCGAAACATGGGAATCTTATAGATCTGTTTGAGCATAATTGGAAATATTTTGTTAGAACTAGAACAAGATAATAAGTACCCGCAAAAAGGTTAAATTCTTAAGCTAATCATTTTGCTCTCATCGCTCTAGGTCGACCATGGTGTAGCCGAGATTCACGACAATAATATGTGCCTATCCGCATTGCATGTGCCATTATGGTGGTGATTCCCAACATATTATTTTTATTTTTTGTAAAAATAAATAATTAAAATTAATCCATTCCATCGTACCATAAATACAAGTAATATATGCCACAACCTCTCCCCAAGGGTCACTTTAGAGCGCCTACAGTCCAGAATTTGGTGCGCTGACGTTAACTCTATCAGGGTACTAATTTTTGCCAAACACTGTTTTGAGTTAATACTTTATTCCTCCTTAGCACTGATCAACAAACATGGCCTAAAAGTCGTGTTTTCGAAGCATTTTCCCACTCAAAATGCAAACAAAAGTGTTCGTAAGTTAGTAACTGGTATTTTCTTGTCATATAAGAGAACCTTGTAATTTGGGAATTCTCAATTAAAAAAAAAAAAACTTAGGACCCAAGCCCCCTTAACACGTGAGCTTTTTGTGAAGCTTTAGCTCAAAGATACATTACAATTTGCAACCGCTAACAAAAGTAGATCACTAATCAACTAATTCATCGTTTTTGTTCTCCGACCTTCCCTACAATCCTGCTAGCTAAAACATGAGAGCGCTCAAGAAAAGGTATGAACTACGAAACAGGTAGAAAAAAAGCAAGCCAAATGTTAAAAGTTACAAAGTACAGACATAGAGGAAATCAGAAGTTACAATGGCATATAGCAAGAAGTATCTTGCAGACTCAATAGTAGCTTCCGTAATAAGCCTGAGCAGCTGAAGCGGGTTGCTGAACTGGAGTCAGTGCAGCTGCAGCAGCAGGTTGTGCATAACTTTGTGGAGGGAAGGTCTGACGGAAAATTAGTAAAAATGTCAATCAAGGGCGTGCACACCATAAAATGCATGAATACACTGTTCATATAGCTTTTGGATGGGGGGTTCTACAAAAAAAAATGATTTTATGTATAAATTAATTTTAATATGTTTAATGTGGTATTTTTGGCATTAAGAAATTTTTATTGAACAAGAACAAGCTTTTTACTAATTTGCCTAGCAGTTCGTTTCGCAATAAGTACAACACGTTTACATTTGGCATAACTTCTTTGGGCATTAAGTTGCTAGGAAACATTGACAAAAAATCTAGGGAACCCAAATATTGAAGACTAATTGTACCAAAATTACAGGCGCACACACATCAAACCCACTATTAGAAATAAATGTCAAAATAAGATAATATTGTCAATTAATAAATAAATAAAGGAAGAAAATTCATTTAGAGCATAGCATCGTTTCTTTTTTTGAAATAACCAATCATCAAATTAAACTTAGCATCTCAGTTAGAAATTGGAATTGTATGACTATTGTTCGTAGACAATAATTTCTTATTGCATTATTTTGAAGCAAGATGCACACTAGAGCAAAAAATGCAGATTTAAGCATTGGCTGTTGAGAGTGGAAATGGTAAAAAGTTAAAGGAATTGAATGCCTGTTGAGTACCTGAGTAGGATATGTTGGAGGATACGTGGCATAAGCAGTACTCTGTGTTGCTGTTGTTGGTACTTGTGGAGCTGTGTAGCCATATGCACCATAAGCGGCAGCCTAATTCAAGAAGATTTGAGTAAAAACATCAAAATCTTAGAATAAACAGTAACTTTAGTTTTTACAATTATCATTAAACTGACACATTGGCATGTTTCTATCTTTAAACTTTGGTAATAACACCATTTCAAAAAATGAACGTATATGATATAACATTGTCTCCCCTCTGTACGAAAGCTGGCAGTTTACAGGAAAAGAAAAGACGAAAGGTAACAGAAGAAAACTGCAGACATTAAGAAGATACTCCTGCACCGATAAAAGCAAGTGAAAATTTTCAATCATAGCTTGTGTAATGAATTTTAATTAGGACATGCATTCTTAAACTTTACACAAGCAACATAACTTGGAAAAGCCACGTAGGCAAACCATAACTAATGCAAGTAACTGAGCTACCAAATTACTTGGTTCTTTAAGAATAGGTTACAGAAAAGGGTCCAAATATATTATAAAGTTTACAGATAGAAGAACCAAAAGAAGAAAACGAAACCTTTTTCCTAGAACTAAATTGAGTTTTGCCCTAATGGTGCCCTTTGTTAAAAGTTTGGTTAAGAACAACTGGGCTGTTTTTTGTTATATGTGGACTCTCAGCCAGTTTTGACTGGATATAACCGCGGCAGATGGTAGATTTAAAGTCAAACAATTGAAAAATAGGCAGACAAGCAAAAGTTAAAACAAAGTCAAATTTGATTATGGGTTATAACAACCCACTTAGGGTCCTTTTAAATTTTTATAAATAAAAAAATGAAATGTTCTTATCCCAAAAGTCCCTTAAAGGCAAATACCAATAAAAAATACCTGTTGGGCATATCCAGGAGTCCACTGTTGTCCCTGGGCTTGTGTAGCTGGTGGCCAAGCTTGAGGTTGAACACCATAACCAGCTGCCCACTGGTTTTGCGCATTTGGATATGCACCCATCAAGGAATGGCCAGGTGAAGCTACACCAGAGTAGGTCTTGGCTATCTTTGTTTTATCTGATGCTAGAAAATCTTCAGCACTGCGCTTTTTCAATTCAGATGTGCTCCTATGGGGTAAGAAGAATTTGGCATGTCTGTCCTCTGCCCTCTTTATAGACTCTGCATCTCCAAAGAGATTCAGAAACTGCAAAGCAATTTTAATCATATCAAAAGATGAAACTAACATTTTTAAAAAATTAAATATGGATTAAAATCACAGCTTAAATAGATATTTAATTTCCAAAATCATAAAATAAAAACCCCTCAATCAAAAAGGGTAAAGAGCTAAAGTTGAGTACGCGAGATGTATTCTAATTCTATGATCTAAATGCAATTGAGTGAATTGACAAAGCAATCAGGAACGTGAGCTCACTTATTTCCAATTAAAAGAAAATAAAATGTAATAGTTACCTCCAGAAAGATGCAAGATAGCTCTTCTCTCTCACGAATGCTAGCAACAATGGAACTCTCTGAATTTGGATCTATGAACTTCACAACCAATGAATCAATGTAATCAATTTGCTTTGGTCGTGATTGTATTGATTCAAAATGTATTATGGCCTGCATATACCATGAAAGAAGAAGACATATTACTTATAAATCAATTTAATCCAATTATATAATAGTATAATAGGAGAAGAAGGCAGACAAGAAAGGGGGAGAACCTCAAGAAGAGGCTTCGACAATTGAACATGCTCAAGGGCTTCAACCAGAATTTCCCTAGCTTTCTCAGCATTCCCAAAAGCCTAAAACAAGAAGACAAGTTAAAACAGGAACCGAAGAATCAACAAGTTACACAATTAACATGATAATTAACAAAGAAAGCAAGTATGCTCACATCATTACATCCCATTTTCAACATACCAAGTATACAAACCGTGAGTACTGAGCGAACAACATAGACAATGTCTGTGAATGCTCTTTTCCCTTCTCGATTGCAATGGCCTGCTCATATAGAGAACAGGCATCTTCCAGATTGCCCTGAAAAAGTAAAAGAAATAACTGAGTTTGGACCTGCAACATGTACATGTAAAATCCACAAACCCTGACTGCTTAAACCTACCAGCCGTTTTTCCATGTTTGCATGCTTTATTATTGCTTCAAGAAGACCAGGTGAAATTTCAGAATGTACATGTTGATAGGAAGAACGAGCACCAGATATATCCCCATTCTGCTCTTTGGACCGAGCAGCAAAAATATGAATCTCTGGTTGTCTCTATTAAAATTTTAGCAAAAAACAAGTGATACATAAGAACAAACGTCATAGCTCCAACTAGAGTTAAAGGACATGGCAATATTTGGTCATGCTAAAAGCAGAAGATATGCATTCTTATCCCACAAGGAGAACATGCTCCCAAGCAAACAATGCAGGTAGATCTGATCCATGACATAATATAATTATTGAAATGTGTATAGCAATAGAGCGTTACTGAAAACCTATTAATTATAAAGAGAGGGAGAAAGAAAATAAAGGAAACGGTATCAACGATAAGATACAAGCAACAGTCCTAACCATGTGAAGGTTGAAAAGATTATTTGAGTACAACAAAATCTAATATTTGCTCGAGAAAAGACTTCGTAATAGTGTAGAAGGAACTGATTAGTGGGGAAGCAAAAAAAAATTATAACTACCCTTCCAAGTCTATCTTATTACCTCACCTTCACAACTCATCAGAACCCATATCACTGAACTCCAAAAATCTGTACTACCATGTTTAATTTCTCCGTTTTACAGGGAAAATATGACTAGAAGACTAAAAACATGCTTTCCTCTGGTCAGATATATATATTTTTCAAATACCCTGAAAAGCTTATCTAACATTAATAGGAGTCAAGTATCAATGATATAGAATACACACCTTGACAAAAACTTGGGTTGCACGGGCAAGTGCATTATTGGCAAGATCCAAGCTTCCACCAGCTTCCATGCATAGCACAAATCGAATCCAGTACTCAGGATAATTTGCACAGGCAATTAGACATCTCTCATATAGCTTGATCACCTAATTCATCAAAAATAATAAATACAGATAAGAAATTGTCCTAAACATAAAAGCAAAAAACCCAACCGATGAAAAAAAAAACACAAGGAGATATGCACAATAAATACTCCAACAGGGGAACAAAGAGGCCCCTCAAATACGAGAAGGACCCTCCTTGCATGAGAGAAAGATTGTTAGGAACATAAGAAGTACCTGCATGCATAAATTGGAACTTTAAAAAAATAATTTTACACTATAGAAGCACATCATAAACCTAGAACGTCCCACAAATGAGAGTTTGAAAGCTTAGCCTTAAAGAAACAAAACTAGAGGCCCATGCTTTAGTCTCAGTTTAATTTCTCCGTTGAAAAAGTAGCCTCCTACAACGATTTAGCCAATAAAGCCATAAGATGCAAGCAATATTATTAAGTCAATCGAAACTAGCATAACTAAAGACTACAAAACACAAAAGAAAACAAACTCACTGAAATACCTTGTTAAAATCACCCTCTCGTTCAATGAAATCAAGGTAGTTATGCCAATTTTCAAGCTCTGCAACATTGAGGGGCCGCACATGAAAGTAGGGCCTCCTGATAGATGTTTCATAACCAATGATCTTAGAATCGAACTCTTTAGCTTTCTTATACATCTCTTCTCTAAGGGCAATATACTTCTCCAACTCCTCTGCTTCTGTTAACCCAGCACTTACAGGTTTAGAAGATTGATCCGCAGCATCTAAATGAACTTCACCCCCATTTACTTGGTCACCTGACTCAGAAGGTGTACCAGCTACAGCAGCTTCCTCAGCAGTCTTCAATTCCGAAAGAGGCCGATTTGCAGCTAACTCCTTAAAGCTGTCACCAGAATACAATAACATCTTTATAAAGTCATGAATAAGTAAAATCTCTCCAGCCTACAGATATTCTCTTCATATGACAAAAAATATAAATAAAAAATGAAGAGAAATTTTCAAAAACTTGATTGCAAGAAAAGTCAAAAAAGGGGTTTTACAATGTATCTGGAAAATTATACAGATACACTAATATTACCTTATGAACCATGCTAAAGCACACATTGCACTCAAATAAGCCTTATGACTTTTATGGCACAACAAAAGACAACTTGAATCTTGATAGTCATGGTTGAGTACAGAGCATCTAAGTGTAAGGGAACAATCACCAACACTCCATCAAACCAAGACCATCACAAAGCAGTCACATGACTTAACAACAACTAATTTGTATGCGTCCAAAAACAATAGCAACTTCCTCAAATAATAATCTTAGTGCCAATACAAATGAATCAAGCAGAGCATAACATCACATCACGCACAATAAATACAAAACTAAAGTTCTAAGATATAATGTTACTGTCAAATAAATAAATACAAGACTACATTCAACTTTAATAAATAAATAAAATGCAATAATTAATTACCTGTTGAAATGCCGATCCAGTTGTTGATTTGGATTCTCTAATATTCTTGTGTAAATCACAGCAAGGCGACCCCACTCCTGCTGCATGTACTCATATTCTATATATTTATCCCATAGGGGGTAAGAAAGGTAATCTGACCCAACATAAGCCAATCCTCTATCAAACAACCTGAAAAACCACCAGAGTAGAAAATATAATCATGAAGCCAGTATCCAATCAGGTGCTCTAAAAACATCCATAAATTGGACACGGAGTGACTTATGTTGAAGGACAAGAACAATTCACTCAACAGCACATGACACTTCCAAATGCTGCATTTACCTTCCTGAAAAATAACCATACAGTGTCGAGAAATCGTTCAGTGATAGGGGCCATGTTAGCCTTTAACCAGGTGAGATCTTCCCAGCAGCAATTTGCATAAAAATGCACCTCAGAATGTCCAGTTAAGTAACAGCCAAAATTCATTGATGACTAGAATACTACGACTCAGGCAACTGGAGATAAAGGGAGATAGGACATTTACATTGATGTCAAATTATAGAAACTAATCCTAAATTTTCAAAACAGTTAAAGAGCATGGTAGCCTTAAAATCAAGGGATTGCACAACAGAAGAATGGTCTGAAGTGCATTCCTATCAAACCTTTCCGCCATATATGTGAGAACCCACTGTTGCAGGGATACTGATAGGATAGAAAGAAAGCATGGGCAAAAGAAAAAATCACTGGAGAAGCATCAGGTACTCGTGAATTTCCATTAGAGGGTCAGCAATAACAATGAGAAAACGAACAATCATTACCTTCTAACAGTGTCTGGATCTCCATAGGTGCTTATTGAAAATATGCAGTAATGCAACCAAATGTCTACTGAATAAGTAACACCTTGAACTGCTTGCTCATAGACCTGAACAACTTTATCCATGTTGCCCATACGAGCTTCGTGGTCTGCATATTTCTTCCAGTATCCATAACACAAAGGAAATTCTGCTAAAAAAGCATCATAAACCTTCCGGATCTTCAATATGTTATTCTGCACGTGATATGTTGACAAACAGGATAAATTCAATAAGTTGACAACTGTTTAAGTTAAAGTAGACAACTCCTTGTAGAAAGCAAAGAAACACAAACTGAAGCCTGTATAAAAATGACTCGAGAAGCATTAGAAAATAGAATGGAAAAAAAAAAAAGAATATAGTCACTACCTCTTATAAAAACATTGTAGGGCTATTGAGAGCCACAACATCAAAATAACCAGATACATTGCAAAAAGTCCGACAAAATGAATATATATAATTGAAATTTCAATAATTAACATGGGAATTCAAAAATCTAAAGAAAACAAGCTTTAAAATAATTTTACAGAAGGTATGCCTTTAATTAACAAGGCTCAGTGAAGCTATCCCACATTTATAAATAAAAAGGGCAAGATGCTTCTGACTGATTCAACAGCCAAACTTTCAAAACAAAAAAAAGTTAAAAAGCATAACAGCAGGGTTTAATGCTCACAAATTAGTACAAGAAACAAAGAAAATTATCATCAGGTAGCACCAGTTTGAGTGCAGAACAACTCCTCTTCCAAATTATTATTATTTCACTTTTCGAATTTTTTTATTTTCCAAACTACAAAGGAAAACTGCAGATTATGTTGAACCACCAAAGCATATTTTAAAGCATCATGCAGATGCATTTCAGGTACTTGCGGCACTATTATGTTTGTTATGAAGAGCTACAGTGAGCAAAAAAGACACACAACAATGTAAATGAATTTATTTATTTATTTATTTTGCAAATTTAAAGTTAAGAGTGTAAATCTTGTCTATAGAATTTAGACTCGGACTGTTAAGATTTTAGTGTTTAGGGTTGATAATTTTAGGGTTCATTTTTTTTTTTTTTTTTTTTTTAAGATTATATAAAATAACCAAATTGTCCATTGTGTTGCTCTCCATAAAGGTAGGTTACATAGATCACCATAACAAGAATATTTACAAAAATAACATAGTTCATTCAAAAACTGTTACTAATGAATCAAAGATGAGGAGCAAGGAGATAACAATGAGCAGCCCGGTGATTCAACCATGGCATAAAGAATAAGCTGATTTACCTCTGCAACCTTCTCTGTTTCATCAATTAAAGCAGTCCAGGCATTGAAATCTAACGAATTAGCTCTGACAATGTTCCACAGCCTTTCTTCTTCAGCAGACAAAGCTGAAATCACCAACAAAATAAATGTGAAATACAGAAATATGTGCAAGTTTCTAGTTTCAATGTTTCATACATAGTCAAAAAAATATTGGAAGTACAACATAGAGGAAACAGGTGGAATAAAAAGCAATAATTATTAAGTAAACATAAAGAAAATTGAAAGGCACAATATTTTGTCATTGTCACATTTATGAGATCACACAACGTTAAGAAAATCAGAGAGCATCTGATAATACAACGACACACTACCAGATAAAATATGCCATGAAAGACATACCAGAGCCATCCACAAAAGGCTGCCCATCAACAGCTCCAACCACATTATCTGAAACATCTCCATTCGCAGTTGACACACCAGTTCCCACAGCACTAACAGCATTTCCATTTACAGAAAAATCATAAACAGTAGCTTGAGTTGGCCCCATAGCTTCATTTCCAGCGGCAGCAACACTGCCACCAGAATCAATAGTCCCAGCAGCAGTTTTCATTTCATAAGAGTTATCAACTTGGGGTTCTTGCATAAGATTATCAGAATCAACATTAACTGTATTTGCATCACCTATATTACCACCAGATGCAGAGTAAGCAACATCTGCGGGGGCAGCGGAAGTAGAAATTTCTCCAGCAGCTTCAGAAGGCAAAGCACCAGAAACATTTGAGCTTACATCAGCACAGCCAGTAGAAGTGTAGCCTGGTGATGTATAACCCATCCCCATAGATGTCTGAGCAACGACCGTTTCACTATCCGCCATTTAATTTCACACGAAAAATTACGAACTGCAAAGGAACACATAATCTAAATAAAACTTAAGTGTTTAATATCAAACTTACAGTCAAATTTCAAATTAACATTAAGCCCCGTAGCAGCCAAACAAATATTTATATATGATTGTAGACTCTACATAAAAAGAAACTGTAGCACAATACCAGTGGAAATGACCATTAAATTAATCCAATTTCCAATTGTTTCGAATTCCATGAAGAAAAAACAAGCTCTTCAATTATAGTAACAGCTTAAACTAGCGCCATACATAGAAAATAGTGAAGCAATCAGATCGAAACAGCAAAGCACAGCTTATACATTCAACGAATGGGAAATTAAGCATCAAACCCTAGTTAATAAAGAACCGCCAATCCGGAAACCCTAAACCGCTAAGAACGGTAAAGGACGAAGTGATGCTACGTTAGAGAGGCGTACCTTAAGTTGAAAGACGGCACCGTTTTAAGAGAGTTCTGCTTCAGCAGAGGAGCTTAAAAGATAAACGGAAAGATTGTTTTAGCTTCTTTATAACTCAAATCTTTTGGTGGTAAAACGAAGCAGTTCAAAGCTCGATAAAAATAAGTGAGAGGAAGACGACAACGATAATAGGGTAAAGAGCATGGCGCTGGTTGGAGTTAGCTTATGTGGTGCATACCGGATACGTTGGGTCTGGGCCTGAAAGATCAACGTTCAGGGCTTTATGTGGGCCGGGTCCGCTTAGTATCCATTTTATGTCTAAGATTAAATAAACTAACTAATAGAGTAGACAAATATTTCGTTTAATACGAAAATATTATATTTGTGTTAATTTATTACTAAAAAAAAATTTATCAACTTGCTATGAAAATTACTTAATTTTATTTCAGTTTATTATTCTGTTAGTTTAGACCTAAGAGTCTCCTTTTTTATACAATTTAATAACACAAAACTAATATAATAAAACATAGATAATTTTTTTTTAGTAAAAATTAATTAATAATTTTTTTCTTATTTATAAAATTTTATTATTTCTTACTATTATAAATAAGCAACATAAAAAAAGTCAAATAATTTTTCTCGTGTGTCAATTAACATGAAAATTCAACATACAAAATATCAAAACATGATATGATTAATACAAAATAAATATAAAACGAATACAGATAATACAACATAATTGCTACTCTTAGTTAAGGCGTCCAAATTAACAAATAATTCAAAGGAATTAATCATATGCCTTTAATGTGATTACTACTAAGTGCATTTTTGTCATTTTATATCATATTGTAAAAAAAAAAAAAACCTAAAAACTCATTGAAGTAAACCCAATAAAATCACGAACTCTCCTGCCAAGAATAGCACGAATAAGAGCACTAATCTTTCAAGACATGTAGAGAACAACAAGCAACATCATCTCACTACAAGCTATTTGTATCATATTTGACAAAATTTGTTTCCTTTCATTGTTTTAAATAGTTCTTGGATGCTTTTGTCATAATTATTAAAAGTTGTTGAGATACTAATTCTCTAAAAAGTTTAAGTTGTTAAGAGGATATTTTTATACATTCTTCACTCCTCCGTAAGTGTTGGCTCTATGCACCATGCAGGCCAAACACTTGCAAATCAATAATTGGAGTTGCTAGACCTTGAACATAGAACCTCTAGCTCTAATACCATGTTAGAAGTTATTAGTCACCAACACTCCTAAAAATTTAAGCTGTTAGGAGGAATACTAACTATACTTTTATACATTCTTCAATAATCAACATAAATAAAGAGTTGTTAATAAATTGTTTACAGGATTTGGATTACACTTTCCTTATCAATTCCATAAAATAGAGTCACTTTTAGTGAGTCGTTTCCCTTTCCCGTTACCTGGTTCCTTATAGCAATTTTGTTGGGTTTATTTTAATAAGTTCTCAAATTTGTATATATATATATATTTTTAAAATATTTACAATATATATATAAAATGACAAAAATGTCAATAATAATGATCACATGTTACAGACATGATCAGAACTTTTAAATTTTCTATTAATTTATATGTTTAAATTAAGAAAAATATTAAATTAAAAAAATGTAGGCGTAAGTTGAAAAAGAAAATACTGACAAATTAACATAAATATAATAATTTTATTATGAAATAAAATATTTATCCATTAGAATAAGATATACGATAGAAGTTAGAAAGCACAAATAAATAATTTATCATTATTTTTATATTTACTCTCTATATATATAAGTCTTAATTTATAACTTTTTTTTTTTTTTTAATTTCGTTCTTTATTATTATTTTTTTCTTTTCTTTACATGCTTTTATTCCTTCATTTTTTATTTTTTTTTGTTTCTTTTAAGTTTTTTATAACTTTCTTTGCCTCATTATTATAGCAATAATTTTTTCTTTAACAATTTTAAGCAAATTTTTTATTAAGTAAAGATAAATACTAAAATACACAAATTTATATTTCAACAACTTATGGTGTGTTAAATAGTTAAATACTTTACAATTAACAATAATCATTTTCTATTAAATGTTTTTCATTTGTCACCATAATTAATTTGAGAATAAATTTGTGTGTATTTTAGGGTTATTTACAATCAAATGCCATAATTTTTTACATGTAATAATGTGATATAAATATAAAAATAATACTATGATCACATAAATTTATACACATTTTTACATTTATATTAAATTATAATACATGAAAAAATTTATCTAAAAAGTTTAATCTAAAATGTTATTAGCATAAATTTGCACTTATTGGTAAACAAAACCAACATAAAATGTTAATAACATATGTAACCGTTACTATATTTTAATACTATTTAAATAGTAACTTTAATTATTTACCTTTTTATCTTCATTTTTAGTTTATAACTATTTATCAATTATTAAATATTCAAAATAAATAAAAAATCTTAATAACTATATTGTTATAAATCTCTCTCCAATTATTTTAAGTAAATTACTCACAATTATAAGATCATATTTTTTTAATTTTTCAATAAATAAGTCTTATTTTAATTTTTTATTATTTATTAATAATCATAATTTAAATTTTTAAATGTTTGAATTTTTTGATAAATCTTTAATAAAAATTAAAATAATGTTATTGTTCAAACTTAATATATATATATAAATATAAATTACGCTTAAAATAATTTGTAACAAAAAATGTCTTTTTATTTCAAAACAATGATATATCGTCTCCTTTATATTTTATTTTAAATTAAAAAATATAAGTTAAGAGTCTTCAATAAAAATAATATTTTTATGATCTTAAGAATATTATTTTTATAATATATATCTCATATATTTTTTTATAACTTGTTAGAAAAAATATATATACATGTTAAAAGCAATTTAAAACTTAATGAACGTTTTTAACTATATTTATCATATTTATTTTACATGCATTTTTATTAATGAGTTTTTATAATAATTGATTGTTTTTAATAAATTTATTTTCACAATTAATTTAGAGCTTATGAAAATTAACTTTTTAATAATATGTTATATAAATTAACCAAAGACAAAATGTTAAAAATATATAATAATTAGCATGTATATTTAACTAGTAAGAATTAATATATATATATATATATATATAAAGTAAAAAAAACGTAGTGAGTAAAATGAAAAGGAAAAAAAAACTAATGTAAAATGTTTTTTTAAAGGGAAATTGTTATAATTAAAGTAAAAAAAAATTGATCAAATTGTGTTAAATAAAAAAATTATATATAGTCAAATATATATAATTATGAGATGAAGGGCTACCACTTTCAATAGATGTCATGGATGTTAAGTTCGTAACAATTAGCAAACTATAGCTGGTATCTTTTAAAGTATGTCTTCCTACAAATTCGTTAAAGGAAAAATATATTCATAGACACAAAAATATTCCAAATATAGATAACTTTATCTTATATGTAAAATAACATTAAATTTTTTTAAAAAATATTTATTTTAATAACTAGTTGGAGATGGGATATATATATATATATATAAGTTTTCTCCATAAAAAAATAATGATAAATAGAAAACAAGAAAATAGTTGCCAGTTAAAAATAGAGTTTTAGTTTTGATTTCTTTCTACATTTTAACTCTTACTTCATTTGTCCTAAAATTTAAAAATTTGTTTAACAATAAAATTCATTTAAATATATATTCAAAAATAATATTAATATGATTTGTTAGTGTCTCAGTGGTCGTTTGTTACTAAATTCCGAATTATTGGACAACCTTTCGTGTTCTTAAGTATATGTAAAAAAAAATCGATCAAACGATAGTCTAGTTGTTTGGGTATCAGGATTAAGGCATTGGATCTCTGTCCTCGTACGGGTTTGGTAGGGATTTGAACCTTTAGTATGACAGAGTTGCTTTTAAAGTACACTCGGATACAGGTGTCTTAGTCGGGCTCCACTTCCCTAGTATCCTCTGACCCGCCCCTGATCGGTATCAAAATAAAAATGGCGCTGATCCTTGATAGTGTGACAGTGTGTGACAATAGCTCTATCCTCCCTAAACTGAGAGGAGCATTTTTCAATTAAAAAAATACATGTAACAAAAATGTTTTAAAATATATATTTAAAAATAGTAAGGTGGTCAAAAATTTAACCAACCCCACCTTAACAACAAAAAACACCAAATTGCTCCAGAGGGGTTTGGGCCGGGTAAATAAATATGGGACCAATTTGGACAGAAATAGGGTTGATAAGCTTTCACAGTGTAACCCAAGGGCCCCAAATATAAAATCCATAAAGCAACTTCTAAAACTTGAAACCCTCAGGAACTTGGTAACTTATAAACTCTTGAAACTCTATAAGGCAGCGCCTGCAAATTAACTCGGAAACCCTTCAATACAATGGCGTCTTCTTCCCGGAAAGGCGGAGTTTCTCTTCCAGACAGGCGAAACCTTAAGAAGGACGAGGGAAGCATAATCGCGAGGATTTCAAATTCCCAAATCGTCTCTCGCGGCAAGCAAGCGGCTTCCGACGCTACATTTGTGGCCAAAAAGCTTATGAAGAGCACCGGCAAGGCCGCTTGGATCGTCGGAACGACGTTCCTCATTTTAGCCGTACCGTTGATTATCGAGATGGACCGCGAGCAGCAGATGAACGAGCTTGAACTCCAACAGGTCAGCCTCCTTGGCGCCCCACCTCCTCAGAAGTGAGTTTGCAACGTTTTCGGAGGGATAGTTGGCACAAATTTTCATTCTTGTTACGGATCTTTATTTATAGTGGTTGGATTTTGACTCATGAGATTGAATGATGTTTCAGTATGAGATTTGTTGCTGGGATGAATTTGAGAATGTTAGAATAATTTATAGTAAGTGGCAGTTTTCGATTTGGTTGGGTTGGATATCCGATAAAATGTCTTTGTGAGTTGTACTAAGAGTAGTCATATTTAAAGCTCTATTCAGTATGATACATTAAAATTTTATGTTCGTTTCTGGAGGGCTTAATAATTATTAACAGGAAATTGTTTCCGTGCATTCGCTTACTTATAAAGGTTGAATTTTTATATGAATTGGCAAAAATTGTTATATTGGCATTGATGTAATTTGGCTTCATTTTTTTCTCTTATTTTTGGCATGTCTTATTTTTTGCTATGATTTTCATGGCACATCAATTTTCATTTGTGAAGAAATACGTCTGAGCTACTTCTTCGGATGTGTTTCCCATTTGCTAGAGTTTTCGTTTGCAACGTTTTAGCGATTAAGCAAGCAATGAGAGAAATTTTCTTGGACCTATACTATGCATTTTACCTTATCCCGTAGCACAGTTGAATTGTTATTGAGCTTACGGTTAGTTTGAGCATTTGATGTTAAATATCAACAATGTGCCTTATAAGACAGTTATTAATTATTATGGTCCAAGCTACTTTGACTTTGACGTCGCTTTGATGGTTTTTTTGTTTGATAGAATGAAAATATTATAAAAATAAAAATGACAATATAAATGAAAATCAATAACAATAAAAATAACAATAATATTATTATATTTATTTAAGTAGTAAAATAAAAATAATGATAAATATTAAAGTAATATTTTTAAAATTATAAATAAAGTAAAATTAGAAAATATTTTTTTTATTTTTAAATAAAAAAAAAAAAATAATAAATGATTATATAAATATATAAAAAATATAAGGTTTTAACTTATATTATTATTATTATTATTTTTATTACCGGCAAGGATTGAAAAGTGATTTTAATGTAGTTATTTTTGTGCCCTCACAAAGAGTGTCTGCTACTGTACATAAAACTTTTTTCCCCGCCTCATGGGTAGGAACTAAGGAGCATGTTTACTTTGTTAGTGTGCGCGTAAAAGGTTATATGTTATAATTTTATTTTTATTAAAATTTATATGACTTTTTTATATGATATTTTTAAGCTTATTGTAATAAAAAAACCTTTAATTTTATTGATCAATTGTTATGAATTTTGATTAAATACATATTCAATTATACTACTTAAAATTAGACGGCAGTTAAATTGGCTAGTTTGGTCGATTGATGATCCCACTTGTTGGAGTTGAATAAAACACATATCTAATTAGATACGTATAATTGGACAGTAGTCCAACTAGCAAAATATTGATCAGCTTGCAATCTTATTTATCGATGGACACATGTTTAATTGAATTAGGCAATTGTTCAACTGACCAAATTTTTGTCAGTCGATGACTGAAATCGAGTTAGATACATGTCTAATTAAATTAAATTATTATTCAATTGATCGAATAGTAAGTTTATTTATCAAAATTAGATATCCAATTAAATTAAATAGTTATTCAACTAATCAATTTAATAATAAAATAAATTTTATATACTTTATAGATAAATTTGTCATATATACTAACTTTTTAACAATAACTTAATAATATATCCTAATCGAATTGAAAATTTATTTTCTTTATGCTGAGTATGATGCATTCGTGAAAAGCACTTTTGCAAATAATATCTATCAATCTCTCTCACTCTAAGTTCGATTGTTTGAAATCTAACATCTATACACATACAAATTTTCTTGAAAATACATTACTGGAAAACAAACAATATTTAAGAATCTGAACAAAAGCTCACAGCCAACACTACCATCATTGCTCACAACCATGCCTTCATTAATGGCCATCATTGCTCTTCTTCTTTTAACCCATATCTTTACTTCAACTAATGCTCATTCATGCTTCAAATTTGAAGCAATAAGAAACAAATCTCATAGGCGCGATTCTGATGGAGGCAAAGACAAGTTAGGCTGAAACTAATGATTGATTTACTTAAATAGTTTATATTTTAATTAAAAGTTAAAATTTTCAAAACTAGTAATAATATGATCAAAATTGTGCGTTTTAGTTATATTATTATAGAAATGTTATTTCACTCTAATTCATACATGTTGCATTGCATAATATGTAAATATTTTACATAGTATGTAATACAGTTTACATAATATGTAACAGTTTATATTGTATGTAAATAGTTTACATACTCATTTAACATGTATGTAAACTGTGTTACATACTCAGTTAATATCGTATGTAAACTGTGTTATATACTAATTTGCAGCTTCCTTTGTTACTCACTGTCACTGTTGTTGAGGAGGGCCTTAGCAATAAGTACATGCATGATACAACTATCTTGACTTTTTCAAAGAGAATAATTAAAAAAATTTCTAAGTTACTCATCTAATTTATTTATAGTTAAACTATAGTTTCATTTTGAAAAAATTTGGGACCATTATGGAAAAAAAATTTCAAAAAGCCATTATTTTAATTCAATCCTTAATGCGTTCAATTATTCAACAAAAATCCTAAAACATATATGCATCTCCATTTTCATTTACATAAGGAAAATGATAGTAATCTTACAATCTTATGGTGAATTTAACTGAATAAGGCACACTCTATAAACGATTGAAAGTTAGTACACGGATGGAATTAATCTGATGGAGGAAGTTTATCAACAGATAAAATTATAAACAACTAATTTTTTAAAATGAAATATATTGAGATTAAACCTTTTTGCTTGATGCAATGAGATTGAGATTAAAAGTATAAATATTTATTGTCAGTCCGATCATAAAGAGCAGTCATCAGTTCATAAATAATTTACATAGTATGTAACACATTTTATAAAATAGTTTACGTAGTATATAAACAATTTACATACCTGTTTACGTAGTATGTAACATAATTTACATACCTGTTTCATATTATGTAACACAATTTACATATAAGAGTAAACAAGCGTTACATATCTCGCAGAAAATTGTAGAATATGTTTTTCTTCATTTTTTTCAAAGTTTATAGAAAATTGTAAAATCTATTTTGGACATTCTCATTCTAATAAATTTATTATGCTTGAGTTTGTATATTCTATTTTGCCTAACAAAAACAGAATATCTAAGTTTATTACCATATGCTTTACTTACTTGGATTTGTTCTCTGATCTTTCTATTTCATTTTTAATTAATTCATTCATCAAGTCAATTAGCGAGATTCGCTTTAGAGACGAAATTATAAACTAGGTAGATGTAATTCCCAACTTAAGGTAAGAAGTAATATAATATGCACAAAATGATATATATATATTTCCTTAAGGCATGTCGCACTGTAGAACTATTTGTTGCACTTTTTATGTGCAGCATTATTTTTGTTGCAAGTAGGGATGACAATTTGACCCGACAGTTCGGGTACTCGCGGGTATCCGACCCGTTCGGGGTCAGTTTGATTCGGTGCAAAACGAATCAGAGTATTATCCATTTGATTTAAAATAGTTCGGTTCGGGGCAAAAATTCATTCGATTCGGGACACCATTCGGGTACTCGTTTATTTACTAAAAAATTTAATTATATAAAAATTTATAATATTTTTTTCTCAATTTTTTTTAAAAAATGGGTCAACAGTTCGGGTTTTTTGACCAGCGGATATTACTCGAACCGAACCGAATTCGTTTTGTCTGAAACGGTTCAGTTCAATTTATACCGCGGGTCAAAACGGTTCAGATCGGATTTGACCCGAACCGACCCGTTACCATCATCAGTTGTAAATTATAATTCCTATTTTTTTGTTGTTGAAAATAATTAGAACTAATTATTTAGGTCTTATTTGATAAAGATTTTAATTTTTTTCAAGTAATTTTTTAATTAAATATATTTGATAACGATTTTTGATTTTGATTTTTATATTTTTAAGAAATCACTACCAAAATATGGGGTGATTCATAAATCTTAAAAAAAAAAAAAAAAATTAAATCAAATTTTTGATTTTTTACATTTTGACCAAACATTTTTTCTAAAGAGTAAATAAAGTCTTATAATTTTTTTATAATTAAATATTGGAATAAAATAATTAAAAACTTCAAATTTATAAAAAATAACCAAAAATTGTATTGAAAAAAAAATTCAAAAAATAAAAATTATTACCAAATAATTTGGATATGATTTTTGATTTACTAAATAAAAATTGTTATAAAATACATTTATAATTATTTTTATAAAAGAATTAAAAATCACAAAATCAATTATTTAATCATAAATCATAAATCATAAATCAAAATCGTTATAAAAAATACTCTTAATTTGTGCCTTTGTTTTCTCTTAAAGTGATAAAATATTTTAATTAATATTATTTTATTATTATTTTAACTTATTAAAATTTTAGTAAAATGATATTAGATAAATTTTAAACATTAATTAATCATATCATAAGTTGTATCTCAATTTAAACCTTTAATCGCAACTTTATTGTATAGTTATATTGTGCAAAATTGCATTTCTTTTGAGGCCAGATAATCGAAATCATTATTTATCCACCTTATTCATTGAGTCCAGATAATCAAAATCATTATTTATTGCCATCTGGAGCTTAGTACTTGCTAATTGTTTTATATAATATGAAAAGGTATCTTTTAAGGATGTGATTCAAAATTTGAATCCCTTTGGCAAATAATGAATGGTCTATAACGTTCCTGTCCTAGTCCGCACAAAAATCTGATTGTCCTCGTCACAAGCACAACAAGTGTGCACTAATTAAGAACTATCCAAAGCTAGGGGTGTCAATTCGTGTGAACTAAGATAATTCGAGCTGGCCTAAATTAATTCAGTTTAAATTGATTCAACTCTAGTTCGATTCAAATTTAATTCGAGCTAGCAAATGTGAGCTCGAACCCAAACCAAACATAAACGAGTTGGCTCAAACTGGCCCAAACTAACCCGAATTGTTAATTATATATATATATTTTAGTTAATATAACTTTTTTTTATTAAAAAATATATTTAATAATTAAAGCTAAAAAAAAATTACATAAAACAATATATATATATATATATAATTAATTATTAAAGAAAAAGTCAATTACTAAATTAATTGGACAATGAGTAAATGCATTAAACCCTACTCATGTAAAAGTTAGAAATTGTCATGCCCTTATGAAAACTCATATTTAGAATAAAGAGTTCTCAAATCCAAATCAAATTTCTTATAGCTATTAAACAAAATAAATAGAGATAAGTAGATTAAATAAATATACTTATTAAAAATTGAACAGTTAAAGTAAATTAAAATGTTACACGATAACATAACTTTTTTTATATACACAAGAATAAAACTTTGACTATTACATAATATATAAGTCTCAAAACAATGAACAAGTGGAAAAGATAATAACATAATATAAGTATCAATTTAAAAATAGAAACTTCATAATATTAATTTAAATTAAATATAAATATTATATTTTTTTGTTTAAATAGTTAGGTAGATTTAAATGCTAAATGAATTAACATAAAAAAATATAGCATAATATTGTGACAAAATGAATAAATCATAACTATTTATTCATTATTAGTTTATTTTTCAAAAAAAAAAAGAAGAAAAATAACTAATATATCATAAAAGAAAAATACTGAAATACATGAAAGATTATTTTAATTTTAATATAGTATTTTTTATTTTTTTATTTAAAATTTAATTTAATTTAATTTTAATTCGGGCTAATGGGCTGGCCCTAACCCAGCTCAAATTTGTTCGTGTTATTTGAGCTGGGCCGAAACAAGCCCAAATTAAATTGAATTCATGTTCGATTTGTGTTTTTCGATTCGGTCAATCGAGCAATAGCACAAATTGTCACCCCTCCAAAGCAATACAAATTAAAATTGAAAACTCTTTACTGTATTTAGTTATTCATGTAATTTTATTTTTTTATCTCTTTAAACAATACATATCTTTTTATATTAGGAAAAAAAATATATATATGTACATCTTTTTTTAATATACAAAAAATATATATTTTTATGTTATATGAAAAATAATATATATTCATAGTGTAAAATTATTAAAAATAAAATTCTATCTATAAAAAAATTATGCAATTTAATTAAATAATAAAAATTCCTAGTCTTAAGCAGAGAACACTAGAAGAGGATGATCATCACGAGTAAGAAACCCTGTTTTTTTTTTAACATGTAAAAAAACTGAAGAGACTCTAAACTCCACCACGAAGGAGTGAAGCCAAAGCTTACCAAAGAAGCTGTTCTCTAATAATAAGTCCAATGTTTTGTTTAAAGTTATAACATATATATTATGAAGAGTATTAAAAATTGTCAGTTGACGTACTGTAAGGGTGAGATTATTTCTTAAAATATAGTGTTAAGAATGTAAGGACTGCCATCAACATATATATATATATATATATATATATATATATATATATATGACTTGGTTTATAAGCATTTCAGTTCGTTCCTATGCAAGCTCGAATATTTAGCCCATTTTATTTATATGTATTACATTGTTTAAATAAGTTTAACTATCGTCCAATCATATATCAAATTCTAGCATTTCAATTATTTTAAATCTTATTAATCTAATTTTTATAAGTCACATCACAATTTATCAAGCAAATTAACACGCAATACGTATATATTTTTTTTATGCCTACATACACGTAAGAACCTCCCAGGAGCAAATACTTGAATAGATAGAATCTATATGTTATGTTATTTTTTAACAATAATAATTGTAATTGTGGCATTATAATTTTTTATTGAATTGTGTTATATGAATTAAGTTTTTTAATGCTTAAAATAATATATTATTATTAATTAAATGTAAAATAATTACATACTTATTTATTAATATGAATTAACTATACATTGTAAATAAAATTAAATAAATTATTATATACAATTATGTGTTTTGTATTTACAAACAATGCGGCACATGAGATTCATCTCTAAAGGGAGATATATAATTTTTCATGAGGCAGAGCTCAGCCTGAGTCCAGCGTACTCTCACCTAAACAGACTAGAGCCCTATTTCCCCCGGAAAATATACAAACAAATCCCTAGTGTTCTTTTATTTTTCTAGTATCTAAAATTCTTTCCTTGCTTCGCATTGCTCTCTATGTAACTCTATTTTCTTCTTCTCTTTTGGTCGCTGTTGTTGTTGTTGCTTTTTTTTTTTTTTAAGAAGCATTTAAAGCGTAAATAAATGTTGTTTCTGACTATAAATTTTTTCGTGTTTGTAATATTTACTTTAACCCAATTTTCCAAGTGCTTTGCTCTTATTTCGTCATTTCATTAGCGTTTTAAGAATGTTTTTGGAATTCTCTTTGTTTGGATGTCTGAACTTGTTCTTACTTTTCGTATATTTGTTTCTCATGCTCATTTTTGTTCTTTCTGTTGATTTTCAGAGGTCGATGGCTTGAGGTAAGCTTCTAAAATTGTTGAGTGGTAAGATTGTTATAAAAAAGGTTATTTTGCTGTGGGTTTAGTTTTTTTTTTTTTTAATCGGGGTGAGATTATCGTTGCATGTATTGGGATTTTCACATTTCGGTTGAGGTGTAATCATCTTCTATTGCATTTCAAATTTTATGAAGGTTATGATACGTTGGTTGCTCGTTCGTATAATTTTGGAAAATAAGTTTGTGTAGCTAACTGTCAGTAAAGGAACTTATAAGAAGGTACATTTTGTATTTGAAGGCATTTTGTGTATAAAGAACAATTAATGTTCAATGACAGTATAAGGCTTTAATGGTTTCAACTTCTTAACAGTTTTTGCACTTTCCCTGTTCGTTCCATATTGCATTCACTTGAAACATATGAGGAGGGTAGACCAGCATAGGCACCAGTATAATTTTTATTTTTTTTTAAGTTTTATTGTCTGTTATGTGTCAGAAAATAATTGCAGTCTTGTATCTGCGGGTCCATATCAAATAGGAGACTGAGTGATCAATGGCGCCAAATCCAAGAATTTTAAATGCCTTCCGTGCAATGAGGGACATGGGGTTTAAGGAAGACAAGGTGAAACCCGTTTTGAAAAAGCTTCTAAAATTGTATGACAAGAACTGGGAGTTTATTGAAGAAGAGAATTACAGAGTTCTGGCACTTGCTATTATAGAAGAAGAGGATGATAAAAACCAGGTGGGTTTTTGCCGTCTTAGCTTCTGAAATTGTTTTTCTTTCTTTATAATGCCAACTTTGTCCTTCATTTATGTTTCTCTTCTTTCTTTTATAATGCCATCTTTGCCCTTCATTTCTGTTTCTCTGATTATTTCATCTGATGATAGGTAATAGAGAAAAGGTCGGGGGTTGTGATGTATGTAACTTGGTAACCTGGTTTCTGTGTCTCTGTTTTTCCTTGTCTGACCATAATCTCTAATAGCAGGGGAGAGATCCAGAAGAAGAAAATGTAGAGCCTCAAGAGCAAGTACGTCCTTTGAAAAGGTTAAGAAGGGGGAGCCATGCGGTTCCTGCTTCACATTCTCCTAGTAATGGCAATTTGGTGGTTCCTTCACTAATAATGCCTAAAAGGGAGGAAGATGAACTACCTAAAACTTCTCTGCAGCAGCCAATGAAAATGACAAAATCACTTGATGTAAGGGCAGAGCCACGTTTATGTTTGCCTCAGGCTAATGTCAGAAACAAGGGCAAGCAACCTGTTTCTTGTTCTTCCGTTCCACAGGAAAGATCTAATTCTCACACAAGTCCAGTTGCCGCTCGTAGGAAAAGACCTATTTCTGAGGGACCAGCTCGCTTGAAAGCACCAGTGGCTGAACCAGGCAACGCTATATTGCCTGGACAAAATGTTTCTGACTCTTATGCACTGATCAAGCCTAAAGATGAACCTTTCACTGGTGACGTGTGTTCTAATGAAATGCCACAATATGAGGTTCCTCTTGCAGTTATTCCTCCTGGTATTCTCTGTCATTATGGAAATTTCTATGATTTTTATTTTACTTTAGTCATTTTAGTTTATATTTTTATTTTAAGTTTGCAATTGAGGTGGTGTTCATTTTCTCTTAGTTATTGGGCTGTCCCCAAGTTATCAGATACATAAACATTACAGCCAACCTTTAAATTTGATTTATTGAAAATTGAAATCATTTTTTGGTGGTAAATCTTGACAAATCCTACTGCAGTTGTTTGTTATAATGAGATTGACAATAATAGGTGCATGTTTAATGATTTAACTACGATCAGTAACTTCTAAAATGTTGACATTTTAGTGGCTATACAAATAAGATCACACTATTATTTTATGGTGTATCTTTATATTATTATAATGTTTATGTGATTTTGTGTTATTGTACTTTTGATAGATCCATCAAGGAATATGCACCTGCCAGCTGAGAATAATAAAGCTCGAAAACAAGTTGGTGAGAAATCTATATTCAATTTCAATATTAACACTTTAATGGCAGGGTTGCAGTATTTCTTAAGTTTTGAGGCCTTATTAACATTGTTAAAATGATTTGTTTAATTGATAGATCTATCAAGTAAAGGACACTTGCCACTGCCGGTTGAAAAAGATGGGACTCAAAGACATATTGGTGTGGAATCTCCATCGCAATGTATGGACAGGGAAGGAAGGGATGGTGATTCACCAGGTCGAAGCAAAACATATGGTGAGCTTGCACCCATACTAGGAGAATCTTCTTATAAGTTAGAGGTTGCTAGCTTGCCCTTGGGAGAAGTAAAGCTCTCTATGAGTTTCAATTCGGTTACTGGAAGACCTGATTTCCGAATGCCTGATCTAGATGCTGTTGTGAAATTGATGGAGGAAAAATGTCTGCATTCATACAAGATCATTGATCCGAATTTTTCAGTCACAAAACTGTTGACACATATGTGTGAGAGCTTTCTGGAGCTGGGAACAGATTCTGTTAGTGAACCACAGGATAGATTAATAGATGTTTCTCCCACTGTTGATGCACTGAAGAAATCTGTTGTACGAGATGCTTTGGGTGGAAATAAAGGACATTTTCCGGTGGCATCATCTACCTCAAATGGATCTGACAATGCTGAAAACCATACTGTGATGGATGCTCCTTTAACAACGAGACTACCTATATTCTTGGATGGACCAGAGGGTCACATACATGTTATGAAGGGAATTGTTGAAAAGAGTCATGATGAAAATGATAATAAAGAAGGGGAATGTGATGTCCCCGAATCAACTAACACAAATGCTTTGGTAATAGTGCCTCAGACTGACCTGGCTCCTAATGGATTGAGATGGCTAAATGACAAGAACGACATAACAAAAGGTGAAGAAAGTGTTAGAATTTCATGGGCTGATGAAACAAATTGCAACTCTTGGCCATCCTTCCATTATATATCCCAAAGCCTTGTTTTCAAAAATGCTGAGGTAAACTTTCTCCTGTCTAGAATTGGAAAAGAGGATTGCTGTGCCACTTGCTTTGGTGATTGCCTATCGACATCTACACCTTGTGTTTGTGCACGTGAAACTAGTGGTGGGTTTGCTTACACATATGGGGGCTTAGTCAAGGATGTATTTCTTGAAGAATGTGTATCTATGGCTCGTAACCCTCATCAGACCTCTCTCACATATTGTCAAGAATGCCCTATTGAAAGGTTAAAGAGCGATGATTGTTTGGAGCCATGCAAAGGCCATTTAAAGCGGAAGTTTATTAAAGAGTGCTGGAGCAAATGTGGATGCTCTAAACACTGTGGTAACCGAGTGGTGCAGCGAGGCATAACTTACAATTTGCAGGTGGGATATATATCCAAAATGTTTTAAAACTATGGTTCTTCATGTTTTCCTTTCCTAATGTTTTAGAATGGATTGTACTTTTATTCTGAGGCAGAAATGTACATCTAATCATTACTTCTGAGTTTCTGAGGAATGACATAATTCTCAGTTCTGGTATTATCTTATCTTATTGGTTTTTATTATTATATAATTTTTATGTTTTAGGTGTTTTACACTACTGAGGGGAAAGGATGGGGTCTAAGAACCCTGGAGGATCTGCCAAAAGGTGCATTTGTGTGCGAGTATATTGGAGAATTACTGACTAGTACTGAGATGTATGAAAGGAACAATGAAAGAACCAGAAGTGGGAAATGTACTTATTTGGTGCTACTTGATGCTGATTGGGGTTTTAGAGGAGCTTTGAAAAATGAGGAAGCTCTATGTTTGGATGCATCAAATTATGGGAATGTGGCTAGATTTATAAATCATAGGTATTACTTGCATGCAGTGGTGTCCCATCTTGATATTAATAAAGCTCAACTATATATCATGAAACATAAGAATTACTTTTATACTATCGTTTGCACCCTATTTGTACTTCTATTGCTATTTTAGTTGTTTTTTTGCTGTTGCAATTCTTTTTTGTATTAATATCTGCTTAGTTCATTCATCATCTTATATATATATATATATCTATTTATTTATTTATTTCTATTTTGAATTATATTATCTGTCATTTATATGATTATTTTGAAACAGTTGAAGGCAAGGGTATTTACTCTTTCATGTTTTGCATTACTATGGTATTTTATATTCAATGAGGCATGAGACTATGCATTATCCGAGTTGCTACAGGAAAGTAGCTGGCAACAACATGGTATGCACGACATAACAGTTGTTGCTTGAAACCTTCGAAGTTTTGCAACAAGCTAGGAATTGACGATTTTGTTTTTTTAAGGTCTTAAGGATTCCCTAATTTTAGGACATTATGAATTACATGCACGTAAAGTCTTCATTTTATTGGTTTTCAGATATATACATCCTAACTTGGCCATTTAACATAAAATAATACTCGAGTCTTGCCAAATGTAGTTGATCTAAAATCCAAACGAATTACAAATGTTCTGCTTCGAAAATCTGGTCTTTGTTCCTTTTGGACAGAAATATAACAGATGGTGATTTTTATCTAGACAAAGATGACTTCATTCTTAAATTTACAGGAATGAAGATGTCTTCACCCAGTTGTACTCAAACGAAGATGTCTTGGTTTGTGAGATTTATGTCTCAATGATGCTTCCCTACCAAAATTGTGATGTTGTCCTCCTATATTAAAATAGAAGTTTGGATGTAAACATAAAAAAAATTATGTTCATGGAAAATAACAACATTTGCCAACTACTGTTTATTTAATATTATCCTTGATCATAAATACTGTTTCTAATATATGATATTTGCTCCTTTCTTCTTCTCCCAAAACAAATATCGCAACAGATGTTTGGACGCAAACATGGTCGAGATTCCAGTTGAAATAGAGACCCCAGAACATCGATACTATCATGTACTCTCTGAACTTCATTTGCATCAATCTTGTTCTGTTTATTAATAAATGTCTGTATTGCTCATGCTAGCAAGTTGATATGCTTTATTGAGTTTGTTCTGCTCTGCAGCTAGCTTTCTTTACAACAAAAAAAGTAGATGCATTGGAAGAACTAACTTGGGTAAGATTGATTTCAACTAAACATTTTTGCATGTGATATATTTTGTAAATTTCCTGTGGTACAGACCTTATTTTACGTTTCATTGTTAATACAACACATGAGGGTATTGTGTTTCATATATAGTACAGATTTCCCTCACTGATTGTTACTTTTATGTTACCTGTCTTCCACTTACCAAATTTGGACCGATATTTGGATGGTTCTCTCTTTTATCTTCTAATTTAGATAGCTCTGCATATCTTTACAATAGTATATGTGTTTCTAAGACGTTTTTTGAGATCTCATGTAATTTTGGTTTATGGAAACTAGTTTGTGTATGTATGAGTTTTTGTCATATTTTAAAGCTGTTCCTACATATGATGTCTGTAGGACTATGGAATTGACTTTGATGATCTTGATAGTCCAATGAAGCCCTTTCAGTGCCAATGTGGCAGTAAATTTTGCAGGAATATGAAACGTTCAAACCGTGAGTAATCTCTCCATCTCTCTGACATATTGCTGAGACATGAAATTCTGTTACTATCCATTCTTACCAGTTTTGTGTTGGGAAAATGAATTCTATATCGATGGTGATCTTAAAGGTCAAGTAAAGTCTTTCTATTTTTCTGAAAAGTTTTAACATCATACTTAAAAACTTGTTCGTACTTTTGCACATAATTCCCATCAAGACATGTCATCTTTGGACTGATTTTTTCGTTTGCGTTTTATGTTTGGCATCTTTACTATCGTTGATATATGCATGAATTTTTTTGCCATATTTCTATTAAAGTTCTCTAAATTTAGAATGCTTGTTTCAAATTTTGCTATTGCTGATGCTGCTCTTGATCATGTTTGTGTTTGTTTATGCAGGATCAAGAGCTACCTTAATGGCAAGAGGAACAAATTAGATTAGATTCTATTGACTTTCTAATATTATGTTGACATATTAAACTGATAAGAGCAGACCCTAGTATCTTGCAGCTGCTCCACTGCCTATTTTGTCACATATTTTGGTACACGGTTTTGTACATATGCCCTTGAAGCTGTTGTTAGTTGTTCATGACTCTATGCCGCTAATCTCTATGGGAATCTCATGTATACTGAGCTGTCCAAAGATTTATCGGGTTACCATTCAGTACCGCTCCTTGATGCGGAGGTTTTTGTTAACTGGGTAATGCTGCGACGTTTGAACTAAGTCTTTATGGCCCATGAGGGGCAAGAAAGGAAATGGTATGTTGGTTTTGGTCATTGATGGTTCTCTCTTTGGACGATTTAATGTTCTTCAATCTTCGAAACGCCCGACTTATTCAGTTATTTGAATACAAAGTAGAACTTCGTGCCCCTCTGAATATGTATGAATATTTGAGTGCTCAAGCGGCTTCTTCTTGAACACTTTAACAAACCAAATCTAAGTAGCAAACCGGCAAATATCTGCATGAGTCTATAAATCTTCGCATAACCATCCCAAATTACAAGATCTATGGTAGTTGGTAGGCTCCATTCCCATTCTCAATACTAATAATTGGGGAAAAAAGAGCTTGCTTGGTATAACTTATTACACAACTCGTTAACAGCGTTGTTTAATTGCCTTTTTTTTTTCCTTGGCCATGTAATATGCATGCAAACAATACACTAGGGTTGAGTTCATGATAATAACGTCAATTCATTTTTGGAGGAAGATATATGGCTCATAGATTACTTGTTTATTTTTTAAACTTTCTATCATTCTATGTAAGAGTGGCCTCAAATACTTTTCATTTCAAGTCTTTAGCTTAAAAAATATTACTGAGTATTAAATAAGGACACTATACATTAAACAAAAATTATGACAACAGTTTTTTTTTTCCCTTTCCTTAAATGGCATAAATTTAGAGTAAATTTAATATATAGTGTGACTTAGAATTATCTAAACTTAAGATAAATATTTTTCCATAAACTTAACCAGTTTTAAAGTGATTGATTTAGGTATAAATAGGTTGGTCGAATAGTTTTAATAAAAATAAATCAAACTTAAAGAGTTATGTCGTTTTAGTACTCATTTGCTACAATAAAATAAAAATAAAAATAAAAAGAGAAAAGAAAGTGAAAAATAAGATAAGTGAACGACACGTCGTTTGTTCTTAACCCTCTCGAACCCTAGCTCGTAAATCATATGCGCATATATAAGACAGCGACGCTCATTTGAGAGGTGTGGGGAGAGAGAACAAGTAGGAAAAGATGTCGAAGAGAGGGAGAGGAGGTTCGGCGGGAAACAAGTTCAGGATGTCGCTGGGTTTGCCGGTGGCGGCAACGGTGAACTGTGCCGACAATACGGGGGCGAAGAACCTCTACATCATATCCGTGAAGGGCATCAAGGGTCGTCTGAACCGTCTGCCCTCGGCTTGTGTTGGCGACATGGTCATGGCCACTGTCAAGAAGGGCAAGCCCGATCTTCGTAAGAAGGTTCTCCCAGCTGTCATTGTTCGCCAGCGCAAACCTTGGCGCCGAAAGGACGGTGTTTACATGTACTTCGAAGGTGATTTCAACTCTATTTTCTTACTTTCGTCGATATTTCACTCTTTTAATGGTGATTTTGATTGGGTGTCTGCTATATAGAAGAATGGGATTCAACGGTTGCTTTTTTGAACGGAATTTTGGGTGCTTTTTTTGTTGTTGTTGTTGTTAGTTAGCTATAGTCGTTCCGAATTGGTAATTTTTTAGCAAGTGAGTGGGAACTTGAGATTGAAGTGTTGCTTTTACTGGAATTTGAGTGCCAAAATTTTGGTTTTAGTTGGTTATTTGTAGTCTGAGGAGTATATTGATCGTGAAAAACGATGCTGGTTTTAAACAGCATGATGTTGTTTCCTAGAATCGTGTTACCTACATTCCTACGAAAGAATAAATTCTGTTAAGTTTGCTGATGTTGATTTGTTAACATTAGTGTTCTCAGCATGATTCTCCCAAAAAGTTTTGATTTTTTTTTGGTATTTTGCGTACGGAGTTCTGCAGTTGTGAGATGCTTGTTGGATTGAAAAGCGATTTTGACTCTGACTTGAAATAATTTTGTTTCAGCTTAACGATAATTAACTTCCTCTTCTCCTTTCATGCTTTTGTCTATCTTTGTATGGCATTATCGGCTGTTGTTCCAAGCCAACTTCCAACTTTCAAGCATACTGCATAACTTTCGTGTTTCTGGATTCTTAATGATGTTTCTCTTTATCTCTGCAGATAATGCTGGTGTCATTGTGAACCCTAAGGGAGAAATGAAAGGTAATGTTTCCATTTACATGCTTCCTAGAAGCTCTACACCCTTCCACTCTTTTAAAACATTGTGTTATATGTATTTGGCCTGTTTTGCTCGACTGTAGTTGGCTGTTGATGCTTCAAGGCTATCATGATTGTAGGGCATAAATTGTATTGTGTTTTCTCGACACTTTTATTTGTTTTGATGATTTATGGTATGTATTGTTTGTTTCCATTGGAGCTGATTTATTTCTTGGTACTCGAAAGTCGATGCAAACACAATCATCTTAGTTCATTTAGCTGGTTAGAGATAATCAAATTAATGTATGTGATATTTTACATGTAATTGGAACCCAACTTAAAATTTCATAATACTATTTATTTATATTTCAGGATCTGCGATTACTGGCCCAATTGGAAAGGAATGTGCTGATCTGTGGCCAAGAATTGCTAGTGCTGCCAATGCTATTGTTTAAGTTGTTTCTAGTTAAATTTACTATTTGCAGTTTTGTTGGACTCTAAGCGTGTTTTGTTAGACAAACGTGTGATAAAGATGAATTATGACTTATCTTCTAATTTATAAACATCTTGAATCTTATTAAGTATTGTTATTTCTTAATTAATTATTTTTTATGGATATTTTTGATGAATTGGTAACATTTGCTCTAAAATTTCCATTTCACTTTTGCTGGTGCGTTGCAATTTCTGAATACTCGATTGTAAAATGATGCCGTATAAGGCAACTTTCCAACTCTACACTTGATCCGAGTTCTGTTTATTATTTTCGCAAAAATGTACATTTTGTTGTATAATGTATTAACTATTAAGAATTAACGTAAAAAGAACCTGCCTCATGATAATTTCCTTATAATTATCGGTTTACTTCTATCAGATACAGCAAGAGGCTTACTTTCGATGTCCCTTTTCCTCTCGATTGTTGTGCCTACTCTTTTAATTGTTCATTGCTATGGTATATACTCAACCAAATATATTATTTTTTCTTTCATTTACTTAATAAATGTTTGAATTTTTTATAAAAATATTTGTACTAATTAAAAATTTTATTAATTTAAAATATCATGTCATAATTTTTCTTTTTCTTATCAACCTAACTGCTTAAAAATGTGGATCGGAATCCGAGTCTCTTTTTATGTGTCAATTGTCAATGCCTAATATAATGAGTGCATTTTAAATAATGTGATAAAATTTAATTTTAATATTATAAAATTATATTAAATAAAATTATGATAAATTAATAATATTCTAGTAATGCTTGCGGTGTAATTAGTAAAGGAGTGCTGATAACACTTACCGGTACACTTGTTACCTTCCTTTATTTTTCAAAATTAAACTTTTATATCAATAAAAAATAGTTATTGTACAATAACTATTATTATGTAAAATTCAGTGAAGTTCAATTTTTTTTTTTATTAGGAAAAAAAAAAGCTCAAATGTTATGTCATTTACGAGACCATCTATATTTATAGATGATATTTTATTTCACGAAAATTACCTTTTACATCCCAGTCACGAGTGTGATAGATTTTGATTTTCCTTCTTTTTATTTTTTATTTTATTTAGTAATGTTAGACTATTCAAATAAATAGTAATATATATTATTATTTATGTATAAAATTATAATTAATTAAAATATACACTCAATAATAAATATAAAACGGACTCTTATAATAAATATTTAATAGTTATTTATCACGCCTTATAAAATCACGTCTTTATTAATTTTTTTTGTGCATTAAAAGAGGGGGAAAAAAAAACGGAAATTTTAAGTGTACGGTTGAGAGCGGGAAAATAAACAAATACCATCAAATTCTGCCGGTGCTTTTGTTTGTTTTGGCGGTAGTAACTCCGTGTTTGATAAATTAGAACTTAGAAGCTCGAATTTTGCTTTTGAGTCGAAGAAGAAGACAAATATGGGGTGGAGGCACCCGGACATATCTTTTGAGGAACTTATGAGACTGATAAAAGGGTTCGTAGATATACTGATTCTGGCATCTGGGTTTCAATCATCTGGTCATTTTGCCCACTGGGATCATCTTAACATTAAGAAAGCCTTTCAATGGGGTCTCTTCTTCGAAAATGTGGGTAACCCTTCCCGCTTTCTTTTGTTATTATTGACACTGTCATGTGAGTATTTCATCGGGTTTAAAAAAGATAAATTCTGATAGTTACAATGTCAAATAAATACTTTTCGGGACGTTCCTTTCCAATTGTTCAATGATTTCTAGCCTTTAGCATAACGGTTCAAGGAATTATGCAGTTGCCACAAGTTTTCCTTTTGTTCATTCTGGTGAGATTTGATATAATGAGTATTAAAAATTGTGTTTTGAAACTAAATTTATACTAATGTCATGTTGAAGTTTAGAAACACTTTGATCTGAATTTTTCTGGTTATGAGACGGAAAATTATAGGCTCACAGTTTAAATGTTTTTCCTTTCTTTTTCATTTGATCATCACGTTATGCTTTGTAACCTTATCCGTAGTTAGGTACTATAATCAAATTTCCCCTTGATGATTGTAGGTTCTAACGACGTTGAGCAGCCTAGATGCTTGTGAGGATTCAATTACGGAACTTGATGCTGCTCTATCTAAAATGACATCTGCTACTTCTTTCCCTCAGGTTATAGATTTTCTTTGTATTTTTAAAGTAAATTTTCTTAATTAAATGGTTTAGGTGTTTGAATTTTATGCATTGCTTACTGGTACAATAATAGCAGGGCCTCATGCATCTATCATCGGCAACTCTTGCTAAGGGAAGATGGTTTATGTTAGAACATCTTATACATACTCTACCATTGAGGAATGCACATCTTAGAGCTCTTCTAATGGCCACAGTTGAAATTGATCTCGATGAGCTGTCAGGAACTGTGTGTAACCACCTAGATGTGTATTTGAACAATCTGAAACCGCAAAAAATATATCCAGATGTTGCCCTGGTTTCAGAGAATGGGAAAGGAACTGTTAATAGCTTTACAAAGTATACCGTTCAAGAGCTTCTCAAGAGATGGTCTGCAGTGTCAGGCATATCAACAATTGGAAAAGGAATAAATATTGTTTCTGACAGCATTAAATGTAGCAGTTGGAGCGAGTTTGATGAAAACTTATTTGAGAAACAATTAAAGCCTCATGACTCTCCATTGTAAGTGGGGATTTTTGTTTATATGCTAAATTTGCATCTCTTGAATGTTGTGTGGAAAAATGAGGACTATGTGTGTGAAGTAGTAGTATCCTGAATGCAGTAGTTATGAGCCTTTCTTGAAATATATATGATCCCTTGCATAAAGTGTTCATTACTGTGATGGTTTGTGTGTGAGTTGGTTGTGTATTGGCGACAGATGATAATATGTTTTTAGTCAAATCCTCTTTTGATATTTGGTTGATTTTCTAGAATATTGTGTTGTGTTTCTACAATCAACAAAAATGTAAATTGAAACATGTCCTCAGGACTTTACTGGTTAGATCTGTGGCTGAATGTCTGCTGGATCTTGTTCAGGATTGTGGAGTGGTTGATTGGTTTTGTTACTTGGAACCACTGGAAGTCGAAGTCTCTTTCTTATTTTCTGGACAAAAGAGTTGTTCGAATGGTCTCAGGTGCTAGCATGATATTTTCTGCGCCAAAGGTACAGTGGGTAGAAGTTTTCAATCGGTTGAACATTTCATCATACAGTGTTGGTGATGAAATGACAGAAACAATTGTAAGTCTACATAATTCTCTTAATAAACTATGGTTCTCTATTCCCCCCCCCCCCCTCTCTCGTTCACTATCTTTTTGTGCGTGTTGAGAGGGAGGGAGAGGAGAGAGATTGTATCTCTGAATCTGTCTCTCATTCCAACTGTTATGGTGTTTGGTACTCATGTTATGAGAATTCAATAGGTAGAAAGGAACAGTAAATTCGAAATATGTCTGAATATCTTTAAAATAATTTTTTTGAAGTATTCACCCAACCTGGTTATTTCTAGCTGTACTCTCTTATTTATTTTAGGAGGCTTGGAGTCAAATTCAGTGCAGTAGACAAAATTTTATACTCTCTCTCCTTTCCCATTAAATGACATATTTTTTAGTAGGTTTCTCACTTTATTTTTAGTGGAATGAAGTTAGTTCGTTTGTTGTATCGCGGTTTGATTGAAAGATATGATTATGTTTTGGTTGCTCAACAGGAGCTGTTGTTGCTTGGATGCATTGCAAGCAGATGGAGTAATCTGATTGAACATTTGATGTCAGTTTCTTATAATTCCCTTACCATTTCAGAGCAATATCGTGAAGTGCGCAACATAGTTACAGGAAGATTTCAGACTTCTAATTCTAAAGAGGAAACAATGTGTGCAAAGGTTCTCCCTTTGCATCTCTTTTTCTTCCCTAAAACGCTTAAGGCTTAGATACTCGTATTGTTTTTTAGTTTTCTGATGCTTGTTGAGGATTGCTCTTCAATTGGCTCTAAATCTATGAGTTTTAGAGTTGCCAAGCCTTTCAAATTTCATAATTTGTCACTACAATGAACTTGTGCTTTTTCTCACTCTAGGTAGCAAATCTTTGAAAATTCTTTTCTTCCATTCAAAACGAATCAGTAATGCTGGACATTATCTCAACTCAATGTCAGAACTTTGTATAAAAAACACTTCTGCTAAAATATGGGCTTTTAGTGTTCAAATTCTGCACAATTGAGAGTTTGCTTCTCTAATTTTTTATTTTTCCCGTATAAAGATTGTAATGGAGTTTTTAATTAATTATTCTTTCCAATTGTTGCCTCTCCAAGTTTTTAGCTAGCTCCGGTTACTTTGCTTATTTATATTTCTATATTCTCTTTGCATGTTCATCCATGGCTAACTATGGTGTTGTAATTAGGTAAATGACATTCTTGCTTATTTGACTGGACTCTTGGGCAGCCAACTGCATCATTTATGGAAAATACCCCCAATTCTTGCAGCCGTTGCAATTTCATCTTGGTATTTCTTCTTCAAGAATTGTCACTTCATTCATTCTTTTTTGTTTAGGAACTGAAGCGTGTCGTGGAACTTCAATGACTCAGTTATTCTTTTGCATGAATCATGCTCTCTCTTCGGAGGAGAGGGGGATCATTACCATCATTATATGAGCAAGTGTTTATTCTGATATGTCTTTTGTTATGATGTATTAAGGGTTCTTAAATCAGCTTTCAAGGATTGTGTTTTACTATTAAAGATTATGATACCCGATCTTGCAGGTCACTCTTGTTTAAATTGTATTTAAGTGAGCTGGAGACTCAATTCAGAGGAGATCCTTCTACAACTAGGTTTGAATTTGTTAACTAATTTTCATAAATCATATTGGTTTCTTGGTATATGATCTTTGTTTGACGAAGGTTCTAGTAGAGTTATTGTTTCCTTTTTTCTTAAATAGTTGCTGCAGCTGTTGTCAAGAGAAGAAGGAACACTATGATTGTGAGTATAATCATTTAGTTCTAGAGTCACCATCTTCCCCATTTATTTTCTTTCTCTGCTTAAATAATCTCAAATTGCATTCAATTTTTTAGTGTATTAGGAAGCAATTTAAGCCAAAAAAAAAAAAAACAATTAGCTAATGAATGAGTTATTTCTAGGTGAACTTGCTGAGAGAATTTGGTGTCTCTACAGTTTTCATGTCTGTGGTGCCCGTTAACTTCATGGTGGCAGTAGTGCTTGATGGATTACCAAGGCTAGTCTTCCTTAAGAATTACTATCTTTCATTAATCCTTTTGAAGTACACCTATCTCTCATGCATTTCTCAGTAATTATTCCTTTCGATTGCACTCTTCATACAAGGAGGCTTATTTTCTAGTTTAAATGTTATTGGTGGTAGATACATAACCTTTATGCTGATGCAAGGCTAATACATTCTAAGTAGAGCACCAATCTTTTCTATAGATTTGAAAGGGTTGAAATTTTCAACCGATTAGGAACATAAATAATTATTGTCTTCAATTTGAGAGTACAAAGCAAGAAGTCTATTTCTAGATTGTCCAGTTGCATTGATCAGGTAAGCCTGACATGAGCTTTCTGCAGAAATAATAACATGTTTGTGTGTGCGTGTTTCCCCACTTAATGGAAGTTTATATCTTACAGCTATATCTACCATACCTTAGATGTAACTGAAATATTTTGTCTAAGGTATGAACAATGAATGAATATTGAAGATTGCATAAATAGTTGTTTTAACAGGCATAACAAGTATATTTAGCAACAAAAAAAGAAGCATATTTGAACCAGAATTCCCTGAAAAAATATTAAATTTTTATCAACGGTGCTAGAAGACAATTGCCAAAACTTGAACTCTAGTGGGTGAGTTTTATATGGACAACTAAGCGAGGCTACTTCTTTCTTGTTTTTCCCGATACAGAAGAAAATTTTCGTATAGTAAATTTTATCCGGCTAATATAGTGAAAGTTTATAGCTTTCACAAAAACTGAAATAGGAATGGCTGGCTATTGTTCCTGCTTTGTCAAATCCACACAAACTGTCATGTTACTGTTTCTGATTCAAATTTTTGTATTGTTTATTTTAAAATTTAAGTGCAATATCTTTTTTGTCATAAGTCATATGATGTTTTGTGCATATAGAAGATAATTGCCATTTTTTTTTTTAATATAAAGACACGGTCTATAAGATGATCTACCTACCAAAAAATTATTATTAATTCCTTGTCGGCCTATGAATATAAAGAGTGAACAACGTAATTGTAAAGCTATAAAGTTGATGAAGTTGTAGACCTGTGGTCCACTAGATCTATCCAATTCATTTAGGCATGGACGGTGAGAACTTTTGATGTAAGAATCTTTGTTCTTATCCCTCTATTGTTGCTTTTTATATAAAGTTCATTACCAAATATTTTGAGTGAAACTGAAGAAAGTAACATTGGGGACGCCAAAAGATATTGTTCTTTAAAAGTGCTATCTTTACTACTGAGATCCACATCACTAGAATTGATTTCTTTCATCAAAGTAGGACCAATATGACTGAGCATATGGTATCAAAGTTAAGTAGGAGAAATATTCAATACAATGTTTCGTATCTCTGACAAATTAGAATGTGACACCTAATAAATTTGGAGATATGTAGTGGAAATTGACACTAGCAAGTCTCACCTACACATTTGCTTTAAAACTATACTCTTCATGGTACCTTGTTGCTTGTATTCATTCACTCTATTTCTTATTGAAACACAACACAATTGAAGATTGACAAGGAGATCCAAAATGAAAGCTACAAGCATTTCAAGTCTATGGAGAATTCAATTCACAAAGTTTGGAAAGAGAAGTGGCAGCTCGGGTTCTATGGTAACACTTGTTCGTGTTCAGAGGAGAGTGTCTTCAGGTTGTTGCCGAGGATCATATGTTTTGAAGAAGTTGGCTTGGAAGTGCAAGTCACATTGGAAGCAAGCTATGAGAAAGCAAAGGAACACAGCTCAGTACAGCTATGATCTTCACAGCTATTCTCTCAACTTTGATGATGGTTTAGGGTGACTTTTGAACTGTTATATGTAAATAAATTGGTGTACTTTTTCATGAATCATTTCAGTGCCCATTTAAGACTTATAAAGAGGGTTTTTTTTACTCCCCTCTCTGATATGTATATATTTGAGTAAATTCAATTTGGTTTTAGAACTCTGCTTTTATCTTGTAGATTGTTGGCTACAACGTTTCTGTAGATATTCTTATTTTGGATCAGTTCTTAAGACTGTAACTTTGTTCACAATCATGGGAATTAAAAAGGATAATATTAGTGGAGATTGTATTCCTTTTGATTGTTATTTTGAAAAAAGGAACAACAATAGTCATAAATAATGTCATTGTATGGTTTTGCTTATGAAACATTGTAAAAGTGTTTTCGATTGAAAAATGCTTCTGAATTGAACAGTTCTTTTATCAAAGTGTTTTTGGAATTAAGATTAGGTTTGGTTTGGGGAATGAAACTGCTAATAAAATTGTTTCCACAAGGAAATATCATTTAACCTCCTCCTTTTAGGAAAAGTTAATCATTTCCCATCTCATTCTATAAAAAATTTATTATGCAATTTTTCTATCAAACACAATTCAAAAAAAAAAAAAAAAAAAAAGCTAACCTATTTACTTTTTTCATTCCAGTTATCAAAAAAAGTTTTTTATTTTATTTAAATTTCTCTCTAAAATAAGTAATCTAAAATTGATTTATCATAAAATAATAGTTGATACACAAATCATAAAATGATGGAATTGTTTAGTTATTTTGCAAATAATATGGAAGAAAATAATTATCAATATATATATATATATATATATATATTTTAAGATTAAGTAATACTTTTAAGTAATAATTATTTAGAAAATAATAATCTTTAATAATATATTTTGTGTGAAGGAAAAAATAACAATTAAATAACATTATATAAGTTTCATTGAATGTAGGGGTATTAAGGTAATATATAGTATTTTCAATTCTATTTCAATCATAAACTAAACATTATAATATTAATTTTATCTTTAATTTTAGTAATCAAATTAAATATTATAATAATAATACTATTTTTTTTTATAATTAATTTTATTATGATTACTATTTTCATAACCGAACGTGGCCTAAGAAAAAATATTTTGTAGTGGTTTTTTCCTTTTCCAAACTACTTTTAATTAGAAAGCACCTGCAGACAGAACAGAACAGAACAGAACAAAGTTTTGGCATTTGGGGTCCTCCACCACCCATTTGTTATACTCCTTGTGTATATCTAGGAGGAGTCTGTCATGCAATCAATTAATGCTAACCTAATTCCATCCAAAAGAAAATTTGCCTAAACGTTAAAAGATACAGATGTCACTCTGTATGTTCAAAAGAGCTCCACAGATATAAAGGTTAAGGTACTAACTTTTTGTGAAGGATGCGTGGCCATGTATTAACAGTTTAATATGCATTTACATGTTTAAAATACTCGATATTTAACACTCCATAATATAAATATTAATCGCACATAAAGTATTGCAAGCTGCACCTTAAATAAAATATGTAATTTACTTCTCATATGAGATGGGACTTTTAGTCACGAATCAAGATGAATTAGGGTGGCCAAAAATCATGTTTAACTCGAATAAATGTTCTATTTAATTAATAAGGAAAATCATTTAATGAGGTTGGAAGATTGAACATAGCTCGATTAAGTTTGAAGAATAAGATTGAGTTAAATTTAACTCAAAGTATAAATTTAATTTAAATTTTATAAAATATACATATATTTAAGAATTTTATTACACTATTTTATAATTTTATATAAATTTAAACATTAATTTATATCAATTATTCGAAACAATCAAACTTAAAGTTTAAATTTTTATTTAATTTAAAAAATTTAACCTAACCCCACTATAAAATATTTGTAAGCATACATGGGTCGATGTTTACATTCTTATACAAGAGGCTCTTAAAAGTAGAGAGTGCATCTTTTGAGCTCTTTTATTGATTGATTAGTTGGGTCATATAGAGAATTTTTAGGCTAATATGATTCTTCATGGGCTTTCGAATTTTCTTTTTGTTGACAGATAACTAATTTTAATCTTTTTATTTAATTTTGGGCTGCATTATCAACCAAAACCATACCATTGTAGTGAGTTGGGTTGAATTGGCTTGGTTTCAAACCTATAATTGGCCAGCTTTGATCTCTGAGTTTATCGATCTGAACACCTGAAGGGGTCGATTTGGTAAATGAGACTGATTGGACAAAACAGGATTAATTCCATATGCATCAGATTTTGGGCCAAAGTTAATTTAAAAGGTACAAGAAACTTACTAGTCTTTACTCTTTTGACATTGAGAACTGCTAGGCAGGAACGTTGCCACGCTTTGGATTTTTTTTTCATAAATTAAAAAAAGTAAATAATAATAATTCCGTTATTGCTTTACCTTAGCTCCGAGTCTCCGACTAATTCAATTATTATATAATGACTACTAAAACATCCTCTCTTTCTTTCTCTCTCTTTTTTTTTTTTTAATTACTGAAAATAATATTCATAAAATTTATAATAACAAAACTATCATCTTAATAACATTGAATATTTAATATAAAATGTATAATATTAAACATTTAATATTAAACGGGTTTAAATTATCACAATTTAATTTAAATAATGTTTAATTGAACAGACGTTTAAAAAAAATAATGTAAAATTTTAATTTATTATTATAAATTTTAAGAAATATTATTATTATTATTATTATTATTATTATTATTATTATTTTTTTTTTTTTTTAACTTAGAAAAGGATTTGGTTCATAACCACGTCAACCCTACAGGTAAGATTACTCATGAAGTACTAAATTTATTTATTATATAAATGGACAAAGACTTTGGCTTCTGGATTATGTGAACTATGTATGCGATTTATTATCATGATGTAAAGAAGGTGGTGGTGCCTGCTGGCTCGAATAACTGTTACGATATAATCAGGGCGGAGTTAGGAAAAAAAAATTGGGGGCTAAATTTTCTCCCAAATTTTTTTTATTTATATAAAATAAAAAGTTATAATAAATAATACTTAATTTAATACTAAATTTTTTATATTATTTTATAATATAGATATAGAATTAGCATTTAAAAAAATATCGTTAATACATTATAATTAACTTATAATAAAAATTAAATAAAAATATAACAAGTTAATAAATATTAGTATCATTTATGAATCAAATAAATTTATTAATTAAAAAATCTAAGTAAATTTAAAGCTCAATCAAACACATCAAAATTTATAGTTATTAAAAAATTAAAACTATATATAAAAAAATATATATTTAACCACTTTATTTACAATTTATATTATTTTTATTTACGTATTTATTAAATATTGTTAATATATACTAAAATATGTATATATAAATTAGATATAATATAATATATTAATATAAATAAAATATTTATTTAATATTAAAAATATATGAATAATTAATTTTTTATAAAAAAAAATTATGAAAACTATAACCCCCTCTAACCCCTTAAAAGATCCGTCAGCGGACATAATACGTAATTCCAAGTAGATTATCAATGAGATTTTTAAAGCCCACCATTATTATACCGGGGTGGGCATTTTTTTCTTTAAAAATCAATCAATTAATTTGAGTTTAAATGTAAATTAAACTTATATATTTTTTACATTCAGATACATAAATAATTAAATTATTTAATTAATTTTAACTTCTTTCAATAAAAAAATATATATTTATTTTCTTATAATACTAAAAAATATATTTTTATTTACATTATAAAAAAAATAAATAAATATATTTTTTATTTTCTTGAAGGAGATTAAAAATAAAATTATATATATAACGTGTAGTTATACCATACAAATAAATCTATTTTTTATTTGAAATTTGTTAGTCCAAATAGATCCAAAATATTTTAAAACTGACAAAGTCTAGGTAAAAAAAAAAAAAAGACACAACCTATACCTTACTCTATATATATATATATATATATATATATATATATATTTAAGTATTTTTAATAAATTATATAAATATATAATATATATTATAAAAAATAAATAAAATGTTATATTAAATAATATTATACAATATATTAAGTTGGCAGGTCTTAAATTTAATTTAATGGTCTAAGTATCAGTTTGTTGTATTAAACTAAACCTAATAAAGAGTTTAATTTATGAGAATATGATCTCTTTAGATAATGGAGGTTAGATAATGGAGAGTTTAATTTAGGTAGGGACAAAGCCTTAAGTTTTTTTTGTACAAATTGTTTGTAGGGTGACAAAAAAAGTGTTTACAAGGGTAAAATAATATTTTTGTACTTTGTATTGTATCATTAATTATGGTAATAAATTTCAAGTAAAATTATAGATACAAAACTGCCAAGTTAACCCTCTTTAAACTGACATTGTAGATTGCCTTAAAATGTTGATTTTTTAGGGCTATTGGTCGGCTAAGATTTTGAATTTTTTCAAAGAGCTAAGAATATGTTTGATAACGATTTTGATTTATGATTTATGATTAAATAATTAATTTTGTAATTTTTGATTCTTTTATAAAAATAATCATAAATGTATTTGATAACAATTTTTATTTAGTGATTTTTAAGAAAAAAAATCAAAAATCACCACCATGTTGTTTGGTAATGATTATAAAAAAATGATTAAAAATTTAAAATTTTTAAATTTTTAATCATTTTCTTATAATACTTAATCATACAAAAGTTATAAGACTTGATTTACTCTCTATAAAAAATGTTTGATCAAAATGAAAAAAGTTAAAAATCAAAAATCTGATTAAAAAATCTTTTTTTAAAGATTTATGAATCACTCCATATTTTGATAGTGATTTCTTACAAATGTAAAAATTAAAATAAAAAATTATTTTCAAACATATATGATTGAAAAATCACTTAAAAAATTAAAAATTATGAATCAAAATCATCATCAAATAAATCTTAAAATAATATGAACTTATAAAATAACTAAATAGTTAATTTATTAGATTTATATCTACCCTTAATTATATATATAATATAGTAATAAACTATAAATAAATAATTGTTTTATATATATCAATCAGTACTTTACTTAATTTATTTAAATATCATTCAAAATTGAAAGAGTCATTACAAAGGAGCAAATAAATGCAAGCCAAGTTACAAATAAAAAAAAATATTAAATATGAAATAACCTTACCGCAACTGCAGCCGCAAAAGTCGAACTAGTAAAATAATTCAAGTGAGACTCAAACTCACAACTTCAATATTACGGGCACTACATGATTTACTATTAAACTAGTGAATAATGCACATACAAACTCAATAAAGTTATCAAAGTGGCTTAGCTTAATTAAGAATATAATTAAACTATATATATTAAGTTATAAGATCAATGCCTCTAACAAAGTATTGGTTATTAAAATTTTTTGACGATAAATTTTAACATTAGCTTTCTTTAATATTCTCAATTATAAGTACCGATAGAAATGAATAAAAAAAATATCAGATATGGTCATCTTTCTTGAAGTTTTTTTTTTAACTCTATAAAGTTGCTCTATTGATCATGTCCAAAGTCATCTTACAAATGAAAAGGACATTTCAAGAAGCATAAAGATTCTGCAATATATGAACCTTACTTTCTTTTGAGTTTTGGATAATGGTACATATTGGGTTAGCAAAATAAAATATAAAAACATTAATTACTTTAAGAAACAAAATTATAGTTTTACAGTTAAAACTGTGTAAACTAATTTTTCTTCCTGATCGAATTCAATTTTTTTTGAAAAAAAAAAAAAAAACCCCTATTATCAGTTACAGAAAAACAAAGGCAAATGGGTAATTGATAATATTTAATAAAAAATGGAAGTACATAAAATCGTATGAAATCGATCTATAATTTCAAATTTGAAGATAAAATTTGCTATTATTATTATTATTATTATATTCCTCTTCAAGTTGACTCCCTTTTTCTTGTCCTTTTATTCTTCTTCAGATTTCCTTATATTCTTTTGATTATTTTAGTTATATTCCTATATTCTGATTTAATGACTTATTTCCTTGTTATTAGAAATCGAAGCCAATTAAAATTGTTCAAATTAAGCTACATGCCTATTACTATTTTTTTTTTTTGTATGAATTGTTCTCAGCTCAAATACCGATCATATTGTTATGAACTAATAACACATCTCATGAAAACTAAATTTAGTTAAAATGTTATAAATTTTATATATAGTATATAAATAATATGAGTTATTTATTTTTAAAAAGTTAATCTTTAAGGTAATTAAGTCTGATAATAAATATTAATGATACATTAATATCATTATTTAATGATATAAGACGTTATTTTTATACTTTAACAAACGAAAAGACTTATTATGTATTAGAGATTGAACCAATTAAACTTCCTTGATATCTTAGGGATACACCGTTTCGTAGTAATATGAGAAAATTGTCTACGTAAGAAATCAAAATTTTCTTTATATGTCAGTTTTCTCAATATGCCTAACTACATATAATTGTATATTAGTAGTAAAACTGTGCAATTGGACGTAAGTGAACCTGTGTAAAAAAATGTGCATTTTATAAAGGTGAATGTGTAAATCAAACATACACTAAATAAAAATTAAGCGAAGAAATAATATCACAATTAAATTGATTTAAAATATTAATAAAATATCAGTAGTCTAGTGGTTTTGGTATTAGGGTTAAAGTATTGAGTTTTTTTCCTCATACGATAGGGCATGGGTTCGAATTTTTAGGATGTTAGGAGTTACACATGTGAGGCACTCGGACATCAATTTCTCCAGTGTTCTGTTGTCGGGCTCCAGTTATTCAGCATCTTCTGACTCGCCCCTGATCGATATTAAAACAAAAATAGCGGTGATCTTTAGTGGTTTGATTGTGTGTGACAATAGTCAAATCCTCTTTAAACTGAAAGAAGTTTTTATTTCAATAAAAAAAAAAAAAAACAAAAGTATTAATAAAAAGTGTAATAGTGTTCCTAAAAGTAAAAATAAAATAAGTAGTTTTATTTTTGTTTTTGTTTTTTTTTTTTTTTCAAACGATACGGTACTGATTTATTAGAAAAACCACTAGGCAGTTTAACAGTACAAAGAGTACAAATATCAAGATTGCTCACAAAGATAATAAGTAAATGAATTTTGTAAATATTACTAGCACACAATAGCCACTAACAAGTTTACGGTCAAGTCGGCCGCCATGTTAGCTAAAAGCTTTGGTAACCAAACGCCAATAGTATTCAACAACTGCAAGAACACCTCCCGGGTCAAAAACCTTATGATTAAAGATTAAATTATTTCGACTTTTCCATATGCTCCATAAACCAAGTACCACCTTAGCCAACAACTCAGCTCCATTAGTACGAAGTCTTGTCCATTTGAATAGATCTCGATAGAACTCTAAGAAAGATCTATGACCATATTGATGAAAAGGAAAAGAAGAGCATATGGTGGAGAGAACTTGTTGCACTCGAGAACACCCTACTAATAAATGGTTAACCGTTTCCTCTGTAAGGGCGCAAAGTGGACAAGAAGAGACCTCAATAGGGCAGTGAAGTTGAAGAAGCGAGTGACGTACAGCCAGTGCCCCATGCAAACATCTCCAAATGAAATGTCGCACCTTAAATGGCACTTTAATTTTCCAAACTGATTTCCATACCAACCGGTCCAATCTATTTATTGTAGAAGCATTAGACAAGGGACGTCCCACGACTTCACATGCAAGTGGGTACCCAGAACTGACTGAGTACCATCCATTAGGTTCAAAATGCCAACATAAACGATCACTCGACCCAAAACCCAAAACAGGGGTTTCTAAAATGCATCTTGCCTCTGTAGGTGAGAATAATTGATTAACTTTATGAACATCCCAACCTCCTGACCCCGGAAGAAGTAAATCATTCACCCAAGTGACACCTGCACTCCTAGGAGATTGAGGGCAAAAGCTAGGAATACCAGGGACCCATGGATCATCCCAGATGCGGATGAGTAGACCAGAATGAACCTCCCACCGAAGACCCGCGTTAAGAACCTTTCGTGCCTGCAGAAGACCTCTCCATGCCCACGAGGGAGATGAACCCAGACCAGCAGTCAAGAAAGATTTATTTGGAAAGTATTTACTCTTCAGAATACGACCCAGTAAAGAATCTGGATGCTGAATGATCCGCCAGCATTGTTTGGCCACCATAGCCAAATTGAAAGCATGCAAGTCTTTAAAACCTAGACCACCAGCCTCACGAATATCGCATAATTTCTTCCAAGCCACCCAATGTATTTTCCTAGAAGGACCTGAGGAGCCCCATCAAAATTTTTTCAAGAGGGACTCAATATCACTACATAACCCAATAGGAAGAACAAAGCATTGCATAGCATAGTTAGGCATGGCGCAAGCAACAGATTTCAAGAGAACCTCTTTGCCCGACAAAGAGAGTGATCTACAAGCCCAGTTTTGTAGTTTGTTATGAACCCTGTCTAGGATAAAATTTATCTGTGACCTTTTATTTCTCCCATACAGTGCTGGAAGGCCCAAATATTTGTCAAATCCAGTAGAGCAACGAATTCCCAGATAGTTTTGAATGGTTTCTCTTGTGTTGGACATAGTGTTTGAATTGTAAAAGATACTTGATTTGTGAAAGTTGACAGATTGACCCGACACTCGTTCATAATATTTAAGAACTGATTTCACTCGCTCCACCTCATTAATGTTACTCTTGCAGAAAATAAGTGCATCATCTGCAAAGAATAAATGAGAAACTGGGGGGCTTGTTCGACTGACTCTGAACCCACTGATTGTCCCTGTAGTTTCTTCCTTTTGCAGCATACAAGACAATCCCTCAGCACAAATCAAGAATAGAAAAGGAGACAGAGGATCACCTTGTCTCAATCCCCGGTATGGCCTAAAAAATCCAAAAGGTTCTCCATTTATTACACAAGAATAAGATACACTAGTGACACAGGCCATAATCAGTTTTACCCATTGATCTGCAAATCCAAGCTTCAACATCATTGCTTGTAAAAAACCCCACTCCATTCTATCATATGCCTTACTTATATCCAATTTCAGAGCCATAAATTGTTGTCGACCCCTTCTTCTCTGTTTAGAGCATGTAATAATTCATGAGCTACAAGAATGTTATCAGTGATAAGGCGCTTGGGAACAAACGCACTTTGAGTATCGCTAATAACATCAGAAATTACCCCACTGAGCCGATTCACAAGAACTTTTGCAATAATCTTGTAAAGAACATTACATAAGCTAATTGGCCTCAGTTGAGACATTTGTCGCGGTGAACCAATTTTTGGCAAGAGAACAATATGAGTGTAATTGACAGCAGAAGAAAGGTTACCATATCGAAAGAAGCATTTAACAGCATGTACAATATCAGCAGATACAATATTCCAATATTTTTGAAAAAATAAAGCAGACATACCGTCCGGTCCCGGAGCTGATGAAGGATCCAGTTGGAACAAAGCTGATTTAATTTCAAAGGAAGTAACTTTCCTCAAGAGTTGCTTGTTTTGCTCACTAGTAACACGTTTTGGGACCAAAGAACCCATTAAATCAATTTCATCTGGAGGTATTGATTTAAAAAGATCCAAGAAGTAATCCTGAGCAATTTTCCCCAAATCTTGTTTACTTGTACACCAATGTCCATCGGCATTTTCCAGTCCTGCAACATGCGCACGACGGCGCTTTTGAGCCACTATGGAGTGAAAGTAGGCAGTATTCTGATCTCCATCTCTCAGCCAACGTATACGAGATTTCTCTCTCCAAAATTTCTCCTCCTCTGCACAAGTTCTTTTAAGGGCTGCTTTGATATTAAAGTATTCATCGGTCCCAATTTTGTCCTGCTGCTCCAGATTGAGCAAGAAATTTCTCAAGGTACAATATTGTTTGTGAGAATTATAATTGGCATTTCTTTTCCAATTAATAAGACCACGCCTACACTCTGCTATTTTCACTTTCAATTGAAACCAGATTGAACCATGAACCACAGTTGTCCATGCCATGCGTACCACATCTTCACAACCCAAAACTTCCACCCATCTCCTTTCAAAAGCAAATCTCTGTTTGACTTTTTTTGTGTGAGTGGTTAACGAAACCAACAAAGCTTTGTGGTCAGCTCCCACTACATCTAAATGTGTGACAGAAGCATTTGGGAAACAATCATGCCACTCCTTGGTTGCTAGTGCTCTATCATTCCGTTGTGAAATACGTTCAGATCCTTGTCTTTTGTTGCTCCAAGTCACAATAGGACCGATAAAACCCAAGTCAATAAGTGAGGCATCAGAGATGAAGTTTCTAAAATCTGCCATAGAAGCTTGTGTTCGGACTCTACCGCCCACCTTTTCAGTATTTGAAACGATGTCATTGAAATCTCCTACCATAATAACCTTGTTACTAAGCTGCGCACGTAACATCAAATTATGTAGTTGATCTCGCCTAGCAATATCATCGCAGCTAGCATAGATTCCAAAACAAACCCATGAAGAATGCTTTTCATGATCTGTAACCAAGAACTCAATAAAGAATGATGCTGATAGTCGAATGGTTACCTCGATTTGATTACTCCATAACAAGCAAATACCTCCCCGTGTGTTAGTAGAATCTACTCCATACAGATTAGGTAGGCCAGAAAGACGCTTCAGGTGCTGTAAGTCTCTTACTTGGTGTTTAGTTTCTATTAAAATGACTATGGAAGGGGAATGGAATTGTATAAATTCCTTAAGTTCTCGAACTGTCACGGGGTTCCCCACACCTTGACAATTCCAAACCAACATTCTCATTTAGTAAAAAAATGGATTCCTTATTTTATTTTAGGTAAAAAAAAAATTGCACCAAAGTAGCGAAGTTGTTTCCAAACATCCTAAAACTATTTTGGGAATTTCGTTATTTTTCAAAGAATAACACTATTTTTATATATAAAAAATGGAGTTCTAATGGAGCAATACTACTCAGCCTCTTCACTTTCATTATGAAAAAAATATTTCTTATTTTTAAAATAAATAATAATGTAGTATTTTAAACTAATAAAATAAAATATTAATGTAAATATATTTTTTAAATAATACAAGTACCTTGATAAAAAAAAAAAAATGTAATTAATAGAAAGTAGACTTCAATAACAATAAATAAAACCTTTATATTCTGAGTTTTGACACCAATGCACCCGAAAATTATTGAGTATGTTGGTGCAAGAGAAGCAAGATAAACAAACCTATATCCTCAATGTAAGGAAACTATTAATTTTTTTTAATGTCAATTAATTGCTAATAACCTATTAATCGTATTGTTGCCTTATTTTATTTTTTTAAAAGGGACATTAAAGTATTTTTTTTTTTTTTGTTAATAAAAGAAAACACACTCACAGGTGGAACTCGAATTTAGATTTTTAGTAGAGAAATTTAAAATCTTACTACATAAACCATAAGAGAATTTTAATACAAAAAAATTGGTGTAACATGAGGACTTTTTAAGAGATTACTCATCTTAATACAATTTTCGTTCAAACACACTTAATTATAAAATTCTGATGGAATTCGATGTTTTAATGTCGCTGCCTTACTGATAATATATAGAATTGAGTTTAACCAGTTATACATACTCAATATTTTAATAATTTTGATTGAAAATTGGAAAGGAGCTTCAAAAGTAAAAGTCATTGGGCAATAAATGGACACGAGTAACAAGCAAAGTCATTACAAATACAAATAGAATAAGATATAACATAATTTTTTTTTAGTAAAAATTTATCAATAATTATTTTATATTATTAAAATTTTTATTTTTATAAAAAGATAATACGAAAAAAATTTAAGTAAATTTTTTTAATATATCAACTGATACAAAAATTTGATACGAATAATATGAAACAAATTCAGTATTGACATGAATAACATGAAACAAATACGACACAAATACAACTAATATGATACGATTATCATCCTAATAATATATAATCTTTTTTTAAGAGGTATTGGCCAACACTAAATGTGGATATAAATTCACTAGAAAAAAAATAAAAATAAAAATAAAAATAAAAATTAAAATTGCACACTAGCCATGTTTATAAATATAAGTGTCTTTCTATAGAATTACACTGTATGTTTATAAAACGTAAATCTCGTTAATAGAAAAATAAAACTAAGCAGAATCTCTCTAATCATTCACTAGGACGAAGAAACCCCTAGGCCCACTTGCACCATACACGATATTTACACCTCCCACCAATCACAAGGCACCTGAAATTTTTGGACCCGAAATATTCCTTACATTTTCTTAGACGTTGATTACACGCGCTATCAGTACGAGTGGTTAGCACAGTTCATTATATTCAGTGTTGCTAAAGGCACCAAAGAGAGAGAGAGGAAAAAAGAAGGGGCTAGGCTAACCGCAGTCGTTCGTCATCACCGTTAAGTTCCCTTCGGCACCCCCGTGATGGAACTTTAAAACACCCGCCTGTGATCATATATTTTCTCCATATAAATTCTTGGTTTCGATTCGATTCTTTGCCTTTAGGATTAAATTTTTTCACTGCTCTTTCTCTATGGGCTATCAGGTAAGGGTTCGTCATATCCATTTAATAATTTTGCACGTTCATGCGGTTTTTTTTTTTGGAGTAGAAAATGCCTCACTTTGAAGTTTGAATTTTGATTTTTTTTTTACTTGAAGAAAAAGTTTGAGGTAGGATTTCAATTGTGTTTGTTCTTTCTATAATTTGTGTTTAATTCAGTTTCGTGGTGGATATTTTATTTTTTCCTGCGTATGATGCTTTTTGATAGATAATCAAGTCGTTTTATGTATGATGAGAATTTTTTTTTTTTGATACAAGGAAAATAGGTATGAGCTACCTATTGCTGGTAGAAATAAGTTTGCTATGAATAATCTGTGTGTTTTTTTTTTTATCATTGCTTACGGGTTGGGAAAATTGGAGGGGGTTTATTGATATATTTCTGCCTTTGTGGCTGAAGATTTGATTGAGATTGTAATTAACCTAATGTGAATTTTTTTTGGACTTCAATTGCCTTCTTCACTTCTGTTATGTCTTATATGGGGATATAAAGCATGTGGACTGATGAAATTATTATTGTTAAGGGCTTTCTTAATTCAATGAAGCCCCTTTTCTATTTTTACTTTGATTGATCTGAGTTTGTGATAACCTCGGATGATTCAAACTTCAAAGTTCAAATTGTGTAACTACGATTCAGTAAGTGGACTTCTGTCCTTACTGAGTTCTGTGGAGATTATGTGAAAGCATTTTATATGTTTAAGGTTGTTACTCTTTAGATATCTGTAGGAGGTTTTTAAATCATACTAAAGTAGACTCGACAGTGAGATGGTTTCTTTAGAAAAACGTATACAAGTAAATATATAGTGTGTATTGGGACCATGTTGAGGTTGCCACATCTCCTGACCGTATGTTATCAAGGTCCAATTTGCATTACAATACTGCAGGTCTGCAGTATTCAAGACAATGAGATTGGACTAGTTTGTGCATTATCTTCCTTTACTCTTTTGCACCTTTATGTAGTATTTTATATTTTAGTCAATGCTTTATCTCCTTTTGAGCTTTGCATTGTACTTCCTCCTACTTATAGGCTTGTTATATGCAGTTTTCATGGGATATATTTTTGATTGTCTTACTACATGATCTTTACCAAGGCAAGCTCATCAGGAGTTTATTCAGTAAATATAATAATTATTTTCTTTTCATTATATAAGATATACCATTATATAGAAGAATGATTTATTTTCTCAAGACAAAAATTATTAAAGGGCTAACTTTCACATATGTGTAATTTTTTTTTTTAAATTTAATGACAATTTCCTGTCATGTTTTCTGCTTATGGCTTTATGACTGCATTCTTGGTTTCAGATGGGCAATTGATGTGGCTTGGATATATTCTATATATATTTTTGCTAAATGTGCTTTGGATATTGAGAACAAGCAAAAGGCTGCTCTCTGTAGGTCTTAAGTTCGTGACGGTAACAATAACGATGAAAAATAAATTTGTATTGATGATTACATTATGTAACATTTCCTTCTGTTATTTTAGGACAAAAATGGAGGCACGCCCTGCTTTATCCTTACTGAGGTCTGGAGCAAACCAGCTCTCTCATAATATTGGAGTGTCTGGTCAACTTTCTTCATCTTTACCAGTTCTTCCAAGCCCTCTGGAAGAGGTATATCCTAAGTTTCCAGAGTTTCAACAGGTTTTCATGGAAAGGGAGCTTATGACACGGCCTCTAACACATGAAAGTCAATTATCCTCCAACAATGGAGTGGCTGGTCCTATGTTTTCATCATCTTCAGGATTTTCATCAGATCTTCACTACTCATCTGCTTCTCATGAAAAACAGTCAATAAACACTCCTTTTATATCACAGTCATCAGCAAATGAAGCATCATATCCATTCTCACATTCCTCAAACTCTGGACTGGTTCAGTCTACAGCATCAAGTAATTATGCCGAAGGAAACAGTACTTCCTGGTGTACGGATGCACCTTCAGGCTTCCTTGATTTTCCTGTAAATACCCCTGTTGAAAATAGTCAAGTAGAAAGCAGTAGTTGCACTGGCATCATATCAACTGAAGAATTTTGCAAGCGCAATGATTGGCAAGAATGGGCTGACCAGCTAATCGCTGATGATGATGCTCTAAATTCCAATTGGAGTGATCTTCTTGTTGACACCAGTGTTACCAATGTGGATCCAAAGGTGGGGCCCTCTCGTACATGGATATGTTTTATTTCTTCATCTAATGTCTAGTGAGATATATGGTGCTACTACTTTGCAAAGTTAAGGGTTTAATTTTGTTATGAGAATCAACAAGTATTTTTATTTTTATTTTGTTGTTCCAGATGGCATACCAGGTACCTAAGCCATCTCCAAATTTTGAAACTCTCCGGTCCCATGCTCATCAACAGCAGCCTGCTTCGTCTGTAGAAATTCATACCATTGTCAATGCTACTCCATTGTCGTCATATAATAATGCCCCAGCTAAGCCACGCATGCGCTGGACTCCAGAACTTCATGAGGCCTTTGTGGAGGCTGTTAACCAACTTGGTGGTAGTGAAAGTATGTAATTGTTTTGGCTTGAACCAATTCATGCCCAAAATTGCTTCTGTTATTGAAAACTACTACTGTAAACATACAGGAGCAACTCCTAAGGGTGTGTTGAAACTCATGAAAGTTGAAGGCTTGACTATTTATCATGTCAAAAGTCACTTGCAGGTAAGCATTATTTTCACCATCACATAGTTTGCCTTACGGTAGTTGTGAGACTTTATTTTGATCAGAAAATTTGCTTATTCAACTGCAGAAATATAGGACGGCTAGATACAGACCAGATTCATCGGAAGGTATATTAGCTGTTATCTTCAAGTAACTTAAATGTGTATCACTATATAGCGGATGAGTTTGGCCTTTTTCTATTGTTTCTTTTGTAGGAACGTTTGCCTAGGGGCTTTTTTTGGCTGTGCCTTTGTTGTTTCTTCTTAGCCATTAATCATAAATCTGTTTTGATAATTCCATTTGTCAATTTACATATTCTTACTATGGTGCTCACTTTCTGAGTGCTTATTTGCTGAAGTCCCTGTTTTTGTCTTCTGGAGTTACATGCTCCAGTTGATGTTCTCTTCGTGATGGTTGTAAATTTTTTGGACTTATCATGTTCATTTGTTGACTGAGCTGTTAAACTTTTATTTGTAGGATCCATGGATAAAAGATCGACTCCCATTGAAGAAATGTCGACTCTTGACCTAAAAACGTGAGTCAATTGCAACATGCTTTGAGAACATGTGATATAATTTGACTTTTAGCTGATTACTTCTTTAGTATGATTGCATTTTCGTTTTGCATGTATTTCAGGATTCAGCAATTAGATATAATGATCCCATTCTGTTTTAATGAGTTGCATTAAGGAGCAAACCAGCCTCATTGCAAATGAAAAGGACTAGAACGAGGTTTTAGGGACTTGTTAGGAAAATTTGGGCTGCCCCTATAGGTCTCCTCTGAAATATAGAAGGGCTGTGTTGGTCATTTATATTGAACAAACCTGCACTGATTTGATAAAAAACAAAAGGCCGCACTTATCTCTAGAATAGGGTCACGTATCAAATGGTTCAACCTTCTAAATGTAGATCTCTTTGATTTTATGATGGTTAAGTATTGTTTGAATTGTTAAGCTAAAGACATGCATCATCTTGTCTTATCTTGGATGGAACAGGGGTATTGAAATCACAGAAGCTCTGCGGTTGCAAATGGAAGTCCAAAAGCAGCTGCATGAACAGCTTGAAGTATGAATTTCTTCTCCTTCAGCGTGAATCTCTTTGTATAATTGGGGTTTGAATTTATTACAAAAATCGTTATGACTTATGAGGTTTTTTTACAAGATTTCCAAGCCACTGCCCTTAAATTCTTACCTTAATATGTTTTCCAATTTTACTTTTTTCTTGAATTATGATATCATTCCTGGTATGTAGATACAAAGAAATCTACAACTGCGAATAGAAGAGCAAGGAAGGTATCTGCAGAAGATGTTTGAAAAGCAAAGCAAGTCAGGTATGGACAAGCTGAAGGCAGCATCCTCTACTATGGAGACCCCATCTGCTCTATCTTTAGATGCAACTGAAGACGCCTCTGAAAAAGGTGAACTGGAAATCTCCAAAGGAAACCATGTCAAATCCGGGGAGAACCTTGTAAATGCTGGGAGTGCACTGGAAGGTTCTGAGGATCTAGGCAAGCAGCAAGAGGCTTCTAAGCACCAGGATCCTCAGAATTTTGAGGCTGATGTATGTGAGTCTAGCTCTCAGCCATCCAAGCGTCCTAGAATGGATGAATAAGCCATCTACGAAGTTGGCATGAAACAACGAGACGTTTATGATTTGTGTAAAACTATAATTTTGCAGGAGAAGGGCACTTTTTCAGGCCCTATCGCGTCTTTTAAATGTCATGTTGCTATGGATATTTCTTGTACCGTCTGTTACTGTTAGATGATAAAGTGGAGCTTGTAGTCAAGTTTTGATAATAGAATTTGTAAAACCTCTTATGAGCAATCTTCTAGCCAAGGATGAGGCATTGAGAACTGTTTTGCGGATCTTGTTAATTATGCCTGGAAAAAGGCTTTAGGAATCTACAGGGTCTTAAGAATTTATCCATCAATAATACATGTACTGCTAAATGATATATTTCTTTAGCTCTTGATTGCTACTTTTGTGGTAGAGTTGTTAAATGGGTTGTCTTATCTCTCTTATGTCTCATTTGATATTTCTAATGAGTTAATGAGTTAAAGTTGTTACATTTTATTTAAATCTCATCATATTTTATTTCATCCTATTTAAATTATCCCTAATTGATTCATGGTTATTATAGATAATTATGTAATCTTTTTCATAGTTTTTGTACTTTTATTTTTCTATGTAGTTTTATTTGAAACAAATAAAATATTTTATTATCTATCATCTCATTATTATTTCAATTTATCAAAAAATAAATGAGACAAAATAAAATGAACTTATAAAATTAATAAATTATATACCAACACGATTATCAGCACTCACCACCCAAGGAAGAAAAATATATTCCATTGATGCCCATAACTTGCAACCTCAACCGTCTCTCAATTTTCAGTAAATTTACTCTTTTAGAATGTCTTGATGTCTAGTATCCATATTCATATAATATAATATTTAACAAAAAATGAGAATAACGAAAAAGGAGAGAGGAAAAAGTACACCCATGTCCTTAAATTTATGTTTTTAGGAAATTTTAGTCCTTAAATTTTCGATTAGTACATTTTAGTCCCTAAATTTTAACAATTTATAACATTATGTACAAAAATAGGTCCTAAATTATTACTTTTTGGACACTTTAGTTTAAGATAAAACATTTTAGTTCTTAAATTTTACTAAGATAAGACACTTTATTCTTTAAAATTTGAACTAAAGTGTATATTTTTTCCTAAAAATAGGATCTAAGTACAATAGTTAAAAATTTAGAGACTAAAGTGTCTCAAAAACATATTTAAGGACCTTATTGTCACTCCAAAAAAAAAAAAAAATGTCATATATACATAGACCCCGACTCTTCACCAAGATTTTTTATCTTTTTTTTTTTTTTATCGGACCGATATTTTTTATCCTTAAATACGTCAAAATATTGATTCTCCTTCTTTTGGGGTGAGGAAATCTATATAATATAATATGTACTTTTATAACCCAAAAAATAAATAGAAAAAAGAAAAGCGGAGTTAAAGATCGTGCATATAAACATAAACACTAATAGACTTGTATATATTAGTCCTTCACTTGCTGATTAATTTAATTTCTTATTTAAATCATAGTTAGGACCCTAAGTAGCTAGGAGGAGAAGTCAAGATTTTTTTTGCTGTTGCTATTGAGATTTAAGAGAGGTTGAGATTTAGTAGTGAAGAAAAAGTGGGGTATGTGACACATGATGTTACACAACAACAGTTGGGAAATGTAAAATTGAAATTATTTTAATAGAAAAGAGTCGATGAAGCTAGCCGTCAGTTTTCAAAGACACCTTAGAAACAAAGCTAAAGCATGTAACCAACTCACAGCTAGTTTAATGGCACTCCAAGCAACCCAAAATACAAAACCATCTCAATTCCCTGACGTCTCTTTGACTCTAACTTATGACTTCCCAACTCACAGTAGGTACATACTCACTACTCTTCCTAATTTTTATTTTTATTTTATTTTTACTTTGTTTCTTATTAATTGGTCCTCCTCCATTGTGTTTCTTGAACATCCCTGCATTATTCTCTTCTCATTTTGCTTGCCATGGCTTCAAACCCCATGGCTGGCTTCATCACTGGCTCTCACTCCCACAACGAACTTCAAGTTTCGCATTCAACCGAGGTATGTTTATAATTAATTGTATGTACATAAATATGATTAATTTACAATAAGAAAATGGGTGTTACTTGTATAAATTCATGTTGCAGAATCGAGTTTCAACTCGGCAGCATTCAGCTGAGTCAAGGGCTTGTCGAGTTTGTGGGGATGAGATTGGATACAATGAAAATGGAGAGTTGTTTGTTGCATGTCACGTTTGTGGTTTTCCAGTTTGCAAGCCTTGTTATGATTATGAAAGGAGTGATGGCAATCATTGTTGTCCTCAGTGTAACACTCGTTATAAGCGTCACAAAGGTCTCCTTTTCTACTAGTCCCCTAATCTCTCTCTTTCTCTCTCTCTCTCTCACACACACACGCACACACAATATTTAGGTGAATTAAGGGTTTATTTGTTTCTGTTTGTGTAATATTGTAAAAGCGCACCCTATAAAAAAAAACTCATTTGAGGACTAAATATGAAAAATTGTCAAGAGCACTTTTAAGATACAAAAAAAATACATGTTTTAGTATTGTGCTTCATGAAAATGCCTATGTATGAAACAACTTTTAAAATAAACCCAAAAAAAATCACTTATCTCATTTTTGAATTAAACTTTTAAAACCCATCTATTATTTATGTTTTTTTAATTACATTTTTCATTTTGTGTCTTGGTATATATGGTGAAATGTGAGATTATTATTTATGCATGAAGTGTTTGCTTGGCAGGTTGTCCAAGAATTGAGGGTGATGAGGATGATAACTCTGATGCAGATGATGTTGTTTATGATTTTCCCAAGAAAAATCATCAGGATGGCCCTGATAATGGACACCATATCACCACTAATTCTGTAATTAATTATATTAATTTAAAGAATTATTAGCTTTGTTTAATTATAAATGCAGTGATTGTTATTTAGATTATGACATGAATATCATTGGTATTTTTGAAGGAAAATGGAGACCACAATCAACAACGGTGGAATCCCAATGTTCCAATTTTCTCTTCATCAGTTGCAGGAAGTGGTAAATAAATAAATAAAAAACCTTCTCTTTTATTTTCATCCTTTAAATTTTGTTTCATACTAACATTTGTTTTAATATTGATTTTGATGTATATATTCTTGGATTTTGTATATAGTTGTTGGTAAGGATTTTGAAGGTGAGAAAGAAAACCACAATAGTGCAGAATGGCAAGAAAGAGTAGAAAAATGGAAAGTCAAACAAGAAAAAAGAGGTCTAGTCGGCAAAGTCGATGACGTTAATAACGATCAAGGAGACGACGATGAATTCCTGTACGCGTTTTCTGTTCCTTCTTGGTTATTTAGTTTTACCTTCTAGTAACAACTTTGTTTTTTCACCATATCAAAGCCAACGTAAATGTTTACCTCTGGTTGAAACAGAGGCGCACCTACTGTTTGATTAAAGTCCCCTGAAACAATTAATACACATGTCACAGAAACTCATTTTTTATTTTAAGATACAACTAAAGAGAAAAGTCTGGACATTAAATAGCATATATATGTTGTACATAATTGAATTTGCCTATGCTAGCTTCTACGTAGCTTGCGTGTACATAAATAAATGATATATACATGCTTTTGAGAGAGCTTCAAAGTCTTATTGTTAAGAATATTTTTAACCATAATACATATATAATCTTTTACAGTTTGGCTGAAGCCCGGCAACCACTGTGGAGAAAAGTTCCAATCCCCTCAAGCAAAATCAATCCTTACCGCATTGTCATTGTCCTCCGGCTTGTTATTCTTGCATTCTTCTTCCGTTTTCGAATCTTAACCCCAGCATATGATGCTTTCCCTTTATGGATCATCTCTGTAATTTGTGAGATATGGTTTGCCTTATCTTGGATACTTGACCAGTTCCCCAAATGGTTCCCCATCAACCGTGAAACTTACCTGGATCGCTTGTCCTTAAGGTTTGAGCGTGAGGGTGAACCTAACCGCTTAGCCCCAGTTGACGTGTTTGTGAGTACAGTGGATCCTCTTAAGGAGCCACCAATCATTACAGCAAACACAGTTTTGTCGATTTTAGCTGTGGATTACCCAGTTGATAAAATCACATGTTATGTATCTGATGATGGTGCTTCAATGCTCCTATTTGATACATTAGCTGAGACTGCTGAATTTGCAAGGAGATGGGTTCCCTTTTGTAAGAAGTATAACATTGAGCCAAGGACTCCAGAGTTCTATTTCTCTCAGAAGATTGACTACTTGAAGGACAAGGTGCATCCAAACTTTGTGAAGGAACGCAGGGCCATGAAAGTAAGCAAAATAGATATAGGAAATAAAGAATTTTAAAGTTTGTCACTTTTTTAAGAGACAATATTAAAGAAGTCTAATGCATATTTGTATGTTTCTTTAGAGAGAGTATGAAGAGTTCAAAGTGAGGATTAATGCATTGGTTTCAAAAGCTCAAAAGAAACCAGAGGAAGGGTGGGTCATGCAGGATGGTACTCCATGGCCGGGGAACAACACTCGTGATCATCCAGGCATGCTTCAGGTATGAAAAGCTCATCCCTTACTCACTCTTCTCACTAAATTTTGTTTTCAAATGTGAATTTTAATTGATTTTCAAATCTATGTTTTGCTCTTAATAATAATGAAAGGAAAGAAGTTAAAAGTTTATGTGAATAGTTTCCTTTCAAAGTATTTAGCATATTTCCCCAATTGTAAGATGTGCTACGTTAAACAATATAGTTGGAGATGGTTTGACTCAGTCACAGTTAATAGGAGCTTTGTGTTGTTTTGCTTTGCTGTAGGTGTATCTAGGAAGTGAAGGTGCACTAGATGTAGAGGGTAAGGAACTGCCACGCCTAGTGTATGTTTCTCGTGAGAAACGTCCTGGATATCAACATCACAAGAAAGCCGGTGCCATGAATGCTTTGGTGGGTAGTTATCATTCTATACATAATACTTGAATGCGTGTGAGATTGGTTCATTCAATATTGATAATTTTTTTATTATATATGTAGGTTAGAGTATCTGCTGTGCTTACAAATGCACCTTTCATGTTGAATTTGGATTGTGATCACTACATCAATAACAGCAAGGCCGTAAGAGAAGCTATGTGTTTTCTAATGGATCCCCAGCTGCGAAAGAAGCTCTGCTACGTCCAATTTCCTCAAAGGTTTGATGGTATTGATCGTCATGATAGATATGCTAATAGAAACGTTGTTTTCTTTGATGTAAGTGATTGCCAACTTTAGTTACTTGAAATTTATGATAAAACAGATTCTGCTTCCATAAGCTTAACTGAATGCCTTTATTGCTGCTTTGGTTATAGATCAACATGAGAGGCTTAGATGGAATCCAAGGACCCGTATATGTTGGCACTGGATGTGTTTTCAATAGGCAGGCATTATATGGCTATGAACCACCACAGTCTGAAAAGCGACCTAAGATGACATGTGACTGCTGGCCTTCATGGTGCTGTTGCTGTTGTGGTGGCTCAAGGAAGAAATCAAAGTCAAAGAAGAAGGGGGAAAGAAACTTGCTGGGGGGGCTATACACTAAGAAAAAGAAAATGGGGAAGAACTACATGAGGAAAGGTAGTGGAATGATGTTCGATCTTGAAGAGATTGAAGAAGGGCTCGAGGGTTATGAGGAACTGGAGAAATCATCCCTCATGTCACAGAAGAGTTTTGAGAAACGGTTTGGGCATTCACCAGTTTTTATAGCTTCCACTCTAATGGAAGATGGTGGACTCCCTGAAGGAACCAATACCACATCACTTATTAAAGAGGCCATACATGTTATAAGTTGTGGCTATGAAGAGAAGACTGAATGGGGCAAAGAGGTAAGTGGTATTAGTTAGCCTCTTTACTATACATACACCAAAATAAGAACACTAAAAAATTCTTTGAGAAACTTCTATGAAACCAAGTTGCTAATTTTTATGATTAGTTATTTACTGAGATCACTTAATCTTGAATTGTTTGGCAGATTGGCTGGATCTATGGTTCAGTTACAGAAGATATCTTGACAGGATTTAAGATGCATTGTAGAGGATGGAAATCTGTGTATTGTATGCCAAAAAGACCAGCTTTCAAGGGATCTGCTCCTATAAATTTATCTGATAGATTGCACCAGGTTCTGAGGTGGGCCCTTGGTTCAGTTGAAATTTTCATGAGTCGTCACTGCCCCTTATGGTATGGATATGGAGGAAAACTAAAATGGCTCGAGAGGCTCGCTTACACTAACACCATTGTCTACCCTTTCACTTCCATTCCCTTACTTGCCTACTGCACCCTTCCAGCCGTTTGTCTTTTGACCGGAAAGTTCATCATCCCAACTGTAAGTAAATTTAACAATTTGAATTGGCTGAATTTTCTTGAATATTCTTTTTCTTTGCTTTGCTTTTGTTGGATTAATTTTGGGTAAACATCAATTTAAACCCCTGAACTTTGCCAATGTAACAAAAATGCTATCATCCTTTTCATTGGTTACAAAACTGTACTCAAACTTACATTACTACATATTGTCTTAATGTCACACCCGTTGTACGTTGCAGGCATTTTCTAAGATAAGAAATTTTAATTGAACACACTTAGAACGCTATTTCCATCAAGTAAAGGCAAAATGCTATTTCCATCAAGTAAAGGCAATTCCTAATAAAATTTTCATCTTCTGCAGCTGACGAACTTGGCAAGTTTATGGTTCCTTGGTCTTTTCATGTCCATCATTATAACTGGTGTTCTAGAGCTTCGATGGAGTGGTGTTAGCATTGAAGACTGGTGGCGAAATGAACAATTTTGGGTGATTGGTGGTGTCTCTGCACATCTATTTGCTGTTTTCCAAGGCCTCCTCAAAGTCCTTGGTGGTGTTGACACCAACTTTACAGTGACAGCAAAAGCAGCAGATGATGCTGAGTTTGGTGACCTCTATCTCTTCAAATGGACTACTCTTCTCATCCCACCAACCACTCTTATAATCTTGAACATGGTAGGAGTTGTTGCTGGAGTTTCTGATGCCATTAACAATGGCTATGGCTCTTGGGGTCCATTGTTTGGAAAACTATTTTTTGCCTTCTGGGTCATTCTCCATCTCTACCCCTTCCTCAAAGGTCTAATGGGAAGGCAAAACAGGACTCCAACTATTGTAGTTCTTTGGTCAATACTTCTTGCTTCAATCTTTTCATTGGTTTGGGTTAGAATTGATCCTTTCTTGCCCAAACAAAAAGGTCCAATCCTTAAACAATGTGGTGTGGATTGCTAGGCAAGTCCTTGGGACTTTTGCTGCCTTAAATGGTTTTATTAGTAGTTTATGCTATTTTTCTCTTTATGTCTTCTAAATGTCCACAAGCTTCCTAAGAGTGTGTTTTTAGCTTTTATAGTAATGAAGTAACTTTGCCATTCATAAGAGTTGTGAACTTTGAGAGATGTAATTTTCTATCTACATATCAAATGCATATGAAAATGTATTTGGATTCTCAATCATCAGAAATATTCAAAATTTGGGTTTTATGCCTAAAAACTATTCCCAAAATATCATACTTCACAATGTTACTTTCCAAGGAGCAAAACTATCTTCAATACAGTTTAGATTTGAGTTGAAAATAGGCACCATGTATATACACAAGTACAAACACACATTCATAGTATTCTACCAATAAACACAACATGGCTGATTTTCAATTATCAACATAAGTAGTTCACGGTCCCAACATTATGGAACAACCACTGGTATCAAACACTAAGAGAACATACAATGTCTCCCTTACTTTGAATTGGGACTGATTGACAAGGCCATATAATTATTTCCGAAAAGTAGTTAGCTTGTTGATGGTTATCATATCAAATGACTCAGACAAGTTGGGTTGCATTCTAGCTGAGAGTTCTTGTGCCACAAAACGCATGTTGGGTCATGATTCTAGATTGGCACGAGTACATGCCAAGGCTACTCTCACCAAAAAAACTACTACCTCTGCTAATTCATCAGTTGGAGAGGGAAGTCTTTGGTCTAACACATACTTTAAAAGTAATTCTGAATTGTTTGACAAAGTTTTTGCTGATGTTGATACAGATTCTAATAAATCCATTGGGTGCCTTCCCATCATAATTTCTAATGCCACAATACTAAAGCTGTATACATCAGATTTGCTTGTAACTCTCATTGTTTGTGCAAGTTCTGTTAACCCAGATAACAAAACCAGTAATTGAGCCAAAAAAATTAGCAATCTAAAATTTGAAAGTAAAATATCAAAAAAGTAAGATATTGAGTTACCTGGAGCAATGTAGCCATAAGAGCCAGCAACATCAGTCCAATTAGATGAATCCGGCCTCAACAATCTTGCAGTGCCAAAATCTGATAGCCTTGGCTCTGATATTAGTAATTGTGTGCTTAAATGTTACAAGAGCAAGCCTTTTATAGGCAAAAGAAAGAAACAAAGAAAAAGACCAAAATACCCTTACAATGAAGATAATACTAAAATAATCCTATAAGGCTATATTAATTTACTCTAATACCCCCCCTCAAACTCACGATGCAGCTGCAAGAAGCATCGAGAGTTTGCCAACTAGAAAACGAAAACGTGAAGTAGGATGTGACTTAGTAAAGAAGTCTGCAATCTGTAAAGAAGAAGGAACAAAAGGCAAGATGATGGTGCCTTGTTTGAGGTGTTGACGAGTAAAATGACAATCGATCTCGATATGCTTGGTGCGTTCATGAAAAACGGAGTTGTGAGTAATCTGGATAGCACTTTGGTTGTCACAATACATAGGTGTGGGATGAGAGAGAGAAACACCCATATCTGCTAGTAGCCAACGTAACCAAACAATCTCTTTGGTAGTAGATGCCATTGCACGATACTCTGCTTCAGTAGAAGATTGAGAAACAACAGTTTGCTTCTTGCTTTTCCAAGAGATAAGAGAATTACCCAAAAAGATGCAGAAACCAGTGATAGACTTGCGATCTGTGAGATCACGGCCATAATTAGCATCAGAATATGCACGCAGCTTTAAGGAAGATGTGGATGGAAATAAGAGACTCTGAAAAATTGTGCCACGAAGATACCGCAAAATACGTAGAACGGCTTCTCCCCAAAACTCACTAGGAACAAAGGATGACAACAAAAGAGAACGAGCAGTTTCAACAATGTGCCTATGTTTCCTTTCAGCAACACCATTTTGCTCAGGAGTGTCAGTACAAGAAGTTTGGTGAGTAGTTCCATCTAAAGCAAGCAAATCACAAAATTTATTGGAAGTATATTCACCACCTAGATCACATCTAAAATACTTAATTACAGCAGAATGTTGAGTTCTTACTAGGGCTCTAAAGTTATTATAAATATCAAAGAAATCAGAACGACGTTTCATAAGATATACCCAACAAAAACGAGTGTGATCATCAATAAAAGAGACATAATAGCGAGACCCTCCTTTGGAAATAACAGGAGAAGGTCCCCACACATCAGAATGAACTAAATCAAAAGGTGCAATAGAATAAGAAGTACTTCTATTAAAAGGTAATGCAGAAAATTTTGCAAGTTTACAACCACTACAATTAGAAATATCATGAGCTTGCAAATTTCTTAAGGTTCCATTAGAAGCTAAAAATCGTAAACGGGAAGCTGAAACATGACCAAGACGTGAATGCCATAAATAAAAACTAGAAGACGAAGGACACAATCGAAAAGATGAAAGATCAACACTAGGAGCTGCAAATACTGGTAATCTCAGCTCGTCCAAAACATATAATCCCCTTTGCCTACGGCCTGTTGATGAGTGCTCGAAAAGCACTAATATTTCGTGATTAATTGTGCGTAATTGATTGATATATAGATTTATTATGATTATTATTTCGATTATTTTCATAAATCTATCCATTCGGAGTCACGGGTATATTTTAGTGCATTTCAGGTGTTTTTAGCGTCAAATGAGTCAAATGATGAAATCACGCAAAGACGGGACACCTACGGCGCTCGGATCACAAGTTACGGGCTAATCAAGACAAAATATGTAAGCCTTACATATAGTGCCATCACATATGTAGGGGGGGACGTGAAAAGAAGGAAATCATTGCGCGCCGCGGCGAGAGAATTGCATGCCGCGGCGTGAGGCTCTCGGGTTGAATTCTGGAAAACAATGAAGCATCGCGCGCCGCGGCGGGAGAATTGCATGCCGCGGCGGGGAGCTCTCGGGTTTTTGCATATTTTTCAGAAATTGTGTTGCGCCGCGGCGGGGAAAATGCATGCCGCGGCGCGCCTATTCCTATGGCACATAGGATTCGTGTAAACCCTTACATCTATAAAAACCCCCTTAGAGTCCCCCTTACATACAACTCGAAATAACTTGACCAACTCATACACAACTCTTCCTCTTCTCAATTTTTGCGACCCAAACACGACATTCAATCAGCTTTGAGAGCGTTGCCACACTATAACGAAGCGAGAGATACCATTCTAAGGATTCAAGGAAGCCAACGACGATCGAAGATAAAGCTTACGGAGGAGTACGTCAACCGATCCATAAGCGGTATTTAGATTTAGGTTTTCATTGTTGTTATAGAATTAATTTATCTTCTCCATTTGTTAAAGTGTATGATCGTATTTTATTTGTCTATGAATAACAATATGAACATGAGCGGCTAGTTTCATTATGGATGTTTAGTTTGTGTTGCCATGTTTGCTAGGATTGTGTATGGTGTATTTAATTGATTTATGAATGAATTACTTTTTGATTAAGAGCATGTTTAAATGTTTGATTATGAATAATCATGGGCCAATTTGATGTTCGTAGTTAGATTGAAAAATCTGAGAATTTAGTTATAGGAACGTCACCTTAACTCTATTCCGAAACACTTAATCAAAGCTTCAAGTTAGTGACTTAGTCATAGCATTAATTTGATTGGCATAATTTCCTTGCGCATAATTTGATAGCTAGTTAATTGACCCCCGCCAAAGGCAGTTAATTAGTTAATCAACAAAGAGACCTACCCCCGCCAAAAGGAGTTTCGTAATTAAAAGGAAAGCCGGTAGTTTAATTCATATAGGACGTTCATGCATATCACCATACCTTTTTGATGCAAACATGGTTAACCAAGCTAAACGTCCATACATCCTCTATTGATATTTGATTTGATTGAATCGATTGTCTGATTGCCATCTTGATTTCGTGTGATTTTCGTATAATTGTTCCCGTTACCAAAACCAAACAAACTCTTTTTACAGTTTTATTAGCATTAGGATTCTAGTTACTTAGAGTTTTAGTTTCACTAGAACTCTATTTAATTAGTGTTTTATTTTCATTAGAACTCCATTTAGATTAAAAAGCTAGTTATTTAAAACCACTGCAATTCCTTGAGAGACCGACCTTGGAAGTTGCTTATCACTTTACTACGAGTGATTCGTACACTTGCGAGTACACATTTTAACACATCAAGTTTTTGGCGCCGTTGCCGGGGAATTGGCGTTTTAAATAATTTTCTTTTTAATTTTTTAGAGTTTCTGATTTATTTTTATTTATTTATTTATTTTATTTATTTATTTTTATTCGAAAAAAAAAAAAATCCAAAAAAATCAAAAAATCAAAAAATCAAAAAATAGTGCTTAATTTCCAATTTCACTGCTACCTTGATCTTTGTTTGCTTTTTATTTGTGCATGCAGGGTAGGAGATCACTTAACAAGGAACTCTCTCCTTACATTGACAACATTCATAGAGTCAAACACCGATCAAAGAAACTGGACAATCAATTTCAAGAGGAAGAAGTCCAACAACAATTACAAGCAGCAATGGGTGAAAACGTAGCTAGGCAAATGATGAACAAAGAGTTTGCAAGACCGATCATTGGGACCGCTACATCGTGCATTCGACTTACAGAGGCGGCTAGGAATTATGAATTGAAAAATATTCATTATTCCATGCTTCCCTCCTTTTACGGTATCCCTAATGAAGATCCTTTAAATTTTATGCGTGAACTATATGCTACTGTGCAAACTTTTCCATTGCAGGGACTTAGTGAAGATCAACTACGCATGAGGTGTTTTCCATACACTCTCAAGGATAGAGCTAAGTCTTGGCTAATGACGTTAGCACCCGGTTCTTTGGTCACATGGGACGATGTTTACAATAAATTCATGGGTAAGTTCTATTCCCATCAAAAGACATCTGATCTAAGAACAAAAATTGCTACTTTTTCGCAGATGGACGGAGAACCCTTCCACGAGGCTTGGGACAGATTCAAATTGTTGTTGATACAATGTCCACATCACCACTTCCCGTTGCAGTTACAGAATCAGTTTTTCTACGACGGATTGACACTACAATGTCAATTCACAGTTGACAACGCTGCAGGAGGAGCTATGGGTGAGAAAACAGCGGATGAAACATACGAGCTATTCGAGATGCTGGGAGCCAACTCCCAACAAAAGAGCGCTAGAGGAAGAAGAGCTGGAGTCCACGAATTAGGATCCAACAATGAAATGGCCATGCAACTTGCTGAATTGACGAAACAAGTGCAACTTCTCACAACCTCAAATGTTAATCAAATGCCAAAACACGAGGTATGTGGAGTTTGTGGTTCATATGGACATGGTGCTAATGTTTGTTCTTTTGCAGGTGATCCTTACACAGGTACTACTGAAGAGGCGAATTTAATGCAAGGGTACCAACCTAGACCTAGGAACGACCCTTATTCAAATACCTACAACCCTGGATGGAGGAATCACCCTAATTTTGGATGGAAACAAAACAATAGCCAACCATTTGTCCAAGGTCAAACACAAGGCCAAAACGTAAACCGACAATTTCCACCAAATAAACCAACCGTAGAGGAAACCCTAAACAATTTTATACAATCTTGTAGTGGTAGGATGGACTCTATGGAAGCATCAATCAAAAGAGTGGAAATGCAAGTGGGGCAGCTAGCGGAACAAATGTACAAACAAGAGACGGGAAAGCTGCCTAGTCAACCTGAACAAGCAAAGGCGATCACAGTTTTTCAAAATGATGAGGAGGTACTTAATAATTTACCTGATAATTCTAATGTTTTGTTGTCTAGTACAGGTAACTTTGAAGGTGAAGATTCAACTCTCAAAGGAGATGATGAGCTTAATACCAAACCAAATGAACTTCCCAAGAAAGAAACATCCAACACTTTTCGATTGCACAAGTCAATGGATCCATACCGACCACCAATACCACCAATAAACCAGTTTGAGGAGACAAATCAGGATGAGCAATACTCTGACACTCTTGCTTTATTTTCTGGAATTAACTGTAATTTACCTCTTTTGGATATTATAAAGAACAGTTCAACTTATGATCCAATTTGCAGGAACTTTATCATCAAGAAGAATAGAAGCAAAGAGAATGAAAAGTCAAAAATTGGTAGTCCAATAATCCAACCGCACTTACCTCTCAAAATGAAAGATCCAGGTAGTTTCCACATTAACATCACTATGGGAGATAAGAGGGAATTCGAGGCTATGCTAGACTTAGGAGCAGGTATAAACCTAATGCCATATTCAGTATACTTGCAACTAGGATTAGGAAAGCTTAAAGAAACAAGGATGACCCTTCAACTTGCAAACGGTTCGATTCAATACCCAAAGGGAATAGTGGAAAATTTATTGGTACAGGTGGACAAGTTTATTGTACCAGTGGACTTTGTGGTGCTTGAGATGGACAGAAACTTTCTTCAGGACAAAGAACATACAATTATTCTTGGTAGACCTTTCATGGCCACAACCAAGACAACTATTGAGGTCCATAATAGGAAGTTAACAATGACGGTTTGTGGAGAAACTGTAAAATTTGGAACTTTTCAACCTTCTCCTATTTCTTCTAACATTGAATTGCAGGATAGCAAAAGTAACAGAATTGAGGTTCGAAACGTTGAATGGAGAGGGAAGGACAAGCAGATAAATTTAAGTCGGGATGATGCCTACAAAGAACGCATTAAGCATTCTAATTACAAAAACCCAACTTGGAGGACTAAAGCTCATTTCAAGAAAGATAAGGGAGGAAATAAGCAGTACAATTACATATTTAACCCTCCTTGACACGAGATCAGTCACGTCTTGCTAAGACGTTAAACTAAGCCCTTAATGGGAGGCACCCATTCGGTATCGTATCTCTTTCGTTGTCTTTATTTCTTTTATTTCTTTTTCATTTATTTTCTTTTATTTTCCTTTATTTTTATTTTTATTTTTATTTTATTTATTTTGGATTGTTTAACTCTGTTTGATGTTTTTGTGTCTTCAATTGCCTTAGTTATAATTAAAAATTGGGTTTGAATGTGAATTGTGTGCATACACTTTGAGGTTCAATATATGTTCATACATTCTTCATGAGAGAAGCGAGGAACAGTGAACCGGAGCATAGCGAGTAACGACACAATTTCATACGAAAGGGGGGTAACTTCTTACACTTTTTCTTAATTTCTTTTGTTCTTCTTTTTCACATTGAGGACAATGCAGAAAGTAGGTTGGGGGTGGGAAGAATATTCCATGAGCATGAAATATGACCAATTTTTAATTTTTAACTTTGTCACTTGAATTGTTTTTAGTTAGTGTCGTGTCTACTTGATTCAATCCGGAAATCTATGATATTAATATGATTGTAATGACGATGACATATGAGAGATGTTAGATTTTTACCTAAGCAACGAAGCACATAAATGTTGGATTCATCTAATTTGAGAATTTTGTGGTACTTGTGGTAGTTTGCATGGTTAGTTTAACTATTCTGATTTGTGGAATGTATGCATGTTCATGATATGTTTTAAGTGTCAACAATCTCTAGAACTCATTTGAAAACACGTTGAAGCGAAATAATAGAAACAAACACTACTTAGAAAATGATTTAGGCCATCTTTGGACCGTTTGAACTTTTCATGCTTCCCCGCAATATTTTATCAATAGCACACCCTTGAACTCAACATTGACATACATTGAACTACCCTTAGTGATAAGAGTACTTAATGTAATATTTGATTTTCATGAGCAATTATGTTGTGTTTATCTTGCTTCATCATAAAAAAAAAAAAAAAAAAAAAATGATGATGATTGAAATAACGAGCAAGAAAAGTAGAGAAAGAAAATCAAGCAAAAAGATCCAAGGGACATATGAATTTAAGGGAGGATGAAAAAGCGCAATTAGTGGAAAAAGTTGAAAATATGTTTGTGAAATAAAAAGTACTCTTATCATATGAAAACATCATTTTCGTACTTTCATAATCACACACCTAGCCACAACTTTACGAGCTTAATGAAGTCCTATTGATTCTAGGTAGTTTAGTTTCTATATTAGTGGAGATGAGTTTGAAAAATGAGCATATGGAGTTTGTAAGTGCAAAAATTCACATTCATATTTTACTTGCACATTTATGAGATATTGAAATGTAATCTATGAATAGCATGCATGACACGGTCAGATAGTATAACTAACGGGTTTGTGGTTTGATTGGTTGTTCAAAATTCGATTACCATGATGAGTTTGATGTTTGGACTGTTTTTGAGCTTAGGGGATTTTTAACTATTTCATGTATCATTCGTTGTTAACAATTTTTGAGACGTATGCATGGATTGATTCAAGTATTGTTAGAGTCTTTATTAGTTTTGAGTCTTTATTTGTGTCAGTTACGATGTTTGCGGGTATCATCACTGGAAACCCTCACGAGACTATAACTCGTCCACTAGGGCCACCTAGGGGTTTAAAGGCTTGTTGCATACGCTAAATGCAACCGTGACAATCTACGGAAGTGATTTAGGTTAGGTTAGTTTATTTTCTTTGTTTTGATTTTAGTTTTTAGATCGCTTCACTTGCTAGAGACTAGCAAGAAGCTGGTTGGGGGTTGTGATGAGTGCTCGAAAAGCACTAATATTTCGTGATTAATTGTGCGTAATTGATTGATATATAGATTTATTATGATTATTATTTCGATTATTTTCATAAATCTATCCATTCGGAGTCACGGGTATATTTTAGTGCATTTCAGGTGTTTTTAGCGTCAAATGAGTCAAATGATGAAATCACGCAAAGACGGGACACCTACGGCGCTCGGATCACAAGTTACGGGCTAATCAAGACAAAATATGTAAGCCTTACATATAGTGCCATCACATATGTAAGGGGGGACGTGAAAAGAAGGAAATCATTGCGCGCCGCGGCGAGAGAATTGCATGCCGCGGCGTGAGGCTCTCGGGTTGAATTCTGGAAAACAATGAAGCATCGCGCGCCGCGGCGGGAGAATTGCATGCTGCGGCGGGGAGCTCTCGGGTTTTTGCATATTTTTCAGAAATTGTGTTGCGCCGCGGCGGGGAAAATGCATGCCGCGGCGCGCCTATTCCTATGGCACATAGGATTCGTGTAAACCCTTACATCTATAAAAACCCCCTTAGAGTCCCCCTTACATACAACTCGAAATAACTTGACCAACTCATACACAACTCTTCCTCTTCTCAATTTTTGCGACCCAAACACGACATTCAATCAGCTTTGAGAGCGTTGCCACACTATAACGAAGCGAGAGATACCATTCTAAGGATTCAAGGAAGCCAACGACGATCGAAGATAAAGCTTACGGAGGAGTACGTCAACCGATCCATAAGCGGTATTTAGATTTAGGTTTTCATTGTTGTTATAGAATTAATTTATCTTCTCCATTTGTTAAAGTGTATGATCGTATTTTATTTGTCTATGAATAACAATATGAACATGAGCGGCTAGTTTCATTATGGATGTTTAGTTTGTGTTGCCATGTTTGCTAGGATTGTGTATGGTGTATTTAATTGATTTATGAATGAATTACTTTTTGATTAAGAGCATGTTTAAATGTTTGATTATGAATAATCATGGGCCAATTTGATGTTCGTAGTTAGATTGAAAAATCTGAGAATTTAGTTATAGGAACGTCACCTTAACTCTATTCCGAAACACTTAATCAAAGCTTCAAGTTAGTGACTTAGTCATAGCATTAATTTGATTGGCATAATTTCCTTGCGCATAATTTGATAGCTAGTTAATTGACCCCCGCCAAAGGCAGTTAATTAGTTAATCAACAAAGAGACCTACCCCCGCCAAAAGGAGTTTCGTAATTAAAAGGAAAGCCGGTAGTTTAATTCATATAGGACGTTCATGCATATCACCATACCTTTTTGATGCAAACATGGTTAACCAAGCTAAACGTCCATACATCCTCTATTGATATTTGATTTGATTGAATCGATTGTCTGATTGCCATCTTGATTTCGTGTGATTTTCGTATAATTGTTCCCGTTACCAAAACCAAACAAACTCTTTTTACAGTTTTATTAGCATTAGGATTCTAGTTACTTAGAGTTTTAGTTTCACTAGAACTCTATTTAATTAGTGTTTTATTTTCATTAGAACTCCATTTAGATTAAAAAGCTAGTTATTTAAAACCACTGCAATTCCTTGAGAGACCGACCTTGGAAGTTGCTTATCACTTTACTACGAGTGATTCGTACACTTGCGAGTACACATTTTAACACATCACCTGTCCCAATCAGCTTCTGGGATTGTAGATCCTGCACATGACAAGAAGTAGAAGAAAAAGACACTGAGCAACCAGAATCACACAATTGACTAACAGATGCAAGGTTTAGTGAAAGCTTAGGAATATAGTAAACATTATGAAGAGACAAATGAGAATTGACAACAGACCCGACACCTTCTAATGGCATAGGAGTACCATCAGCAGTCATGACAGGCACAGATGATGTAGGACATAAAGAAACAAAAGATTTTGACTCAGGAGACATATGGTTGGAAGCTCCAGAGTCTAAAACCCAAGTTGAGGATGACATACCTGAGGAACTAGAAAGGGACTGACCTATTGTAGAAGAGGCAGACATGGCATGTGGTTGTGATTCAAGAAACTTTTGAAACTGTTCGGTGAGGGCAGCCAAGGTAGAATTGGAGGATGAGGTGCCCAAGTCAGATGATGTCGATGGAGGAACAGTTGCTGCAGTGTTATATTGTGATGGGCGAAATGGACGTGGTTGCGATTGGTTGCTGAACTGTGGAGGCCTGAATTGTTGCTTTGGTTGGGACTGATGTGATGTCCGAGTCAATTTTGGACAAAAACTGCAAGTATCAATCCCAACTCTTACATAAGGTCTATTTTCATAGTGAGCAGGGGGTCGAAAAGAAGTTGCAAAGACAGATGGATTAGGTGTTTGAAGAATTCCTTTTCCTGCTTGAGACTTAAGGCGTATTTCATCAGCCAAAAGCTCACTTACCACCGAATCAACTGAAGGAAGTGGACTACGATGCAGAATGGAGCCACGAAGGCCCTCAAAATCATCACGAAGTGCCATTAAAAATTGAACCAGGCGTTGTTCCTCTCTACGAGCAATATAAGGTGCACAAGCTCATAGTTCTGCTGATTCTGTTAGAGCCAATTGATCCCAAAGATCTGTCATTACTGCATAGAACTCTTGAATACTCATATTTTTCTGCTCAACAGCTCGAATATCTGATTCTAACTGATATTGTTTTGCAAAATTTGACTGTGTATACAATCTTGCAAGATGTTCCCAGACTTCCTTTGCTGTTTCATACTTTGCTAATTGAGTGCCTATTGAGTGTTCAACAGAATTATTTATCCAAGTGATAATTTTTGAATTATCTACTTCCCAAGTATCTAGCAAAGTTGCATAATCAGTCTTCTCTATTGTAGGTTTAATGACAATTCCAGATATATAACCCCACATCTTTTTGCCTTTCAGAAAATTTTTCATCACATAACTCCAATACGAATAATTCTTCTCATCTAACCTCATACTAACTGATTGTAGTGAATCATCCTTATTACTCGCCATTTCAAAACAGACAAATTTACAGTTCCAACAAATATCCAAAACTTATCAGATCAGAAGAGAAATACCTATTTGATGTGAGGAACAATACTTCCAGATTTCCAAAACGGACAAAATTGCAATTCGAACAAATATCCAAAAATTATCAGAATTAGAAGAGAAATACCTATTTGATGTGAGGAACAATACTTCCAGATTTCCAAAATGGACAAAATTGCAATTCGAACAAATATCCAAAAATTATCAGAATCAGAAGAGAAATACCTATTTGATGTGAGGGAGAAGAATCAAGAGAAGAAGAAGGAAGAAAAGAAGAAGGAAGAAAAGGAAGAAGAAGAAAGGGAGGCTAGGGTTTTGTATTAGTAATTGTGTGCTTAAATGTTACAAGAGCAAGCCTTTTATAGGCAAAAGAAAGAAACAAAGAAAAAGACCAAAATACCCTTACAATGAACATAATACTAAAATAACCCTATAAGGCTATATTAATTTACTCTAATAAGCTCAAAATCCCACTCAAGCAATAAATTATTTAGAGACACATCTCTATGAATAACTGGTGGATTACAGTCGCAATGCAGATAGGAAAGTGCATGAGCTAATCATTTTACAACTTTTGCCCTTGTATTCCAACCAAGCTCTATATCTTCTCCTAATCCATATAGTACTTTTGCCAAGCTTCCTCTTTCTATATATTCATACACCAAATACATGCAGCCTCCTTTAGAGCAAAATCTATAAAGTTTAATGATATTCCGATGTCTAACTTCAGTTAAAGTTTGTATCTTATTCAGGCGATTTTGTGCTGGAATATCACTAGAATCTGGCATATGCAGCTTCTTAACATCAACAATGAGACCAGATGATAAACCTGCCTTGTAAACCTTACCAAATCCACCTTTTCCGATGTAATACTTCTCATCAAAGTTATTTGTGGCCTTCACAATTTCTAAAAATGTCATTTTTCCTTCCTTTTCCCACATTATTGACTTGGATTCCTCACCAGGAATTTGTACCTTCGAAGCAGTAGAGGAATAACAGCAACCACAGAAATCAAAACAACCAAGCCACAAATGGGAACAACTACAGCAAAGTGAAGAGCCTTATTGCTCTTCTTTGTCGAATTCCCACTGGATGAAATTGAACATGGAGAAAGACCTGCAACTTGTCCACACAAACCGGAGTTTTCTCGATAAGCGTTTGGAGTTTGGAAAAGGTTACTAGTTGGGATTGGACCTGTCAAGTTGTTGTAAGAAAAATCAATGGAATTTAGACTAACCAAGCTGGAAAATGATGATCGGGGTTTTTCCAACCAGATGGTTATGTGAGAGATTAACAAGCTCCAAAGATGTAAGCTTAAAGAGATATGTAGGGATTTCTTCTGAGAGCATATTGCTGCTGACATCCAACATGTATCTCAGTGAAACTAAGTTGCCAAGCTCAGATGGAATTACTCCAGATAGCATATTGTGACTTAGATTTAAGCGTAACAACCCTTCACAATCAGCAATCTCTTTTGGTATTTTTCCAGATAAATTGTTGGCTGAAAGATCAAGAAAGTTTAGCTCAGACAGATTGCCAAGGCAGTTTGGAATTTCTCCCCTCAAATGATTGTTGCTGATATAAAGCTCATTGAGCAAGCCTAAATTACCCAGTTCAGTTGGAATTTCCCCTATCAAGTTATTGTATTCCAAGCTCAATACATGCAGCCGAGAAGAGTTTCCAAGTTCTGGTGGGATTGTACCAGAAATCTTACTTCTAGCCATCTTCAGAGTAGTGAGATTTTTACATTCTCCCCAAGTCGGTGAGACGTTCCCTACAAATTGATTATGACTAAGATCAATAAATTCAAGAATTGGATAGATAACAAATGCATTTGTGATGTTCATAGTAAATTGGTTTATTTCAAGTCGTACTCTTGTCAAGAGCAGTTTCTGAAGCAATCTAGTAATGATCCTGTGAATTTGTTATCATTTGCTGTGAACTGCACAAAAGCAAAGCCACTACACAATTCTGGCGGCAATTCTCCAGAAAAACTGTTGTTTGTAAAGCTCACATATTTCAGATTAGGAATGTACTTCCCGAAATCACTTGGAACGCTTCCTGAGAAACAGTTGGTGAAAATGGAAAACCCCTCTAAATTACCGAGGCTAGAAATAGTATCAGGCAATTCTCCAGACAATTGGTTAGTATTGACATCAAAGGTAACTAAGGAAGTGAGTTTTCCAATCTCAGTTGGGATTATTCCATTCAGATTGTTATAGAAAAGATTCAACTGAACAAGGTTTGTGAGATTCCACAATGTTAGTGGAATGGGACCAGAGAGCTGGTTATCATAGAGGTCTAATTCTGACATGTACTTCAAGTTTCCTATCTCTGAGGGAATTACACCAGATAAGCTATTATTGTACAGATAAAGTAAATTGAGCTTTGTCAATAGTCCTATTTCTGGGGGAATTTTCCCATTGAATATATTAACTTGGAGTTGCAATGAGGTCAGGTCAGTCCAATTCGAGATCAGCTCGGGAGAAATAGGACCAGAAACCAGAAAGTGAATTGTTAGATAAGCCAACTTTAGCTAACTTATTCAAATTGGACAGAGACAGAGGCAGTTCCCCACTAAGTTTATTCTCGGCCAAGGCCAAGAATGTAAGATTGGTACAAAGTCCAAGCTCAGAAGGGATTGTAGAGTTCAAAATGTTGGCATGAAGATCCAGATAAGAGAGTTGCTTCAGTTGTCCTATGGAAAAAGGAATTCCCCCTGCAAAGGAATTTGCTATAAAGTTGTTTGGAGCAATTCAAACAACCTATAAAGTTGTATTTGCTTGGTGGCAATTATTGAAGGCAATAAAAGAGAGGGTTTGAGGATTACATATTGCTGAGCCTACCCATATTTTAGCACTATTATGTATCACAAATATATCTCAATTACAATTGACATGACAGTTTTTCATTAAATACAGTTATGTATCCTAATTACACTTACCAATTACATTGTGTCTTGAGATATATACTCTTTTTAACTTAAACTGAGAGGTTGTGCATTTTTTTTTTGATGTTAAGTCAATATCTCTATCTCTATCTCTATCTCTATCTCTATGTTTTTTTCTTTTATTTTTGTTTGAGCTGATTCAAGTTTTTTTAAATACTTTATTCACTATAATTGTTTATATATAATGAAATGATTTAAATTTAGGAGGAAAAAAAATTGAAATTCTATGATTTTTTTTAAGTTGTCCCCCTTTATAGCAAGTGTATTGTCTAATTGATGTGTACTTCCGAAAGTAAGGGGTTTAATTAATTGGAGATTTTCTCAAACTTACCACATTGCTGGGATGCCATATGATATAGCTACACACTTTGATTTAATTGAAAATCTTTGTTTGCAATAAAATGAAGTTGTATGAGGTGTGCATTGTTCTTATATATACTATCAATGATGAAACGGCAATCTGTCACAACATGAGCAAGTTGTTATATTTGGAAAACTTTATAGTTATAAGACCATTGTACGTTTCGAAAACATGCAATTTGAAATGACAGTTAGATACCAAAGTAATATATATTAAGTTTTTTCCATTTAAATATGCAGTAGTTGAACTACAATATCAGCTTAACGTTCACTTCATTTGTTTTATTTTTATTATCAAATTTAGCCATGGTACGATATGTACTCTATTGCCATTTATCAAAAATCGACTGTTATATTATTCCCTCTATTGATTCCAAATTACAATCTTACATAATGTAGTTCAAACTGTAATGAATAAATACAACCCTTTGCTGCTATGTAGCTATAACTGTCTCAATTGGAACTGAAAAATTAATTGGTATACTTCTTGCTATCTTCTAAAACCTTTTTGATGGTTATCATGCTCAAAGGCTCAGGCAGGTGACCATGTCTTCTAGCTGATAATTCTTGCGCCACATAACGCATGCTCGGCCGTGTCTCTGGAGTGGCTTGGGTGCATGCTAAGGCTATGGTCATCACTAATACAACTTCCCTTGCCAATTCACCTGTTGGCAGCTGGAGCTGCTGGTCTAGCACATCTTTTAAAAGTAATACTTCCACATCATTATTTGAGTTTCTTCTTGACAATGACATTGGTACAAATTCTAGCAATTCTGCAGGGTGCTTCCCCATCATGAGCTCTAAAGCTACAACTCCAAAACAGTATACATCACATTTGTTTGTCACACGTACTGTTTGTGCAAGCTCTGCAGAACAATAAACAACTTTGAGCAAAATAATGTATTGAGGCCCCAAAATAGTGGCTGTTTTGAGTTTAGGCAAAAAGTCATGTACAAGCTATACACAGATTTTAAGTGCAATCTTGGAACATTTTCAGCCAAATCACTGAAAATTTGTTATTTAGGCTCGACCTGCAAATGAATTAAATAAAATATGTCCATGATGATATGGAATAACACTCTACCAATCATTTATCACATGCAATTAATATGGTTTCATCTTTACAAGTGAATATCTGATATTTTAAACAGAACATTGTATTATATTGTAGTATTTTATAGCAACATATATAGTTTACCTGGGGCAATGTAGCCAATAGTGCCAAGAACAGTGCTCCAAATGAATGAATTTGAAGTCAATATCTTTGCTGCACCAAAGTCTGAGAGACAAGGCACAAAGTCGTGATCAAGTAATATGTTGTTCAAAGAAATATCCCTATGGACAATTGGTGGAGAGCAATCATGATGCAGATAAGAAACTGCATTAGCAAGTCCATGTGCAATTTTCACTCTTCTAGCCCAACTAAGTTCTCTTTCTTCTTCCACTCCATACAGTGCCTTTCTTAGACTACCCCTTTCGGCATACGCGTAAACCAAGTACATCGAACCCTTCAAGGAACAGAAACCATAGAACTTAATGATATTTCTGTGCCTGATCTCTGTCAAAGCCTGTAGCTCATTTAGGAAACTGGTGCAATTTATATCTAATTTGGCACTAGTTTCTGAACATTTCATAAGCTTCACAGCAACAGTCAGACCTGATGGTAAAATAACCTTATAAACACTTCCAAATCCTCCTTTTCCAATGCAATACTTGTCATTGAAGTTTTCTGTGGCCTTGGTAATGTCCTGCAATGTCATTTTTTCTTCTCTTGACCATATCATTAACTTATAGTTCTCATCATTTCTATCATTGTTTGTTTCCTTAACAAAGAGTTTGTATTTGATAGCAATAGTTGCTACAAGTGCAAACACTGATAAGGCACAAATGGGAACAAGGATAGCAATGAGGATCTTTTTGTTCCCATTATCCTTGGACATTGGTATTGGTATTGAGGAATTCACATTGGACACTAAACCAGGGTTTCCAACATAAGCAGTTCTAGGTGCAGTTTTGAAAAATGTACTACTTGGGATTGGACCTTTCAAGAAGTTATATGAAAAATCAATATAAAATAAATAAAGTAAGGATAATGACTGAGGGATTTCCCCTGAAAGATGGTTGTGTGAGACATTGAGATTCTGTAAAGTTAAAAGCTCGCCAAGTTCTGCAGGGATCTCTCCTGAGAGTGAATTGGAACTGAGATCTAAAGAATTTATGCAACGTAACTTCGCAAGCTCGGCAGGAATTTCTCCATTCAAATTATTTAAACTCAAGCCTAGACGTTTTAACAGGTACAAATTTCCAATCTCAGGAGGTATTGTTCCATTGATGTTGTTGTCGGAAAGATGCAAATTAACAAGGTTTGTAAGGCTGGAAAATATTGTAGGAATTGGACCATAAATATGATTTCCAGATAAGTCTAAAACTAACAGATTCTTCAAGTTCCCTATCTCTAAAGGGATTGAACCCAAGAGTTGGTTTCCATTGAGTTGTAAGCATTTCAGCCCCTTAATTCTTCCAATCTCTGAAGGAATTGGACCAGAAAATTTATTCTGGTTCATCAACAGGTCAGTGAGCTTTGTTAACAATCCAAGTTCAGATGGAATTCTTCCATGAAATCTATTCATTTGCAGTTGCAACGAGGTCAGTTCAGTCCAATTGGAGATCAACTCGGGAAAAAGGGGACCAGATAGCATGTTATAAGACAAATCTAATTCTGCAATTTGTCTTAGATTTGATAATGACAAAGGTAGTTCCCCTATTAATCTATTCCCTCCCAAGGCCAAGAATGTAATGTTAGTACAAAATCCAACTTCAGAGGGAATTGTAGAGTCTAAAAGATTACCTCGAAGATCAAGATAATAGAGATGTTTCAGTCTGCCTATAAAAGAAGGAATTTTCCCTTTAAAGAAATTTGAAGACAAGTCAAGAATTTGAAGGTTAGCTGCATAATCAATATTTTCAGGAATTGAACCCACAAAATGGTTTTGTGCCAGATAAAGATGTTGGAGCTGGGTAAGCTTGAAAATGTTAGAAGACAAACTTCCATTCAATTGGTTAGAGCTAAGATTAAGAAACTCAAGCTTGGTCAGATCGGTAAACACAGATTCTGGTATCTGACCCAGGAAAAAATTATGGGACAAGTCTATAAAAGTTAAGCTTTGACAGTCAGATATGAAAGGTGGGAATTCTGAAACCATATTATTAGAATTAAGGCTAAGAGAGGTCAAGGATGGGAAGCCTGAAAATCTAGACCAATTGTCATCACATCGCAAATGGTTTATTCCAAAGTCCAAGAACCATACCTTTTGGAGGTTGCTGATCTCATGGGGAATGATACCATTGAGACGATTGTCTCGAAAACTAAGGTATTGAAGCTCTGTTAAGTTCGTTATCTCCAAAGGTATTTCCCCTTCAAAATAGTTGCTGCTTAAGTCCAAAAATGTGAGGCTTGAGAGATTACCAATGTCTGAAGGAATTGACCCATCGAAAAAGTTATTTTTGAGAATGAAGTGAGTGAGATTAACAAATGGAGTAAAGTTGAAATGAGCAAGTGTTCCGTTGATTCTCATGCTGGAGATGTTTATTTGGGAGACTCTGTTTCTGGTGGTATTATTATGCACACAAACGATGCCAGTCCAATTACAAAGGTTATCGAGGTAGTTCATGGACCATGAACTGAGATCAATCGTTGATGAAGAAGAAAAGCTGTTCTTCCATTGAATAAGGGCCTCTGCTTGTGTTCTTGTTGCTAATGGTGTGGTTATCTTTGGAAGCAAGGAAAGGATGCAAACATACAGGAAAACATAAGAAGCCATCTGTTGAATAGTTTTCATATTTACTAGCTCTCACTCTGCTTTTGTATTAGTTCATATTTGTACATCACAAACTCTGTTGAAATCCTGGCTCTGATTGAGTCAACATTGCTGACCAAATTAAAAAGCCATAAAAGTCTTAATGCCATGGAAGTCAACAGTAGCCGGTGGCCTTGTAGCCCAATGGTAAAACATCCCTCCCAATAAAAGGGAGGTCACAAGTTCAACACTTGTTGGTGGACAAAAAGTCCATTTAGCAAAAAAAAAAAAAAAAAAAAAAAAAAAAAAATGGAAGTCAACAGTAGGTGTGGTCAATTTAGGAAAATCTACCCATTCAGAGCTCTCCACTGATATTTGTTCTAATCAATATGAATCATTTTTGGATCGAATCTGATAACAACTTATGTATAAGATCAACATATTGGATCATGAATATCATATAATTTACAACGAACTCCATATGATTATAGATTAAAATAAATTATATCGAATTGAATCTTTTAAATAATGAATTGGATCAAATCATCAATAAATTGAATCCCATCCTATCCATTTCGATCCCAATTGAGACCAAAGGTGTTGCTAACCATGATAATTGTATACAAAACTTTTCTATAAATAGAGAAGACAAGGCAAACTTCATCTCAGCAGCTAGAGCTTAGAATTTTTTCTAAAGCTAAAAAATATTTTATTTAGAAAAATAAAAAATTATGTTTTTTTTGAGTGATTCAAAATAAAACTATGTATGAAAAAAAATTATGTCATATAATTAAATCTTTAATAAATTTATATTCGTTCTTACTTGTTAAGAAAAATCTTTAAATTAAATGTACGAAAATTTGTGCCCACTTTATACATATTATTTAAAATAGTCAATTATTCTTCCCATCGATAATTTAACCTTATGCTAAATATTTTCCGGTGTGAATTTTGTTATCTATTTTTTATACGGTTTGATTACCATAATTATTGCTATTCAATTAGATATTTTTTATTTAGAAAAGTTTTGTTTAGTTTCAGTGCGACCTGTGTCACTCATGAAACATTTTATGTGAGCTTTCTTAATAATATATACAAATGGATCCGCTCAACACTTTGTATTCTGTTTTAATTGACATAATAAGCTGATAAGCCTACTAACACTATTATTAATGCACAATATTGATGTCGATTAAAGTTCTATATTGTTTCTCCGTATACACATAGTCCATAGATGGATTGGTAGGCTTGCTTTGCTTGCGCTTTCAAAAACACAATTGCCCATATATATATCAGTCTTGGTCAACTCTCTAATTTGTTTCTCCACCACTCTCTGTTGAAAGAAATAATGTTAGTGGAGTCAATTGTTTTGAAAATGTTACCAAAATATTAGAGAAAACATAAAAAAATAAAAATAAATAACGCTAATGCCACAGAAAGGCAGCCGGAATTCATACTTAGGGCTATGTATAATATGCACTAATTAAAATTTATATTCTAATCAATTTTCATAAAATTTAATTTGTGCATATAACTATATATATGTATGCATTATCTTAATTTTAACATGCATGCTCTTAATATGATATCAAATTTAAAATGATTGATGCAATTCTATAGTCATAATCATACTCCACAAACAAAATATTAAATGTTAAAAATATCTTATAATTCGTGATGCCAACAACAAATTCACTTGACAGCAATAGTGTCTTAAGATTGTTGGAAAATTTTATTAAACTTGTTATTGAATGTTGATTTCCACGATCTTCAAGTCAAGTTTTCATAAGCTTCAATTATGATATTATAAAATCATTATAAATAATACAATATTTGAATTTGACTTCAAGGCACGAATTTAAGTAGTTATCCTTAAGACGCTATTTGTCCCACCAATTTGGTGAGACACTAGGGTTTAGCAAATACGCCTTCAAGATACAATGAAACATCTTGTTGTCTGCGGTGTGCATTCACGAAAACAACCAAAGAACATCATTGACTTTGAAGAGCACTCAAGATAATTAATATTCTAAATCTACAGTATTTAGAACACTAATTTTATTTGTATAAATTATGGTAGAAAATATTAGAGAACATTTATTATACATATTGAACTTCCTTTTCTTATTCTCTCCATCTTCTTCTAATGGCCTAAATGAATAGTTTATTTATAGAATTCAATGCACCCCTTCAATTAGGTTACAACTCTTTGATGAGTTGTGACTTTTTCAAAAGTCATGTCTTTTAGAACATATATAATTGTTCATAACAATTACAACCTATCAAAAAGTCATGTCCTTTTACTTAAGTCACAACCTTTCAACATAGCGTTTCACTTCTAAAAATTGCAATTATTCAATATATCTTTTGTTAAAATGCACTTACCAACCATTGCAACCTTTTAGCCAAAGATTATGTCTTTTCATTTTAGAAAATATTCCAACACTTATATGAAGGTTGAACATCTCATTTTCCTAGTTTAATATACAATCTAACACTTTGATGAAGGAGAGGAAGATGTCATGTCCCTATATGGAGGTTCATACAGGATCTCATGCTTAGCACGTGTGCGGTTCAACACCACAGTGAAGGCACATTAGGGTACGATTTCATTGGTTGTGGGTGGTTATTCAAATACGTGTGACAATGATGTTTGTGGAGTTGATGGTAGGCAAGGGTTAAACTTCCTGAGTGACTTAATGAGAGTGAGCATCTGAGATAGGTCGGGCCAGTTGCCATGTAGGCAAGGGATGACCCCTGAGATCTAACCTAGTAAGGTAGTTACCCGCTTGGAGATAGGATTAGTAATTTTTGACACAATTTGAACACGACACGATACAAATTTTTTTTTAGTAAGAATTAATCAATAATTTTTTTCATGTTCTTAAAGGTTTTGTTATTTCTTATTATTATAAATAAACAACACGAAAAGAAGTCGAGTAAATTTTTTCATGTGTCAACTAATACGAAAACTCGACACGAATAACACGAAACAAATACGACATAGACACAATTAATGCGACTCGATTGTCACTCCCACTTGGAGGGTAGACCAAACATGTATTTTAGGATGTAAATATTTCACCGACCTAGTTCTGAATTCTGATGATACAAAAGTCTAGGTCATCTCCCTTGTTTGTCTATCTTTTTTGTTTATTATTATTGTTCCATGAGTCAAAGTCTTGTGTCCATATTTTTCTTACCCTTAAATCAATCAAAATTACGAAAACTTTGTGCTCAGTTTCTAGTCAAGTCCACATTGACGATAGCCAAGTCAGATGAAGAGTGGTTCTTATTCCTTTTAACAAGCATTCTTTTCTCTAGAATTAGGCATTTCTACTTATCAACAAAATTATTGAGGGCACTTCTCTTACTCTTAATAGTCAAAGTCATCTCTCTGAGTCATCTCGCAAATGTTAAAGCTATATATTCCCATCATCGATTGCATGTCATGTGGTTTCATTATGATCATTAAAGTTTTACATAACCCTTTCTTCAAGAACTTCCTTTGGAGCACTTCTAGATAACAATGGCTAGTTATATAATTATATGTGGTATAATAAATGATAGCTAAATTGCATGGGAGACAAAAATTATGACAAAATGATACTTGAGGTAGAAAATTAAACTAGTAGTATAATATTAAAATAAAATGAAAAATATGTAGGAATGTTAAATAAGTATGCATTTAGTATGATAAAATGAAAGAAAAAAAATATTTAAATGATAAATTTGAGAGATGACACTATTAAATATTTTTGTAAAATAAAAAATAAATAAATATAATACTTGAAAAAAAAAATTATCGAATAACTGGGGGGTGGGGAGGAAGTGTCATAATTAAAATAAAGATCCTTAAACTAAAAAAATAACACTTTGACCCCAATCTTTTATATTTTTACAAATAAATCCTTTTAATAACTAGTCAAGTTGCAAAAACTATATAATAAATTGGTCATATAACTTTTTATTAATGATCACAATATTTTATCAAGTCATGACTTTTTGTCAGGTCTATGATCTTTCCCTAATAATCACGACACCAATAAAAGTCATGACTATTTAATACATGCATGTTATATGTATAATATGCACTAATTAAAATTTATATTCTAATTAATTTTCATAAAATTTGATTTATGTATATAACTATATATGTACGCATTATCTTAATTTTAATATGCATGCTCTTAATATGATATAATATGATAACTAGTCAAGTTACAAAAAGTTTATGGTAAATTGGTCATTCAATCTCTATTATATTTACATCTCACTTTCATTTTATAGGTTTATTTTAGGTTTTACTTGTAAAAAGAACATAAACCATACTTTCTTTCTTTTTTTTTTTTATGTAAAAAATAAATTCAAACGCTAAAAAAAATAATGAAATTTTGTACTTAATTTTTTTGCTTTCCAAAAGTTGCACCAATGCGTCCTTTCAAGCTTGCTTGAGCTTCCAAGATCTTCTGGAGTGTGAGCAATTCAACAACCTATAAAGTTTTATTTATTTGGAGTAAGGGTGACAGTTTTATGTTATGTTAGTCGTGTCTGTGTCATATTTATTTCGTGTTATTCGTGTCTGTATCGTGTCTAATTTTAGTGTTAATTGATACATGAAAAAATTTACTCGAGTGTTTTTTTCGTGTTGCTTATTTATAATAATAAAACCTTTAAAAATATAAAAAAAATTATCGATCAATTTTTACTAAAAAATTTATTCGTATCATGTTATTAAATCGTGCCAAAATTGCCACCTCTAATTTGAAGGGAAGGCAAAACATAATAAATAGTTTGAGGATAAAAAGGTACAGGGACTTAATATTATATAATTAAATTAATTTTAAAATAATATATTTATTATATATAATAAATATATATATTATATGTACAGTAAATAATTTATAAAATTTATAAAATGAATATAAATTAAATATGTACGTAATTAATATATTATTTTAATATTAAATTAATAATATTCAATCAAACATGCTATCATGCTATCATGCTATTCATCAAACATATTGTTGAGCTTACTAATTTTAAACGCTATTATTTATCACAGATATATATCAATCATAATTAACGTGACACATTTTCATTAAAATATAGCTATGTGATCCAGTTATATCATTGTATGGTATCATTTAAGATGTATCAACTATTTATAACTTAAATTGACAAGGCTACAGTCAAATTAGTCGATAGAAATTAAATATTAAAATTTTCAAACTAATACTTTTTAATGGGAAGTGGTCTATCATTTTCAATTGTCTCTTTAGAAAAGGTTTACTGTTTTGTATGTGAGGATTGTGCGAAATTATACATGTTGGCATTTTCTTTAGATCTGTACGAAATTGGATGGATAATTTGATAAATGATGTGAGATGATTATCTATACTCACTAAAAGCTCTTATGAGGTTAGAAGAAGGCATTCAAAAGCGTTGAATGTGTGTGAGAGGCTAAAGAGAAAATAATAGAGGCAAGGAAGAAGAAAAATAAGCATTATCCATTATTGGTGGAGGGAAAACTTGATTTTTTTTTTTTTTTGGCAACTCTTATGTTAAGTCTTCCTTTAAATTAAATTATCCATTTTTATTCCAAAAAAAAAAAAATTTAAAATATATCACCATTAAAGGAGTTTATTGCTTGTTAAGAAGCACAAGTTGTAATATTCTTCATTCATAGTAGAATATTGTTTCAGTGCTTGAATTGTAGATGTAAGCTTTAAAATTTTGAGAAAAAATACATTAAATATTGTGTCTATTTATTATTTTTTACTGTTTATTGGTAATGTTGGCTATGCATACATTGTTTTTTATTGATTTGCCTTATTTGTTTCCATTTGATTATCCTCTATCTCATTGTTTGATAGGTGGATTCACCATTAACTCCTTTGTAGATCTAATACTATGATATTTTACTACAAGTGGTATCATAACAAAAATATTCGTCAACAATTTATATACCTTTGTATGTAAAATTACAATTTTATCAGCTTGATTCATATATGTCTACTTAACCAGAGGCGGATCTACCAGGCAGCTTCAATTTCGGCCATTTTTTTTTTAAATAATTATGTATATATTTTTAACATTAAATAAATATTTTATTTATAATAATATATTATGTCTAATTTTTATGTACATATTTTAGTATAAATTAACAATATTTAATAAATGCGTTGATAAAAATGATATAAATTATACTTTTTTTTTTTCATATATTTGATAACTATTAGTAACAAAAATAAAATTAAAGTAGTATATTACAAAAAAATTCTTTTTAAATATAAGAATCCAAATAATGTTTAAATATTTTTAAACTCAACATTATAAAAATAAAATTTAAAAAAGAAGCGTATGATAAGCTTCATATTAAAGTTTTTTAAGTTTATGTTTATTATATTTTATTTCAATCCAAACTTTAACTTTATCTAATATTATATTATTTGACATTTTATTTTAACAATCTTTTAGAATTTATTTGAAATTCTTTTATATAAAAATTTTATTATTTTTATTATTAGTCTTTCTTATATTGTTTATAAACATATACTTTTAAATTTTCATATGTTTATTTTAGTTTTAATGTCTATAAATCTTAATATATTTGATTGAGCTTTTTATTTGTTTAGATTTTTTAGTGAATATTATTTTATTTATTAATGATGTTAATATTTATTAACTTGTTATATTTTGTTTAATTTTCATTATAAGTTAATTATAATATGTTAATTTTATGCCTTTATTATAATATGACATGAAAAAATTTATTATTGAATTGAGTATAATTTATTAAAATTTTTAATAATTTTTTTATTTTGTATATAAAAAAAAATATTTAACCCCCCTCCTAAATTATTTTCTGGCTCCTCACTTGTACATAACTATGAATTATGCGCAAGTAAGCTATTGGAAATTTCAACTTCCTAATCTAAAACTTTTATTGTAAAATTTTAACGTAGAAGTTCAAATATTATTAGTTGATCAATCTACTAATAATATCGAACAACTCAAAAAAAAAAAAATGATAGTTGGAATAAACACAGAAAGCGGCTCAAAGCTAAGGTTTGGATCAATCAATCTACACACAGCGACTGCATTTTGTGCGATGTGAACAGCCAGCAGCTGAAATGCTCTTCCTTGATTCATTTATAAGAAATCAGCGACCCCAAACCCCAAGGAACGTAAAAAAATCCAAATTTTGTCATGCCCATTATGAATCTTATAAGTCCCCGACTTATATGCCAATGGTAGCTAAATAAGTTATTGTAGAGAGAAAATCCCAAGCTAAGCATGGCTCTGAAAATGCTCAATAAAGCAAAGCCGTTTGAAAAACAACTAGTCAAAAATCTTCTCATACCTCAATATGTCTTAGCCCGTCTTCTCCGTTACTCAACATGCTATATTTGTAAAGTAGTGCACTTAAGCAAAATGAACCATGCATGCATGCAAAATTATGACTCGATTACTAATATAATGATAATGCATAATAAAATTAATAAAAAGATATATATATATATATATATATATATATACACACGTATGTATGTATATTCAATATAATATTTCGATTGGTTCCTTTGACGGTTATTTCCTTGTTGGGTGATTCAAACCCAAAAATTGACAATAACACTACTGATTTAATAAACACGCACACAAAACTAAGGCGGAGCCAGAGAAGAAAAAAATTGTAAAAGAAGTAATTTGTTGTTACTAAAATTGATGATTAACAGGGTATGCAAAAATTAATAATTTCGCACATTTTCTAAGGCATTTTTAAACATGAAAAAGATTAATTCCAACAACTCAGTACAATTCAGCAACTGAACATATAATAGAACCAATTTAAATTAAGAAACTATGTTTTCTTTAATCATAGGGTCCAATCTTTTCGAGTTTTCTGTCAAACTCAATAGATCAAAAAATCTTAATTTCATCGCTATAACTAACTAAAGAAATAAAACCTATATATATTCAAACTATGGTTGAGTGAAACGAAAAATAAAATTTAGCAGTTATCTATCATCACCGTCACTCACATTCTTTACTGTTAAAATATAAAGTGAAAAGAAATATAGATATAAAATAAAATAAAAGAACGAATGCGGAAGTTAAAATAATAGATAATTAAAATAGGTTGAAAAGAGAACTAAAAAGTCAAATAAATATACTATAATTCTCATTCATTATATAATACTGAAAAATTATATTGATATTTATAGGAAAATAAACTAAAATTTTAATTTTGATAAGACTCTAAATAACACTCCTAAATTAATAGAAAAATATTAAAATAATTATCCTAATATCTTAGTTTCCAACGCTAATAAGAAAACTAATTATTAATTTAATATTTCAATTTTCTCCCTTAAATTGAACATAATCCATAAGCTAAACATAATATACGTTCAGCTTGGACAATTACAACATACATAAATAGAAATAAGCAAAATAAAAAATCTGTCATAATTGATGTTAAACTTCAAAGATACTTTATTGCTGGTGGGATATGGAATTGGTGATTGTGGCGCACGACGGTAGGTTAGTTGATCTTTCTAGAAAATGACGGCTACGAGGTCGTGAGATTGAGATTGATACCAACCATCGTGAGGCCATGAGATTGACGTGAATAACAACGACAACAACGGTGGACGACTGCTGTGGCAGTTTGCTGAATGACAAAACCGAAGAAAAAAGATAAAGTCATTTTCAGATCTCGAACCATAGAAGAACCAACCATGAACTTATAGAAGAAATCGAACTGAGCAAATGATAGAGAGAGGATAGAACTACGTTTAAAAAATAATATATTAAAAATATTCAAGATCGAACATGGTTCTAATATCATGTTAGAAGTTATTGGGATACCAACTCTCCCATAAGTTATTGGGATACTAACAACCTGCATAGTGCATATAGTCAACACTTGTAGGAGAGTGATAGATGTATAAAAACACTCATCCTCTCAACTTTAGACTTTGAGAGAGTTGATATCTCAATAACTTCTAACATTTACGTATAAAGAAAGAAACAAGGAAGAAAAGGAAAAAAAAAAAAAGTTGTTCTACATGTGTGGCAAGGTAAGCCAAGCCATCAATAAAGTAAGTGGCTTGCATCATTGGGAGGTTCCTTTGGGTTAGAGCCGTGAGTGAGAGAAGGCCTTTGCCATGTGTGTGAAATTTCAAACGGCAGAGCAACAAGAAATTTCAACTTTAACTAAAGAAATATGCATCTGTAAGTTTACCTTCTCGTGGGTCAGTCACTCCAACAGAAATTAGCAACGTGAAGAAAGCGGGAATGGCACAACACAAAGAACCCTGGCCTTTTTTACGGATGAGAATCTAAGGGGAAAAAAGGGTTGAAAGTGGCTTAAAATCTTGAAAACTTGTATAGCAAGAACAAGGTTCTTTTAACTCGAACAAACCCTATATTAATTAAGAATTGAAGATAAGACCAGAAAAGGAAGCAGCTGCTCTATATGTAGTCTATATTGTTGGGAAAAAAATTGGTAATTTCCCACAACCAGATTTACGGGGAAGCAAAACAATAAATAAAGTAGAGCAGGAATAAGAAAATAACACACAGAGAATTTTTACGTGGTTCACCCCAAAAATTAACTGGGTTACTCCACGGAGCTGCTGCAGCTCACTTTCACTATGGGAGATAATATTACAGTGTTTAAATACAACATCAATTCACAAACCCAAAAATCCAATACACCCAAATAAAATATCTTTTTTTTTTCTTTTTTTTTTTCTCTATTTTTCTCTCTTTTCTCTTCTTTCTTTCTCTCCTTCTCTTCCTCACGCAGAGAGTTTCAGAAACTCTCTGAAAACTCTCTTCTCTTAATTTGGAATGCTTGGAATGAATCTAAATGATTTTCAGCCTTCTCTATTTATAGAAGAAAGATTAGCAACTATTTTGGTGATAAGGTAAGCAATGACCTTAGCATCTCCAATTTTTCTTCTTCTCCAGCTAGCTGCTCCATTTTCTCTTCTTTAATGGCTGCTGTCGGTGGCTGCTTTCTTTGACAAAATTAGGCAGCCACCAGCCACCATTTCTAACATATATATAATGTATTATGTAGTGCGCAGTGTAGTCATGGCAATGCACAATCATCATTACAACTCAGCAATACTAGTGCCAGTGAGGAGGTTCATACGTTGTGATTGTGTGTTCATTGTAGTTGAGAGACGTACAATTTAGTTTAAAAGGAATATTACGAGTTGCAGTATATTGTATGCAGCGCAGGAACTTGATAAGATACAAGTAGTAGTATAAATTAGGGATGGTCAATTTTTCGAAAATCTAAAAATTCATCTGAGTTCAAGATCAAATCAAGGTTATATATTTTTTAAATATTAGTCGGTAGTCTAAAATTATCTAAACATATTTGATAGATTTAGTTATAGGTTTTAAAAATAAGAAAACTTGTACAACCTAACTAAACAAATATTTTTAATACACTAATTTTTCGAGCATTTTATTATTTATTTATATACTTTTATATTATAATTATAATTATATTAATATTTTATCGATTACAAATATAAACCTAATCTAATAAGGATAGCTCAAACACCAACACTAAGGGCTTGTTTGTATCACAATATTAAAGATATTAATTTTATAATATTTTTTTACAAATACAAATTTGATTGTGAAATCATACCCTATTATATAATATAAAAATAGTACGATTATGTAAAAAATTTGTACTACTAGAAATATGTGGATTTAAACTGTAGTAAATACTTAACTTAGTCTGTTTAAATTTTCAATTATAAAATTATATGTTAACTTTTTATTTCATCTCAAATTAAAAATAATATTTGTTTATTTTTAAAATTGTAACAAAATATAAAAATAAACTAAATATTAATTTATATAAATTTATAACAAAAAAAACTATTTTAAGTATAAATTATTATATAGTTTATCACCAAAAATTATAGAGATTAATTATAATACAATTTAGTCTAATACGATTATATTTAACATATTTAATACGTATGGTACACCAAATATGTCATAAAAGCACTACATAGAATTTTAGATAATTTTGCCCCTCACTAATGGTCACGTGCAAGTTATTTTATATTATTTAGTCAATTTTATGATATTTTTTATTTATATGGTACTCAAGAATAACAAATTTATGACAATATTTAATATAAAAAAAAAAAACTAAAGCATACATTTGCAATAATAAATAGATTTATATGGCCTTTATCCTTATTGTAACGCCATTAAACTCATTACAAGTTACAAGTTGGGTGAAATCTCAATTCTCAAAAAAGTCTGACAATAAACTAGTTAGCTTGAGCATTGGTATACAAAATTATTAGAACTTTAAGCATCACAAAAATCTATTAGATAATTTTAAATTATTTATTTATTTATTACTAAAAATAACAACTATAATACTAAATGATAAAAATGTTTTTAAATATACCGTAGTTAATAGTGTTATTACTTTTTTTAATATTGTTTTTTTTTTTTACTCATTATGTTAAGGATATAGGAATGAGAAGTTCTCTACCTATGGATAAAGTGCATTACAAGTCCATAACTTCTTGTAAAAGGATCATTCAAATTCATTTAATAATTTTAGGCCTAATTTTCAAGAGATAAAATTGATATTTTTAAAAATATTTATTTTTTTACAAAAAATGATGCAGTAAATATTTAAATAATTATTTTGTATTCACAACTGCATCTTCAGCTTTTTACAATGATGTCTCAATTAAAATATATAATATTAAATTTTTATTTACATATTATTTTAAATCACAAAATATTTAAAAAAATGTAATCATAAGTTTTTTATTTTTTATTTATATGGTGGATCATGTCATAATATTCATTAAATCTTCTAATCGGACCTCCTTGATATTATTGCTCAAATTTTAAGAAAATAAAATAAATTTTTAAAATTCTGAATACCATAATTTTCCTTGGTAGGGTGTTGATAATATCAATAAATGATACACACTTTTACTATTTAGTTGTCAATGAAAAATAAATTATAACTATTTTCAAAATTCAATGTGAAATAGATAAATCTACATTAAAAAGATCATAAAATGAAATAAAAAGTTCATAATAAACTGTTATCAAAGATTTGAAGACAGAAAAAGACCAGGAAAAAAAGAAGATAATGGATAGTTTGGAATGAATCATCTAATTAAGAATTAAAAAACTATATCAAGTATTAATAAAGAAACCGTTCATGGAATAAAATTATAACCATAAATTTATAAATTATCCATAAATATTTTTATATGAATAATTTATGATTTAAAATAAGGTAAAGAATAACAGGAGTCTGTTACTTATGGCTAAAGTGTAGTTTAGATTTGTTATTATTTGGTGGGGAATTATCTCTTGTAAAAGGGTTATAGAAGTTTATTCGACAATTTTAAGCTAAATTTTTAAGGGGTAAAATTAGTATATGTAAAAATTTTATTTTTTTTTACCAAAAATTATTTAGTAAATATTTAAATAATTACTTTTTATTGAAAAATATATTTTATAGTTCATATTCTTAAAAATTTTAATATTAACTTTTTATTTATTCAAATCATAAATTATTCATTGCTCATTCTTTCAATTTTAAAAATACCAGTTTTACTTCTAAAATTTGGCTTAAAATTGTGAAATTAAATTTTGTGATCCTTTTACAAAAGATAACCAACTTTTAGTGTCCACCAAATAACAACATATCTAAAATGCACTAGTTAGCTATTCCTGTTACCCTTTATCCATTGATTTTTATGCTATAATAACAATTATTTAAATGTGTAAATTTAATTATTTTGAAATCGTAAGGGAAAAAAAGTGGAAAGAGAAATCATAACCTTACACATCTCTATATAAAAACTTCAACTGCTTTTTAATTTAAATTTAATGAATAATAATTATTTATTTTAACCGTTAACACTTCTTTTGAAAAATTACAAAATAAATAAATAAATAAATAACATCCTTTAAATTTATTACAACAAAAATAACATACAATAATATAAATAAGATTTAATTAGACAAAGTTTAATACTGAATGGGACGAAGTTTAATATTGAATGGGTTTATGTAACAGTAAAATATACTAATTATACCAGTAATTTGGGTAACAGAACGCAAAGTCCCACATTACCAATTTATCTCTCTCTAGAAGTGTATATATAGAAAAGCATTAGCTAATGGGATTGGGCCCCAAGGGACACTCAATTTTGTGGGTCCACTACACGCGCACACCGCCCCCGCCGTCCGTCCAACCGGCTGATCGCGCCGTGCCGCGCCGAGTAGAGCCGAGTGCATGTGTGTGAGGTGAGGTGGCATTTTATTTTTTGATAAAAATTTATTTATTAAAATTAATTTTTTCAACAGTTCCGTTTCTCAAATTATGACCGTTACTTTTTTAACGTTCCGTTCCGTTGAGACCGAGTCTCACGAAATCCGTTACCCCAATCATGACAGTTTCGTTCTATTCCGTTCCAGACCGAGTCTTACAGAACGTTCCACACGACCGTTTCTGAACGTTGCACGTTCTCCACGACAATTTTGGGTCCGTTTTTGTGACTTCCTCAGCCTATAAATAGAGAACTCGGGTCACAGCTCATTTCATCCCTTAGCTCTCAACACTCTCTCTCACACATTTTTCTCTCTCTCGCTTTAACTATTGAGCAGTATAAAGAATTCCATAAAACAAAAATCAAAAACCCAGAAATACCATCAAGTGTATACATTAAATATAATTTTTAGTTTTCGAGCAACAAAATTATTTTACAAAGTATAGCATTCCGGAGTACATCAGTGTAGTGTAGCTCCGAGACAGAATTTTATTGGGTTGTTTTATCCTGGGGACAACGAGGCTGTGTGTGCTTGCACAATTTTAGGCAGAGCTGCGAAACGTCTTAAAGAGAACGACCTAGTCCGCGACTCAACCCAAGCAGTTATTTCAGTAATTTGGTAACCTCATTCCTATCTATTTTTACATAATTGTTCCAACAATTTTAAAACGATTTTCATCTGCCATGTCTACTGAATTTTTAACTGCTGACATCAACAAACCTTTCTATTTTGAGGAACTACATTTTAAAAGATGGAGACAAAAAATGTTATTTTTCTTAACAATGAAAAAAGTAGCCTCTGTTCTTACCACTGAAAAACCAACACTACCAAATCCTACTACCGAAGATACAACTAAGGATTTTGCAAAAAATTTATTCTTAATGGTTTAGCTGATAATTTGTATGATTATTATAACTCTGATAAGACAGCTAAAGAAACTTGGGATGCACTTCAGAAGAAGTATGATACTGCTGAAGTACCAGATGACTGATGAAAAATCTGTGGAAGCTCAGTCTCATAAACTGCAGAAGATAGTACATGAAATAACTTCTGAAGGTATGGCTTTAGATGAACAATTTCAAGTGCTGTTATTATAGACAAATTACCCCCTGTATGGAAAGATTTTAAGAATGTTCTTAGACATAAAACTAAAAAATTCTCCCTAAAAAGTCTAATAACCCGTCTAAAAATAGAAGAAGAAGCCCGAAAATAAGACCAAAAAGATGAAGTACTTGTTGTCTCAAATAACAGTGCAAATAAAAAATCCTCCTCTGTAATTCTGAAACCAAAAGGAAGAAACATGAAATTTCATAATCGTAATAATAACCAAAACCGTAACAACTAGAATAAAAATAGAAATCCTCCACGGAATGGACCTGGACTCAACCCCCCTTAGGAAATAACACATTTATGTTATAGTTGTAACAGGCCTGGCCATTTGGCCAGGAACTGCCGGAACAGGAATCGTCCTGCCCTGCAGGCGAACCTTACCGAAGATCAGCTTATAGCTATGATATCTGAAATCAACTTTGTTGGTGGATCTGAGGGGTGATGGGTGGACACTGGTGCTTCTCGCCATGTTTGCTATGATCGTGACATGTTCAAGTCCTATTCCGTGTCTGAGGATAAGAAAGTGCTGCTGGGCGACTCCCACTCCTACTAAGGTTGCTGGTATTGGTGAGGTGGAATTAAAACTTTATCTCTAGAAAGACTGTCATCTTGAAGGATGTCCTGCATACTCCTAGAGATGAGAAAGAATTTAGTTTCAGGCTATCTTCTCAACAAGGCTGGGTTTACTCAAACTATAGGGGCTGATTTGTATACAATTACTAAGAATAATGTATTTGTTGGGAAAGGGTACACCACTGATGGCATGTTTAAATTAAATGTTGAAATTAATAAAGTATCTTCTTTTGCTTATATGTTGTGTTCTTTTAATGTTTGGTCATGCTAGACTTTGTCATGTTAATAAACGCATAATAAAGAAGCATGAGTAACTTAGAACTAATTCCTAAATTATCAATGAATGATTTTGAAAAATGTGATTTTTGCAAGTCAAGCTAAAATAAGCAAAACTTCACATAAATCAGTAATTAGAAGAATCAGAACCTATTAGATTTAATATACTCTGATATATGTGAACTAGATGGTACTTTAACAAGAAATAGAAAAACGCTATTTTATAACTTTTATAGATGACTTGTTCAGATTATACTTATGTATATCTAATGAAAAATAAAAGTGAAGCGATTTGACATGTTTAAAACATTTATAACTAAAATTCAAAATCAACTTAATAGGAAAATAAAAAAAAATTGAAGTGATAGAGGCACTGAATATGATTCTAATATTTTTAATGACTTTTATAAAACCCATGGAATCATACATGAAAAAACTGCACCTTATTCTCCTGAAATGAATGGCAAAGCTGAAAGAAAAAATAAAACTTTTACTGAATCAGTTGTTGCAATTTTATTAAACTCTGGTGCTGCTTCCCATTGGTAGGGAGAAATTTTACTAACTGTTTGCTATGTGCTAAACAGAGTGCCTAAATCTACTAGTCAAATTTCACCTTATAAAATTTTGAAAAATAAGAAACCTAACTTAACTTATTTAAGAACTTGGGGATGTTTAGCCTATGTTAGGATCCCTGATCTAAAAAGAAATAAACTTGCTAGTAGAGCAAATGAATGTGTATTCATAGGATATGTAGTGAATAGTAAAGCTTATAAATTCTATGACTTAAATTATCATGTAGTTATAGAATCAAATGATGCAGACTTCTATTAACATAGGTTCCCCTTTAAATTGAAGAATAGTGGGGGCTCGTCTTCTAGTAGTTTATCCATAGCTAAAACTAGTGAACATAACGAGGAATTAGAAATTGAACTTAGGAGAAGTAAACGAGCTCGAATCTCTAAGGATTATGGTCTGATTTTTATGCTTATACCTTAGAGGAAGATCCCCAAACCATTCAAGAAGCCTTATCTTCTTTAGATGTCAACTTATGGGAAGAAGCCATAAATGATGAAATGGACTCTCTTGAGTCTAATAGAATTTGGCATTTAGTTAACTTACCTCCTGGTTGCAAGACCATAGGATGTAAATGGATACTAAAGAAGAAATTAAAACCTGACGGTACTATTAAAAAGTACAAGGCTCGCCTTGTAGCCGAAGGGTATAGGCAAAAGGCAAATGTGGACTTCTTTGACACATATTCACCTGTTATAAGAATAACTTCCATACGTGTGCTTTTCTCCCTAGCTTCTATCCATGATTTAGTGGTGCACCAAATGGATGTTAAAACTGCCTTCTTAAATGGTGAATTAGAAGAAGAGATTTATATGGACCAACCTGAAGGCTTTGTAGTCCCAGATCAAGAAAACAAAGTATATAAACTAGATAAATCTCTTTATGGTCTAAAACAAACACCTAAGCAATGACATGAAAATTTTGATAATCTAGTTATCTCACAGGGATTCAAATTGAATGAAAGTGACAAATGCATTTATCATAAAATAGAAAATAACATTTGCACTATTATAAGTTTATATGTGGATGACTTGCTTATTTTTGGGTCAAATATTCATGTTGTAAATAATGTAAAAAACTTGTTGTGTGCTAATTTTGACATGAAAGACCTAGGTGAAGCAAGTGTAATCCTAAGTATAAAGATTACTAGGTTTGAATAGGGACTTTCTCTAGATCAATCTCATTATATTGAGAAGATCTTAAAGAAATATAATTACTCTAACTGCAAACCTGTATGTACCCCTTATGATCCTAGTGTAAAGTTGTTCAAGAACACCGGAGATGGTGTTAGACAAACTGAGTATGCGAGCATTATTGGTAGCTTACGTTATGCTACTGATTGCACTAGGCCCGACATAGCTTATGTTGTGGGACTACTATGTAGGTTTACCAGTAGACCTAGTATAGAGCATTGGAATGCAATTGAAAGGGTTATGAGGTACCTTAAGAGAACAATGAACCTTAGATTACACTATAAGAAGTTTCCCGCTGTTTTAGAATGATACAGTGATGCTGATTGGAATACTCTTTCAGAAGACTCCAAAGCAACTAGCGGCTATATATTTAGCATTGCTGGTGGAGCTGTTTCTTGGAAATCTAAGAAACAAATAATTTTGGCTCAATCTACGATGGAGTCTGAAATGATAGCACTAGCTACTGCTAATGAAGAAGCAGGTTGGTTAAGAAGTCTGTTAGCTGAGATCCCTTTATGGGAAAGACCGATACCAGCTGTCCTGATCCACTGCGATAGTACCGCGGCTATTGCAAAGATTCAGAACCGTTATTACAACGGCAAGAGACGACAGATACGTCGTAAGCACAATACTGTTAGAGAATTTCTCTTTACATGAGCTATAAGAGTGGATCATGTACGTACTGATGATAATATGGCTGATCCTTTGACTAAAGGATTAGCAAGAGAGAAGGTTTTCAAAACCTCGAAAGGAATGGGACTAATGCCTTTAGAATGAAGAGTCACTCGTGATGATAACCCGACTTATAGACTGGAGATCCCAAGAAATAAGTTCAATGGGTAATAACAAGTCATGAAGTGATATGAGATGAATCATGCTATTATGAGTCTTATCCTATACTGTTAGAAGCATGAATTTCTGAAGCGACAGAAGGATGAGTTAATTGTTAACTCTTAATGAGTTCTATACTCTATGTGGAGTGGAGTACATAGCTACAGGAGTACTCTTGATAGACTCACCTATGTGAATGTGGAAGTGTGGCCGCTTCCTATGAAATTTTGGGCAAAATTTACTAGAGCATTCACTATACTGGGATACACGTGCATGGCCGTAAAGCACGGGCTTTTTGAACTACACCTTAGAAAGGTTGTGTGTGTAATGTTATTAGAGATAGAGTTCAAAACTACAAGTTACTCTAGTATATTCTAAAGCATCAACACTATGCAAAGGTTCAAGTCGATAGACACCTTTTGCTTATGCACAATCTTATATCTTTGATTGATCGGTTGCTCGATGAAAAATTATTTTTATATAAAATTCAAGTGGGGGATTGAGTTGGAATTGTTATTATGAATTTGAATAAAAAAGGAGAAAAGAGAAAAAGTGCAAAAACTAAAAAAATGCAAAGTCCTACATTGTCAATTTACCTTTCCCTAGAAGTGTATATATAGAAAAGCATTAGCTAGTGGAATTGGGCCCCAAGGGGCACCCAATTTTGTGGAAGGGAGGAGGACCTAAGTAATTATGGGTCCACCACACGCGCACGCCGCCGCTGCCGTCCGTCCGATCAGCAGACCGCGCCGTGCCGAGCAGAGTGCGTATGTGTGAGGTGCAGTGGCATTTTATTTTTTGATAAAATTTATTTATTAAAATTAATTTTTTCAACAGTTCAGTTACTCAAATTATGACCGTTACTTTTTTAACGTTTCGTTCTGTTGAGACCGAGTCTCATGGAATTCGTTACCCCACGTCGTGACCGTTGTATGTGACCGTTCCATTCCGTTCTGGATCGAGTCTTACGGAACGTTCCACACAACCGTTTCTGAACGTTGCACGTTCTTCACAACCGTTTTGGGTCCGTTTTTTGTGACTTCCTCAGCCTATAAATAGAGAACTCGGGTCATAGCTCATTTCATCCTTTAGCTCTCAACTCTCTCTCTCTCTCACTTTTCTCTCTCTCGCTCTAACTATTGAGCAGTACAAAGAATTTTCAGAAAATAAAAACCAGAAACCCAGAAATACCATCCAGTGTATACATTAAATATAATTTTTAATTTTCATGTAACAAAATTATTTTACAGGGTGTAGCATTCCGGAGTACATCAGTGCAGTGTAGCTCCGAGATAGAATTTTGCTGGGCTGTTTTATCCTGGGGACGACGAGACTGTGTTTGCTTGCACAATTTTGGCCAGAGCCGCGAAACGTTTTAAAGAGAGCGACTTAGTCCGCAACTCAATCCAAACAGTTATTTTAATAATTTGGTAACCTCATTCCTATCTATTTTTACATAATTGTTCCAACATTATACACAAGGGTTGCTATTATTTATTTTTTTTCATTTTTATGTAAAAACTTTAACGAACATTAATTTATATTTAATGAACGATAAATATTTATTTTAGTTATGAACACTACTTCTCCACCCTTTTTTTTTTTTTTTTTTTTTGAAATAAGCATTTATGCACTTTAATGGGATGATAACCTTCATGTTAAATATAATAAAGTTTTCTTATTTGCTCTTTTAGTTTGATGGTAAGTATAGTTCAAATAAATCTAAGTCGTAAATATAGAGAATGTACTTTATAAATGAGTATAAAATATGCTTATAGGGTTATTAATTTCTTTTATATTTTTTGTTTTCTTTTTCACGTACTTATCTTACTTCCTTTACTACTTTACAAATAGAATTTGAAAAGTGTAAATGTGAAATAATATAGCACCAACAGAAGAATGAGGAAGATGGATTTGGAATTTCAATTGTTGCTAGAACAAATCTCGTATGAGGGAAATAATTGATTCATTATTCTATTCTATTTGTTCTTAGTTCATCCTTTTTGTAACTTTGCTTTTTTGCGAGGAGCATGGAGATTATATGTGTATATCTTACTAGCTAGAACAAAAAGAATCCAACTCAATTTTCTTCATTTTGTTGTCTTTCTTATTAGTTGGTTTATTATCATTATTTTCAGGTATATATGAAAAAAGCAATATGATCTACTTTTATAATCATAAAAAATATGATGTTTCTTTTGTTTTTTACCACGAATAATTGTCTTTGGACTCGTCCATTGTCACCAATTTTTCCTTTTAGATAAAGCTTTTTTTGAAATTTCTTATGAGATGTGAAATACTTCCACATTTCTTACAATATTTTCACAATTAATGTAATATATATTTTATTTTCTAAAATAAAAAGAAATTTTTTAAATAAATAAATAAAAACACCCTGAGTTTGGTTGGTAGATAATTTTATCCACTAAAAGCATTAAATAAATAGATGAAGGTGTATAATTTATTTATTTATTATTAATTCATTTTAATTTATAATTATCGATTTTTACTATGAAATGAAAACTTGAAAAACAAAATATTGTTTTACACTTATTTTGTACGTTACTCAAAATATTAAAAACATAATGTATGAACAAGTAAAATTAATATTTACTACTAACTTGAAGTGTTACTATATTAATTATTTGAAAAGAAATCTTTAATTCAACTTTACTTTTTATAGTATATAAATTTATAATTTGATTGTTTACATGTCATAAAATAATTACTTATTTGTAATTTTTTTAAAGTTAATAATTCATTGAACTCAAATTTAATATTAAAAAAAAAAAGCACAATATATACAAATTTATAACTATAATAACTATCACCAAAGTATTTGCAGTAAATTTTTTTTAGAGACACATATATAATTTTAAACATTCTAATGTAACTTTAATTAAAATTTATTATCCTACTATTATTTCAAAAAAAATTATTTCATTATTTATTAAAGTAACAATAATAAAGTGTTTGATCGGTTAGTAATCATTATTGACTTGGTTTGTAAGTCTATATTATTCAAGATGATGAAATTGATTTTATATCATTCTATTTGTAAAAAAAAATAAAAGAATATTACATAACAAACACTGCATGTAGAAAGTAAATCTAAGTTTATTTTTATGGGTAGAATAATAATTTAGTCACTTTATTTTTATAAATTAAAGATATTAATTTTTTTTTAATTAGTATACATTAATCATTTAATTATTATAAATATGAATAGTTTAATCATTTTATGCCAATGTGAATTTTTTTATATCTTTTAATAAAAAAACTTAGATTAGATTGAATTATACCTTATTAGTAGAAAACTGGATTGCCGAAGCCGTGGAGCACTCGCCTGACTCATAGCTAAGCCGCTACAGTAGGTAGCTATTGAGCTGCGGGGATAATCAACCAAGCCTTATGGAACTTAGCAACAATGAGTGCAGCTAATGAGTTATGGGATTCGGTCGGCCATGTTGATGTTTGAAGAAAACATGTCTCAAAAAGTTGACAAAAATGAAAAATAAATTAATTAAAATGACAAAAATTAATTAAAATATTTACATTTTTAAAAGTTAGATGATCAAACAATTTAAACAAAATAGATTAATATTTTCGATTTATAAAACTTTTTCTATTTTTATTTCTAAACTCTTTATATTTGCACTTATATATATAGAATAAATCATTAAAACTTATCAAAAATATATTCTTGTCATTTGAATTTTTGCAAAAATATGTTTTACTTTTGATTAGATTCTTAGGTTAGGTAGATACTGTATAACTTATAAAAATTATGAAAAATAAATCTTAAATATTATATTATTTTTAGTTCAATTTTGTACAACACTAGATAGCAAAATTTGCTATTATCACTTAATTAACATTCGTGTATATTTTCACAAAGCACGTACTACATTGTTGCTAGATATTTTATACCAGTAAGCTTGCTGATGGTGAACATGTCAAAGGGCTGATGAGGCAAGATCGAGTCCTAGCTGACAATTCTTGCGCCACATAACGCATAGTGGGTCGTAACTCTGGAGTGGTTCGCGTGCAGGCCAAAGCTATTGTCAACACCAGCATTACAGCCCCTTCTACTTCTCCTTTGGGATGTGGCAACCTTTGGTCTAACACATCCTTTAAAAGCAATTCTGCATTTCTAGAAGCAGAAAGAGACTCTAACAATTCCCCAGGGTGCTTTCCCATCATTATTTCTAATGCTACAACTCCATAGCTATACACGTCACATTTTTCTGTGGCACGCATTGTTAGCGCAAGCTCTGCAAATAAACCAACAACAACATACCATTTGTCATTTGTTGTAGAATCAGCACATTTTTATAGTTTTCATTGGAAAATTTGTCACAAGCATTAATCCTACTCATATACCAAATTTGGTGATTCTTTTGAACTGTACCCTTTATAGATTTTGAAAGTGAATGGTTAAATTCATCATATCACACATAACATCAGAGGGTACATGCCACTGTTTATTGCAGATTAGAGGGTACATGCCACTGTTTATTGCAGATTTTTCCTAGCAACAACCACATTGCTGTTATGACAAGTGAAATATGTTCATTACCTACCTAAGAGGTTATGAAGATTTGTTTGTTATTCTTCATATATGGTCAGAAAAACAATAATGAACCGTTGATCTTTGTCACAATATCAGCAAGTTGTTATATTTGGAAAACTTTATAGTTATTAAGATTTAAGACTCTTACACATTTTGAAACTATACAATGAACTATAACTTGTTTCATTCTATTCATAACATTTTGAAGGTTATGCAGTAGTTGAACTAAATTAATATCATAAATTTCAAAATTTCACTCTATTACCAAATATCAAGCAGAGACTGTGACTCATAACATACCTGGAGCCATATAGCCATAAGACCCAGCAACAGAAGTCCAAGTACATGAATCTGAACTCAATAACTTTGCAGTACCAAAATCAGCAAGTCGTGGCACAAAGTCCTGCTCAAGTAACACATTGTTCAAAGAAATGTCTCTGTGTAAAATTGGTGGAGAACAATCATAGTGCAAATAAGAAATTGCATCAGCTAGTCCTTGCAAAATATTCAGCCTTGTTTCCCAACCAAGTTCAAATTTTCCTTCAACACCATACAATGCACTTCTTAGACTGCCTCTCTCTAAGTACTCATAAACCAAGTACATAGATCCTCTTCTTGAACAGAACCCGTAAAACTTTATGATATTTCTGTGTCTTATTTCTGTCAAAGTTTTTATCTCATTCTTGAAACTCAATCTGTTAATTTCAAGTATGTCACCCGAGTCTGAAGCATTTAACTGCTTAACTGCAATAGTTATGCCAGATTTCAATTCTGCTTTGAAAACACGTCCAAATCCTCCTCTTCCAATGCAATATTGCTCATTGAAGTCACTAGTAGCCTTCACAATTTCTCCAAATGTGATTTTGCTCTCATTTGTCCATATCATCGATTCAAGGCTCTTAAAACTTCTATCATCCTTTGTTTCTTCATCAAGCAACTCTCTTTTGGGGTGTAACAGAAATTTAGCAGTGATAAAGACAAATACAATCAACAGTAAGACACAAATAAAAATAAGGATTCCAAAAAGGATTTTTCTTTTGATCCTAGAATTCTCTTTAGAAGGAGCTGGTGGGTTTGAAGCACTATACAAACCATGGTTTCCAACAAAAGCACTTCTAGGTGCTTTTTGGAAAATATTACCAGTTGGGATTGGACCTGTCAAGTTGTTGTATGAAAAATCAATCATATCTAGAGAAACAATACTAGATAATGATGGTGGGATTTCACCAGAAAGATGGTTGTGTGAAACATTGAAAATTTCCAACCTTTGAAGCTTTTCAAACTCTGGAGGGATTTCTCCTGAGAACATATTGCTGCTAAGGTCAAGTGAGTACACAAGATCTAATTTTTGTAACTGGGTTGGTATTTTACCTGATATTCTGTTATGGCTTAAGTTCAATCTCAACAAATGATCAAACTTACTTAGCTCAACTGGTATTTTCCCTGTTAGATTGTTCTTAGACAAGTCAAGATCCTCAAGCATATCCAAATTGCTTAGACTCGAAGGTAAAACTCCTGAAAAGTGATTATTGCTCAAGTTCAGCTTATACAGCAAGCCTAAGCTTCCAATCTCCATTGGGATTTCTCCTGTTAAATTATTAGAGTGCAGGTTTAGAATCTGCAACTGAGAAAGCTTCCTAAACTGTTTTGGAATTTTCCCAGAAATTAAATTTTTGTCCATCTGCATATCATTTAAACTCTTACAATCTCCCCAATCAGAAGAGAGTTCACCAAAGAATCGATTTCCACTGAGATAGATAACTTCTAGAAGAGGATGAACACCAAATGCATTTGAAATATTTTCAAAGAATTGGTTATCACCAAGGGTTACTCTTGTCAAGTTAGAGCAGCTTCTCAAACATTCAGGCAAAGGACTTTTAAAGCTGTTATTGGTTACTTGAAGAAGTTCAAGAGCAAACCCACTGCACAAATTTGGTGGCAAATTTCCAGAGAAGAAGTTATTGGACAACTTCACTTCTTTCAAATTTGGACTATTCTTGCCAAAATCTTTTGGAATGCTCCCTGAGAACTTATTTGAAAAAACGGAAAAACCCTGTAAGTTGAGAAGACTAGATATAGTATCTGGCAACTCTCCAAACAATTGGTTAGTGTCCACGTCAAAGGTAACCAACGACAACATGTTACCAATCTCAGGTGGGATTGTTCCAGTCAAGTTGTTATAGAAAAGATTCATAACACTAAGATTTGTGAGGTTCCACATTGTGAGAGGTATTGGACCAGAAAGTTGATTTCCTGAGAGGTCTAAAGATTGCAGGTCCTTCAAATTTCCTATCTCTGAAGGAATTGGACCATAGAAGCTATTCTGGTATAGAAATAGATAATTGAGCTTTGACAGTAGTCCAACTTCTGGTGGAATTTTACCAGTGAATTGATTGTGTTGAACTTGCAATGAGATTAACTCAGTCCAATTGGAAATAAGCTCAGAGGAAATAGGACCAGTTAATGAATTATTAGCTAATCCCAAAAAATTCATTTTTTTCAGGTTAGAAAAAGATAAAGGTAACTCCCCTCTAAGCTCATTCTCTGCCAAGGCCAAGAATGTAAGATTAGTACAAAGTCCTAGCTCAAAAGGGATAGTAGAGTTCAACAAATTCTGGTGAAGATCAAGAGTAGAGAGCTGTTTTAGTCTTCCTATTGAAGTAGGAATTTGCCCAACTAAGGAATTTCCATAAAGTTCAAGAATTTGAAGGTTCGGTATAAAACCAATCTCATTAGGTATTGAACCACCAAAAGGGTTAAGTTCTAAACGAAGTTCTTTGAGCTTAGAAAGCTTTGAAATGTTTAATGACAGTGGACCCTGAAATTGGTTATTTGTAAGATTAAGACATTCAAGCTTGCCCAGATTGCTATATACTAATTCTGGTATCTGACCCTCGAAAGCATTTTGTGACAAGTCTAGAAAAATCAAGTTGTGACAAGTTAAGATGAAATCCGGGAATTTTGAACTGAGATTATTACAGCAAAGGTTGAGATGGGACAACAAAGGCATGTTAGAAAATCTAGACCACTCAGCAGGTTCTAAGGAATTGTATCCAAGGTCTAAGTACCATACCTTTTGAAGATTGCCTATTTGATAAGGTATAGTACCATTGAGATCATTATCAGAAAGACTAAGATATTGAAGCTCTGTTAAGTTCCCCATCTCCAAAGGTATTGTGTCAACAAAACTGTTGATGCTCAAGTCTAAAGAAATAAGCTTTGAGAGGTCACCAATAGTTGATGGTATTGGCCCATAAAGAGAATTACCTTTAAGACTAAAGCTAGTGAGGTTAACAAATTGAGTAAAGTCAAATTGGGAAAGTGTCCCATTGAGGTTTAAATTGGAGAGGTTGATTTCTGAGACAGTTTCAGTGTTATTATAGCAGACAATGGAAGTCCAATTACAGAGATTGTGGAGGTTGTTCAATGACCATGAATTGAGAGAAACTGGTGAAGAAGAGAGGCTGTTTTTCCATTTGATAAGAGCTTTTGCTTGTGTTATTGATGATGATGTGGTATGAAAACGAATGAATAAGAGCAAGATTATATAAAGAAGAAAAACAGCAAGCTTTTGCATGGTAACTGGTTTTGAATTCGAATTCCGTATGATGTTTAATTTTGAATCTGAGCTTAGAGTGTCATATAGCAAAGAGGTGTGTTAGGGTAACAATTTCTTGAATTTTATGACATGAAAGTTTAAAGTGGGAATGTCGTCATTCTAAGTTTGTCGGTACCTTTATGAATTAAATAAACAGGTTTATTAATAGTGCTTTGATGCTATCTTAACCAATAAAGATATTGCACCATATTTATCACCAATTTGAACTTAAGTTTTACTTTGTTTAAACGAGTGAGAGGGTGACTTATTGGAAATTTGGAATAAAACCAAACTTTAAGTCGAACGTGCACCATATTTATCATGTTTATCTTTATTCAACCTACTTCACTTATATTAAATTAGATAAAGAAAGTAGATAAATTTAATTCATCAAACTTGCACCTATTTTGGTGGTCAATTGACGGTCAATGATTGAATAACATTAGTCAATTAATAATTAATCAATTTTGATTATAATTAGTCAATATTAATTTATTATCGCTTAATATGTTAAAGTTTGAATAGAAGAAATGAACATTATCTATTATTTTATTATAATTTTGGAACAATTAAATTTTTGAACTATTAAGATGTATTATTTTGAGTAAAAAAAATATTTAATACCAATTTTTGTAGTATTTTGGCATATTATTTGATATCAAATGTTACTGGTAACATATTGTAAACATGTGATTTGACGTGGTGTTTCTTAGATAAGTATATTCCAATTTGGGGAAATGAATTTTAACCACCGACTATGAAGCAGGGCAGAGCCAGAAAATTTTTGGGCAAAAAAAAATTTATAAAAATTACAATAAATTATATTTAATTTAATATTAAATTTTTTATTTCATAATATAATAAAAATATAGAATGAGCACTAAAAAAATATAAAATTAATATATTATAATTAACTTATAATAAAATTAAATAAAAATATAACAAATTAATAAGTATTATTATCATTTATGAATAAATTAAATTCATTAACTAAGAAATTTAAGCAAATAAAAAGCTCAATTAAACCCACTAAAATTTATAGTTGTTCAAACTAAAACTAAAATAAACATATAAAAATGTAAAAAAGTAAAATATGATTTAGAATTTTAAGTTTAAGACTATATTTAAAAATAAATGTTTATCACAATATAAGAATGACTAATAATAATAAAATAAATTTTTATATAAAATAATTTCAAATGAATTCTAGAAGATTATTAAAATAAAATGTCAAATAATATAATATTAGATAAAATTAAAATTTAGATTGAAATAAAATATGATAAACATAAAATTAAAAGCTTTAATATGAAGAATTTTTACATAATATACTACTATAATTTTATTTATACTACTAATAGTTATCGAATATATGGAAAAATAAAAAAATATATACTTAACCATTTTATTTACAATTCATATCATTTTTATTCACATATTTATTAAATATTGTTAATATATATTAAAATATATAAATAAAAATTAGATATAATATATTACTATAAATAAAATATTTATTTAATATTAAAAATATACATGTAATTAATTTTTTAAAAAAAATGCCTATAACACCGTCCAATTCTGACATAGCTCCGCCACTGGCATGAAGCAACCACAAAAGTAAGTGAAAAGTAAATAAATGGAAAAGTAAATGGGAAATTTAGAAAAGGCCATTTTTGTATTGCGATCCACGTTCGTTAATTTATAGTTTATGTACTCTTCGAAAAGATTTGAATATTTCCTTAATAAATCTCAATCTTCAAACCACAAACCTTAAAATATGTAAATGCTAATTGACAGCAATCGTAAGACTTAGTGAAGATAGTAAAGTCAGATTCAATACCAAGGGTTAATAGTAGCAAAATCATCATGATTTAGAGTCAATTGAAAAATGATTATGGAATAAAATTTCCTTCTTTCTATAGTGATTTCCCAGAAATATTCTCACCTAGTGCTCAACTTTGGGATGTCATGATCCTTACTGCCTCACACGTGTATGTTAATTGCATCATGAGAGTGAAAATTTTAAATACTTAACTAAATTAAAAAAAAAAGTCAACAATCTTAAATAAAATTTTAATAATTTACTAATAAAAATATCATAAATTTAAATATTAATATTCTCAAATTTAATAATTATAAAACTCAATAATAATATAATTTATGAACAAAAATTCTTAAACCTAGCACGTTAGACCAAAACCAACCTAAAGGACTAACAATTTTCAATAATGTTGTCAAATTTTTCTCATAAATTCCTGAAAAATGATTAATGAAACTTAGATGAATAATACCACTCAATAAATAAACTCACCGTAATTAAAATATTAAGCAACACAACATAAAAATCATACTAAAAATATTTTCTTATAATATGCTAATGCATATAGAGTAATGATTGTAATGTATTTACATCTCTTTGAAAAAGTGCTTATGTTTATGTAGTAAAGCTTGCAATACATTTCTATTTTTTATATAACATGCTTATGATTATAGAGTAAAGTTTGCAATACATTGTTGTTTCTTAGAAACATTTTTTAAAGCGCTTATTTCTTTCTTTAGTAGTATCATGTATCATCCCATAAACTTATCATAGTAGAGCTTTATATAAATCACCCGTCGGTAACTGGCACATATGAAAAACATATGCAAATGAGACTTAACTTATAACTTAGCAAAATTAGAATTTCAAACATAATTCTCACATACACACATGCGTCTAAACCAACGGTAAGACTCTTTAATCCCCGCGTACTCTAACTTACACAAGAGATACTTCCCACACATGGTCCTTAAAATTATCATAAAGTGTCATATTGTGTCGCTCCAAGACACTTAACTTACATTTGAATGATTTAAGCATCCTATCGAAATATATGTTTGCTTGAAAACTTTGCTTAAAAAGATCTTATTTCTTTTGAAATGTTTCATGTGAATAAAAATTTTTATAAAATTTATGCTTATGATGACATGCATGAAATAATGTATATATCAAACAATGCCCAATTGCATATAGGAAAACTTGAGACATAGATCACAAACATTCATAAAATATTATTTCACCCCAAATAATAATATAACACAAGCATTTTTTTTATAACAACAAATAAACATATAATTAATATTTCAAGTAGAGTCAGTTTACCTACCTCAAATATACTACAAAATTTCATAATACCATATGATCTATGCACAATAAATATTATCCTATAATTTTTAAGAATAAAATAATCAAATTATAATCATAACGATAAGGATATAACTATCTATTTTTCTTTTATTTGTTCCTAAGTCCTATTCTTCGTGTATTTTCATAAATTATGACATTTTTTTATAAATAATTTATGTTCTAAATTTTTCTTTACATTTATAGAAGATTATCAAAAGGAACATATAAGACACTTATTATAATTTAAAAATCTAAACTAACCTAAACATGTCTCAATACATGATTCATTATCGAACACACAAAATTAATTTTTTATAAAAGTTTATTTGAGTTAAACTAGACATATGTATCTATTTGTATTAAAATTTTCATATTCGAATGATAAAGAAATCATATTTAAAACATACTTAAAAATTAATTTACAAAATATGTTCGAAAATTTTCTGATCAAAATATCCCTTATTGAAAAATATCTCAAATATGCTATAAAAATTATTTGGCTTCAAAATTTTTATAAACAATCAATAACATATATGTAAATTTGTTATTAAAATTCTAGATTAAAATAATTATTTTTATTTCCAATGTTAATAAAAACTACAAAGTTTCAAATCTAACTTAAAATATTAATGAAAATTAAAAAATAAAATATTTTTGAGTAATTCAAAAACTCTTAGGCTCGAAAATATGTCTATATTTTTTAATAAAAATTTTAAGTTCTAATTCAAAAATTAACTATTTTGAAATTATCAGAATATACACTTGACTCAAAATTTTAAGATTTTGAAATTTATTATAGTATCTTTTTTCCCTCTTAATTTTAATATATATATATAAAAGAGCAACAAAAATTTTTAAAAAAAAAAATAGATTATGTTGATTTTCATCGTAAAAATTTAAAATTTTTTATTTCCATTAAAACCCTTAATAAAAACATATGAAAATTAATAAAAATTGTGAGTTTTGAAACATTATTACATTGAGATCACTTTTATTGTTGCTTCAAAACCTAGAGTGCTAGAAACCAAAGAGGAGAGAAAAAGAGAAAAAAGATTTAAAGTGAAAATATTTTATGCTATTATTTTATTTTAAACTTTGTATTTTATTTTGTTTCCTTGTTGAATGCAAACTCTAATATATTTAATTAACCTAATCTAAATCGTATTCTAACACAAATATTCTCTTTTAAAAAAAAAAAAAAAAATTTGTTTTGTCGTTACAGCTACTATAAGGCCTCTAATTAAACTCTTCTCTCAAGACACTGCTGCCAATGGGGACTGGATAGCCCCAACTTCCATGGGTCCTTGGTTCGACCGTAGAAATGGTTTGGTTATCCTATTTGTTTCTATCTATTGATGGGAAGGTATATGAAGGAAGAGAGTGGATTGAGGAAAGCTGGAAGACACTTCCAATTTCCAAAAAATTATTGCTGCTGTTTTTCCACTCCCTTTGATTAATGCACTAGCCTTGAATTATTTATTACTATAATATGACTTCCAAGTTCAGTAGGCGTCTAGGGGATCGCTAAGCATTGTATCACAGATTAGCCCACATGAAAAACTAAAGAAATTAAAAGTCAATTGAATGAAACAGTTTAGGGAATATAACGTATTGGTTTATATTTTTATTGATGTGATCTCCATTATAGATGGACAAATATATCCAAAAACAAAAATAGAACTCTTTTGTCATACAATTAAACATGTTATTAACGTCGACTTATCTACTTGAACTATAATATAAAGATTATAATTATTTGACACCAAATAAAAAATTATTAAAAATTTGTATGTTATTTATATTTTAAATAAAGTACTTTGATGTTAATGGATATTATTAATGAAATAAAATAATATTTTTTATCAAGAAAAATAAAGTTAATCGGTAAAAGTAAAGGTTCTAAGGAGGAATGATGATCATGCTTGTTTCAAAAAACCTATTACTAGTTCCAATTAGTTTGGGTACAACCATTAGTAAATCTTATTACAGTATAAGCTTAATTTATATACATCCAAACATCACCTTAAAACATTGGCTGATAATCTGAAATCAACTTGCGTTTAATGCATTTGTGATGAGATTGTTGCTACCTGAGTGATATTGAGGTTAGAGGTACATTTAGTGTTGTTTTTATTACAACATTTTAACATATTAGGATTATTGTTTACAAATAATTGGAAGATTGAAGAATGATTATTTTTTTTTAATACATCTCGACACATTATTAATCGTAGTCAAATTACATATAAAATTGTCCAAACACTACCTAGCCAATCAAACCGCGTTATATTACTATTATAGCATACCCTTTGGTACATTCTGCACCTTAACATTCTAGTACCCTTGACGCCAATAAACCACATACACTAGTCAAACACTCAAACTCACAATACTTTAGTATGAAAACCGAAAAAGAATGAATAACTGTAGCTCCAAATTTTACTCTCTGTAGTTTTTTTTTATTATTATCGGGGAATGTGAAAGAAGCAAAATAGAAAGCGAAGTGAGCCCTTAGAACAAAGCCATGTTGCATCAAACCAACAAATATATTACAACGGTCAATAAAGCAAACGTAAATTAGTGAGCAACAAACTACATCACAAAAGAATGAATAAACAGATATTACGAAATCACACAAACAACAACAAACAGATTACAATTTTTGTTTCACAAGTTTATATGACTTTAAATACTAGTATGATTAGAGTCTGCTTCCCCAGCTCCTCTTCTCAAAGCTCTTTCCAACCTTGTCTCAAATGGGGTCGAGTGCCAGTTAACTATTTTATCCTGCAAACCATAAAACTTAATGAGAACTCACACCAATACACCTATTAGCATACATTTCCAAACATCTTACTTCACGCATGTACCTCTCTATACTTGCTAGTTGTATTTGGTATTCCTTTGAAAGAACAAGCAGAATCAAAACCCATGGAAGAGCCTTTGTGATTCCAATAGCTGCCAACACTCCCTATTATTGGCATCTCATCAGGGCTTCTGCTTGGTGACTTCCTTGATGATGATGTAGCTGAAAACTGCCTGAGCTCCTCAACAGTCAAAGCACCTAAAATTGGCCTATCTTCTTTGCTCTTAATGGAGTTTGATCCTTGAGACGTACCTGGTGTAGCATCTAAACCAAATGATGTGCTTGTTGTTTTGTTAACAGGTGTGGCTTCTGAGTATACCAACCAATTTGATAGGCTAGCATCAACTGCTATTTCTTGCTTTGGTTGCTTGGGTTGATCAACTTTAAAATTTGGGTTTGAGCTCAATGAAATCCTTGGTTCTTGATCCAATGTCAAATTCTCTTTCTGAGGCTTCACTAGAGCTGCTCCTTTCGCCTTAACAGCTCTCCATTGAGTAAGATTTTCAACTGGGTTTAACACTGAATGAACATAAGCACTCCTATCTCGAGCCTTACAGTTCAATCCAGTTTGCTTTACTTCCTTCTCAGGCTCACATGCTGGTTTCCAAGGACTACTAGTCTCATTGTTCGTCCCAATTCCTCTTTTTGATTCAATAATTCCATCCTCGTATTCTAGCTCCCCATCATCACCATCATCATAATCATAATCCTCGTCCTCTTCATCAAGGTCACTGTCCTCAAGGTCTAACTCTTCATCATCATCACTGTCCCTACAGTTTTGGTACCTATGATTCCGAGGGTAAGACCCCAAGCTGGAAATAACTGAACTATCTTCAGAGGAACACTTGGGTGGACTGAACTTAGCTAAGTTTTCCTCCTCTTTGTTCTTCCCAAACTCTTCATACTCTTGTAAAACATCTGAGACTTCTTTGGTTGAAACATTCTCATAGGTTGTAACATTTGCATCAAAAGTTACTTTCTTTCTAGCACTTGAGTTGGATTGCTCCTCTGGCTTGTCCCTGCAATCAAAACCCGCAATTTTGTTAAAATGGCCAAAATCCAACTCTTTTACTTGAAAAGATTCTCACAACAAACAAACAAACAAAATAGCTAAGACAAAAAATTCCCCAAATCAATGAAATGTAACCACTAACCTGACTTCTGAAACCGAGGAAATGGGTTTCTCAGCCTCAACCTGTACTGGAAAGACAGCAGATTGCACAAGGTTACAACTTGCATTTCTCTGCAACAGTTTTTAGAACTCAATGTAAGTTTAATAAATCCATACTTTTGAAATTAAGCTGCCTTTGGTAACTGAGAATAACCCAGAAATCTAAACAAACAAAACTAAAACCTTGGAAAAGAAAACCCTCACTTAACTGAACTTGGAGTATGCTAACTATCCTTTTGCAAACTAAAACTACCAAAGGGTAGATAAAAACAACAAATTTAAGCCAGAAAATCAGAAGAAAAAAAAAAAAAAAATAGCAGAGCTTGCATGTAGGCGATTACTTACTACTTTGTTCCTCTTTTTGCGTTTCTGTTCTTTGGATGAACCAAAACATCCAAGAAAACAACCCATTTGAGATTTCTTTCCCTTGGTCTTTTTCAAAGATTGGATCTTTACCGTATAGAAACTCTTGGGTGGGTTAACAGATTTTCATTGTTTCCGTCGGGAAGAAAGGGACCGAGAGAGACAAAGGAGCGTTAGCGTTGGTAAAGAATAAGATAGTGTGGGGAAGGGACAAAACGGTCACCAAAATGAGGGTTGGGGGCGTTAGCGCTTTTTCTTTCTTAACTTCTTTATTTCAGAAATAAAGGAAGTGACCGTTACAATTCATGATTATTAATTTTTGTTTGATCATCACAGCCTGTAGATGCCCTTTGAGCGATGTTCTTTAGTTAGGTGCATACAAAAATCTTGTTGTATATTTTTTTTTTTTTTAAAAAAGGGCTCTAAAGGCCCTTTTTTTTTTTATTAATAAAGAGAAAACAACTCACACACCCGTGGTGGGATTCGAACTTGGGTTGCTAGTGGGAGGAGAGAGAATCTTACCACTAGACCACAAGAGATTCCCAAAAATCTTGTTGTATATGTCTCATCATCTAGCCGTTAAATTCTGAGCTAGTGTTACAACAACGAGGTCCCCTACCGTCAGCTTGATACGGTCAAGCTAAGTGAATTCCATTTACTACTTTGGGAAAGAAGGAAAACAAAAAAACAATAGAAAAAATTCCAAGATAAGGCCTTACACAAGTGCAAATCCTGAGTATTCTCTTATATTTTATACACTATTTTATACTACACATATTTATAACTAAAATTTAAACTACAAGCATTTTACGTATCAAGGCTTAAACCACAGCCAACAATACCTAATCACGCCTGAAAAGTGAAATTTATTACAACTACTCTATTTACAAAAATATCCGATTTTTGTTGAATACTTGTAATTTTATTTAATCTTTGACTTCAAATAACTTTACTTTGTCACTTTATTGTGTAACTAATATTCGATAAATATATAAATAATGAGAGGTTTAATATGCAAATTTTCTCAAAAGTTTAATCAATTTTGTATATAAAATTATCGGATACATATAATAACATATTAAATTAACACCTAAAAATTTGATGAAAATCTATAGCTGACTAAAGCAGTTCAATGCATTTGTCTCAACTTAAAATATACTATTTGATGTCATCCATTAGTCATTATTTAGCTATACAAATGGACTGATGTAATTTCAAATTTAGATTATTAATATTTTTCTTACAAATTATTCTAATATTTTTAATTTTTATATTCAATCAATTAATGTCGTAATGCACTAGTCATATTTCTATCACATGTACGCATGATATAAGGTGATTCAATTTTTAATTAGTAAAAAAAAATTAATTTGTAATATAGACATGTAGTATATGAAAAAGTTGTCATTTTCTTGGCCTCAATATGAAGTTTATGTATCCTTTATTCTATAAAATAAAATAAAAAGAAAAAAGATACTAGTGCAAAAAATAAAGTGTAAGCAAAGTAAATGCGTCGAATATTTCCCCCAATATATATTCAATATTTTCTAAATGTTCAATCAAGATAGCATTTGTTAATAACTAAAGGATATTTATTTTTGAAATTTGGATAAATCAAAATAGCTCTAAAGTTATGAAAGGAGATCACATGCTTCATTGTTGCTATGCAACTTTATTTATCATATTTTATGTTATAAATGTTGAAATTTTTAATCATTTTTACCAGTATATTTATCACACACATATATATATATATATATAAATAAATAAAATAAATAAAAAGATACGCTAAAAATAACATAAAAAAGTGGACTCAAAGCTATTAAATATATGATATTTACTTAATAAAAAATGATAAAATTACGTGAAGTTATACTCATATCAATTATACTTTATCATGTGGTATATATATTTTTTTAAAATGAATAGTTTGTTATTTACAAAGTTATGTTACATGTACTATATTAATTAATATGAGTACAAATTTATGATCTTAATATTTATTTATTTAATATTATCTATATTTACACTTTATAAAAAAGTCTTAATCACGTTATTTTTTTTTTTTTGATAAAATCATCTTTATATTTTAAATTATTGATATTAGTTTATCTTCTAAAATAATAAGGACTTTAAACATAATAATGAAATATGATGATTACTACATTCAATAAAGACTTTAATCATATAATAATTGCTATATTAAATAAAAATTCTAAATAATATTTTATTTTTATAATTAATTTAAAAATATAAGAAGATTAATTTTGTATTTATTTCATATATTATAAAATTTAATTTAAGAAAAATTAAAATAAGTAAAATAATTTACAATGCATATATTTTTAACTAATAAAAATAAAAATATTAAAATTTTTAAAATTTATAATATTTTATTGAAAATAAATATTTCTCATAAAATATTTCTAAGAAAATAATATTCTATTGAAAAAATAATAAAATAGCACATATTAAAATTTATAATAATAAAAATAAATTTTTTTTTTATGTTCAGTTCATATATTTTTATAATTAAAAAATTATTATTATATTATTATTTTTTTAAAATTTAAATTAAATTACTAATAATTTAAAATTATTTAATATTATATATTTATGTTAAATATTATTTTTATTATTATAAATAATTGTGTTATTTTTAGTAATTTGTACATTTTATTTTCTCCATCTCCGCTGACCATCTGTCCATATATATAGTTTAATAATACTAACCACTCATTCGGTGTCGTTTGGCAAATAAAATAAACCCTAACACTTCCATTCTTGGGTTCCTCCTTTCTCATTTTGCCCCCTTCTCACTCCAAACGAATCGTGAGTGAGAAAAGAGACGCAGAGTAGAAGAGCAAATTATTTAGAGAAATAGAAATGGAGTCTGATGAGGGGAAGTTATTTGTAGGAGGAATAGCGTGGGATACAACGGAGGACAGGCTTAAGGATTACTTTGGTCAGTATGGTGAGGTTACTCAGACCGTGATCATGCGCGACAAGACCACCAATCGACCTCGTGGCTTTGGTTTCGTCGTCTTCTCTGATCCTTCCATTCTCGATACAGTCCTCAATGACAAGCACACTATTGATGGCCGTGTGGTTGGTCTTTTCTTTCTTTACCATTTGCATTAGTAAACTCTATTTTAAATTGTCTCATATATAATCCTAAATTTACTTTTTTTAACAATTCCTTGCCGTTTGTTAGTTGTTGCAATTGCTATATATATTTTTATTTAACATGATAAACCATTTTGATCAGTTGTTTAGGTTATGTACTTCTAATTGGTGAAAGGTAATTTTGTTATTGAATATTTATTCTGTTTAGCTGACCAATGTTTATCATTTTTTTTATACCAAAAACCAAATCATTTCAGATCACACTCCAGTTCAGCTTTACTTTTATTGTGATGTTAGGATTTATATTTAAATTAACCAGCTCTAATGCAGTTTTTTATGTTTATTTGAAATTTTTAAAGCATGAGCAACATAACACATTACACATAAATCTTCCTTTTGTGGTTTCTGGCAATTATATTTTCATACCCTTCGGGGCTTAGGAAATGAAAGTAAGGCAAAACGTATGAAACTAATGTGATTACGAGCAGTTCTGTATCTTGCCTCAGATTTGTTTCTTCTTTAGTTCTTATCCGTTATCTAATGACTTGTTCCCCCGCTGCCACCAACTGAAGTGGCTACTTACCACATAATGGCATTAAGTGTGCTACTACTTTAGTTCAGTTGTTTGATTGTGGGAATCTGATTTCTTTGACTCACCTTTAGCGTGCAATGGTTGGCTATAACATCCACAAAAACTTTAATGCAAAACTAGCTAAATGCATCAAATATTTAATGTGAGGATTGTCTTTGAAGCACATGTTGGAGGTACAGGTCTTAGAACTTGGTATATCATGCCACAGAAAACATACAGGTAGGGTTGGAAAAAATGTTACATTTTTTTCATGAAACATTGTCCCCTATTGCATCAATCGTATTTTATAGACCTCATTTCCCTAAGTTTTTAAAGGTTCTAATGAACTATTTGTGTGGATATTATCGTTATCTTTTGACATATGTTCGATATATAACTCTTTGGTGTTTGTTTGAAGCTTTGAGCTATTTATGATTTTAACCTTTAGATCACTATTCGCTACTTTAAGCTCTTTATCTTTTATTTTTGTTGATATTTTATGAATGCCATTTTATTTGTGTGTGAATGTATGTTCATAAGCTCTACTAGTTTATTAAGAATTTAAGATTTCACTTTTGTTGAACAGGTGGAGGCAAAAAGAGCTTTATCTAGAGAGGAACAGCAAACCTCCTCTAAAGCTGGAAATTTTAATGCCAACAGAAACTCTGGAGGGGGAGGAAACTTTAGGACCAAAAAGATATTCGTTGGAGGGTTGCCTTCCTCACTGACAGAAGATGGATTTCGTCAATTTTTTGAAAGGTTTGGTCATGTCTCAGATGTAGTAATAATGTTTGACCAAAATACTCAGCGTCCTCGGGGTTTTGGCTTCATAACATTTGATAGTGAGGATGCGGTAGATAGAGTACTCAATAGAAATTTTCATGATTTGAATGGTAAGCTTGTAGAGGTGAAACGTGCCCTTCCGAAAGACTTAAATTCTGGTGGAGGAGGTCGCAGTGGGGGCTACCAGGGTTATTCTGGCTCCAGTACAAATGCATTTGATGGTCGGATGGATGGAAATAGATATATGCAGTCTCAAACTACAGCAGGTGGGTTCCCTCCATATTCTGGTTATGGTGCACCTGGTTATGGTTATGGTGCAACTAATAGTGTGATGGGGTATGCTGGCTATGGTAGCTATGGAGTTGGTGCCTATGGGGGTCCTGGCGCTAGTGCTGGATTTGGTGGTCCAGGAGGGTCCTATGGAAATACAAATGCCCCTGGTTATGGTGGTGGGGCAGCTGGTGCAATGAAAAATACTTGGAGCAGCCAAAGTCCTTCTGGTTATGGTGCTTCTGGATATGGGGCTGCAGCTACTTGGGGTGCTTCGGGCGGGGGTGCTGCTGCTTCTGCTCCTAGAGGTCAATCTCCTAGTGGGACTTCTGGTTACGGGAATCAAGGTTATGGATATGGTAATTATGGTGGAAATTTTGGTCCATATGGTGGATATGGGGCATCTGGAGGACGTGCTGGGAGTGTACCAGGCAGCAATGCTGGTGGAGTGGATCAACAAGGAACCAGTGGTGGCTATATGGGAAGTGGTTATGGTGACACAAATGGGAATTCAGGGTACTCTAATACCGGATGGAGATCCGACCCTTCACAGGCTGCAGGTGGTTATGGCAGTGCTCAATCCAGGCAGGTTTAATAGCCAGCGAGTTGATGGCTTTAAATGGCAGCGGACTGCTTGGATTGTTTGAGTGCTGATGGTAGCTGAGGGTTTGTAGTTCTGCTATATATTGTGACTAGTATCTTATAGCAGTAGAAATATTCAGTAATATTTTTTGAAGTGGGTAGTTTTATCTCAGGATGTTTCTTATTGTTTGTGTGCTGGCTAATTTTTGTCATTTTCCTTTAAGAAAGATAGCTTCCATTAAACTTCTTTGTGGTTATTTATTATATTTAGATAATTATTTCTCCCACTCAATTATTCTTTATTATAATGCATTTAAAATTTGTTGTTACGGTCTGGAACTTTATAACTATCAGTTAACGCTTAATTTTTATACTTTGACGTATATTAGATGTACAAGTATTAACCAAGTTTGTTCTGGTTTAGTACTTTGCTATAATTAGATAACACTCTCCGATTAGAAGTCTATAGAGCATTGATTTTAAACACAATGATATGGCCTGCCAAAATTATATTTAATACTTGACCGGCTAAAATTAAAGTACAGATTACATAAACTCTAGAGACAAGGGCTATACTTTTTTCAGTATCGTCGATTTCTCTATTTAAAACAAGAAAGACGACGAAGGTCATATGCATCATCCGTACTAACTGGTTACATATATAAAAAAAGAAAGTGAAAGCAAACTAAGTAGTACATGAGCTGGGTTTACAAGGCCCTTAGTTATCCGAAGACTTGAAATGTGCAAGGCTATATATGAACTTAGCCAAATTGCATTTATTGCAAGAAACATGGCATTCGAGATGAAGAAAGAGAAAATGGTCAAAAGCGCTTTGAGTGCTTGAAATACTTTTTTTTGTGCTTGCTGACCTTGTACGTGCTTTTTTCTGAAATTCACAGCAAATAGACATTCCGGGCTTCCATATATGTGTATGTGTACACTAGTAATTAACGTCTCACCAATTCTAACAAAAAAACTTATTTTTTTTTTTAAAAAAAACTAAAAAGGCAAATACACTGCCAAGGAATCACTCGGTCAGCTTATAGGCTGCAACTGATGCGCGGCAATTGAATTTAAAAGCCATGTATGACCGATCACTTGAGATCCAGTTTTATCAGCAACATCCTTGGCTTCATTAGCTCTTTGCCAAAGCTTTGAAAGTCCTTCCTCCAATAAGCACTCTTCAGGTGGATCAATGTTGTACACAACTAGCGTATTTGGAGCTGCCTGTTTGTTACCATTTTGAACAGAAGCTATTTCTTCCTTGTTTTTAGACACTGTCCCTCCACCAGCTATAACCAACTCATGAAGATCTTCCTTGTAAGTCGCCATGAAATCACCAGCAAAATAGAAATTCAAGCCACTGAAGAGCTTTGGTGCCTACAAGTAAAATAATAATAACCCAATTACTTAACTAGACAATAAAACTTGTTTATCTGAAGTTTTTGCACCTGAAACCAAACAGACAAGTTTCCAGCTATAATGACACTTTAAAGATATATTAATTTGTTACAAAAGGCAGAGCCCCAAAAAGAAGACTAAATAAAAGTTCATTTTAGGCCACTAAGAAGAATAATGAGAAAAACATTAGTTCTACTGATCCAGAATGCAGGTGCAACTTACGTTATTCAATGCCCTAAGCCTGCCAGTTTTGGGACCATTACTGCTTCCATAGTTGTCAAGATTAATTTCATATGGCTCTTCGTCTATATGACGCTTGGCTTCCATGCATGCTTGTATCCCTGCCAACATGCATCAGTTGTGAAAAGCAGTAAGATCAAAAACCAGAAATGAAAAGAAGGGATTGAAGAACATAAAATATAGATTTAAATAAAAGCGGCTACAAGTAGGCTCTCATAGAGTCAAATGGGTTTCCATTTCTGTTTCTATTAAGAATCCCTAAGTCTTTTTAAATGGACATGGATGGGGACTCATCCTCACTCAAGTAGCTGATGTACATACGAACAAACACATTCAACTTCCAGCTTATCAAACAAAAGAAAAGGCAATATCAGAGAACAGTCAATTGCTAGGAAGAATAAGAAACATTGAGTATCAACTTACAATCAATTTTAAGAACCCATCTACCAGTCAGAATGGCCATAAGAACTTTTAGTGTCCGGGTGCATGCACCTTCGTCATCTGTGGCTACAATAACATGAGTAACGTTTGGTTTCCATAACTTGGACACAGTTGCACCATTGATCTTGCCAAAGTGGACTAGAAGAGTCTACAGTAGGAGGGGAAAACCAGTTAATGACACGGAAAATATGGTAACCTCATGTATGATTAAAGTGTAATACCATAACCATGTACTTCGTGTATAAAAGAATTCATATTATGAGCTAAGTTGATCTGATCATGTCTTAACAGTGAAACAGCTAAAAGATTAACGAAGAAAAAAAACATATGTAGTCACCTTGTCTTCATTTGACAATGAAGATCCACATAAAACCCAATCTTTCTTTACATTTGATGAAGTTACCCAATTCTTGCATGGTTGGCAGATTCTACGACAATGCATAAAATTGAATATCAAAAATCTTATTAAAGAATAAATATTTGAGAATGCCAAACGAACATATTGTACTCCTGTAGAAAGAATGAAGTAACAATATGCTCCACTAAGTTTATAGACCTTCAAACAAATATTCAACAACACAATTAGTAGATTGACTTCTGAGTTTAGCACTCTACAATATTAGAAATCATTATTACATTTTAGTGGGCTCTGCATGTTTTTTGGACATCTGTTTACCAGACTTTTCACTGGGAAATTTAATTGAAGAATGTGCAGGACAGAGCAGTAGAAAGTCATTCTGCAAGAAATCAAACAAAACTTAGCACTAAAAAGAGCATCCTGAACATATTACATTAAGGTAGAAGGACGGGGTACATACATTATCCCAACGGCATTTTGAGATTTCCAATGCACAAGGAACATGATAGCTTCTACGACATGATTTCACATAGCATCCCAGTGCTGCACCTTTCTGCCCACACCTGGAACATTTGATCTTTGCACCCCTTGCTACTTCTGCCTTCAAATTATTTACAGTATCACCTTCATAAAACACTTGTGGTGCCCTGCATTTCCAAATTCAATCAAATATTTCCAAAATGGCAGTTAAGATTAAAAAAAAAAATCAAAAATTGTTTCACAAGTTCACTATTACTGGAAACAAAGCACACAGAAGCATTTCCAATTCAAAGGCTAATCTAGTAGCACACCATGAATCAATTTTGCATGACAAACTTGGAGTGCAAAGATGACATACCATTCAATGCAAGCTTGATGAACATGTATGACATTTGAACGGGTTGTCTCATCACCAAATACTGATTTCCCACCAGAATAATGCAACATTGGCCCAATAGCCTGGTACATATCATTTTAACCACCAGTAATGAAATAAGAGACATCAGCAGAAAATCTCGTAACAACAAACAGGTTCTAGTTTTATAATATTGTTATCCTTTGCATTGCAATGAAAGTGAGTGAATACTAACACGAAGGAGAAAGACTATACCTCTGTGATCTTAGAAGACTGGCAAAATGCACAAGTGGTTCTATTGGCACATGAGGCATCTGAAACAGTAGTTGACAGCAAACTAGGTTGTAAATTTTGCCCTAATCCCGTCTCAGGATTAGCAACAACAGTCCAAGAATGAGAAAATGCTAGAGCTTGCTCACTGCTGTTCATATCAAAGTGATCTGGCTCATGGTTCAATCTTTTTTGCTTCTTAATGTCCCTCTTGCAATGGTCAGAGGCATAAGTGTCATTCCTGAGCTTCCCTGTCTTCTTATTAGTTTCACTGGTTATATTAACCAACGAATTTTCTGAACTCTGAAAATGAAAAACATAAATAATCAGTAAATATCAAATCCAACTTGGCTGGTTAGGCTTTACATGATACGGATATAGGACAATAAAGCCTTGGGTGATCATGACAAAGACTAGGATAAATTAAACAAAATGAAATGTACTAAATAACTAAAGGGTCCTTAATTGAGTAAACACAAAAGCATATATACAAATAAATTCCATACAATTCCCTCCACACAAAATATACTATGGCTCATTGCCGATATTTAATGAAACTTAAAAACCGCACTATCAGCAAGAACAATTGAATGCCATACATGCTCACTGCACGGATATAAACTGACGTTATCTGAAAATCTGGCATCACAAAATGAGCTATCTGGAGACAGATGCAACACTGGGTTTATGTCTATCTCCACAGGAGTTCGCCCTTCATCTGTTCTACTCATTCCCCGAGGAATCAGCAATGGTTGATTGGGATTCACTATATTTTTAAATTCAACCCCTCCATTGGCAGTCATCCCAAACTCCTGACCCTTGACATCAGCTGGAGTGTCCACTCCGCCGACTTTTTCATTCTTGTCAATCCCACCTTTAAAATAATGACCCTTATGAAATGGAATACTATCTTGTTTATTACCCCATGACAAAAAGTTGGAATGGCCACTATTTGAATCACTCCCATGAACACTTAAAAGAGGTTCCTTTCCAGGAACCCTCCTAGCATCTGCATATTAACAGCATAAGAACTAAACCCACAAATAATATTTGAAGACCAAAGAAAAACAAATTGTTTCTTAACCTTGAAGTAATATTATGCATACCAGAAGTAACAGGGTGAACCAAACTAGAACCCCTGGAGGCGTCCAAGCACCTATAGTTCATCACCATGTTTTCCATGTATGGCATGGGCCTCATATCTGCCACATATTAGAAATAATTTCAGCTAGATGAATAATATAGAAACCAGAAAAATGGAGGAAAAGAAGAAGATGAGTAAACAAATGGATATTTAGACCTTAGTTAACAGTAACATAGCCCACTCGTTCAATTGATAAGGATGCGGTGCCCTTGGTCAAAAGTCCAAGATTCAATTACCAACACCCTCACCCCACATACAAAATGGGTAATTATTATTTGAAATAAATAAATAAAACATAGCCCAAAAGCTATCAGACCCTCGGAGTACCAGTGAGTACATAAATCTATATTGAGAACAACTTTTTTTTATAAAACTATTATCTTACTTATAGAATCTACAAAACTATGGCTCATTTGGAACTGTTTCTCATTTGGGCTAAAGTGCTTTCAAATAATCCAAAGTGGTACAATGGTGTTTGACAATTTTAAGTGAAGTGCTTTCAATTTTTTATATTGATTTTAGGAGAAGTTAATATTTACTAAAACCAATGATAATCGCTTTTAACTGCCAATTCCATGCAAACAGCTAAATGGTTTTTCGAACCCACTTATGACTAGCCACATCTTCATCCAAACATCCCTAAATCCATAAATACTGTTGTTTATAGCATTAAATAAATAAATGTTATTATCTTCCATACCAAAATAAAGATATATTATACTGACAGTAAAAGAATGACTAAGGTCTGCAAAATCAAACCTTCGTCAGCGAATTGGGATTTGCATACAGGACAAGCTGCATTGAACTCGGTTGAACCGGATAAACAAGAACTGGCATAAATACAATAATCAATTTTAAAATACAACTTAAACTGAAGTCATTTATTAAAATAAATTGCCAATTACAACGAAAAAAATCAACAAAAACCTAAAAACTTACTTGCAAAATATGTGATTGCAAGGGAGTAATATCGGTCGGGTAAACAAATTTAAGCTGCAAGACGGAAAAGAACATTACAAGAAATCACATGTTAGAGACTCTTTTAAGAATCTAAAAGAGACAACAATTATTAAATAAAAATAACATTTTGAAAAACTAAAAAGGATACAAACCAGAGAGGGCATTTGAGCTCAAGACCCAGTTTCTGAAAATTGAGAACCCAAGGGTTCAGCAGCCTACTGCTCATTGATTCGTACTGTGTTGAGTCCGCCATTTTTATTTTTTGGGTTCAATTCAAACAAACCATACAACTTGGAACTGTTCCCGGAAAAAGATTTTCAGTGTTGCGAGAAATGTGACGATTTGATGAGAGAGATCTTCTTCTAAGTTTCTAACAAACTGGGTACAGTAGGAGATGTACACATGGACGGATGCAATCTATTCGGACAAAATGTAAAAGGGCGGGATTGAATTTCTTTTCTTTGGCGGAATACTACGTTTGAAACCCACTCAAACTATATTTCTAGTTTCATAAATTCCCGCCAAACGAACGTTCTACTTTCATTAACGCATTTCAAATCACGCGGCAACTGAAAAACAAAAATGTTTTTTATTCATGCATACCTTAATCACATGTCATAACATAATTACTTTCTCTTAACAATTTTTTCCAATCAATACAATTTACTTTAACATATACTCTATTCACTATTTTAAATAATGAAAAAAATGATTTGAACATACATAAAAAAAAATTTAAATTAAATACGTGGCATTATCTTTATTACCAAACTTAATGATAGGCATTTATGTTAGTAATTAGTTTTATAATTCCTTAAATATCACTTTTGGAGTTGGCTGCTGCTTAATTTTAGGGATAAAAATATCTCAATTCCTAATATACATTTATCACAAAAATTAAAATTATTGATGTGAATATGTTGTTTAAATCATTTTACAATATTTGAAACCAAATATTTAAAAATGTAAATAAAAAAAAATCAATATTTTTAAAAACTGATTTGTAAATATATATATATATATATATATATATATATATATATATATATATATATATATATATATATATATATATATATATATATATATATATATATATATATATATATATCGTTAAATATCCATTTATTCAAAAAAATATCAAATTTTTGAATAATATACACGTAGAGATATCGATAAAACCAAAGTATTTATATTAAATTTAGATTAATTTATTTTTAATATAAAAAAATATATTGGTTATGTTGATTTCGGTTCAAGCTTTAATTATTTTCTCAAATATCAGTGAAAATATTAGATATACCTGTAATCTAGGAAATAAAAACTCGATTATAGATATTTATAAACAAAAATATGCCTGACGTATTATTTATAACATATTAAATTATAGTTCAGTTTGATTTAGAAAAGTGACGTTGAAATCAAAGTCGCTTCTTCAAGTATTCCAGTTGGTGAATAATAGTGCACACACGTCAGCAGAGAGTAAGATTGTTGCTTGTATTCAAGGTTTGTTTTCCCATTTTCATCATTTGTGTTTTAGTTATTGTTATAAAAGAGCCAATTTTGCAGGCGATGTATATAAATATAAGTTTGGTCTTAATTTTCGTAAAATCGTTACTTGTATTAAAATTGAGCTAATGGCAACGGCTAATTATTGTAAAAGATTTTCATGGGTTTGTTTAATAAATAAAAGATTTGTCATTTCTAAAAAAGAATTATCAAATTATAATCTATTATAACCTATCAAATTATTAAAACTCTACTCGTTGCTCTCATCTCTTTTTCTTTAAAATCTTCAAAGCAATTTATTTTATATTTTACCAAAAAGAATCTCCTTATAAAGGAGCTCATATTCGGTATATTTGCTTTTAGAAACCATTTGTTTTCATTGCCTTGAATAAAAGTAAATACTTGTATTTTTTATTTAGATATTTTTCTAAGATGATTTTTTTCTATATATATACTAATTTATGATAATTTGTGTTTTTTTTTTTTTAAAAAGGGGCATTAAAGTCCATTTTTTTTATTAATAAGAGAAAACATACTCACTCACATGAGTGAGATTCGAACTTGAGTTCTTGACGAGGGAATTGGAGGTCTTATCACCTGAATCACAAGAAATTTCTAATATATATATATATATTTTAAAAAAAATTATGTGTTATTTTTATACTTATTTTGTTGAAAATATAGCTATTCATTTAAATGTGTTATATTTGATATTTTAAATGATGCAAAATGGTAATAATATTCAATTAATATAAAAATATTTAATATGTTAATTAAAATTTTCAAATACTTGGTTTGATAAACTTATGATAATATAACAAATGATGAAAGTTGAGATTTTTTTTCAATATGACAACATTTTTGTTTTATTAAATATGATTATAAATATATAATAACGGAGCCTGCTAAATTATTATATAATTAGTCTGAGTTATTATTCAAGCCTCGTTAAAAATGCACGTGCAACCTTAGTAAAAGCACACAAGTGACCGAGAAATAGTGAAAAATATACTATTGGACTACATTCTACACTAGTTAATGCCCATTAAGAAATTGAATGGGCTAACATGTTTATGTTTCTAAGATCCATTTAGCTGAGAATACTCCCTAGTCCAAGTCGGCAAAATACAATTTGCTCGGAGATTTTACTACCACTCACCTGTTTGACAAGAGCACCTTCATTTGTAATGGGGGTGAATATGGATGTGGGTGGGTGGGTGGGTGCGAGCGAGCATCATTATTCATTACTCTTTTGTTTGGGTTTGGTACCTTTAATGTTCCCTCATTTAATAAAAAATATTCATTTGTTTTAAAAGTAGTTTTTTTCCCATTTAATTAAAGATACATAATTAGTTTAATTTTAAACAATAAATTCAATTTGATAAGGGCTAAATTTATTTTTTTAGATATTTTATATTGCATTTTTTATAAATATCATGTTTTGATATAAAACAAATATGATACAGAAAACTATTAAAAAAATACATAAAAATTTGCATAAAATATAAAATTTATAAAAATAGTTGACAAAAAAATAAAAAATATATTGTATCTTTCAAATTCAATTTTAAAAAAAATATTATATTTTTTAAAAATATATTTTTGTCAATTATTTTTGTAAATTATATATTTTATGATAATTTTTTTGTATTTTTGACATCTTTCTGCATTACGTTTTAAAAAATACAATACAGAATATCTAAAAATGATAAATTAATTGTTATCAAGTTGTATTTATTATTTAAAATTAAACGGGTAGTAAGAAATAAGTAAGAAATATCTTTTAATAAGGGGACTAAAGAATACTGAAACCTATACGTTTTGTTTTCATCAAACAATATTTGGTATTATTCAAAATTGTAACTTAATACAGGCGTAAGTATCATCACTCAATTTACATTTCTCAAAATTATCATCTCTGGTATAATGAAACAAATGGGTTAGTTATGTTTTGTCATATACTTTGCGGTTTGCAATAGTGCTTCTACTATTTTGTACCATTTATATTTGGTACAGTTAAGTACAAAACTTTAACTATAATAAGTTATGAAATGTTATTTCAACGAAAACTTATATATATATATATATATATATATATATAAAAGGAAAGTTCCTACTTCCTAACAAAGTATAAGTTAGTGTAATATTTGAATAAAGGTTCTTTTTAAGTATTGTGAAATATTAACTACTCTTTTAAAAGAAAGTTAATCCGTTACACATATTCACAATAACCCCACGATTGATGGATGGTTAGTGGTTATTTAAATAAAAGTAATGTTGTATATATTAAATGATGTGTTAGTTATTAATTAATTATAAATTAAAAATATAGAATGAATAAATAATTGTAAAATTTTTGACTAATAATTAATTAATTAAGTTATATCATGTATTTTTTTTTTTTTGCTACAAGGAATAGACTTGTTGTCGTGAGACAAAGTCTATAGAAGGGGACTCTTAAACCTTTAAGAGTAGCCAGCTAAGTCAGAAGGTAGGAGAGTTAAGGAGATGTCGTCTACTCTGTTATTATTAGAAGCCCATTGTATCAGATTGTGTGCTCTATAATTAAGGTCTCGAGGAATTCATCGGATTGAGATCATGTTAAAGCAAAGGAGATAGTGATTCATGCCCAAAGTTATATCATGTATATTAATATATATATTAAATTGTGATAAAAAATATTTTTTTTTAATACAAAAGAAGTAAAGTCTCTATCTACTGTTTGGTATCGTCTCATGATTTGCTCTCGAAACTTACTTGGCATAATAATAAATAAAAATAAATTAAAACTAGTTTTTTTTTTTTTTTTTTATATATATAAATAATGCTGCCTCACGCCGTTATGCATTGATATGTTCGTTATTTAAATTTAATAAGTATATTATAATGCTATTTGTTGAATAATAATAATTATTGTTTTAAAATTATTTATTTTATAAAATAAAAAGAAAAATAATGTTTATAGGTTGTTTTTATTATAACAAAGGAAAAAATTGACGTTTAAAGTTCTGTAAAGTGTTTGCAATATCTTTTAAAATAATTAATTAATTAATTTTTATTTCTATAATAAAAAATAAATATACACTAATAATTATTTAATGAGCAATTTGAATCTAAATAACATTCAAACATTTGATTTTATAAAATATTGATAAGACTTATATAACTTTATTTAATATTGCATAACAATATATATATAAACTTGTTTAATTTATATTTTTATTATTATTTGGGAAGTGAACATGATAGACATGACTTTATCAAATTTAATAAATATTTTTATAAATATTTTTTTGCTTAAAAAATAATATATATTAATTTAATATTTTTTAATTGTTATGAGATGGGACATAACCTTGCTTGCAAAAATGACTATTGGTTATTAAACACATATATGATCTACTTGGTTAAATTTGTAAGCATACACCGTACGAATTATTACGCTTATAATATAATTAAAATAATTATTCAAATAACATAAGTTAATACACAAATAAATTACCAAAATAATTAATCATAAAAATATAGGACATTATGTTATTGATTGATATAACAAAAAGTGGTCGATTACCACAATTTAAAAACTACTAAAATATATTCATCATAAATATATTCCTTAATATTACATTATAATATTTATTAATATAAAATAAAAAGTCTATGACCAAACATTGTGGCTTTTATAAAAATAAAGATAGAGATATATATTAATTTCCTTATTATAATATAATGGTATATGTTGGGATTGGTACTTTTTTAGTACTTAAGTTTTATCAAAAGTACTCTAAATTGATCATATTTTCAAGTAATTTTAGTTTAGTACCCATATTTTTAAAATTGTTCTAATTTAGTACCAATGTTTTTTAAATGGTTACAGATTTGAATTTTGAGTAAATTTGGTCAGATTTATACGTTAAGGTAGAGTTAATTCTGTCAATTTTTCCCTTCGTGCCTGGAAAAACGATCTGAGGTATTTTCCTGCCATTTTTACTGAAAATAAGGAATTTTCAGTGTCACAACACATATTTATTACCCATTTTCTTCGGTTTCTTTCTTCTTCTTTAAATTTTCAGTTTCTTCTTGTTCTTTGAATTTTCAATTTGAAGAATTTAAGAAATAAGGAGCACATCCATTTCATGGAAGAATGGAAGAAATTTTCAGTTTCTTCTTCTTTGAATCTTCTTCTTTGTGTGTTTATGGTTACAAATGCGAATGATATGGTTATGTAACGTCACTTAAAGTCTGTTTTGTTTCTCTGAAAAATAAATAAAACAAAAAAATTAACTGAATTAAAATGAATGGATGAAATGACGAAATTACCCCTGCTCAAATCCATGAATAGTTAAAAATCTACCCTAAATTCTAAAAAGGACGAAATTAGAACAATTTGGAAAACATGAGTACTAAACTTGAACCACTTAAAAATATGATCAATTTAAAATATTTTTGATAAAATTTGAGTACTGAAAAGATACCAAATCTGCATATATTTTGTATGATCGCATAAAAAAAATTGAAGAAAATAAGTAAGGTGAAAACTATTTGCTTTTGACACTTTTAAATTGAAAGCTGCCAAATGTTCTCCATAAGATTGACTTTGTAACAATTATTTCGTAGAGTAATGATATTTATTAGCATGAAAGAAGCATAAATCCATGAAAAGACATAATCTCATTGAAATTTTCCCTTGGTGTCTGTTATTTTCACCAAAAATTTCTTGATTTTTACATTTTTAATTTTATTTTTAAAGACTTTTTTTTTTTTCAATGGAAAACGGTGGAATTTTGAGATACAATTTGCATTTCTTGTCCTACCCACCAAAAAGAAAAACATAAAAGAATGTTAATAATAATGCCGTTTTGTATTTCTAATCAATCTTGACTAAAGTTGGATTTCAGAAATGACAATATTGCATAATATGAACCTTTAAACTCAACTTTTATTTTTGATTTTGTTTGTAATTTTTAATACATATTCATAAATATTTTATTCTTTTTTTTAATACACATTTAAAGGTGTAAAAGTTAATCGAGAATACCGACAAATTAAATTATGCATTTAAAAAAATTTAGATAGTGCAATGCATATTATTCTGAATATGTGTTTAAAGAAATATTAGTTTTAAATACTTATTAAATTTTGAGTATAAATTGATAAAAATATATATATATACAAGGAAAACAATAGATGCTATTTAGGAATTGCCCATAATTCTATCAAATAGAAAGTAAAGGGACTGAAGATTTACAAATAAAAGAGTAGAAACCAAACTCCAACAATTTGTTCAGTACAAGCACACGTAATTTAATAGGAAACTAAATAGAGTTATCTACTTTTTATTTCATTTCCTTTCAAGTGACGTGTGAAAAAGGACCAATGCTAAATTTTTTTTTTTTTTTTGTTATTGCTTTCGTAATACGAAGAACTATAAAATTGGGTTTGTGACAATTGTAGTGATTTCAACTTCTCTAATTTATTGGTATCCACATTTTCTTTATTTTAATTTATTTATTCATATATATATATATATATATATATATATTTTTTTTTTTTTTTTGGCTTTCAAAATATAATTTTTTTTTCCGCCCCCTTACATACTATCTTTTATTTTAAGCCTTTGATCAAATTATACTCAAAATAAAATGCATATTTAAAAATAAAATACATGTAAACACATATTCATTCAAAGATTATTGCACACACGAGGGGCATTAACATCTCATACTACATTCTCTTATAATACGTTAACAAAAATTTATTCTATATAAAACATTAACAACATTTGAGAATTTTAGAACAAATAGTAATTGGAATTATTTTATTTCATAAAGAAAATTTTAAGAAAATAGTAATTAGATAGTATATTTGATATTATTTAGATAAGTATTTTAATAATTACTTTAATACTTATATTTTAACTTTATACTGGATTTAAGATAACAAAATAATTGATGCATATTATATTATTGAAAAATTAAAAATTATTCGAAATTTTTTATATATAAATAAATGATAATTGGTATGAACGAAACGTACCTTTTAAAAATAATTATTTTACTAAAGTGAATTACAACCACATTGTGAATATTGAAGTCAACAAATATTATTATTTTTTTATAAATAAAACCTGTTAAAAAGCTTACACATAAAATTTAGTACATAATTACCTATTGTCGTGCAGTATAATATCATATATTTTAAAGTTACGTTGATCGAATGTAATTAAACTTGTAACGAATGAATTTTATTGATTATTATGTTTGGTTATAAATAAATTAATTAAAAATTGTAACGAGTTTATTGAAATAAGTGTGTGTTTGGTAGAGTGTAAAGAGACATGTAATGTAATTGATTCAGCACATTACATTGTTTAGTTTGCCCAAACACATGTAATGTAATCAATTACATTAGAAATTGTAATAAGGATTACACACTTCATTACACTGAATGGGATTACATTACATGTTGAACAGTAATTTTTTTTCCTGCTCGTGTCGCCCAGTTTCCTCAGCCATCGCGTCCGTCCGTCACGTCCCTTCCCTGAGCTGGCGGCGTCGTTGTCCAGCCGTCCAGCTCGTCGTCTCGTCCCGTCCTCCTCGGCGTTCGTCGTCGTCCCGTCAGTACCAGACCAGACCAGCCATCGCGAACGTCACCAGCCATCGCGTCGCCGTCCAACCCGTCGTCGTCCAGCCTGTCGCCCAATTTCCTCAGCCATCGCGATTTTTTTTTTTTTTAAATTATTTTTTTTTTCTTTCTGAAATTGCATTTTTTTTTTTTTGTCAATTTTTTGTGATGAATTTTTTTTTTGTCCATTTTTTGTGATGAATTTTTTTTTGTTAATTTATGTAATTAATTAAAATTTATTAATTATTGTTACTTTTTTTGTTATAATGAATTTTTTTTTTACTAAATTAATTTTTTTTGTTATTAATTTATGTGATTAATTAAAATTTATTAATTGTTGTAATTTTTTTTCTATTCCATTACATTACAGTTGTCAAACCAAACACTGTAATACTGATTCCTTTTTTGATTACAGTGACTAAACTAAACACTGTAATCGTAATATTGATTCATTTACATTACATTCCATTACGATTACGATTACATTCAGCGAACCAAACGCCACCTAAGTGTAATCATCGATTAGAGATGGTAACTGATCAGATTCGATTCGATCCATTTTGACATGCAATTTAAATTAAATTAAATCATTTCAAACAAAACGGGTTGGATTGGGTTTGAGTAATATTCGCAGGTAAAAAAAAAAAACCATTAATCCCTTTTTTTTTTAAAAGGAAGGGGAAAAAAAAGGAAAAAAATAGTGTAACTTTTCATGTAATTAAAGTTTTAAATAAATAAGTGGATATTTAAATAATGCACTGAATCGATCCAATTTTTATCCTAAATTGAACTATTTTAAATAAAATAGATAATATTTTGATTCGTTTTCGACTAATTTGATCCTAGATTGAACTATTTTAAATAAAATAAATAATACTTCGATCAATTTTTGACTGATTTTATTCCAAATTGAACTATTTTAAATAAAATAAATAATATCTCGATCTATTTTCGATTGATTTTATTTAGACCTAATTTAATTCAAATAGATCAAATACTCGTCAATATTTTAACTATCGAATCAAATTACCATCCTTATCATCATTCCATATATTCTACTAAAGAACTTACTTTACAAACTTTATTTTTACAAATTAACTTTATTTATTTATTTTTTTAATAACAAGCAATAATTTCTTACGTAAACATCATCCATCAACATTAAAATATTTTATTAAAAAATAATAATAATAATTTTTTAATTACTTTTTTATTTAATAACACTAATATAAAACCAAACACAATAATAATAATAATATTATTTAATTTTTATTCAATTTAATTATAATAATTATTATTATTTTATTCTACGAATGTGCCCTTGGTTAGAAATAAATTTTAAGATCACATCAAAAGAGTATCAAGTTAGGGAAAAGCTCTCTCTCACATTTGCCAAGCACATTTAACTATTTAAGGCATGCGTTATTTGTTGAATTAAAGATAATTGCCCTATTAAGTAGTAATAAATTCTTAGGCTTCTATATTTATTTGGTTGTTACTATGAAATAAAGTATAGCAAATTTATGTTATCATATTTAGTATATTATGGCAGTAAAATGAATATATTATATTTTTATGAATTTTTCAAAAAATTATTCATTTCTACAAAATGATTGATATTTTTTAAATTTTTTTAGTAAAAATGCATTAAATTTTATTTTTTAAGCAAAAAGAATATATATTATTTGATTGAATAATACAAGAACTGATATTATCATGAATTGCAATTCCTAATACCAAACATGTAAACAAATAAAAGAAAATGAATAGATATTGCGTTTATTTGTCTATCACCATTAACCAATATGCCCTAACAGTTTTTGCTAAGGATCAATATTTTTATTTTATTTTATTTTTGAAAATTAAAATATTAATATTTTTTGAAAAATTAATAAAAATAACTCCCATAAAATATATAAGCACAAAATTATCACCATTTACATTCAGTTTATATATTTTTATTATTAAAATAATTAATATAATCATTTAACATTCAACGTTTTCTAATTAGACGTTATTCAAGTGAATTACGATTAATTGGACCAATTAAATGTTGAATTTTATTGAATTGAATATTGTTTAATGTTATTAAAGTTTTATTTTTGATGTTATAAGTTTTATTATTATTTTTTTATTTTTTCTCATATAGCATTGGTGTATTTTTTTTTTTTTATTCTAGCATTTTTTATTTATTTATGGAATTCCCAAATTCAGTAGACATAGGCTCCAATCGGGTTAAATCGTATCACATTTTACATATGCCTTGAGTGCTGGGAGGCTATGACTCGTGTATTCCATTCAATTACTTTTAATATTTTATTTTATTTTGAATTTTTTTTTTTCAGAAATAATATTAAGCAACATAATTGAGAATCTAGATATAGATTAGCTTAAGAATTTATTACTACTTAATAGGGCAATTATCTTTAATTCAACAAATAACGCATGCCTTAAATGTTAAATGTGCTTGGCAAATGTGAGAGAGAGCTTTTCCATGACTTGATACTCTTTTGATGCGATCTTGAAATTGATTTTTGTTCAAATACTATGCGCTTATTTTTTAAATAATAAATTAAACAACCACACTTATTTATATCGAATATAATTCAAACTTACATACTTTTAATATTCACTTAAGAAACGTTTAGTTCGTAAAATAAGTAATTAAAAAATAAAAATAATAATAAAATTAGCATCTTTTAAATTTATAATAACAAAACTAATATTCCTTGTATTCAAACTTATATTTTCATAATTAAAAAAAATGATTAATATGTCATTTTTCTTTGAATACTCATTCAATTAGAATTAAATGACGATAATTTAGACTCGTTTAATATTTTTCGTTCAAATTAAACGTTTAATATTATTGGGGTGCTAGTTTTATTACTATAAGTTTTAAGGATGTTATTTTTTGTAAATTTTTTAAAAAATATAATAATTATAATTGAATTAATTAAAAATAAAATATTATTATTATATTTGATTTTATATAATATTATCAAATAAAAAATTAATTAATTAATTATATGTTATTTATTTTTAATAAAATATTATAATGTTGATGGATAATATGTATGAAATAAAATATTGCATTTTATTGAGAAAAAATATTGCTTATCAGTAAAAGTAAAGGTCGTAAAGCCTTTTGTATTCAAGAAAATGGATGAAATGATGATTATGCTTATTTTAGTCGAATTAATTGTAATTTACTTGAACAAATTCAATTAAATAATATTAAATGATTGGATAAATTTTTTTCATAATATAAATATAAATGATGATAATTTTCTAGTTATAAATTTTATGAGAACTATTTTTATTAATTTTTTTTAAAAGATATTAATATTTTATTTTTTAAAATAAAAATATTGATCTTAGCAAAAATTATTAGGGCATATAGCATATTGGTTAGTGGTAGTAGACAAATAAACACTATATCAAATTATTTTCCTTTATTATCATAAGTCGATAGTTTAATTGATTGAATATTGTGTGTAAGGTTGTGATCCCACTAGACAGTTGGGACACGGGTTCAAAACTTGGGACTGACGTCTAAATGTCGAGCCTAAACACAGCCTTAGACACTCCGGTGGTTGGTAAACAATCCTAATAGGAGGTCCAATCAGGCCTCCAGCGATGATCCTTGGTAGTGTAGCAATGTGTGTCTGTAGTCCTATCCTCCCTACACTCTGGTGAGCCATTTGTTGACAAAAAAAAAAAATCATTTTCCTTTATTTTTTTACATGATTTTAGTATTAGGAATTTTAATTAATGATAACACTAGTCCCTTTTGTGAGAAAAAATTTGTATTATTCAATTAATGCAAATAATATATATTTTTTATGCTTAAAAAATAAGATTTAATGCATTTTTACTAAACTTTTAAAAAATATATCAATCATTTTGTAGAGATGAATAATTGTTTGAAAAATTCATAAAAATATAATATGTTCATGTTTTTTAAAGGTAATATACTAAACATGATAATATAATTTTGCTACTCTTATTTTACAGTAATAACTAAATAAAATAACTTAAATTACAATTCTTTTTTCTTTTTTTCGTATTCTTTGAAATTTACTATTTTTTATCGATTAATAATTATATTTTGTGAATTCAACCATGTGCCTTTTTTTTTTGTGTGGACAAAAATAACTCTTCGAAAGAAGACGAGATAACGTTTGTTATGCTCAATTAATTCTAATTAATGCCTTTTTTAGAGTACTTATGGTGGCTAGCACATTATCGTTAGAAAAATTTTTATGCACAATTATAATTATTTTAGCTTTTAAATCTATGACATAATGCATATAACATAATAACTTTATCCACTTAGCTATTCACTTTTGGTGGTTTGTACTCGTGGCTTTATGGTAAATAGAAAAATGGGAGAAAACCCAAAATAAATAGGATATGTTTAATACTAGATAGCGGACACTTAATGCTAAATTTAAACTCTACCCTCTTTCATCTGGTTAAAACAGTGAGGTGTAGGGGTATATATGTCATTTGAATGGTATTTCTGTAATTATTCGTAAACTTGAGGACAATCAAATATTCACCATCCTATAAATATTCACAACCTCCTTAGCCCTTTTTCTTCTCATAAATTCACTTTTTGAGTCTTGTCTGTTTCCCCTCTTAATCTACTGTCTCTCCTCCCATATCTATCGCCTATTTTCTTCCATTTACTTTATTTTTAAATTACCGTTTTGCTTTATTTTAAGTTTTTCAATTTACTTGACCGCCTGTATTTTTTTAAATTTTAAAACCATTCTCCAATCCTGATTTAAAAAAATAAATAAATTTCCAACCTTCCAGTTGTATTTTTTTTTTTTAAGAAGAAAAACAATTTTTACCTTCTTTGCCTTCTTCTTTCAAAGAGGGATTTACAAAGCAGTTTTTTTATCTCTCCAAATTTGACAGTTTTTTTTTTAATATTTTCTCTTCCCTATTTATCGTTTTTGGCTTTGCTTTCAAAACAGAAATCATTATCTTCTTTCAGCCGTTGAATTTTGAGGTCGATTTAATTTAATTTTTCTTCTCTTGCTGACGTGGCATGATACTAAGCAATCATGAATACGAAAACGATGCGTCTCCCTCCACGCCGAGCTTTAACGTCAAACAAGCGTAAAGACATAACAGAAGCTGAACCATCAACACCACCAAAACGGCTTAAGCCGCCGGCTCAACCTCAACCAATCGGTTTGAACCAGGAATCCTCCGACTCAGCTCTTTCTTCTTCGTCAAATCATCTGTTAGCTGGGTATTTAGCCCATGAGTTTCTAACGAGAGGAACACTCTTCGGACAAAGGTGGGACCCCGTTGAAACTGTAGCCGGGAGTTCGTCGGGGTCCGATTCGAAGGTGAAGAGTAGTCGAGAAAGAGAAGCCGAGCTTCAGATTGGGGAAAAGTTCAATGGGTACGTGGAAGTAGCGAATCTGTTGAACCAAGGTGGAGCCCACTTACCTGGCATCATCAACCCCGCCCAACTTGCTCAATTTCTACGGTCGTGATCTAATTGCAAGCTGGTGGGGAAACGTGGAATGCTTCTATTAGCCATTCATAGATGAGAAATAGTCGAGCGTACAGCCCCTTTTTAGTTCTATCTGAGAAACTGAAAGCTTGTGGCTACGAATTGTATATCTGATTTTTTTTAAGAATAAAATCTATATCTGATCTAATTGTACGAATTGCGACAACAAAAATTGTTGCTTTCAATTGAAAGATTATGCAAGATTTTTTGGGAGCGAGTATTCTTATTTTTATTTTTACTTGTGTTTTTGGGAACTCTTGTTTACTGAGGCCTGACCATACTTTATGCCCGAAGGTATGTTATACGGTTTTTTTTTTTTTTTCCTTCATAAAAAGACTCTAATACGGAGTAAACTCATAAATTAACATTTAAGATTATTATTATATATATATATATATTTTTAATTTTAAATTTATGATATCGTGCATATAATTAATATGTTATACAGATATTTAAAATATTTAAGTATATATATATATAAAAGGATTATATGCATTAATTTTTAATAAATTTACCTTAATTTTAACTGTCTAAACGCCCACACCGTCTCGTTTCGCTTTAACATGCAAAAAAAAAAAAAAAAAGAGCTGTAACCATTGTCTGCAAAAATTTGAACCTTTTTTTTGTTTTTTTATATACTTTTCCACAAAATAAAAAAAATGACCCCTTTTTTTTTTTTTTTTTTTTTTATAATTTTCCATAATCGATTAAGCATAAAGGTAAAATAATTAATACTGGTTAACTATAACTAAATATATACTAATATTAGATCTTATACAAACATATAATAATTATGTAAAAGGTATTTTTTATTATTAAAATTTTTACTTAAATTCATATGCTAAATAATTATAAAAAAAATCATGTGCTAAATAGAAAAAATAATTTAATGAATAAGTATTTCGATAACGTTTTAATTTTTTTAATAAACATTTTTTAAATAAATATTAAAAATAAGAAACACAATTAAAAAAAAAAATATAAAAAAATACTAATCACATATAAAACAATTAAAATGATATGTGTGCATTCTAAATAGTTCAATCGATAAGGTTCTTTAACTAAAATTTCAAAATTCAATTAAAACTATTAATATTATATGTATGCATTCTTATGATCCAATTGATAAGGTTGTCATACCTTTAACTAACAATTCAAGGTTCAATTTCCTACCGTTTATCTCACACTTAAAATTAATACTTTTTTTTTTTAACGAAAACGAATACATTAAAAAAATCAATTTCTATTTAGAGGTAGTTATGACTATTTATTTTAACTGCCAAAAAAGAATGAATCCTAAAAAATAAAGTAAAAAAAAAACACTAAACATGCCTTCTAAGTTTCTAGATATTTTACTTTTAGGTTAAACTCATAAATAAAATTTAGTATGATTCATTTTATTATAATTATTCTACATATACATATTAAATAGGTGGATGTAACATAGGTAAATAGATTTTTATCCATCACGCACTTCCTTAAGACTATAATTTTAGTAATCCGAAAGTAAATTTTGAATCAAATCTATATCTATTTATTGTCTAAATAAATATATATTATTATTAACTAATAAATAGTAAACGTAACTCATTATCAATTTTTTTTTTTTTTAATATATAACTCATTATCAACTTGAATCATATATATTATTCCTATCTATCCTAACTAATATACAAGTAGTTAATAAACGTAAATGGTTTATTTAGTAATAAAAAAAAAAAAATTTGGATGACTCATAAGTGATGCATGAAAATTAGAGTGAAAGATAACTACCATTACAATTAGAATCATTTTTATTTTTATTAATGTCGTTTTAGTTCAAACTAATTATATTATTTTTGTATTTACTTAACCTAAATAAATAATTTCTTGAACATCAAACTAATTAACAATATTATGATATAGATTATAAATTACTTATAAAATTAATGCTAAGGTTATAATAAGCTTTTTTCATAAGTATATTATATCATAAAAATATAAATTATTCACTTAACGTATTAAGTCATTACTAGTATTTAGAAAAATAACGTTTTTCAATGATAAAATATAAAAATAGTTAAGAGTTTTAATTAAATTATTCCTTTTTCCTTTTCCTTTAAATTTTTAATTTTTTTTTAATCCAAACACAAATTCTTATATTTCAATGCAAGCCTTATCCTTTTGTTACTAAGTCTTACTTATTTTAATCTTATTAAATCCAATTATTACTTACCACGTAAATCATATTTATTATAATTATTCTTAATATTACATCCAAAAAAAATATTTTTAATATAAATAATAATTTTTTGGTAGCAAATATATACAAAAAAAAAAAAAAAAATTTAAGATTAATATCAAAATTATATGAGTTGCTCAGGTTTTATATATAAAAAGTTAATCAAATTCTACCGTATTATTTAAAATTTATAATAGTATATATATTGCATAGTATTATATATGTTTTTGATTTTGTGCTAAGAATATTATTTTGTGAAGTCCTCATGAAACAGAAAATCTAAATCCAAATTAAAAATAAGTTCAAACAACCTTCAAATTAATTAATGTAAATCTTACACGAGCCAGGTAACTATTGTATATAGTTAGTAAGTGCGTTCTTTAAGAGATTAAAAATTCGAAACTCGAAATTTTCTAAACATTTAGACCGAATAGAAGACCATCAATTAACAATTACGAGAGACAATTTTTGACACATTTAAATAATACAATACAATATAAATTTTTTTAATAAAAATTAATTAATAATTTTTTTATATTTTAAAAAATTTTATTATTTTTTACTATTATAAATATATAACACAAAAAAATATCAAATTAATTTTTTCATGTGTCATATAACACGAAAACTTGAGACGAATAATACGAAATGAACCCGATACTTACACAAATAACACAAATTAAATACAACACGTATACAACTAATACGACACAATTACCATCTTTATTAACAATTGATTTTGCCATAAACAAGTACTCTGATGATTGAATATTGTATGTAAGATCACGATTTTATTAAATAATGAGATGCAAGTTTTAGACTTAAAATATATATTTTAATGTTAAGTTTAAATAAAATTTTAGGCATGTTTTATAGTTGACATATAAATTATTTTATAATTAGAATCTATTATAATTGTAGATAAATTATGGTGTATAAATGTGTGATAATTATCGTATTTTTTCTCCCAATAAGATTTAATTTTTTAAAAAGTAAAAAGAAAAATTTAACAACTGATATCTTTTAAAAAATGGTGGTGACCTTATTTTTTAGAAATAAGACCTTTTATATTTACCAGGATTTTATTGGAAGGGTCAAAAGATTAGAAATATTTGTGAGAAAAACAAAAAATGTGGGGGTGAATATTGAAATAAAAGAAAAGACAAGGTGGAGGAAGCTAGGGATCCATTTCAGTAGCCTGATCGCCTCTGCTTCCGGCGACCTCAAACTCTCTCTCATCTGTATTTCTCTCTGTATCTCTCTATTAGGGTTGTGTTACAAAGCTTCCAAGGAAATGGTGAGAGGACTACTGAACAAACTTGTCTCTCGCTCTCTTTCAGTCACGGGTAAATGGCATCAGCAACAGCTTCGCCATCTCAATATCCACGAATATCAGGTTCCATTTCTATATCTCCTGTATGTATTTCACGCCCTCCACTTTCAACACATTCAATTCATAGCTCACTTGTATCAGTATTTATGTAATTTTCTGTTTGATATCTTCGAGAAAACGCAAACGAAAATTCAATTTGATTATTTATGCCAAAATTTGTTCCTTTCGTCATAGATATTCTGTTATCTTTCGTAAGTCATAAGTGAGTTTACAATTGTTGTCTTATGGTCCACGACGAACCAACATTTCTTTAATGCCAGACTCCAAACTTTAGCTGTAAATCCAACTTTATTCCTGTAGCTTTTCTTCGGTCCTAAACATTCAGACTGTGCTTAATTTTGATGGACGATTAATTTTTCGGTTGTTTCTATTTGTGGATGGTGTAGATGTTATTCTTTGTATCTTATAGGAATGGTGCTGATCTTTGTCTCAATCGTGGAGATTGCTGAAGTGTATATACATTTAGTTTGTGGAAAATTGTTTGGTTCTGATTACTGTTGCCTTTCATTATATTGGAATCAGGGGGCTGAGTTGATGAGCAAACATGGGATCAATGTCCCGAAGGGTGTTGCCGTTTCTTCTCTCGATGAAGTGAAAAGGGCAGTTCAGGATGCATTTTCTAACCAAAATGAGGTAATTGTTCGTAATTGAAAGTGTTTTAATGCTACCTTGTTTATTTCAGGATGAACGTTCCTATGTTTTCTTTGCTGGATACTAGATCAATACTGACTACGTCTTTGGTGAAGATGGTGGTTAAAAGCCAAATTTTGGCTGGTGGAAGAGGGTTGGGAACGTTTAAGAGTGGTCTCCAAGGTGGAGTTCATATTGTCAAGAAGGACCAGGTTGAAGACATTGCTGGTACTAAACACTGTCTATTTTCTAATAGGATGTGGTTGGTGTTGTATTTATGCTGTTGATGTTTCCATCAAAGACAAGATGGAAATATGTCATTGAAGAAAACGTATAATGTATGATCTCCATATTAGCTTAAAATTGTCTGGTCGTTGAACAAGCTTTACTGTACCACTCGTGATAATTTATTATTAATATACCTTTGCATATCTTAACTGGACTAAGGCTATCATAAAATTGAATAATGAGCCAATAATTGATTATTTGATCTTATTTTTGGGGCTAATCCACATAAGATCATATTGTTGATGGCTCTTTATGATGCATTTATTAATTTATTATTTGTGGTATCTGTCTCTGTGTACGATTTTTGTTTGGCCATTTTTTTTGTTTATTATTATATATTTATATTTTACCTGGTTACTTGTTATACTTCTAGTACAACGTTAATGTAATTCAGCATGTTAAAATTTTAGTATTTTTTGGCACTGTTACGTATTTTTCTAAAAAAACGCTCTCTCCTAATTCCCTACTTCTTTTGCAGGGAAGATGCTTGAGCAGATACTTGTAACCAAGCAGACAGGACCCCAGGGAAAAGTTGTTAGCAAGGTGACATGCTTTTACATGCTTTTTCCATTATTTAATATACTTATATGTCAATAAATCCTCGAGATGCAAGTATGCGTATGCATTATTCTCTTAAATTTTCTAGTATATCATAGAAGCCTACTATTAAACCAAATATGTTTTTTATGTCTGTTGGTGACTTTTATCAAGGATTTTTCTTTTTTTAAAATAGAAATTTGAATGCTCATGTATATATATATATTTTAAATTTTTTGCATTTCAGAATACATTATAATCAATGATGAGTATCTCTACCTGTATGAATAGCTAGTTATTGTACGATCGTGATAATTAAGAGTTTTTGAGAATGTGTACGTTTTCCAAGCATTGTAGGCATGTTTTCTTAACTTGCCAAATCCTTTGCCTCCTTTGCTCTCCAACTTTAACTTTCAAGTATGTTGAGAGTAAGTTCAGTGACCAGCTAACGAGCAATCAATAACTTTAGTTTTTTTCTTTATTATTCACAGCTGTATTTGTGTGAAAAGTTGTCTCTTGTCAATGAGATGTACTTTGCCCTCACTCTAGATCGAAAAACTGCCGGTCCAGTATGTCATCTGAACTGAGTTTTATCTGTAGTGCCTTTCTTTTTTATTATTAATGGCTATTTAATAGGTAATTTTCTTTTTTATTTGCTTAACCTTTCTTGCAGCTTATAATTGCCTGCAGAAAGGGTGGGACCAGCATTGAAGATCTTGCTGAGAAATTCCCTGACATTATAATAAAGGTTTAGAATTTGTTATGTTGTTGATATTGTTATGATGCTATCCAGACAGAGTGACATACTCCTGTTTCTATATTATTAATTTATTAATTTATTTTTATTTCCCTTTATATTAATAGGTACCTGTTGATGTATTTAAAGGAATTACTGATGAAGATGCTGCAAAGGTGGTAGATGGTTTGGCTCCCAAAGTTGCTGATAGAGATAAGTCAATTGAACAAGTGAAAAAATTATATAAGTTGTTTTGCGAGTGCGATTGCACGATGTTAGAAGTGAGTATGAGCTTTTGGATTCCGAATTTTACTTTTCGAGCTTAGGCTTTAAATTACCATTTTGGTCTGAGCTATAAACCTTGTTTCTTTGTGACAGATAAATCCAATTGCAGAAACTTCTGATAACCAGCTGGTAGCTGCTGATGCAAAGTTGAACTTTGATGATAATGCTGCATTTCGTCAGAAAGAGATTTTCACTCTACGAGATCCAACACAGGAGGATCCTCGTGAGGTTTGGTTCTCTTGTTGGTTTATCTTCTGTGTGATATTTTAAGTGCATGTAGTCCACTGTCATTTGACCTTAATAGCGAAGTATATTGTTATCTTCTTAATTTTTACTGGGGAAGGCGTAGGGTTGAATTTGAGGAATGAGAAGAATTAGGTTGTGATTGATGTCCTCTTCATAAGAACATAACAACCGTTGAAGAAGTGTAGTTGCACAAACATGCTCAAGTTTTTACCTGAACTATGTAGTATGTACTATATCCTTCACACATAATGACAGGATCATATTTATCACATTTGTTGTTTACCTTCTGACAGGTTTCTGCTGCTAAAGCGGATTTGAATTATATTGGCTTGGATGGGGAGATTGGTTGCATGGTTAATGGTGCAGGATTAGCAATGGCTACAATGGACATCATTAAACTTCATGGTGGAACTCCTGCCAACTTTTTGGACATTGGTGGTAATGCATCTGAAGGACAGGTGATTATATAAGAAAAAGATAGTGGATTATTATTGACTTTATGAGCACAGCCATTTGTTGTCCCTAAAAACTTGACTTATTATTATCTGCTAAATGTCTCTTGTTTGTTTCATTTCATTCTTCATCAGGTGGTTGAGGCATTTAAGATTTTGACTTCTGATGATAAGGTGAAGGCAATTTTGGTAAATATATTTGCTGGAATTATGAAGTGTGATGTTATTGCAAGTGGCATTGTCAATGCTGCCAAACTGGTGAGAGCCCCTCCCTTCCTGTTCCAGCTTACATATGATTTATTTTCAGGCCGGTCAAATTTTCATGCATGCCATCATCTACATTAAAAAGAAGACCTCCATTCTTTTTGGTTAATGATTTTCTAACTTGAAGAAATACGATTTCAAATTAGTATAATTAGTTTTTTTTTTTTTTTGAAAGGAACGTTATTTCAACACTCTTGAATTGTTGGTTATTTTCACCTTTAGCCTATTTGAAACAATTTGGATTGCTAGCCAGCTTGTATATCTACACGGCTGAACTTTGGCTGGGTCTTTTGTCCCAGGTTGCACTAAAAGTTCCAGTTGTTGTTCGTCTTGAAGGCACTAACATGGACCAAGGAAAGAAAATTTTGAAGGTACTTGTTAATTATTTTGACATAGGAGAAATATTCTAGATTTTTTGGAAAGTAAAGCTATTATGGTCGATATCTGAAAGTGTTTGTAGACTAAATTGTAAATGATTATTTGTATTTCTTAAAAATAACTATGCAGGAAAGTGGCATGACTTTAATTACTGCAGAAGATCTGGATGCTGCTGCTGAGAAAGCAGTGAAAGCAACTTACAAATAATAAGGAAATCCCTAGGTTTCGTAAAATGTTTTGTTTTGATAATGATTATTTTTTGTCTAAACATTTGCACTGATTGTGCCTTTACAATGGAAATACACCAGCGTGTAGCTTAAGCAAAGACAAGAGAGCTGGTGTTCAAGGAAATTTTCCAATCAACAGTTACTGATTTTTAATAATCCCAAAATTATTTAGATGAGCCTTTGCGTTCTCATGACTGATAAATCTGGGCAGTAGTGGTTCCTCCTTATTCACGGCCTTTAATTGCAATCATAATATTTAAATTACCTCTTTCGTTTTAGTCACGATCAGTTTCTGTTGGAACGATCGACATTTATGATAATTGAGTATGACCTACATACAGAACTTGGAAATGTCTCTTACAGAATTAGATTGTAGCAGTGCTATAATCGTAAACGAGGTGTTTTGGATTTGATTCATTCAACATTTTAGGCAATTGCATGATTTTTCTCTCTCCGCACAATGCATATATGTTATTTTTTCAAGTAAAATAATGTTTTTTTTTTCTTCATGTGGTGTACACGTGTTTTTTTAATAAAAATAAAAAATAATTTTTTTTTTTTAGAAGTTGTATCATATAAAAACTGGATACAGCATTTTTTAGTATCCAAATTTCCTTGTGCCAAGGAACAGCTTTTGCCATCTCTCTATTTTGATTTGTGAAGGAATAGGTACAAACCAAACCTGATCTAAAGGAATAGGTAGTCCTGGATTAACTAAAAAGTTCACACATATTGTCATTATGGTAGTCTTCCTAAAATTTTCTCCATATATAGTTATTTTGGTAGGCTTCTCTTGAAGCGAATTGGAATCCAAAATTTCAGTCTCTATACTAAATTACTTTAATAAATAACCACAAAAGGATACACAACTAATTATGAACCTCAGATTTGTCCTTGTTCAAGAATTCAACAATCTTCTTCGAAATGCAATAAGCTGTTGATTGGATGGTAATCATAGGATTGACCCCAATAGCACTTGGAAGAACACTTCCATCACATACAAATAAACCTTTTGCCTCCCAACTCTCACCATTCTCATCAACAGCTCCCTGCTCCTCAGTTTCCCCAATCCTACAACTTCCCATCTGATGTGCAGTGGTGTACAATGTCCAATGCTCTTCCCTTGAACTTGGCCCTCCAACTACCCTTACTGTGTCCAAAAATTCTTCCAAATCCTCCTCCTTTAACCCTTTACATTGTATTCTTTGCCCATCACTCCTGAAGGTTCCCACTTCAACAGCTCCCGCTGCAATCAAAATTCTTAAAGCCTGCCGGAGTCCCATTTGGAGATTTTCCTTATCCAATTGGTTCATTCGGTATTTGATCTTTCCTTCTTCCTTGACCTCTCCCGAACCCTTATCTCTTACCAATGTAAGGAGCAGAGCAGTTCTTCCATACTTCAACATTCTCCCCTTCATGTCAAGACCTGAAGTCCATGAACACAGTGCAGCAAATGAAGCTGGCCCGATTGCTGGAGTTTCTATAATAGCCCGGATATCGTTATCCCCCGAAACAACCTTGTGGAGTGAAGTTATTATTCCTCCTTCATAACTTTTGCCTTTAAATTCTGATGATGCATCTTCTGGAAAGTATCCCCAAGCCAAGAGAACAGGGTGAAGATGAAGGTTTCTACCAATATTTGGATTGCTGAGTCCACTAGAGATCATGAGAGGAGGAGTCAAGAGAGACCCACATGCTGAAACTGTCACCTTTGCCTCAATTTGAAGCTTCTTTGAATTTTTTTTGAAGTTCAAAGCTGTTGCAATCACTCCCAAACAGTTGTTTCTTATCCTTTCATCCTTGTCATTCTCTAATATGAACCTCTCAGCTTTGCAGCCTGTCAAAATCACAGCGCCGCAGTTCACGGCATCAACTAGCCAAGTAGAATCAGTCCCTCGTTTATCTCCAGTTGGACAACCATAACAACATGAACCACAGTAATGATCTGCTGGAGAATTTCTTGGAACTAAAACAACTTTTAGACCAAGATTTTCACACCCTTTTTGTAAAATTTGATTCTGAAAGCTATGTTGGGTACAATTGTCAATAACTTTGAGACGATTACACACAATATCCATAGCAGATTGGTAATCAGGAGAGCCAAAAAATGGAATCTTATGATCAATTGACCACTCTTGTAGAACAGAGTTTGGTGTTCTAAGAGATGCTGACCAGTTTATAGCAGAGCCTCCGCCAACAGTTGAGCCAGCTAATATCATCAACTTCCCATCAAGAGTTGATAAATGTCCACCAGATTCATATAGTTCCTTCAATGAAGGACCTTCTAGTGAAGAGTAATCGTTAGACACAAAGTAATTTCCTTTCTCAAGGACTATTACTTTTTTGCCTGACTGGGCTAGAACTGCTGCAGCAACTCCTCCTCCACAACCAGAGCCAACAATAACAGCATCACATTTGATCTTGTAAGCATTGTCGTTTTGATCTTCGGTGACTTGAATGCCTTTATCGATGAGAGATTGGATAAAGGTAGATTCATTTTCATACTTGGTTTCTATAATTCCCTTTTCAAGTGGCCTCTCCTTGAGATTTTTGTTTACCTTTTCTCTGGCGTCTACTTGATACCCAATCGCTTCCCATGCTTGGTTTTGTGAATTTTCATCCATCTGGAACCAAGATATACAAGTCAAATTAGCAAATCTAAAGTTTGGAACCGTTTCTCATTTTCAAATGACTTAAAAATGACAATCTCTGTGAGAAGTTTAAAAATTTTGAGAAAGCGTTTTTATACTTTTAAGTTTGAACAAAAGTAAGTAATCCTCACTTTTGATAAATAGTTTAATATGCATGCTACATTGCTACTCTTATAAATTAATCAGTAATTATTAAATTAACACCCTAAAAACCTTAATTCTTCTTTTTAAACCACTTTTAACTAAACACTTTATTTCAAATCACTTCCCTAAAAACCACTTCTAAAAAATTGGCAATAACATATGATCTAGAGGAGTTGTAAGTAAACAAAAGAACTCTAGTTTGTGACTTTTTACTGACACAATTATTGTTTGGTAAAACAAAAATTACATTGTAGAATTAATCGTGAAAAAAACAAATAACTGCACAGAAGTATTATTGTCGTTTTCCTTCCCTTATCCATAATGACAAACAAAGGAAGAAGGAAGATAAAAGAGAAGTTCAATGGAGTACAGTAGAGAAGATACATTACCCTTGAGTAGAAGACATAGAGGCAAAAGATTTTGATCAAAACGAAGGCTAGTCTAAGAGGCAATAGACGCCTCTGGTTAGACCATTGCTTGAGGACTTGTTCTCTCTTCTCCAGAGACATTTCATTGAATTTGTGAAGGAATGGCCATTTCCAATCAAAGCAAAAATACCCACAAATTAATAACGTCCCTAATCTGAATGATAGAATCTTGAGAATTAATCTCACCAAGAACACAGCTTTTGGTTGAGCTTTCTGTACTATGAAATCTGCAGTCTGCTTTCCAACAAGAACAGAGAAAATCTTTAATAAATTAAATAAATTTGAAAATCAAAATAATCTAGGTTTGAATTTGAATCATGCATGCACGATAGAAAATGAAAAAGAAATAATAAAAGGTTGAATTTTGAAGATAAAACCTCATCAGGTATAGGTGGCTGAGAACCCGAAGCTTTGTAGAAAGAGGGAAGAGTTCGGTCAGCTGGGTTTTCGTTTTGGAAGGTTTCTAATGAAAGGGGAGGTATAAGAGTTTCGCAGATAGCAGATAAAGATTGGATTTCAGCTGAAGAGAAGCCATGGCTAGTCTCTCTACCTTTCCCACTCAAAGTAGGATGGCACCTTATCTCCTTTGCTTTCATTCTCTCTCTCCTCTGTCTCTGGATATGAAAAAAAATAAAAATAAAATTAATGCTTAATATTTGCTTTTGAATATTAATCAATATCGGGTGGTTTTAGAAAAAAAACTGAAAAATTTTAAGAAGATAAATAAAAATCGAAATTTGGTCTAAATGGATAGAATTAGGTCAAATTTAATTACTTATAAATAATATTATTATATATCACAATTATATTATATGCCATAATTTTTAAATATCTAATTATATTAATTAATAATACTTTAATACATTATTTTAAATTTAAGATATAAATTTTTTCATATATCAAAATAATTTGGATAAAAAAAACACTCACAAACCCTAAAAGGTCCTTTTAAGCTAATAAATTATACATTATTTTTAAAATATATAAAGATAATATTTTAAACTAATAGAATAAAATATTAGCATAATAATTTTTTTTAAACATAAATATTTAATAATTAATTATAAAAATAAATAATTTAATTAATATAAAATATACTTAACAATAATAAATAATTCCTCCGTTTTGATTGAAGACATATTCACATTTAAGATTGATTTTAAATCTTCTTTATCAATAATTATTTTCTTTCTTTTCATTTAAAAAAAAACATAAAAATAATAAATAACTCCTCCTTTTGATTAAAGATCTATTCAAATTTAAGATTGATTGCAAATCTTCTCTATCAATCATTATTTTCTCTCTTTTCATTTCAAAATAATAATAATTTTCTATATTATTAACGACAGGATAAAAAATAAATTCTTCAACCCTACGCCTGACTCCTTACAATATTTTTATATATTATATTTAATATTTTTATTAAAATTAATAATATATATTATTTATTTATTAACTCAAAATTTACTTATAAAAATCTTATATTAAATCCCTAATACATAAAAAAATTTATCAATTCACTTATACTATAATATATACTTCCTGTGGTATTCTGTAATTGAACCCATCTAATATATATATATATATATATATATAATAAATCAATTTTAATAAAATGTGATTAAGAATGTGAAATTATTGGCCATTGAGAAAAGATGTTCCCTATCATCTTAATTAGATTGATAAGTTTTGAACATTTAGTATTTTATCCAAAAGTCGATAAATAGGTGAAGTGGGTTTTATAGTGTGAATTAACACAAAATCCTCATTTGAGCAAGGGCATATTAAACTCTCTTTTAAATTTATATAGACAAGGGTAAAGAACCCATTTATCCTTGGAATTACAAGATTCTTGTAAACTCTGACATACCTTCTCAACTCTTGTTGCACCAAAACTGTCAAAATACCAACGACAAAAAAAATTTGGTTCAAATATGCATTACTTTTTTCAAATTTGAGAAGGAAAAAAAGAAAAGAAAAGAAAAAGCTAATTGGATAAAATTTCAGTTCATAAAAAAGCTAATACTCTATTATGCTTTTCTTTTTGGGCTCAATAATAAACAATAAAATTTTACCTAATGCTGTTTTTAAAATTTATTAAGGCATTTTATTTATTTATTTATTTCATATTAATATATTATGGAAAAATTCAGCCCCGATATTAATTCATATTTCTACCTCTACCTCTGGATAAAGTTGTAATTTTTATAAATGTGAATTCAAAATCACGTTCTTATTTAATAATCGAACCATCGGGCGTTTCATATCCCCTCCAACAGAAACAATTTCTCACTCAACACAATATTTATTACCCCTCTCATCTATTACATAATTATTATTTTTATATTGTTCTAACATTAACAAATCACCTCTAACTAAACTTAATTCCTCCTTAAGTTCTTTGGATTGTATTTTACCATTAGCAACATTGTTAATTTTTAGTTGTGAAAAATTTATTTGATGCTGTAAATCACTAGATTAAAGTTAAATCTAAATCAAACACTAATAGAATAATAGATTCTCTACCCAACATTTCATAACAAAATAATGGACCAGTTTCTGTATATTGATAAAGTTCTTAAGAAACTTTTTAAATACCCAAAAATAACTAAATAATGGACCAGGAGTAGAGGTTACCATAGGTACAAGGTGCATCTCAAACACATCAATTTTCACAACCGCAATACATTAATAAATATTATTAGAATTAAAACAAACCGCAAAAATATTTTACTTTTACGACATATATTTAGTGACAAATATTTGTTATAATTTATATAATTATTTGTAAATAATTTTTTTTGACAACTATTTAATAACAAATTGTTAATAATATTAATTAATAAAAATATGTATATATTATTAATAAATTATAAAAAAATATATTATTAATATTAGAATAAAAATATTTTTAGTATATTATTAGTATTAGTATATTTATAACAAAAATATATTAATAAATAATTTTATAAATTTTGTCCCTGAAAAAAATTGATCCAATTTGACAGATTTTCTTTTTCTATACTCCTCCCGAGTACAAACATATATATCAAGTATTTCTTTATGACTTAGACAATGCTCTCTTAATTCATTCCAAACTGGCATTGACAAAATAAAAGAAGAAGAAGAAGAAACTAATTTGCAGAGAAGAGAAGAAAGACCGAGAAGATGATGAACAGTGAATCAAGAAATATGCATAGAAAAATAAGAGCTGAAGTTTCTGTATATTGATTGTGAAAAACCAAAACATTGCATTGAATGAATATGATATCATTGTTTTTATATACAAATCAGTTACACACTTCTACAAATTAGTCGCTAACAGAATCTGAACGTAGCACATGGACCTATGCTAACAAACTCGCCACATAAGCACATTTGGCTTCCAAGCTTATTCAGCTCCTGCACCACACAAGCTGCTACAAGCTCCTGCACTGCATAAGCTGCTATACATATCAGCTTCCAAGTTTATTCAGCTCCTGCAAACACAATCACACCTCACATATCAGCTACTCTCTCAACAGGCCTAATGTGGATAATTAAGCTAGTATTTATCTAGAGAAAGTTCAATTAATTATTACGTACAAAAAAAATTAGCATATTAATCAATAACAAAAATTGTAATTATCACATTCAAATTTATGCGAATCAAAATCACGTTCTTGTTTAGTAATCAAACCACCTAGTGCTTCATATCTCCTCCAACAGAAATAATTTCCCATTCAACACAATATTTATTACCTCTCTCATCTAATACATAATTATTATTTTTATATTGTTCTTACATTAACAAATCACCTTTAACTAAACTTAATTTCTCCTTAAGTTCTTTGGATTGTATTGTATCATTAGCAACATCTTTAAATTTTAGTTTTCAAAAAATTTATATGATGTTGTAAATCACTCAAAGAAAGTGTATGGACTAAGGTTAAATCTAAATTAAACACTAATGAAATAATAGCTTCTCCACCCAATATTTCATAACATTTACGATAAAGTTCTTAAAGAACTTGTTAAATACCCAAAAACAACTAAATAATTTACTGGGGTAGAGGTTACCATGGATATTAGGTGTATCTCAAACCCATCAATTTTCACAACTGCAGTCCGCAATACGTTAATGAATATTATTAGAATTAAAACATACTGCAAAAATATTTTACCTTTGCCACATATATTTAGTGACAAATAAATATTTGTTATAATTTATATAATTATTTGTAAATAATTTTTTTTTAAAACTATTTAATAACAAATTGTTAATAATATTAATTAATAAAAATATGTATATATTATTAATAAATTATAACAAATATATTTTTAGTATATTATTAGTATTAGTATATTTATAACAAAAATTTATTAAAAAATAATTTTATAAATTTATGACAAAAGTTTCTGTAAAAGTAAAATATTTTTGTAGTAAAATTGAATTAACAAAAAACAAAAACCAAGAAAAACATTAAAAAAATCACATATCTGCCGTTTTTTCAAGCATGTATTGTATAATCCATATACATGTTCACTGTCCCCTTAACTAAGTTGCATGGGGGAGAGAGTGTTAATCACAGATATTGGGCAGTAGGGCTCTTTCCCAAATGATAAATCATCTATCATTATCTTCCTTGGAAATAATAATTTTTTTCTTTCACATATAACTTGCAAATCCCCACTCATTCTCTTTGTAAATTCTGATTGCCATTGTTGCATAAAAAACGAAGCAAACGGTGAAGAGAAAACAAACACTTAAAACGTTGGAAGGAGAGACCTAAAGAGACTAGAGCCCTCTTGGGTAAGATCGTTTTCCAATTATTCAACTTCTTTTGGATTAAATTTCCAATTTGATATTGCATGAGAATGGCACATGAAAGTGAGAAGAAATAGGCCAATAAGCTCAAATTAATAGAAGTGAAATTTAAATGATTTATCAATAAAAAAGAAGAAGAAGAAATTTAAACGATTTAAAAGTAAAAATCTTTGTGATGGAAAATAAAAATGTGGCGAAAAAGGGCAGAATGCCATTTCAGTGTCAGATACATGTCAGAATGTTGTTTCCCTGTTTCTGTATGAGACTACGCACTAGTGAACAGCTTGTTACTCTTGTTTTTCGATTTTTTATTTATTTACATTACGAAGAATTACTAAAAAATGAGCACATTGAAAAAGTCACTAAATATCAATTTAAAATAAATTTAAGTTGTTTTAGTATTAAGGTGATAAATTTTTTTTTTTTTAGTAGAAATTGATATAAATTGATATTTTAGTGTTAAATGAAATATTTTCTTTTTAAAATTGAGACATGTAATCTTAGCGAAAAAAAAGTAAAATTTACAAAATTGATATCTCTAAAATTTATAATAACAAAAATAATATTTATTTGTACATTTTTCAATTCAAAATAAGTGTAATATTTTTATTGTTATGAATTTTAAAATTGTTATTTTAAGTAATAAAGAGAGTGAGAAGCATGAAGTAAAATGAACAGAAGATGTTAAATTCATGACCATGATATTTTGTTATTGCAGTGAAAGTGATAAAAACAATATCTGAAATTCAAATAAATATTTTGTTTGTCTGTGAATTGCATGGGTACTATCTATAGTACTGCACTTACAGTGATACAATATCGTCGTTGAAGTGGCAGTTCTGTCAATAAAGCTTAAGCCACCACCATGAACTAAGTCCAAAACCCAGGCTAAATGCGTAATATGCATGGCTTGTAAAAGAACGATTAGAAGCCAACAAAGGGAGGAGTGAAAAGAGAGAAGAAAAAAAACGAAAATAATGAGCCCCACACTTGCTCTGCATTTTGTACGTACCCTTTCACCTTTATTTTCCAACGTTCTTGTCCTCTCTGATCCTCCTTTCTCTTTCCCATGTCGACACTTCCCTCTTATAGTATAGAAAAAAGGTATTAAAAAAAAAACCATAAATTAAGATAAAATATGCATTTAATTTTTATATTTAAAAATATGTTTTTTTAATCCGAGTTAGATAAAAACATTAATTATTATTTTAATAAATTGGTTAATAAAAAAATTAAAAAAAATATTAATTTAATGTATTGAAATATAATAAGGAATACAAATAGTATTTAAGTTTTACTAAAAATAAAAGAAAAAATTTCCCCAAAAAATTTAAATCAATGAACTTTTCCTCCACACTTCCATAAACCTATTGTTTTTCTGATAAGCTACGAATATTATAATAAATTTATAAAAAGGAAAAACACCTAGGAAAAACCTATTGTCTCTTTCAAAAAATTGTTTAATATTTTTTTATTAAAATGTTGGAATTTTAATGATTTTATGAAGGTAAAATTCTAATGTTTATATAAAAAAAATTAATAAATGTATTATGTTTTCAATTAATACATTTGTGTGTGTGTGTATATATAAGGATTAAAAAATATATTTTATAATTTAGATGATCAAAAAATACAAGTTTTTAAATTTAAGGGACTTAAATACCTTCTCTTAAACATAAATGTCCTTTGAATTAATAAAAAATATTAAATTATTTATTAAAATATGTATTTTTATATGTATTTGGAGAATTCAAAAATATATTTTATAATTTAAAAAGTTAAATAATATAAATTTTCAAACGTCAGTGACTTTAAAACTCTTCACCTTTATAATAATTATAGTCTATACATACCACCCTTTTTATCTTCCCTGTTTTATCTTTTATTTTTATGCATGACTCTCTTTCATCCGAACCCCTTTTTTGGCCTCTTCTCCTTTCTTTTCCACATTGTTTGAGGATGCAGAGCTATCTCTCATGATTGGTTCTTAAAATAGTTTTTTTTTTTTTTTTTATAGAGGTTCTTAAAATAGTTATCAAGAGGATTTTGCTAATATGTTATTGAAAAAATAACAAAATTAGTACTCTTTAAACTTATAATAATAAAATTAGTACTTCTGTCGTGTTCAAACTTATATTTTCATAACTAAAAAAAATAAGTATTATGTCATTTTTCTTTAAACACTCATTCAATTAGAATTAAACGACGATAATTTAGATCCGTTCAATATTGAATGTTCAATATTATTAAGGTGCTAATTTTAGTACTATAAATTTTAGGAGTTTTTATTTTTAGTAATTTTTCTGTTATTTTCCTTTAATAATTGTCGATTAGCTTCTTTACGAATAGTCTCAGTTACTTGTTTGTTTTTGCATACGTGTCTGGGATAGTTTTCCAAAACGATACGTTTTGCGACTACTCATTGAATGCTAAAAGCAACAGGTCAGGAGTGAGTTTTGTTACTTGCAATTTACTGTTAGACAAAATTGTAATCATGAGGATTTTCTAGTGAATTGAACTTTGAGGCTTGAACCGACGAGCTCTTCCCTCTCTCAGAGCACCCTTTTCCAATAATTCGAAGGCTTCTACGCAATTTTCTATACCCTTTTAGCAGGAATTGTAATTTGTGTTATAGTAAGATTGTTTAAATTAAACATAAATTAAAAAATATGAATCGAATATAAATAAATTAAATTTAGATCTAATTTAAGTCAATTCAAATAACACGAAAAAATTAAGGTTGGGTTAGGAACAATCCGATAACACGAAAATAAAAAATTATTATTATATATTATTACTATTATTTTTTTATAAGTTGAATCTATCAATTCATGTTATAAAAAATTTGCTACATTTTTTTTTACAACTAATATACAAATATATTATGTTATCACTAATCACAATTATATGAAGTTTAAGTCTAAATTATTTATTTACTTTAATTTTAGGTAGTAATTTATTGAATTATTTTGTAATATAATTATGACTTTGAAACTTTTACTTTTTAATTTTGTAAAAACTTGTGACAAAATTTTTATTTGTATATTTAATGTTATTAGAATAAATTAAATTTATTTCAAATCTTTTATTATTTTAATTAAATTAAAAATTATACGAAAATTTATAATATTTTTAATTAACAAAGAATTAAATAAGGTAAAAAAGAAAAATTAATACATATAAATAAAGTTTGGGCCAGCCTAAATTTTTTTAGTTTGGGTTAGGGTTAACAGTTTATGATACGAATTAAATTTGATCTGGGCTGGGGTAGGCAATTCATGATAAAAATTAAATTTGGGCTAATTCCAAACTAGCTCAACATGCACGAATTACCACCTCTACCTTTTAACTTGTTGAAAATTAGTTGAAATTTTTTTAAAAAAAAATTGATGAGAAAAAATGCCTTGACTTTATTCTTTCAAATAATAAAAACTATTTTTATAAAATTCAAGTAAAAAATTGTTGGAAATTAGTTATGAATTTAAAATAAAATAATGAGAAAAAGATATAGATTTTATGACTTGAATGATCATGTTATAATATAATCAAATGATGATGATTTTTATTAACATAGATTTTCCTATAAATTAAAAAATAGTGGGAGCTTTATCTTTTAGTAGTTTGCCCATAACTAAAACTAGTAAACTAAATGAGAAATTAGATTCTGAACTTAAGAGAAGTAAACGAGTTCGAATTTTTAGGAATTATAGATCTGACTTTTATGTTTATACCTTAGAAAAAATCATCAATCTCTTCAAGAAGTCTTGTCTTCTTTATATGCCAACTTATGGAAAGAAGTCATAAATAATGAAATGAACTCTTTTGAGTCTAATAAAACTTGGCATTTAGTTGGTTTGTCCCTTAATTGCAAGACCATAGGCTGCAAATCGATACTTAAGAAGAAATTGAAACCCAATAGTACCATTGAAAAGTATAAGTCTCGTAAAATATAAATTTTTTTATACCTTTTCACCAATCATTAGAATAACTTCCATACGTGTGATTTTTTCCTTGCTGTAATTCATGATCTAATTGTGCACTAAATGAATATTAAATCTACCTTCTTAAATGGTGATTTAGAATAAGAGATTTACATAGACCAACCTGAAGGTTTTGTTGTCCCTAATCAAGAAAACAAAGTGTGCAAACTAGATAAATTTCTTTATGGTTTGAAGCAAGCACCTAAGTAATCACATAAAAATTTGATAATTTAGTTATCTCACATAGTTTCAAAAAGAATGAAAGTAACAAATGCTTTTATTATAAATTTAAAAATGACATTTGTATTATTATATGTTTGTATTTGGATGACTTATTTTCTATTCAAATATTTATGTTGTGAATAATATAAAAAACTTGCTATGTGTTAATTTTAACATAAAAGACTTCAGAAAAGCGAGCGTAATCTTTGAAATAAAGATTATTAAGTTTAAAAAGGAACTTTTTTTAAATCAATTTCATTACATTGAGAAGATCTTAAAGAAATATAGTTACTTTAATTGCAGACCTGTATATTAAAGTTGTTCAAAAACACTGGCGATAGTGTCAGACAAACTAAGTATGCCAACACATTAGTAGTTTATATTATACTACTGATTACACTAAGCCTAACATAGCTTATGTCGTGAGATTATTATGTAAGTTTACCATTAGACCTAGTATAAAGCATTGAAATGCTATTGAAAGAGTCATGAAGTACCTAAAGAGAACTATGAATCTTGGATTACATTATCAAAAGTTTTTCGTTGTTCGAGAAGGATACAATGATGTTGATTGAAAAACATTTTTAGAAGACTACAAAGCAACTAACGATTATATATTTAGCATAACTGGTGGAGCTGTTTCTTAAAAGTCTAAGAAACAAACAATTTTGGTTCAATCTATAGTGGAATCTAAAATGATAGCACTAGCTACTACTAGTGAGAAAGTAGGCTAGTTAAGAAGTTTGTTAGCTAAGATCCCTTTATGGGAAAGATCGATTCTAGTTGTATTGATCTATTGCGATAGTATTGCAACTATTGCAAAGATTTAGAATTGTTATTACAACGGTAAGGGACAACAGATACATCGTAAGTATAGTACTGTTAGAACACTTCTCTCTACAAGAGTTGTAAGAGTGGATCATGTATGTACTAATGATAATTTGGGTGATCATTTGACAAAAAGATTAGCAAGAGAGAAGGATTTCAAAATCTCAAAAGGAATGAGACTAAAGCCCTTAAAATGAAGAGTCACTTGTGATGGTAACCTAACTTCTAGACTGGAGATTCCAAGAAATAAGTTCAATGGGTAATAACAAGTCATAAAATGATGAGTTGAATCATGCTATTATAAATCATATTCTATACTGTTAGAAGCATGAAATCCTAAAATGGCAGAAGGATGAGTCAATTATTAACTTTCAATGAGCTCTATATTCTATATGGAGTGAAGTACACCTCAACAAGAATACTCTTAATAGACTCACCTATATAAATGTGAAAGTTTGATTGCTTCCTATGAAATTTTTGGGTAAAAATTTACTAGAGCATTGATTATACTGGTATATACGTGCATAGCCATAAAACATAGGCTTTTAGAACTACTCCTTAAAAAGGTTGTGTATATAATGTAGATAGAGTTCAAAACTGCGAATCACTTTGACATTCTAAAGCATCATCATTACGCAAAGATTCAAGTGGATAAACACCCTTTATTTATGCACAATTTATATATTTGATTGATTGGTTGCTCGATGAAAATTATTGTTATAAAATTCAAGTGAGAGAATGTTGGAAATTAGTTGTGAATTAAAAAAATGATGAGAAAAAATGTCCTGAGTTTACTCTCTCAATTATTTGTCAAATGTTATTTTTTTACATCTCTTAGAAAGTTTATATAAGCAAATATATTTCTACTTGAGGTTGGTCCCCAAGGGATTCCTACTTTTATGAAAGATGAGAAGACCTAAGCAATTAAATGTCAACTTACACGAGCGCGCATGTGTGTAAAGTGACACTTTATTTTTTAAGTAAAATTTATTTTATTTATTTAATTATTTTTTAATTTTCAATATAAGATAAGAATTTACTGTTATTCTTATCCAAATCAAGTCTTCTTCTCCAGTTCGTTCTCATCCACGACTCCCACTTATGACCTTATTTTTTATGATCTTTACTCACCTAGATAACTCATAAACAACAATAACTCTTGAGCTCACTCTTTTCCTTCTTAGAAATCCAGCATATTACACTTTTCAATACAGAAACATAAAAAAAATATTTTCTTTTCAGTTTTGGTTTTCGAACAACAAATAAATTACAAGTGTAACATTCCGAACTTAAACATTGTAGTAAAATTTTGAGATAGATACAAATTATGGGCTATTTTATTATAGGGACGACGTGACTAAGAACTGCTTGCATATATTTAGACAAAGCTACAAAAAGTCTTAAAAAAATCTACTTAGTCTGCGATTTAATTCAAGCAATAATTTAGCAATTTCGTTTGTGTTTTTATATTTGTGCAGCAACAATTTCGCATGAGCTAGACCTTCCCATTCTCAACTCTATGCTCAGTCCACTTCTATTTACTTCTTTAAAGTATCTTCGGATGGTTTTTTTTTTTTTTACTTTCTCCAAATGATTTACTGAGAAGCGCATTTCGGTTCCCAAAGTTAAGCTACAACCGTTTTGGCCATTTTGGATTACCTCTGTTTTTAGCTGAAATGCCAGATAAAGAGAGTTGTATCTGAGTGGCAACAAGCTCGGCAGGCAAATTCCAGAAAATTGGGATAACCGTAGGGGAAATATTTCATCTTCAATGGGAGACTTTACACAATCAACCATTATGTTAACTACTAAATCAAAATCTTCTTTCGAGCTATTTGAACACAACATTATATTTAAGTAGTATATAGTTTAACAAATGATTTAAGTGGAGGAAGAAAAGAAATTGAGAGGTCCTTAGATATTGTACAAGGCTTAATGAAGGAGAAGAAGAAGAAGTTTCCAACTAATAAAGTGGTTCTAACTATTAAATAACACCCAATTTCAATCTCAAGAATGATCTATATAAATGGTTTTTGAAATGGGTCAGGTTCACTTGCAGAATCTGAGTGATCTAGTTGGTTTGAAACTTGGGCTTTTGATTTTGTTTTTGAGGAGCTTTCAACACAATTTTCTTTAGATTTCTTCCTCCTGATTTTCTTTGGGACAACTGGTGGGTTTCCTGCTGATACTTCACTTCCTGTGCTTGAATATTCCATGGATTTACGGGTCATAGTTTTGGGGCTATCCGTTGAATCCCTATTTGAATTCTTCGAAGACCGTCTCTTTGTCTTCTCCGGCTTTTCCCTCGCCGGTGACTCGCTGCCAGCACCACCTCCGCTTGATGAATGTTGGCGCCTTGATGATTTTGGCATGTCAGGTTCTCTCCCTGAAGAATTTGATGATGATCTTGCTGATCTCCTATTTGAACCTGCATTTTTCATCAAGTTAAAGGCAAACGCAAGTGTTAAAAAAGAAAAAAAAAATCCAATGCTATGACTGACTTCTACATGTTGGAATTGTGAAATCATGTGCTTCATGGTATTGAGCACAATTCATTGGCAAATTATTATGTTGTTATCAAATAAACAAGGAGTTTTGAAATTTAGATACCCTGATTCATTCAGGGTGAAAAAACAAAATCAACTAAATGTTCATTTGAATTTATAAGCAGTGCAGTGAATGTGAAAGTTCATTTCAAAGCAGTTGGATTTTGGAAACAAAAGTTTTTTTTTTTTTTGTTTTGTTATGTTTTTCTGATTTTGGAAACAAGTCTTGTTACCTTGGGAGGCCCATTTTCCAGAATCATCATCTTTGGCATCACCTGAGCCGCCTTTTGGATTACCCTCTGGACCTTTAAATTCGTTCATCTGCAAACCATGGACGACAATAGAGGCTTGTTATATCAAAACTTAATGCTAGCTAGCTAGCTAGATAGCCAAAAAAACAAATTAAACACACACAAAAAACTGAAAAACAAATTAATTAGCCACAAAATTACCCAGCTTGGTGAATTTACAGATGGACCATCCCATCCTATATGAGCTACGTGTTTTACATCAGTGGGAAAACCAATCTGCATGTCATTATCTTTTTGATCATTTTCTGCAAAAACCATTTCATGAACATTTTATTTCATTATATAATGATATGTATATGGTTATAGAAAAATAAATTAATTAATTAACAAAAAACGTACCAAACATTTGAGATATATATCTAAGGCCTTTCAAAAGGCCCTTCATCTTCATATTATTGTTCGCCGCCATTTGAACAATTAAGACACCAGTTTTGGATAGACTTTATGATAGATAAAAATATTATTAATAAGAATATATAAGTTGCTGCTTATGTTATCACCCTCTTGATCAGATTTCCCATAATTTCAATTTGACAAACATTTTGGTTTTTCTTCTTTGAATGAAAAGATAAGAAAATTCATTGAAGAAGAATACAAAAACTAGCTAAGAGTTTTTGACAAATGGGTAAGGAAGCTTGGTGAAGAGGAAGACGAGAAAAGTAAAGACTAAAAACAAACGAATAGCTGTTTAAAGCAAAATTCACGGATTTGGTGGCTATGATTTATTTAATTTTGTTCTCAACAATTAAGTAAAACCAAAAATGCACCGAAATCTTCGGTTTGGGAATTCAAATGCTAAAGTTAGAAGGTTTTTAGGGGTCTATTATTCACGAGGTTGTAAAATTATGGCTAATTAGTTGTTTCCCTTTCTATGGTTGTTTTTTTTTTTTTTTCAAGATCTCAACCCTTTCTATGGTTTTTAAAGTGAATGGTGGAAAATGTTTTGACGGAACACTCATTGCTAGAGAGCTATAGATACACTTATACCACTAATAAAACTCACCCTTTTCTTAAATTATTTAATTAATTTTATTTTAACCATCACAATATATATATATATATATATATATATATATATATATATATATATATATATATATATATATATATTTAAGTGATTAAAAATGAAAATTTAAAGAAGTTATATAAAACCTATATTCCAACCTTTTAAATCATAAGTTTAAAATTGATAATTTTTTAAAATCAATAATGATAGACAACTTTGAGAAACTCGGGTCTCACATAAATAAATAAATAAAACAACAAAATAGATAATTAATCCTCTAATTGCAATAATATTAGAATAACACATAGTTTGTTCATTTTTAAAAGGGAAAAAAAGAAAAGAAAAGGAGCTGTAAATCATGCAGTATTTTTAGATGCGTGGAAGGCTTCTTCTTCTTTTTTTTATTTATTATTATCCAAATGCTTGGAAGGTTTGAAATTAATTACTTTGCACTTTTTCTTTTTCTTTTTTTAATAATTTCTTTTACCCTTCTGTTGCCGTATATTATAAAATATTTAGGGGGCGTTTGGTTCGCTGGAATGTAATCGTAATCGTAATGGAATGTAATGTAAAGGAATCAGTATTACAATTACAGTGTTTGGTTTAATCACTGTAATAAAAAAAGGAATCAGTATTACAGTGTTTGGTTTGACAACTGTAATGTAATGGAATAGAAAAAAAAATTATATAATTATTTTAAAAATACAATATTAAAAAATAAAATTTCAGAAATAATATAATTTCATAACAACAATTAATACAAAAAATACAATTAATAAAATTTACAATTTAAAAAAAATTACATTTAAAAAAATTACATTCAGAAAAAATACAATTTTATAACAATAATTAATAAAAAATACAATTTAAAAACAATTATATTTAAAAAAATTTACATTTAAAAAAATACAATTTAAAAAAAATTACATTTAAAAAAAATTATTCAGAAAAAATACAATTTTTTAAATATAATTCGGAATAAAAAATATAATTAAAAAAAAAAAAAAAACAATCGCGAGGAGGGTGGCGTCGGGAGGGCTGTCGCGAGGGGGCTGGGCGCTGATTCGGGCTGGGCTGGCGTCGCGAGGGCTGGGCTTGGCGGCCCGAGGGCTGGGCTGGGCGACGCGAGGGCTGGCCGGACGACGCGAGCTGCTGGAGGAGGCGACGCGCTTCGCGATGGCTGGGCGCTGGTTCGCGAGGGCTGGGCTGGCCGTTGGTTCGCGATGGCTGGCCATTGGATGGAGGACGAGCTGGACGGCTGGCGGCGTCAGGGACGGGACGCGACGGACGGACGGACGGCCGGCCGGCTCTCTGGCTATTCTGGTTCGCGCGAACATTCAGAAAAAAAAAAATATTGTTCATTCCAGCCGAATATGTAATCAGTTTTCATGACATTCAAACATGTAATCACTTTTACTAAATGTAATGTAATACCATTACATTACAATACCCATTCTTTGAAAAGCAAACAATGTAATGAGTAAAACTCATTACATTACATACCTTATTTCCTTCAACCAAACATATCCTTAATATAATATTAACTCTAACATAATAGATAAACAATTTTATAAAAAAATCCACTTTTTTTTTACCACTTTTTATCGTGTCGTAAATAGTTTTGATGACAAAAAGTTATGTAGACATTTCTTTGGCTAATTCACTGTACAACATGATGTGATCTGATGTAGCAACAATGCCACCCTTAGCTATTCATTTAAGAGTTCTGTTATCTAAAAAGTGATTAATTTTAATTAATGAAAAATTGTATTATTTTAATATTTATGATATTAAAATATTAATTTAAAAAATAATATTTTAATTAAAAAATTATTAAAATTATATGTTTTGTCTTTAATTGGCCCCTTTTTCTAAAATTAAGGGACCAAATGACACCACTTATAATCTAAGAGACCAAATGACACACATGACATAATCTGAAGGACCTCCATGACACTTTTCTCTTAATTTTAGTGTTATTTTAGCAAAAAGCCTGAGATTGTTTTGAAATCTTTTTCTCTAACTTATCTACGAAATTACTTCAAATGAATAATGAATAATTAAAAAAAATAAAAAAAAAAGTATATGCATATTATTATTATTTTTAAAAATCGAACAATATTTTAGTTTGATTTGAATTTGTTACTTAAAATAAAAGAAAATTTGTCTTACTACTACAACATTAGGAGACGGCTATGCATGCTATTTCATTCTTCATTAATCTAGCTAATTCTATTAAACTAGACTTTAATTATATTTCAGAGCTAATTATATGAATTTAGAGTTTTTCAATTGTATTTGATTTTTTAACGAAATCAATATACTCACACATCTGATTAAACCTTGAAGCAAATGTGATTGCATTGCTAGAAAATTGACTATTACATTTGATTTTTTTAAAGGGTTGAATTCAACATTTTTGTTTTTCAGGTGCACATTACAAAAGTCTCAAATTTGAAACTTCTGCGTGTGAAATAAAGCCACATTATTTGCGTCGTAGCTAAAGAAATAAGAAAGAATTGATTATTATTCTCTTGGCTTAAGAAGGTAAAGACATAAAACTTTGTTTTTGTTGTTATTGTTTGTTAATCATCCTTTAGTGAATTGCATTCGAGAGCAGATCAATCGGGAAAAAAAAAAAAAAAAGTTTCAATACAAAGTGAATTTCTCTTTCCCTAGCACAAAAATAATAGTGGCAAAGTAAACAATATCAAGCTTAAAATTTCACCAGTTAAATTACAAATGATTAATGCCGGAAAAGGTTGGGATTCTTATTCAAAATTTAACCGTGTATATACAATGCATTGGTTTCCAAAATGTCATCACCACTTTGGCGTAGATATGAGCAATCAATCCAAGTGTTTCCTTTTGAGATAGGCCAAAAGAGACAGTACAGAAACCTAAATGAAAATCCAAATCATAAAAAGCCGCCGTAACTTCTGTTCAAAGCTTGTCATCAAGATGAGTAGAAGAAAAACCAATAGGCGATTCTTGGTATAGATCTAAGACTTCTGTGCCTGCTGCTTGAAAAAAGAATCAATTAGTCCTCCAGATATACACAGAAGAAGAACAATACAAAATCTACTATTCCTTTCAAATCTAACATTATGGCTACATGAATAAAAGTCCTCTCCTACTTATATTGATAAAACACTATGATGCATGTGCATAGCGAGACTGAGCTAAAATGAGTTTAAAGTACAGAATTTAAATCATATTGAAGATTATATCATACCTTGCTCACATATTTCTTGTGAATCTTCAATGCTTCTGAACATGCTTTTTTAGCATCCAGATTTCTAGTTGTGTTACCTATGATCTAGACAGAGCCAAACTGTAAGATAGACGAAGATGGAAGAATGCAACTTATGAAGCAAAATCAACAAATGTTGGGAAAGAAGGAGGAGGGAGGAGGGAGGAGAGAGAAAGAAAGAGAAACCTGGACAACATCATCCAGACCCTTTGCCTCTTTTAAAAGTTGCTTATTCTTAGTCTCAAGAACACTTGCAACAAGAAAAACAGCAAAGGCATTACTATGATTATCTGTACAACCAGTCTTTACATAATTCTTCTGAAACTTGCCACATTGCTTTAGTAGTTTGCTGTCTGCTTTAGGGCAACTACTGCTATCTATAGTCGCTGTTGGCCTCTCGTATGAGGAAAAACATTTTGGATTGTACTCCATGGACCACATAAGCTGAAACCAATCTATATACTCTCTTAGAATAAGATCAGCAATTGAAAGAAAAAATAATAATTAAGTTTCTTGAAACCCTTAGTGCCAGACTGTGAGTAAGGCAAAATAGAAGTTGCTCTTACCTCCCAAAGATACAATGAATCTACAAAGGAGAACTCTCTCCTGAAAAGTACCATCAGCATCCGAAATGCAAATAAATATTGTCCACCATCCAGATCCTCTGTCAAACCGAAGAAAATGGAATTTAACAGACCAAGAAATATGCAAGCAAAGAACATGAACAAACCAAAACTTATTTGAAAAAAAATTTGTAAGGCTACTGAAATGCTTACCAAGGTGTTGATGAAGTTTAGGGTTAATGGCTTTGATTATTTGTGATAAAGTACTCAACTGAGTTTGCACTCCCATAGAATCAGTAGTGGTCCGGAAGTTTTCTCTCTATAATCAGTACAAGGAAAAGAGAAGGAAAAAAAAAAAAGTCAAATAGGCAACATAAGAAAAATTAAATAAATGCTAATTATGCATCTTAAAATCACAATTTCAAGAGTGCTCAACCCATCTACATGTTTCTCAATTAGCCAAAGGTGCATTTTATCATGTTCGAAAGTAGATAAAAAAGATAGTTATAAAGATAGATAATAGATACCAGCCTTCTCATTGCACGCTCATAGCACCAAAAGGCATCAGCTTCATTTTCGAAAAGAATAACCATTGGGGAGCATATATCATTCATTCCTGCTCAAAAGAACTTTTTGTTACTCTCTGACAAGAAGTTCGGTTTGGGAAAATGATGATAAAATTTATAGCAGCTCACCTTGAACATAACCTATATCCTGATCTGTCCAAGTATAAACAGACAGGATATCTGAAAGTTTTGCCTGATTTGTTACACTCTCATAAAATACAAGTGGTCGATCCGTGCGGACTACATCCAAACCTGAAAGCCAAATTTCACCAGTCGAAATTATTGATAAAGAGAGCAAAAATAGACTAACAAACCTCGTAGTATAGATATGTCGCTACAAGGCTTTGCCACGCTTAAATTACAAACTTTCTCAATTGTACATTATTAATTATTGTTATTTTTCTGTCTTCATGGAGTGCCAACAGACAAAGGCAGATAATAACTCAAGTTGTAAGAGGGGAAGTTAGGACAGGTCACGAGTTCTAATTTTGCTAAAAGAGAAAAACGGAGTTCTGCAATGGTACATACCAATCTGATGCAACGAAAGCATCCACTGGATCACCTTTTTGTCTGAATCAGCAGAGAATGTAAACATGACTCCATTATCAGCAACATAGCCATTAACTGGATCTTCTATTGGTTGGCCATCATCAGTGACTATAGGAGTTGTAATAAACTTTCCACTTCCAATAACTGGAACCATCTTTTTACATTCATGCTTCCACTTCTCATACTGCTCCCTGAAGTGGAGAATGTGAATGAAAATTAAAAAATAAAGGGAAGAGAAAGAAGATTTGGGAAAGAAAAGGAAACAATAGTATAGAAAATAAATAAATAAATAAATAACGGCATTGCAAAATGAACAAGAAGCATCAGCTTGTTTCCAATAGAATTGGAAGAAAGGAAGAAAGCCAATGTCGAAGTGAAAGGGCACCTGTAGGTAACAGGGTAAAATATTATATTCCCCAATATATGAACCAAGGATGACGTTTACAGTACTTAATTGGTCAGATTGTTCAGTGGATTGTGACCGATGGGGGAGGGAGACACAAGAAATAGAATCCATTGTTATCGTGATGAACACTGGACATATGAACAAAAAATGTTCTGGTTGAAAAACAACAGAATGGCCTTCTGAAGATATAAAACCTTATCCATACACTAAAGTATATAAAATAATACAAGAACGCAGAATTAAAGACATAGAAGAGAAAGATTTTCCTCCTTCTGGTGGTTAGAAATGTTAGCGTACGGATAAATTGAATGTTCACTCTGTAATCAAAACTTACCTCCGGCATTGACGGATAAGATTTCGATCTTCGAACGTACTGTTTGGATCAAAACAGCCTAACAAGAACTCCCAGACTGCTCCTTTGATTGAAGGATGAACACCCTGGGACAAGATAGAAAGTTAAAATAATTCAAAATGCTACATTTGTTTACAATTATTTCTCTGAAAGCTTCAAAGGAACAATATTATGCAAAAATAAGGACAAGTTCATCTGATGAACAATGAATGAAAAAATACATTTAGAGAACTGGAACTATAGGCAAATCATCAGAGCTTTAAGTGGGGAGATTATCTACTATATCTTGGTGCTACAGAGGAGAATTCAAAGCCAAAATCAAAACCATATTGAGTAGATTTGAATTTTAGGTTTTAATGGACTTGTACATAGAGCAACCTCCAAGATACCAGTTTTCCACATTTAAGTACTTCATACTCGAAAAAAAAAAAATCCTCAATACAAGGGCATTTTCTAAGAATAAACAATAGTAACTTATGCTGCTAAGGTTTCAATATAGCAGCACAAATAAACATAACAGAAAATTGAAAAGCACCCTAAGAGGGGCAGGTAAATATAAACAGATAGAACACGTATTTCAAAGACCAAAAAAGAAGATTACCCCTCGTTGGATCCGTCTAAGAACTGGGGCTATATCCAGATGACCATCTTCAGAGAAGGCAGCATGCCATCTTCTTGGACTGAGAGTTTTCCCAGCCTGTCAAAGTAAATAGTCACAAGCATGAACATATGTTCTGTTTGGTAACAGCATCAATAGAAAAAGCCCTGAACAATATTCACATGTCCATAACAACCAAATTCAACTTCATAAGTGTATAGTGGCAAGAAACTCTCTTAACTCAATCTTTCTCAAGTGAAATCATTACCTAAAAAATCAACAGAAAAGTTTCCCACAAAATAAAAACGGAAAAAGATATATATATATATATATATATATATACACACACACACATATATCAATACCCTAAGCTTAAAACGGGTCGGTGGAACATCGGCTTGGCATTCTTGTCTAATTGGGTAGCAAGCATCCAATTCAGCTGTCGAAGCTTTCTTCATAAAAAACGCTGCCATTCTCTGTCAATCAAAAAACATCGAAAATAAATTACCCAACTGAATTATTTCGGTTTTTCCTATTTACTATACTAGATAGCTTAATTAAATCAATAAGAACCCATCAATAAAAATTGCAAAAATGATAAGAATATCAAAAATATAACATTTATCATCATTTTAAAATATCCATGAAATACCCAAATCCACTGACGCTTCTCGCATTTTCGCTCTTGAATCTATGACAAAACACATAATCTTCTACCAGTTTCAAATCGTTTGCATCAACAGTCCAATCCGAAAGATCGAAAGTAAAAATTTAAAGATAAAAAAGCATAATTGAAGTTTATCAAACCTAAATTTTTGTACCTTTAATGAAATAAAATATCACTAGTCAATGCTACAATCCCATGCCGCCCTATACTGTAGATGAGGATAGAATCCCTTAGAATCAACGAAAAAGACAGAAACGATAAATTTGCAAACAAAGGGGTGGAAAAAGACGTTGGTATTATTTATTTATTTATTTTTGTCCCACTTTTTCTCTAAAAACCGACCATTTATACTATTATTTGTTTCAGCAGTTTTTATAAATTCTTGTCTGATTGTCTACATTCCCACATGGCCGTTGCGCTTATATTGGATTGGCTCAAAGCGGCAAAGGCTCCATTCATTGCCTAAGCCTTAAATAGGTAAGTAAAATCAATCATTAGAAAGCATAAAAGTCAACCATTTTTAAGGCTTTTTATTTTTATTTTAAAAATCAAATCTATCTACCAAGTCCTAATCATGAGATTGCTGTTATCAATGAAAATATTCGTCAGAAAAAAGAAGTTCAAAAAAGTATATGAGAGACATAAAAACTGCATTAAGTGATACTAAATGAAATTTTCTTAGCAAAAACATGAGAGTATATGAAAGGGATTTTATCAATAAGTACTTGGAATTAAGTAATATTTATTTCTGCATCCCATCATTAAATTTACATTTACACTAGACAAAATTACCATTACAATCATAAAAAATAAAAGTATTCATTGCACTTTTTGAGTATATCATGATGTGGTAAATGGTAACTAATAAGATGCAAGATTAGTGTATAATTTTTTCAAAAAGTGAAATACTTATAATTGATCATCAAATTAGATTAACATAATCCAAAAACAATGAATAACTACTCGAAACAAAAAGATAACTACCAGTGCCATCAATATAAGAAAAAACAAGTGAAATAAAAACGACTAAAAATATAAGTGAGCCCACATTACATGTATTTTAGAAACATGGAAGTGGAGATCGATACGATTAAGATCTATATTGCCAAAAATTTCACTGAGTGTGTGTGCAGTCTAATTGTTACTGTGAAGCGTGACTGCGCCATCGTTATGAGAACTCTAAAATATTATGGTGTAAACAATACAGAACAGTAAAGAAACGAGGATAATCAAATCTTTCAGCTACTCGATCAAAATGCATCATAAAACAGTATTTCTTTTTGTATACCAATAAAATAAAGGAAGACATGAACTGTGGACGCTGTCTTTGAGAAGGAAATGAAGTGTGTTGACACCTCCCGAGACTCAGAAACCAACCAACAGAAACTTCTTTACAGACAGATACATATCAGCGACCTTCACCCCAAGAACAAAAAAGGTTGATAAAAGAATAAAATAAAGACCTTGCAGCAATGAAGCAACTTGGTATGCCTACAGTCAAACCCACTGGGCATATTGATGAGAAAGAAATTTCTTCTTGGTGAGTGGGGCCATGCTGAAGAACTATTAAATTCCAGTCTCCGCTGATGGATGGCAAGCATATTGCCTACTGGACAAATGCAAGCAGCAAGTTTAAACTTTGGAGGCCTAAACCAAGTTTTCAACCGGTCCTCAATGGTTCCTAATCAAAAAAAGACGTCTTTCAGAAAATGTGGAAGATATTATTTAGGCAGCTGTAGAAACACAGAGCGTGTCCCAGTATAAAATCAACCCTGTCTACTATTATTACTCTTGTAAGATTTAGTAACATAAAATTCATTAATTTAAGGCGAAAAATATTGCATTTATTGACCCCTGAATGAAAACTCACCACATTGAACCTAAAAAGGAGCCTCAAGTGATCCCTCCCAGACTTCTATACTTCCTTGGGAGGCATCTCCATCTTCTTCCATTGAAAGCTTGACATACTCTCTATGTGCATAACGATCCCATTCAGTCAAGGTGGAGTCTTCCCTTTCCTGTATACCCCACAAACCAGTGAGACTATTATAGTTACAGAGCACATTTGCATGAATTAACATAAAACCTCGTAATTAAATAGCTAAGAATTACCTGACGAATTATAAAAGGATCACGACTTTCAAAAGCTATGAACTTATTAAGATTAAAAAGGATATTGAAGACATGTCCAGAAAGTTTGCTTCGTTTCAGGTCACACAGCGTGATATAACCCTCTTTCTGCAAGGAAAATTATGTTACGCTCTCTAACATGTAACAAAACCAAGGTCCTATTTTTCAGAGTGAAAAACAATTCACCTCTGGTAATATCATATCAATTATTTGGCATAAAATGTCCTCAAACTGAACAGGTTCTTGGGATATGCATTCCATTCGATGTAGCTGCTCCTCATAAAAGAATTGTAACTCATTGAATGTGAGGACTCCATTTCCATCCAAATCTATGCACTTGAACCTGTAGAAAACAACGTTTGAGATGATACAGGAAAAATGAACTAACAAAGAGAGACAAACATGAAAATGAAGGCCAATGAAATAAAAGCCCTTGGAGCAAAATTCAATGTAACAGCATAAAATAATATATTTCTGAAGAGAAGTTAACGGCACCCAAAATATTAATTTTGATTGTAAATTCATTTGCAGACAAGTACATCTCTAAATTCTAAATGTCTAATGCAATATATACTTTCTTTTGGTTTAATATAGGATCTCCAAAACAATCGGTTAGATGTTTAGTAAATCATAAGCCACATAATGCATCATAAAGTTGAAGTAGCGGGCAAGATGATAATCAGAACAAAGAGTAATCAGGATTATTGCTGAACATTTCAAAATCGTTGAAGAATTTAATGGAGATGGAACACCAACAAAACCCATGTATAATATTTTTTATCAGTATATTGAAAACTAATCTGTTGTAATTGTCTAGTAACTTAAGATTCCTAATGAGGTGCTAACAAGCAAAGGAAAAAAAGTGGATAAGCATTGAACAGAAATAAATACCAATATTCAAGGCTGGGCTCAGATGACTTGTCTTCCTCTGACAGCATGAAATATACAAAATCTTCATAGCTCATCTTCCCTTCAACCTTACTTGTAAACTTCCTTGGAACCTGGAGTGAATCAAAGCAGACAAAAGAAATTCATTTGTTTTACTACAAAGAAGCAACACTAGAAACTTTGATAAGGAAACTATCAGATATACAAACCTGCGAAAAAATTCTATCAACAATCCTGTAGGTAAGAGCATGGTTACCATATCTGACCAAGTTCTCCTTGGAAATCAATAAATCATGGTCTGTGTCCACCTCCCAAAATTTGCAATATATAACATAAAAATGTTCATAAGAGAAGTACCTGAAGTTTGGCATAAGGACAGAGATAGTTATATCCTTCATCAATACTTGACCAAAATAAATCGAAAAAGAAGTTCCTCGCCTTTTGTTCTCATTTCAAGTTTATAATAATGGTAGATCAAAGATAATCGTTAACTAGTAATCATACTTGTTATTTAATAAATCCAGTACATTTTGATGAATATCACATGACGTAACTTAAACACTTCAATAGTAGTACAATTCTAAAGTGAAGATCGCATATTTCAATAGATAAATTACATTAAGGTGGTAGCAAATTTTTTTAAGGAAAAACTATCATAGAGACTTTTATTTTTTTGTAAAAAGTGTCATTTAGTTCCTAAGTCTATAAAATATGTTTTTAAGTCCCTTTGCTTATAAAAAATGTGTTTTTAAGTCCCTTTACTAATAAAAAAAAGTGCCTGAATATGACAAAATTAATTTTTCATCCAATTTTTCTTTAAATCTAATAAAATAGTATATAGGTCACATACATGTTTATATTTTTCAATAGATATATACGTAAAAAAAATTACTCAATTTTATTTTTTAATTTTCAAAAAAAACTTAAATAAAATTTGAATAAAATTTTCATTGTCTAATATCTAAAGTCACAACTTAGACAATGAAAATTTTATTTAAGTTTAATCGAATTCAATAAAATTTAAACAAATTTTTCAATAAAATTTATATATCATTATTTGATATCTAAAATCACAAATTAGACAATAAAAATTTTATTTAAGTTTAATCGATGAAAATTTTAAAAAAGTGGAGTAATATTAAAAAAAAAATCAATTTAATATATATTGATCAAAAAATATAAACATGCATGTAATACATGGACTATTCCGTTAGATTTAACGAAAAATTAATTTTGTCCTTATCTGACACATTTTTTACAAATAAAAGAACTTCAAAATACATTTTCATAAGCAAATGAACTTCAAGACACATTTTATACTAAATGACACCTATTGCCTAAGTAAAAAGACCATTTTAACTCTACACCGTTTTTTTGAATTTACAAGTGAACAAGATATAATTTGGTATATAAGATAATATATGTACTAAAGATACTAGCAAATAAACCTTAGAACTTTGTTGATGTCTTCTTCCTCATCTGCGTGTTGCATTGCAGCAATTAGATTTCCACGTTTTAGCTCCCTGAGTGTAAGACGGCCATTTCCTGCTCTATTGATATGGTAAAAGATTCTATATATGACTGTTTCAGCTGGACAAAATGCAAACAAAATATGTAAGCAAAATCAGTTATGGAACAAGGACATAGAGCATGCTTATTTGTTTTGAGTAACTAAAGCATGAACAATCAATTCTCTAGAATGTAATACTGCATGGGTAACATAATAAATTTTATTTAAGTGACTATTTCTCATATAATTTGGTTCAAATAAAAACACGGGAGTCATAAACTAGTATCTTTAGCAAAGACAAATGATTAAGATGCACAAGCTCACCAAAACAAATATTTTACCACAACAGTAACACACTGAAACCACAAAGCCAATAGCTTGAAAGATGATTCTACAAAAATAATATATAACTTCATCTGTCTACAGATATCAAAAACTTGAGCAGTTAGATTTAAGACCAAGGAAACCGAAAGCTAAAAATAACTCAAAGAATCATGAATAATCAAGACTACCTACTTGCCCAATTAGTGAAACACATACCATATCTTTCTTGAAATTCAGGCGTGGTCTTTAGAAATTCCAATCCGGGATGGACCGACAATAGATCATGAAGAATAGGTTTGAAGTCTACCTGTAACAAAGAAAAATAGATAAAAACAAAAAATATGAAATAAGAAGGTGAAAATAACTGTATATACTAACCAAGACTTTTTTATGGATACTAACAAAGATGATCGATCTTTAAAGAAAAACCTGAGAGAGGTAACTTCGATTAGGATTCTTGAGAATGTTAAATATCAGAGTAGCTGTGTCCATTGTAAGCATATTGCCATCAACCCAGTATCTAATGAAATCACCCCTACACACAGAAAAACAAAGATACAACTAACCAACATGTACACACTAATGATGACATATTAAACTAGAAATTACAAGATGGTATTTGTCATGAAAGAGGTGGAGACAAGAGATTGGAGAATTGCATAAAGAACAATTATGAATTGCTTCCTAGTCAAGACACAACTGACAAATGCAATGTTAAAGCAAACAATTTGCAACACTGAAACAATGGTAACTAGTAAGTAATTGATAGCAGGATATAAACAAATCGAGAATTCTGAGAACGCGTCATCCAAAAATATATTAATTGAGGGGGATTGGGGACAGAATAATAGCATAAGATCAATTACAAATTGCAGACAAATGAAGCACAGCCAGATTTCTTTCTTACAGTTTAAAGACAGGTTCTCATGTTAAATATAATATGTGTCATGCTAAAAATAATAGATGAAACTCCAAAAAGTTAGGATCCAATCTCTCATTACTGTTTTGTAATTTTTGATGCTATCTCCCCCACCCACAACATCACTATTCTTTAGCCTTTTTGTTCTTGTCAAACAACATTTTTTTTTATGCCTCTCAAGTAGCCTTTAGTTCAACTAGATTGAAGTACTTGTTGTCTTATAAAGACCACAAAGAGAATGCGAGAAAATATGAGGAAACTAGCACCAGATTTTATTAAGATCTAATCCTATTAAAACACTGTGAGCTTGGGGATCAATAACACAAACTTTCCTAACCATTTAGCCAGTAAACAGTTGTAGAAGCATGCTGCAAACTAAGAAGTACAGATTTATAAGTGCATAAAAATAGTTTCCTGATACAATTTCAAATATATTTGCATTCCAATGTGGGTATATAGAAGTTTAAGTAACATGTTAATATGATGCAAAACCCAACAAAACAAGAACTAAAAACTAAGTTGATGATAAAGTATAAGTTGGATAACAATCATGGCAGGAGGTGAAACCATAAATAAATTATTACATTCATAAGAACACAAACAATTCAAGAAACAGAGCAATTGATGTTGACAAACATGCAAATTAAAAGAGCATACAATGTTTGAAAAAGAAGCAGACAAGAACAATCACATAATTATATTCAAATAACATGCATTGACATATAAACACAAATATGATCATGCACATGGACAGAGAAGAGAGATTGTGTGAGCAAGAGAGAAAAGGACTATCCAAAAACATGAGCTTCATGCTGAAACTGTTAGATATAATATACACCATATTAGAGCACATACTTGATGCAAATAACCAAAATTCAAAAACCAGAAGAGTGGACATACTTTGTATTCATTAGCCAAAAAGTAAAAAGAAAAAAAGAACTTACTTTTTAATTATCCCATTGTTCTGAGTATCTATCTTCCTGAAAACTATATATGCAAAAAATATGGGTAGTTTGCATATTTCCTTCGTAACTGACCTGAATTCTGCATACAGAAATATAGGGTAATTCATTTAAGATATTTTCATATCTTTCTTCTTCCTTTTTACTTGGAAAAGGTAACAATTCTAGTAGGAATTTTTTTTCTCTCTCTCTCTCTTTTTCTTGGTAATTGCTGCTATCGGAGAGAAGGACAGGTAGAGAGAGAGAGAGAAATTCATATCTTACCATGCATTTGCAATCCATCTGGATAATTATCGAAAAGGTCATTAATTCTAGAGAGACATTGTTCTTTCAGTTCACATGAAGGAGGACGACCGTTATGGAAGTAAAACTGCGGGCATATATAATCAGAAACAAGCGTAAGAGTTCTAAACATTACAAATATGACAAATACAGAAGGTTAAATTTCAAAATAAACCTCGAAGCTCTAATGTCTATTACACACCACACACATACAACTGACAGAAAGAAGTTCAACCTGAGGAATGACTTCTCTCACTTGGTCAGTAACAACTTTTAGTGGAGATCCAAGAGAAGGACTGGAACGCTGCTTTGAAAAACGTGGAGAACCAGAGGAACTTCTTGGAGAAAGTGGAGGAGTGCTAACTGCAGGAAACATGGAAGGTAACAAGTTGCTTCCAGCTGCATTATTGTTACCCAAGTTGCCAACGGCATTAGAGAGAGTGCCTGTTGTTGCCTCATCAATTAACGATTTAACCTGCCAGATCAGTTGCAGGAGACAGTAGCTAATAAGATATTGTGTAGGAGACAGTAGCTGATAAGATATCTTTTGAACATTTTCAAAAGAGAGCCAATATCTTATTCGCTATTATTTTGATGTTTTGTAATGAAAAGCAGAACCAAGAGCAGACAGTAGACTACAGTATTAAGCACTTCTAAAAAGCGCAACTCATCGTGAATGGTACAAAATTTCCTTCTTCTTCCTTCAAGTTTTTTATTTTCAATTTTTCTCTCTTAAATGTGTGCAATATTATTCTCCATCTTATCTGTAGCTCGTTCTTTGTTTCACAATCATCATAAGACAAATATAGCCGTTTTGCTAGCAACATCCAAAAGATAAAACTCCTGTGTTCAAATTTCAGGGTACCGCAAAGCATGTCAAAGGCTCAAAGCAAACCAGCTGCAGGCAAGAGTTTCGGAACAAGCATTGCATATTGATAACACAATCCTATCAAATATTCATGGGGAAGAGAGCTCATGTGAAGAAGGTATAACTTACCAGTCGGGACGTATCTGGAAGAGAAAGCCATTGAGCAAACAAATGCTCAGCAATTTGAGGACTTGCTTTCAACGCCAACGGAGAAAACTCGGGAAGTTGCAAAAGTTCAGGATCCAAAGAAGAAATATCCCCGGTAGAAGCGATATCCATTGTCTAAATCACTTTACATAAATCAATAATTGCTTGATCCTCCAATTGCCAATTCCATAATCACAAGAACATACCCCACCAATTATCAATCCCAGCCAAATGAACCAAAACTAACACTTCTTTACAAACAACAATTCAAAGTTAACTTTTCTCTCTTAGTCCCAAATCCTTCCAACAGTAGCCGCTAGCCCAATTTGAAATGGAAACTCCTTCGTCCCATCCAAAATGAACAATTCCATATCAACCTAGAAGAAAATCTATAACAACGCTCTAAAACCCTAAGCTCGAAGAAGAATGAAGAAGAAGAAGAAGTTCCAGGACAAGTTCTTGTTGACTTTCGATCCTCTACGTTTAAAGTATATTTCTCGAGTCCTTTATCGACTCTATTTAGTAAAGTTGGACAATCGAAAAGCGCTTTTCCAAATTAATCGCTCTCCCACTAAAATTACAATATTACGAGTAAGTTTGTGTTCGTCTCAACTCACAAGTCACAAGCTTAAAAAATCAAAACCAGTGGGGCTTAACGTGACGTTTTAAAAACTAACAAGAAGCATTTTTGGGTCGGTTTTGAAGTCCCAAAATAATAAAAAGGAAACAAAAACTAGGAGTGGGATAGAAGCGAGAAATAAAGTAGTGACAGAAAGAGTAACCTGATTGATAATTTGATAATTACCATAAATTGAGATTTTTCAGCAAGTCCAGGCCTCGCAACCGAATCGAAGAAGCTATTATTTCTGTCATTTATTTGTTTGGTCTTTTGTGTTTTAAAATTTCAGAGAGAAAGAACTGTACTGTATGAACAGTTTAAAAGGTTTAGATAGATAGAGAGACCGTGTCAGTGACTGCTGAAGAAGGGAGATGAGAGGGTGACACGTGGGCAGCAATAACGGAACCGCAAAGTGAGACTAGTGTAGTGGTTGACTGAATTTAGTATTTTGGCTCAGTGTTATACTCTATAGGGATCAAGAGGTTTTTTTTTTCCCCTAGAGAGTACGTAAGGATTAGGATATTACTTGTTAGTGATGGTAATTTGTAAATTGTAAGGTGAAGATTAGACCGGACAATTTCATGTTTGCTTTGGGGATAAGACGTCACGTGCGTGATATATAATTATGTATTTGATAGTAAAATTAACTTATATTTTATAATATAAAAGTAATATAATTATATAAAAAAATTATACAATTAAAAAATATATGTTTAAATTCTATTAGATATTTAATTTAATTTATTTGAATTTTTAATAATAAAATTATATATCTTAATTTTTTTTATTTCAAGTTAAAATAATTTTTTTATTTTTATAATATATAAAAAATAAAAAAATAATTAAATATTAATTTAAATAAATTTTATAATAAAAAATATTTTTAAACATAAATTATTTTATTAAAATACTTATAATTAATTTTGTGTATTTAAATGAACTTTATTTTTAAATATGTGTACAATTTTAAGCTTAAATTGGCCGATAATTAAAAAAAAAATAGTGATCAATAAGGGTTTAAAAAAATACTACCCCAAATTAAAGCACGTTTCAATGATATTTTAGAAGCATTTTTAGGATAAAAGTACCTTTTTTTTTTTGCACCGGACTACCATCTTAACTGCAAAGTACTTCAAAGAGCCGTTCGTTTTGTAGAAAAGAAGAAAGTGATATTTCGTTCTGAATATTTCACTGACTTTTATTACTTTGCACATATTACATGAATTTATAATAGAAATAAAACGACATAAAAGGATAATAATTAAGTACAATAATCTCTACCATATTGAGAATGATCTCTACCATATTAGAAATGATCTCTACCATATTAATATTTTATTTACTTTCCTATTTTAAAATAAATCTCAACACTCCCTCTCAAGTTGGTGCATACATGTCACACATGCCCAACTTGTCTAAAAACTTTAAGAACACTCAATTTGAAAATGCTTTGGTGAGAATTGCTTTGTTGATAGCCAAATTCTTTCATAGACTTTGTGAATTTGCTTGCTATTGTAAAAGTGGGTTTTGGGTTTTCAGGGGTGGCGCGATTTGTGGGTGTAATTTTGGTCTGATTTCTGTTTTGGTCTGTGTCTGCGGTGGTCTGTGGGATCTGTTTTGGCGGATCTGTTTTTTTGGTCTGTGGGATTTGTTTTGGTCTGTGTCTGTGGTGGTCTGTGGGATCTGTTTTGGCGGATCTGTTTTGGTCTGTGGTCTGCGGTCTGTGGGATCTGTTTTGGTGGTGGTTTGCGGTGGTCTGTGGGATCTGTTTTGGTGGTGGTCCGCAGTGGTCTGTGGGATCTATTTTGGCGGATCTGTTTTGGTGATGGTCTGTGGTGGCGCGACGGAATGTGCCTTTGATGTAAGAAATCTTTTCTCGTTCAGCGATATGCATCTCCATTAATTGAGACCACACATCATAATTTTTTTCAGTAAGTAAAATGCCAGCATTAAAGGGACTTTCAGACTGAACAAAAAAAGAAACTGATTTGGTTTCAGATGATTCAATGGAATCACTCCTTTTTTTTTTTTCTTTTTTTTTTTTTTTTTTTTTTTTTTTTTTTTTTTTTTTTTTTTTTTTTTTTTGTTTTTTGTTTTTTTAAATAGATATATATATATATGGAATAGAAAGAAACAGAAAACAAAAAAAGGAATTAAAATACGATGAGGCTGAGCTGGGACAGGGCGTTAGTGGCCACGAAGGGGCTGTGCACGGCGCGGCGGGAGGTGCGCGATGGGCGTGAAGCTGACTGGTGGATCTGGGATGCGGTCTGGTGGATTTGGTACGCGGCGCGGCGCAACGCTGATTGGGTGGATCTGGGATGCGGTCTGGTGGATTTGGTGCGTGGCGCGACGCTGATTTGGTGGATCTGGGATGCGGTCTGGTGGATCTGGTGCGCGGCACGACGCTGATTGGGTGGATCTGGTATGCGGTCTGGTGGATTTGGTGCGTGGCGCGACGCTGATTTGGTGGTGCAATGGATCTGTTGACGGATTTGTTTTGGTGTTTGGTGGTGGATTTTGGATGGTGGACGGTGTTTGAGTAGCGGTTTTGGGTGGACAAATCAGTTTGGTGTTTTGGTGGTGGACAGTATTTGAGTGGCATGTTTTTTTTTTTTTTTTTTTTTTTTTTGCGCAGTTTGGTTTATAATTTTTTTTCTCTTCGATTCATAGAATTCTAATCGGCTCTGATACCATGTAGAAAAGAAGAAAGTGATATTTCGTTCTGAATATTTCACTGACTTGTATTGCTTTGTACAGATTACATGAATTTATAATATAAATAAAACGACATAAAAGGATAATAATTAAGTACAAAAATCTCTACCATATTGAGAATGATCTCTACCATATTAGAAATGATCTCTACCATATTAATATTTTATTTACTTTCCTATTTTAAAATAAATCTCAACACGTTTCACTTTAAAACACTATTTAAGAGTAACTTAAAAAAAAAAAAAAAAAAAATTCCTTAAAATGTATTGTTATCTTTAGCTAAATTACAACAAGTGTTCTTAATTATTAACTTTATAAAACTATTAATACAAAATAGTAGGGCATTTTAGTAATTATAAAAACAAAATCAATTTTATAATATTTTTGGCAGATGATTAAAAATGACTTCTACGAAACCAAATGGATTCTGATCATATTTTTGTCAATCTTGTAACTACTTGTGATAAAACCAAATATAAAAATAAATGATTTTAAAAAACTGCTTATATAACTGTTTTTATTGATAAGAACGTAAAAATCACTCTAGTTTAGGGGTGTAAAACGGGCCAGCTAGGCTCAACACGGTCCGTTAAATACTTGGCCCGTTGGTCCAACGGGTCGGCACAGCACTGCTTGTTAGCTAAAATAAGTAGCGCGGTACGGCTCACGGCCCTTAACGGACTGGGCCGGGCCGGCACGGCAAGACAAGCGAAGTCTTATTATTTTAAAAATTAATTTAAAAAAAATACCAATAAATAAATAATTTTTTTATATTTAAATAAAATTGGACATAATTTAATGAATTTCTAACAATCTATCAAATGATAAGTTGAGAGTTCGACTCTCACTTTTAATTTTGTAAAGCATTATTAATAATTTTTAACAAAACAGTTAAATAAATATATAATAAAAATAAAATAAAAGGGTCACGGGCTGGGCACGACACGACACGTTAAAGCCCACGGGCCAAAAATGGAGGCACGGCACGGCACAGCTCATATAAGGGCCAAGGACCGACACGACACGTTAATTAATAAGCCACAAAATGATACGACAAGCTAATTTGACGAACCAGATCAAACATAACGGGCTTGAGCTGCGTCATCCTTTTTAACACCTCCACTCTAGCTTGCTATTTAGGCTCTAAAAAACAAATAGTTGAATACCATCTTAACCTCGTGCCCTCGCATTAATTAAAATGCTTTGTGTTGCACTACAAGAATAAACAATGTGTTGGTTTTTATAAGAGAAATGATTATAAGTTTAACTTTGGAGTCAGCTAAATACGAATATATGTACAACATTGCACGTAATACCGTTATAATAAATTATTAATATTATTAAAATAAAATAAGTTAATATCGTAATTAAGTTACATGTTAAAAAAAATATGAACTAAATAAAAGGTGGTGATCCTTTCTTCCGATAGAAATTTAAAAAGAAAAATAAATAAATAAAAGAATTTACTAGTATTGAAGTTCACAAAGTAAAAAAAATATATATATCCAAATACAAGTAAAATGTTTTAAGAAACCTTTCACACCTGCAAGATAAACCTGATTCAATTAATAATTTTTGGGTTAAATGTTACATTTAATATTGGGTCAAACAATAATAGCTTTAATCTCGAAGCAGATCGGACATTTTCAGTATCTCATAGCAAATTAACATCATGTGTTCAAGTGATTTTGAACAAGATATAAGTTGATTTGAAAAGAGTGATGATAAAGGGTACAATTATCAAACTAAAATTACTAGATGTTCACTTAATGGAAGTAAAATCAAGGAATATATATCTTCTTATTTTTGGCTTAACTCCTTTGTTTATTGTGCATTTTCTGTTATCATACACTGCAAACTTTAATATTAAACGCAAATCCCTCAAGAATACCAATTTATTTTCAAGTTTCAACTAAGAAATTGAAAGTCTTTAGCATTTGTGAATATGGAGATTAGATATTCATTATATTGAAGTTTTAGTATTTGATCATGTTATTGCCAGAAAATATCCGCTTATTACTAAAAATTAGGAGTACGCTTATTTTTAGGTTCATATTATATCCATGTCTCATAAAATCATAATTACAAAAAAGTTAAAACTTCAAAATGTTTTAATTCTGCCTAATTATGTTTTATAAAAAAAAAAAATGGGTCTAATTAAATTATGTAAATTTATTTTTGATAATAAAAATATGTGAACATAATATATAATATTATTTTTATGATTATAAATTTTAAAATTGTTATTATTATGACTAAAAATTTTAAGAATGTTATTTTTTATGTTAAAATAATTAAGAGTTAATAAGAAATTAAGGTATTAAAATATTATTTTTGTTAATATAAATTTTAAAAATATTATTTTTTATTTTAAAATAATTAAGAGTCCTATTTTAGATTTAATAATCCAACTTGAATTCAAATTTGAAAATTTCAATTATTCTCTTTCTTATTTCAAATCCTCATGTTACCTATAAGTGATAACCACGTCACATTGAATACAATTGATTAACGGAACAAAAAAGAATACAATTGACTTCTTTCTTCGGTATAAACATGATAGGAATTAGGAAGCTATTGTTGCAAATACTAAAAAGGTTCTCCATATTTACACAGCCAGTACATGACTTTACCTAACTTTACACTTAAATCTTCATTTTTCTTATTTGTTAGTCTTTTCTTCTTTTTAAATTTAAAACATGTAGTCTCAATATTTTTGAATCTACTTGAAATTTACTGCAAATTAACAAAATTAAACATGTGATTAAATGTCAACTACATGCAATCTCATCCAAGTTTATTTAATCCAAGTTAAATAATTTTGATAAATTTACTCTTCTATTTTTATTATTTTAATTCCCAAATTTAATAAAATGATAATTAAAAAAATTATTTAAAAAATGTTCAAAATTTATTAATTAACAATTGTTTTGTAAGAAATGTCCGAGTTTTTATGTTTTTGTAACAAATGCTCAAAATTCATCTATGTTAAACAATTGCTTATAATACTATTATTTCCTTTTGATTTTTATACAAGTATATTTAATTTATTTTAGTTTTAATTAATTTAACATTACATGTTTTTTATGTTATAAAATAAATATCTATTTTTAATATGTTAAGTATATATATTTTTTTAGAAAAAAAATAATATATATATATATATATATAAATATATTAAAAGAGGTTAAAAATATGACATATATATATATAATATTTGTGCAATTACACGTATATATAAAATATTTGTGCAATGTAATTAAGTATTTGAGCATTAAATAAGAAAGTAAAGAAATTATCAAAATGGTTTAACTTGGACTAAAATATGCACATCATTGACATATAGCAGAGTCAAATTTGAGTTTTTTAAAAATTAAAAAAAAAATGTTTAAAGTTAAAGAATAAAAGGACTATATGACAAACAAAAAATGAAAGGATAAAAATGTAGAATTAAGAAAAGTTTAGGGATTATTCAAGTATTTTGCTAAATAAAACTACAAATGAAACAAGAAAATGGAAAATGGACTCCAGGATATCCTTGTTATTTCTTCCCAGCTCCAACGTCTCTCTGTCTCTGTCATTGTTTCTCTCTCTCTCTCTCTCTCTCTCTCTCTCTCTAACGTCTCTAAGAAACCTCTCACTGCTTAGTTCGAGACCAATTCATCAGAGTTCAGACAACATGAACATCTTCTCTAAGAAACCCAAGGCCAAAGGTTCGTACTTCGTGCCCTAGCTTTTAATCTTAGTAATTGTTTCATCAGTTGATCAGATTTTGTTCGAGTTATCATATTTGTAATTTCACTGACGTTTTTTTTCCTTCCGGTAAATGACCAAATTTTCTCATTTTTTATAAGTTTACAATTTTGACTTAAAACTGTATTTTGATTCAGAGGTTCTTCGGGAGAGTAAGAGAGAGATGACGAATGCCACAAGAGGTATTGCTTGTAATTTTTATTGAATTATTTGTCATTTGCACTGCCCCTCCAATTTTACGCAACTAGTTTTAATTTTTCAAAATTGGATCTTTTTTCCCCCAGATTAGAACGAACTAGAACAAAACAATGTAGGGTTGCTTCTCATCATCAACAGCATTATGATCGTCATCTTCGCTAGCATTTAAGCTATTGCATTGAATAATAAGTATATAAATTTGGGTTGAAATCTGTTATAGGTAGCTTTCTTTTTTACTTTTATTCACCTAGGAAATTGGAAATGGTAACGTGAATGGTGACTAGTTGCATGATAAAAAAAAACATGCCCTGCCTATGCATTTGTAGAATTAGGGCATGAAAGTTGAACAAAAAAAAAGTATGATAGATTCCACAAAAAAAATGTGTTAGGGGGGCGGGAAAGAGTCCACAATGTTGCACTTCTCATAATAGCAATTGTGCTGTCCTTGATTTGCATTAACTTTTTTATTCAGAGAATATGTTATTATGGTGTATGCTAATAGAAAGTGAGATGATCTTGAATTTTTATTCCTTTTCTCAAAACAGATTTGCTAGGTTATTAGATTAGGAGGTTGGGAGTTGTGACTTATGACAATATTAAGTGTTCACATTTACATCGCTATTGTATTATTCCCCTCTTTGCTTCAGGTATAGAGAAGGAGATTTCAGCATTGCAATTAGAAGTAAGCAAGCAGCTTTCAAATTTTTCCCCTCAAAGTTCTTTTGGCGTTTCATTTAATATGATAAATTATTACCTCAGGAAAAGAAGCTTGTTGCTGAGATAAAAAGAACTGCTAAAACAGGGAATGAGGTATGTTCAGCTTTTATTGACTGGAATCTCAAGTGTTGCCCTTAAAAAATTCTGACTTGTATTGATTGCACTTTGTAGCAAGCAACTAAAATTCTAGCTCGGCAGCTAGTCAGGCTAAGACAACAGATAGCTAACTTGCAGGGTAGTAGAGCTCAAATAAGAGGCATAGCAACTCATACACAGGTGGACTGTCAGATCTCTCTCTCCCCACTTTGAGTTTCTTTTTAGTTTACTTTTTGTTTTGTTAAACGCAAATTTTTGTCTTAGCAACATTTTTTGTCCATTGCAGGCTACATATGCACAGTCTTCAGTTGCTGGGGGCATAAAAGGAGCCACTAAAGCCATGACAGCTATGAATAAGGTTCGTGGTGGAAACTTTTATGCTTTGCGGATAAAGAAATTAAATTGTTAGTCTATCCAATGTTATGAGTGTCACTTAAAGGTTTATATTCGAATTACACATTCTCTGTTAGATTTTTTTTCCTTTCTTTTTTTGAATTTTCTAATTGAATAACTTTTTCACGATTGGCTTGTTTCCTTGGCAGCAAATGGACCCTGCAAAGCAAGCAAAACTCTTACGAGAATTTCAGAAGCAGACTGCACAAATGGACATGACTGTATGGATTACATTTTATTTAAAGACTAATTTTAATGCGGAAGAAATAGTGCTTGCTTGTAGGTTTTGGTTTTGGGAAGCATAACGATTTCAGATTCACGCATGCAGACTGAAATGATGTCTGAAGCTATAGATGATGCCTTGGATAACGATGAGGCAGAAGAGGAGACAGACGACCTGACTAGCCAGGTCGGTTATTTTTGTTGTCTGTGCATATTTTATTGTAGTGGATATCCAAGTTATATCAGTTCACATGATCATGAAGGATGTTTATGGATATTTTTAATTTAACGACTAATCCACTTTAATTGCATGGTATTTTCATTTTGATGCAATAAATTAAATCACAATAACCTAGGTTTTAGTCAGTAGTCAATTTCTTGAATGTAGACAATTTCAATATCCGATTACAATTGAGAACGAGAAAAATCCTTAACTTTCTTGGATGTCATAGATTGGTTAATTTTTGAACATGGAATTGATAGCAATTATTCTTATTAATGTTTTTGTTTTTACAGGTGCTGGATGAAATTGGTGTTGATGTTGCTGCACAGGTTGTTATTAATGATTATTCCTCTATGTAGTTTATTGTTATTTCAGACTGGATTCATTGCCCTTTAAGCTGATTATGGTTACGAAAATCTTATTTAGTTGTCATCGGCTCCAAAAGGAAGAATTGCTGCAGGTACAAAGAGGACAGAGAATGTTAGCAGGTACCGTTCCATCTCTGCTCTATATTTTATTGATTATAGATAGGAGCTTTAACAGTGGAAATTTATGCGACTCCTGAAACAAGTCATGGAAGTACTATACTACTAACCCTTTTCATTTAAATTGCAAGTCTTCGAACTTTGTTAAATGGACAACATTATTATGTTTCCCTTTTTTTTGTCCGAGGAAAACATTACAAGCTTATCTGGCTAAATTTTTTCCGAGAAGCAAATTTCACGAGTTTTAGCAGCTAATAATCATTTAGATATGCTCATATTTGTGATTTAAGGCCCAAAATTTGAGATTTGTTGTATAAAACTGAAGAATTTAAAGTTGGTTCCTTTAAAGAAAGCTTTGTGACACATTTAAGCTAAATCACTATTTTTTGTTTTTCCTTTTTTTTTTTTTTTTGTGTGGCTCTGAGCTAATTAACATTTTGTTGAACTTTTGATGATTGTACTTTTGTCTTATTGCAGCTCTGACGTTGATGAACTTGAGAAGCGGCTGGACGCACTTAGAAATCCATGAAACTAGAGTTTGAAGACGTATTGGTTTGGGGAAAGAAGGGGGTCGGATTGGAAGGAAGTAGGCAACCGAGGTTTTTTTGGTGGATCTTATTTTTTACTTCTGAAGCTGGCAATTTTTCAACATGCATTTTCTTTTACTGCTGGGATAATGTTACCAAATGTTATGTATGTGCAATGCAACTGCATGTGAAATATTCAGCGACTCTTTTAAGATACTATGATGATCCATGACTGTTAATATACATCAACTACAATTTTAGAAATTACATTGTAAAATGTTAAAAAAGTTGAATAACTGTCAAATATCTTCCAAAATCAAATAGATATATGAATTATACGTTTATGAGCTAATAATGTTGAACTAAGGAAAAAAAATACATGAAAAATCCTTGGGCAACTTGAGTCCTATATACAAGGGCACCTCAAAAATATATTTCCCACACAGAAAAACCATATAATTCTTCCATTCCAGGAATAATCTTCAATAAAATGTTACAGTGGCTGAAAGCTCTTCCTAGGGGGAACAAAAAGGGGAGAAAAAAATAGATGGGACGAATTTGTCAAGAGAGTTTATATGACTGACTTCTGATGGTAGTGATCAGGTGACACTCCACATACAAAGAGAAAGGAAAATAAAAAATTAAGCGTTCATCAGATCAATTAAGTAATTATCCAACCCCTTAATTTACAGCCACAAGATTGCCTCCTCTTACTTCTTGAGTGAAAGGAGGTCAAAGCTCTGGAGAGGAGGATCATCGTAGGTGGCTTTTGCAGAAGCTCGAGTATAAGGTGATTTGGAATTAAAACCAGAGTGACTCCTCTGTGTGGTAGAAGGGCGGCCATTGCTTGAGAGAAATCGGCTTGTTCGACTCTCACTGTGCTCACCTGCTGAGGAACTTATCTTGCTTGATATTGCTCCTTTTCTTGAACTACTTCCATATCGAGAAGCACCATTTCTTGAATCAGCGTGCTGAAAATTTCAAAAAATAAGACTTCTTAGAAGTAGAACATTATGGACGGAATACAAATAATAATGAGAAGCGCTTTTAGTAGACCTTGTGGAGGTAACACAAGGGTCACTCTAGATTATAGTCCACACACATTACAGTATTATGAAACTACAAGAACGTTTTTACAGAAAATTAGAAATTACCACATCCTTTGACGAAGGTGAGTCCTCGTAAGACCTTTGTTTATCACGCGCACTAGAACCTGAACCCTGCTTCCTTGAAAATGCTTCAACTGCACCTGAAAATCTATCTCTAATATCTCTGCCAACTGGATGAAGCAATTGCATCACCAGGATTAAACATCTTTTGAAGCAAAGCAAAGATACATACAAGTAATCAAGGATATCAAAACATTAAAATATGAACCAAAAGAAAAGGAAGTTGAACTCTATTACAAAATTCATCCTCAAAATGACTAATGAAATGACCTCCGTATTAAACAGGATCTACATTAAATCTCATAGAAGTTCCAAAAGAAAGTGTTTGAAGCCCGAGGAATCATCAGCAGAAATTTGCAAGGGAAAGCAGCAAAGATAATATCATTTAAGAAAGAGAATACCAGTGTTCCTGTCTGGTCTTTCTACATATGGTCCCGCATTCTGACCAGCCCTTCCGCTAGCCTGCTAATGCTAAGACAAAATATAATAAGTACGTCTCCTAAGAGAGAAAAGGCAAAAATATATACACACATATATATAAAGAAAAATACATCAGTATTGAGTCTACTCTACTGACCCTTTCCTTTGAGCTGGAACCAGCTTGAGGGTACTTCAATATAGTCCAGTCAAACACATAATCAAACTGATAGCCTGCGATAGTAAACAGTCTAACGTAAATTCTAAGGGAAAATAAAACTCTCCAGTACATAAATGACTAAATTATTCAACTGGTTTCACTTTTAAAACTCTATATTAAAAAAAACATATGTTTATTCCAACATTAAAAAAAACATATGTTTATTTATGTGGTAAGAAAAATAAATATATGTTTTTTTTCCTAGGAGATTAAAAATGAAATATGAAAGGGTTAATGCAATGCAATTAAACCAAAATATAAAATGGTGATGCACAGAAACATAAAACAATTCTTCAGCAAGTTGCTGCATAAATGGGGCAAAATAAGGGCAATTACCTTCTCGAATAAATAAGTCCCGGAAAAGCCTTTTTAAATATGAATAATTTGGCTTGTCCTCAAACCGCAGTGATCGGCAGTAGTTGAGGTAAGATAAAAACTCAGATGGAAATGACTTGCATAGAACCTGTTAAATCAATTTTACCAGTTGGACAAGGTAAATACGAATTCACAGCATTAAGTCTTGGCCTAAAGCTAACTAGCCTGAACAATACCCAAACGTCGAACACTCTTGGGGTGATGTTACATGCACACTTGTGCATGAAGCTATAAATACAGGAATCAAATGTCCTGTCAAGCTTTTTTTCACCCTCAGAAATGGATAACAAACACATTTACACAAGCCCCCTACTAAATACACAGATCAGTGCCTAGCGAGAAAGCGTTCAGAAATCTGTTACACCTCTAGAGGAGTTGACATCTTCTTTTCACTGATCTTATCATACTTTTGCTTTTTGTTCCCAGCTTTTAGCCCCTGCCACGGTAGGCTGATGAAAGAACATTGAATTAGACAAAGAACCAGGGTATAGGGTGGCATCCAACACACAACAGGTATCAAATGCCAATAAAAGCACATAAATTAAGTGGATGAGTACTGCATATCCAACCTTCCTCTGAGGAAATACATAAGCACATAACCGAGAGATTCCAGATCATCCCTTCTGCTTTGTTCTGCCAATGAAGTACAATGCAAAATGCAGTAAGGGAAAAGCAAAATAAATTACAGCTGTTAATTCTACATTCATTGTCATCTGTAAGTATTGTAATAAAGCATGATTTACCAATTCCAAGGTGGGTGTTAACACTTGCATAGCGAGCTGTACCCGTGAGGTTCTTGTTCTCCCTAAAAGACAAGGGAAAAGTTACAAATAATGATGAGTACTTGTACCAACAATATGGTGCCTATCCAAAATAAGTGCAATGCGTAGATAGATATATGCATACACATATCCTATCAATAGAGTAAAATAGTAACAAGCGTGCACTAGCATTGCACCAACGCATATAGACAGAGAAATAGATCGAGTCAAATATAAATAAGACAACACTAATACATGAAATGGTAACAATGAGAGGCAATATGTGGCCATTTTACCACCTCATTCCTTGTCAACTTCATCCTAACTCGAAAAGGTCACAATAAAGATACATCTCTTCAAGTTCAAGTTATAAGATGGTTCCAAATATTGACATTCCATACTACTGTACTAGTAGTTCCTTGAGTATTATATATCTAGGAAAAATTAAAGTCACTCTACAATTTTAAGTTACATCTAATGCACAGCAGAAGGAAGAAAGGATAAGCTTGTTCATTCGTAGTATTCTACACTGTCAGATAAACTAATAAGCAATTTGTATTGGAAATATGCAGGAATTCTCTCAATAATTCATCAAGCTGGATAATCATAATGCAATGGTTCCCAAAACATGAGACACGTGTGTACATTTCTTTCCAACATAGTTTTGGACTATGAGGCACACTGAATGAAAACTATTGTCTTCTATTTTGTTAACGAGGAATATAAATAATAAAGCAAGGGTTACTGGTAAATTGCTGCAGAACCACTACATTTGTACTTGAATGTATAAAAACATAATTTTACCTGTATGGTATGTGCCTATGAGTCTGAAGATCCCTATATTTCTTAGCAAGACCATAATCAATGACATACACCTATGTCATGTCAGCCCAGAAAAGATAAAAGGGTTACCCAAAATTCCTATATAGTGTATATATCATAAGCGTGTAAATTAACTGAATGTGTATAGAAAAATGAGCCATACATGACAAGGAAGAATGAAAAAGAAAAACTTCACTTTCTACGAGGTCAACACATAACACACCCATAAAGATACCTGGTTTGCTTTACGGCCAAGGCCCATTAAAAAGTTGTCAGGCTTTATATCACGGTGAAGAAATCCTCTAGAATGCATGTATTCAACTCTGTTTATCTGTAAGGATGGCATGAAAAGAAAAGAGGAACATGATATCCAAGTATTCAATATTGATTTTATTAAAGAGTAAGAGAAGAAACGTAAGTGGAAAGAAAGTAATTAGAGTACTTACCAGTTGATCTGCAAGCATTAGTACAGTCTTCAAAGAAAACTTCCGATTGGAATAGCTGAATAGATCTTCCAAGCTTGGTCCAAGAAGATCAATGACCATAATATTGTAGTCACCCTCAACTCCAAACCACTTCAGGTGGGGAATACCAGCTTCATCAAAGGGGAAAAAAAAATCATTATTCTTCCAGAACCACAAATGCATTTCTAGATGGTCTCACACGTTACAATTCAACTGCTAAATTGCAAGGCAGGGAGAAAAATAGGGGGGATGGGGGGTGTTGTTTTGAGGATCCCAATGAAGGGAAGGGTATGGATGGATGGATGGATGCCTGGATGGACTCACTTCCTCCTTGAAGAAGCATGTACAACTTTGATTCATAGTGAAGCTGTGGATGCCTGGTCCTCACAGATTCCTGAAAAATGGAACAAAACATGAGGACAATAGCAGCTAGGTTCTATGAAATCAAGATGCATCATTCATGGAATAGACAACGCTTTCCACGGAGCCTGTAAGATAATAATTGTGATTGTTCAAATCCAATATCTGAAGCATCATACTTCCTGAACTTGATCATTCCAACTCAGAGGGAACAACGAGAAGGGAACTTTCTGATTTTCATTTATTCTAGTATTAACACGTATTCCGCGTTTCCTTTAATGCCACATTTAATACGAATATTAGTTTTCTTACACCATACATGATGTTTGAAGATTCAGAAGCAACAGAAGAAACACAACTTCGTTGAAAAAGGAAAAAAATCTAGTATTAAACTTTTTCATGCATTTTAAAGATCCCAAAATGATTAATTTAATGTCATATGATACATGAAACAAAAATAACATTTCCCCACCAAACCTCTTAAAGAAGCTCAATAAAATTGAATGGGATGTTACATACCAGCTTAACAGCCACTTCCTCTCCAGTTTGTACATTAACAGCTACAACCCCACACACACACACAAAAAAAAAAGTTAAGAACAACAGGAAATAAACAAAATGCCACAAGAAATCAGATTAATAAAGGTTGTAATGAATTTACCTAAATAAAGTTCCCCAAAAGACCCACTTCCAATCTTCCTCCCAAGCTTAAACTTGCCAGCAACCACATGCTCCATGATGAAGTATGCTCAATACACCTCGACCCAGAAGCTAATTGTGGCTTATCCTCTGTATTCGTATCCCATTCAGCCTTTATTTGAGCATAATCCGATACCTACCAAACAACAATCCTCCAAATCTCAAAAGTATGTCCTAAGTAAGTCTCAAGGACTTAACCGTCAACAGCAATTGGACAATAATCAGCCAATGGGACAAAGCAAACGTAATAATTCCAGTAGCGTAACTCCCAGACGACCGAATTAAAGCATTGTAAATACTCCTACGAAATTTCAACGTAGTCTTACAAATTAACGGGCAAAGTCGGTCAAAATCACGAAGAACCTCCTCCGATTACATGTACCGAGAACAAAAAGCAAACACTAATCTTGCTTTTCACACCACGTACTAAAACACCAAGTAGAGAAGATTGACCTGCATTGGTCAGGAAACAGTTGAATTAAATGACGAAACACGAAAAATAGAAAGTTTGTAGCTAAAAAAGAATACTATAATCAACCAAATCACCTTACATTTCAGACCTTACTTTGGGATCAAAGGGATATAGAGATTAAACTTTCATAATAAACAGAACCCAAAAACCAATTATGAAGTTGAACGGAGGAAAGTGGGGGTATGGTAGAGAAGAAAATTGAGAAGAAGAAAAAAAGCAGGTTGGAGATTAATATTAGTTTTTACATTTTCTTTTTGATATTTTTTTTTAATTCAATTTCTTGTGCTTTTGCAGAACAATTTTATCGTTCTCCTATGTCTTTATTTTTTTTAATTTTCTTTTAATAATATTTGTCAATAAATATGAGGGGTAAAGCGATACCTTCTCTGTGTGCTGCCTAACACATTTTGGCTGTCGGGTCAGATGAAATTGGTTACTATTTTACATGACATAACTCTTCACACATTTCTCTATCTCTCTTCGTATCTCAAATTAGATATTGAGGATCTTTCAAGTTGGTCCCAAAAGGTTGGTCTCATATTCTATCATCTCTGTATCAAGTAAACGAGTAATGGACACACTCCTAGCAAAAAAGAAAAGCAAAATAAAAAAATAGTAATTTTTAAAATTTATAATTATAAAAATAATATCTTTTATATTTAAATTGATGTAAAAATATTTTTACAATTAAAAATAATAATATATTATTTTTTTAATACTTATTTAATTAAAATTAAACGATAATAATTTAATATTAAATATTTAATATTATACGTTAAATGTTTTATTATTATAAAAAAAAAAAACTTAATAGATTTACTGTTGTCTTCTTCAAATAGAAATTCACCTGGTTAATAATTAATGTGTGTCCTGAATCTCAGCCCATCATATACTGGAGGACTTTGTATCATCACAGCAATTATGAAGCTACACAAAACGGGGATCTTTGCTAATTTTTATTATGCTAGATGCACATATTTTAACTTACATTAATTCTGGTAAAATATGCGATAAAATTTTCTTAAAATATAAATAATTTTTTAATTTTTAAAGTTATTTTGATAGATATCATAATATAATTAATATAAGAATAAATTTATATATCATTAACATTCATTTTTATTTATATAGAAAATTAGTATTAGCTATGAAACACATCGAAGATATTAGGTTCGAACTTTAGTTATGAAACTGGTGTTAAACAATAACACTTTCGCTCATGTCTCTTTAATGGGGTTGATTTTTCTTTTTTTCCATAATCCTTTTTAATGGTGTTTAATCATTCTAACTTAGTTTGCAACAACGTCAGACAATTTTCTGGTTGCTACTAAAAAAAATTAATGAGTGAATAACTTGAAAAAAAAAAAATGTCGGGAGAATAACAAAACTAATACTCCTCAAAACTTTTAGAAACAAAATTAGCATCCTTTAGGTTCAAATTTATATTTTTACAATTAAAAAAATGACTAATATATCATTTTTCTTTGAACATCCATCCAATTAGAATTGAACGACGATAATTTAAACTTGTTTAATATTGAATGTTCAATATTTTACGTTCAATATTATTGGAGTGTTAATTTTGTTACTATAAGTTTTAAGGGTGTTATTTTTGGTAATTTTCCAAAAATTTTTCTTTTAATATTATTTTTAGATTACATAATAATTTGATTTTCAAAGTATTACGAGACTTTGCTTTTACATAAAAGAACAAATTGGTGCTAATTTCATTTTTCCGGTTAGTACGTGCTTGATACAGTTTCCATTTTCTCATCAATGTGTAAAATGAATATTTACATTTATTTTACTTGTAGAAGAAGATATCGCATAATGCTTATAAATATATTGAAATAGAATGAGAACTAATATCCGCCTAATTATAATTTGTCTGCAAGCCTAATATTATTTCACAGGAACTTTCTTGCAATATGGAGTCCTCCTCATACACGGTACATCGATATTGCTAATATATATTCATGTCTATCTGCCTTTTGCTTTTTGGATTTGATGATTATACTTCTTATGCATTACACTTTCGCAGCATTGTGTTCTTAAAGTAGACACCAAATCTTCAGGTTGGCATAAAACCCTCACCAAATTGTTGAAGAGTATTCAAGGTACTTACTTTTTTCTATTAATAATTTTAGTGGCCAACAATATTTTATTTATTTATTTATTTATTATATTGCAATTGTATTCCCAATTTAGTTTTCACTCTTGTTTTTATCTTAATTTTTTTTTTAAGTCAATTGATGTTTTAGAGTTGATCTACCTTCAAGCTTCGCTAGAATGGACCTGTTTGTAACCTCTCAATTATTTATTTATTTTTTTCTTTCCTTTGGGAACATTCGATAGAATTAGTTTATTTTTATTTTAATAGTCAAATAGAAAGAAAAAAAAATTAAAATTATATTCATTTTTTAGGCCAGTTGATTATCAGTAATTAGGATCTATGAAAAAAAAAAAAAATCGAAGTTTTTTTTATTTGAGATCAGTGACAAACATTTGAATCAAAATTCATTTTCTAGGGCAATGCCTTGAAATTTAATTCGTGTATGTACGTGAATCTCTAAGCATTGGCTTCGACCTGGTAAAAGTGAGACTTGATTAATATGAATACGAAGATTATGCATATTTTCATTTGAGGGAGAGCTGAACTATAACACAATCATGTATATTTAAAGGAGAATAATTATATGATATTTCATTTGGATGATGATTGTTAGATATCTGCGAACAAAGTCAGCACACTAACCTACCTTGAAATGAATTTAAAGATTAATAAAAATTTGAGTTACCCAGTTAACATTTAGCTATAACCCTAATTATCTTACGTAATTACTTTAACATTCAGTTAATTGATATGAATGTGTCATTCTTATAGATATATAATACATAATGTTGTTTAATGATGTTGTGAACTAGGTGTGGTTTACACGATAGATGCAATAGAAGGTTGGGCATATATAAGTGTGATAAAATAGACCCATATATATGTGCTGTTAAAGAAGCTAGCAAAAGCAGAAAAACATGCACAACTTTGCCAAGTGGATTCGACATATCTCCCAAATAATCATCATCATCATCTAAATGGTACTGGACATGTATCATACAATCAACCTCAATCTCATAATCGTCAAGTACACTACTCACATTATTACGATCGTCACCCAATATCTTATGACTTCTCAAAGCCAGAGGCATCATCTCTGAAGGTTGCTGCTGATAAAAATCCCAATAAATGTCGTCTGATGTGATCACTTATCCAATATTGCTTAATTAGGTTTGTTCTTATTGGTATTGATCTCTATAATATTAATTATATAGGGTGATTTGGTTCTTATATTCTATTTATTTTTGTTATTTCAAAGTTGAATATCAGACAAGTAATTATGAATTTTTTTTTACTTATTACTTGGACAGACTCCCTTATTCAGTTATTCTATTTATTTATTTTGAACTTTTAAACGTGTTTAAGTATTTCTATGAACCGGTATTACCATATAAAGTTACTCTTTTTTTCTTAACGTTGATTCTTCTCTTTTCTTCACTGATCTGAGTTTTTTTGTAAAATTTCTTTGTGTGTTAGAAGTTGTTGGAATAAAAGTTATTGAAATATCAATTATCCTAAAAGCTCAAGTTATTAAGAGAAAAGCCAACATTAATTTTATACATCTATCACTCTCTTAAAAGCACCATACAAATCAAACACTTCCAATTCAATAATTAAGATTAAGTCTTAAACACAGGCCTCTCTAACTTTGATACTATAATAGAAATTCTTGAAAAATCAATTCTCCTAAAAGCTTAAAGCTTTTAGGAAGAATGCCAACCATAATTATATACATATATCATTATGAAAATGCTCACTTACATAGAAATGAATATCCCAAATATACAATCATCAACGGCTATGAGGACAAAGTAACGAGGAGATATCATGCTGCTGCTGCTGCAGGGTTTTTAGAACTTAGAAGCTTCATTCTAGAGTCAATTATATATTATAATAAATAGGGAAAATGACTAATTTAGTACACAACTTTGACTCAACTTAGTAGCTCAACTTCTCCAATTTGTTACCCTTGAAAATATATAGATTGGTAAAACAAATTGGAGAAGTTAGGTACTAAGTTGGTCAAGTTAGTGTACAAAATTGTTCTTTCACCCTAATAAATAAAATTATGGGACCACATGGAATCGTAATACAATATCTAATCTCTGCAGAAGTTGTACACTTAATCTTCACTATGGCAAATATAACAACTGGTTCTGCAAACCTGTAATCTTTCTGAAGCATTCGAAGACGAAAGTTTAATAAAGCTTGCAAACATGAAGACTTTAAAAGTAGAAGATTAAATGAAGACTAGTATTATTAACATTTTTCAAAAAGAAAATAACGTATACATTGATAACACGGTAGGGTATAATTTATTTTCCCAGCATGGCTTCATCTAATTGAACAACTCTCAGGTGAGCTTTTGCATAGAGCCAGTGATTGGGCATATCTTTATTTCTACATTCATAAAATTGAAATTACAAAGTATTGCGAATGGCTATACAAATGGAAGAAGAATAGTTTGCCTGTGAATAAGTTACCTCGCTACTGAATACTAATATTGTATAAATGGAAGCTCTTTGAAATCAACGGTAGTATGCCATATGTCTAGATGAAAAAAAAGGAGAGGCCTTTTGGTTATGGCCAGGAGGATTCATGATTTTCTTTCTCTCTTTCTTGCTTTCAGAACGAAGCCAGGCCTCAACAACAGAAAGCAGGTTCACTGAATCTTTCAACTCATCAATCTCCGATAATTTCTCAGCTCTCTTCAGCTCACCATCTTGGATGTATGCTAGGTGAGTCGCCCATGTCTCCAGCCCATCAAAGATATGGGTTGCATACACAATTGTAGCTCCTCTCTGTTTCAATATTGAAATCAACAAAGAATAAAACATTAGTTGGATAACAGCACTCTCTAAGCATGTCATATGATTTTGGTGAAGTGTAAGAAGATGAAATGGCTCCAAGTTATTCCAAGTTTCAAATATGGTGCTGTGATTATGCTGAATTAAGATGATAAATAGATAAATCAAGCATTACCTGCTCGCATTCTTCCTTGAAGAAGTCTAGCAAGTCCATCCTAGCAACAACATCTAAATCAACTGTCACCTCATCAAGCAATAGTACCTGTGAAGTAATTACAGTTATCTTGTTAGAAATTAAAAAATTGATTATACATTGAGAATGAAGGTGGCGAGTCAAAGTGGATTTCTTTTTTTTTTTTTGAGTCAAAAGTGGATTTCTTTTTTGTTTAGATAAGCCTCATGGAACCACTTTTTAAGTGGAGACTCTGTTATCCTGAAATTTGAACCAATTTCTATGGTGAAGAATTGAGTAAAAGAAATTTAATACTGTTGAACTCACAGACAATTATGAACCAATAAATGAATGTCAAGGGAGAAAACAATGTTGACTTTCATTCTGGGTCTTGTTGAATATGAACTACTTTCAGTTAATGTTCTTCAAACATGGCTAATCGTGATGGCACAAAGCCAAATTTATAATTTAAGTGATACCTTAAAAGGGTGAAGAAGTCCCATGCATATTTGAACACGACGCCTTTGTCCATCAGACACTTTATGCATTCGCCATTGAAGATCAATGTCAAGCAGCTCAATCAGTTTATCTCTTCTAACAGGATCAATCCCCTCTACTGCCAAAAGTTGAAAGACAAAATGAAATCTCAATCATGCTGAATGCAGGTCACAGGGTTGACTGGTGATATGAAATTCCCCATGATCATAACTTCATGGCTAATAAATAAAGTTCAAAAACTCGCAAAAATAAGAAATCATAAATTAAAAAAAACAAAGCTTAAGTTTTTTTCTACATTAGATAGCGAGTTAATACTCCAAAATTGAATTGTACTTTCCCATATAACAATACATGCACAAATTTTTGATTTAAATATATCAAGAAAGCCCCATCTGATGAGGAATATGCTCTGAGACAAGGGGGTTGTGTGATTCATTTTCACTCATCTTAATATTTTGTTAATGGTTTAGTATGGACAGAACCAGAACAAGTATAGCTGCTAATTTTTCAGGACAAAGTCAAACAACAATAATAATAAAAATTAAAAAAAGAAAGAAAGAAGGTAAAGCCACTAGTCACTTACCTCCAAATATCATATGTTTAGCAGAAAAGTCGCCCTGAAGTGGAATCTCTCCCTGGATTGAGAAAAAAAACTCTACTCAGTTGGCCGCATTTTGAGTACGTCTCCCGACACAATCAAACTGCTAAGTAACGAGTCTAATGACCCAGTGAACAGTAACTTTAATCCATAGTCATTCAATAGCAGTTATTAGAGACCTAGAGTTGAAAGCAAAATGCAGTGGAGAAATCCCATCCATACAACATAAACAATATCTGTAATTTTGCCCATTGTGTAGTATGTTTAAAAGCATATCAGAGAAAGGGAAATAGCATATGAAGCAAGAATTTAAAAGAGTATGAACATGAACTCTAAAGAAAGGTTAACTTATTTACAATTGCAACCTAACATTTAATTGAAAGTAACGAACCATCCGAATCCATATACCCTAAGACAAATTTAGAATTAGCTCTGATACTTCACTATATACAATCAAAAAGTTTGCTCTGATCTATAATTTCCACCCACGACTAAAGGTGATTCTGGAATAATTAGACAATTACTATTCAGTGGCACTAATCTTTTGCACTGTTAATAAGAGTGTTAAAATTAGCTTATGGATTTAAAGAAGTGGAGCTTTTTACAACCCTGCTTAACTTTAAGAAGGCAACACAAAAACAATAGGATTAGAGGTAACTCATAATGGGACTCACAGCAGAGCCGACAGTTTTACTCCAGGAGCCACCCAAGTAGGCCAAATCGCCGCCACAAACTAGATGGGTATCGTGAAAAGCAGAAGAATTCAACACCCGAACAACATCTCTTCCTCCTACCATATGCTTACCCCCCAGAATCTTCAGCAAAGTGGTCTTCCCTGCAAAAATTCAGCACATAGTAGTATAATGGCTCTAAATTATTTTCGGGTAACATTTTTATTTTGCAGGAAATCAAACTATCAGGAAACCAACGCATTTCAAATAATTTTGAAGGTAATAAGTGTTGTTTGATTACCAGATCCATTAGCACCAACGAGAAGGCATCGAGATCCGGGAGCGATCTTGAGGTTAAACTTGGTGAAAAGTGGAGGTTGGTTTTCGTATGCGAATTGCATGCCATGCACTCTGATACTGCTCGAACTCTCGTCCTTCAATTCTTCTTCTTCTTCTTCTTCTTCTTCTCTATGCTTGGAGCTTTCTCTATCAGCCATGCTTGCCCTGCGAGTTCGGTAGTGCAGAGATTCTTTGTCCTTTTCTACTGATTTATAAGTAGGCTTAATGATTGAAACTATCCAGTACAGAGATGACACGTAGGTGATTTGTTGGCTAACTTTTTTAGTACGTAGTTCCATACGTGTACAGACGATAGCCACTACCACGAACTAACTATTTGACCAAACCATTCGCTCATTCGTATTTAATGCTCGTGGAGAGGTAGATGAGTCCTTTTATACGAAAAAATATACAATTATTATATATATTATGTAATAATTTAAATAAATTTTAATAATTAATTTATAAAAAATATGAATTAATATTAAATATATAAATAATATTAATAATTTAAATTTATAAAGAATATATAATGTGTTATTTATAAAAAAATTTAATTTTATATAGCAAGTAAGGTATTTCTCGTATTGGGCAAATAATCGCATTGAAATATAATTTTACACCAATGAGATTACTCGATACATACTTTAGTTTCTCGTGATGGAATGTGGCCGACTGGTTATACACTTTTATCATATTCCATCCATTTTCTTAAATATTTACGCTCACTAAATTAAATATTATTATATTAAAATATTACAATATTGTCAATAAAATTCATTTTATTGTAACTATTTAACCACCAACAAAATAAATAATTTTGATTAAAAAAACAAAAACTAATTAAATCTATTATTTTAATGCTAAATTTCTTATTTATTATAATTAATTGTAAATTATTTGTTGTAATTTTTTTTATTTAAAGTAGAGTGAATTTTTTAAAATTCACTATTAGGAATCTTCAATTTCAACCTACCACCAACTGCTCCTCTTTGATATTTTTTTCTATACAACTATAACATAAAATGTGTGGATGCATTAATAGAAAGATAAATTTAATTAAATTTAAAAATAGGTAAGAAAAATTGAAATCACACAACACTACAGATGAACCATTGAATATTTGAATTTATCTCTATATTAAAATATATTTATATTCTCTATCTTACAGTTGTATAGAAAGAAAGAAAAAATTCCTTCATGACTTTGTAAATATATCATTTATTCTATATTTATACTAAAGATAATGATCACTGATGTTCCTTATATTTTATCAAATATTATTGACCTATGTCCAATTTATTTTAATTCAGTCATCTTCATACTGTTTTATAACAAATTCAATTTAGCCTCTTTTATCATAATTTATCGTAAAAATTTGATATTTATTTTGATCAATTTTGATATTAGGAGTTTGAATTTAACATACTACAAATCAATAAATATTACTAGAGTAAAATAAAATCTGGAAAAAAATACAAATAAGATCGATAATAATTATCTTAATAAAATAATATATTTTTTTAATTATATATACGCTTTTCTAATATAAATTAATTTTTTTTAAGAAAAACTCAAAAGCATAGGACCAATTTAAAGTATTACTATGGAAAATAATATATAGAATAAAAAAAAATCATTGATAAATACCCTTTGTACTAAATAGTAATACAAATTATTTTATCATTATAAAATAATTTTTTATCCATTTGTCATAATCATTGTAATATTACAAGTCAAATTCATTTGTCATAAGCCAATTTTTTAATATAAAATATTCATATATTTTAGGTAAAAAAAATTCATTTAGCACGGTCGGATAAATATTTAGGTGTAGATATCCAATGCGATCTAAACTCTTTTAATTTGTATGTGACTAAGTTATGTACCTTAAAAGACACAACTAATCGAATTATATAACATTGTTCTGTATTAAACACATTTTTTTTAACATCCAATTGTAAAATTTGTAAAGCTATAACTAAATCAATTTTTTAGATAGTAATTATTAGAGTATTATCAAATTTTTATGAAAAAATTATAAAATTAACATCTTTAAAATTTATAATAATAAAAATAGTATCTATAATGTTATTATACTTGTTTTAATTTTTCTTAATTTAAAATAAAATTGTGTTATTTTAGATAATTTTTAAAATTTTATCTAACATGTCAAGTCATGTTTTTATGTTTTATTTCTATAAAAAAATGTTTTTATGTTTTATTATTCATGTAAATAAGAAATAATTAAAATATTCGGCCTGATTTCAAATTTATTTATTATTTTAAATAATTTTATTCTCAAAATTTTACTTTAATTATAAAATTAAAATTTATTTATTTATTTATTTAATTAATAATAATAATAATTACAATAAAAATAACAATTTAAAAATCTTATTTATAATTTTTTTTTAAAGAAGTTATATATAATCTAAAATACATGGTTATCTATTTAAATTAATTATTTTTTTAAATCAGGGATTAGGAAAAAAATTATTTTGGACTATTTTTTCATTCAATTTTTATTTTGATTATATAATTATCATTATTATTTATTTTATATATTTAATGATAATGTTTGATTTAAAATAATGAGTTAAAAATTAGAAAAAATATTATTATATATATTTATCTATGGACAATTTTGTTATAAAATTTTTAATTACAAAATCAACATTATTATTTTATTTTATTTATTTATTTATTTAATAATCATATTATTATAAAGATAATAATTTAAAAAATTTATTTATGATTTATTTTTTTAAATAAATAATACATAACATAAAAAATATAGCTATACAATTAGATTAATTTTTTATTTTATATCGGTTTCTTTTGAAATAATGAATTAAAAAAAACCATTTTTCATTTTAAATTAGTTTGTACTTAAAATTTTACTTTAATTATAAAATTATTATTATTATTTATTTTATAAAAAAATATAATCATTATCATTATTATTTTATTTTTATTTTTAAAAATATTAATAAATATATATTTTAATATTACATAAAAATATAACAAAAAATTTAAACATAAAAGTAAAATATAATACGTGTTATACATTTGCATTTTACAAGTATATTTTTGGGTGATAAATTATGTCAATTAGTAGTATTTGTGTTATGTTTTAACTTTAATTGTATCTTGTTAATATGTTAATTGATATATAAAAAAATTTATTTTAATTTATTTTGTATTTTTTTTACGTAAAATAATAAAAAATAATAATATATTAAAGAAAGTAAAAAAATTATTAATTAATTATAATTAAAAAAATTTATTTTTATTGTCGTGTCTGTCTTATCCTACTTTTTTTTTTTAGGAAGTTAAATATTGGACCGGATCGTTTGGTACCAAAACCATCCCATTCCGGTTCGTCCATTTTTTTTAACCCCATATATTACAAAGGTCTTGAAGGCTGCAATTCTCAGGAGCAGTGTAGCACAAGGAGAAATTTTCTTTTGCGACTTTTCTCTTATTTACGTCAGACGGTGCGAGTGTTAGTAAACGTGCACCTTACGCTCACCTTAGTAAAATAGTACCCTGTGCTTTCGTTACGATTGTCGTCCAAGCCATTACCCAACGTAAAACAAGAGCTTCGAAGCAAACCATCATATGAAGGGAGTTCACGAAAATACTCTTGTTTAGGAGCTCAATTTCTTAACTTATTGTTTTTCTAATTTTTTACAATTTTTTTTTTGGAAAAAAACCTGAATCTGAATCCGAAACGCTTGAATGCAAATTCATGTGAGCCCTAGATGTTCCAATTCTCAATTGTTGGTATGCCATTGGAATTATTTATTTACAATTTAAAGATCACTCGTAATTTTTTTTTTTAATTTATCGTTATTCGTTCACCTATGGGCTCCATTGTTGTATGTTTAATTTACAAATCTATTTTTAATTACAGTTCAATGCTGCTAAGAGGAACAAATTTGAATGCGATGGGTTGAATCTCATGAGAAGTGAAAGGAAATATTGACAGAACGCCATGGAGGAAGACGAGGATAGGATTTTGCTTAGTAATTTGGGCGTGACGTCGGCAAACCCAGAAGATATTGAACGGAACGTAATATCGGAGGTATCTGCTTCATCTCTTTATTTTATTTATCTATTTTGATTTAGTGCATAATAACTGGAGCATTTAGTTTACCGAGTAGATTGAACTCTTATGGTGTATATTAAATTATTCATAAAGATAAATGCTAAATTTTGAAAGTTAATATCGGATGAGCTACCTGAATGTTTTGTGTTATGGTGTGGGCAACTATGTTATGAAAACGTTCAGCTTATGCGAGTTTGAGCCTGATGAAAATTAATTACACTGGAAAAACAATTCAATTTTAGTTTACTATTGAAGTTCATTAGTGACAATTATTATGTCAGAGCGCCTGTGATATAATTGTTGGATGATGAGCGAGTTACTAGCGAAATTAGAAACTTCCTTTATGCTTTGAGAATTGTATATATAGCAGTCATTTTGTTACAAATGCTTGTTTGAAGCTCCTTAGCAAATAAGAAGGATACTATATTGAGCGTGAAAGCATGTTGAAAAGTGAAAACTGATGTTGTAAATTGACATCCAATTTTCGATCGCAGGCAATAAACAGTGCTGATAACAATGGTGAAGCTGGAGGGAATGTCGAGCATGAACCTCATGAGAGGTCAGAAAAAACTGATGCATCATTTGCCAGCCATGCAAAACTTTATAGCAAATTGAGGGCAGTTGAATTTGAAATAGATGCTGTTTCGTCTACTGTTGAACAAGCAAGGAATGTCGTATGTGATAAACACACCTTTGATGAAGATGACAGTGTGGAGAAAGGGGATAGAGTAGATGGAGTTCGAGCATCTCCTGATGGGCTAAACCTTCAGCACGCTTTAGCTGCTGATCGTCTTAGAAGCCTTAAGAAAACAAAGGCTAACATTGAGAAAGAACTTTCTGATTTGTGCAAGAGCAAACCCTCTGAGGACATTGATTATGAAAGATTGATATCAAATATCGTCAAGGCAGACTCAAAACCCAAGAGGAAATCCAAAAGAATCCAGAAATCTGTAAAAAGTTCAGAGAAGCGGCAGAAGACGGTTTCATTTGACGAGGATGGTGATTTTGATGCAGTGTTGGATGGAGCTTCTACAAGCTTTGTGGAAACAGTGAGTTCAATTGCTTAGATGGAATTTGCTTTTGGATTTTGTTACATAGTAGAGAGGATTACAATATAATATTTTAATGTTTGTAATGATGTCATAAGATGGTTATGATTGAAAGTCATAGAGTGGGAGCTAATTACTTCACACTTCTGATAGGAAAGGGATGAACTAGTTCGGAAAGGACTTTTAACTCCATTTCATAAGTTAAAGGGTTTTGAGCGCCGTCTACAAGATTTGGGACCATCTCAGAGGCATGATGTACCCATAGAAGAGGATAGTGTTGCAAGAGCAGTCCAATCCATAACTGAGGCTGCACAAGCTCGCCCAACAACCAAGCTGCTAGATGCAGAAGCTCTACCAAAGCTTGAGGGACCTACTCATCCTTTTCACCGACTAAAAAAACCTCTCAAGATTCCTAGATCTCTAGAAAATGAGGAGCAAAATAAGAAGTCAAAAAGGAAGGTCAGAAGGCCTTTGCCTGGTAAAAGATGGAGAAAGTGTATATCCCGTGAGGAAAATGATTTAGTAGAAGGGGGTATGTTCATTGTTTTATTTGCTTGTGATATTAAATAGTTGCATCTCTCTCTAAATTTAAGTGGCTGTGTCTTCTCTTTTTAGAGTTGATATGTGGCTGGCTCTTTTATTATGCATTTATGCTTACATGATTTTGTTCTTTAATTTGATATTCTTTCTTTATTGCACATAGTGACTAGTATGAGTAGTACCATAGTATGCTAAACATAGGAATACCTCTTTTCTTTAATTTTTGCATTGGTACTATATTATCCCTTTAAAATTGAATGTTTAATGGAATTAAACAGTTGTAATTGTTATTTTACATATTCCCATCTGTGAGTGCTATAGAACTTCTATCTTCATGTGAGGCATAGTTGCTTGCTTCCAGGGGTTGCAAAAGAAGACATTGTCACTTCCACCTGTGAAGAAGAAGAAAAAGAAGTGGATGTTGAGGATGAAGAAGATAGTGAACCTTCTTTTGTAGGTCTTGATGGCGGTCTGAAAATTCCAGAGGACATTTATGACCAACTTTTTGACTATCAGAAAGTGGGAGTGCAATGGCTATGGGAATTGCATTGCCAAAGAGCTGGTGGAATAATTGGTGATGAGATGGGTCTCGGTAAGACCATTCAGGTCTTATCTTTTCTTGGTTCACTGCATTTCAGTGGGATGTATAAACCAAGCATAATTGTCTGCCCAGTCACTCTGTTGCAACAGTGGAAAAGAGAGGCTAGAAAGTGGTATCCTGGCTTTCGTGTAGAGATACTTCATGATTCTGCACAGGATCCTGATAAAAGAAAGAAACGGTCAAAATCTTATGAAAATGATTATGAGACTGAAGAGTCTCTGGATAGTGACTACGAGGGTAATTTGTCATCTAAAAACACCAGAAAATGGGACTCCTTGATTAACCGGGTTTTGAGATCACAGTCTGGGTTGCTTGTCACCACTTACGAGCAGCTCCGTATATTAGGGGGGAAATTACTTGATATTGAATGGGGCTATGCAGTCTTGGATGAAGGACATCGAATTCGAAATCCAAATGCTGAAATCACTCTAGTTTGCAAACAGCTACAAACAATTCACCGCATAATAATGACAGGTGCACCTATTCAGAACAAATTAACAGAACTTTGGTCTTTGTTTGATTTTGTTTTCCCTGGAAAGTTGGGGGTCTTGCCTGTATTTGAGGCAGAGTTCGCAGTTCCTATATCAGTTGGCGGTTATGCAAATGCTTCGGCATTACAAGTATCCACAGCATACAGGTACAACATCATTAGAACTCTGACATGTTGTCAGAACTCAAATTTACATGTAATCATTTACTGTTTATATTTTTGACTCGTAATTAGAATAAATTGTTGATATGCTTTAAAGCTATTGTGAGTTATGCTTGAACTGGTCCTATATTATTCAATTTTTGAAGACACTCCCCTCCACAGAATAAAGGAATATGACCTCATTGCTTGATGTAGCGCTATCCACGATATTGTCCGCATTGGGCTGGTTAAACCCAAGCCTGCACGGTTTTACGTTTTGGATAACTCAAAAAGCCTTATACCAATGGAATTTCACCTCACCCCTTATGAATCATATCCCACTTAACTCCCTAAGTAATGTGGGATATGCGCAGCAACTTCAACTGCATCATAGCTCTAGGTTTTAGCTCATAAGATATCCCCTGTCTGATCCTTAACTATATTTTCCAAATGGCAGCAGAAACTAAAATTTTGTGTGAATTTTGTTGTTATGCAGATGTGCTGTGGTTCTTCGTGATTTGATCATGCCTTATCTCCTTCGGCGAATGAAGGCTGATGTGAATGCTCAGCTTCCCAAGAAGACTGAACATGTCCTCTTCTGTAGCCTCACTGCTGAGCAACGATCTGTATATAGGGCATTTCTTGCCAGCTCGGAGGTTGAACAAATTTTGGATGGGAATAGAAATTCTCTTTCTGGAATTGACGTTATGCGTAAGGTTTGCAACCATCCTGATCTGCTTGAGAGGGAACACTCCTTTCAGAACCCAGACTATGGCAATCCTGACCGTAGTGGAAAATTGAAAGTTGTTGCCCAAGTGCTTAAAGTTTGGAAGGAGCAAAACCACCGCGTTCTGCTTTTCACACAAACACAGCAAATGCTTGACATCATTGAAATTTTTATGACCTCTGTTGGTTACAACTACCGACGAATGGATGGTCTTACTCCGGTAAACCAGAGAATGGCATTAATGGACGAATTTAACAACTCCAGTGATGTGTTTGTTTTCATTCTAACAACAAAGGTTGGTGGTTTAGGGACAAACCTTACAGGTGCAAATAGGGTGATCATTTTTGACCCTGATTGGAACCCTTCAACTGACATGCAGGTATTTTCTGCTTGCTTCCTTTTCTTATCATCTTTCTCTCTACTCACCTAAATTAAGTTTATTTAGTTCTTTAGGTTTCAATTTTTATGGCATAAGGTAGCCTTCATTAATTGAGCTTTAGATATTAACAAGGTTTATATTTTACGATCTAGGTATATAGACATAGGTATAGAATTTGTTGATTTTATATTATTATTATTTTTCACGTTTATGGAGTGCCAATTTACCCCCTTTGTAGCTCTGCATACATAGCTCACCATGTCACTTTCTTCTCTATCTATATGTATACGCATGTCTCTCTAGACCTTATGAACACTATATTAAGCGTTGAAATTATTTGGTGTTCTGTCCCTTTCTTGGAATCTTCAGAGTTATGAAATATGTTATCTTCATTATTCATAATATACTATGATCTAAACCTCTTGTTTGATTATCTTATTACTTACTTTTTACGTCTTAAATATGCTCATGGAAAGTGGAGAATACAATTGTTTGTAACAGGCAAGGGAACGTGCTTGGCGTATTGGTCAAAAGCTGGACGTTACAGTCTATAGATTAATCACCAGAGGAACTATTGAGGAAAAGGTTTATCATCGGCAGATTTACAAACATTTTCTCACTAATAAGATACTGAAAAACCCACAGCAGAGACGTTTCTTCAAAGCTCGAGATATGAAGGATCTATTCACCCTAAATGATGAAGGAGAATCTGGGACTACTGAAACATCTAATATATTCGGTCAATTGTCGGAAAATGCCAATCTTGTTGCAGCCCAGAAAGATGGGCAGGATAAGCAGAAAGCTTGCAAAGTTACTGCAGCTGGTGCTGATAATGATGTGGCTGACAATGGTAACAGCTTAGAGAAAGGACCTCCAGGGAGAAAGGGGAAAGAAAAAGCTGATCATAGTGATGGTGAAGTAGATGAAGAAACAAATATCTTGAGGAGTCTTTTTCATGCCCAGGGGATACATGTAAGTTTCCTTAATATTTATATTCTTAAGCAGACTACATTTAACCAAAGGTAAAATAATGTTATCTGTGTTTATATGTAATTTAACTTTGAAAATTTGTAGCAAACTTTGTTGAAATAAAATATGTATCTCCCACTGTATCATTTGTTTGCATTAAGGAAAGCTGATTGCATGGTTTTTGCAAGTCAGATTTTGTTGAGGAAAGTTCATTTGTAGACCACTAATTGTTTCTTTTTGGTTGCAAATATATCAAGTTTTCAACATATTTTTCAATACCAGACCACTCTTCATGTTGTCTTGTTTTGTTTCATAACCTAATCTTATTTTATTGATCCAGAGCGCACTGAACCATGATGTGATTATGAATGCTCATGAGGAAGAAAAGGTGAGGCTTGAGGAGCAAGCTTCTCGTGTTGCTCAAAGAGCAGCAGAAGCATTGCGTCAATCACGAATGCTTCGAAGCCGTGAAAGTATATCTGTCCCAACGTGGACTGGCAAATCAGGAGCTGCAGGCGCACCATCATCAGCTCGCCAAAAATTTGGTTCAACTGTGAACTCCAGGCTGATCAATAGTTCAAGTCCCTTAGATGGAACCATTAATGTTAGTGGTATTGCTGCTGGAGCATCTGCTGGGAAGGCATTGTCCTCGACTGAATTGTTGGCAAGAATTCGAGGAAACCAAGAAAGAGCAGCTGGTGCTGGAATGGAACATCAGTTTGGGCTGTCGTCTAGTACTGACAGAGGAAAATCAGCAGATGTTGGGCCTTCCAGGTCTCATTCCAACGCATCTGGTGTGCAACCTGAAGTGCTGATTCGTCAGATTTGTACTTTTATAGAACAAAGAGGTGGAAGTACGAACTCTGCTGACATAGTGCAGCATTTTAAAGACAGAATACCCTCAAAGGATCTTCCCTTGTTTAAAAATCTTTTGAAGGAAATTGCTGTCCTGAAGAGGGACTCCAATGGATCTGTTTGGGTTCTAAAGCCGGAGTACCAGCAATAAATTTTTTTTTTTTTTTCATACATCAGTTCCTTGCGAATAACTTGGTTAGTTAGATTGGATTTGCGCCTGGTGCTTATTCCTTGTGGAACTTTTTTTTGTTCATTCATTGTTTTGGATCGTCATTAGTCTTGGGGCGAAGACAGAAAAGTGCATGATATTCTAGATTTTTCCTAGGGCCATTTTGATTAGAATCAAATTTTGATTTTTATAGTTTGTAGGGTTCTTTTTGCTGGTTTGGACGTGGGGCAAAACGAATTTAAAAATGTGTACCCAGTAGATGAAAAAGCAATCGACAAAATCAAAATTAAGTTCTTTGGTTTGTTCATTTTTTAAGTGGGTATTTTGCTTTGAAGTTAAATGTTAGTTGTTTGTAAATTGTAATGTATATATTCATTTGCTTTTCTTGAAATTTATAGACCAGTTCGGCAAATCTGCCTTTATTATGCCGGGTTGGTTGAGTAAATAATTTGATTGGTTGGATCGGATTGAATTGAATTGACATGTTTTATAGTCGGATTGAATTTAGATTGACAGATTTTATAATCTGTTGTAATCTGACCTAGATCGAAATATTGTTAAAATTATAAATAAATGCATATTTATTTTTAGTGTATTATATTTAAATATTATATATACCACAATTACATTAAATTATTTTTTAGTTTTAAAAAAATAAAAATGTTAAATTCTTTATATTAATTTAATAATATTCAACAGTATAGTATATTTTTTATTGTTTAAGTTATGGCCAAAAATAAATAAATTTTATTAAAAAATGTATCAATTTAAATGTTAGTATATATTGTGTTTTATGTATGATAATAATAAAAAATAAATTATAATCTCAATTTGATCCTATTCAATTCGAAAAATTTGATATGCTCGAATTTGAATCGGTTCGTATGAACTACATTATTGAATCGAATTTAGATTATAAATCTTTAAATCCATTTTCAAGTTATATTAGATTCAAATTAATAAAAAATAAGCAATTTTAACGCACTGCTCATTCCTAGTCAGTTGTACTCTTTTTAGGCCATACCTTATTTTAGGGAGAGGCGTGAGATTCAATTGAGCTATCAAGGAATTCCAATTTTAGACATATTTGCAAAAATTGCATTTGGCGTATAGTCCGTATTTTTTTTTCTTCCTAATTATATATACCTTAAATAATAGGATATTTGTACATAACCTAATATTGTTCAAAATAAAACATAAACCTCTATTTTCATTATATATATTATTTAAATTTTTTTTGGGGGCAAGAAGAGGATTGTTATGTTACATATTGATCGTTCAAGAAACTAGTCAAAATTATGTTATTTCATTTTCAGGTTATATTGGATTCAAATTAATAAAAATAAGCAATTTTAACGCACTGCTCATTCCTAACGCACTGCTTATTCCCTTCCCCCCCACCCCCATTATTTAAATTTTTTTTGGGGGCATGAAGAGGATTGTTATGTTACATATTGATCGTTCAAGAAACTAGTCAAAATTATGTTATTTTATTTTCAGGTTATATTGGATTCAAATTAATAAAAAATAAGCAATTTTAACGCACTGCTCATTCCTAACGCACTGCTTATTCCCTCTCCCCCCCATTCAAACAATGCAGATTTTGTTATTCGATCATGCTAAGTTGTGTAATAGAAGTTTTTTTATTATTATTAAACAGTAATTATGTGATTTGAAAATGAGACTTGAAATGTAAGACTACAGATATGAATCACAAAATGTAGACATTCTTGCTTACATTTGATTAATGTAAGTTAAATTTTTAAGATACTCCACAACTACTTCAAAATATCCAATAAAACGTGTTGTGTCACCGTCAACTAGAACCAGTATCGGAAACTTTTTAAACTTTTTTGGGTCATGAAGTATTGTGCACTTTGAGTAGTGTATTTTTCCATTTTTGGTTTTAAAGGAACGACTCAAGAATGGATCGATTAAGAATGATTAAAAAAAAGCCAGCCCACTGACTCACTAGTGGAAATATCTCTAGAGAAAAGTCTATTGCGCTTCCATCAAACAAATACAAATAGCTACAAGTCGTCAAAATGATGTAATGCTCATTATTCAGAAAATTTTTGTAAGAGTTATTTGCCTAAATCTCAACTTGGAAACATTAAGAAAACTTCTTCTAATAAAGAAATGAACTTGACTTTGATTCTATGCATAGCATACTCTAAATTGTAAACGAAATCAGTCCTAATTGGATTAGATTAAAAAAGTCGAATGCGTGTACTGCAGACTGGAAGCCTCAAACACAATGATACAAAACTTTACATCACTGCAGTACATTAAATATAACAATACTAACAAGTTGTAAAAATTAAATTAATTATATATATTTAAATAAAATAATTTATATTATAAATTTATTTAAATTAATATTTAATTATTTTATTATATTTTTAAAAATAAAAAAAATATTATTTTTAATTTAAAATAAAAGAAAAAATTAAAACGTATAATTTTATAATTAAAAATTCAAATATATTAAGTTAATTATCCAATACAATTTAAAACCACCCCTAATTGTACAATTTTTTTTATATAACTATATTATTTTTATATCGTATAATATTATTTTACAGTAAAATATATAATTATATAAATTATATGATCAAAATATTGCTGTATAACAAATATAACGTGCAGTCGGAGTTACAAAATATAGCTTTTTGTAAAGAAAAAGAACAATAGAAGTCAGTCCAAGACACAGTATGGGGTAACATGAAAAAGTTAGTAGGACATAAGAAGCATATATATATATATATTGCACGAAACATTATTTTCTGGTGTATTTGGTACTTGGCGCTCTCAGACTTTCTCAAACTTTCTCTCATTTTCTCCATTTCAAAATAAAAATAAAAAGATAAGACAAATATTGGGAAAGATGACAATCACATTGAACACAAATGCTCAAACATTCGGAATTAGAAAGCTGCCCATCCCGATGCAGTTGTCTTTGCTGAACCTGATCCCGATCCCGTTGCTGAAGGAAGATTCTTCTGCAAAATTAATATAAATGTCATAAACCAAGAATACAGACACAATTGATTTTCTGCATGTTAAAAAGTTATTATTAAAAAAAAAAACACATAAATAAGATCTTAACTTGGATAGGTTACAAAGCTTTTAATTTTCAGCGCAGCATTTGATAAAATAAATACACGTACAGACTACAGAGTGATATTGTTAATAGAAGGCAATATAATAAATAAGAAAATGATCCTAGATACAAACAAAGTAAAAACCTCTTGCCGGCAACAAATAAATTGAATAATCATTTCTGCAACTAAAATGAGTAAAACCAAACTTGAAATAAGGAAAATATAACAAGTAAAACAATCAGACTCAAATTGCCGTTTGTCATAATGCGAGTAAAGAATAAGTTACATATATAAGAAAGTGCCATTGTCAAGCATGGCATCCATTTCCAATCAAACAACAATATGACTACAAAAAATGGGATATACAATATGACATTTTCTTCATTCTTTATATATTATATTCTGCTGATGACAATGTGTTTCTTTCTCTCTCAGTTACAATTCACTCTCATCAGAACATCCAATATATCAAACCTAGATCATAAATATAGATTAAAGAATCAAGCTAAAGAGCACCACGTTTATGGATATGTTCACAAACGGTGAATTCATAAAGAACATATCCATCATAGAGATAAATCATCCTATAAGGACTTGAAAGCTAATGCCAACAAATCATCACGATCTTAGCATCTAATTTTGTTAACACAATAAAAAAAAAAAAAAAAAAGAAACATTTCACAACAGATAATCCCTCAGTGACCCGTTGACATAATATGTAAATGAACCGCAATAAATATTTCAAAAACATAGCTATATTATCAGAAAAATCCTTTCTCGCCTGGATTGACGAGCAAAACTATTTGTGTCTGATCTAACTATGGCATGTTACGTGCAACAGATGAACAAACAATATGCTAATGAGCGGGCATCTTACATCAAGCAAAGAAGAGATTATTATAAATCAGAAAGAACAACAATCTGAAATAAGGTTTCACTTTTTAAGTCGAGCTAAATAATAATTTGGAAGATTTCTTAAGAAACAAGCAGATACAACAAAATTTCCAATCAGACCAGTCTTTCATTCCATATAATGAATTATGAAACAACAATAGACATACCTCAAGTGGAGAAAGATCTGATAAAGAACCGGTAGAGCTTCTTGGGTTTTCCTTCGTAATCCGAGCAGCAACAGGGTCATTGGGTGGTGGTGGCAACGGAGACCTGACTTTCCCGGCCCCGGGCGGCGGAACTAAACTCAACCCTTTAGGCTTTCCGGCAGTCGCAGACAACCCAGCTGCTGATAGCATCCCAGCCCCACCCGTTGGCTTAGGCTTCACACTTATCCTTATAGTTTCACCTTCCTAAAACAAATCCAACCCAAAATGAAAGGGAAAAAAATCAAAATTTCAATCTCAAAACTACTAAGAAACAAACTCAGGAATTCAAACTTTAATTTCCTTCTTGTGTTACCTTCAATCGATGATTAACGGCGGGGTGAATATCGATAAGGTTATCGTTGCTAGTCTCACCATCAGTCGAATCCTTCTCGTTCTCTCTTCTCACATACTTCTCATGATCCGACAAAGCCACATTGAAATCAAACGCTTCGTTTCGCTCCGCAAAACCTAACCCAATGAACGCGTGCTTTCCACGTCCGTCCTCGATCTTCAAAACGAAATAACGCGACGAGTCGAGCACGGTCTCAACTGAGTTATCGCGGTGGCCAGGTCGAACAAAGCAAGCCGCAAATAGATCTCCTGAGTTCGGTTCCTCGAGTCGAATCTCGCACTGGTCTTTGCAAGATACTACTCGGAGCCGACCTGACCAGATCTTATCGGTTTGAAGCCACTCTCCACACTTATACCCGCCGGAGGTCGGCCGAGGAGGAATTTTGTACACCGAAACCTCTCGGACTACCAAGAGTGTATGCTCGAATGCCTCTTCCTCCTTGAACGACATCGTTTGGATTGTAAAGAGGGAATAAGAATATCAATTACTGGTAAAAGTTCAGACTTCGTCGAAAAATTTGTTAAACTACAATTTGTGTGAGAGAAATGGACAATGTGGGATGAAGAAAATAGAAATGAAATTGGGGTGAATTTGAAGAGGAAGAGGAAGAGGAAGATGAAGAAGGTAAAGAGAAGGTATCAACTAGAGTTGCAGAGACGTGGATTCGAAGACTGATTGAAAGGTCAACTGCGTGTGTTTAAAAGTGAATAGTGTATATTACCATTTTATCCTTACTATGATTTAAAAAAATATATATATATGGGACGATAATGATGTTCGAGGCCGAATTTACAAAGCAAAACGGTAATTTCTGGGCCTATTACATTAGCCCTATCCGAATCTTCGGGGGCCCATATTAGTATCTTCCCTCTAATACTCTCATCAATCAAATATCATAATACCCTACCAAAACCCTAACTAAGTCGTCTCTATTCTGAAATCACTGCCTCTCAGGTACATCACTCGGCTTTAGCTGATAGTATCTGTTTATGGATTTTTTGTCAACTAATATTCGTTATGATTTTCCTTTTTTTGGTGAATTTTTTTGATTTTCAGTTTATGCATCTTTAGGTGGAACTATATCTTGTGTGGTTATGGTTGCAGGTTTCAGAGACAATGTATCTGCAGTTTTATATCAATGAGAATGGTGATAAAGTCTACACAACAAAGGTTAGTCATCTGTGAAGACTTTTGGTTTAGAGCTTAACCAGAATACAGCTTTTATTTATAATCTATTAAATAATGTTGGAAATATGACAGTTCCAAATTTGTTTCTACTATGCAAATGCTATTATCTGATTTGAAAATTACTGGGCTAATTCTTTATGGTTTAATGCATATGGATTTTGATTATAATTGAGTAAAAGTCTGGATTGAGATGATGTTGTGGTGACACTCATAGGTGTTAAATAAGTTTAACTGGCCTAGCTCTATATTAGGCTATAACTCTATTTAGTTCATTTAAATTTTATGTGAGCTAAATTTAAATTAGTATTCATCAACTCGAGTTGGCTCATTTAGGTTTATGAAAAATAAAATAAAAAATATTTATAATTTCATTTAATTTTTTTTTATTATAACTGTTATATTTTGATCATATTTTTGTAAAACACTAAAAAAATTAAGACAATATCTTTTAATTGTACTCTTTATAATGACATTATAGTAATTATTGTTTTACAAAGACATTTCAGATGAGCTCACAAGCTGTCATGAAGCTCATTTGAATCGAGTTAAATGAACTAAGCTTTTTTGGATGATGAACTCGATGGATTATCTTTAAATGCTGAGCTGCTCATAAATCTTTAGAATTACGTGCAGAACTTTAGTTCTAATGGACACATTAGCATTATGGAATGAATATATGTTTATTAAGTTTCTTTCTTGTTTATAACTGAAAACTAATTTTCCATGGAAATAAGGCATTATACGAGTCACACATAAGACTAGTTTCATTTGCGACTTTAATTCATGTATCACTTTTGGTGTGCCAGTACAATTGGTTGACGACTACATAAGCAAAAATATTCACTTTCATCTAATGCAACTTTGTAAACTTTTCTACCAGTTTTGCTCACGTGTTTGCCAACAATTTGAGGCACATGTAATGGCACAAGAGAATTCGTTAACGACCAATTGGTGTGCCAATGCAATTGCTTGACGACCACATAAGCAAAAATATTCACTTTCATTTAATGCAACTTTGTCTACTTTTCTATCATTTATATTCACGTCTTTGCAAACAATTGGGAGCACATGTAATGGCACAAGAGAATTGGACTCTGCATTTGCATGTGTCTGGATTTTTTTACAGTCAAATTTCACTAGATTGTCTCAGGTTGGCTTCATAGTGTTGTTTAATATTTGTCCATCCCATTTATTTGTGATCATTGACCTTGTTTTTCTTTCTGCAGAAAGAAACACCAGTGGGGTTGGCCACACAATCTGCTCATCCAGGTAGAAAATGCTAGTTCATTAACCGTTTCAATTCCTAATTCTTAATTAAAATTTTTAAATTAGATACGTTTGATTATTCAATTTTCATTTTCTAAATTTTGAAATTTGGCTTAATTTTGAAATTAAAAAATTAATTGAATTTCTAATTTTTTTTAATTTCTTAGACTCTAAAAATAAATAACGTAATCATACTCAATTTTATTTAAAATTATTAAAAGTTAAAATTTAACAAAAATTTATCAAAAAATAATTTAAAATTAAATTTTAAAGCCTAAAAAGTTGAAAATTGAAGATTATGAATTCGTTATCAAACAAGCAATATTCAATTTTCAATTTAAACTAGAAATTAGTTATCAAATAAATATTTTGTTTTCCAAAATTTTTTGAAATTAAAACTTCAATTCCATAAATTAAAAATTAGAGTTGTTATCAAAGGCGAGATTTATTTATTACATCACTGATGTTTTTGCTTCTACCGTATGCTTTTATAATGAACACAAGATTTTCTATTATGTTAATATTGTTGTCTGAGGGAGTGTTCTTCTAATGATTGTTTGGGAGATGGTCTGAAGTTAAATCAACTATGAATTTAGCTTTGTTATTCGTTAATGCGCTTGAACCTGCAACTTTTTCATGGATTGTTCTGCTTTCTGTTGCCAGTTTAAACGTTCCACTATGTATAAATCTTTATTTTTTTATAACTAGATTACTTCAATATGTAAGTCTTATTACTCGTTTTGTAATGAGATGTTTTCTTGTATTTGAAACTAGTTTTTCATTTTCTATTCATTTGTTAAAGAAAACAAAAACTCGTTTAGTAACACAAAACAAATTGTTTGGTAAATATGTATTCCATGTTTTAAATTTTTAGATCCGGGCTATTCATGAAAATATTTTATAGTAGGATTTGAATTTTAATTATGAAAGATCTAAAATCTGAAAAACATAAAACAAGTTGTAAAGGCTTTATTTTTCCCTAGTAGAATGCTAAATTCAAAATCTTGTGTTTAAACATTAAAAACACGTTATGAAAAAGGTCCTTAATATATGATTGGGGCAATTCTGATTTCTTGATTGTAATGGATTGGAGTTGGACTGGCTTTTCCTGTTTTAATTAATCAAATCGTATGATTTGATTACCTTTCAAGTAGAACAGGGTTGCTCAGTTTGATAAATTTGCTACTACATTCCTCAGACTGAGCACTGAAATATGCCAAGTAGATTTTGTATAGGGAATTCTGACATTTTATTTTAAGGAGAACGGCTCATTTGTTCTCAAAGAAGACTCTAACTACGGCTCTTTTTCTTCCCATTTTCATATGCAGCCCGCTTTTCTCCAGATGACAAGTACTCGAGGCAAAGGGTTCTTCTGAAGAAACGCTTCGGCTTGCTGCCAACCCAGCAGCCTCCACAAAAGTATTGAATGCTCAGGATTCATCATCCGGATCTCATAAGCTTCAAGTGGCATCAATTTGATTCTTATAGATGTATTTTTATGCTTTATCTGTCCAACTGTCTTAAAACGCTCCATCAGTATGTTGTATGGAATGGAGTAGGTTGCTTACCGGTTATATCATGGGATGTTGAACTTCATTACAATGTATCTGCGTTATAATTGAAGACTCTTTTGTTGCTATAACAACATGAAGGGAGCCTTTGTATAAATTATTCTAGCATCCAAGTGATCTGGATTGTTCAAGTTCAGAGTAGTTTACTCATTATGTAATATTCAATTAAAAATAACGAATAATGAAACAACTGAATGTATGACTTCAGTTTGTTTTTCTTTCCCATTTTTCCCATTTCTATTTTATAAAAAATATTGTATTTGATTAATATCATGATAAGATCAATAATGAAAATTTTCTAGTAAAAACATATAAATGGGCAGTGCGTGTTTGCCTATGATTATTGAGACGTTTATTATTATTATTATTATTATTATTATTTATTCACATAATAATTAAAAACAAAAGAATTTAATAATGATTTTTATAAACTTTTAATGAATCGTAAATTTACGTGGTTTTCATGAATTTTGTTAGATCTTATCAGAGCTTTTTAAATTGTAGTGAAAATTCATGTACATTTATAAAAAAAAATAGGTTGAAAGAACAATGAGTAGAGATTTTTTACATATAATTTTAACTAAAAAGTTATTAAACATTCATAAAAATCTTTCCCTTTTTAAAATTAATGACTTTTTGAATACAAATTTTTAAAAATTTCTACAAAATTGTAATTAAATACTCCTAAAATTTTAAAAAGTTTTTAAAAATCTTAATTAAATACAACTTAGATTTTAAAACTCTATAAAAATCTTTAAAATTTTCAATTGAATACACTTCTATTATTTTAATTTTAATTTTTTGTTAATTTCTACTGTATATTTGAAATAATTTTAAAATTAATTTTTTTATACTTTTAAATTAATTGTAAAAATAAAATAATATTTATAAATTTTATTGTATATAATAATTATCATATTATTATAATTTTTATTATATATAATATTTATTTAATTATAATATTTTAGAGCTTTTTAGTTATTTATTCACAATCTATGATTTTATAATTATTAAATATTTTTGTTTTTATGTATCATAATGTGTACTTTAACCATGTATAATTTCAATGTTAAAATTATATTAAAAAGAACTCAATATTTTAGTCAATAACTGTTAAAATATACGTTCTAATTCTATAATTTTTACAAAAAAATTTACACTTTAATCCTCAACCAAATAAGAAATTTTAACCTTTAAAATTGATTTAGATGTTAATGGTAATAAATGCCACAAAATTTTGTACTTATAAACTTCTAATTAGAATTTCATAATTGCGAAAGATAATAAATTAAAGTATATTTTCTTAAGGAAAATTATAGACGTAAATTATATATATATATATATATATATATATATATATATATTAAGTCTTAAGATCTTAACATAAATTTTTACATTGGTCCCAAAAATATTATTATTTAACAATCCTCAGGTCCTCTTATCAGTCAGCAGTCGTCGTGTTCTCTACAACTCAGCTCACTGACCACTCTCTTGTAGATCTCCTTCCCGATCTAAAACCCTAGTTCAAAAGGATTGTTAAGTTCGTATTTCTATTTTGTATACTATGCATATTATTGATATCTATAACCTTTTTTGTATGTTCGTAGTTATCTGAAGCTATAGATTTTATTGTTTTAACAGCAATGGTTACCAGAAACGTAGCAGGATTTCTGGTGCTGGTTTTGGCAATTGCGATCTGCGGAGCTTCGTCTGTATTTCAACCTATTTCAGATTCTCACCGATCCGCTGCTTTAGAGCTTTTCACGCCTGAAAGTGGATCTTTTGGAAGGTGAATTTAAACCTTTATTCATCCCTAAGTAATATGCGACATAATTTTTTTCCTATTTGTTTTGATTGTTACTTGTGTAAAGGAAATGAAGAAACAATATGGTAATGGTAGTGAAATTCATTCAGTTGGATTAAACGTCATTTCTCTGGATTTTATGTTTCTGGTGATTTACCTCTATAAAACCCAAACTTGAAGTTCTTTATCTTTTCATTTTGGTGTAATTGGGTTCCCATATAATTGATTTTGGTTTCATTCATATGACGAGTGGTAATTTGGATTTTGGATATCTTGCTCTCTTTAATTGCCCTGGAGTCATCTGGTGTGACAAATGAAACTCTGCCAACAGTAATGCCATTTTACAAAACTTCTGGTGATTGATATTTGATGGTATCTTAATCTCTTTTTCCAATATAGAAAAAGTTTCTATTGGCGGGTTTTACATTTACTACATCTCAGTCTATATGCAGTGGAAGAATGATCGGGCTCACTATGCTTATTGTAAACTTTACTGCCATATTTGGCAAAATTTTCACTGGCAAATTGAGATGTGCTTGTTTCATGGGTTACTTCCTAAATTAAACAATTGTTGTTGTATACTTTGGATATATTGTCTGCTTTTTCTAGAACTTTGAGTTACAGTAATTCGGTCTGGTGTAATATTAAGTACTCAATTTGATATCGTTGGTTACCAGTTTGGAAGAGGCATATGAGGCCTTAAGATCTTTTGAGATTCTTGGACTTGAAAAGAAGTCAGATATTAGCAGCGTCACTTGTAATTCTGTTCTAGAAGCTCTTGGATCATCATCTTCTTCTTTGAAGGATTTGTTCTATGCATTGAAGGTTAATGGAATATTGAAATGCGAAGTTAAAGAGGATCTTTTCGAGGTAATGTTGGACACATTGCACTTTTGTGATTCTCACAGCTTTAAATTCATTAATATTGACACATTGGTTTTCTACTTGTTCTATAGAGCGTGGCTCTAAAGCTCAAAGCTACTGTCAGTGATGCTGGTTTGTTGCTCGACTTTTACTACTCAATTGGAAGTTTGGTACTCATTAAGGTAAGTCATGTCTAGAACCTTTTGACTGTAGTTTCTAGTATAGATTTAGATTATTTTTAGATTCCTAAAGGTTAGCCGAGTAAATGTAATTATGGGAATTTACCTGTTCTTAATGTCTTAGAGGGGGATACTTTTAAACCTTTTGTTTTGTAGCTCTTAAAGTGCCATTGTTACCAAAGCACAATGTTTATATTTTATTGATGTTATAGCTCATTATTTTTACTTTTTGTTGTTATACAGGATCAGAGTTCTAAAGTTGATGCACATCTCTCTGAAGCTGATGGAATTTTTCGTTCAATCAAGGTTGGTAATTGCAACACCTGGTGGAAATTCTGAGTTTTGTAATAGGTTAATATCATTTGCCTGATGTTGTTCATCTGACCTCCTATGTTGATCTACCATCCATCTGTTGTTTTGTGTCATTGTGTGAGGTCAGGGTGGACACTGGTAATTCATTGATGGGTGCTATGTTGCCAATTATGTTTTTTCACTTGTCAGAAACTTTATATGTCATATTTATCATTAAAATTACGTAGTTAAATAAGTTGATGTTACACATATGGCAGGCTCTGAGCCAGAGTGATGGAAGATGGCGCTACAGTTCAAGTAATCCTGAGTCTAGTACCTATGCTGCTGGTAATTACTAGAAATTATCATGAGTTATGTTGTATTTCCCTTTAAAAAAACCAGTAGAGCTATTAGTTTAGACAATGGAGGACATTCCTCAATACCTCCAACTGTTGATCACACATTCCAACCATCCCTGGTCTTGGTAAAGGGGGCATGATAGGTGTCAAGTCAGAAGACCATTGCTCAGTACTCAGAAGGATTGATATTGTTATTTTCTTGAAATTGTGTTTTGATCTTGGCTGCATGGGAAATTTCATATTTACATTTTGCATTTCCTTTTGTGTTATTGTCTCTGTTGACCACTTGTATTTATCATGCGTCCTACAGGATTAGCACTTGAAGCACTTGCTGGAGTTGTCTCATTGGCGTCTTCTGAAATTGATCAATTGATGGTAATTAGTCTTCCATAAGCTTTAATTGTTTTGTAGACCTGTATCTGTCATAATTTGTGGCCCATTCAGGGACATTTTCATTCAACTTCAGTTCTTTCGTTATCTTTTTGGATCAATTAATATGTTGGTTTACTGGATTTCTTCAATTATTATTAGCATTGTGCTTTCTCTCTTAATTTGTTTTTGCATGTTTTTGTTATATCTAACTTGTTATCTTTACTTTGCATTAATTGGATTTTATTTTATATGCTTTCGAACACAGGTTGATACATTAAGAAATGACATAACAAAACTTTTTGACAGTATAGAGAAATATGGTAAGCATTGTTTTTCCTTTTGTTACTCTTGTATGCTTTGATTCTGTCACTGCATGTTTATGACAAAAGTATGAATATTGTTGTTTATAATCTGTAAATATTCTTTGTATTGTGAAAATCTGTATGTGATCATGAATTCCTAATGTCTGATTTTTTTAATTTTGGTAGTTCTTGATTAATGAAGCTTTAATTTGTCAAATCTTTTTTTATCAACCATATGTCTCAAAGCTCCAGCTTTATAAATTTTGTATGGCATTCCTGTTATGTCAGTAATATCAGAACATAGAGACTTTAATTGCATCTTGAACTTATTTTACATGTATTATGTAGCTAACTCAGTCAACCATATGATGTAGATGATGGAGCATTTTATTTTGATGAAAAAGTTATAGATGCACGTGCACATCAGGGCCCTGTTTCAACTACCTCTTCAGTTGTCCGAGGGCTCACAGAATTTGCATCAGTGTCTTCTGTAAATCTCAAGGTGACTGAAAGCTTACTTCAGCGATGGATTTTTAATATAATACCTTACGAAAAGTTCTTAATGCGTTGTTTGTTACTGTTGCAGCTTCTTGGAGATAAGATAATGGGTTTGGCAAAATTCTTTCTTGGCATCGGCATTCCTGGTGATGCCAAAGACTTCTTTAACCAAATTGATTCGTTAGCTTGTTTAGAAGACAATAGGTACCTACTTTTTATTATTAGTGCTTTATGCTAAAGTTATACTTTCTCAATGCGTTATGCTATGATCTAGAGTTTCTCTAGCAAAATTTCTTTTGTAATTTAGTTATTGTTTGTAACTTTTCGATTGTTTTTGCTCACACAGGATCTCTGTTCCACTTATTTTGTCACTCCCAGCCACCGTGCTTTCCTTGACTAAGAAAGATCAACTTAAGGTTTATCTTTGATCAACATTTATACATCAATATGTATTAGTAACTTCCCTGAATCTTTTGTTTTGATGAACAACCATATGGATATACGTCAACGTGTATTATTTATGATAATTTCTAATGTTTCATGGATCTGATAATATCTATATTGAAGCTGTTAGTATAAGTGTTCTCTATATTTCCTGATTACAACAATGCAGGGCTGAAATATCTTAGAAAGGCCATAAATCTCTTCCAAACTCTTCATCTTGCATAATATATTTTGGCAACTTCCTCTTTTTGAACTTATGCTTATGCAGTTATAGATTTCATACGTGTTTTGTTGTGGATTGGTTTTCACATGAACATGGAAAATGAAAATGTAAGACATGTAAATTATATGCCTCTTATGTGTTGATCTAAGTGTTTTTGCAATAGCATTGTCTAGTGATTGGCCTAAGGTTGTTTTGGTCCCCTCTGAATGTTGTTATCCTCAATGATAAATATTGTTTGTATTTCTGGTTTCTAGGAGTTTATGCCAAATTAGAATATGATTTTCTGTACTTTATAATTTGTAACCAGGTCAAAGTGAATACTGTACTTGGCTCAAATGCACCCTCTTTAACTGTGAAGCTGAGGGGTGCTACCAGCACTTCTTCAAAGGATGGTTCCATTATAGAGAATCAAGTTAGTTCTTTCTCATATTAATATGTTAATTTTCTCTTCTAATCAACATATGTTCAGCTGCTCGTGGTTGATTTCTATTTCATGTGTTGCAGGAACTCACATTTGACAGCAAAAATGCATTCCATTACTTGGATGTTTTGCCAAAATCTATTGACGTTGGAAAATACATGTTTGTTTTTGAGGTATGGTTGTTTAAAAGACTGGCTTTTTCTAGTTCTAATTCTTAAACTGAAGTTCTTAATGAATTTGTTAAAGGTGGCTCTCCATGACTCGGAGCACGAAAAGGTTTATGCTACAGGAGGCAAAATACAAGTACCGATATATATCACTGGAGTTGTCAATGTTGACAATTCAGAAATTGTAATACTTGACAGTGACCTTGGAAGTGTAGAAACCAAGAAAAAGTGAGACTTTATTTTGTCTTTCGTCATGTCATACATATTTATGGTGGTGTTAATGATAAACTAGTTGGAGATAATACTTGTTGATCTTTATTATTAACTTCACTGAAAAATATACAATTTTTTAAGTTTGCTTTTTCTTCATTACCAGGATAGATATATCTGGAGAAAATGTTGTTTCGCTTTCAGCAAACCACCTTCAAAAGCTGCATCTCTCCTTTCAATTAACTACTCCTCTTGGGCATAATTTTAAGCCACATCAGGTTTGTAGTTTTTTCTGTTTGTTCATATGTAAATATCTATTTTCTCTGTTTCAGGTGACTGAGAACTTTGTATGACTGCAGGTGTTTCTCAAATTAAGACACAAAACGAAGGTTGAACATATCTTTGCTGTGGGGAGCTCTGGCAAAAAGTTTGAGATAGTTCTGGTTAAGTTTCTGTATTTGATCCATATATATATATATATATATATATATTTAGCTGTTTTTGATTAAAATGTAATAACTACTATACCACAGAGTCCACATAATGTTACTGAGATTAAACTTCCTTTAAGGTAACTGAGTTTTGCACGACTTAGTTTCATAAAGTTATGCCTGATACTGATACTGCGGCATGCACTTGATGTGAAGTGTGGGTTAGTCGAATAAATTTCATTATGATAAAATTTGATTGGTTTTAAAGTGGTATTGGGCATCGTTTTGAAGGGATGGAAACAGATACCTCTATGTGGATGAAAATGCCACAGCTGTTTAAGTTACATCTCTTTTTGTCAGATCTCATTTTGATATATAAACCATGAAATTTCGACGTTCTAGTTTCCTGAACATCATATTTGGCAATTTGTGTTGCAGGATTTTCTTGGTCTAGTAGAGAAGTTATACTATCTCTCTGGTAGTTATGACATTCAGCTAACTGTTGGTGATGCTGTAATGGTAAGTCCTGATTTATGTCAAGCTAAAAAAATTATATTTTTCCTGTCGAGTTTGAGCAAGTTTATCTTCTCTTGCAGGAGAACTCCTTTTTAAAAGACATTGGCCAAGTGGAATTAGATCTACCAGAAGCACCTGAAAAGGCCTCACGTCCTCCTCCACTACCTGTTGATCCTTACACAAAATACGGGCCTAAAGCAGAGATCAGTCATATCTTCAGGGTTCCCGAGAAACGACCCCCTAAGGAGCTCTCTCTGACTTTCCTTGTTCTCAACCTTTTGCCACTCATTGGATTTTTGGGTGGGGTGAGTATTTGTTGAGCTGTGCAGTAGTTCTTTAATTGCTGTTCTTACATTATTTTCACTCTTAGGTGTATGAGTGTATCTTTTATTTGGTCAGTCCAAATTCCAATTATCATCTTCTCATGCTCAAGTCTTTACTTGACCAATGAAGTTTATTTTTTGGGGGAGAGGAATCAAGTCAGTCTTAAGATTTATCCTGTCTTAGATTGGGCCATTGACTGTCATCTCCCGATCTTGCATCTTTTTCTATATATCTATGGAAAGGTTATAAAAAGTTAAAAACAATTCATTCTTGAGTTGGCTTCTGTGAGAGAGAATCAAAGCCTTACCCAAGATCAATTTTTCCTGCTAAGCTCAGACCCCATTTGACCAGTCTGTCTGACTTGATTCAGTGGCCAATGTCTCAGTCCAGTAGCCTAACCTGGCTGGCGACCAGGTGAGGTCTCCATGGGTTGGATCCAGGACTCTAAACGAGTGGGCTTTAGTTGCCTGGGTTTTGGGCTTTGGGTATTCATTGTGTGGGACGTGGCTCCAAATGAACAGGGATGGGTGAGAGGAGCTAAATAATGGGAAATAACCTTAAAATCAACATATAATTCTTAAATCAGCTTCTATTGTTTCTTTGATTTTGTCATAAATTTATGTCTTGTGTTGGGAGCCCTCTTTGGTTATTTGTTTGCATCTGGACTTGCGTGCAGTTGCAATGAACATCATAGTTTTCTCTAAAGTAGTAAAGGTATAAGGCTCGGGTTTCTGTCAATCTAATATCCGTGGTTCTATTAGGAGTTGGAATAAATCTCTGTTCTGATAGGGGGGTTGTCCTCACTCTTGTTGCGAACGGCATCAAATCTTCTTCGTAGTTACCATATGATCATTATGGTTTTCTCTGAAATAGTCAAGGTTTAGGACTGGGCATCTGTCAAACTGTATTGGGATTTGAAATAATTCTCTATTGGGGTAGGGTAGTTATTTTGACATGTACATTCTCAAGTGCAACTTTTAGATTCTTTATATATTATTTTCAATCTTATGTTGCGTGACTTATAATCTTCGTTTGCTTTTATCACAGCTATTGAGCCTAGGGGTAAATCTAAAGAATTTCCCTTCTTCAACAGTCCCAGCCACATTTGCTATCCTATTTCATCTTGGCATTGCAGGAGTTCTCTTCCTCTATGTGCTCTTCTGGTTGAAGGTATGTTACCATCTATGTTTTCAGTTTTTGTTTTGCTGGGATCTCTGCCATTGTTCGACTTTGTTGAAAGTTTCAGATAGTACGCTTCTTTTTCCTTTTCATGTTGGTTAGGATATACGACTTCTTAATTCAAGGGGATTCATGCAGAAGAATTAGTTCTTCGAAAGGGAACTGTAGAATTTATAGTTGCATAATAGATATGAAATATACATTTTGGTAAGTAACTTGATTAGTTGAAGACGATGTCTATCACGGAAGTTCTTAATCTGTCCTCAGAACATTTATAACTGGACTCATTCTACTTTAATTGCCGGATGCTATCAACTTGAAAGGTTTTAGTTATTTCTTAGAATAATACTTTTCCAAGGTGATTTTTCCAGTCCTAATGCTAAGGTTTTAATCTATCTATAACTATCTATCTACCTATTTACACTATATATAAAAGTATGAATCATGCCTAATATTCTTTTTGACAAAATATTCTAATCATATGATAGATTACCACATTCAAGGACTATAAATATTATTTACTTTTACGATTAATTTAGAAGCATAGAAAAATTAATTTTGTATATTTCAAATATATTGTTAAACTAAGCAACGAAAAAAATTAAAATAAATGCAATAATTTTTGTGCAGGCACATGTTTTTTTAGCTAGTATAGTAATAAAATAAAAAAACTAGGACTTCATATTTATGCATTTTTTTTATGACATTTAATTATTAAAAAATGTCTTCCCGGCAATCTATATAAGTTTCAATTGAAAAAAATAGTTATATTCGACATTTCGTGTTTTAGATTTAGAGAGTATAAAATATTATCTGGAAATTAAATCAACATGAGACAAGGCAATAGACAAGGTGTGCCTTAAAGAATAAATTTTAATTTTATTACCGTTGTTATGGTTGATATTTTTGTTTCACCCTTATTGGCTTATCATTACATGTTTATTTCATGTACAGTTGGATCTATTTACCACATTGAAAATGCTTGGTTTCTTGGGAGTCTTTCTAATGTTCGTGGGACACAGAATTCTTTCCCATCTAGCATCTTCATCGGCCAAGTTGAAATCTGCTTGAGAAATTGTGAGAGGAACACCCAGTAGATTCAAATCTAATTTTGTAGGGTTCTATTATGTTATTGATGCACCTGTTACTATTAGATATTTATAGAGAAAATGTTATGTTAGAAAGAAAAAAGTTTAACTCAGTGTCCTGATTCATTAAGTCTTTGATAGAACAGGAATCACAGAAAGGGGGTCTTTCACTTGGATCTTTCATGAACTGCAGTTAGTTATGCGGATGTTTATTTGTTGTGTTTGTATTCTGCGCTCGCTTACTTTGTTGGATTAGCATCCCATCCAAAATCAACTTTTAAACTAGGAAAATGTTTATTATCTACCCCAATTGTGGAAGAGTACCAATATTAGTAAATGTCTTGAGTCTCACGAACGTCTTGAAATTTGAATAGCCGATATTTTATAAATCTTAGATGGGTATTGTTTTCTAATCAATGTGTACTTTCAAGTTTGTGATGGAAATTAAAACAAGCCTAATAATGATCTACTCCGAAGCATAGACCTAAGAAGTGGCAGCCTAGGAGAAATGTAGAGGAAGGGAACAGATTTGAATTTAGGGGTTAATCCAAGGTTTCTCAGTGCTAACTTAGATCCTGTAATAAAACATAAAAATTTGTCACAAGTGCTTTCAGGTTTAGAAAGCACATTAAGTGTATCTTCAAGAAATTGTTTTTGGGTTATATTGAAAGGGCTTCTATCTGAAATTATTTTTAATAGTAGCACAAGCAAAAAAGACAATTAATACTCCATAAAGATGATTCTTTGGAGGAATTTAGCATTATCAACCTATCTTTTACGGATATTTATCAATGTTGCCTATATTTAAGTTAACGGCGTGGAATTTAAAATTTGTAAAGATGTAAAAAGAAGGCATCGTTGTGTCATTAACCCAAATAAATAAATAATAATAAACAACGTTGTGTAAAGATTTGTTCAGGGAAGTAAAGAGATTACAAGACAAATCAAATGAGATTCTGATGGCTAGTTAGTTGAGTTTCCTTCAACATTAATATCATTGCCTCCTCCCTAATAGCTTCCGAAATAATAATAAACAACAATATAAAAGTAAAATAATTATTTTGAGATTTTTCTATGACCTTGAGAGTAATGTGAGGTAAAAAAAAATCAAATAAACAAACTTCAAGGCTACAAAATTATATAAATAACCAGCTATTACTCTATCTCTCTGAGGCTCTCGCTTGTGAGCCACATCTTCTTTTGTATAATGAAAACTGTGTCATCCTCTAACTCTGCGTCTTGTGTTACATCTGCTGTAGCCACTTCTTCCCAGTGTAATGCTTGCATATACTTCTTAATGAAATCCACAACTGACCGTTTGTCACGGACAATAATAAAACCCTTAGGCCTGAGAATTCGGTCAATCTCAATCATAAGGTCGACAAGGCTACATTTCTTCCTTTCAATTTCAGAGAAGATAGTCCAAGCATGAAGTAGATCATAAGTTCTTGGGTAGGTTGAGAAGGCTTCACACCTACATACCAAAAGGAGAATCAATAGAGTCAATCAAATGAAAGGCATATTTTTGTGCTTTACTGTCATCGAGCAATAATATACTGAAATTTTTTCTGTTTCAGTTCATAAGCACATTTTTTTGCACAAGTGTCTTTACGTAGTCTTAAAAGAGCAGGAACAAACATACTGTAAGTCTAATTTAAAAGGACTTCTTAATGTATGGTTTACATACCAGTTGTGAACTGTGCCAATGAGACCTCTGTCATATATTATTTTGAGTGTGTTAGGTCCATCCTCAGGTACTGCGTTCATAACCCAGACATCTTTGTCCTTCAAGGCAGCTGCAAAAGAACCCAGGTGTGCTTTCATGTCCATTAAATTTCTTACAGTATCAGACTTCATTTTCGGGCCCAACAAATTCCAGTAATTCTCAACTCTTCGCTGCCACAATTCCTGCATCACACGAATTAAGTACCAAGTTAGATTCGGGATGGTTAACGGTTCTTGTAGCATGTACATAAAGCCATAACAAATCAGAATCATGAAACTTAGATTGATGAATTACCGTGTCCTTTTCAAACATTTCATAAGAATAGCCAAAATCAGCTAAACGGGGAGGTGGAGTAGTCAACCGAGTAGGCCAAGGAGTCAAATCACTTCCTCTTGATCTATGGATTTCTGAACAAATTAGTAACAAAACGGTTAGAACACTTTCAACTTCCATTTCAAACCCAATGGGCTAGTGGCTACAATACAGAATGTGATGGTAACACTAACAAGAGAAAAAAGAAAACAGCCTTTTTTTTGCATATAAAATCAACTCAAATGGTTAATGATTTAACTGTCACGAGTTAATTGAGAAAGATGCAAGTACGACAAAAAAGAAGAAGGTTTTGGGACAGTTTGCGAATTTTCATTTCCTTTTAATGGTTTCACGTAAAGTGGTTTCAAGTCACATGTTCGAACCACAACAAAGTCCCGTTTGAACTTAAAACAACAAATTTCATTTCCTTTTTGCAAGAGAAATGAAGTTGAAAAGGGTAAGATTATACTCACGATCAGAGTAAGGTGTGATGCAAATCTCCATATTCACACCCCAAACAGCATCTGGATCATTATCAGGTTTGCATAAGGGAGGAAGTATACCGGGCATTCTTTCCATGTAACAATCATTGGTTAAGGGCTTGATCCAAACAACTGTTTGATTCTTTTTAGCAGCTATTTTCCAGCACATGCGTTCCACAAGGTCACTCATAAGTCTCCATATCCTCAAATCCTCTTCATCCTGTGCATAAGCTTCAGGAGATGAGTAGACAAAATATCCTCCTGGTCTCAGTAACCTATCCAGCTCGAGAAGAAGGATGCCATCCCTTTGAAGCCAATCAATCCTACAGCGCGAACAATGGGCAAGTTCAAAAGATCTACTTGGATAAGGGAGTCTCTTTGTGCCCAAAACACCCAGATATGCAGGGATTCCTCTCTCTAGGGCAAACTGGATCTGATTTTGATGCACATCATTTGGTGCTAAGGACATTGCTACGATATCTGAGGAAAGCAGGTAAGCGCCAAAACTAGCAACTCCACAACCAACATCAAGCACTGTCCTGACCCTGCCTCCATCGTTTAAATTACCATTTGGAAAGTTCAGCATCTACCAGCAAATCATGAGTATGTCATTCACGAGAAAATAGAATCATGTATTTACATTGCTAATTAATTAACTGTTCATTTACTTACATCTGCAATATGTGCAATGTACTTATCAGCTCCGTAATGAAAGTGAGTTCCTCCACCTGGAAACATGATCTTTTCACCTTCGACCACCATCCAATTCTGATCGGATTTCTCTGTTGCGAGATGGGTATGTGGAATATTTGCTTTCCATACCTCATCTCTACTAGTAGGCCACTTTATTGGGATCTGAATCCATAAAAACAGAAGAGAAGCAATAATTAACACAGCAAAACTAAAATCCATCAGGCTTAAGCAACATATATATTATCAACTATGATTCACCTTATAGCCAGGTGGAGGAGGAATCAAACAATTATATCGCCTTTCAGGTAGCGGGCAATGTCGCTCATAATGCTCCATTACAGTAAGGTCCAGCTTCAACCTTGTCTGATAAATAAGGTGTCTGTCAAGGCATGGAATCAACTCTGAATACCGATCATCACAAACCTTAAACATCAGAAAACCAAAAAAGTTGTGTAAGACTAATCAAATAGAACAGAAAATAAAGAAAAAAGTTCAATGAGGACTTGTCAAAAGAGAGTTGTGACATACAGAGGTGGGTGAAGGATATAAAATTTAGCTCAATAGAGATTTACTCACAGGGAAGCTCTTCGGTATGAAATAATCTACTCCATCTTTGCCAAATGCAGTGGAAGACGACGTATCTTCATCAGAACCCAAATACGAAGAACCAAGCTTTCTTAAGGATTTACTGCTATACTCCAGAGGAGATGAACCACTTTGTCGAGAATAAACATATAGCAAACCGCAAATGATCACCACAACTAAAACTGAGGTGACCAACTGCTTTTTTGGGCTTCCATCGGCTCTTCCTCTTGACATTTTTTATAAATCACAAACACCCTTACCCTTCTACTTTCACTACAACTAGCAGAACTTTAAACAGAAGTTACATGGGACAACTCAATACCCAATGCCTAAAATCATATACTTACACCATAATTGCCCTAAACAGTATACCAACAAAAGCTCTGAAACTGCTTCTGAATAATGAAATTAGTCCTTTTGTGTTATGTAATGTAGGTAGAGAATTAGAAAAGATCCACAGCCTGCAATAATTCACATCCAAATTTAGTACAAAGGACTATTTCAGTTGGCAAATCTAAGAAAACACAATTAATAATGAGTTACACATGATCAATCAAGCTCGTCTACTACATTTTAAATCAACGTTGGAATACCATATAGGCAGATAAAGAATTCTTAATGCCAAATCAGCTTTGAGAAAAAGCAAAGAAAAGAGAGAGAATTACGAATGCAGAAGGCACTTGCCATCACAAACAGGCATCAAACAAAGTAAAACCTATACAATAACAACTAAATTCACCAAATATAGATTAAAAAATATCAATATATGACAAATATATTGAAAGAAGGTTCAATCTAAGAAAGTGTGCCTCTATCCAAAGATACATTAAATTCTGCAGGATTAATGTAAAAGCTGACAACAGAAATGCAAGCACATGAGGGAGAATGAAGAAGGGCAAAGAAGGAAACGTAAGAAAAAAATATTAAAAAGACAAGAGAAGAAAGAAATGAGAAAGTTGACAACAAGCAAAGCACCGACAAAAGCTAGCTCTAAAATGTGATACCTTGAAAACTAAGAACATAAAGAGATTGATGGCTCGCAAAATCAATAAAAGCGTCGGTAAGGGAGATCACAATGGTAAAAATTAAACATCTATAGCCAAAGCCCAGATCTTTAAGCTAAAGAAGACTAAAAATTAGCATTGAATTCGAGGTCTATTAGAAAATGAAAATGGATATGTAAGAAACAATGTTAAAGAGCTTAATGAAGTTTTGGAAATGGATCTGAAAGCTAAATAAAACTCAATAACACTCAATAAAAGTTGCATACCTGCTGGAGGAGGAGAATTTTCCACGAAAAGAGAAAAAAACGAACTGAAGCAGTGAACAGAGAGCTTGTATAAGTTTAAATACAGAAATTGAAGGAGATCTAACGTAAAAAGATAAGAACTTTTCTACAAAGCTATTTCAGGGCACGTGTGACTCTCCGCTCTTTCACATAGAACAGATAGCAAGTTGTCGTTTTTGTTTTGGGATTGTTTATGTCTATACTATAGTATAGACTCCCTCAGCGGTGTCGTACTTTTCACGTTCTCTGTTGAAAATTTAATAACTAAATTTCTTTTAATATGTTGAGTTAAAAATCTTCTTTTATTACTATTGGATTTGTTTTTCAGACATAACTATAAAAAATATATTCAGCATCATTTGCTATGAATTCGAGTTGCTTCAATTTCAAATCTTCTTCTTATTATTATTAGAACAAAATTCTTGCCATTGTTGTTGTTGTTATTATAATAACAATGGAATTTACTTATTAGCATTTAAATATAAATACTAATGAATTCAATGTAAGATAATTATTAATTAACTCCACCAAACAGCCAAAACATCATTACGCATATTTTTTAAAAGAAAGCTCAGTCTTTTTCTATAAGTTGCAAAACAATATTTATAATATCTCTAAAAATTTATAATTACAAAAACAATACTCTTATTTCTAACTTATATTTTTATTATAAAAAAAATTAAAACCAAAAAATCCTATGCTTAATTATTTTATTGATCACTAATATTTACCTAATAATAAACTTTGTTCATCAATAACTTTTATACAAAATAATTCTTAAATTTTTAAAATTTCACATATCTAATTCAATTTAACACTTTTTGTTAATTTTTAATCTGAATGTTAAATTTCAGTTTTATACAATCTCATTATTAAACTGAACATTAATTAGGTTAATTTTAAAAAATTGAAAAATCTTGATATAAAACCATAACAATTTAAAGCCCTAACATTCCAGAATGTTCCTTGAAAGCATTAAATCGAATCCATGAAGCTCTCGTTTTCTTTATCTTCAAAATCCTCATCGATCAAACCCTCTAAGAAACTCAATCATGAAAACACAGACAACACCAACAACGACTCAAAACAGTTCATCACTAAATTTGATGCCTCAACATCCCAAACTCGTAAACTTAACAACATTGTCATAACACCACAAATTCAAAACGAATGGAGACTTGCTAAGAGGATGAAAAACCCAAATCTCTCAATTTCTTCTTCAGATGATCCCTCCAATGGCCTTTGATTCAAGATTGAGTCTAGCTGTTGAGGGCATTAGTTATAAGATATTGTATGGCTTCAACATTCGGCAGAGAATAGGAAAGTTGATTATGGTGAGAATCAAAATGTTGAAGCCCTAGCATCATTGTTAGAATTTTTTTTCCGTAGATCAAGCTCTGCCTCTCCTCAATTTTCTCATTATTTTTCAAATTTTTTTTAATTTAAACTAATTAATGTTTAAAAAGATTCATGTAAGATCACGTAAAACTACAATTTAACGTTTAGATTAAAAATTAACAAAATTAATGAAAAGTGTTAAATTTAATTAATTATGTAAAGTTCTAAAAATTTTAATGATTATTTTGTATATAAAAAAAAAGGTATGATCAAAGTATATTATTGAGTAAAAGTTAAGATACTAATAAAATAGTTAAACTAAAATTTTATATTCAACATTATTAAAGTTTAACTTCATTTAATTAAATATGTTTAATGTTAAAGTCATATCAATTACACATTTTAAATATTATTAAGTATTATTTTTATGTAATATGAGAGAGCTTTTTTTTTCCCCGCTAAAATACAACAAATAAATTTTGTTACAAAGAAAATAAATTGACACCTATGTACGACAAGTCGTTTCTCTATAGAGTTTAGAGACGCCAAGCAAAAGAACCTCTCCATCTAAAAGAAGTGGGGGGAAAAAAAACGCCCCATCTCATCTTCATCGTTTCATAGAAACCCTCATTTGAACATTTCGACCTAGAATTCAATTCGTTGCCACAATTAAGCATAAGAGGGATTCTACTTCTCCAAAAATTAAATGTAGTTTCAACTATAGAAGAACTTCGGAAAGTTTGAGGCATTTTCCCGCTAATTCATGCATTTCAATATTTTTGCAACCTCATAACCAAGTTGGAGCCAAAGTAAAATCTAGGTCAAATCAAGCGTGATCAGAATTAGGTACTAATATTCCATAATTCCCCAATTTCTTGAATTGGAATTGATGCATTTAGATGGACAAGAATATTATTCGAGAGGTAAGAAACGCCAGAGGGAGGACACCGTCAATGAAAGCGACGAAATCGATCATGCTCTATCCCTAGGTAGGCTTTCTCTGTTAACTTATTTATTTTGATTTTTTTTCCCACTGTTTCTATTGATTGATGTGGTAACCTGAATAAAAAAAGTATTTTCATATTTGTGTAATTTTTGTTTGGTTTGTTGTTTTTCATGTTTTATAAGGGGGTTTTTCCGAGTGTTTGTTATATTGTCTTAGTGATTGTGCAAATGCAGAGGAAAATCTTACCTTTAGTGACACTTTAGTGGCCCTTCGGATAATGCGAACTCGTTTTCGCAAATTAGGTTAGGAAGTTTGTTTTATGATGTTTCATTATCTCTGGGAGCTCGTGTTTGTTAAATTTTTGCCTTTTATCATTATTTTTGTTTCTGTTTTGTGGAAGCCTAAGCAATTGGCTCAGTCCATTGAGCACTGTATTCTCAATCAGCTTCCTAAGCTGTTTGTATGTGTTATGTGATATTTGAAATTTGTCATATGCTACCGTCTAGTTATTTCCGTTAGAATCCATGTTTATTTTCTAATTGTAATGAGGTTGATGCTTGTTTTCAGGTCTCAGTTCAGCCATTCATTTTGCAGTCGCCGTTGTGTAGCAATGTGAAAGACAGAACTCAAGTAGATAGGGAGTTAGAGGTTTGTTCATTTTCTAACTTTGATTTAGAGCCTATGGATAAGTTGAAGTTATTACAATCAATCATTCATGGTAACAATTTGAATCCAAGAACGATAGTGAAATATTGTCAAATTAACATCACTAGACTTGTTTTAATACTTGAAATTAATTGTACTTTTGACAATTACTTTGGCTTTAAGTTGAAGATGTACATATCTGCTACATTCATCGGTTTAGAAGAATTTTTCCTGTCTTATTTCTATGTTTGTCGCTCATGCATTTTACAGGGCTAGTTCTTAATTCATGTTATGTTTATGAGTGTTGAAAACGGTTACAGAGAATACTTGGAGCTAACTCAAAATGCTAAAAAAATTCTTAGGTGTAGGTGGTAAGATGCTTTAATCATAGTTCAATGATAGTTATTTGAGTTGGGGTTATTATCCAGAAGCTGACAGTCAGTAATATTTTTATGCAGTCACTAAGAAGAGAGAAAGTACTGTGAATTTTTAAGTTGAATACTGGACAGGATGATCATGCAATCATGTTTTTAGATGACCATCTAAACCACGTTTGTTCTTAGAAGAATAACTCAATAGATTATCAGGTTTTAATTGGGAACCATGTTTGTTTTTAACTTTAATGTGTATGACCAGTAAGCATGGTTGTCTTGCATGTTTTCTAGTCTGTGAATGTTGCTAGAGTTAAGCTTTCATGTATTTCACAAGTGTCTTGTATGCTTTGAGAATTTTATTAGTTTGAAATTCATGCATGCTGGAAAAAATTAATTAGAAAATTAAAAAGGGCTACCTTATCAAACATGGGTATCAATAATGGACAATAAGTGACGATATTCTAAGCTTGGTGAAACATTAGTTCTTATGGGGCTTGATATAGCCCAAATATTAGTTGGCTGTTTGCCCCAATTGCTTTCCCTACCTGTATATATTTTAGAAATAAGGTGTTTGAAATTGTGTCACATGTATTTTCTGGAACCAAGATTCGACGTCAGCTGCTTGATCAGAACTCAGGTAGAATCCTGATCAGGAACCAGATACTTTGGACGTTCTGGTCCAAAGCAACTGAGAAGTGTAATACCATTAAGTTAGTCTTATCTAATTGGAATAGAAAGTAAGGGTACCGCATGTTTTTCTGGGCCTATAACATTCATCATGTCTGAAACTAGACAAAATCTTTTGTAAGTATGTGCATTAATACAAAGATATGGAGAAAACCCCTGTAAGGAACTTGATGTCTTGTTTCATAACTAGACATAGGGACATGGGAGCCTAAGACCACATTTTTTCTTTACTCTAACATGGGAAACAAAAAGTGGCTATCTGCACTGCTACCAATACCATCAATTTCAATTTTATGCATGAGGAAGATTCCATTATGTTAATTTATTACATCTTCGTGATTTGATTGGATCAGGCCACCTTAAATTTGTCCAGACACCTGCTGGATTACTTGTTCAAATCTCAAAAAATTAACGGCATGTTTGGTGCACCATATTGAATAAGTTAAATATAATCGTATTGAATTCAACTATATTGAATTGTATTATAATTAGCATGTACAATATTTAATGACAAGTTGTATAATATAGTCGAATTAAATTAATTATATATATTTTACTAAATAATTTATTTTAAAAATGGTTTATTATTATAAAATTATTCAAATTAAAATTTAATTCATTTTTATATTTTTAAAAATAAAAAAATGTTATTTTTAATTTGAGAAAAAAGAAAAAAATCAATACATATAATTTTATAATTGAAAATTCACACACTAAATTTAATTATTCAATAAAATTTAGACTCACACTCCTTTGTATAAATTTTTTACATAACCGTAATGTTTTATATCGTATGATACACTCTGATTGTATAATCAAATGCATAACTGTATATAATTAAGGTATTTAATATAGTATAACAAATATGTCATGCATGCACTGAGCAGCTCTTTGCTATAAACAGAATCGTTAATGACTGCAGAGGGTCTCTTCATTATCCATCTTTGAAGTAGGTTTGGTTGATCTGTGCATTTGTTTTTCACGGCCTATGTCTATGTGAGTATCTTTCTCCAGGCTTACTTAATGTCAACAGAATACGCTTTGAGCCATTAGTGATCCTCGGCACAAATGGCTGCAGATGACGTGAGTGTCTTCGTTCATTCTTTCTTTTTCATTAACCATGTAATTCATTATGCTGTTTGTGTATGAGTAGAGTATATATTACAGTGATACTATAAAACATCTTTTTTAACATAGATAATTCATCAAAGCTTTAGTTGATTCAAGAGTTTCTAATAGATTTTTCACAATGTATTTATATTTTGATTCATGATACCAATCACTGACTCGCTGTGATAAGCTCATATCTCCCTCCATGTATAAAACTAGGTCTTACATGATCTAGCATCAGGCATGTAGCAAAGTCTTATGCAGCTCAGTCGAGCTTTCTTTACAACTAAATGGGATATGATTATTTTTTTTCCCCCACTTCTCATGTTTTTTTTTTTCCTTTCTCAATCGTTTTCGTGCTTTAGTGAACAAAGCTGCATTCTGAGCAATTATTGGTGGCTGTCTTGCTGAGGCCTGCGTAACAATGACTTGGGGGTCTGTACTAGGACAAGAGTTGAACAAGTAAAAACTGCTAAAAATTCGTGAGGGGCCTTTGATTTATTTCTCTATCTTTAAAAAAATTTAAATAATAATAAAATGAGATGAGATAAGATGTGATAAGATATAATATCTTAATATATATTTAAAGTTGTGTTAAAATTTGATTGGATAGTTCGATTTTATTATTTAATATAATTTAAATTAATATATATTTTTAATAATTGTGTTAGAATTTGATTGAATAACTCATTTTTATTATTTAATTATTTGATGCAACTTAAAGTTGTAAATACATATCATAGAAGTACTCATTTGATTGTGATACTATTATGTCGGCAAAGTTGTACTAAGTGGTAATAATTGACATGTCATATCCTTGGCTCAGTCCTACAAGGCTACTACAATCTGATCTGGATACCCATGTTTTGCAATGATTTGTCATTCTATTATCCTCTGAATGGGCCTTTCAGTTTGTTTCGGAAGCTTTGGCGTGCAACAACCAACTATTCTACCAATCTCAGTCACCAAATAACATCATATTCTCTATGCTAACGAAGGGCACACCTTTGAACAAGACTCGAATTCAACTGTGGCCTCTGGTAGTGGGACTAACACAACAAGAACCTACCAAAAAATCATTATTATTGTTTATGATAAACACAGGATGTAATCAACCAATTAATATTTCCTTTTTTTTTTTTTTTTAAGTTTTTAAGTTGCATAACTTTAATTAATAAATATTACATATTAAAGTTTTTTTTTTTTAAAAGGGCCAATAAAGTTTTTTTTTTTTATTAATAAAAAAAAATACACTCACACACACGGATGTGATTTGAACTTGGGTTCATGGTGTAAGAATTGAGAGTTTTACCATCTGAACCACAAGAGATTCCTACATATAAAAGCTTTTATTGTTAACGTGTAGGTGAAGTTTTAATATGTAACAGTCGCACGCAGCGGTGCCTCTTCGAAAAAAAAAATATATTAATTTAAGAATATTTTTTTTTATCATAATTGATACAAATATTTGTTCACATATTATAATATAATTAGTTATTGTAAGCAAGTAATTTGAGAATTATCACATTTTCAATTTAAGATAGAATTTTAAAACTAACAAAGTTACTAGATGTATGTAGCATTACTCGTTAATCTATACTATATATAAAAGTTTCAATCACGCTTAATATTTTTTTGAACAAAATTATTCATATATTTTAAGCTATTGACATTAGTTGTCATTTTAGAATATATTTTTAAATTAAATAATAACTTTAATAATGAAATAATGATCACAATTGGTAAGGATTGATTACAACATTCAATAACGAGTCTAAATATTATTTTATTTTCAAAATTAATTTAAAAGCACAAAAAATTAATTTCAAAATTATTTCTAATATAACATAAAAATAAACAAAATAAGAAATAAGAAATTAAAATAAGTAAAACAATTTACATACAAGTACATGTTTTTAACTAGTTTAAGTAAATTCATACAATAATTTAATGCATCTGGCATTACTCACTAATTTAAGTAAAATATATTCTAATCCATAAACATTGTGCGTCATGATTTTAAAATTTCTTTTAAAAATTTATTAATCTTAAGTTAACACCTTATTTTACTTTATTATACATATTGTGTAATTTTTAGGTTTCTGATTCCCACCAATAATTCAAGTTCGAATTTTACTCGGATGTATGATTGTATTTTCTCTTTATTAATAAAAAAAAGGGACTCGAGAGTCCTTTTTTTTTTTTTTTATAAAAAAAGTAAATTTATTTATTTAGTAAAATGATATTGAAATATCATATTTTCTATAAATCATGTCATGGTATAGAACATTTATCAACGCAGGTGAACATTTTCAATATTTTGTGAGACGGCAATGTTTTAAGTGTATGTATTTACGACTTTATTTATGCCAATGTCTAGGTTTTTCATTTGAACTATTTTTGACCAGAGCTAACGTCAATGAAAGAAGTTATATAATTTTTCTTTGTGACCATAATTTTTCCAATATCAAGAGAGCCATAAAACAACATATTACGAAAGGGTGCCTAGTGAGATTTGGTGTTTGCTATATCTTGTCTTTACCATTCCTAAAATGGGAATTGATTTAGGGTTTTTAAGATATACAAGGCTGAGCTTTTGAACAAGTATGCGAAGCTTGAGAGGGAAATAATCTTAGAAAATTTTGTTGTGTTTTGATAGAGAAGAAGAAGTTACCTTACTGTGGTTGCTGATGATGGTGGCGTCGACGGTGGCATTATAACTAAGAACTCGCATTGGGTTTTCTTTCACTTTTTGATTGCACTTCTTCATCTTCTTGTTGTTGTTTTTGAAAAGGTTAGAGGATGCACATGGCTTGTTTATGCCAAATGAAATTGGGTTAGGGCCGGAAAAGCATTTCCAATTGTGGCTCCCTAGGTTTGTGGAAATCTAGGTTGTTTCCCACATTTTTTGTTAAAATCACAAACAACTTCTTTGATTTTTCCTTATCTATCGTTGTATATAACCTGTTATATACACCTCTATTATTATATGTAATACGTTACATACACCTCTTTCGTTATATGTGATGTGTTATATACTTATCTAATGAAGTCGCCAGAGCTCCAATGATGTCATCGACAGAGTTTTTGGAACTTCAATCAATTTAGTGTATTTATTTGTTAGCTTTAAATAACATTTTAATAATTTTTATATAATCAAAACTCACAATTTTAAGTATATTTTTGCTAGTTTTGAAAAACATTAACTTACGATCTAAATATAAAATATTTAAACTAAAAACTCTATTTTCTAGCTAAAATAATAGCAAATATAAGTGGATTTGAATCACTTCTATCTGGAGATAGACTTGTAGTTAACAATCTCAATTCAAGGATTATAAAAATTATTAATATTGTTGGAAGATCGAAAATTCGTTGAACATATTAGATTTTAATTAATTTATTTATGTTTCATTATAAAATATTGATAAATATGATTGAAAGATACTTAAGTATCTTAAAATGACTAATTTTTTTCAATTAAATAATACATATTAATTGATATTAATTAATAATACAAATATGTTAAAAAAATTAAATAACTAAAATATTATATCTTATGTGTTGTTTATATGTATTTTTTATTACTGTTATATAATAAGTGATTAAATAATATGTAAATTCAGCTCCATCTGAAGAAGAAAAAAAAAAAATTTATGGCTCCGACTAATTGTACGGACATTTTAAGAATTAATAGAATCAATTATTGTTAAAATTATTGCGATATTTAATTGGGACAATATTAAATGCTTATTAATATCCAAATAAAGCACATCACCTTTGTTAGCAATAAATTTGATTCTTTGCAGAATTCGTACACTTTACTACTATTGCAATCGTATATTGCAGGTGGCATCCTTATTTGGATATTGATAGTGACTTAGCTGAAAATGATACTGATAGCTACGTATCATTCTTCTGCACAAGATCGTTCTTTGTTACTATTTTGGCTTCGATGACTGAACTTATAATAATCGAAATATTAGGTGCCAAAGAGGCAGAGACCAACAGTGTCATTATACTTAAAGGTTTATTATTATACTTCTTAGTTGTTTTTATTTTATTTTATATCCATGTATCTTAAAATTATATGATGCCCAATGGAGAATTATAGTCTTATTTAACTTATCAGTTAACCTATACAAGTCTATAACTAGATCATGGATGGCTATAAAACCTAATCTAGGTAATAAATCATAAGTTAAGTCTTAATAAAAACATAAATTTATAATTAATAAAAAAAATAATAAAAAAATTGTTTATTATTAGATTAAGAAAAAATTATGGATGGATACATAGAATTTTGAGAGAATAACAAAACTAACATCCCTCAAAACTTCTAATAACAAAATTAATACCCTTTTATATTTTTACAATTAAAAAAATGACTAATATGTCATTTTTTTTTCAACATCCATCCAATTAGAATTGAACGACGATAATTTAGACTCGTTTAATATTGAACATTCAATATTTTACGTTCAAATTGAATATTGAACGTTCAATATTATTGGGGTGTTAGTTTTGTTACTATAAATTTTAGGGGTGCTATTTTTGGTAATTTTCCTAGAACTTTTTATCTATGAATTTTATTTTTATTTCACCAATTACTCTTACAAAGCCAACTTTTTTATTAAATTTCTTACATAAAAAAATAAATGAATCAAATGTATAATTTTATAAAAATTTTAAGATTAAATAAATATTTATGATTATTTATTTATTTATTAAAGTGTACTTTTATAACAGTAAGTTTTAATCTAATTAAACGTTACCGACTTTTTGGTGCTGAATGCTGACAGGCTTGCGATGAAAAGTGGGTCTGATTCGTTTAAATTGTCTTGATGTAAACAGTAAACCTAGCAAGCTAGCAAACCGCGTAATTTCCTGACCTTTATTAGCTTTAGTTAGCCTCGTTTTCCAACTATACGTCACATGGAAAATATTTTCATGTTAGCGTGCAAAACTTTTGTTCCCTTTTGAACTCATAATTTTCATTTTCATTGTGGTTTATGATTGAAATGAACAATGGATAAGTTTTTACTTTTTTCTTTTTTGGTTGAAAATTTTAACAAGTTTAATTAAAATATTATTATTCTGGTCTTAATTGTTGATTTTATGTTATTGGGTTCTTAAGAAATTTAATTAGAAACTTTATGCCTTATTAATCGATATTGATTAGGCTGTGAAAAAAACTCAATTAGTCGAATAATTATTTACAAATGAGACATTGTTATGGAACAGGATCCATCTGAAGAAGCAATAAGAAAGCAATAATAACTTGAATACATTAATTAATTAACTAAAAATTTGTAAAATATGCGTATCTTTATTTACGTTTTATATATATATATATATATATATATATATATATATATATTTTCTTGAAAGAGTTAAAAATTAAACTTTATGTATGAAAAAAAATTAAGTTTTACGATTAAACTATATTAATTTGAATTATTGTTTAGTTTTCCTAACTACTATTGGTGATCATTGCAATAGTGTTGATTTAATCAAGTATTTTATGCCTTAATAATTAAATCAAGCATTATATCAAGGAAATTCACCACAATATTGTTTAAAATTTTTTTTTTTTTTTATAAATTGAAAAGTTTGAATATGATTAGAGCTAGCGATTTGAAATGAAATCGTTATATCATGTAACTGAAAAATTGAGAGTAACGTATGGTTTCTCCAAATGTGAACATGGATGCGAATTCCCATTTGAATAAAATGCATAAAAGTTAGAATAAACTTAAAAAAGAAAAGAATTTTATGGCAGGCACGATTTGCTTTGTCCTCATTTCCTTAATCTCCAAAATTCCAACTCACTTGTAAAAATGAGCAGTTCAAAAACTAACATGAAAAGTGGAGATATGGGTTGGGCCTAATAATACCAGAACTCTCTGTCCGTTTAAGGGGACAGTATGTAATGTATAGGTGTTAAACCTTGTCTTTATTATCTTACGTGCTCGTATGTGGTTATAAGTTAAAACTTCCCGGGCTTTCAAGCTGTTTGGGACCATATGTTTCTTGCTGTTATTATTAAAACACGTGTTCTTCAAAATACTAATTAACAAGAGTAAATGTTATTACATGCTTACTAACAAAATAAGATGGAAAAAAAAAAAACTCAATGTTAGGGCCAGATTTGATTGCTAATGTATGTGACTTATGTAATATTATTTTTAAAAAATATTAAATTTTTTTCTAATTTTTTCAATAAAAATAAAATAAATTGAAAATTTTATCGTGACCTGAGTGACGAAAATATATACTATTAAGTATATGTCACAAATAGAGCAAGTTTTTGTCAAATTTTTATTTTTTTCAATTTGGTTTTTAAAAAATAAATCGTAACCACCCAAAAAAAAGTATATTTAATAATATTAAAATAAATATAAAAAATGATATTTATGTTAGGATAAGATTAGTATTAAATTATTTACAGAAATAAATATTATTTTATAACTAAAATTTGTTAGAAAGTAGGAAACTAAACAAAAGAAGAAAAATACAGTTTAAATACAAAGAGGGTGAAATATTTCATGTCAAATCTCTTTCTCTCGTCTTCTATTTACTTTGGCTACTAATTATTCAAGAAACTATAAAATATTGTAGGTGCAAAATAGAGTCTAAATCTTAATGCCCACAATTTTGATTAGATTTAAATCTTAATGCCTACAATTTTGATTAGATTTTCATGATTTTATTTAGGGTTTCGAAGGGGAATGAAAAATCCTAAATTTACATAATTAAAATTAGGAAAAATATATTTTTGAGGATTTTTCATGGAAATTTTAGGTATTAAAATATATGGAAAAAAAAAAAAGTAATACCGTAAGAAAATTTAGAACCCTAAAAATATGAGTTCAAGGTACTTTTAAACGATTACGAAATAGTTTTGATTTGAATTAGAACTTTAAATTTTTATTGATGAAACTATACATATTTTTGAGTCAACTGGATTTTGAAACACTCAAAAAGGTGTTATTGTTCTCATTTTCGTGACTTTTCTAACTTGAATATAAAAACTTGAACTCTACAAATTTTAAATCATAACCCGAATGAAACATAGTTTTGAATGTTTTATACTATTTAGATTAATCTAAAATTTTGATACATAAGTTACATATGTGTTATGGGTTATCTTTGAAAAATTTCGAATTTCGGGGCCAAAATATTTTTCTAAAATATTTGCGATGTTTTTTAATGAAGGAAATTTTGATAAGAAAAATTTTGGGCAAATTTTGTGAACAGTTTTCAAAACATGTTTTGAACTTCATTTTTTAATGCATTGAGTCTAATTTTTTTTTTTTTTTTTTATAATTGTGTCTAGTTTTACTCTAATAAATTTTTCATTAAAAGTGATTTTCATGTTATCTGAATAAATCTTTTATTATGTTATACTCATATCAGCGAATGATTTAAATTTTAATGAATGTCTTAGATTATACTTAGAGATATTTTTCAATACGTGCAAATGAGTTTTTAGAACATATAAATTTGTTAACAAAAATGCTATAATTTATGAAACCACACATAAAATTGAGTTTAAGCCCGAATAAAGGAAAAATATAGAATTTTTTTATATAGTTAATGATATAAGTAAATTTATTTATATTTAAAAATAACAGGATAATATTGATTGACGATGCCTAATATAGCTGTTATTAAAAAATTTTGCAGCATATTTAAGGTAAGTAAACTGATATCTCTAGAATTGCAACAAATTAAATCACAATATTGTATGTTATTGTTGTGTTATGAAAGTACATACATGTTAATGTGTGACTTTATATATGATAGACTTTGGTGTTTGTACTTAGGTGTACCCTATTGGCATGTAAATTATTTCAAAAACAATGCCCAAAATATTTTGATATGGCATGTATATGATGAATTATTTTAATGCATTCTAATCTATTAACCTAAGGCCATTTTTGTGTTTTGGGTCTTTTTTATTGGACATCTTTAATTTTTTGTTACTTGTTGAGTGATATTTTTGTTTATATTATGTGTGACCGTTTGTAAAAGGCGTCCCTTTCTAGTAGAGTATCCAAGGAGATGCAAGAGTTTGAACTTTTAGTTTGATGAATTAGTGCATGAGAATGGACCTTTACTTTTCAATGGGTCATATATTTTTACTTGCACTTTCTTTGCATACAAATTTGATCGCTAAGGAGCAACCTTTTGTCTCCATATATGTCTGTTCTCTATTGACCTTAAATTAAACTGAATTTTTGGGGCAAAAATTTTCTATTTGATTTTATGTATTTTTCAACATAATTGCATCTATGGTCAATATAAGTGATTTTGCTTTTTTTTTTTTTTTCGGGTATCTTGGTGTGTTTGATTTACTTATAGTGTATTTTGTTTTCACCATAGTTTATGTAATTTTATGTGACCATTAAGTATGAATTAATGGGATGGTCAGGCTTGGAGCAATGTCCTTAATTTAAGCTTCAAATTGATATAAGATAGTAGTTAATAGCTTATAATATATAATAATATTGTTAAATTTTTGTGAATATTACATAAATTAACCATAAAAGTTGATAGAAATCAAATTTCATGAATAAAAGTAGTAAATAAAAAATTATAATTAATAAATTAGTTTTTCTCCATAATCAAAGTAGCTACAAGAACGTTTACTTGTAATATTTGAGAACAACTTTTTTTACTCATAATAGCTTCGCATAATTAGTAGGAATATTAAGTCTGGTATACATTGAAGGCAATTATTATTTGGATTGGTTCTTCTATTTCTTAACTTATTTGCACAAAAGTAGATACATTACGATGAAAAATACAGATCCAATGATAATATTATTTTTTGTTATGAATCCATTCATATATCTTCTTACATAAACTGTTTTAAACATTATATCTCTTAAGTTGAACTAAAAAAGCAAAACAATAATTATTTAACTTTTTTTTTTTTTAATTTGAGTTGGTTGAATCTATCATTAATAAAAATGTATAATTAAATCTTACCTATCATATGCTTTTCTTACATTTAAAATAAGTGCTTATATATTAAACTGAAAAAACAATTCTTCATTTTGAAAAATAAAAATAGATGGATTCAAGAAACGCATATTAAGGATAACATTATGCTTTTATTTTTTTTATTTTTTGGGCATAAAATTATGCGATTGTTTGACAAGTCACAATTAATAAATAAAAGGGAATCTTTGCTGGGGATATTTGGACAGAGTATAGGAGAAAATGGCACTTACTAGGTCTTATATAGGATGTGATGAAGAACTGTGACCTTTCTTTCTAATCAAGAAATGTATAATAAATTTTTTAATAAAAAAGATTATATAATGAATTTTAAGATATAAAGTAATTAAAAGATTCGACTCGTACCAAATAAGGAGGAAATCTAGAGGAAGAAACCTTGACATATCTTTTTCCAAAATTAACATCCCAATTAGAGTTCAGTAGTTCTTTTTTATTTAGGTCAATATCATTCAGAATTCTGGAAATATACATTGCAAGGTTCCTCCGGACACGTGTGAACAGTAGAGGCAAATTGCTTTTCAAATGTTAGTTACTTTCAGTCCCATTTATTTAATAGCAAAAATTATCATCCAAGTAAAAATATATGTTTGTTTTTTTCCCGACTAATCTGAAAAGAGAAGTAAAAATATGTTTTTTATATTACTTTCAATTAAATGCTTATATCTCATGAAATATCTTTGCCATGTTGGTGTCTTGGTGACACGTATCAGTGAAAATGGCAACGTGGGAAGGAAGTGGTGACTTGGTGCTCATCATCAGATCATGGCTTCTCTGGGCTTCATAAAAATTTATCTTTACATTTATAAATTAATTTTATACTAGTTTAAAAAATAGTATATAATTATTTTTTCTTATAATTAGGTTTATTTCTGCTAAAAAAGAGACAAGAGATAAATATTATTAAATGCCCAAAAAAAATATTAATAAAAAAATGACTCTAATTATCTTGTTATTCTTTTGAAAATTTGATAATACACAAGAAAGTGAATACAAGATTAAATCTAGGGAATATTTATATCAAATAATAATAAAAATAATAATATATTTAAAAAATAAAAAAATATATATTTATAATTGATTCACTTAACTACTGTATAATTAAAAAATTATTTTTATTTCTAACAATCACTACTAAGTAGAGGTTTTATGACCAGCTTTATCTAGCATCTTAAATTTTTTGTTTTTAATCTTGTACAATTGTACATAATAAGATTTTGAATAATCTGACACCATCATAGTCTAATTATCAAAACATGCATATAGTCATGTATTTGAATCATTATCATCATAAATTGTTGAATTTTATTTAATTATCTTGTATTTTGTATAACCCACACTTAAGAAAATATTTGAATGTATAAACTTGATGGCTTAAATTTAATTTGAGAGAATTAGCTAGTGACCAACTTTCTTGAAATATTGGGCATAATATTATATTTATGCATTTTAAGTATTTTAAGAAAGGTTTTTTTTTTTTTTTTTAATAAACGATTACATGCACTGAAAATAATTAGCATTTTTAACAAATATTGTTAATTAACTTGTAATGCATATATAGTAGGACCCTGCATGCGTTAACACCTTGTATCAATTATTATGTTAACTCTTAAACTTTCTCCCTTTAAACTTGTTATTGTAATCTTGTAGAGCTAAGCATGAGTCATTTCCCTCCCAAGACAACTGTACAAGAGAGAGGGCGTTAAGTGAGGACCCTACGCCAACTCACCATGTTCAATATAGTATATATTATGAAAATTTGTTTTTTAGCTGGTTTTTTTCCCTTTCTAATGCATTATTTAATTCAATTTGCTCTCAATTCATGCACAATAATATAATCAGATTTTCTATATTATTTTTGGTATGTTGTTATTAATAGTTGAAAAATGTATAGAAAAAAGATAATTATATTGTCACAACTATTTTTATTATTATCACAATAAAAATGTATAAAATATCGATTTTACTCTTATTATTAATTATATTTTTATGCCATTAATATTAAATAAATTGATCATTAATAAATTATTATCGAAGTAATATCGTTACCCAAAAAAGTCCACTTTTTATGTAAAAATGATCCACTATTTTAACTACTTTAGCTTACCGCGTATTAATATCTAATAATACTAAGGCGTCCTACATTAATAATTATAATTTGAATATCTTGTAACTTCATCTCTATGCCTAATACAGGGTCCTTTTTATTCGATTTAATGTGGAGTTTAAAAATAACTTAAACGTACATTATACTTAAGTAAACACTTTGCTTTTACTCTTTGGCATAAGATCATTACATAAGTACAGAATGGAGTGAGAGAAATTACGTCTTAGATAAGTCATTTTTAATTCCGTTTCTCATTTTCTTTGTTGTTCTATTAATTGTTTTTATTAATACAAATAATAAGAAGGCATGAGATGGTGGTATATACACTAAGGAACTATTTAGCTAGTCATGTTCCGAACACGATAACAAGGTGGCGTATCCTGTAACATTGCGACAAACTGCAAGCAATGCATATATAACACTTTAATTTTTTTATTTATTTTTTATATTGTATGATATTATACTTGATTTTATTTTTAACCTTACACATTATTTTTGAATACATGTCCAAATATATTTTATTTTGGTAAATGCATTCTAAAGCACTAAAATTATTGAAGCTTTAGTAACTCCAATGATTGACAGTCACCACCGAAAGGCCAACAAATCATTATATGATGTTTAAACAAGTTTCATTTTTGAACATTTGTTCAATTTTGTATGTAAATTAATTAAGCGTTAAAAAAAAAAAAAAAAAAAGTTAGTGTGAAAAGAAGTCAAATTAAGGGGAAATTGGTACAACGTTTTCCAAATAAAAGAAATAATTATAGAAAGGAAATATATTGGCCATTGATTTTAAACAATATAGAAATGCAAGTATATTTGTACTTACATTATGATGTATTATGTGAATAATTATTATTTTTATATTAAAAGGTTATGTTAAGAAATTTTTTTTATATAACATATCATAATTAAAATAAATACAAATTTAGGTGCATTTAGATCTTTTTAAAACATTATTATTTATTGATTTATTTATTATTTGTTCTTTTGCTAGAAGTAGAGCTCAATATCTATCAGTTTGATGTCAGAGTTCTTATAACAGGCCCACTTTCTTAGCAGCAATGATTGTTAGAGAGAGTTTTTTCCCTCATTCTCTCTAGATTTTTGCGTAATTTTTGAATAATTTTGACAGTCATTTCTCGGGTTTGGTCGAGAGGGCAGAGTCGTCACTGCCATTTGGGTGTGTGGGTCGACTTCTGTCAAATTCATTCACAATTTCCAACAGGTTTAACTCTATTTTAAATCTAATTTTTTCCTATCATTGAGGCGGTTTTCTTGTTTTGGTCGTTGCTACTTCTAGGTTTGGTGTTGATGGTATTTGGTTCCTCTTATGGGTGTCAGTAGGTGGTGTGGCTTGGGTCGCCGTCCATCATTGGCCTATTCCAGTGGTCTCCTTTTTTCTTTGGCGTCGGCAATTCCCTTGTTTTGGTTTTTTTGAAACTTTTTCTTCCCATATTGGTTTTAAATAAGAATATGATTTCATTTGTATTGTTTTGTTTGTATCTCACAGTTCTACTTTGTTGGAATTTGTAACGGTGATTTTGTTGTTAAATAACTAGTTGTGTATAGTTGTTTTGTGTATACAATTAATGTGTTGGTGAAAATGTCTCCAAAAATAATATGTTATACGTGTGAACATATTTTGAAGATTATCAGAGAATTTGTGGGTTCATTTTTTAGTACAAATTTTTGTATAAATATAATATATCATTGTTGAAGACAAAGATTAGTCGGTTGAGTGAGTCAACTTTGAAAGCTCATCATTTATCACTAGGAGTGATTGTAATCACGGTTGTTGTCTTGGATGGTTATTTTGAGAATTTTTTTTTGTTACTTTGATGTGTATTTCAACTTTAACTTTAATATTTTGATGTATTTTTTGATGGTTAATGAAACATTTTATTTATTAAAAAAAAAAAAAAAGTAAATGTAGGTTAGAATTTTCTCAAAATTTAAATTACTATTAGTAAGTCTCACACAAAACACGCGTTTAATACGCGTTTAATAAGTGCTAATTATTATTGCTGATGGAGATGATGGTACTTAATTGGTAGGCCTAGGCCATTAAAAAGAATCTTAAATTTGTTAAAGAGATTATTTTTGTTGATATATATTAATAGAAGGGCCGATGTGATCAATATGACAAGAAATGTTTCTTTGTCAAACATTATTCGCTGAAAGCCATACATTGGCTAGCACGCGTTTTTGTGTCTCAAACTAGTAAAACAGATGGATAATTGTCTCTCTACTAACATTATTATTTAATTTATTTAATAATAATTAAAAAAAACATCATTTAATATCAACTGTCTTCAGTGTTGTTTTGCTTTATTAAAGTTAAACAATAAATTTTACAAAATAATTAATATAAATTATAAAATTCAATATAGTAAATAGTTAGATCCATGCTATACGAGTTTGTACTAAATGTCATCGGAACAACATAGTCGTACTAATACTCGCTTTTAGCTTAGAGACTACGTATTCTCAAGACACATCATCGCTTTGAATGATAGTGGCTTTTTTGTTCTCTGGCAAGCTAACAACAATTCAAATAAATATTGGGTTGAATTATTGGACTTTTGAAAGAAATTATCAACAATATTTATGGAGTCTGTTTTCATAACAAATTATACTCACACACTAATTTGATTATAATATCACCTAATTAAAAACTAAATCCCTAATTGATTTGCATAAATGCATGGGATCACATTAACAATGTGATGACGAGGACAATAAGTTTTTGACTCTGATCAATTATAATGTTCATTAGGAGTTTGAATCTTTAGATCGAGTATTCCAACAAGTTCCCAAGAGTGTGATTATAAATGGGCCAGTTTGCTTGAGGTTCTTCAATAATCCTAATTAGAATTTGACAAGGAGCAAGCAAATGAAGTGGCAGCAGGCGCATCAGAGTCGAGACTAATAAAAATAACTTAAATTTATATTTATATTAATTATGATATGTTTAGTAACATCATTTTTAAAATTATTTTATCATTTTAATTAATTATTATCAAAAGATATAGCTTAGGTGGAATATTGCTTTCAAATGCTATTATTACCCTAGTCAACTAGCTAGGGATTAGGGTGTGTTTAATTTCGTACCTTAAAATTAAATCAAATGAACGTTTCTGAACAAGTTAATTCAGGGGTTTTATTTATAATTTATAAATCCGGGCTAGATTAATTATAATTTAAAGAAAAGAAAGATGCATGGATGAATCAGCATCCACGTTATATATACAAACTCCGAAGTGTATGGTTAATTTATGGGTTTGAAAATTGATGTCATTGATATAGAAATGTGGGACACTCTGATCTCTAATAATTTTGATGAAGAAATCCTTCATGTGATAGTCATTGCTTGGGCTTGGATTATATACGTGTTGGCTGCTTAACTAATTATTTATCTCTCTTCTCTCTTCCCTCTTCCAGCTCTCTGTGACTATGTCTAGGTGTCTGTGGGGGTTCTATTTAATTTTAATTTTTAAACAATTGTGGGCTCTCATATATTTGCGGCGCAAATACTTGCTCAACCAATCTTATACACGCTGTGATAAAAAATAAAAAATAAAAAATAAAAATATTTTACGCGCTTTCTTTTTCAACAAGAGCAAAACAGAGAGAAGAGCTGTTAGTCACTGATACTCATAACTCACAATATATGACATGATCTAATTCTTCAAATAATTAAGATTCAAACAAAGAACAATATTTGTCTGCATATTTATTCTACACAATAAATAACAATTATGAGAATAATATGCTCTTTGTTGTAATTTGCCATTCCTTTTTCATGTAACATGTACGCTTTGGAATCAACCACTTTTTATAACTTAAGCAATATACACCACGACCAAATTCTAAAATACATATTAGTAAATCATTTTTTATAACATTATCTGAAAATGCAAGCATATAAAATAATTATTTTAAGTGATCATGTACATCTTCTATAACATATCACCTATCCACGATGTATATCATTAATTGCTACGATAATCTAATTATGCTAGCTATCTAATGATCATGACTTGATTAAAAAAAAAAAAAGTAACTATTTTCTAATATAGTGATAAAAGTAATTGTTCAAATTCTTAACTAATATATAGTTTCGTGCAAAAAAATGAAGAGATCAGAATTCTAGCTAGTCATGAACGCAAATTAGTGATCTACGTAGTAGTACTGTAACAAAGTTTTGAAAGGGCGATGCCTGATCAGTTACTATTCTCAAAGCAATTAAGTTAATTTGTAATGATCTTATTTAGTGATATACTATAAAAACTGAATGTTTTGTAATCAAACCTTTATAGCCCCAAATATTGAATTTCAATTGTTTGCTGCATAAAACTCACTCTCTTAAGAAAAAAGTGATAAACCATTAATCAGTCTAGTACATATATGATTCATTTATTAACATTATTTCATCTTTAACCTCCTTTCTGGGAAAACAATAGAGTAAAAAAATAAAAAAAATTGTTTTCAATAAAAAAAAAACAATATATATTTGTTTTGAGGGGTCAAAGTAAAGAAGAAATTATATCATACAATTAAATTATTAATATATAAAGACATAATTAACCATTCTCCTACTATAATACCTCTCATTCAGCCCACACGTACTGTGCAAAATAAAATATATGTTCTAACAGCATATGTTTATTCTGTTAGGCTATTTTCCAAACTAAAAAAGCTAAAGGATAATAATAATAATAATATCAGTACAATTTTACACAAACATGTGCCTGAATTATATGAAGAATTTTGAAAAAACTACAAAACTAACACTATTAGAATTTATAATAATAAAAATATTACTCTTAACACTAATTTATACTTTTTTAATTCAAAACAGAGTGCTATTTTTATTGTTATAAATTTTAAAGATATTATTTTAAATAATTTTCTAAAAAAAATTCCATTCAAGAATTGTTTTATAATACCAACAAAGACCTGTTTTGATTAAAGTACAAATAATATTGTCTTGAAATTATCATGGTACACCATCTATATGTGCAGTTGCCTCAAATAAAATAAAATTCAGGCCGTTATTTATTTATTTTTAAATTACATTTCACAACTAATTAAAATATTATGAGAATGATATTCTTGATCTTGCATTTACATATCCCATAAAAAAAAAAAAATTGATATCACTAAGCAGCAACCACTCGAATTCTACGTGATTATTTATATTCTATCACATCCAAACCGTGTCTGCTAATAGACGATGCTTATACTTGTAGAAATCAATTTCCCGTGGTTCCAAGCTATCATCCGATTTTTTTTTTTTATGTTGTGACATTTTTTATCATCTATTTACAAGTGTTTCATGTTTATATAATAATTTCGAAAACGACATTTAAGTAAATTTTTTTTAGGATTGGGAGTATGTGTATCTGACTAATCATATTATTCATTTGGTCTAGCTTCAATTCATGTACTGTGTAAATGTTACCTATCGTGGTGAACTTGATAACAATTAATATCAATTAATTAGAAATGTGCTACGTTAGCTTTATTGACAAAAGAGGCTAAACTACCTAGCTAATTAATTAGCTAGCTAACTAAATATTCTCTAGCACTCTAGCTAATTAAATTGTGTGCTTCCATCTCTATCACGATCATAAAAAAATTACTTTTTTTTTGTTTCTAATAAATAATTACACATTACATTGAATGGAATTTGAGTCCATAACTTTTCATTATTCATATATCATCACTCTGCAAGATAATTATAGATGATTATATTCGATATACAAATAAATTTTACATTAAAAAATATTAATAATAAATTGAATATATAATTGAGATGAGCTTAACAAGTGATTTTAGAACTAGAGCCCAATTTGCATTGCATAGACACACACAAGATGAATCATCAATTTAAAAGGAGACTCGTGTAGGCATAATATGTGCCCCAAATTTGAACGAATGGTAGGGCCCTATTTAATCAAGTTTGAAATTTTGCGATGTTGGTCTAAACTCATTTAAACTCCTCGATATTTAATTAAGTTGGCATGAATTATGTGACCATTTGTTACCACCCACCCATTTGAACTTAATGGAGTGTGGATGCGCGTTTGGTGGATGCGATTTAATAGCTGATCTTTATTATTGGGGCATGTTTGGAGTCTAAAGTTTCAAATATGTTCTTAGTTGGGATGAGTTACTCCTTTTAATATGTTAACATTTTGGCTTGGAACTCAAGGCCCAATATATCAGTTAATAATGCATTTTCTTATGAAAAATCTTGAGAATGGAACGTTTTTATGTTTAATTATATGACATAATACTCTTCATAAATAGCATAGTACTCGTTATAAATAGAGTTTTATTTTTAACACATTTTAGAAGAAGAAATATGCGTTTACTTTTCTTATAACATAAATAAATATTTTTTTTTTAGTGTTAAAAAAATAAATATATACTTTTTTAACTAAAGAAATTTAAAAATAAAATTAATTAAAGAGTTGAATTTTTTAATCACAGAAGGAAATTTTTATTATTAGGAGTATCAAAGAGATAGCTTTTGGGCTTTGACACACGAAAGAAAAATTTGTGGGTTAATATGTTTCTGAAATGTATAACACTACCTTATTCAGATAAACCTCCAAAAGTAAATAGGTTTTATAAACTTTAGTGCTTTTTTCTACTTTTAAAAAGAACTAATTATATACTTAAGGACAATGCATTTGCTTGTAACTGATATACATGTACCTTATGAGGATAGCAAATGCATGGCCTTTTGATTATAGAGAAACTATCAATCATAAAAATTAATTAAGCACTACTATGTGGTTTATAAAATCCCTAGATTCTTCTGATATTAATTTGGAGTTTATCATGTGATCATTATCCCATATAGTTTATCTATTAATAACAGAAATAACTGCCAACGTTGTTTTAAAATTGACAAAAATAATAATATAGACGAAATCGTTGTAAAGTCCTTTTCTTTTCAACTGTAAATTAAAACTAGTAATCCACACTGCCTAAATTCTAAAAGCAACTTTTCATAAATTTTTTTCATTCAACTAATAAGAAATTATTTTAGGTATGTGATATGCATTAAAATTTGAACCTTGAATATTTGGTAAAGAATATCATAGCTTTATCAACTGGGGTATGAATGTGCTAGCATTTCCAAACAAGAATTCATTCCACTATTGATGATGATCATATATGTTGCACTTTGTTTTAACCATCGGATTGCCACACTCGAATGGCTCAGATTTAATCTATATATTATTTAAATAAATTATTTCATAATTTATGATATTCACAAATTGTATATATATAAAGATTTGGCAATAGAAGTATCAAATGATCCTATCTTAAGCTGCAAATTTTCAAAAAGGCTATAAAGTAAATGGATTCTTAACTTTATAAAAAGGTGGTTTTGGATGTAAAGCCATAAAAAGCTGGCAATTAAATTTCATTAAAGGAATAAGTTTGTCCACCAAAAACTCATCATGAACAGGAAAAATACTTTTGGTATTATAGAAAGAAAGTCACAAAATAAATTTAAGTACGAGTGAAAAAAGTAGAGACCATGCAACAACACAGATAATTTGAGTTTTTGATAAAGTATAAAAATAATGTTAAGAAAATTTTAAAATAACTTAAAACTTTTATTAAAGTTGATTTCAAAAATAACAGACGGTTGGTTTCCAAAATAAAAGTAAGTTTCTTTTTTTCCAACTATATATGGAAATAGACTACAAAAGATCGATAAAAAATCAACACATCTATATTTTCTTTCTGATTAATTATTAGCTTTATCTTCGGATAGAAGAATAATCGTTGATACTTCTTTATATACAGCTTTCTTATGACACTTTTCATGCATAAAATAATTAATTAAATTTGCTTCCTTAATTGAGAAATTAAAGAAGAAAAAAGAAAAAAAGAGTAAACGGAAGAGAGGATATACCTAGCTAGGGAAAGAACATTATTAATTAAGAGCAATTAGTTGCATGTTGTCGTAGTGCAGTTATTGTCAAGTAAAGGAGTGAAATTGTAGAAACTATATATGATGAAAGGGAATAGTCGTTTGGAAAGGTTTGGCTGTCAACTAATGGAAAATCTTAGGATAATCATTGAGACGATATATTTTGTATATATGTGACTTATTCAGGAATGCTAATTACATTTTTATACCTATATATTTTATATTATAATACATATTAATATTATTTAAAATAAATAGACCACTTTTTCAATTTATAAAATAATTTTGACATAAAAAACGTATGAATACAAAAATAAATATTAATTTATATAATATTAGCAATTTTTTTTATAGCTTATTACATACTACGTTTTTTTCTTTTTTAAAAAGTTATACATTATATAATTAATATTTATCAATAAAAAAATAATAATAATATCCAATAATGAACCATTCATTATTCATATACAAGCACACACATAAAAACCAATAACTTGTTAGGTATAACAAATGAACCACGCGTATGCCTCTCTGCAAACACTGGATGCTGATCTGGAAAGGATGTGATTGCATGCATTAAACCGTGAAAAAAAATAATATTATATTAAAAGTGAATCCAATTTTGAGTTTAAGCCTTATAAAATTTCGTGCCGCCATGAATTAAGACTTTTAAATAGCTTAATTATAACAGAAATATTTTTTTATTATAACTTATTCTTGTAATAATTTATATATGTTATAATTTAATTATTTAATGTTAATAAATTACTTCAAAATTATTTTATCATCTTATATTATTAATTTTATATTCAATTAATAATTAACATATTACTTAATACAAATAATATTATTCCTATTAATTATATCTGTTTTAACTTAGCAAGAGCGAAAAGAACACAAAATTTGTAAATTATGATTATTACTATAAGTCACAAACACTACACTCGTTTAATATTATCACGTAAGGTCAATTATAATATTAAAACGTATTTTGTCATTTATTATTTGATATATGTTATAAATTTATAATAATTAACATTTCTCATTATTACATGAAATAATTGTAATTAGTAACGTTAGCAAAGGTTGGGTAGAGGTGGGATGAAATCCGTATGACAAAGCTAGGGTGAGATGAAGATTGTCCGTTGGAAGATGTGTGACGATTTGAAAATTTTCCTTTAATTATAATTTATATGCTCAAATTTAATAAAATTTATAATGTAAATAAAAAAGTTTGTAATTAAAATTAGTCTATATTATATATAAAAATTTAAATCATGCTTGATAATATTTTGAATAAAATCATTTCTATATTTTAAGCTATTTATATTAATTATCCTTTTAGAATATATTATCATAATAAATAAATACTCTAAACATGATAATTGAATAAATACATCCAATAAATATAATGATTATCATATTTAATAGAGACTACAAATATTATTTTAATTTTATAATTAATTTAAAATCTTAAAAAAATAATTTCATATTTATATCAAATATATTATAGAAATTAAAGAAAAAAAAATTAAAACATGTAAAATAATTCACGTATTTTTAACTAACAACTACAAAATTTAGGATACAAATAATATAAATTTTATAATTTTTGTTTTGTTTATTTGGATTGGGCTCCCTTAACATATAGAGATAAGATATAAAATTGATATTCGATCTCGTTTATTTAATTAGCTTTGTTGTGGTTGCGATGAATTTGGAAATCTATTTTAAAAATTCAATATTTGTATCCAAATTTTCAAATTCATTGCAAATATAAACCAAACAAAATAAATGAATGTAATATAATGTCATTTTTATTTGTTGTCTTTATATGTTAAATGAACCTGACCCTATTTATTTTAAATAATTGAAATAAAAAGTAATTTCATAATGAAATAACTAATTTTTGAAATGAAATCATTTTTCAATTACAATTGAATTTTTAAGAAAATATAATTTTTTTTTATTTATAAAATTGTAAGAAAGCTAGATTTTGGTATAAATGGGGGAAAGTATAAACCAATCCGTAAAAAAATATTTTCATCCTCCATAGATGAAAAAATTAAAAATTCTTCACTAGTATCGACCCAACAACTCAACAAGATAAATTGACAACAATAATTGTACATAATTTTAAAACAAAGCGATCAAAATCAAATTCCATCACTCTTCTTACTATTTCCATACTAATATCGTTTTAAAAAAATTTTAAAAAATTAAACGTAATAATGATAATTCTTGATGTACATTAAAACGGAATTTTTTAATCTTAGTTGATTATCTTTTTACATGAGATGGTGAGGACATTATTGTTATTATTATTTTATTTAATTGATTTGAATCTCAACCTAAATATTAAATAATATTATATTTATTTTTTTATTTATTTAATAGAAATAAAGAGCTTTTTATATAATTAATTAGCTGTTACATTTTTTGCTAGAATTGGAAGAAATCATAATGGCTCAGTTTCAATCCAAGTAATTACATAATCTGAAATAATTAAACCAAATTTAGCTAACCTTTATGCAACATAATTAGCTCTTCATGGAGAGTAAGAGATTTCATATCTCTCTCAACAATTGTATTTTAAAATTTTAATTTTGAGGGGTCCGAGTATTTTTTTTTTTGAACTTATTACTAACTTCCAATTTCCATAAAAAAAAAAAAAAAAAAAATGCTAGACGCTGGAAGGCCACGCTTTGGCCAAGCCGCCAAGGCAGGGCTGCGCCTCTCGTTATAAAACCAAGGATGAGGCCCCCACTTAATTCCATGCTTGCTTGCCAACCTCTATCAGACGTATGCTGATATAAAAAGTTTATTTTAGTTTATTATTATTATAATTAAAATAAACAAATAATTATTATTTTCAGAATGTCAGAACAACTTTATTAAATTTACGGTACTAATAATACGCAAGCACAACATCATTAACATATAAGCATAATATTACATCAAATTAAACAGTCAACATGATCATAATTACTATCCATAATTGAAAGAAATGCATGTATAATGTAAAATCTCATGTATAACCCAAAAGGAATGGAGAGAGCCCATGACTTATGGAAATTAATTTAGAGAGGAAAAAAAAAAGGGGGGGGGGGACACGAGTAAGAAAGAAAGAGGAGGAAATGAGGGGCCAATAAATTATTGGCTCCAAACAGATGAGGAATATCAAGCCGTCACTCATTCACCAACATCATGTTTCACCTAACCAGAAAAAAAAAAAAAAAAAAAAAAATTCTCTGCTTGGAAAAAAACCCTAACCCTAGAATTCACAATCATTTGTATTTTCTTTACTTTGGCTACCATCGGTATTGCTCCAATTCTCATCATCTTATTTAGAATAATCTCAAACGTCACCCTCCTCTTTTGACGTGTGCCTCTTTTTGTGGTTTTCAATATCTTCATTATTTTTAAAGCGTGTATCTTATTCCCGTAAAATTAGGATTTATGATCATTTTAATTTATTTATTTACTTAACAAGAGGATTAATTAATTAATTAAGGAATTAAAACTTATTGGACCAAGGATTAATTTTATTTAATTATTATTATTATTATTATTAAAAGTACTTCCCCCTTTCTAGAGATATTATGAAGTCATTTTTCATTCACTTTTTAGCTCTGCTGCTAGGCTTTAGATAAAAAGGGTTTAATTGATCGACCGATATTGACCTTAGTAAATGAGTGAATGACCTTCTTTCTATTTCCCTTCTATCTTCATGCCTCCATCTTATTTTTTAAAGAGTGAATTCATTAATTATTTTAATGTGAAAGAAAGTAAAAAATAGAACTACTATGTGGGAATCATTATTGATTTGATGGTATATTTACTAATTAGGAAAGAATGTCATTTTTATTATCTTGTTTATTTTTTAAAAGCATAGTAAAAATATAATAAAGATACTACAAATTTAGGAGTTATTTTTATTGATTGTTTTCCTACTCTTTTTTTATATTAATTTACTTTTTCAAATCCTTAAGATGTAATTATAAAAATATTATTTATTTTAATATTTTATTTTTTATTATTACTTTTAAGTCAATTAATAATTTTATTCCGATTCTTTATACTTATTTACTAAACATAAAAAAAAAAAAGTGTTTTACATTCTTTTTCCTCACCATTTTAATTCATGTTTATTCTTAATTCGATTGATTCCTATTATAGATTAATAAACGCACTTTTAAAGCAAAGTTAGAAAAATATGAAATATTAAAATAATTGTTGAAATACAAATTAATTATATTATAACATATAAATCAATGAATATCTTTCTTTTAAATAATTATACTATTCTGTAACTTGTAATTTAGGCACGAATTTTAAAATTTTAACGTGCCTAAATAAACTTAATATTGTTAAGCCACGTATCACTAGCTATAAATTAATAAATATCTCAAATTGAGATTAAAAAAAATCAATTTCCTTCTCGTATTGTTGTGAGTACTCATTGCATTTATACCCAATTATAACATCAAATGCCACAAAATTTGTAATAATTTTTTTTAGAATAAAATTAAATTCGTAGGTCACCAAATGAGAAGAAATAAAATTCATTTTTTTTTTTTTTATAATAGAAATAAATTATTTGCTCATACTAGCCGGCCTTTAGTAAAGTGGTTAATATTTGGTACATATTCAAGTAATGTTACAAATTTGTATTTCTTACTTATTATTATTATTTTATAAAGTTTGAATGTTCTTTAAATTTAATTTTCTCTAGCTTTAGTCCTTCTTCTTCTTCTTTTTTATTTCCTTTGCAAAATATCAATTTAAAAAATGAACATTTTTGGAAAATTGTTAAATTTCCAATTAAATCCTAATTTATTGAGCTAATTCCATTTTTCGCCGACAGCATTTAATACTGTTTCTTAATTACATTCCCACAAAAGAGCGACTGTGACTCATCATCCGACTAGGACCCAGCTGTATATGCATGTAAATCATGTAATTTGGGAATGAAAGGGCATAATTGTCTTTTGAAGACCATTATTTGCTTTTCTAAAAATAAATTAAAACGTACCTGTTTTTTTTTTTTAACTCCAATCTGAATCACACTTTAGATGATTTATACTTTATAGTAAAAATAGAAGGCTCCATTATTAATTATTATATCAATCTCATTGGTAGACGACCCCAGTCCAAGTCATCATCATCTATATATATATAAATATATAAATATATATATAAACATTACCAAATAATTGTTATTAAAATGATGTGTTCATGCGGTGACAAACATGCTTTTGTCCATATTTTCATTATTATTGGTATTTCCCAAACATAACTCACCCGAAAACCAAAAACCAAAATATTAAATGAGATAAGTGTACAATATTGTGTATGATGGGCCTTTCTGGACCCTTCGATCAATAACAAATCACTCATGGCCCACGATCACACCCATCCAAAATATTCTTCCGTGATTGAAAATTGAACCGATGGGACTCTTCTTCTAAGTTAATCATTAACATAGATTTTTCTTTTCCAGCTATTTTATTAATTATTTTCCATCTTAGCCACACAAAAAAAAAATAATAATAATAATAATTATTTTGCTTTCCTTTTATTAATTTAATTTAATTTTGTTTGGAGCTGCCCATGTTTTAGCTCAAGTTGATGATCAAATGGTTCACGTGGGTTTGCTAATCTGAATTAATAGCAATTTTTCTTATCATTAATTATTTCTTGTTTTTAATTCTAATCATATGAATGCTCAGCTGATTGGATTGACCTACAAACTAATAAATTAATTATATATTGTGAACGCATTATTAATCAAAAACTATATCTTAGATTTCATAATTAGCAAAGTTTGTCGAGATAAGGTATTTAGTCCAAATAAATATCAATATTTAGCATTTTTTTTTTTACTATTACATTTTTTAAGTCAAATAATAATTGGAGTTTGGGAATTAAAAGGCCTTGTGGTACTTGACCACTAGAACTAATCACCTGGTACCCTAATGATCGAATCACCTATTAGAGAACAATTTGTTTTCCTACGTACATCATTAGCATAATATAATGAATTATTATTATTATTTTTAAATAAACGTGAGTGTAATTTCCAGACTATTAGAGGGCAAATTACCATGAAAAATATTAATTAATGCCGAGTAATTCATACGTTTTATTATTTTATTTTTTTGAAACTAGCTATTAATGCAGTGAATAACTTTAAGACATACGATTAATTAAAACTGTATAGTCAACAACATAGAAGACCACCAATAATTCTACTGTTGTTCATTTTTTAAATATTTTTTATTACGCATTGTAATAAGTTAAAGCTCTATTATCCTAATATTTTAAACCTAAATTTCAAAGCAAGATTAAGAAAGATCAATAAAGAAAAGCAACCAAAAATGAATAATGATTAACAGAATCTTTCTCATTGATAAGGATATAAATCTTGCCTTTAACTAACGGATTTTATACGTTAGATGTATACGGCACATGATAATATTCTATATTTATACTAATTAACCAATGTTTTAAAATTACCCAAATAAAAATTAAAACACAAATAATTGAAAATCATGTAAAAGATCCAAAAATTAATAAGAAATAATTAATTAAAAAGGGGTATTTTGGAGGGTACTCCTTTTAAAATGTTTGGCTTTTTGTCCATACATATGCATAGCTTGCTGCACTTGCATGGTGATTTACCTTATACACCTCTCTTCATACGAGAAATTGATTTCTTGTAACTTTGGTTTTTCTTGAAACTTCTCTCTATAACTAACTGTTACACAACCATCATGATAAATTATTCAATTCTTTTAGATTTTTTTTTTTTATAGACTAATGAAATTAATGATTAATACAAATATTTTGTTGAAAAACATCCCATCACATTAAAAAAAAAAAAAAAAAAGGTTAAATACTATATCATACATAGCCTATAGCCTATATTTTCTCTCTCTCATCTTCTATATTATACACTATACATACGTGTAATATATATATACAACACCAACTTTTCTTGATCTCACTTCACATACAATAACTTCGGAACCCGGCCCAAAAAAGACGAATCTCTTACAACTTCTTCTAAAATCAAAATCATATAAATATATATATATATATATCTTCTGCCCTTATACACAATACCTTAGATTTGAGTAATTTTTCGGAAAAAAAAAATATTTTTTGAATCCAAATAAAGATTCTAATTAGCTTTTCCACCAACCCTTTTTTCTTTAATTTATCTATATATCCATAAAAGCTGAGAGAAATGGGGCTAAGAGACATTGGAGCAACACTGCCTCCTGGGTTTAGATTTTATCCAAGTGATGAAGAATTAGTCTGCCATTATCTTTACAAAAAGATCACTAATGAACAAATCTTAAAGGGTACTCTTGTTGAAATAGATTTGCATACTTGTGAGCCTTGGCAGCTTCCTGGTAGGTCTCTTTATTTCTTGCTAAATTTCTTTAATTTTTTTTTTTATTTAGATCTTTGTTTTCTTCAATCTCTTCTTGTTCTTAATCTTCTCCTTCTTCTAACTATTGTTTTCCCCTGAAATTAAATTTTTAGTCTGTCAATAAACTTGCTTCTCAATTTCATTTTATTTTGGGATCTTTTTAACGAAAAAACCCAGATAATTAAAGTTTGAGAGAGAATATGATTAAGGTAATACATACCTAGTCTTTGTTCACATTGATGCATATGGTTTGATTCCCATAATTATTTTGTAGAAAAAGTTCTTAAAGAAAGTAGAAAAACACGTCCCATCTTTAGAAAGAAAAAGATTCGTATTTGTTTAAGTGTTTGATGTCATGATGTTTATTTCATTTAGTTATTTTAATGGTAATAAAGCAAACATCCTTAGCGACACTACTAAATCCTTAGAAACTAGTTTTTTATTTGACTTCTTTGTGTGGTATGAATCACCAACTTTTTGATCGAATTGTGGGTTTTTTTTTTTGAATACAATACACACTTATTAACTATTTTAAATTACGGAAAAATGATTTATACTCGAGTATATAAAACATCACTTTTATCATACTCGAGTAAATTTTATTGATATATTGTTTTTTATTAATAACACACGATATCAGGCTTTTTCTAATAGAGTGGTAAAAGATGGGTCACTGCCTCTGGGGTGAATATCTAATTCAAAACTCGAACCATGATTACTGTTTAATAAAAAAATTAATACACACCAATAGAAAACAAACAATATATATATAATTAGATAAATAATTAATCATGACCTTGACTTAGTTTTGCTTCTTCAGTTCCCATTTATTTTCTTTTTCTTTTATTTTTTTTTTTGGGCTTTTTTTTGTTGTTGTCATAATTGGGTTTTTATTTTTATTTTTTCAAACATATATTTTCCATGTAAGTTTTTATAAGTTAATTTTGAGGGAAAATCATGAAAAACTGTAATAAAGTTTATCTCCTCAGTCCTCATCAATTATATTGTCCGTAGACGTTTGTTTTAACTCATTGATCTTTGGATTTTTCAAAAAAGAGAAAACAATATTATTTCTATATATAATTACCATGCATTATACGAAAGGTTTTAAGTTACCTTAAGCAAAAGGAAAATTATAGCTAATTACTTTTTTCCTAATTAAAGTTTTAATTTATATAGAAAAATAGTTATATAGTGTTATGACAAATAATTTTTTCTTTTTATTTTTAACTTCAAGTCACATATTCGAACCAAAATAAAAACAATAAACATATGATAAACATAAGTTCCATGTCTTTCAAAATATTATGTGTCATCAGTGTCATGCATGTACTCATAACTCATAAGGGCTGTGACTGCATATGTTATTTAAGAAACCTAAATATCTACAAATAATAGAGGTAGCTAAACTCATCACGTGCAATTAACTATATTTAAATTGGGTTATATCTTTAATTAATTGTTTGTCTTATAGCCTTACTAATTACTAATTATCTTAAACCTTAGCTAAACTCAAATAAATAATATACGATCTCCTTTTACTTTCAAAGCAAGCAAATGAACAATTATTGAGGTTCATTGCCATAATAAAGAAAATTGGATAATATCAACAAGTACGTACCTTGATGGTTTTCTAAATTGATGGGTCTTGTAAAATTTGTACTTCAAAATTGTATGTATTGCATCTAATTTAATTATTTTACTCATTTGGGTTTGACTTTTGAGCCACCCTCTTATTGATATATAGAGTAAAAGGATGTGACTCATATTTTTGGGTAAGATTCCTTCAATTGAATGGAGTGATGTTTGCGCTTGCCTTGGAGAATTTTTTTTTTTTTAAAGCGTTATGCTTCTTTTCATTTTTAATTCTCGTATTCATTGTCGTAGCAAAAATAAAATACAAATACAAATAAAAATATTATACTCCAAAAAAAAATTCTAAAATTTATGTAAGTTTAAATTTATTAGATTTTTTTTTATCAAATAATAATTAAGACGATGATTTGAAAGGAAAAAAAAAAATCGAAGAGTTACCAAACATTTGCCACTCAGTTACTCCAAGTTATTTCTAATTAATCTTAATTCCTTCATGAACATGACTACTCTAAAGCTAGCTAGTGACCCATGCACTATATGGGGCCAAGTATAAAAGAAAAAATAAAATAAAATAAAAGTGAACAGTTAAATCTCATTTTCACATATATATATCACCCTAAGTCCCCATTACGACAGTTAATATTGTCATAAATAAATATATATATATATGCTTTTGATCTATAAGTTACTTTGATAGCGACCTCACTCTTTATTATTATTCCTTAGGTATCACTCATATCTATAGGGCATTGGCCTTGACATACCAACTTATATTTCTTTCTATTTCAAGTAAGATTTAGGGAAATTGGCTAATCCTTGTTAAAAAAACAATGAGTACACTAATTAATATTGCTATATATATATATATATATATATATATATATATATATATATAATTAACTTATTTTATTTTTATCTCAATTATTGATTTATACAATAATGGAATTAACTCAAATGTATAATTATTATGAATTGAAGAGGTGGCAAAGCTGAATGCCACAGAGTGGTACTTCTTCAGCTTTAGGGATCGAAAGTATGCAACAGGGTATAGAACCAATCGTGCCACGACATCTGGATACTGGAAAGCTACAGGAAAAGATCGTACAGTAATAGATCCAATGACTAGAGAAATCATAGGGATGAGAAAGACTTTAGTTTTCTATAAAAATAGAGCTCCTAATGGTATCAAAACTGGTTGGATCATGCATGAGTTTCGCCTCGAGTCTCCACATATGCCGCCTAAGGTATTTCTCCCTTTACCCCTAGTCCTCTACGACACCCAACTCTTTGTCGTGCATTTCAATATTCAATGTTCTTTTGCATTGAGATAGATAGAGAGGAATTTGGAATAAAATTGGATAGTTTTTGGTTTTTCTTTAATATTTATTTTTCCTCATAAAATATAACTTTCATGCACACCCAAAAAAGAAAAAAGAAAAAAAAAAGTAAATGGTTGGATTGTTGCCATCAACTTTGCTATTTTACACATGTTTCTATTAGTTTAAGTACTTACTCTTAGTTTTCTAATTTGGGCTTGATTTATTCTAGTACGTCGGGTAATTAATTATATTTATTGATTGCACCATTACTATAGGGAAAGAGAAAGAACAATAAAAAACCCACTTAAAACGATCAATAAGTAATTGTAAAATAAGATTAGTCATGCGATACATAAATAAATAGTACAATTAATCTTCTTTATATGCTATTTAAGAAATAATAATAATAATAACATAAAATGGTGAATTTGCATTTGTGGCAGGAGGATTGGGTGTTATGTAGGGTATTTCACAAAAGCAAACAGGAATCAACAGAAAATAACAGTCCTATGAAACTCAGTCCACAAAATCATATGTTAGAGACAATGTCATGTGCTGCTTCTATAAATTTCTCACCTCCTATACAACAATATTCCAATAATATGCAGCTAGATGCTAGTGGATTCAACCAATTTAGCTCATTTTGTTCAACCCCACCTCAAGATCAACATCACCAAAACCATATCAACCAAAATAGTACTATTACTTCTACTACTAGCACTTCTCTTCTTAATCTATTTCAGTTATCTCATGAAAAAAACACTACTCTTATAAATAACCCAAATATCAATGAAATGATGATCTCAAGAAATAATGATCATGATGATGATCAATATGGGTTTTTATGGGACATGGATTTAGAAGATAATAGTGGCTTGGAAAATGGCGGGTCGACTGTTGTGCCTTCCCATTTGAACGATATGAGATTTGAGATTGACAATAGTAAGGTTTTTCTCTGAAGAATACTGAAGATCACGATCATCCATATTATTATGTGTTGTACATTTATTTATTTGATTTCGAGAAGAACAAAAAAAAAAAATACTTATATATACTTGATTTGTTCATTTACAATGTTATGTTTTTATAGTGTTTGGCTTTTTTAGGGAATATGAATTAATCTTGCTTGTTTGGAAACTATATATATTAGAAGTTTGTGCTCAGTACATAGTACATATATTGTATAGGTTTGTAGTTATTGAATATATATATATTTCACTTTTATTTAATTACTTAATTATTTATTGTAAAAGGCTTTCTTCTTTTGTGTAAATCATGAATCATATGTGTGCATTATTCTTCATTTTATCAGTGTCGCAATTTTTTTTTATGGTAAATTTTTTTTATTATATTATTTTTTAGATCGTAAAATTTTTGTTTCCGAGAAAACAAATTGAAATTGGAGATAGTATTATGAATTTTTCTTGCCAAGTAGATAATATCCTTCATTTTCACCTATGAAAATAATATGATGTGAAAAATGTCTTCATGGGATGGGATTAGAGATCATACCACCCTCACCCCGTCCAAAATCCTATTTCTTGCCATTTTTTTTAAAATATATTTTCTTATAAATTCAATTATTTTTATCAAAAATAAATATTATTTTAACTATTTAACAACAAAACAAAACAAATAATATAATAATATATATTATTTGTATCCATAATATAATATTTATTAACGATAAATGTAAATTATTTTATTTTATATTAAAAATTTATCAAATTGAGTACATAAATTACAAATAAACTTATATTTTTCATTAGTGAGAATCCCAAATTTTTGAATCCCTACAAATATCTTAACTTTCGATGAAGAATACCCACCTCATATTGTAAACATTTAGCGTGGAGATGAGAATCTCAACTCCGCTCTCTTCCTGCCCCCATTAACAACACAATACATGAGATAATAAAATATTCTTATCTTTTAACGGCTTCAATTTCTTAGTTTAGTTAGGTTGAAATAATTAATAAGTGTATTAATCATCAACTAATAATATTTTTCCTATAATATATCACCACTTAGGCATGTAAGTTTTCTCCGGCCAAGTTTGAATGATTGACATAAAAATCTAATATAGAGAATATTTATATCTAATAATAAAAAGAATAAAAATAACATGTTTAAAAAATATAAAATACATATTTTAAAAAACAAAATTATTATTTTATTTAAAATATTTCTCTACTAATAATTACAACTCTAATTAGAGAAAAAATATTATAGGTAAAGTAATAATTTTATTTTTTAAAATATATATCTATTAATTATTAAACATTTTTTTTTTATGTAATGATCTAAAAATAAATAAATAAATAAATAATATTAAAAAGGAAGTATTTTTGTTAGAATATGATTGTGATTAAGTTTTTTAAAAAATTAAAATTTGTATTCAATAAGTAAACAAAATAAAATAAAAAGTCTAAAATAAATAAAAGAAGAACGTGAAATATTTTCACGTTAAATCTTTTATATATCTCCCACTCTTTTTGATTTCTAGCATTTTAGGTCTTTCAAGCAACCATAAAAGTAATTTTAAGATAAGAATTTAATCTTAAAATTCATAATTTTAGATAGTTTTCATATGTTTTTATTAAGGATTTTAAGGAAAAATAAAAATTCTAAATTTTTATGATACAACTCTACATAATCTAAGTTTTCTTTAAATTTGTATGGCTTTTTATGCACTAAAATTAAGAGGAGAAAAAGAGGCTAGAATGAAATCTCAAAACTCTAAAATTTTGAGTCAAGTATATTTTATGATAATTTTGAAATAGTTAGGTTCTGAATTAGGACTTGAAATTTTTATTAAAAAATATAGACATATTTTCGAGTCTAATGGTCTTGGAATCACTCAAAAATATTTTATTTTCTAATTTTTATGAATTTTTAAAGTTAGATCTAAAAATTTGAAATTCTACAACTTTTGTATTAACATCCGAAATAAAAATAATTTTAAATTCTTTAACCTAGTTATTTTAATAACATCATTAAATATATGTTATTGAATGTTTGTGAAAATTTCGAAACCAAATAAATTTTATAGAATATTTGAGATATTTTTCAATAAGGGGTACTTTGACTAAGAAATTTTCTGACAGATTTCGTAAACTGATTTTTAAGTATGTTTTGAATATGATTTCTATATCATTTGGATCTGAAATTTTTAATACAAATAGACACATATGTCTAGTTTGACTCCAAGAAATTTTACGAAGAAACTAATTGTTTGTATCCAGTAAGAAATCATGTATTGAGACATGTTTAGGTTAACTTATATTTTTAGGTTATAATAAGTGTTATATATTTTCCTTGGGATAATCTTCTATAAGTGTAAAGAAAAGTTTAGAACATAAATTATTTATCAAAAGTGTCATAGTTTATGGAATCATACGAGGAATAGAATTTAAGAACGAATAAAAAAAATAGTTATATCCTTATTTTACTCTTAAAAATTATAGGATAATATTGGCTGTGCCTAGATCATATGATATTTTGAAATATTGCAGTATTTTGAGGTAAGTAAACTAACCCTACTTGAAATATTAATTGTATGTTTATTTTCCTGTCTGATTATATGTTTGTTGTTGTTATAAAATTGTGCTTATGTTATGTTATTATTTGGAGTAAAATAATGTTTTATGAATATATATGATCTATTTCTTAAGTTTTCATATGTACAATTGAGCATTGTTTAACATATGCATTATTTCATGCATGTTATCATAAGCATAAGTTTTATAAAAGCTTTTATTCATATGAAGCCTTTCAAAAGAAATAAGATCTTTTTAAGAAAAGTTTTCAAACAAGCATATGTTTTGATAGGATATCTGAATCTTTCAAATATAAGTTAAATGTCTTGGAGCGACACGATATGATAAGTTATGATAACTTTAAGGGCCATGTACAAAAAGTGTCTCTCGTGCAAGTTAGGGTACCCTGGAACTAAAGAGTCATTACCATTGGTTTAGATGTATGTGTGCATGTGAGAATTATGTATGGAATTCCAATTTTGCTAAGTTATAAGTTAAGTCTCACTTGCATATGCCTTTCACACGTGCCAGTCGTCGACGAGTGACTTATGTAAGGCTCCACTATGATAAGTTTAAAGGATGATTCATGATACTCCTAAAGAAAGAATAAGTGTTTTGAAAAGTGTTTCTAAGAAATAATAATGTTTTGCAAGCTCTATCCTATAAGCATTAAGCATGTTATATAAGAAATAAAAATGTATTGCAATGTTTACTACATAAGCATTAGCATGTTCTTGACAAATGCATTACAAATATTACTCCATATGCATAAGCATGATATAAGAAAATGTTTTTGTTAAGTATGATTTTTATGTTGTGTTGCTTAATGTTTCAATTATGGTGAGTTTACTTACTGAGTGATATCATTCATCCAAGTTTTATTTACCATTTTTTCAGGAAACTCCATGAGAAAGATTTGGCAATATTATTAAAAATTGTTGGTCTTCTAGGTTGGTTTTGGTCTAGCGTGCTAGGTTTAAGAAATTTTGTTGCTAAATTATATTATTATTATGTTTTGTAAATATTAAGTTTGAGAATATTAATGTTTTAAATTAAGGATATTTATATTGGTAGACTGTTCGAAAACTTTATTCCTCATTGATGACCTCTTTTGATATATTTAAGTATTTAGAAAATTTTGAGACGTTATATTTTATTTTTATTTTTAATGTAATTTAATCTTTTGGATGTTCTTTCAACCTACATTAAACAATAAAAAATATTTGAAGGTTTGATTTGTAGGCCGATCAAGTCCTCAAAAAGTTCAGCTTAAAATGTATTTATTTACCAAATAAATTTTGAAATAAACATACTTTTAACATCATAAAGAATAATAAAAATAACACTTTAATAATATTAAATGTAATATAATTAGTTGCGATATAATAATAAATGGTATTTAATAGTCATAATTTAACTTAAACAACGTCAAATTAACCAGCGTTAAATGTGTAATATATGGCTAAATTTTTTATTTCTAGTAAAATAAATGAGCTAAATATTAAAATATTATTTTTGTAGTTTAAAATCTTAAGAATTTGTATAAATATTTTTTTTTTAAAAAATTAACTTTTTAACTTTAGGTTGAAAAAATCTAATAAGACCTAAGCCATAAAGATAAAGACAATCTTATAAATTTTGGCCCGAATCGATCTATTTAGAGAATTCTTCGTACTATAGGACTCTTAGTATTGAACGTTCAAGTCCTCAATATGGGTTTCAAATGTTTATAAATAGGCAAATAAATTTACATGTGTATTAGTGCATCCACAATGAGGTATGATGTTAAACTTAATTTAGTTGAATGTCAGAATTATTTTTGTCTAGTGTTAGATAATAATTTAAAAATATGTAGGTCTTACAATACTCTACCATTGGAATGGTTCTCTTATTTCAAATCATATCATATAACCCATACAATCTAAGTCGTACAACTTAGGTCTTTTAAACCTGTCTAGTAATAGGTCATCAATGTCATAGGTCATCAATGTCAGGTTATACTTGGACAATCCTCAGTAGGTCTTCATCTTCAAGTAGTACCTATCAGGTCATACTTTGACAATTCTAAATAGGTCTTCATCTTCAAGTAGTACCTACCAGGTCATACTTTGACAATTCTAAATAGGTCTTCATCCTCAAGTCATAGGTGCAACAATGAAGTAAAATGTTAGACCTAATTTGGTTGAATGTCGGACTATATTTGTTAAGTGTCAGATAATAATGTAAAGATACATAGGTTCCATAATACTCTGCTATTGGAATGATTCTATCATATCGTATATCCCATACAATTCAGGTCGTACAATTGAGATCTTTTAGACCTGTCTAATAACAAATCTTTAATATCAGGTGATCAATGTTAGTTCATACCTGGATAGTACTCAATAAGCCTTCATACTCAAATAATACCTACCAGATCATACCTTGATGATCCTAAATAGGTTTTCATCCTTGGGTCGTTCCTACTAGGTCATATTTGGACAATCTTAAATAGGTCTTCCTTATTAAATCACATCTATTAGGTTATATGACACAAGTCATATAAGTAGATTATACATAATTTATATTATAACACTACCTAAACTCAAACTTTTGGAATTAGTCTAGCTAGACTCCATGATTTAAATCATGTTTTTAAATAATAGTTACATATTTACAAATATAAAATGATGAAATTTGAAAATACACTTTTTAAGTGCCTACAACGTTAACATATAACATTGTAATATAAAATAATAAAATTTAAATGACTTTTAGTACTCGAATTGAAGAATCTAGCTTTAAGAATGTATTAAGATTAAATAAGAAATTATGCATAAATCTAAACTAAAACATGCTAAAAAGAGAAACTATGAAGAATATATGTGTATAATAATATTCTACATGAAGATATAGGCGAAAAATATATAAAGTAATGTTACTTTTGGTTCACAGAATAAAAATATATTGGAAATGATAATGATAATGGAATTGAATGAAAAATGAAACAATATTATTATTACAATGTTTGATTTGACCGTTAAAATCAAAGAAATAATCAGTATTGCAGTGTTTGATTTACAATTAAAATGGGATGGAAAACATATATATTGCCTTAATACTCTTATGTTCAACAAAGTTTAAAAAATGTCATTTAATTGTTATTTTCTCCTTTCAAACATAATATAAAATTAAAAATTATTATTTTTTAAATAAATATTACTTAAAAATATTGATTACTACATCTAAAAAAAATTAAATGCAAGAAAAAAAATATTTTTTTTATTCCACATTATTTGCAAAATAACTAAATAACATGTTAACATAAAATCAATTTCATTATTTTATGATATGTGCATTATTCATTATTTTATGATAAATTAATTTTATATTATTTTTTTTAACAATTCAATCATTTTTGTTCACAATTCTTATAAGCATGTGCTACTGCTTACTTTTCCTTTGTAACCTTGTGCTTAAGGTGGTGTTGTTATTCTTGGGATTGTAATTTTTTTGTTATGAAAAATAATTAATTAAAAAAATGGGATTTCTGTTCGAAGATAATAGAGAATAATATTAATAGGCAAATTACTTTTTAAAAAAGAAGATGAGGTTTGCTTAAGAAAGCTCGTGAGATCTCTGTTCTTTGTTCTCTATTTTTTTTTATTGTTTAATACCTAAAACAAACTAGATGCAAGAACCAAGAAAAAAAAACAAAAAACAAGCAAAAACAATAAAAATGGTAAGAACTTACCTTCAAGATGGGAGGAACCACGAGCTATGGAGGCGACTTACCAGCTTGGAGGAACCACCAACTGAACTTACCTTCAGCTGCAAGAGAGATGGCTGAAAGATGGATTTCAAATTTGGGTACGACTGAAAATGGATAGGTTAGGGTTTTTCCTTCTTTTGTAGAATTGTTTTGAGGACAAATTTAGAATAATACATTTTTTATTTATAATGGGGAGGGAAAGGAATGACTTTTCCTAAAGAATGGTAGTGAAATGACAATTCCATCTCTTTTGGAAATTTTTTCATTTCCATTCTATGTGATAATTTAATTCTTACTTTCACTCATTACAACCAAACGTGCTATAAGTGAATGATAAAAATAGAGAAATAGAGAATGACCTCACTCCCTTGGCTCTCGAACGGTGTCAATGGGTGTTGCAGTTTTGAATATTATTAATAATTTACATTAATGAATATGGTTTTTGTTGTGGGCATTATAACATATTGGGTTTGAATATGTCCATTAAGTGTGTTCGGGTATGTGTATTCATTTAAATTTTATGATTGTTGATATAATATAGCATAATTTTCACTATATGTTTTACTTTTCTCGCTCATTGACAACGTTTTAAAAGGATGAGTTTACTACTTTGCTCTTATTTCTGGTTTTTCTTTCAGTTCCAGATATTTGTTTGCCTTTTTGTTTCTTCCTCCCTCTCTCTCTCTTATTTCTACCCAATCCAGGAAAATATCTTATAATATTTTGTGCTGAGTAGTTACTGAAATTTCAAATCAACTCAAGAATCTATAATCTTCTTACATTTCCCTCATTTTCTCATAAAATAAATGATAAATTTTAGGAGGAAAACTTACCACAGAAAGTCATTTGAGTTTGAGGACGGTAGTGGAAACACCGATAATTGTAAATTGGTCGATGAGTCATCAGAGATAGCAATTTGGTCTCCGTCACCGACTTAGGAGGAACTCAGCACAAAAATCAAGAATTTTGGTTGAAGTGAATACCAGAGGCTTCCTCCTCTCATCATTGCCACTGAAACGAAAATAAAATTAGCTTATGACACTTGCACTTCTTCTTCTTTTTTACTATGAATGAAGGTATGACATTTGCACTCTGAATAACGCAAAATTGAAATTGGTCTGGATTTTGTAAAGACTTTTTTTTTTCTTTTTGTTAAACATAGTACAATAAATGTCATGTTTTTGTAGATAATTGTGGTTTTTTATATGAAGTTAATATAGTGTAATTTAATAATAAAATTTTTATTGCTTGTCATTTGCTTATTATTATTATTATTATTTATTATTATTATAGTAGATAAAGAATTAGAGAGGATGATAAGTATGGGCAAAATGATGAGACGTTTGTCATTTGGTTTATTTTGTATGTAACATATTACATCAATTTTTTCTGAGTGTTATATATATTTCTGGTGTTGTATGTAATATGTTACACTTTTGTAGTTATATGTAACATATTACATACACCTCTATCATTGTAAATAACATGTTATATACCTATCCAACAAGGTAACTGAAGCTCAGGTAAGGTCACCGACAGAGTCACTGGAGTTCCAGTCAGTTTACTGGTAGAGTCACTGGAGCTCCTGTGTATTTGTTTATGGGCATTTTAGTATTTTGTATGATTTTTATGTAATTAAAATCACAATTTTGAATATATTTTTATTAATTTTAAAAAATATTAACTTACGATATAAATGTATGCTTTTTATAGGGGTGGCAGTTCATGTTGTTTGGGTCGTGTTCGGATCAACCCGACCTGAACACGTTCCACCCAAACACGACCCGAATTAAAAACAGGTCATATATTGCAAACTTGGACCCGTACCCAAACAACTCGAACACGACCTGTATTTTAATAGATCTAGTTAGATCCAAAACACGAACACGAACCTGAACTTGAAAAGCTCGAACTTAACCTATATTAGAGAAATGGGTCTGTTCAGACCCGAACATGAACTCGAATTTAAAATGCTCCAGACCCGAAATTGAACCAAGAAAAAAAAAAACATAACATTTGTAGGCACTTTTTAAGTTTACCATGCACCATGCCTTGCCTGTACATAAACAAAGACAATCCATTCAAAATAAACATGATTCATAGAAAATAAACAAGGTAAACATGATCCACAGAAAAATAAAAACCCTAAGAAAGCGAGAAAATTCCCACCGTTTTATGACCAGAGATAGGAGACCCAAAAATAAACATAGAAATAAATTGTTTTGATCAAAACAAAAAAAAAAAATGCTTTAATCATAATCAAAACCCTAAAAAAGAAGCATAAATATGTATTGACAAAAAGGTTGAATTTGAGCTGTACAAAATGGATGACTTAGAAATAAAAAAAAATGGGTTTGGATTTATATAACCTGTTGGCTGTTAGTCTGGTACGTTGGTGACAAAAACTGCGTCGGCGAGGGACAGGATTAGGTGGTGACATCGCGACGCTAGAGGCTGTTACGAGCTATGTTGTGACTGTCTGAGGGTGGGTGAGGGTGTGATTCGCGTGAGGGATGTTTCGCTGCGCCATTTGGCTCGTTTCGGTGTTTCGTTTCGTCTCGTCTTTCACTCTTTCGTGCTTTTATAGTTCTGCTTGTTTCGTTTAGCCGTTTAGGGTTACTGGGTTAGTGTGTCTCACTATTATTAACTTATTATTTATAATTTTGATTTTATTTCTTTTATAAAAAAAAAAAAAGAAATGGGTTGAACAAGTCAACCTGACGCTGACCCGAATTTAACATCTTTTTTTTTTTCTTTCCCAGTTTTCAAGTTGACTTGTTTTTTTACCCAAATTAATTCGTATGAATTCGTATCGTGTCAAAAATTTTGCCTTCTAGCTTTTTAGGTCCAAAACACAAATTGTATTTTTGAGAAATTTTATCATAAAAATAAATAAAGGTATCCGCTTTAAGAATAAAAATATTATTATCAATAAAAAGGGTGTGGCGAGTCCAGATGGGTGCAAAAGGAATTAACGCGGTCTATACAAATAAAGGGCCCATAAAGTAAAGCCCATAACCAAATTTTAGATTAAACGACCTAATTTCACACAACATTAAAAACAGTTAACCACAACTCTTTTTCCTTCCCACACAATTTTCTACGATTTCCATGTTTTTAATCCCCGCCAATTTTTTTGCGGCACTCAGGTTCTGTATTATATACCAATTGGCGTTTAATCTTTCTTCTACTATGCTGCAGTTAACGGATCGCTTCTGATTTTCATTTCTACTTCGGAGCCCTCGCAGAACCCTCCGTTTTTGTTCTTGATCATCTTCAGGTTTGTAGCTTCTGGAATTTCTTTTGCTTCGTATACAGTTTGTCGTTGTTAGCTTTCAGCAAATTTTGTGTTTTGTCGGTACCGAAAGTTTTTTTTTGTTTGACCTTTTTTAACTTTTTAAAAAGTTCTAATCCAAATTGGAGAAACCCATGTACTGTTATGCTGATTGATTACCTGGGTTGTCAGTTTTTTTTTTTTTTTTCAGCTTCGTTGATTTAATGGGTATGTTCATAATATGGATTTTGGTTGTATACTTGCTTCAGTGATGTGAAAAGGACATGCCCAACTTGAATGGTAAGGTATGAAAAGGATCTTCCACTAACAGGAACCCTTTAAAGGGCAACAATAGTAAAATTCAAATTTACAGAGTATAAATTATAACCTTCAGGATGTAACCAAGCAAACTTCAGTGAATCAAATAGGTTCTAATAATTACAGTCTCCAGTATGTCCAATAATCTCAGTAAATGTACTTAGTTCCTATCGTTGTCATCTAACATATAACTTTGGATTGGGTTGGCTTGCTTGTGATTCGTTAAAACTCTAGTTTATCATTGTAACTTTAATATCTTCATACGTTTGATTCACTAATTGGCTTTCTTGAGCCAATATGTTGAAGTCTTTATGTAAACATTGACTAATTAGTCTGAATGAACCAGTTTTTTCTTTTCAGTGCACTACTATAAATAATCCCTTCTATCTATTTTTTTTTTAAATATTAATTTACACTTTTTCATCACAGTATCAATGTGTACAAAACGTGCAAAGACATATTCCGAAAATGGAAATGTCGAAAATACTTTGGCTTCCCCAGGTTGTGTTACCCTTACATCCTTTGTCCTGAAAAGGGCTAGAAAAAATGGACAAAATGGTAGCTCTGAGGGATTTCTGGATGCATCTAAAGAAAAAGTAATACAGATGGGCACCACTTCTGGGCTGACTGATGTGTACCCCTTGAAGAGATCTCTTAGGTGTCAACCGAGAATACTCTTGAAGCCAGGGAATTACAGCTCTGAGGAACCAGACACTGAACAGTTTGATATGGTCATTTCTTATAAGTTTGACTGTTATTTTTTTTTTTAACCAAATGATAATTGGGGGTTGGGGGAATCAAACTGAAGATTTGTTAATACCAGCCTTTACCAATTTACTAGAGGGTGGTTGGTGTTTGACTGTTATTTAGCTTGCATGATATTATTGTACTATTGTCAGATGATATAATCATTCTGTACTAGAAATTCAAGCTTCAATCTTTAGGTCCTTGTGAATATGTCAACAGTCTGAAGATTTTTCATGAGGCAGAATAACAAAGGGCATGTACAAAAATGATCTGATGCATCATTAATGCAAAGCCAATTCGGGATGAGTAGGAAAACTATGTTTAGTCAGTCTGGTCGGGAGAAATAAATTTGTGATTGCATTTGCAAGGTAGATTAATGCATGTCCACTAACATGGTCCTCTGTGACTTAATGATAGACTTGAACTAGATGGCTGAAAATGAAATAGCAGATAGGAATTAGAAAGCATATCATTGTAGGTCATATGCCAAAAGTTAGTGGGATTCAAAGCAGATAAGTTTTACAAATGGTTTCTGGTTGCAATGTCAAGTCACTATATAATAACCATGTAATAATTTGCAGGCCTCAACTTCAAAATGTTGTCTTCCAAAAGGGGTTCTTCGTGGATGTTCAAATTGTAGCAACTGTTTGAAGGTTGGCATTCATTTCATTGACTATATTGAGTATTTTTAAATTTTTTGCCTATAACTAGCAATTTGAAACTTCCATGTAACATAGCCATCTGAGGTTTTTTCGTTTCAGTTAATGATCTGTTTGCTCAATTAAATTTTCAAGCAGGTTACAGCGAGTTGGCGTCCAGATTATGCAAGACCGGAAGTCCTTGAAGAAATTCCTGTTTTCTGCCCTACAGCTGAGGTATTCCTTTTCTGTGATGATATTTTCTCCATTTTTTTTTTTTTAATGTTTGATACTTTCTAATAGAAGTATCAAAATTTCTATTATATAAAGGGGTTTGAAACTCTTGGCAGGAATTTAAAGACACTCTTGAGTATATTGCAAAGATACGTCCAAGTGCAGAGCCGTACGGTTTTTGCCGTATTGTTCCTCCTAGTTCCTGGAATCCTCCATGCCTTATCAAGGAAAAAAACATTTGGGAATGTTCTAAGTTCACCACCCATGTGCAGCGGATCAATGAGCTTCAAACTCCATATTTACAGAATCATACTGCTAGTTTTGTTGAAACTGTGAGAGACAAGACAAGAAGAAGCTGCGGAACAGGTTTGGACTTTTCAGTTTTACAATGGACATGCTTCAATATAAGGTAAAATGACATTTTAATGATGAAGGCTTTGAATCAGTGGCTGGTCCAGAATTTGCTTTGGGAGCATTTAAGAGACAGGCAGATGATTTCAAGGTTCAGTACTTCTGCAAAGAGAAAGTCACAAATTCAAATGCATGTTCAAGTGAAGAGCAATGGGAACCATCAGTTGAGAACATTGAAGGCGAGTATAACCGTATTATTGAGGACCCAACCGAAGAAATTGAGGTTTGGATACAAAACTGTGACCAAGTAGCTGGTGACTTTTCTCTATATTTCTTCTCAATTGAGTAGCTTATATTTTCATCCTGCTGTAATTTTTTAGGTTCTATGTGGTGATAATTTGGATACTGGAGTTTTTGGTAGTGGATTTCCAACAGTATACAATCCTTTGGAAACCCCAGATTATCATGAATACGTAAATTCAGGTTGGAACTTGAATAATGTATCTAATCTTCCCAGTTCTCTTCTTTCTTTCGAAAGCAGTGAAACTTCATGTGTTTTAGCACCTCGGGTTCGTGCAGGAATGTGCTTTTCGACTGTTAATTGGGTAAGGTTATAGGATGTATTGTGTGGAAATGTATTGGTGGTTTCTTGACTAGTTTATATTTTATAAATCTATCCCATTGCTTATTTTCTTTACAAGGGTATCAAAGCAAATTTCAGAATCTGTTATTTGTGGTTAATATGTATAGCTGACTTTCTTTGCCTTCTTGGTCATGTTTTAAATCATCTCTATTATAACAGAATGTTGAAGAACATCAATTATACTCATTATGTTATTTGCATCTGGGTGCTCCTAGAGTATGGTATGGCATTCCTGGGAAACATGGTGTTAAATTTGAGGTGGCTTTAAAGAATTCCTTTGCAGATATGTTACAAGAAATGCCTCAGTTTCAGCATAGGCTGGTGAGTTACCAAATCCTTTGAATAACTTTATCAGCTCTTGCTTAAAATAAGGGTTTCTATTATTTCATTAACTACACCTATTTCTTAAGTTATAGATTATGTTTTTTTGGTGCTCACGTGAGAAACCTCTATAGAGTACCTTATGAATAAGATGAGTTAAGTTGCCTGTTTGCTTTATTTTGTCACATTTCTATACTTGTGTGTAAGATGATCCACCAGTTCGAAAAGTTTTCCAGGAAAAAATAGAGGATAAAATATCCTTTTGGTCCATGAACTTTTACATCTGAAGATTTCGATTCCTGAATTGTCAATTCAGACTATTAAGTCCTTAAACAGAGAAAATAAAAGCAGTCAAGCCCTTTTACTTACTGACATCCAAAAATATCATGGGATTGGCTCACTTGAGTGTCATGTTAAATTTTTTTTACATTTCTATACTTGTGTGTAAGATGATCCACCAGTCCGAAAAGTTTTCCTTTAAAAAAGAGAGTATAAAATATCATTTTGGTCCCTAAACTTTTACATCTGAAGATTTTGATTCCTGTTGTGGCTATTTGGACTATTAAGTCCTTAAACATACAAAATAAAAGCAGTCAAGCCCTTTTACTTACTGACGTTCAAAATATAATGGGATTGGCTTACTTGAGTGTCATGTTAATTTTTTTCCTCTCTGTTTTATTCTTAACATGAATCAATCTGTAATTTTCTTTTTGACTAGTTAGGAAAAAGGATTTTATTACCCTGATTTTGTAAGGACTATATTGTCTTAATTGTAAGCTAAGGGTCCAAAATGTTCGGAGAGATAAAGTTTAAGGCACCAGTAAGGTCTCCTTACTGGGAAAATCTAATCAGCTTCTGTATTCGTTGGAAGCTTAAATTGAAACTATTTTCAAGCTTGTTCTTGTTGGAAAGTCAAGGTTTAATTGATATTTTCAACAGACAAAATGTGCATTAAAGTCAAAGGGAATATCCATCTTCCGTGGCATTCAGTATCCTGGCGAGTTTATACTTGTCTTCCCTGGAGCATATTATTCAGGATTCGATTGTGGCTTTAGTTTTTCTGAGGTAGCAAATTTTGCTCCTCTTGATTGGTTGCCTCATGGACGGAACACTGTAGAGCTGTACCATGAGTTAGGGAGAAAAACATCTATATCTTATGATAAGCTCTTGCTTGGAGCAGCCAGGGAAGCTGTGAGGGCACAGTGGGAACTATCATTGTGTGGGAAGAACACTACAAAGAATCAATGGTGGAAAGATGCATGCGGAAAGGATGGGATTTTGGTAAAATCATTTAAGGTAAACTTTTATATTAAATTTGCCTCATATCTTAGGGCACTCTCCACGCTTGGTTGTATTTAATACAATCCGGATGGAAATATTGAAGTAAACATTATTCTTCTTGTTATTAATTTTCTTCTAGTCATACAATCACGCCCATTTTTGAGTAATTGTTTCTTCTCTTCCTGTCCTCGTTTGACCATTGTTGACAATTTCTTTCTTTCTTGTTAGTCCCTTATCCAGCATGAAGCCGCAAAGAGAAAATACCTCTGCAGTTCTTCACAAGCAAAAACAATGGATATAGACTTTGATGCTACCAGCAAAAAGGAATGCGGTATTTGCCTTTATGATTTACATTTTTCTGCAGCAGGTTGTCCTTGCTCTGCAGACAGATATTCATGTCTGAATCATGCTAAGCAGTTCTGCTCCTGTGCTTGGACTGAAAAGTTTTTCCTCTTCCGTCATCAAATCAGTGACTTGAATATTCTTCTTGAAGCTTTGGAAGGAAAATTAAGCTCAGTGTACAAATGGGCTAAAGAAAACCTTGGACTGTCACTGAGTGATCTTGCCTCCAAAAGTAGTTTACAAACACACGGGCAAATAGATAGACCAATTACCCAGGTTGGTAAATTGGGACAGACGGAGCACACATTCTTAGATTTTGCAGCGCACTTTGGAACCAGTTCTTCAGCTTCTAGAATCAGGGAAGAAATAAAGGCACGGATGCATAAAGCAACAATCTCAAAAAATTCAAAAGAAAAGGAGATTAAAACAGAATCCCCTAGTCTAACACCCTATAGAACCAGCAAATCTGCTTCTAGCTTCAGGGAAGAATTAAAGGCACGCCTCAATCAAGCAACTATCTCAAAAACATTGAAAGCAAAAGAAATTGAAACAGAATCCCCCAATGCTGCAAAATCTCAGGTGATTGATCAGAGTTATGCTCTTCACACCAAATCAGATGTGCAGGAACGTGCAGCCGAGGCAACTAACTCAAATGAACCTAAAGCCGAACAGAACACAAAAGCACCTTCAGCTACCCCCTCTGCAAAATCAATTGGATGTGGTACTTATTTTCTGCAGATGGATATTGCATCTGAATTATCATCTGCAAGTTCTAGTGAAACAAGCTCCTCTGAATCTGACATAGATATTGACATCTAGTTTCATAAAAAGATGTTTCAAGTTTAGTGTCTACACACTTAGGGGATAGCGTTCACCTCTAGGAGAATGTGTATGGTTGGTTTCCAGGGAGAATTTTTTCTATACAACAGATATATAGAATATAGAAATTATGGATACAGCAGGAGAGAAAGATTCAAGATGGGGATTGAATGTGAGAGAGAGAAAAATGTTGAACTCGAATTAAAGAAATTGAGTTTATCTCTTTCTTAAAATGTACTTATTTTTCAATACAACTGTTGTATTGAAAAAAAAATTTATAACTAGGATGGTAGATGTAGAGTATCTGCTCTTCACCATTAAGTTACGTTGTGGCAGCTTTAGCATTTTTAAGAGTAATTTATTGCTCATCTTTTTACATGATATGTCAGATAGTCGCCAATTGAATGTGTAACTAATTCTATAGATGTATTTCATGCAGTAAAATTCAGTCTCGTTTTTTTTCTTTTTGGAGAAAATTACCTCTACAATACCTCAACTTCACAAAAATATACATTTCATTCACACAACTTTCTAATTAAGCCGTTTTAACCCATAACTTTTCTAAAAATAGACCCTTTATTCAATAGTTCTAACAGACGTTAAAATCCTAACTTAAGTGCAATTTGTGTGATTTTTTTTTGGTTTCTGGCACTTTGCTTCGATTCTCGGTGCGACATTTATCCCTTCTTTATTTTATCTTGTCTCCCTCTATTTTCTCTCTTTTATTTTCATACGCCAAGTTTTTCGTACGTTTTACGTGGTGCCTGGTATTGAATAAAGTAGAACTACTTGCTTTAGTTTTTCAATTTGATTTTACTTTTATCTGGACAATTCTGAAAACTGTTGCAGTAACTCCTCCCGCCGATCTCTTAGTGTGTGTTTTAATTATGTCTACTCAATTGGATTCTCATGCAAAATAAACACAACAGACAAAAAGATTAGGGCCTGTTTGGCATAGTATCTTAAAAATTGTTTTCTGTTATTAAAAACAAAAAATTCGTTTTAAAAACAAGTAAGAATGTTTGGCCATTGTTTTTGAGTAATTATTTTTTAAAACAACAAGATCTTAAAAACAGAAAACTAAGAACAAGTAAATATTGTTTTCATTATTTCTAAGTATAATTAGAAAACACAGAGCTATAAAGGAAAATGACGGAACTGATGGAATTCACCGCTTCTTCTCGGTGACATTAATTGGTACATGTTATGATTATATATCCTACGTTACTTTACTTTTCTTTGATTTAAGATATGAGTTCGGCTTGAAATAATAATAATAATGATATTTTTTATACATTTACTTGGATAAAGTAATTAATACATAAAATAATATTAATAAAATTTTTAATAATAAAAATATCATTTAATAATATTAAATAAAATTTATTTTCTATAATTTAACATTGAATTCAACTTATCTTCACAATTTATAAGATGATAAAATAATCAAATTATATAATATTGCATTATTTTCGCAGAGTACCACACAATATACATAATTCATAATAAATAGATAAATAAAAATAAGATAAATATTATCAACAAGTTTAATTAATATTTTATTATTAAGATAACAATATTGACTCAATATTGACATAATATTTCATTTAATATAAAAATAATAAATCAAACGCTAATCACATCTGTGAGTACATATACACACATATATATATTATTAACAAATTTAATTAATATTTTATTATTAAGATAGCGATATTGACTCGATATTAACATAATATTTTATTTAATATAAAAATAATAAATTAAATGCTAAATATATATATATATATATATTATCAACAAGTTTAATTAATATTTTATTATTAAGATGATGATATTGATTCATTGACACAATATTTTATTTAATACAAAAATAATAAATCAAAAGCTAATCATATATATATATATTAGATTTAAAATGTAATATATTAATATAATAATTTGAAATAATTATTTATTTTAGTGAATTAGTAATATTCCTTCAAAATTACAACTTCTTTAACTCTATTAATAAATATCTAAGTTAGTCTAAAACTTTATATTTTACAAAATACAGCTCATTAAGAATATTGTTTCTTTAGAACAATTGGCAGCCAAACATGTTTCAATTTTCTTTTAAAATGGTTTTTAAAAACACTGGCCAAACAATTCAATGTTTTTAAAAATTGTAGAAAATTGTTTTTGAATCATGATTTAAAAACAGTTTATAAGAATAATTTTTAAATTATGCGGCCAAATAAGCCCTATTTTTTTCTTCTTCTTTTTTTTTTTTTTTTTTGAAAAAAAGAGCTTTACAATTCTATTCTTTTTTATTAATAAAAAAAATATATTCATGAGATTTAAATTTGGGTTCTTGATAGAAAGATTGTTAATTTTATTACTTGAATTACAAGAGATACTCAAAAAAGGTTACTTTTTTAATAACAATAAATTATTCCAAATTTAAATATGCTTATACTTAAAAGATCATAAAATATCATCCTTTATTCACATTTTCATTTACATGCAAGCATAAAGGAGCATCTTTTAAAGAAAAATTACCTCTTCCTTTGTGATATTGTGCGGTAAGTTAGATTTGGAAAAGCTTGCTTTCTTTTAAAGCAATATTGATCATAAGAGAGGAAGTGATTATTTGTGGATAGTGAGAGAGTTTTGGTGATTTGGGCGGTTGATTAAGTAAAGAAGGACGTGAAAGACAAAAGGGAAGAGTATGTGATTTGATCTGTTAGTTTTTTAACGTCTGTCATTAAGATGAACTAAAGTGTCTATTTGTTAAAAAAAAGTTACAATATTAAAATATTTAATTATAAGAGCGTACGATTAAAGTGTATATTTTTATAAAATTAAGTCACCATGGGGATAGTTTTCCCCTGTTTTTTATAAGTCACGAGTTAGAATAAAAGCTCCATAAATGTCAATAAGAATCATAATCTGACTAGGACCGCCCAATTAGATGGTTCATTGTATCCTCCAATTAATATGCTGTAATCTAGATATTATATGGATAAGCCTTTTTAAAGGAACCCTGAATCGATGAAGGGCAATTTGGACCATCAAATTAATACGTCTGCATTTTTTATATAATTCATTACTTACAAAAATAACCCATAATCTCTCATCTTATCCTTTTTTTAGTAAATAGAACAAAACTTTTTTTTTTTTTGTGAAGGACACTTTTTTTTTAATAGATGACCGTATATTCTTTTTTAGTATTTAATACATACATTTTTTTTAGTATATAACACATATATTTTTTTATAGTATTTGACATATAATTTTTTTTTTTTAAAGTGACACATATGATATTACATGTTTTTTTCTTCTTATTATGCAATATTTGATTTTTTTCTTGACATAAATATGTGTCTTTTTTAGGGATAACTCCCACTTTTTATTAAGTATAAATGGTTAAATTATATAGAAAAATACATATATTCAATTAAACAGAAAAATACATCTATATATATAAAAAAATGAATTATAAGTTAAAAAAATTTATGCTAAATGTAATAAGAATAAAAAAAAGAGAAAAAAAAAAAAAAAAAGTCGAAACAGCTAAAGAAAGGAAGAAAAAGAAAGAAAGAAAAAAAAAAAAAGAAAAGAAAAAAAGAACAGCATGGAGTGGTAAGAGGTTACTTATGAAACTGACTAGGAAATGATTTGTTCCAATTAATAATTCACGTCGTTAGGTATTTAACATCATAGGTCCACCAATAGTTGCATTTGTTTTTATACTTCTGCTTATAGATTGAACGAAAAAATATGTTATAAATCCCCCTTTGTGATATTTCATCAAGGTGACTAGGTGAGTCATTGGTCTGTGATCATATAACTTGTATTAGATCAAGTATAGTAATGCGCTTACTTATATGGAGATGACTAGGACGTCCAAAGTTTTTCAACATTCATTTACTATTTACTAAGGCCAACATTATTCCATGTGAAACATGCCATTAAGAAAACAAGACTGGCTTTCCTTTTCTGGAGTTGCGTGATGGCCTAAACCTTTCTACATGTCGCTCAGTTTCATTACGGGTCCCCTTTTGGAAGAGTTCCATCTGTCTGAAAGGGACCAGCAATTGACAATTGAAAGTTGCTCCTTCTTCTCTGCCTCTAAAGCGGAACCTTCTGTTCTTAAGTTATAAAATTACTCTGCCCAACTTTTGGTTCAAGAAATCCAACAATCAACAATTTTTTATCAGCATATACCAGAGAGGTATATGGAGAGATATTTTTCTTCTCTTTTTCCTCCTAATATGTAAGGTTTTTATTTATTGGCAATTTTCGTGAACAAAATATCGAATGTAATCTAGCATAAGAGTCACCGTTCGATCAATTGATACACGACTAACGAACTCATCGAACGTGCAATATTCATCAGGTAAAACATTTCATCATGCATACACACTCACATAATTGAACACTACACTTAGTTTGGATTGTTTCGAAAGAATATATTGTGCACACTATGTTCGATCGATCGAGGATATGCTTAGATCGATCGAGACATGTTCGATCGATCGAGGCTGGATCAACTTCGATCTACCTCCTCTCTGTTTGGATTGGATCGATCGAGAAATTGGATCGATCGATCGAACCCCTTTCGATCGATCGAGTATAGAACAACTTCGATCTACCTCCTCTCTGTTTGGATTGGATCGATCGAGAAATTGGATCGATCGATCGAACAGGGTTCGATCGATCGAGTATAGAACAACTTCGATCTACCTCCTCTCTGTTTGGATTGGATCGATCGAGATCTGTGGATCGATCGATCGAGTAGGTCTCGATCGATCGAGAAAGCTATCGATCGATCGAGACGGTATTTTAATCCTACTCAAACTCTTTTTTGTAAATTCGATCCATATGCTATTTTTACCCAATTGACCCCATTTATTGTCAATAACTGAATCCTTGGTTGTGGTTAATTGTGGTAATTGTAAATCCTGATTAGTGTAGAGTTATGACTTGTTACAAATCCTGTTTGAGGTTGAATTGGACTCTATATATACGAGAGGTGTTTGTGCTTAATCTTTACCACACAGAAATAAGTTTTTATAACTCTTATTGCGCTTTAAAAAACTTCTTCTCTTCATCTTTCAACTTTAAGCGCTTTGATCTTTTTAATTGTTCAAACATACAGTGTGGTTATGTTTGAATAATTCATGCACTTAACTGTTTCTTCGTGATATCTGTTTTACATGTTCTAGAGTTTGCCTGCTGATCTGTTTTTGCATCTTTTGCTATTGACTCTGCTCTAGGACACGTTTTGCATTTGTGCTGCTTGTGCTAATTTTTCAGGTACTGTTGGTGACGTGTTCGGTGTTTCGTGTGACTCGAAACTACCGAACTTGACGGGTTCGATTGTTCTTGTGTGACTCAAGAAGATCGGAACGTTGGTCCGGATCCAGACATCTAGCTATTGGAGGCTGTGAAAGGAGCGACGGCTCGTAAGTAAATTACATAGGGGGGCTTTTATCTGTGACGGGTAGTTTAAGACCTAGCCTTGTAATTGAACATTATTTTCATAGTGGATAGTTAGGTGGTCCGGTGGACCGGTGGTTTTCCTCTTAGGTCATTGTTGTGGCCTAGGTTGTTTCCACCTAAAAATCTCGTGTGTCGTTTATTAATTCCGCACTTTAATTTCATACGTGATTGCATGTGAAGCCGTTGTGTTTAGGTGAAATAATTAAAAAGTTATTAAATCTGAAAATAACCTATTCACCCCCCCCTCTAGGCTTATTTGGTTCGTAACTAAAACTTTCATAATAGATGCAGTCCTTTAGAGATAAGCGCTGTGTATTGTAATCATATTCTCTAAAATACTATAACAGTAGTACAAATAAAACCCAGCTCAGTATAAGTTCAATTTTGAAAAGCGACAAGCGTACAAAGAATCTTCAAATGAACATATTTATAAAGAATGTAATAATAATGAGTACAGCACATACATCAAAGGCCGGCTGAAACTAATCCATGCAGCGTAACAATGCCAATCAAGACGTTCTGTTCATCAATGACCGGCAAAAATTGTACAGGGGATGGAGGTGCTTCCATCTTTTTCATAGCATCTACCGCCATTGCATCTGGACCTATTGTTCTAGGTTTCCTAAGATCAATAAAAATAATTAAATAACCTATTAGTGATTTGCAGGCCACTATATTACACATTTCGCATTTGACATGCAATACACTTGTGTGCAGATGTTTCTCAACCAGGTAGTGTAAGGCAATCAAGTTTATCCTTCAAGACTAAATCATGTTATGTCAAAATCATTTAGGAAAACTCCTATCTTCTACTTCACTATCCCAACATAGCATACTAAGCGAGAAGGATTAGTGTAAAAATTTCAATAAAAAGAAAGAAACAGGTCTCATCTCTAGCAACATCTAACTATAAAGAAGAACCTATCACTTTCTAAAATTGTAGCCCCGTTGAGCTTTTGATATAGAATTGCAAATACTTGGTAATAGAAAGCGATAAAAACAAGACTGTGTGGATAAAAGATATAATTTTAAATTATTCCAGTCACCTGTTGCACATTTCACCCACAGTAAGCTTGAAGATGCCTTCCCCACTGGCCTTGAGAGTACGCCGCAGATCACCGTCAGTAAATGTGCCAATTAAACAATGCGCTTCATCTATAACAAGGAGACACCCACATCCTTTACTTGTTAGCTCCACCAGTTGATCCATAATCAAATCCGTTTCCCTGCAAAGTGGGAGCTCATCTTGTTTCTTCATGACATCTCTCACCTACAACACAATTGTATCAAACTGATCAATCCTACAGGTTTCAGTTTCTTACTTTTGCACAGATCAATATGGGGGGGTAGTGAATCCATAGCATCCTTTAAAATACATAATAAACAAGAATTCTTGATAAACAAAGTCCTCTACAGACATCATCAATTCTCTAGTCCTCTCAATAACATCATCCACACTGCCCACTTCACAAAAAGTGTGGCAACCATACTGCCAGAAAATAATGAACCACAGATCCAAAAAAAAAATAGACAATCAAACAAATAAATATTTAATCAAAAGTGACTTGTAACCTAAGTTGTACCAGATCCACAATTGAACAGCCATAACTAAAACGAAGCATTAAATAGAACAAGGCCATAAAAATAGCAGCCATGTCAGGAACACAAATCTAACTTGGAAAGATCTGGTATGATTGCAACAGAAGCATCTTTAGAACAGCATAACATAAAACGCTAATTACCCAGGAAAGAAACTCTATCAACCAAGGAGTAATATCAGATCAAAGCCACCGACAAAAAAGTCAATTTCCATATCTAAATTCCCCACAACATCAAATCAAAACCATAATTCAAGTGAGCAAAAAGGAAATGGATGTAACGAGCAAACAATACCTTGAAAATCAGACTTTTCCCAATTCGTCCAGCAGGGTGATTAGCGGCATATTCCTCTTTGGTCAAATTCCTAGCACCCATAAGAGCAATAGCGACCGTATCCCCAAAAACCATCTGGATCGCTGTCGAAGTAACAGGTGCCAAATCAAAGGGGCAAAGTTCTCTCTCCAATGGCAAATGCACATTCATATCACAAATACCCTCCAAAATATTACCCTCAACAGAAGTCACCGAAATGAGATAAGCACCTTTAGCCCTAGCACAAGGAACGAGCTTAAGAAGCTCTTCTGTCTTTCCAGACTTGCTAAAGAGGACCAGCACATCGCGCTTGGTGAGAATGCCAATGTCACCATGGAGAGCATCGACAGGTGACAGAAATCCAGAGGAAATGCCGAGAGAGACGAGCGTTTGAGAGATTTTACGAGCTACGAAGCCAGATTTACCCACACCGGAAAATAAAATGGTACCGGAAGAATCGAGGAGGGTTCTGGTGAAGGCTAGGGTTTGGGAGAGGTCAAGGTTCTGGAAAAAGAAGTTGAGGTGGCTTTGTTGGGATGTGAAGAGGTCACGGAGGGTAGTTTCGTCAATGAGACATCGGGAATGGGAATGGGGTTGGTTTTGAAATTCTTTGGGAGGTGAATGTGAGAAAGAGGAAGTTGGTAGAGAACCCATTAATGGTAGAAAATAAAGGTCAGCTCTGGTTCTTCAGATGCACACAGGAAAATGAGAGAGAGAGATCGAATCTTGACTCATGAGTATTAGGGGAGAGAGAAAACGAGTGGGACATGCAAGTCGTTGTTTTTCGCGGTTATTGTCATTGTACTTGTGCCTTCTCATTTTTTTGTGCTATTGTTATTTTTTCTCAAAATTATTATTATTGTTTATTTTTATATGGTTAAATTATAGTAACAATGCTTATATATTTAAATTATTTTTATTTTTTATAAATTTATTCTAAATATAAATCAAATAAATATTAAATAAAAATTGACCATATTTTAATCAAATTGTAATTAAATTAAAGTTTAATTACATAAAATAATATTTTTTATACACGATGCACAAATGTTTTGTTTATATAATGTGAAAATTATATGGTTTTTTTTTGTTATATTATACACATTTTTTTTAATAATTTAAAAATTATATATTTTTTTTAAGAAGTTAAAAGTTGAGCTAGTTGATTAATTTGGTTAATATAATAATCAAAAGAAATTAATTCAAATTAAATATTTTGTTAATAAGTATTTTTCTTAAAAATTAATAATAATTTAAACACATGTATATATACATTCAAAGATTTTTTATGTACTAAAGTTTTATTGGTCAGCTTAAATTAGAAAAGGAATTCCTTTTATTGGTCATATTATTTACAAAGCAAGAAAGAATTCCTTTTCTAATTTAAGCTGACCAATAAAACTTTAGTACATAAAAAATCTTTGAATGTATATATACATGTGTTTAAACTATTATTAATTTTTAAGAGAAACACTTATTAACAAAATAAGTAATAATTAAATAAGGTGGTCTATTTTATTTTCTAATTTTTCGGTATTAGTGTTCATATTAATTTAATAGACCACCTTAATTTAATTATTTTATGTTTGAAAGATGTAAGATTTTTTTTTTTTTTTTATTGAATTGGATGATGGAAGATAATATCGGATTTAAAAGCCTAGTTATAATTATACAAAGAATAACATGCATCAGCTCTAATTGACCGAAGAAGAAAAAATCATCAACTCAAAATCTAAAGTACTGTCCAAGATGAGCAAATATATAGCTCGTGTGGTTAAAATTGACATATTAAAATTGTGCAAGAAAACAAAATATCGTCGTTTCCAGAATAAAACAACCTATAATATTTTTCTGTCTCGGAACTTCATTGCACTGATAAAAATTGAAATACTACACCTGTAAATTAATATTGCTCGAAATTGAAAATAATATTACTTCTGCATTAGGAAAATATTTATGCATTTATGTATATTTCTAAGTTTATGTATTTTTATTAGTTTCTGTATTGCTAGCTAGTAAGAGCGAAGAGGAGAGAGAGTTAAGAATTGAGAGAGAAATGAGAGTTGTGTAAAACTGAGAATTATGACCCTCTATTTATAACTGAAATGGGATGAGAGGATGAGAAAGTACGTATAACGTTCATAAAGAAACGGTCAAGAGAACGTGCAACGTTCACATGAAAACAGTCAGTAATGGGGTTCCTTAAGACTCGGTTTGAGTGGAAAAAAATAATTTTAATAAAAAAAAATTCAAAAAATAAAGTATCACCTCACATACGCACTCGGCTCGACCAGACGGACGATAATTGTCTAGGTTCTTTCCCCTTCCACAAAAATAAGTACCCTGCGGGGCCCAATCTCAAGTTTAAATATTTTCTTTATAAATACCTTTTAAAAGATATAAAAAAGTAACGTGGAACTAAAAAAAGAGTTTAGAAAATAACTTATAATTTTATTTTATTTTTATTTAAATTCACAACCCATTTTCAAACAAAACTTTTCTTGCAAACATAAAAGCTTCTCAGGGGCTAGCTAAGGTAATCTTCTCGAAGCGACATGTCTATACATAGAGTACTATAGAACTCGTATGTGTATTGCTCACAAATGATCAGGGTGATTGCGATGGATAACTCAACCTCATTTGCTGCTATTTTTAAGGCACTCTTTAAAGAGTTGGGTGCAGGCTGTCAAATAAGTCGACCCAAATAGTTTAAGTATCTGGCTTGCTGGGTAAGTGGCCCCATAATAGAAGTAATGGCCCGTGACATGTAACGAGTTAGGTCAGCCCTTTAGGCCCATCAAACTTTGATATATATATATATATATATATATATATATTTTAAATGTTTAAAACAAAAATACAAGTTCAAAATTGTTAATATAATGCATAACATTAGTAGCCGACAGGGAGGCCATGGCGCACATGGGATACGTGGGCCCAAAGTGTTGAATCAAACATCCCATCGAATTGACCGGAGGATGAGGGATTCTCGTACGAGTTAAAAGCTTTTCGATAAAAAAAAAAAAAAACAAAACTAACACTTTTTAAAATTTATAATAATAAAAATATTATTTTTTATATTTAAATTTATATTTTTATAATTAAAAAATAATTAATATATTATTTTTTTTAACATTTATTCAATTAAATTAAATGATAATAATTTAATTTTTTTTAATATTATACATATAAAATTTAATATTATTAAAATATTAATTTTATTATTATAAAATTGAGAGTTATATTTTCGGTAAATTTCCTTTTGAATTCCGGGTATCTCTTCTCAATTTTCGGCCATTTTAATTCAGAAACCCTTTGATCTTTGTAACTTTTTCTTCTCACTAAATCCTATTAAAAAATATAATAAATATTTCATTAGTTATTGTATTTTTTTTTATCTCGTAAAACTCACTTCATTTATTATCAAAATTAATGTATAATAACAAATATAAAAAAAATGAGAACAATTAACACGAGGTTGCACCTGGCCAATGGTCAGCGCACTTATGTTTTTTATGGGGCTAAACGGGTTGCGACCTGTATGGTAAATGCGTCCCGACCCAAAACATTGAGGAGCAGCAAGGAAGCCCACTCGACCCAGTGAATATGAATTCTCCGTGAAGATGCAGAGTACCAACGACTAGACAACAAGACTCAGTGCAAACTACAATATTTGTTTTGATATTTTAAGTAAACAAATATAGGGGCAACTGTTTTAACATGTGTTTACGGCTCAGTGGAGTAGCGTTAGGCTATAAAGAAGAGGGAATGAGCTCAACACTTGGACAGCCCTAGTTCATTGTATAACCATAACATGTAAAGAGCTAAGACATAATGTTTTAACTACTTGTATTTTTAAGTGAATTAGTAGTATGTTTTGCAGGTGTGTGTGAGAGTTGATATTAGCCTTATGCACCACCTCTCTTTTGAGAGGTGTGTGTAGTATGTTGATGTGTGACTTGAAAAAAAAATATTGTCTTAAAAAAGAAAATAGATTCTAATGAGACACAACTGACAAGGGATGTGAAGGAACTGAGAACACGTTGACAGTACACTAAGCTGTTAATGCATGTATTTACAAAGAACATGTTCTGCAAAAAGATGAAAAGGTTTAGAGTTTAAATTGTTGTAGCAAGCGATTGTCTTAGCTTTGGTTAATTAATAGTACTGTAGATAACGTGAGAAGAGTGAGTGTCACACTGTCACTCGAATTGGATGGTCTTTACTCTTATGGAGTTGCCTTTTACTTCACAGAAACTGCAGGCAAAGCCTAATATCATGCACTTGTTGGGAAGGTAAATTTTGGGCTACTCTTCCTGCAACGTTTGGCCTCTACCACCCGATTTCTCTGCTGCTATCAATTTTATATAGTCCTTTCCAAGTTTTTATTTTTACATATATATTTTTATAATAAAATTTACATATTTATTTAGGGAGTGTTGATAACCATTTTGATTTTTATTTTTTGATAAAATAATTAGTTTTATAATTTTTAATTATTTTATTAAAAAAAAACAATTATTATTGTTTTTGATAATAATTGACAGCAATTTTCATAAAAAATCACTTATATATTATTTAGTAATGCATTTTGATTTATGATATTTTTTCCAAAAATTTTAAGAATTTTTTTTTTTAATTATTTGTATGTTTCTAATCATTTGTTCTAATATTTATTATATGAAAGTAATGCGTCTTGGTTTAGACTCCTATAAAATGTTAGTAAAAATTAATAATTAAAAGTTTCATTTTTAAATATGTCCAAGTTAATTATTTTAGAAGTGAAAATTACGATCTTTATTAAACATACATACTTAAAAATTATTTAAAATGTTAATAAATTTATAGTTGAACGACATAAAATTTTGGGATTTGAATCCTAATTATAAATGTGGGAGTAGTGTAATTATTTTAAAAAAAATTACTTAAAATAAAATAAATAAAAATTTATAATATAAAATTATTATTTAACCCACATACATGCCGCGTCTTCCTATTGGTACATAGTTAGCATACTTTAGGTATTTGATCTAAGTCACCAGAAAGCATATATTCCATCAAAAGATGGGTGACGGGCACAAGTAGTCATATAGTTAGTAAAATTAATAATTAATACAAAATTTACAACGTTCCTGAAGAATCACAAAAAATAGTAATACTAATAATATAATAAAATAATATTTTTAGCACAAAAAACACTAATTTTTGAATAATTTAAAATATTATCTTATAATTTAATGCTCTAATCTTTTTAAAAATAAAAAAAATTACTATAGAATTAGTAGCAGTTCCCACGATAAAAACATTCCAAGCATAAAAAATACACTAAAGAAAAATAGTCATAAAAAGCTATTCGAAAATTGAAACAAAGAACTAAGACTCATAACTGAGATTCATTAATTATATTCAGAATTCCACAAACTTCTACATTGACAATAAACAACTCATTGTTTTCTTGTAATTGCTTAAGACTGACGCTGGTGGTCTCAAATTCTGATGAGTTTTTTTTTTTCTAATCTAGGAAGAGGAATTCAATTTGAAGGCCACATCAATATACACCCAAATTATTATTTCTAAAACCCTGATTAAATAACACCAATTGATTAGAATTGAAAAATCACTTGAAAGTCAGACTAAGAGTGACGGAGGTTTGATTTGAGGATCTAACTTGGTCATTCCAAATAATTAAACAAAAGATATTTTTTTTTTTAAAAATGTAAACAATATTTGGCTTTTGAAAAGAAAATTAAGGAGGCAACTAAGCTCGAATAGTATTCAAATGAAGTTTGATAAGTTGGCAGTAATTGCAAATTGAAGGGGTGAGGTGGGGGTCAACATATCTTCAGAATTCGTTGATGAAAGCAATAAATGAAGAATGAAGAAAATGAATTAAATTGTTTTTAATAAGTTTCTTCGACAGTTTACTGCTTTACTTTCTCAGTATATCTGACAGTCAAATTGATTCAGACATAACTAATTTACCAGCGTAAACAGAGCAATCCCACCCTCTCTACTATTTTCTCCTCCCTCCCTTGTCTCGTTGAATTCTTCCTTCTTTAGTTCTTTCCCTCATTTGTATATTTTAGTACAAAAATGTTGAGAATACAATTTATTGCAAATGTTAAAAAAATGAAAATAAATTACTTACACCTAATGCATTTCACTAATTTAAATAAAATTCAAAAAATTATATTTGTGCTTCTTAATTATGGAACGAATTGTCTGTATTGATACCGAAGTCTCAATTATGACATCACAAACTTATGTTAGGGTTCGATTCTCGATGTGTATGAATTGTGTAATATTTTTCTAAAAAAAAATTTATAGACTGAATAAGTTGATATGAAAAAAATAATGAAATAAATTGAAAGATTGGAGACAAAAATTATCCGATTCATACTATAGGAAAAATAAAAAATTACATTCTTATATATTTTACTGGAGCAAGATGAAACTATTTTTCCTTCTCACAATAGAATTGATTAATTTTCGTATATATTGATGCTTAAACCAAATAAATAAATGATGAAGAGTCGTCACAATCATTTAACTTAAGCGTATTTTAGGTTGCAGTAGTCCTATAATATAGGCTACTAGTGTATGTTTAGTACATTGATTTTTTAGACTTTGAAAAAAGATATTTTTATAGTCTTGTTTTTTAAAGTGTTTTATAGACTACAGTACTCTTATGTTTAAGAAAAAGTGCTATATAGTCCTTTTGTTTTTTGAACTTGTTTTTCACAAAAGAAATTAATAATCACCCTCTTAAAAAAACAAGAGGGCTAAAAAACAAATTGTTCATAAAAAAGAGAATAATAAAAAAATAATTGACTAAACAAACAAACTATTATATTAAATTGTCCCAATAACATAAAAAAAAAAAAAAAAAACTATTAACTTAAACTAAAAAATATTGCATAGCAAATATGCTAATATGTGTCGACCCTTTACCCAAAACAAAATACTGATAAATTATATTCCTTTACTGACAGCCAAGAAAATAACTCCCATGTTGATTAGAAAAATAAAATAATGTTATGGAGATTTGAAGTTAAAGATGTTGAAATAAATGTAATATTAGAGGCCCCAACCCATACATACAAAAGCAAAAGTTATGGAACTGAATTCGGTGAGGGAAAGTGCAACCTAAACGCCGTTGAATTTGTTAAAAGACGGCATATATGTGTTCTGGATTCGCAAGATAGAAGAAAGATAACTTAGGCCCAAATATTCAAACCAAACTTGTTTACTACCTGCGGTTTATACTTTATATGGAAGCACAAATGTGTTTGAGTTTTTGACAACATTCAACTTAATCATGACTTCACCAGTTGCGTTGCTAAAACAAGTTGCCTTTAATATAAGCCTTAAATGATTTCTTAGATGGAAACTTTTTTTTTTTTTAATAAAAGCCTCATTAATCAAATTCTTAAAGTATATCAAGTAGTGAATTTAAATTTATGATACACATCAAATTATCAAAATAATATATCAAAATAAAAAATACATCCCTATAAGAGCTACTGTGAACGAAATTACGTTGTGAAATATGAGCAATTATAGCAAGCTTGCTTAACAAACAACCTCAAACGTCAGTAATAATTTATTAAAATAATGCAAAAATTTATATTCAAGATAATAACTCACAAACTTGCATTTATTTTTTAAAATTTAAATATCCATATAGCTTATAAATTTATGAGATATTTTTACAAATATTTTGGCCATGCAAAAACAAACCACCACAAATATTCTCTCGTAGAATGATGGTCAGTCTTATTGGGTTCCTTTTTCGAATAATTATGTTGCCAATTTTGATGGCACTCAAAGTGCAAGGTCAAGAGTTGGAATTATAGAAATGAATTAACCACGAAGGCACCATGATTTTTGAAGCTTACTCTACAGTAATTAGCAACTCAAAATTAAATGTTTGGCAACTCTTCATTCGCAAAACTTGGCATAAGATTATAGTTGCTAACAATTTCAATTGCGAAGTGACTCCAACATGTAGTCAATTTTTTAATGCTTTGATACTTTAGGAATAATTTAATTTTATCTTTAACTTAAGTAAAAATTTATAATATTTTTTTAATGTACAAGTGCATCATGTTCGAAACGTAAAGCAATAAGATGATAGATTAAATTACTATTCATAACATTAAAATTAAGTTGTTATTGTTGGATTGAACCTTAAGCCTAAATTTTTAATTATTGTCTCTTCTTTTATTTAATATGGTTTAATCTATAATTTTTTTAAAAATATTTTTTTTATTTGTATTGTGAAAAAAAAAAAAAAAAAGTTGATGTTGACATAAATGAAGTATTACTTACTAAAAATATACAAGCCAATTCAGTTCCGAAGAGCATTATTGATTTTCTGTTTTGTCACACTTTTGGCCCCGTCTTCTCAAATGAAAGGCATCATATATATTTTTTTTCCTAATAGTGATTATATCCTCACTAATTGGTTATTGGTGGACACGCACTTGGGTACACTAATTTATAAAACGATGATTTTATTCCTGAACAAATGGAGAAAATTTTGCAATTTGACCAGAGTAGTCAATCTTGTGTCATTCGGAAAGATTCTTTAGGTTACTGTCCTTTTAAAAGGCTATTCCCATATCTAAGCTAAGCTAGGTATTATTAATTTACAGATTTACGTACCTTTCATAATCATATATGCCACACTATCTCCAATTTACACAACATTGTTAACATTTTATTTAAATTAGTTATATGATAATATATAATAAAATTATTTAAAAGAATAAATAACTTTTATATATATATATATATATATATATATATAATTTTTATTAAAATTTGATATATGTTTTAATATAGAATAAGTTTAATACTTTCATAAAAATGGTAGCAGAAAATGTAAAAAAATTATTACTGCTTCTCTTAAAAAAACTCAAAAAATATGTTATTTTTATAAAATAGACTTATATTATTATTATTTTTAAAAATAATAAATTTGTACTACCTTAAAAATAAACATCTATCTAAAATAAACTTTGATCACAAATAGCAGACTTCTGCTACCTTTTTCCTCTTATGGGTACGTTACAAAATTATATTTCACGTAAGAAATGGTAACATATATACATAATGAGAAATGTTAATATTATATAAATTTGTACTTCTATTTACACTTATATTAATTATAATATGACAGGTGATCACTAAAAATTTTTAAAAGTAAATAATATTTTTTATTTTTAAAATTATTTGACTAGATAAATTTATATGTTATAAGTATTCTTCTTTACATAGAGATTATTTTTATACTATGATAGTGTTAAAATAATGGGCACAAGCATGAGAGATAGAAATACATAATAGATTAATTAATATGGGAGAAAAAAAATGTGAAAATTTAAAAAATAAAGTGTCAAAGATATTTAAGTTTATTTTTTTCACCAGATGTATTCACCCTTTTTTTACTAGTGTTGTATATAACAAAAATTCATTTTACATGATAATAAAACAATATAAGTTGAGGTGACATAAAATATTCTTTATGTTAGATAATAGATGTGGTTTGGATTAATATTATTTTTATATATTTATTAATTTAATGTATTATAAAGTATTAGAGGTCAAATATTTATAATTTAACAATTTAAGTTATTAAACTTTGAACATAAAATATTCAATTTTAAAATCATGTTAGAAATTAATTAAATATTAACTCTCCTAAAATTTTAAGGAAAATAAAAAAATTACCAATTTTGTTTTTATTTATCTATTAGTGACCCAACACTATATTAACACTACACTTGTATGATTACACAAAATACAATTTTGCTATCAAAATGAACCAATTCAATTAATACGTTATTGTGATTTAACTCAATTTGAACACATTATCGCACAATAAGACGCAAATGAATTTAATAAATTATTTTAAGAAGATCTATTTTAGTTGATGACTCTTGAATCTTACACAAATATTAAACAAACATGATTAACAAAACACACATATCTGCTCATAAATATATTTACTAATACGACCCATTTAGGTTGATACAACCTATACAAATTACTACCCTTACTATGTCCCAATAAAATGAGGAGAAAAAATAGGTCCCATGAATAAAAAGAGTAGAATAGACACAAGTAGTATAGTTAATGTGCAAAAAATGCAAAAAACTTTTCATCCATGGGATAATATGGATGGGAAATTTATTGGGTCAGGTTGGGAATAATAAGTCTTCACTCCATTCATCCCTCAAAACCCATTTTCTAATAAATTTTTACAATTTTTTTTATAAATTTAATTATTTTTAATTAAAATAATGCTTTATTTCACAAAATTGATAATTTACGTATAAAAACACAACATTTTAAATAAAAATATATTTTATTTTGACTATTTAATCATAAAAGAATATAACAATATATATTATTTGTATCCAAAATATCATATTTATTAAATTTGATTGCAAATTTTTTATTGGGTTAAGTACTTTGTTGGACCCTAATCTTTACCTAATAATAAACTTTGGACTTCAACCTTTTTTCATATAAAATGATCCCTAATCTTTTAGAATTGTACACCTTTAATCCAATTTGTATGAAAATTGACCATTTTGTATGAAAATTAGACTAAAAGTATAAAATTTTAAAAGATTAAGGATTGTTTTGTGAAATTGAACTAAAAGTGTGAAATTTTAAAAGATTATAGACCATTTTGTATTAAAAAAAAAAAAAGGTTGAGATCATATTAAATTTTCTTATAAAAATTACATTAGATCTAAAAAAATATAATATTTTCTTATAAATATATTCTTTCAATTTCTATGATTTCTTAAAATGTAGATCAAAATTAATTTTTTAATATAAATAATGATTTAAATTTGAGGATATTAAGGTTACCAAGTTCATAATAATATCTATTTAAAATTGTAAAATACGGTCTTAAAAAAAACTCAAGAGTGTGTAGGGCAACTCAAAGCATTATAAAACTTAAGGCAAATATGTTTCTTCTAAGATGATAAAACATATTTACTATCCTAAAATTTTGTTGGATCGAATAATTTAACTCCTTAATACAAGACTTTTTAATTATTTAATAATTATTTTTTGCATTAATAATCCTTTTTGTCACATGATAAGTTTTTTGTAAGTGATTTTAGGGAAAAAACTTGTTATAATAAACAAGGTTTTTAGATCATTAGTTTTTATTATTAAATATTAAATTAATAATAATGGCTTAGTAAAGTGAAGTTAAATAAATTTATAGAAGATGAAAATTATTAATGATTAAATTATTCAAAAAAAATGTAAAATTGTCTAAAATGATAAATAACACATAAGAAAATATACATAGTAATAAAATTAATGGAAGTCGGGCACCAAAGGTATCGTTATTAATTAATTTAAGAAATTTAGTCTATTAATTATTACATTAGGTATCAAAAGTCCCATAATTTTAAAAAAATGATACAGTAGTTTTATTATTATATACAAATAAACATTTTAATCTAATAATTTTTTAGCTGGGCATCTATAATCCATTTATTTATGAAAGTTAAGTATTATAAATCCTAAATTTTAATACTTTTCTTAGAGTAGAAGTGCTAATTTTCAAAAATTGTATTACCAAAATTGTTTATTTTTTATAATAATAGGACTTTTAATGTATAACTTATAAATTATAGAACAATTTTTTTAAAAAAATTATGGGACCTATTGTGCCTAATTTAATAATTAAAGAATTAATGTGTTTATTTGATAAAAATTATGAAATTTTTTTAAAAAAATCCTAAAATTAATAATAACTTTAATAAATTTAATGGAGAATCTCTACCCTATCTCCTAAACATTTATTATAGGATGGGTGGCAGCCCAATCGGCACCACTAGAAAATGCAATAGAGAAATAATAATTCTTGATTTTGGTGTTAATTTTTGTAGTCCCTTTCAATTTTTTGACATTGACTTTATACAAAACTTATGGCTTTTAGTACTAACTTAGGTCTGTAAAGTACTCTCAAAACATAGAACTTAGGAGGAAATGAGAAATAGGACCTGCAAACAAGAAAAGAAAAGAAAAAAAAAAAAAAGACCTACAGATAAAGTAGAAAGAAATCATAACTCATGATTTTATAAAATTAATTGTATTAATATTGAAATATTAATTTCTATTACGTATAAAATTTAATTTTTTGAAAAACTAATGATGCATGTGAAAATAAATCATTTATTAAATTAATCATTATTTAATATTATAAACTTAATTTTCACAAATTAAAAATAATTAAATAATTATGAATGTATGATACTTAAAAAAAATAAAAAAGCACCGACATTTTCTACATTGTTAAATGCTAATTTTGAAAAGGAAAAAAAAAAAGCATTGACTGCAATTTTTGATTTGTACTATGATAATGAAAGTGCTAGTTCAGAACATGCTCCGTTTCAATTAATACATTAGTACAAAATCCCTGGTTTTGAGCAAGTTAATCCCTTAAACTTAATTAAAGAAATAGAGTAAGCAGTTTCTAAATCTGGATCAAACCATGAGTATATTAAAATATTTCTACCTTCATCACCCATTTAGATATTGGCTATATCTAGCAAGTAGGTTTTATATAAAACTATATAATAAAGTTCAATCGCAGGTTTGATTTCAGTAAATATAATATCCTTATTAATTTAATAATTAAAAGGGTGACCTTTCATAGAATTCAAAACTTACGAAAACTTTTTGAAAATTATTTAAAATAATACCTTTAAAATTTATAAAAATAAAAAATAGCATTTTTATCTTGAATCAAGAAAAATATGAATTAATATTAATGATACTATTTATATTATTATAATTTTTAAAAAATATTATTTTTGTTATTTTTTTTAAACTTTTTATTATGACAAACCTAATTAAATGATTACTATGGAGAATAGATCCTTTATGTGTCAAAGTGGTAGCTTCATGCCCCACTTGAAATCACTAAAAGGGCAAATAAAGGTTAATTTGTTACCACCAATCCCATGAACCAATGGTTTTTCAACTTCTTGTCCAAATTCACTCTGCATTTTAGTCAAATAATAATTAGAAAATTCAAGAGAGGATGACACTAAGTTATCCAATCACAGACAAGCTTGTCGGCCAAGTTTTAATATTGATATAACAAAATTATTCCCCTTAAATCTCTCCATACACACGCAAGGTTTTCTCACAAACCCTAGATTATTTCCTAATCATATTCTTAATTTGCACTTAATTTTGCTAATAATGGAAGGAAAATAGATCTGAAATTCAAAAATTTTGAATTTTTTGTACCATGTATAAAAAACGTACTTGGTTGGTGGACTGTTATGATATATTTTAGAATAAGTTCTTTAGAACACTTCATTATATTTAAGACAATAATATTTTATACATTTATCAGTTTTTTATGAAAAAATATCAATTATGTCTCTAAGATTTACATTTTCTTCACAAATACTCATGATTTTTTAGAAATATTAAAGATATGTTTAAACTTTAACAAATGTTAAATATAACAGCTATTTAATAGTATTTTCGTAATATCTTTAAAGTTAAATGACATTAAAAATAAAACTTTAATATCTCATACTTTTAACATTAAATAATAAATTATATTAAAAAAATAAAATAAAAATGATATTTATTATTTTCTTCTAATAAAAAATATATGAGCATAAAATAATATATATATACACACACACACATATGATTACAAATTAAGTAAATAAAATTAACATTAATATAAAAAATAAATTTTTTATTACTTACCCCAAATGATGGTAAGTAGTAAAGTTATTAACTTTTAATATTTTTTATTTCCTAAAAAGGAATAATAGCCATATTTTAATTAAATTTAATCACATAAGCTTCAGATATAATGATAAAGAAATAATAAAATTTTAACACCTACAGTGAAATTAATGATAAAATTTAAAATAATTTAAAATAATTTATAAAAATTTAAAATACTAAAAAATATATAAGAAATTAATATTTATGAATTAATTGGCTAGGATAAATTATAATTATCCAATTATTATAAAATTTTAGTTTATTTGTAGAATGATAAATAATTTTTTAATTATACTAAGTAAATTAAAAAATAAAATTTTAATTTTTTCTAAGTTATTATCAAGAAATTTTAAAATATTTTTTCTAAATTTAATTAATTGTTTAATTAATTTTATAATCAATACGTGTTAGTAACAAGACAAAAAAAATTATATAATATATTAAAAATAAATATATTTAAAAATTTAACAAAATGTCTGAGTGATATGATTTAGAAAAAAAAAATTAATAATATAAGATTAATTTTTAAAGCTCTTTTTAATTTATATAACATAAATTAATAATATAAGATTAATTTTTAAAGTTTTTTTTAATTAACATAAACTTTCAATTACTATAAATTCTTTTTACTTGCTATAAATTTTTATTTTTTAATAATAACAAATATAATAATTAAATAATTTTTTTTTATTTTTTATTATTTTAATTCTAACGATTGAATTTTTTTTTTTTAAAGTATGTTTATGAAAAATTCAACACTATTATTAATGAAAATTATATTTGATAATACATCTAATATTAAAATTATTAGAGCCCTTTTTTGAAACGCATGAGACATTTGTAATAAAGGCAACATTCTTGATAATTTCCCCTTTCCACGACACTTCTATGCAGTGTACAAGTACAACCCTTGATTTTCAACCATTCAAATTATTTTTAATGTATATTAAAAATTTTATTATAAGAAAGTATTAGTTCATTAGTCTCCCAATCTAAGGTTTTCTGTCTCTATATGCAAGCAATATTGTGGTCTATGTGGTTGATATGATATGACAAATAATAAAGTTGCATTTAAAAGTTATTTATGATTCTGAAGCAACCTAGCGTTCAAGTAAATAAAAATATATAGGAAACATCGCCAGATGAAAACAATAATGCATGCATATACGTATGTCTATACCTTCTTAGTTCTGTAAATACGAATACAAATACTTTTTACGTAAAATGTTACAATAGTTCCGTACCTCTCTGGAGATGAAATGACAGCACTATAATAACATTATCATTTTAGTTGAACATAATAATCACAACTCAATTCCTTACACAGTTTTAGTTAGTTATTAATTAAAAAGACCAGTACTAGTATTTTTCCCCAAAACAGCAAAACATTATTACTATTTATATAAAAGTAAAATCAAAAGCAGTTGAAATTATGTTCTTCCTTTCGTAGAAACTAAGCCAGATCAGAGACGTATACAGTAGGGTGAAAAACAAAAGGGTAGTCAGAGGCAAGACTCCGAAGTTTTATTTATTTATTTATTTTACCCATTTCAATCTAAATAATAGATTTTAATTTATAGTGGTAGACATATCTGACACACATAATCCTTATGTAAAGTCTTATCAAAACTTTACCCAGGCCAGTATAATATGAGAACAATCTGCAGAAAACAAAACCCACCAAAGAATACAAAATAAAAAAAAGTACCACCCAATGAGGTAAAAGAAGAGTCACAATATTGAGTCAAATCATTAATAATAAATAAATAAATAAACTAATTAATTAATAAGAGAAAATTAAGAGAAAATTATCATTAATTCTCACATAAATTATAATTGTACAAGTACAATAATAATATTCACCTGCTAGCTTCACTTTTGTAACACACAGATGACAGACCAGGCCACCATTAATAGTACCTCAAAACAACTACTAGTAAATAATGCTTTTCATTTCATTAAATTAAAAGCAGCAGATTTATAATACCTGTTTGCATACATCTAAAAATACACAGAGAGAGAAAGAGAAACGTACAGTCTCTAATAATGCTATTTATTACCAGATTTGTGACTATCATGAACGAGTTGTGAAACCTAGTGGTCAATTTTATCATAACATCTCATTTGTATATCACAAATCTGTTACATCTAGCACTAATAAAGAACAACAAGAAAATAACAAAACAGAAAATAAACTAACCCTAAAGGACTATTATTGAAAATAGCATAACAAGTACTCTAAACAAACAAACTAATTAAAGTGAGTAGATCATTTTATTTAGAATACTGGGCTGCTTAAAATTTTAAAATTTTTTTTTTTTTTTAATGTTTAGCCCATATGGGTTGAACAACCTGGTGGTGGAAAAGCCATCGGTTGTTGTTGTGATAATTGTTGTTGAGGTTGGATGGGACGCTTTCGCTTCTTTTTCTCGTAACTAATCCCTCTAGCTTTAGACTGCAAATCTCTAACCTCACGAAGATAAAGGCGTACAGCTCGAGCACCAAATGGATTAGCTTCAGGCTTACCTCCATTTTCTTCAAAAGCAGCTCTAAGACGACCAATTAGAGCATCAAGACTGCCCCAAGCTTGACGAAGAGGACAAGGACAAGGAGCAGGAGGATTTGGGTGACCATAGAATGGGCAAATAGGTGTGTGGACTTTGGTTTTGCCAAATTGATCGAGATATCTCAGAAATTCAAGGACATGAGCACCACTACATCTTGAAAGAGCAAGTGGTGGTCTATGGTTTTTGAGGTATTGGCTAAAAGTGTTCCAGTCTCTACGCTTTTGATTTTCGTACCGACTACTAGAGCCTGGAGCTGAGGATTGTGATGTTGATGATGATGAATTAGCAACTACTTGATGATTTGTTGCTAAGCTTGTTGGAATTATTGTTCCAGAGTTGAACATCATGTTTGTGTTGTTGTGATGATTATGACTTTCCATTTCTGGGATTGAATTCATTGAAACTCTTCTTCTTCTTCTTCTTCTTTTGTTGGGTTTCTGTTTGTTTTGGAATTTAGGGACTAATTTATGGGTTTGGTGTGTTGAGTTCTTGTTTTTTTTCCTTCTTCTCTAATTAGGGTTTCTTCTTCTCTTTTTTTTTTTTTCTCTCTTTTTTCACGAGTGAGAGATAAAGTGATGGAGTACTACTCTAATTGAGGAGGGGTTGTATATATATTTTAGTCCTTAGAATTTGTGCAACATGATAGATGAGTCAACTTTTTCATTACATATGACTATTAGTCTATTAGTGAGAACGGACCCCACTGATATTTAAAATAAAAATTAATCTAAAATAAATCAAAAAAATATTAAATATCTTCGAATTCGGGACCGTACATTTTATATGGAATCAAATTATTTCTAAAAGAAAAAAAAATTACTTCAAAAATAATATTTTTTTTATATATAAATTCTGAACTAATATGTGTTACTTGTATAAATTAAATATATGCTTCCTTAATATATATATATATATATATATATATATATATTATTTTAATTATTATGATCGCTACTCATCTCAAGCGAGTATGTAAAATCAATTAAGTGCAAGATATTACAGATTTTAAGATAATTCAGTTGATATTTGACAATGGGTTAAATGTAAGAAAGCAGCATCATTATGCTCAATAATGGGGTGTATGGTTTGAAGCTTGAGACTATGAGCTTCAATATAGAGTTTGCACACTACACCCTCTCCATTAGCTAACCTCATAATGCCAATGAATTAGGAGGAGTGTGTCGTGCCGAACTGCCCACCACCTCTTGGGATGTTTTTTTCTGAAAAACAAAAAAAAAGTATTTTATGTTTTTTTTACCCAAATAATGTTACACAATTCAAACATCTTAAAATAATATAAATGAATTATTTGATACATAATAAATTTTTTTAAAAAATAATTGTGCTCAACATGACTTCCATATAGCGTTAGATTCAGAACACCAAGTTGTATATCTTATAAATTAATTATCGAAAATATTATATATAATTTTGCACTTAAATTAATAATTATATGATGTGTGTTAATATTATCTTTAAAAATTTAAAATTATAATTTTTAAAAACATATGACATATAATTATTTATTAAGTATAAAATTTTGTGAATTTAACATTTTTCATTAATTATTACCTCAACTCTCATTATCTTGAATTTTGAGTGAAATAAATCTTTTAGGGAAATCGAAGTCAACTTAATTATGAAGGGATTGAAATTTTGACGTGTTGGGTAATATCTGTTAGGTATTTTCCTAATAAAAGAAAAGAAAAAAGTAAATTATATATATTAGAATTAGAAGGAAACGGACAATAATACTGTTCATTGACTGATAATACACTGGATTTTGTATTCCATTTATGATGAGAGAGGGAAAAGGAATGTAAATATTTGAAGCAAAAGAAGAAGATTTTGGATTTTACAAATAATAAATATAAAAAAAACATGATGAGATATTTGATGTGAGATTTGAGAGGACTGCTCATGATATTTGTATTTTTTTGGTTTTGTTTGAGCAATACTAGAGAAAAAGGCTTGTGTTTCATTTCAATGGTGACTTTGGTTTCTGGAAATGTATGGTTGTTTCCTAAAAAAGAGGTGGTGCAAACAAAACTCATACTTGGTTAATAGATTGTTATCATTCTATTTATTGTAAGTTGATTGGAAATTTGTTTAGAGCTTTTTGTTAAAATGGAAAGCTTTTTTTTTTTTGTACAGTCGGCTGATTTTTTTGCAGACAGGAATTAATGGAAAGGTTTTTTGTAAGAGAATAATATTTTTTTTTTTTTTAAAAAGGGAATAACATGATTTTGTTTCTTGACTCCACTGTACTAGTGAATGACACTTCCTTTGTTCTATGACCTTAATGCCCTTCTGAAATTTCCTTTCCTTTCCTTTTTATTTATTATTTTTACTTTTTTTTCTTCTACAACTTATAAATAAAAAGCTTTATTTTCTGACTGATTAATCAGCCCCCATTAAATTTAAAGGGGACTTGAAACAATATCGCCCATGGGATTCCTCGAGAGAGTTTAGTTTTTTTTTTTTTGGCACATTATTTTATTTATTTATTTATATAATATACTCACACATATATTTACATTTAATATAATTCAAATTCATATAGTTCAAATAACCACTTAAAATAAGTATCATTGGATTCCAATACAATTAAGTCTTATATATATATATATATATATATATATATATATCGATTATTTTTACTATTATTATTTAATTAATAGAATTACTCGTTAGGTAATTGTTGTTATTTAGGAATGGGACGAGAGTTTTCAGTAGCCTTGTAACTGGATTATTATAATACCTGATATACTTGTAACTGGATTTGGTAAGTTTGTAGGAATTATATTATTATTTTAATACTCATTTTTATTTATATTATTAAAGAGTGTTAATTAAGTATACAAATTCATTTATTAGTATTTTTTTTTTGTCAAAAAACTTATAACAACTCAAAATTTTGATCATATTGAGAGAAATGATTTGATATTTAAGATTCTTTACTTAGAAAAAAAGATAGGTGAAATTTTTAATCATTAATAGCCGAAATAGATAGGAAGAAAAATGAGTTTTTTAAAGAACTACTTTGTATAATTTTATGAAATAAGCAAAATGATTATTTTTTTGCTTGAATAAGAATAAATATTATCGTTGATGAAGTCAGTAATTATCAAAACAAATACATACCCGCATTTTTTAGAGCTATGATACCAAGTTGTCATCGCAAATTATTTTTGTTATTATCAATTAAAAAAATTATCACATAATTTTCTTTAAAGAAAATTTATTATTAATAATTAAAAAAGTATTAATTATCATGTAATACATTAATATATGATTTTTGTGGAGATTAAGAAGACACGAGTTCAAATTCTGTCAATATATATGCATGTGCGTGAGTGTGTAAGTGTAATTGTTACTTCAAAATTTAAAAGAAAAAAAAAATTAATACCCATATTTTTTTAAATAAATAATCTTAAATGCTAAAATACTTTCTTTATTTTACCAAAATTTAAAGTTTTTATAATTTTTTTGGCGAAAAAAAAAATACTAATAGATGAACTTAGATACTAAATTGACACTTTTTAATAATGAAGTTGAGATTGGATAGCAAAGTAATGATTTGAGAATGTATAACTATTATTTCAAAATTTTAAAAAAACTATCACCATTTTTTAAAGAAATATTCTTAAAAGCTAAAATTATCCCCTCTTTATTTAACCAAAATTTTAAATTATTATAATTTTTTTATATAAAAATAATATTAATGGATGAATTTAAATACTAAATTAGCATCTTTTAATATAAATGAAATTTGATACGAAATTAATAATACGGTTACAAAAAGTACCAGACTTCTTACTATAAGGTTTTTGCAGTTTTGCTAGTACTGTGTTTCATGAATCATGGTCAATGAAAATTTTCTTTTAGAAAAAAGCATTAACAGGAAACTGTTGTAATTTTGGGCTCTAATTTTTTTTTTTTTTAATGAATTGAAGTGTACCTTATCAATGACAATATGATATTTATTATCTTTATTTTTATTTTTATCAAATGAATTTAAAAATTGAGGGGTTCGTAAGTATAAGTTCAATTGTAAATACTCGTTTCTTTTAGTTTTTTTTTTTTTATTGATGATGGTGATGATGGTGATGATGATGATGGTGATGGGTTAAAGCTCAGAAATAAAACCATGGGCCTAAGCCCATTATAGCGATGGAATGAGCTATTGTTGATGATATCATAGTTTTGGCTTAATAGCATTATTTTTTATACTCCGAACAATTTTTCATAATTAGTAATAAATTATCTTAAATTTTACTATTTTATATTAAAATATCATTATTTTATAACTTTAATAAAATATGCTTATTATAAACGTTATCATATCTCTAGCTACCCTTCCGACAATTTTAATGATAGTTTTGTTGAAAGTGTATGTAATATGTTACATTTAAATATAAATTTAGATATAACATGTTATATTCTTATCGAAACTCCTATGATGCTAGATATAGATGTAACATAATACATTCAAAATATAATAAATTACAAAAATATATATAAATGTAATAGGTTATATACAAAAATTAAGGTGGATGTAATAAATTACATCTAATGGGTTATCGATTAATATCGTCGGAAGTCTAGTGGGTTCCTGTGACAGTCGCAGAAAATCTTGTGGGATCTATTTTTTATTGAATTTATGTAGCAAAAATATTTTGATATTTATATGTATAAAATTATAAATTTTTATAGTTTGAAAAAAAAAAATGCAATTAAAATTAAAAACATATTATATAAAAGCAATATTCTCATAACATCAAAGCTTCTCTCAACTAGAATTGTGGTCGACGAGGAAGTCGGACTCTCCTTTGTATGGTGATTGTGACCCCCACAATTCACATTGCCTATTGAGGAATGAATTTTTTTTTTCCTTTAACTTACGAAACAAGATCAATCAAAACTTTAAATTACCATAAAACAACAGAACTTAAATTAGGAATCTTGAAACCATCGAAAGACAAAACTTGACAGTTAAGCAGTAAATTAACATATATAGAATAATTTTGAAGATGAAAGATCACCAATAAAATTAACCCGATCAGCCATCAAGGGTTACATGTTCATATGGCAGTTAATTATTACCTAGAAATTACAGGAATATTTTGATAAATAAAAAAGATTATATACATCTACAATTATAACCATGTATCAATAAAAAAAAATTAAGAGTAAAACGAATCGAAGTGCTATATACCAGTATTAAGATATTTGGTATAAAATTATTAGGAGTAGTTATAATGATAATTTAATAATTAGTTTATAATATGAACATATATTATAAATTATTATTATTATTTTTTTTTTTGAAAAGTAAACATTACTTACTTTTTTTTTAAACCATAAAAAATATTTTTCAAAATTTTTAAATTAAGAAAATTATCAAATATTTCTTAAAAGCATTTTAAAAACACTTTATATTTAAAACTAGTAGACGAGCAACAAGAAGCAATATGTCGAACTACAATAAATAATGTATTGATATTAAAAAAAAAAAATTAGGCAGCTAAACACATCCATGAAAGGAACCGCTAATTAATAATTGCGTTTAACAATCGAATATGGGAAATTATTTATTTTTTTAAAAAAATAAATAATAATATAATAATATAATTATTATAAATATTTTTTTAAAAAAATATAAATATTTAATAAATAATATACTATATACTCTAAAAATAATAAATAATAACTCATCATCGCATATTCTTAATAAAAGCTGGACACTCAAAAAATTAGGAGAAAAACTTACGTAAAGCAGGGTATAACTATAGTATAGCTTTGGTTAAGCTACACCATTAATTTTTCTTTTTTGATAACGTTTTGTGTTAGAAGAATTAGATAAGTCTTGTGGGACACAAATTCAGATGTAACTTGTCCCTTTTACAATTGGGTATGGCCGGGTTCGTCCAAGCTCTTCTCTAATAATGGGCCATACAATGAGATACGCAAAATACAATTATATTATTATAGCTTGGACATTCGACAACAATGTTATCTAATAAATAAAAACACAGGAAAAATAAAAATAAAAAAGTATAAATATAAGGAACATAAACATTATGTATATAGTTGCTCTTGGAAAGTAACTAAATACAGTACAAATACCCTACAAATATGGATAATTAGAGTTGAAAATTGAAATGATGTATTAATAAGACTCATGATACAATCCATTATATTTTTAAATTTATTTTATTCTTCTCATTTAATTTTTAATGATATGAGATGATAATCAGACGGTAGTAATTAAAATATTTTATTTGTCCCTAATGAGTCTAAATGATACAAGTATAAATATAAAAAAAATATGATACTTAATATGAGTTTAATAAAAAAAATGATACAATTTAAAATATATATGTATATAAAATTATATCTATTAGGGCTACAATTTAAATAAAATGAAATAATATTTAAATAAAATTAGACAATATTATAACAAAATTGAAATGAGACAGTACTCTCAAAATTTAAGAAAGGAACAAATTTTTTTTTTTTTTAAATTTAAAAATAAACTATTATAAGCTCACGTACTTATTGTAAATAAATAAAATATCAGGGCCACCAAAATGGCAAAAAGGGGTAATAAGTTGAAGTCTTTAAGCAAGAAGGTATTGAAAACGAAATAACAGAATGTGGGAGATGAATATGTTTCTCCATTTTCACAATACTAAGCCATTGTTGTTTCTTCACTTGGTAATGGAGACATACCCAACAAATTGGTCCACAGATCAAACAAGTAATGTGTGTTTAATTTTTTGCTCTTCTTATTTATTATTATTGAATTGCTCAACAAAATATTATATATGTATGGTGAAAAGGAAGGGATTTTCATGGGACCTATCTAGCTTCTTAGGGTACCTCCAATTGCAAAAATGATCTGTACACTACGTGGTTAAAGGATCCAAATTCACTTTAAATTTTAATTTTTTTTTTCTTCATGTTGGGAACAACTAGCAATGATTTAATATGAATAATATTCCTTCTCACAAATAAGATGTGCAATAATATTCGATTTTTTTTTTTTTTTACTTTATAAAAAAAGTGCACACTATTTAGGTACAAATTTACATTAATGACATTGTCAAGATTTAAATCCATTTGAGGCCATGCTCTAAAACAATAATAATCCAAACATCCTCTGTTCCTCTAAATTGATGAAAGTCTCCATCTGTTTAAGCATGAAGTGAGGTAGTTTTTTGTGCGAGGCCACCATTATTGAGATCTTAAATTTAAATATATAGTTAAACTCAATTGTACATTGAGACTTCAACTAACTAATGGTCTGTGTTACAACCTCCAAAAAATTACTGTACCTCTTTTTTATTTTTAATTTGCTACAAATTACTGTTAATCTCTTTTATTATTATTCTCGAAATTACTGTGCCTCTTTTAAGAAAAAGGGGGGGAGGGGGGGGTGCGTGTGTGGAAGAAAAGTTTTGTAAATCTAATATTAGAGTGGGGACATGTCAGAGAATCTTAGATACGATTATGAAAAATGAACTTGCCTTAAATTTGTCACTTAATTCACTGTAATTAAATTATTTTGATCGTAAAGGGACTCCATTTACTTCAACAGTCAAATTTATGAGAATTAATTAGGCAGTAATTTAGTAATTTGATATTAAAATTAAGGTATTGAGTTATTGTCTTTTTATGATGCAGATTTGGACATTTAATGTGTTAGAGTTATCCTCAAAAACACTCATATATTAGGTGATTTACATACTCTATCGTCTAGTTATAGTCTTTCAACATTCTCTGAATCGTTCGGTATTAAAATAAAAATAAAAATAATTTTTAATAATATAATAATATATAATAATAACCATATTTTTTTTAAATTGAGAGGAGCCGATTTTCGTAAAAAGAAAAAAATTATACTTGAGCATATTACCACTTGGCTACAGTCATAAACATCGAATTAATAACCAAAGGTCAACTTTATAAAAGTAATGTGTACAAGGTGTGTCGTGACAATTCATATTACATGATCTCTCTTTTTTCATAAAGGAGATAGTAACGTGCGCTAAATATATAATTAAATTAATTTTAAAATAATATATCAATTAAAAATAATATTTGTATGTAAATTAAATACGTATTTATATATTATCTTATTTTAAAAATAATTTAATTATATACAACGTTAACCTTCTCATATAAAAAGCATGGTTTACTTATTTAATTAATTATTCTTAACAATAGTATATTAAGAATAATTCAAATGAAAAAATGTTACAACTATAACGTTATTTTTGGTGCTCCAAATGATGTCGAACGTCAGTTGAGATCACCAATCTTAAGAATAACATGAAAAATTTCACCTAAATCTAGATATTCCCATTTGATTATAGTTTTACACAGTAACTAATTCAACAGTGAAATCAAAATGTAGCCTAACAAGAAGAAGTTTAGATTATGGTAATCAAAGTCCTAACAGAGTTAATTGTAATGGAAACTTGCCCCAATAATTTTTTTTTGCCCGTTTCCTTGAGAAAACAAAGCATAATATATTTTGTCCAGTTGTCTTGTGCTTTTTGACTGTAAGAAGATTATCTTCTTAAAGCCTTTAGTAGACTCTCTTTATTACATGGTACAATTATATGACTTTTACTGGCCATCCAAACGTTAAACTTTTAACACTTCAAACATACGTCCTTAAATTACATAATTTAATTTTCAAATTTTTAAAATTTTACACATAAATCTCAAAACTTTAAATCATTCGATTTAAAAGTTGGTTAAAGTTTTTCGATGAGCATACAAATGAATCCTAAAAAAGAAACATTGACAAGTTAATAGACACTATCATCCAAATGGGGAGAGAAAATTGGCATCTATGAAAAACTTGCAACTTCAAGTGGCTTCCAAATCTCACAGATGGGCAGAACATGACAACAGGGTACAAAAGGGGGGACCTAGTTTACAGTTGGGACACGTCAAAACCAAACTGGGTCCTGTGGCGGTACTCTAGCTGCTTTGTATTGTACTACTAATATATATAAACTGGTGAGTGCCAAGTTGTTTTTTTATAATAATAATAATAATAAAATAAAACATGTACCATCATGTATCTTGTTTCTTTCTGGTGGAAAATAAATATTCACTTGTACATCAAATGTCCTTTTTCACAAGCTATTTTGAATTCAGCTGAATTAAAGGAAAATCAGTGGCAGAGAATTAGCACAACACTTTGCCTCTGCATAATAATCCAAACAAAACACATAATTGAGCAACAAGGAAAGGTTTATGTCTACTAGTGCTAGTTAAAAGAGCATGCATTAATTTAGAAAATAAAACATTTTCAAAACCTCAAGTGTTGTGAATCAATTATTGTACAGCCAATTACAAGAGTCTATTGCATATATACAGTTTATTTACAACAGTAACTGACAGACCAAATCAATCGCAACATAAAAAAAAAGCTAATGAGAGCTAAGTTTGAACATTGAAGGAATTATGCAAACGTTCCCAGTTTCAATGCCATAGAGCTGGAAACTACAAAAACTAGGATAAGAAGAAGGATTAGACAACCTCGGTTTAAAATCAATCTGCAACTACCATTCTATCCAAGAAAGGAGCAAAAAATATAAGATTAGAATAAAATAAAATCTATATATATATATATATGAAAAAATAGTCCTATTTGCTATAGGAATATTTTGAGTGAGAGTAGCCAAGAAGGAGGTGAATTTTGTAAAAGGCGAAAATGGGACAACATAACTGCTTTTCATGATTTACCCTTTCCAGTTGCGCCTTCTCGATGATTCCGGAAATGACTCAAAAGCTGTTGTGCCTGCATTTCAAGTTTACAACATTGCATTATTTTCACTGTCAGGTTATAACAGGATCTTTCTCAAAAAATTAGACCAATTATAATGGTGATTTATGTTTTAATGTAATACATGACAGGGTCAGACAGTTCTAATCAATATCTAGGTAAATTTCCAGAGCCTTAAATAAAATAAAATAAAAATTGAAAAATCTCTAGTCCAGAATTAAGAGTGATCTGATTTCATACTCATACTCCTTGCATATTACAAATTTACAAAAAGATTACCGGTGGCAATTTTGGTCGCAGCACAAAACATGAAGGCCACATATTATTTTTTTATAGAATTGATGGCTAATTGTTTTATGCTTGTGAACGTATTGAGTTTTCTTACCACTGTAAATAAATAACGTGAATAAATTATCTAATTCTTAATATTAAAAATATGCAAAAATGGCACCAGTAAAATGACATGGATATACACAGCCCAATAAAACATTATTATCACACGACATGATTGACACTAGAATCTAAATGCATGGACAGCAGAAGCCTTAGATCATAATTTGACCAACGCAACTTTAAAAAGATAAACTAACAGGTAAGCAACCAAAAGGAGAAGGAAAGGTTATCACGCGACATGATTGACACTAGAATCTAAATGCATGGACAGCAGAAGCCTTAGATCATAATTTGACCAACGCAACTTTAAAAAGATAAACTAACAGGTAAGCAACCAAAAGGAGAAGGAAAGGTTATAGTCACATACCTTTTCCTTTGCTCTTGGTGTACCGGATTGAGACAGAGCTACAAGAGGAGGGACGGCTCCTTCCTGCAGAACCATTGTACAAATTTTGGGACTATGAAGGCACAATTGCAAGAGTATGGAGGCAGCATTTTCTTTACTTCTATGCGAGCCTGATTCAGCAATCTCAATCAATAATGGAATGCCTTCTTCCCTAACAATTGCTATACATCCCTCCCCTATTGTGGACAAATTGGCTAGAAGAGCAACAGATTTGTCAACCATCCCAGAATCAGGGTGCATCAACTCAACGAGATACTTAATAGCCCCAGCTTGGACAATGCGAGCTTTATTTTCATGAAAAATTGACAGATTAAACAAAGCAGTAGCCGCATCCTTCTTCCCTCTAAGAGTTCCCGAGCATAGAAGATCCACCAATGCTTTCACTGCACTGGAACGCCCAATTTTAGCCTTGTATTCTTCGAGTACAGAAAGGCTAAATAAAGCTGCAGCAGAATTCTCTTTGGCTGCATCATTTCCGGTTTTCAGAACATGGATGAGGGGATCTATTGCTCCTGTTTCTGCAATCATAACCTTGCTTTTTTCATTGATCGATAGATTTAACAGAGTCGTCACAGCATGTTCTTGTGTTAACTTCATATCGGAATAAAGCAGCGAAAGTAATGGCTTGATGGCACCACATTGGCTTATAATGATACGATTCTGCATATTGTGCTTTGCTAGAAGTCTCAACTCCTCTGCAGCTTTGGTTTGGAGCTCAATTGACTGGCTCCTTAGATCTTCAATCAAGTTTGTAACAAGGGATGCAGTTATCAAATCTTCAGATACCAAATTTGGAGATGAATATGAATCACTATTGAATTTTATGATTCCACTTCCTGCCATGTCTGCTTTTGTTTCAGAAATATGGAGTTCTTTACCCGATAACCAGGGATAAATTCTTGATTCCTTGCTTGGTGGACAAATACCAACAGACTCCGTTGTGATTTCCCCAAAACAATCATTCCTAGTTTCAGGCTTAATTGAAATTGTTGACAACTCTTTAAATGCTGGCAGCACATAATCAATACTAGAAACAGCGCTTGAGGTCGATACACTCCTACTGTGAATAAACAACTCTTCAGGAGACCTGTTGCCTGACTTACTTCTATGGCATCCATTAGATTTCTCTCCACTTATTCTAGGAGAGACATCTCCATGTTGCTTCTCAAATCTATTTCCAGTTTCAAGAGATGCTCTTGATGTAGAATTGTTCCTGTTTGATAGAGATGGGACTGACACAATATTCGAATGGTCAGAGATAAGGGGGGTTTTTACATTGTTTTCCTCACACCATGTGGCTATCATGGCTTTGACAGTATAATTGGGAATCATATTTTTGTGTGTCAGCAACTGACGAGTCTTTGGACACACAGTCAGCCCATGATCGAGCCACTTTTGAATCGAAGATCTTTCATAGGTTTGACCAGAAGCCACAATGACAGGATCCAACATGAGTTCCGTTGATAGAGGGCAACGGAAGTATGAAGGGATTGGAACACCAGTTGTTGCTTCGCGCCGTTCAGATTTAACCATGAAATGACGAATATCAGAAACAAGAACAACAACCTGATCTATTTGATTTAATTCTCGTTTCACTCCATTCAACTCAGCACTAATCCTTTCCTTTTCCACAGCAATACTTTCTTTTAATAATTCTTGGCTTGATGTTAAACCAAGCAGTTCAGCAATTCTCATAAGATGTTTGGTGCCAAGGAAAACATTGTTTTCTTGACTGCCCATAGCCTCTTCTATGTATTCTATTATAGTTTCTCTCTTCAAGGATTCAATTTCCTGCATGCATGGCTGAAAACCACCAGATATTCGCTTTACAATTGTCTCAGTTATCACAGTTCGCAAAAAAAATTCCAAAAGAAATAACAAGTTCTTAAAGAACAGAAAACAAGCAAAAGAGTTAACTCTTATAAAAGAAACAAGTAGTTCACGGTTTTAAATGTACCTTAACACCAGCCAAAGTTGAACTAGATTGCAAAATAGAGCATATCTTTAGTTCAGAGCTTTGGATCTTCTTTAACAATGGCTCGCTCCAAATTGCCTGATATATATAAAATACAGATATGTTAAAATGAAAACATATAATGAGTTCTTAACCCAACTAGCCTTTTCATATCTCTTTTATGCAGTTATTGTTTTCAGTTGCCAAGAATAGGAATGGAAAAAAGAGAAGACTGCAATTGTTCAATATTTGAAATTAATGTTACTGGTGTAATTATTCAAGTTTCCATTATATCTAAATTTTGGATTTAAAGTCAGTATAGAAAAACCAAAGTACTTACAAAGCAAATTTTGCTCATCTTCGGGCTCCACTTTTCCATGAATTCTCTTGCCTCGTTTACAGCCATATCCAATTCTTCACAATGTTTATAAAGAATTTTTTCGGAATATTCATAATCAGTTACTTCATCAAGCAATGCTTTCACAAGCTTCAATACACCAGCTACCCTTTTGTAATCTTGTTGAAGAGGCATCACTATCACAGTCTGGCATGAAGCTAGATGAATGAATCGAGAAATGCTGTTTATGAGAAATTTTATCGAGGTATCCATCTTTACCTGTTCACGAGAACATATCATGATTCAATAATATTGGGAAAAAATTATGAATAAAAGTCGCATGAAAAACTGTCCAAAATTAGCTTGCCAATCAAAATAGTTCCGTCGAGTTGGAAGTTAACAGACTTTCATTATAACACTAAGAGAGTTTTCAGCTCTGCAGCACTTTAACTATCATTCTAATTGATGAACTTGTACATGGTCCTTAAAAGCAACTTTTAGATGTATAAGATGATTGTAAGCACACCTTCCAACAGTGTAAGCTTTTGCAATAATTGATTTTCTAACGAACTCTAACATGTATCAGAGTCGGAGATACTGTGTTCACATCCCTTCAATCCCAACTCTTAAATTTGAAGTGTTAGGCATACTATGAGTATAGAGCACACACTTAAGGGGAGCATTAAAGGTATACTAAAATTGTTGACGCATATCCTAACAACTTAAACTTAATCGTACTCTCTACAAAGACAACAGAAGTTCTCAACAAATGACTAGGCCTCTTATGGAAGAGTTGGTGAACAGTAACTAGCAATTCTAAAGTTCACATTGCTGCTCCTAAAAAGATAATTTATGACACAACACTCGGCACAAAAAAATCAGAACCTTTGATGCAAAATGGAAGATCTTAGGAATTCATTTTCCAAATTACTAATAAACAAATCCAATTTCATAAAACTATAGCACTTAAAGAAAAAGCCTTCTGGTGTAATATGGAATTAGCTCATCCAACTCACGTCCCTAAAAAGGGACAAAGGGGCATTTATGAACACTTCAAATCACCAGAAGCCAACGGTATCAGATTAGAACTATAGTCAGTTTCTTTAAAGAAAAGAACAAGAAAACAAAATATCCAACGCAAATACTTCTTCTTTTCTTTTTTTTTAACCTATAGTTGTAACCAAGAGAAACAGGGGAAGGAATTTTGAGTAGCTAACTTAGTTTGAGCCAAAATGTATTAAAAAACTGAAATAAGTAACTATAACACCACTGTTAGCTTAAGCCGAATAATAAATTTTTAATTCCTACGTTGAAGTTTATGAGAATATAAATGAGATTCAAACATTTTGAATTCACCCAACAGAAACCTTTTACTTCTAGTTCTCAGTCGGATAACAACACAAAAACAAATACATATAGAAGAATTAATTTGAACATACACGCTCAAATATTTGCATAACACCCATAAAGGAATCTACGAAGAGACAAAAGAAGCTGCAAAACTTCAAATATTCGTAAGGGCAATTGGGTAACCCTTCACAAGGCCTAAAACACCTTAAAAAGCCCAAACGTTCATGAAATTTTTGCAATTTATAAATACAAAACAAGCAACTCTAAAATCAAATAATACCTCTCTTTACGTGGCTACGCGAGGTGGGTTGAAATGAAACAGAAATAGATCCTGAATAACTCAAAAGGCAGAAGCTTTAACATTAAGCTTCGATGGGGATTGATGATAAAGATTAACCTTCAACCATCAATCTGAAAACATGCATTTGTTTCATTCCAAAGCTGCAAGAGAGGGACATAAAGAAAGAGAGAGCAAAGAAAGAAAATTAGGAATAAAAAGAAAACTACAAATGAAAAAAGGGTAAAATTTTGGGGCCTATGCAGCTGCAGCAGATTGTTGGATTTTTTTGTTTATTAGAAAAAGAAATTAATTAAGAAAGTTTATAATAAACAACTGTAAAAAATCTGAGAAATGGAGATAAATAAAAATGGGATTTTAATAATTTATGATTAGATTGAATATTGATGAGAGAGAAGGAAAAAGTGGAGTAAATGGCTGTTGAAATGCAATCATGAAATCCAACGAAAGCCATCACAATTCACAAACAAAAGACAGAGCTCTGTACACGAGGAAGAGCAAATTACATGACTTAATTATGTGGTATAATATTTTTATATAGAATTTTATATATATATATATATATATATATATATATATATATATATATATATTTTTTTTTTATTAAAATAATTAAAAATAAAATTAATTAAATAATATTATTATTTATATGCCCCGCAGAGAAATTATATTTATATTAATTATCATGCAATATGTGTCAAAATATTTTTTAATTTTTTAACCCATAATACAATTTATTTGCATTAATAGTTTCTTTTAGCATTATTATTTTTAGAAAAATTTTATATATCGTCATTAAAATTATACCGATAGTGCATTTATATTTAAAAATAAATTACATACTTTACAAATATTTATAAATTTTACTTAATTTATTTAAAAATCAATAAAATAATAACTCATTGATGGATTTGAGCCAAAGTAGCTGCAAATAGAATTAGTCTTGTTTTTTTTTAACGGTCCGTATTCTTACCCCTCATTCTCCAAGAAAAATATTAAAATTATATAATTTTGTATCAATTTTTATATTTAAATTATTTTTATTATAATATTTTTTAAAATTATTTCAAAAATTAAAAAAAATTACTTATAGATGAATTTGTTACAATGTAATTTATTTGAGTGTAAATATCTCATATTATTAAGTATGCCGAACTTTTTGTTTAACAGAAATGACGTGATTTGTAGATTTGTTTAAAACATAAAAATTATCATAATTTTTTGAAGTTAACTAAATTGTATAAAAAAATATTAATTTTTTAATAATTACTATAAATTCAATAATTAAAAAAAAATACTATAAGCTCAAAATTTTAAAATTGTCATCCACGTAAAATGCAATAAATAGAGTCACGTTAACAAAAATTAAAATATTTTTTTAATAATTATTAAAATTATAATACTCTACCTAAAATTTAATAAACTTTTGTGTATAATGAACTTATAATAATTATAATAATTACTTACCGATCATTCCCTGCAAGATAAATGGCATAATACAACAAACACAATTAAGTTAGTAATGTTTATGATACTTTGCCATTAAATAGATGGGGGAATTTTTCATATTAATATCATAATTTTTAATTTACATTGTTCTCGGGTGGTTGGCACTCTATCTACTATTATCAAATTACATGTTGAAATTACATAAAATGTAATTTCAAAAAAAAAAACAGTCTTATATTAACATCATCTCCGAAACAGTCGAGAAATGCAAGGAGATGTAAATGGAGACAAGGGAGTAGGTAGCACTCACCAAATACCATTTACTGAGTACTACAATTAATTAATAGTCGATTACCAAAGCAAAAATAATATAAATTAATATTTTGCATGTTAAAAATGCCTAATAAAGTAACTAACATTTTACTTATGTTACTGTGAAAAGAAAAGGCAAAAAAAGTATGTATATATATATATATATATATATATATATATTTACCTTTGCATGGATATTAATGTGCTGGATCAAAGCTTTGCTGGTATTATGTTAATTTATTTTAACAACTTTATTTGAAAAGAAAAATACTTGAATAGGTATTAACTATTAAGCATATAAGTTGTTATGAACAAGATTTTTAATCATGAAATATTGATCTTTATGGTTGAAGCTTTAATATTACCGAAACAAGAAATGACAAAAGTTTTTAAAAATTACTAAAGATTAAGACTTTTTGATATAACAGTAAGTAATTGAGTATACAAATATTATTACACTTAATATAAATATTTTTTACTATTTTAAAAAAAATATCACAAAATTTTAATATTTTTAAGATAATTTGATGATTTTTATTTTATTCTCAATAATTCCATATTATGATATCTTACTATGGAACTATTTTAATTAATAATTTTGTCCATACATTAATACATGCCACCAAAACCCAACCCAAAGTTATGGTGATATTATCATTCTTTAGTTTTTTTTTTTCTTGGTTTTCCCTTTCTCTCTATTTAATTTTTATTAACAGTTGGTAAAAAAAAAATGGTCAAAGAACTGCTCATAAGCATCAACATTAATTATCAACCACCAAGGACATGAGAATACCTACCATTCCAAACAACAATTTGAACAATATTAATGAATATTCCAGCTTTTAAAAAATAACATATTTATTATTTATCTAACCAATTTTACTGAGAAAATGCAAATTACAAAAAAAAAAAAAAAAAAAAAACAATCCTCAGTGTTGAAGGTAGCCAAAGGAATCCATTAGCTTAATTATTTTGGAAAAGGTCTGACAAAAATATGCCAAATTGCTCTTTTATGGCATGCCCTTGTTAGGTATCTTTATGATTTTTGCTGAGCTGGCCAATTGAACCCCCAAAATCCAAATAGCTGGCTAACCTTTCAAATGGTTTGAAAAAGGAGAAATTTTTCGTATTTAAGTAATTATATGATATTTTAAATTATTAAAAATTAAAATTAATATAAATATTTAATAAGTGATAGAAAAAGAAATTAATATGATTAATAAAATATATATTATAGAATTAATGAATAACACTTAAAAAAAATTATATATATCTTAATTTAAGATAATTTTAAATGGTACGACACAAATTTATAAATAAATATAATCAAATTAATATAATTATATATAATAAAAAAATTTACACGTAAATTATGATTTTGATCAGTGCTCAAGCTATTAAGCCTTCTTTGTCTTTTATTTAGAATTTTACTTAAAATGTAAAAAACTGTTAGAATTTTTCTAATTCTTATAATATTGTGATTTGCGACTATTATCAATGATTACACTTTTTTGTTTTTCCCTTCTTTTTCTAAACCAAATGATTTCATTATTTCTCCTTTATGAAAGAGTGATTAAAACATTAGTAAGTATTAGTCTATTTAACGTGACATGCACCACCATTTACCTTCAAAATTATTTTACTTTAATTACTTCTATACTATTCATTATTTATCACATAGTTATTGATATTAAAGAGTCCCACATCGATCAGGGACGATCCTTCTACTGTGCTTATATCACTGGGCTCACCTTTAACTCATAAGCTGGCTTTTTGATTATAATTCAGGTGTCTCGGTAGTTTATTATGATATCAAAGCGGGTACCTGGGTTCACCGATATGTCTAACATGGCTGCCCTCATAGTTAGTCAGTGTGCACCGATGTGAGGGGGAGTGTTGATGAGTCTCACATCGGCCAGGGACGATCCTTCCGCTATGCTTATATCATTGGGCTCACCTTTAACCCAAAAGCTAGCTTTTGGGTTATAATCAGGGTGGCCCGGTGATTCATCATGGTATCTGATACCAAGTTAAATTATGAAGCGAAAATAATTGTATAGAGATAATCAAAATAGGTATAGAGGAGAATAAGAAAATCAAAGATAGACATCTTATTCTTATTCATATATAATATTAAAGGATTATATTGATATTTATAATGATAATCAACTAAAATCCTAATCCTAATAGAACTCTAAATAAAAATAAGCAAAAAGTTGGCCGATTGACCTTTCTAGAAAACAATGTAGGTCGGTTGATCTTTATAGAAACGCGGCTATGATGACAACACACGACAGTGGGCCGGTTAACCTTTCTAAAAAACGACGGTGATCGGTTGATCATTCTAGAAAACGCGGCTATGAAGACGCGAGCTTGACAAGAAGACACCAATCTAGAATTGGTGATGACGACATACGACAGTAGGTCGGTTGACCTTTTTAGAAAACGACGGTGTGTCAGTTGATCATTTTAGAAAATGCTGCTACGAAGTCGTGGGGTTGACAAGAAGACATTCTTTAACTCTCTCCCACAAATTGGAGCATAAATATCACACATACCCAACTTGAATAGTGAGGTTGAGATTGAGACCAATACCAACAGTCGTGAATTCTTGAAGACGACAGTGGTGAAAACGGATGATACTAACAGTCGTAAAATTGACAAACGGCATTGTGGCTGAGAACGGCACTGGTAGGCCGTGGTTGAAGTCGATTGCTGCTAAACTGAGATGGCAGACAACAGTGATGGAGATGACAGTGGGATATATGTATGACAGATGATGCTAGTGATGACCTCCCTGATGATAACACTGAGTATGAAGCCACAGACAAAACTACACCATAGAAGAAGCCAACATGTTCAATTGTAGATGGCTATGATGCTCAAATGTAGATGGCTATGTCAAAACTCCCACTGTCGTCTACAATTGGTGTCAGCTAGAAAGTACAATTACCATATATTCATAAAAAAATAAACCCAAATTTTTTTTTGCTGACTGAACCGTTGACTTGACTGCTAACTGTTGATTGATTTGCTGACTTAGCTGCTGGTGGTGATGCTGGTGACTGGCTCTGACGACGTACAGAGCAAAGGCGCGGAGCCTGGTGATTGAACAGGCTGATGGGTCGATGGACAGTGAGACGGGCATTGACCTGGTGAGTGGTTGGAAGCGGCAGATCTAAGGCTGACGGAAATTTGATGAGAGACAGGGGCGCAGATGATGAACAGGTGGTGCGCGGATTTGAACAGGCGGCGCGCGGATGCCAGACGGATTTGAACAAGCGGCGCGCGGTGCGACGCGGACAGGCAGAGCGGACGAAAGACAGAGCGCGGATGTTGGGCTGGTGAACGAACAGGATGGTGGATCTGGCATGGCACGGAGAGGGCTGTGGATCTGGTGATTGGTGCTGGTGGCGCGCGGATGGAGAGGATGGTGGATCTGGTTGGTCTACGGACGGCGACTAGTGGTGACTGGTCTGGCAAAAGATCTGGATGGCGATGGTGAGACCATATCTATAGACAGGCGGCCTTTTTTTTTTTTTTTTGACATCTGAAAATTGAAGAAAGATATCAAATAAAAACAAAGAATTTAGAAAAGTGTATATTAGTGTTCAAGAATCAAACACTGCTCTGATACCAAGTTAAATTATGAAGTAGAAATAATTGTATAAAGATAATCAAAATAGGTATAGAGGAGAATAAGAAAATCAAAGATAGACATCTTATTCTCATTCATATATAATATTGAAGAATTACATTAATATTTATAGTGATAATAAACTAAAATCATAATTCTAATAGAACTCGACTCCTAAATTAATAGAAAAATATTATAATAATTATCTAATATCCAACTATTTCAACAATTGATTCAAAACAATACTCTAAAACTCATCCTCCTAATCACTTTCGTAGTCTATTAAGGTGGTTTTTTAGGAAATTAATTATTTTTAATCAGAATTGGGAATAAACTAGTAGTGGTTAACAATGGAGCTATTTTAGAATTTTTTATTATTAATATATAATTTGGGAGCCTTTGAATTCAAAGCTCAGGCAGCTGTTATAAACTAAAACCTTGAACTGAATCTAATGGTAAATTTATCTACGGATCTAAGGACTTTCTTAATCTATAACTGCAATTGCCGTACACGTTATGCTGTCAGTTCCAAAAGGACAGATTCAAGATAGGTTTTGTTCCCTATATTGGGGATGAAACTTTTGATAAAAGTTAGAAGAGTCTTACAAAGAAAGTCTCACTAAGTTTTTCTTGCTATTATGTATACTAAATTGTCGGCATTGGATAAGCAAATCGTGAATAATATTAATATAACATCAACACAAACAAGTTCAAATGCATCTTATATTACTTGCCATTGAAATTCTAAAGCAACCCATGTGCTTCCATATCCTTTATATTTGGAAGGTAGGGTTGGGATTGAAATTATAGGCTCTCTGACAACTAGCGACCAATCTGTAACTGACCTAGTCTTCGATGAAAAATATTCGTAACAATTTTGTAGTCACATCAATTGAGGACATCAACTAAACATTGCCCATGAATTACATTTAAGAAAGATTATTGCTATACATCGCATAATCTCAATCCACTCATCAAATTTGGATTGGAGCAAGCTTCAATGCATTATAAAATCAGAAAATTGGAACACACTTAAAATAAGGGCCAATTATTTAGTTACAAGTTGATTAAATTTGTGTCCCACTTATGATATAAAGGAAAATATGTTAATTTAACCCATTTTTACTATTCTTATTTTAAGATAATCTATTTATAAAAAAATGCAAATATATTGCCCATTAAAAAAGGATTATGTTATATTATTTTCCTTAAAATAGGAAAGGAACTCTCATAAGGAGTGAATAACCAGAAGTAGACTCCTCATCTTCATACTTCTAGTAAGTATTACAAGGCTGCTTTGCATAACTCAAAACTATGGAAAACCAAAGGTAAAACATGTTTTTTATTGGCAATATTACTGCCATAGTAGCACACAACTTCCAACTCACACCAAGGCTTTATACCGATCAATTTTGGGTGGTCGCTAGAAGAAACATAACTAGAAAATAAAACAAACAAAAATACATGACCATTGGTGATTCCATTGGTAGGACTTACTACCTAGGAGAGGGGAGAAAGAAGACAAAGGGGCACATTTCTGATGAGTGTTATCCATGATAAGGTAACCCTGAACCCCTCCACCAAACCCCCAACCCAGGCCCAAAACACACAATTAAACACATGAACACAAAACAAAGATTTTTCTTATACCACAGAGAACAAAAATTTAACCTGAAAACATGTTTTCACCCTTGTCCTAAAGGCACATTAAGTTGACAATTTTATCCACAAGCAAGTAGGCACAAAAACTCACAAACGGAAATATAACAACGGCTAAAACCATTAAACATAATTAGACCCCAACAAATAGCATCAACTAGATCAGTATACACTTTGATGATCCATGACTGCTAAATTCCTCATGAAGGCTCGGAGTAAAAAAAAAAACAAACTAAAAGGAAATGGATAGGAAAAAAAAAAAAATTAAATGTCATACATTCATTTCCTTTAGTAAGAGTGACACCCTATGCTTGCTTGGTTCATGAAATATGGGTTAAGTTGAACTCGTACAAAGAAATTCCAGAAGCTCACCCTTTTTCATCTTCGAAAATCCTTTCAAACCACGTGACTTTGCTAGTGCCCTTAGTTCAGTAAGTTTCAATGAACTCAAATCATCATGTTCAATGAGTTGCTTCTCCTCTTCATTATCATCTTCATCATGAACTTCATTGTTACCTGATGACTCGTCCTCTAACAACTGAACAAGCTCAGGCTCAGGTTCAAACTCAGTAAAGTGCTCAGCTGCTGGCTCTAACTCCAACTTTAATACAGGAACCATCTCATCCTCCTGCTTACTCTTCCCACTTGAATTCACCTGTGGCGTGATGGTACCCTCATCAGTATAGATGGGCCGGTATTTGAAACGAGGGATAGGAGATTTCCGCTGGAATTTGGAGGTAGGTCTAGTAGAATAGGAAGTGGGTTCCTGGGATTCGTCCTTATTATCGCTGCGTGAATCAAACAAGCTTGAGTTTCTCCCCCTATTATATTGACCATTCAATTCTCGCTGATCTAGCACGAATTCTTTACTGCTGCCATTACTATGTCTCTTTGCTTGCTCTGTTGAATGCTTCCTCAACAGCTTAAGGAGGGAATCCACTGTTTCATTTTGTTTACTTTGCCCCTGCATGGACTCAGTCTTCTTTTCTTCTTTATCAGCAGCCCTCTCACGTAGCTGAGCCTGCACCTTTCTGAATAGTTCAACAATCTCCTTTTCTCTAGGTCCAGGAGCCGCAGTGGCCTGAGACTTTGGCATGCTAGAAAGGGAAATAAATGGTCCATTTTTTGTGGACAAGATATCAGACTCTTCAAGGTTTTCAAAGCCATCTCTCTCTTCATTTTGCCTGTTTCTACCCCGGGAGGACCCCCTGCTTTGCCTTGAGAAGTCTGGATTTCTCTTGTAACCACCAGAACTTGCTTTGCACACATAAGATGCACCTGGTGAAACACATTTCACTAATCGAATACTAACCTGCGAATGGAATGTAGGGTAACAATGAGAAGAACAAGAATTCAAACAGATGGATCTTCTAAGAACTCCTGAACCCAGAAGGAATCTGCCATCTGGAAGTTGATAGCCTGTAAGAAACAAAGATCATCATGCAAAAATCAAATATTTTGTGATAGTATATGAAGAAAACTATTGCTAAGTGAACCGCAAATGCAAAAGCCTGTGTTCAAGTACCTATCAAGGAATCATTTCAAAACAGACAATTTCACAAGACCAATATCCTGGCAAACCAAGAGCGAGCTAAGGTTAGAGCTCCCACAAATTTTTTTTTAAAGTGCAAGAACAAACTTGCATTTGACTGAGCTTAGTCTAAAGCAAACTAACAAAAAGTGAACTGGTCAACCAACCAAAAATAATGACTAAAGGCAGGAAATATATGGCTACATAGAAATTGCATTACAGCCCAGTAAGCAATTACAGGGTTAGAAAAAAGAACAACCGAGTAGATAAAGAAAAAATAAATTCCATAAGACAAAAAGAGAAACAAAAAAGATAACCCTTCTTTGATGACACTACTATATATCTTCAACAGTAAGCAATTCCACAAACAGATGGTAGGCAATCATAAAACCCTACAGAAGGCACACACAGAGCATCATTCTTTATAGCTAGAAATAGAATCATTTCATCTACCATATTTCAGACAAAAATCATACTCTACAAGACTTAATATCAGATACTTCGACTAATATATATTACAATGAACCAAACTCAGATCAGATATTCAACAGACAACATTTCATGAACTCATGCGAACTGATGCCAATAGAACACCGGATTAATTTATCACAGAAAAACAGCTTATTTCGAAGAAAACCCCTGAACTGAACAGATGCGGATAAAAAAGAATAAATATATCTGATTGAGCCACATAGGTATACTGTATTCAAACATAAGAAACCCTGACAAAAAGTTGTTTTACTCACTAGGAAACCGCGCAAAATGAAAGAAACAAAAGGGATCCAAAAATGCCCTAGTTCAAACGTCAAACTACACAAAGCAGAATGACTAGACCGCCGTTATTTTCCTTCGCACATTTTCTAGGGAATCAAACAGAGGGTAAAGATGTATGAGAAAATTACCAGGGAAGTTGTTAGAAACGAGATGTACGGATTGTGGCATCGCTTCTAAGAAGACTAGCATGCAGCTTCTAGTCGAGGTTTTGCATTTTGCAGAGGTTTTGCGGATTAGAGCTAGCAGGTTTTGTGCCGTATCAAAATTAATGAGCAAAAACTTTGATAAGGGACGTTATGGGCATAATGGAATTTAATCAAGGACATAAGTGTCTTCAAAGTTCAAGCGGCAATTTTCACAACGAAAAAAGTTCAAGCGGCAATTCGGTGGCCGGATCGGGTTGTTTTGACTTTTGACCTAGTGGTAACTGGTAAGGGTTTTTATTTAAAATAGGCATTTTCGTTAAGATAGTTTAAAAAAGGGCAAAATTGTGTTAAAGTTTAAAAATGGGTAAAATTCTATTTACTCTCCCAGTAGCCGGTTTGGTTAGAAAAAGGGCATTAGTTTCCCACCAATTTCTTTCTTCTTCTCCCTCCTTCTCTACGCACTCTCTCTTTTTCTCTTCACTGATTTTCTTCTTTGTTAGCTTTTATGATTCTCGCAAATCAACAAAACCTCTCTAAGTTTCGTTCCGTGAATACTTTATGGAATAGATAGAAAGTGCCGACTTCAGTTTAATTATTAGTTGATTGGTTTCAAGACTAAAGTAAAATAGATAGAAAGAAAAATAAGAGATAAATAATTAAACAAAGTGCGCCCATAGATAGATTTATGGAATCAGAGAGAAAATACAGAGATAGATATAATTGAATACTTTTGGTAGACTTCAACGCATTATTAAATATTTTTGTAGCAAAATAAGTCATCTTATAGTTGGTATGCGTATATTATTTTTGGTATCATAAATTTAAGTGTTATTTAGTATACTTTATATATATATATATAACACCATATTAAGAATATGTTGTGGGACAAAATAATTTAGATAGATTATTATTCAACAAAAACGATCAAATATATAATTTCACATTAAAATGCTGAAATATATCAGATATACTATGAGATATACCAGATATACCCTGAGATATACCAGATATACCAGATATACCATGAGATATACAAGATATACCCTGAGATATACCAGATATACCCTGAGATATACCATGAGATATACCAGATATACCAGATATACCCTGAGATATACCAGATATACCAAATATACCCTGAGATATACCAGATATACCCTGAGATATACCAGATATACCATGAGATATACCAGATATACCCTGAGATATACCAGATATACTCTGAGATATACCAGATATACCCTGAGATATACCAGATATACCTTGAGATATACCAGATATACCAAATATACCCTGAGATATACCAAATATACCCTGAGATATACCAGATATACCAGATATACCCTGAGATATACCAGATATACCATGAGATATACCAGATATACCTTGAGATATACCTGATATACCAGATATACCAAATATACCCTGAGATATACCAGATATACCATGAGATATACCAGATATACCAAATATACCCTGAGATATACCAGATATACCCTGAGATATACCAGATATACCATGAGATATACCAGATATACCCTGAGATATACCAGATATACCATGAGATATACCAGATATACCAGATATACCCTGAGATATACCAGATATACACTGAGATATACCAGATATACCAGATATACCCTGAGATATACCAGATATACCAGATATATCCTGAGATATACCAGATATACCAGATATACCCTGAGATATACCAGATATACCCTGAAATATACCAGATATACCATGAGATATACCAGATATACCAGATATACCCTGAGATATACCCAGAGATATACCAAATATACCAGATATACCATGAGATATACCAGATATACCTTGAGATATACCAGATATACCCTGAGATATACCAGATATATCCTGAGATATACCAGATATACCTGTTTGATATACCACACTATTCATCTTCTTCCTCAACAATGAGATAATGCAGAGCTTCACAATGAGATAGTAATGGTCGAGTGTTTTGTGCATCCTCACTGTTCGTCTTCTTACTCAACAAAATTTGTGGGGATTCAATAATAGAGAATGGAGAGGGAGAGGGAGAGTAATGCTCAGAGTCGTGCAAACGTTTGGAACTGTTCGAATTCTTCCAAACTGTTTACAAATAAGTTACCGGCTAGTAAATGAGGTTTTGGGTAGGCGATTAAAAAAAGCCCATTTTTAAAAAATAATAGAAGTCTGCACTTTTTTAAACTATCTTAAGAATTTTACCTATTTTAGACAAAATCCCAACTGGTAAGTACCAAAGCCTCTCCACAAAGGATTCATTTTTTTTTTTTTTTAAATAACACACAAAGGATTGATAACGGTCAATCATTGTAAATTATGAATCTAATTGAAGATTGATTTAATTATATTATACAATATATTTTTATATATAAAATTTTATTTTAATTTTTAAAAAAAAATAAATATTCATTTTTTTTATAGTGTAAATAAATATATATATATATATATATATATATTTTTACTGCAAAAATTTAAAAATAAAACATATTCAATAATATAATCCTTTATACACTAAAACGGTATGAATTTTCTATAGCTTTTTTGGTTTTATTCAATAAAAAATATTGTCATTGAAATAGATAATTGTGTGTGATATGGTCCAAATTAAAATAATAAAATATTTATTTTAAAGAGTTTGTAATTGGATGAAGTAAAATGTACTTTATAGAACCTTTAACATATGTATAAAATATCTCCATTTTAATATTGCATTATTAATCCCTAATTTTTACTAATTTTTCAAGCTCAAATTTTTAAAACTTTATACATAAATTTTTACCCTTTTAAATTTTATAGTTTAATTCCAAACTTTTTAGATCCTAACTTTATTAATAAAATACATATTTATAATCCAATTGAAATTTATAATCAAAGTATTGAAAAATTAAGAAATCCGCTTGTGAATATAATAAAAGTTTAATATATAACATATGAACATTGGATTTATGAAATTAAAAATGTGAAATTACTATCCAATCAATACATACATTTCTCATCCATTCTGATTCAACCATTTGACTGAAATCATCCCCAACTCTACAAATATTTACGGATTAATCAAACGAATGACGTTAATTGGTACTTTTCGCCGGACGGGTTAGTCCAAGTGTATGAATGCATTCACAAACAGACCGGAAGCTTATTGAAATAAATTTCCAAATTCTCTCTTTTACGGTTTAGATAGAAGCTTCCACAAATCAAGAGGAACAGGTAGTGTTTAGGCACACGATGTCGCTAAACGATGGGATAGATTTGAATTGAAATGACCAACAAAACATCAAACAGGTACACAGATCATCACCCTCCAGAATTATTATCACATTGCAAAGTCAATGTAGAAATAAGTTATTCTGCTTCGAAGCATTCACAAATGAAAATGCACGGGGAATTTTTCACCTGGAGGTGAGGCTGAATGCAAACCAGAATAACCAAACACACATATATGGTTACAATTAAACTTAAGGTACCTTTCAATGACCTAAATTGAATCCTTACTGTAAGAAGGAAAGACGTCAAACCTTCATGAAGGAATTACACAGCAAAAGTATTTTTCTCTATCCATTTTGGTAGTTCCCGACAATAGTCTAAGTTCATAAGAAGAGGAAAGAAATACCCACTTCTCAGATTTCCAGTTCCGACATACCATAATGGCCAATAACCTTTATCCGATGAACAACCTAAAGAACCCAAAATGGTTTATTTATTGTTCTTCTGGGAAGAAAAAGAAAGAAAACTGAATAAGAAGATGGAGAGAAAACAATACTTACATAGTAAATGAGTCAGCAGTCTCATGCAGGAGCACTTTAGGCTTTGTGATTTTTTGTCATCTCATCAACATCCAGTTCAACATCCAAGATTGGTGAATCCTTTCGCATGCTATAGTAGCTGGACAAGGAACACAAGAATGTAAGAGTCAAATATGCCGGTATGAATTTCGGATAAAATAAAATGGCAACAGCCTACCTATTCTGCACAGGACCATGATCCACAGCTGTCCGTAAGCAATATATTACTCTACCAGCTATGTCTGTCATGGGAACTGGACCAAACTTTCGGCTGTCATTGGCTTCCTGCTATTAGAAATTACAAACAATGAATTAGCATGGCATCATGAAACATAAAGCATTCTAAAGCTGGCAGTAGGGACAGTTTCAAGAAGCCATAGAATACATGACAACCATGAAACCTTTCATAATATGTAACTTCTTTGTCGGGTCTGAGTATTATAATTTAACTTGATGTGGAGTATTAAGTAAAGGGTGGACAGCCACTTCTTTGACTTTCCTAGTCAAGGTGTAAGAGAAGGTTCTTGAATGCATCGTGACCATTGTTTGTTTCACAATAACTGGCACACACACAAATGTAACTTCTGCATCTATGTATAATTTTAACTCTATGATTGATGAATACATACATCAAGAAAAAAAAATTCTAAAATATAGAAATGGAAATCAATATTTTGCACCTGCAAAATACCAGTACCTTGAAGTATATTTATGAAAGTTAATAGAAAAAAACAACATTTATTTCATTTTTATCTATATGAAGATAAATTTCTTTCCAAAAACGTTATATGTACTATGGAGTACACCATAATAACAGACACGTGATCAATCAATTACAAGGTACCAACATCCTTCAAGCCATCCCCAGTCAATTCTAAAAGGACCATATCATGAACTTGGTGGTTGTCATATGTGAGAGAAGTAATTAGACATGGACAATGACAATAACTTTATCTTGAAATGATGACACCAAAAGGCAGCCATACTGTTTTTAGCACTAGAATATGCATCTTCAAACCAATCATGTTAGCTTGGGAATAAAGTTGAAAAGGTTTCTTTTCTCCATTTTTTATTCAAAGGGGCCACAAAACGACAATCATATCCTACCTCACAACATTATTAAGAACTTATTTTGGAAAGGGAAGATGAATAATAAAAAAGTTATCTAAGATTCCAGATGTTGATGAAAAGCTTCTATTGAATATCCAGACTAATTTACTGCAAATAACACCATATAGAGTTGTAAACATTGTAGCATTGTACTAGTTAAAGTGAAAGAGTACTTGTCTGAACTCTGAATATGGTAATGAATTTAAAATAAGAACAAGGAGATACCTTAGGTTTTAAGTTTGGGTTGTCAGCTAAAACCCAGCATTCATTATTTTCAAGGACAAAGGGCTCATCCTTTTCGTCAGTAGATGCCATTTCATACCCTTCAACAGCTGCCAGTCTTCTTACTATATAATTTTCTGGCTTCTCTGGATCCTTCAAGACTACAACATCTCCAACAAAAACACGCCTGTCATAGTAATGTGAATGAAATTACCTACAATGCTAAGATAAAATCTACTTTGAAAGCCAATAATATGGAGACGTTTACAATAACACCAATCATGCTCCATTGACATGGTTAGAAAAACTTTAGATATGAACACTAGGGAATCAATATAAAGTTAACTATCAAATTTAAAACAATTAAATTGTAAATAAGCGGACTTGGATGGTAAGTTCTATATACACAAGTTGTTGATTATGTTAATCAATAATGAACCCAAATTTTAAACCTTTGAATCTTTAGAATGCCCTGTAATAAACTGGTCGACATGTCAACAAATCAACAAAGTGGTTAGGTATTTTAAACACATAGAAAGTCATAAAGTACAATTATTTTATTTGGTCCTCAGGATGTCCCAGATGGCATAGGCATAGCACAAAGGCTGATTGCGGCCCTTGCAGAGCTTCCTGGGTTCAACCACTTAGTTCACTCCAATAATAGTTTATTTACTCGTGAAGAACAACTACCACTAAGATAAACTAGGGTGCAAAACATGTAAATGAGACGCACTTTGGGTCTGCTGCTGGTAGTTTACGGACAAGTAAAGTCCCTCCCTGCCCTCCTATGATAGGTGCCATCTCCTCTCCTCTATTCCAATGCAAGTATGTCAGCTTTCCCTGGAATAGATTTTTCCAAACAGTATCACCCACTTCTCTGTCTGAAATCTGACCTCTTTTATAGCTCTGCAACACGTCAAAAGTCAAAACTTTTCAGGATAGCTTAAAAGGGAGTTGAAAGAAAAATTAATATGATCTATACTCTCCCTAACCATATTTATACAAAAAATGTCTCCACACAAGCACAGAATGAGAAAAACGAAGTATTTTTATTGCTTAACCCAAATAAGTAAAACAAAAATGGATCTTAAAAAATGATGACAGACTGAAAGGGTCAGGGACCATGGATATATCTACTGGGAAGCCAAAAGGGGGCCTTGTTTCCCCCCTGAAGCAAAAAAGGAAACTTGTGTACCTTTGTACATTGTTAAAACTTATGCCTTTTCTATTTTCTAATATGTTTACGTTCTGCCTCTGCAAAATAGGGTCTAATTTCTTCGCCGAACAAGATTAAATCTTGACATAGTGGAGAATCATTTTATCATAACAGAAACAAAAATAGTTCTAAACAAAGTTGTGTGGTAATCAGCTTTGCAAATATTATTGCAGATCCAGAACTATGACCTCATTTATATCAGAACCCTAGCATTCAAGAACAATTCAAAAGAGAATATTCAGTAAAGGGAAGGGTCTTTAACAGCCTTAGAACTAAACTTTTCTCCTCGCAATATTAGGAGAAAATTAAAGAAGATTTCGCCTGGCTAGGTTTATAAAGATCCCGGTGGCATTAGATGCAACTTTAACTATACTATATCATCATCTAGGTGCTTCTAACTTTCTAATGGTAATCTTCATTTATCAAGATCTATTGTCTAATGTACCTATGCGACAGATTGAGACTGCTGCTTATATGAATCTCAAAGCAGCTCCTCTCAGAACTTCCATTGTTTCCAGTTATCCAAAATTCTACTATTATACCCCTCTCTCAACCTCTAGACTTGAAATTTTTAACAAATAACAGTCTAATTAGAATTGATCCTCCTCATCAGACCTTAAATGAATCTAGATGTTGGAAAAATCACGATTTTCGACACTGTATGAGAAATGGCAAATTATATGTTCCGTGCTTATCCAATGGTCCAACATTCATACGTGACAGCCAAACGCCAGATGAACAGCTAATTATGTAAGCTAGCACACAACCTAACCTTGGTACATTACAATCAATTACCCTACCCGTTCACGTCAAAAGCCAATAAAGCGCCAGTACCTTCCAAAATCAAAACCATCAAACCAAGTACGAGCATTTGGCTATGTCGAAAACAAAAACCAGCAACCAAACATCTACAATAATAGAGGAAACAAATTGTAGTAAACCCATTAGGTTATATCAAAATCCCAGATAAAATTTTGAGGTTTATTTGTCAACGAATGCCACGGGCAAAGACAAGAAACGAATATAACAGTTATAAGAACTGTAATTTCCAATGATTATCAGTGCTACAAAAATCAACAAAACCCATGAGAACAAAGAGTATAAACTTTCATATAAAAACGAAATCAATAATCATTTATCACAAAATAAATATAAATCATGGTAGATACAAAGGAGATAGAACAGCGAAGGACCATTAAAAAAAAAAAACAGCGAAGGACCTTCCAGCTTAGAGAGACAGAATACTCGAGCTTGTGGGCTAAGTAGCGAAACCAGGATGAGAGGGAAACCATTGCAGTACAAGACACTGTGCTAGCTGGAATCTAGATGTGGCTTTATATCATTTTTTTTTAAACCCCTAAAAAGTTCCTTATTCTTGAGGGCTTGGCCTTTGAGCACGGTGTTGTACTGTTGTTGTGATTTCAGTGCCTTTCACCTTGTGTTCACTTGATCTTCGGCATTGGCCTAAAAAGTAAAAAATTAGTGTAATTTGAAAAAATACAACAATTTTAAGTTTTTAACACATTTTAGTGAAAGTCCATAATCTTCAACATAATTATAAAACCACAAAATCAAAACCATTAAAATTTATAATAACAAAACTAACAAAATCAAAAATTAATTTATATTTTTTTTTCAATTCCTCCCATTTCAAAACATAATTGTTATTTCTATTATTATATATTTAATAAATTTTTAATATAATTTTGCTTATAATTTTATCTATTTTTGCTTATATTAGTATCAATGACATAAAAAATACAAAGTCTGCATATGTGTATAACTTTTTTTTTTTTTTTTTTTTTTTTTTATGTTTATTGCAAATTCCGTATAGTTTGAATATAAATATACTATGCAGTATATTTTTATTATATATTTACAATATTATTGAATAACTTGAATATATATTATCAACCATATAATTATATCAATTTTTATAGTGTAATATTTGCAACAAAAATAGATATTATTCACAATATTATTGAAAAAAAAATTAGTTTTCTCTAATTTTTTGAGTTTTTTTTAAGTGTTATCTATAGATGTAGAGTTGTTAATGCATGTTTGATAGGAATACACAAGAAAAAATTATACAATGATATAATATAATCAAATGAGTGAAATATTGTTATAAGTTTATTTTCGATAAACATTAATTCAACGAAAGTGACCTCTCGTTAATATGCACGATGCTTATGGAATATTTGAAAACTTTTCACTAGAATTGTCTACAAATCGGTCCAATTTTTAACAAATTAAAAAAAATTAAACCGAACACAACCATTTGAGTAATAAAATTATTAAAATTGAATAGTCTAATCTAATTTGATCTAATTTTATTAATATTTTTTTGATGATTTTTTTTTTCTTCCAAACTTGTAAAAACTTGAAAATAACATAAATAAATAAATATTTAAATATAAACAAATTAATTAATATATATTATAAATATAAATCATATTATATCTTACATAAATCATAACATCATAAAAATAATTATAGAATCAATTAAAATATAGAGCTAAATATTTTTACAAATTATACAACAAAATACAATAATATATTAATATATGAATAATGTATTAAAAATAAGTTAGAGAGTTAATTTTATATACTTTGATTACGAGAAGATATATAATTAATATACATTTTTTAAATTTTTTTTAAAGAATAATGTATTAAAAATAATTATAAATATAGGTCCGGTCTAATTCGGTTTAAAAATTTATATAATCGGACATAATCGTTTATAAAATAGTTTGAATAAATAAAAATTAAATCAAATCGTTTAATTTACAAAATCATTTAATACGATTCAATTTTTCAATTTAATCCAATTTTTAAACACCCACTTCTCACTATAATTTATAAATTATTAAATTAACTCCCATTTTCTTATTTATGGAAACAATATCACGCAATATACATCATCTTTATCATTATATTTAAACAACTGTTAATTAGATATTATAGCACCAATAATGCTTAAAATCAATGTATCACTTGCTTTGAAGTCCTTGTATAATTATTTTTGATATATTATAGCTTAATTTTTTTTATTAAAACATATCATTTTTATTAAAATTAATTTTTTATTTGGCATATAAAAATATTAAAAAATTTTTATTAATTTTTTTTTTTTATTAATTTTTTGTTTTTTTAATAAATTAAATAAATTGCATTTTATTTTTTTTTTTTTTTTTCAATAAAATAAAAAAAAAATTAAAAAATATATAAAATTAAAAAAAATAATAAAAATTTTAATAAAAAATAAATAAAAATTATTTTTTAATATTTTTTTATTTTTTTTAAAATAAAAATAAGCGATGTTAAAATTAGATTAAATTAAAAAAATAAATTATTAAATTATATTTTATTACATTTTAACCTATTAATTAATACCTTTTTTGAAAATTTTTTAAATATTCAATAAAATTTACTATTTTTTTATTTTTTTTTAAATTTTTAATATTTTTTTTGAAAATATTAAAAATTTTTTAAATTTAATTTTTTTATTTACATTATTATTTATAACTTTAAATTTTTTGGATATTTTTTTAAATTATAAAATTATTAAAATTGAATAGTCTAATCTAATTTGGTCCAATTTTATTAATATTTTTTTGATGATTTTTTTTTTCTTCCAAACTTGTAAAAACTTGAAAATAACATAAATAAATAAATATTTAAATATAAACAAATTAATTAATATATATTATAAATATAAATCATATTATATCTTACATAAATCATAACATCATAAAAATAATTATAGAATCAATTAAAATATAGAGCTAAATATTTTTACAAATTATACAACAAAATACAATAATATATTAATATATGAATAATGTATTAAAAATAAGTTAGAGAGTTAATTTTATATACTTTGATTACGAGAAGATATATAATTAATATACATTTTTTTAAATTTTTTTTAAAGAATAATGTATTAAAAATAATTATAAATATAGGTCCGGTCTAATTCGGTTTAAAAATTTATATAATCGGACATAATCGTTTATAAAATAGTTTGAATAAATAAAAATTAAATCGAATCATTTAATTTACAAAATCATTTAATACGATTCAATTTTTCAATTTAATCCAATTTTTAAACACCCACTTCTCACTATAATTTATAAATTATTAAATTAACTCCCATTTTCTTATTTATGGAAACAATATCACGCAATATACATCATCTTTATCATTATATTTAAACAACTGTTAATTAGATATTATAGCACCAATAATGCTTAAAATCAATGTATCACTTGCTTTGAAGTCCTTGTATAATTATTTTTGATATATTATAGCTTAATTTTTTTTATTAAAACATATCATTTTTATTAAAGTTAATTTTTTATTTGGCATATAAAAATTAACTTATTGAAAAAACTATTTTATTAGATTCAATATTATTAAATTTTTTTATATTACATTATTATTTATAATTTTAAATTTTTTGGATATTTTTTTAAATTAAATTATTAATATCTATATAAATATTAAAATTGTCCCTTTTTAATTTATTTGAAAATAATTTACTTTAATTAATTTATTTTTTTTCTTTTATTTCACTACAACTTTCTTTTGATTACTTTTTTCTTTTCTTTTATTTCATTTTAATTTTTAAAATTTTAGAATTTTTCTTTGAACATGCATTGTGTGATATAACTTTTAAATTTTATTTTACTTTTTTTTTTCCTCTACTACCTTTATATTTAAATATGAGAATTGCAAAGGTATATATTTGATGATTTTTTTTTTCTTTTTCATCTACTAACACTTATTTTCATTGATTATAGTCTCTTTTTGAGTTTCTTCTTTTGTAACAAAGATGCATACGATGAAAATAATCTAATTTAATTTAATTTATATTTTAAATCTTATTTATTATATTTTGATTTTTATATATTCTATAATAAATGTTTCTATCTTCCGACTTGCTAATTTCTCGGTAAGGATTTTATTTGTGAACTAATTTATTCAATTCCTGTAAAATTCTTTACCCATCAATCATTTCATATTATTTCTTTTTGCACTATGTTTTCAACCTTTTAGTAAAGCAAGGTAAAGTATGATTCAATTTAAGGTATCAGAATAAAGGTAACGGAATTTATAGGTATTTTTATAACTACAACTACTCAACATTTAATATTAAAAAATAAATTCCTAACACAATATTTATTGTGTTTTTTACTTATAAAATAATTGATAGCAAGAAGTAAGAGATAGATAAATATTATTATTTTTTGGTTGATGAATGAAAACTTAAGAAAAATATGAATGTTATGGAGATTAGAACTGCATAATGTCTTAAAGGAATCTGAAAAAATTTATTCTTTAGTTTTGATTTTACTTTCATAGTTTTAAAAAGTTTTGTATTTTTTACGAATTGATTAGGGATGACAATTTGACATGACGGTTCGGGTACTCGCATGTATCCGACCTGTTCGGGTCAGTTCAATTCAGGACAAAAATTCGTTCAGTTCAGGATATCATTCGAGTACCCGCTTATTTACTAAAAATTTTAATTACATAAAAATTTATAATATTTTCTTTCCCAAATTTTTTTTTCTTAAAATGAGTCAACGGTTCAATTCTTTGACTCACGGATATTACCCGAACTAAACTTATTTTATTTGAAACGATTCAATTCAATTTAAACTACGGATTAAAACGGTTCGAATTGGATATAACTCGAACCGATCTATTGTCATATCTAAACTTCACATAATTTGCCAAATCGCTACTTTAAATATATTTTATAATTTTTTAAAACATTAAATATGTTAAGTTGTGAACTGTGCGTATATCTTATTATTATTATTATTATTTTATTTTATTTTTTTATTTTGGACATTCCTTTAACTTAAATAAAATAACTTCTCTTCATGAAAAAAAAAATTATAACATTTTTTTTAAGTGAATTGTGATGATTAGTTCAATATTGTCATAATTTATTTTAAATAAATGTAAGTTTTGATGATAAATAAAAAATTAGTTTAATTATATAACATAATTTATTTTATAAATAAAATTTTATTTTTAATCCTCTAATAAATGCACATATATTATTTTTTATAACATGGACTTTTTTTTAAATATGTTGTCCACCATGTTTTTTTTAAAAATAAATTTTTTTAAGATTAAAAATAAAACTATATAAATAAGTAAATCATAACCAAAGCTCATGTGCAACCAAAACTAATATCTATACTCTTATATAAAAGAGATTTGCCCTTTTTTTATTTATTTAAGAATAATTTGTTTAAATTTATTTATTTTATTTCATTTTATTCATTATAACTTTCTTTTATTTACTTATTATTATTATTGTTATTATTATTATTATTATTATTATTATTTTAGAGTTTTTCTTTTAACAATAATTATTTGATATAACCTATATTTTTCCCCCTCTACTGCTTTATATTTAAAAATGAGAATTGCCAAAGGTATTTATTTGATGATTTGGTTTTTTTCTTTTACATCTACTAACACTTATATTCTTTCATTATAATCTCTTTTTTTAGTTTTTTCTTTGGTAATGAAGATGTATACGATAAAAATAGTTTAATTTAATTTATTTTATTTTATTATGATTTTTATATATTTCATTATAATCTCTTTTTTTAGTTTTTCCTTTAGTAATGAAGATGTATACAATAAAAATAGTATAATTTAATTTATATTTTTAAATCTTATTTATTTTATTTTGATTTTTATATATTTTATAATAATTGTTTTGTATCTTCTAACATACTAATTTTTCAATAAGGATTTTATTTGTAAATTAATTTATTTAATTTTTATAAAATTTGTAATTTTTTTTTATATATATATAAAGAAGAGTTGATAGGTGTTGATTTATTTGATATTTATTTTGTTTGATAATTTTATAATTTTAATAAAAATGTTATATTTTTAGAATATGCACTCTCTCTCTCTCTCTTTTTTTTTTTCCCTCTTTATTGCTTACTATTGTATAAAAAAATAATTGCTTCATTTTTTTTTTAAAATATTATTTTGTTTTGATGACTCAATTTTTGTCTTTTTTTTTTTTAAAAAAATTAAGAAAATTTTAGCATCAAATTTTACTAAAGGGATTTCTATATTTTTAAAATTTTGTGTGACATTTTTTTTCCTAAACATCTAAATTGATATTTTATTTTATTTTGATCAGTAAAAATATTAAATTTTTTATAATTTTTTAATTTTTTACCTAACAATACATATATTTATTGATTATAAAAACTTTAATTTTTGGTTTAGGAAATGGGAATTGCATATCAGACAATTTAATTACAATATATAAATATAAAAAAAATTAAAAATATATAAATATACAAGCATCATTTTATACCATTAAAAATTTAATAATTATTAAAAAATATTAAAATTATCATAAATTTATTTATGTGATACATAATTAATGGTGTCAAAAAATAAAATTATGATAATTTTAAATTTTTAATATTATTTTAATAATTATTAAATTTTTAATATTTTATTTAAAAATTAATAATTTTTTTTATTTTTAATTATAATTAATAAACTTAAAATATTTTAATATTAAGATTAAAACATTAGATATCTGTTCTCATATAGCAAGGCATACGTTCGAATATTTAATGTGCTAGAAATTTTAAAGATCATTTAAGACATAGGTGCTTCATACGTTATGTCGTTGGGCTCAAATTTTTCAATATTTAATGTGCTAGAATTTTTAAAGATCATTTAAGACATAGGTGCTTCATACGTTATGTCGTTGGGCTCAAATTTTTCAATATTTTTTTGACTTAATTTTTTATTGATATTAAAATAAAAATAATTTTTTGTGATATGATGGTGTATGATAATAGCTCTGGCGTTTTTTTTTTAATAAAAAAGGAGGAAGATATTTTAATATCTATATTTTTATGCTCCAAGTCCCAGATCCAAACTACAGATTAGCAAAAAAAAAAAAAAAAAAAAGCCCTCAGTGTAGAAACGCGACCCAGATTACGCTAATCTTAAAGTCGAAGACCTCTCCTTTATCTACTAAAAAACTCAATCTTTCTCTAGTCTATGTACAGGCAGATTCGTTGAAGCTTTGTATCTTCGAGGTTAGGTCGAATAAAGGGTTTGGATTCTTGGATCACCGACGAGGTTTCATATTTTTTCTTCCAATTATCATAATGGTTACTTTGTTTTGTTTTTTGTTTATTCTTTATTATTATCATTTATTCTATTTGATTACTGATATTTTGCTAGAAATCAGGGAATAACAGAAAAATTAATGGTTTTATCTTCAGTTGTTTTCTTTTATTTGAATACAACCAAGTTTTGTTTGAATGTTGGAACCAACCGCTCATTAACAAAAGAATAGTTTTCGATTTATTTTATTTTTCCTTTCTGTTCCTCGTTCAGTTCACGCTCTCAGATTTCACTGGCAATCAAAATAAATAAATAAATACAATTATTGGGTTATTTGATAAACTATAAAAGATAAGTGAACCGGAACAAGTTATATATTCTCATCTAATTTTCTGTGGGATCCAACATGATTTTATGGTAGCAAAATTAATTATTATGGTTGTATGACTTCGATTCAGTAACCAAAGTGGTAAAGGGTTGGTATATCTTCATTAATAGTTCGAATCACTCTCCCCAATTATCCTTTTGATAATTGATAGAAAATTGAATTTATTATAATTTTTTTTATATTATGAGTTTACGTGTTTAATTTGGTATGCATGTCCTGTTGAAATTAGGATTTCCGGCTTGCTAGCTGCTTGAAAAGCTGAGCAAGTCATAAAAAATGGACAAGTTGAACTGGGCTCAATTGGGAGAGCGGTTGAAAACCGGTGGAGCACAAATGGGCCGACTTGTGAGTGACAAAGTAAAGGAAATACTCCAGGCTCCAACTCCTGAATCAAAGATAGTTGACGAGGCAACTATGGTGACCATGGAGGAGCCTAATTGGGGGTTAAATTTAAGGATATGTGCAATGATCAATAGTGAAGAACTCAGTGGAACCGAGATTGTTAAAGCTATAAAGAAAAAGATTATGGGAAAGAGTGCGTTAACTCAGAGGTTGAGTCTTGACTTATTGGAGGCTTGTACAATGAATTGCGAGAAGGTGTTCTCTGAGGTAGCTTCTGAAAAAGTTTTGGATGAGATGATGAGATTGATTGATGATCCACATATGGACCCTGAAAATAGAGCAAGAGCTATGCAGTTGATAAGGGCTTGGGGACAGTCTGAGGATCTTGCTTATCTACCTGTGTTTCACCAAACTTACATGGTATACTTCTCTATATTTACTATACATATTTTATATATTTTTTTGCTACGTGTTCATATTAGGCTTTGACAAGCCACATGTTTTTCATCAAAACATATGAGGGAATAAATTGTCCTATATGTAAACGTTATTATTCATGTATTGCTGCTTTGTTATTATCTTTGTGCTCAAAAACCAAAAACTCATTGCAATTAATCAACCATTGCATTCATTGAGGAGTGATTAAATTTTAAAGAGATTAAGAGACTATAAAGACTAGGTTTATTTTTAGTACGTCGAGATTTTGATGAATTCAATAAACATTGATCTTCTTACAGTATTACTCATCCTTGGCCATAATTTACACTTTTGGTTGGGCATGTTCACGCTGTCTTGTTTGGTTATGCTGATAGTTATGTATAAAGTTTGTTTTCATCTATACGTGAGAAATTTACGCCCTATTTGTTGTTTGGTCTTTGACAGAGCTTGAAAGAAAGAGACCGGCTTCCATTAGTTGAAGGAGGAAATTCACCAACTATGCAGTACATGGATGCGCATGATCATGCTTTGCCTCCTTCTGAAAGTTATCCAATACCTCATGTGGGGTTGGATGATGTAGATCGGGATGCTTTCCTCTCTAGTTTTCATAGGTTATCAGTTGAAGAAAAGAAAGGCTTCCTTGATGTGACTCGCAATAGTCTAGAGCTCCTCTCTAGCATTTTGAATGCTGAAACAGAGCCAAAACCATTGAAGGTACCTTTTGTAATTTATATGAATACACTCACTATTAAAAGTACTTTCTAATGTTTTCTATGTAGTATGTCTGATGCATGCAAGTGCTCGCGTGTGCCATGAGGTGTTTGTATTCTGCATCTTTTTTTGTTTGCTAGAATTTTGATTGACTTGAATGGAATCTTTTCAGCATTTCCCTGTACCTTTTGGTTTATAATAAATGATAACTATGTATCCAATCTCAATATTTACACTGGGGGAACAAGAATGCAACTTACTTGAATTACTCTGCGACCTCAGGAAGAACTTACTGTTAACATGTTTGAGAAGTGCAAGCAGTCTCAACCTGCCCTTAAGAGGATCATAGAATTAACGACTAATGATGAAGTAATGCTCTTTGAGGCGCTATTTCTTCATGATGAGCTTCAACAAGTTATCTCAAAGTATGAAGAACTTGAAGTTTCTCAAAACTCTGCACAATTACCTGAAGCCTCTGACACCACCAACTGTGAGAATTCAGATGCTGCACAAAAGCACAGGGAAGATCTGACTCCAAACAAAAATGAAAGAGATGAGAGGTTTGAAGACGCTATAAGTCATGATGCAAAACTGGTCGAAAAGTGTGATGCCTTGAAAGTCAACTCTACTTCTCAGTTAGGATCTCAAGGTGAAACTCTAGTAGTAGTAGATTCACAAAAGGGGGAGACCTCAGGAAGCAGTAATGGAGTAATGGATGATTAGTTGGGTATTTGCTCCGTATTTCTGCTGTATATATGCTTTTGCTATGTATACCTTTCGAACCCAGCTATATGCTTGATGCTTCTTGCTTTGGGAACCAGAAATTGGGTTAGGATAATAATGTAAATTATGATCATGGTATCTTTGGTATACTTGGTGCATTTTTTGGTGAGTCTAATGGTGAAGAGAAGTTCCTTCATTTACTATATGCCTATGGTGAATGTTATGACTATTGGCCGATTAATGCAATGTGGTGAAACTATGGCGTGCTATGTCATCTTTTTTTTTTCTTTTTTCCTGGGAGAATGAGGGATTATAGAGGTAGCATGAAGGGGAAAGAAAAAAAAAAAAAAGTAAATAAATATGTACTGTTTTAATATGTACGTGGAAGGATTTTGGGTTAATTTGTTCTTCGCTTGCTTTCCTTGCTAAGAAAGCCTAGGTTTTGTTACCCGGTTAGATGAAGGTGCTGTTGAAACTAACTTAAAATACATATTTTTTTTTTCTTCCTTTTTTACAAAAATGTACTCTAAAATATAATATTTATATTTAATCAAATTTTATATATATATATATATATATATATATATATATATATGTATTAAATTATTATTATTACAATAATAATTTTATCAATGTGACATTAAAATATAGTTAACAAGAGAAGTAAAATATAATTTTTCTACATTAAGCTATTTCTATTTTAAAAATATAAATAATTAATTTTTTTAGCTCTTATCTCGACTTACTTTAAGTGATATTAGCTGAACACAAAAACATAAAAAAAAAAAAAATAGATAATAGGTTGGACCTAACCTATCTTCAATCTTCTCAAGTTAGTGGAAGCATTTATAATTTATCATGCCAAGTAAAAATAAGAAAAAATTTAATAGCAGTTATGATATTATTTAAAAATATATATTTTAGTTTTATAATAAAATACTTATAATTAATTTATTTATAAAAAATAAAATTTTTAATATAAAATGTGCATTTTGATTAATACAGTGCACATTTTGTGCCTCTCATCCAATAAAATTATGAGAACATGAAAGTTTCTCTGACTTGCCCAGTGCAGTAAGCCTTTACGAAATTGATTTATATTAATATTATTCTTCCTGAAATGGAAAGTGGCGTGCAAAGTAAGCCTTTATAAAATTGAGCTCAAACGATTTTATTGTTTTGGATTATTTTAGTAAACTTAAATTTAATTAAATAAAATTTATATATATATTTGTATTTATATGTGTATTTTTTTTTAATAAAAAACTCTCTATAATTTAAAATGATAGAACTATTATTATAAATCATTGTATCACTGAAAAACAAAGTTAATTGGTGCCCAAATTTAAGTTAAGTATACCTACACAAAGCAAGTGCCCAAATTTAAATTAAGTATACCTACACAAAGCAAGTAAAAGACTATGATAAAGTTCAATATCAAAACACATGTTTCAAATTTCAAACATATACACTTCATTATCTAATAAAACCTAAAATTTTATGCAATACATCCAAATAACATTATTATCTAAACTATATATATGTATTAAATTATATTTGTATTTGATCCAAATTTTTTATTCTATCAATTAAACTATAAATTATCACCCCTTAATATATCAATACCTTCTATAAAATTTTATTAATTATCAAATTATTTTGAAAGTTAAGTTTTATATCAATTATCTAAGCTTTTAAAATTTATCAAATATATTTTATCATTATTAACAATATTATAATTTAAATATTAATTTACTAAAAAAAAATTTATTTTATCTTCTAATAATATTTTTTTAAAATTTAAAAATAAATTAATAACTAATGTAGTTGATATTTAGCTAATATATTTCTAAGGATAAATATTAAGTCAATATAATTGAATAACCCAACACATAATATTAAAAATTATGATTGTATAATTTTTATAAAATTAGATCGTAATATATAATATAAAAATAATATAATTATGTAAAAAATTTATATATTAAAATTTAAACCATATTTGACATTTAAATAAATTTATCTGAATTTTTAATAATAAAATTACGTATCTTAATTATTTTTAATCTCAAATTAATTTTTTTTGTAATTTTTAAATATAATAAAAATATAAAATAGATTAAATATTTATTTAAATAAAATTTTATAATAAAAAATTATATTAAATTTAAATTAATTTTATTCAATTAAATTATATAACTTAGTATTAAATATTATATAAATTAATTATAATTATAAATTAATTTAATTTAATAAAGTTATATTTAGCTTTTTCGGACCAATAGTGCTTTGTACTTTTTAGTACTTGCTAAGTTCCAACTTCCAATAATGGATATACATACCACTCAGTAGTCAGTACTCACTAGAGCTTCGTAATTCACTGCAAAATATATCTCTCCCGCCATTTTTCCTCCACTTTCCATATCGAATCAATTTTCCGTGAAAGTTTGTTTTCTAATATCTACTCTCTTGGAAGACTCATATTTTATCTAACTCGATGGATTATGCCGTCCATGATCTCTCAGGGGGAAATCCATCGATTAGAGCTCAATAACTTCAAATCATACAAGGGGTTTCAAACCATTAGTCCCTTCCAAATGGTGCGGGTAAGTCAAACCTAATGGACGCCATAAGCTTCGTGCTCGGTGTACGGACGGGCCAGCTTCGTGGTGCTCAGTTGAAGGACCTGATATACGCTTACGACGACAAAGAGAAGGAGCAGAAAGGTCGGAAGGCCTTTGTTCGCTTGGTTTACCAGCTTGGAAAAGAGTCGGAGATCCAGTTCACCCGGACTATTTCTGGCTCGGCTGGTAGTCTGTATCAGATCGGTAACAGTTCTGTGACGTGGGATGAGTATAACGCTAAATTGAAGTCCCGGGGGGTTCTCGTAAAGGCCGGGAATTTCCTTGTTTTTCAGGTTCATTTCGGACCTCCAACACTCTCATAATTTCCGAAAATTTATTGTTTTTCAGCTCTATTATTTATGATTCCTGTAGAAGTAGCAATCAAAACTATTTCCTAAGAATTCGTTCATTCTGTGTTTTGTCTTATTTTGTTATTTTTATTTTTCCTTAAAACGCTCATTTGATTATTCAGCTAAATTTCCACTTCCGCAGCAGTCATTCATTTTGTATGGGTTCTGACTTTTGAGTTGCACTTCCAATACCTTTTTTTTAAAGTGAGCTTCTGCCTTCTTTTGTATGTCAGTGCGTGTTTTGTTGGGGGTAGTCCATTTTGGCAGTAGAACGGAGGCATAAATCTGACTTGCTGATGGAAAATTGGCATTTCTGTTGCTCGGTGTTAGTAGTAACATTTCATGTCAGTGGTGAATGTTCCTAATTTTTAAATAACTTTGACCACTAGTTGATAATGATAAATTGATATGGAATTATACAAATTTAGGTTCTGCTTTTGGGTTGGTGATGGTGTGAAAAAGTTACGGTTATTGAGCAGGCTAATTTTACTCAACAGGTGAACGTTAGTTTGCTGATTCATTCTGACGAGTCAAAGATGGAATGTAGTCGATCTGGAAATAGTTGTTGCTTTTGTATATGTGGTAGGCGGTGAGAGATTTTTGCTAGGCATGTATCTGATCCCATTGTTAGTTGTTACAATGTTTCAAAAGGTTTTTCTGAAGGTTGCCTTAAGTTGAGGCTACGAAAATTACCACCAATTTTTCTTTCCATCCACCACCCCTGAATTTACTCATTCTTATCGGCTGCCCCATCCACCACCACTTGACTACAACTATCGTCTGATCACTACTACCGTTCGAGCACTGAACCGATGTTTGAGGAGAGTAAAAATCTACTGATTTGAATGTTAGGAGTTAACGTGTGGCGAGAAAGAAGATAAACTTCAGCATGAGGTATCGAACCTATCTGTGTTGTTTGGTAGGGTCAACTGAACCTCATTGTGTTGTTTGGTAGAGGGCCACCGAACCTCACATTGGTGTTTGGTAATGCTTACTAAATCACTGCACGATTTGAAAATAATAATAATTTATATACCTGTTTTAATTACTTTTTGTCTTCATTTTCTTCAAAAAGTTTCACCACTTTTGTATTATTCATATTTCTATCCTCTATTTTTAATATTTTAGATTAGGATTTAGAATTATTGATGATAAATATGGAGATGGAGATGGAGATGGAGATAGATGTGAAATGTATGAGAATTTTTTAGAAGGTGAGATGAGAAATGTGGGATATATTTTTTAATTTTAAGTTAAAGAGTTAAATTTATTATTTTATTATATTATATTTAAAATATTTAATTATTTAACGAAATGTCGCGAAATAAAATTTAAGATTTTTCAAAAATTTTCCAAAACCATGCCCATTTACTTCTTTAATTAATACTTGTTACCTTATTTCCTTTAATCTAAAAATATGACATTTGTACTTGGGTTTTTTTTTTAATCAACAAATTATATTAACAAAGTACCCATTATTATTAATATATAACACTAAATAGAGCCATAATATATATATTTTTATGATTTTATTTTATTAAGTTCTTTATTATTACACTCTAAAAGCTCAAGCTCCTCATTACATTTCTAGGACAATATAGCATTTCAATAGCCAATACGAGGCCTATTTATTAAGATATTATTATTCTCATTTATGCCCTTACTACTAAGCAAAACACAAAACATCTCCCTTAATTAAATCTTAATTATCTTAAGATATTAATTAATTAGGCAACTTCTCTTCTCTCATCCCTCTTCTCCCTTCTCTCAGAAGATGACCTAGAGCTTAATAATGTAGTTTCCTCTCTGTTATACTTCAACTTCCTTGCCTGTTCCCTTGAAATCTGAAAAGCATTTCTCAACACATCTTCTGGCAGTGCTCGGATTACCGAAGTCCGTCCCGCAAGTGGACTCACTTTAGCATTTTCGTTTGTTTTAAATGACACCCACTCAAATCCTTCACTACTTGCCTTCTTCAATACTGCATGATTCTGGGGAACAGTCAACACCTGACCTTGTCTTAACTCTCCATCGAAAAGGGCATTACCATTGTCATCCACTACTTGAACTCTAGCACTTCCTCTCAACACAAAGATCACACTGTTGGCATTCAAGTTCCAGTGTGGAGCATAAAGGGCATTGTTATAAAGTACACCTCTCTCTGCACTGAGTCTTAGGCGTCGAAGGATCGGGAGGTTGTAGCTGTTTAGAGTGCTGATGCGCCCGGCTTGAGGAGTGTACATGTCAGCGCGAGATGGGTCGCCAATGTTTTCTCTAAGCCTCAAGCTGCATAAAGTCTCTTCTATTCCATTTTCACGACCTTGTTCACTTTGCCTTTGTTGTCTCTCTTGTTCTCTTTCACGTTCTCTCTCTTCTTGGCCTCTCTCTTCTCTTTCGCGCTCCTCACGTGACTTGAGTGGGCTAACGAAATCGAGTTTGCGCTCTACTCTAACAATGTTGCCCCTGTTGTCGTTTTCGCCTTGGAGTTTTCTTGTTGTTTCGGTGTCAATGTTAAGAGCTTCGGCTAACAAACGAGTCTCGAAGCCACTAAGTACGTTGTTGGCTGAGGATTCTTGTTGGCCTCTGCTTTGTTCACTTCTGCGATTTTGTTGGTGGCGTTGATGTTGTTGTTGTTGTTGTTGCTGTGGGTTGAATTCGTCTTCTGGGTTACCAGCAATATAGAATCTCTACAAAAGAAAATAGCCTAAAATTAGATTAAAGCTCTACACATAACACTAGAAAATAGAAAAGTGAAATTTTTTTAAATTACTCTTGGGTTTTGGTCAAGCTGGTTTTCACGGTTGGAAGTGTCAAGAAGAGTAACAGAAACAAGAGGTGAATCGCCATCGTTGTAAGTCCAGGATGCAACACCAGCTGGAATAGCTAGAATGTCACCTTCTCTAATGAGACGAACTTTCTGGTGACGGTCACGTTCTCTAAAACTTTGATCACTTGACCTTTTCTGTTCCTGTTGCTGAGATTGTTCTTGAGATTCTTCATATGTTTCAGGGCAACCAGGGAGAATAATTCCCATAACCCCCCTTCCTGAACACATATATAACACAAAATTGTAATTAATTAGTTATAAATAAAGTACTAAACGTGTTACTTAAAAATATTAAATCATGATAACAATTAATTAACCTCGTTCAATGTAAACAAGACGAGGAGCATTAGTGTAAGAAGGTAAGAGAAGTCCATTGGTTTGGATGTGATATCGAGCAATGGCAACACCAGCACATTGAAACTGATCCTCATTTGGGTTCCATGACTCGATTAAACCAGCTTCGGACTCAATTCGATTATCGGGCTGAAGGGCTCGGAGGTTATCAAGCTGGCACTGGTTTTGTTGCTGCTCTTGGTATCTTCCTGAACGAGCTAAACTTACATTGAAGAGAAAGAGCAAACAAAGTGAAAAGGCGAGCAAATGAAGTTTGGCCGCCATTGCTTAATATTTTAGTGGTTGTAGGGATTGTTTTGCTACTTGTACTGATGTGAAGTGGGGAGTAGGAGACGTTGGTATTTATACAAGAAAAAGAGGAGTAAATAAGAGACACGTGCAAACTGTTGGGTTCAGAAATCTTAAGCCATTTTTCTCTTTGCATGTTTATCAATCTCTTATACTTTTAACACATCACCATGGCGCCTGAGACCTGAGAAGGTTAGGTGGCTTCAAGTTTCAGAGATGATACATAGTTTTATTTTCCATTACTTACCATTTGTTTTTTCGGTGGCTTCTTCTCTGATTTTTTAGAATATATTTGGCCCTTGATTTGATTAGAAGATACGAATAGAGCTAATATGAACCGTTGGATATAAGTAATAAATTTGAAAGTGAAACCGATCAGGCTGCGAGATAAGGACATTCTTCTTCATCAGGAGTGCGAATCATTTTACAAATTTATTTCATCAATCCTTAAATAACGTTCAGTTGTGACTTGCGAGCAAACCTATGAATAACTTTAACGGTTTTTGCCAATTATAATGTACAATGGCAGTAAAATTATCTTTACTACTTTATAGATGAATGTTAAAAGAAATAAATTTGCAATATTTTTACTCTAATAATATTTATATATTGTACATATTATTATTATTATTATTATCAAAAAATAATTATTATTTTTTCAATTTTTAAAATAATTTTAACAGAAATAATTAAGGATGTAGTTAAAAAAATATATACAAATTTGTGTACTATTGATATTTCTCTTTCTTTAAATAACAGACTTGCACACATTTTAAAGGAAAAGTTTATGTATTTAAATTTGAGATAAATTTTAAATAATATGATATATTATTATTTTGTAAGTATAATTGAAAATACATAACAATATTTAATAAAAAAAATTTATGATTGAGATATAATTGTGACATATATAATAAATTTCTAATTTTAAAAGCTTTTTTATTGGCAAGGTTGGATCCAATTGGGTCATTTTGGTAGGTTAACATGGTAAAAAAAGAATACAGAATAATGTTATAAGGATATAAATTTATATTATTTTTGTATCTATATAAATCATATTTTGATATATGGTAAAATTATTTAAAAATTTGAATCATTTTTTATTTTTTAAAATAACTTTAACACGTATCAAAATTTGATTGATTGAGTACAAAAATAAATACAAATTTATATATTCTTAACATTCATATAAAAAAATAATAATACAATATTAATAGGATTTTTTTTCCGGAACATAATATAAGCAAGATATTGACGTTGCAATCATGTGTACCATTAAAAAAATAATTTTTAAAAATAAATATATACACCTATTTATATTTTAAAAACGTTTTTTTTATTATCATAAATTGTGATAAAACACAACTTATTTGACATATTTATTATAAATAATTTTTTTTTGTAATAAATATGATGCACAATGTAAATTTTTTATCAATTATAAAATGACACCTCAACTTGAAATATTCATAAATTGCGATATATAGCATTACTCTTTATATTTAGATGAGGTTGAATTAATATCTTTCAGGTTATATTTAATTTAGATAAATAAGAATCGATCGATCATATTCTTGCATTTAATTTAATAATTAATTTATAATAGAATATAGAGCATTACAACAATAACAATAATATTCATTACTTTCACATCTTATAAGAGTAAATTGTAATGTTTTATTTTTCTCACTTATTTGTATAATTATTTTTAAATTTGTTTCTCGTTTCTATTTAGAAAAAAAAATTATTTTTTAACTTTACTTCATTTATAATTTTATAAATTTTATTTTAATTACATTGTTCAAATAAATATTATAAAAATAATATTATTTTTAATTAATTTAATTCTTATTACTATTTACATTTTTATAATGTTTTTATTTTATAAATAATGCAATCATGTGCCATTGAAAAATGCTGATATGATGAATTTTATTTTTAAATATTTTATAATATATAAACATTGTATGAAAAATATACTAGGTTTAATTATTAGAATTTATAATTTAAATAAAATAGAAGTCTTTGTTAAAAGATTAATTACTAATTTTTTAATTGAAATATGAAACGTTAGGTAATTATTCAGTCTAATAGGTAATTTTATTATGATAAGAAAATTAATATATGTATTAAATTAAAATATATATATATATATATATATATATTTTTTTTTTTTTTTCAATTTTTCATATATTGTGTCGGCCACTTGGCATTACCAATTTAGCACTTATCTTTCTTGAAAAATCAATCAAAACATAATTGAATGTAAGTTGAGTTAGACCTGTAATTAGAGTTGAACATTTCATTTGCAAGCTAACAATAACCTATTCACTACTACAAAAAAAAGACATTTAGGGACGGTTATTAACCGTCCCTAAAGACATTTAGGGACGGTTACGTTTCGGGTCGTAACCGTCCCGTATGCGGGCGTCCCAAAAAGTGACACTAATAACCGTCCCTAAAAGTAAAATGTAACCGTCCCTAAAAATGTAACAACCGTCCCAGAAAGTTTTTAGGGACGGTTACTAGGAAACTTTTAGAGTTTCCCAGTAACCGTCCCTAAAAACTTTTGTTTGAGGTTTTTGGGGACGGTTAATAACCGTCCCTAAATGTTTTTTTTTTTTATTTATTTCAATATTATGCTGAAAGTGGCTCACATGATGAGCTTTTGAGCAAAGATGGAATTTACACAGCACTAGTAAGGAGGCAACTTCAAGGGTCTAGAACAAAATAATTGTATATTATTTAGAATTTATGGATAGGACTACCACTGAAATTTCTAAAAGCTAAGCGGCTGAAGATTGTAATAAATAAAAAATAGTGCAGAAAACATTTTTACTGTTCGATTTAAGTCCAGATCGAACCTGATTCCAAGACATCTTGGACTATTCTGGCTGTATTACAATTACTCATGAATAGTAGGAAAGGCCAATAGGCTTATCATTGAATACATACTACATACAGCATTGGGAATGCACGACCTAGCACCATTACGCCCAGAGAAGAAAGCAATGTTAACAAAAACTGAAACTATAATCAATACAAATCATAACTTGCCACTGTCAAAATTGCAAAAAAACAATTTTTGATTTGGTTCCAACATAACAGAAAAACAAATTTTAGGGTATCCTCTCATTAGTCAAACTTATTTTCTAGATAACAATGGTCCAAACAACATATCCATTTTGGAAACAACACCCTTTAACACTAGCATTCATCTAGATCTTTGAGTGAGAAAGATTTTCAGTAGCTGATATACCAAAGCATATTTAGCATCCTTCTCCAACTGTCACACAGCAGGCATATCAAGCAAATCACACTGCAAAATATAGCAAAAAAAAAAAAAGAAGAAGATTTTCTTAGCACTAGCATTCATCTAGATCATGCAGAGCTAGTAAAATAATTAATTCAAGTCATTTATAGCAGAAACCAAATAGGCACACACCACTCTGATCTTCGAAAGACATGGAGAATCAAGCAGTAATTGCTTACCATCCATGTTTACATGTTTTTCATTGATTTCTAAATATATACTAGTACCATATAAGATCAACATATGGGGCAACCAAAAAAGAAAGAAGTTTTTGAAGTTTCTAGGATTCATAGTACCTGGAACATGTCAGGGGCCTTAACAAACTCTATAATAGTACCCTAAACCACCCAAGACCATTAAAGGGTGATGAATACCAAAATATAGTAATTTGTAAGCAATTTTAAATTAAGAATACTGCTAGTCTGCTATTAGTTATTTATCAGTTTATTTATCCCAAGAAAAATAAAAAAAGAAGAGCATGCAAGAGGAAAATAGTTACCCTTTTCTGCATAAACTCGATTTCTGCAAACAGCGTTTCATTCTGGAAAATTTGATCAATATATAGCATTAGTTTCCAAGCATAAGCAATACTGAACAGTAATTTTGTTAAACTAAAGTTGCTTGCTTATGTTTACAAACTACAATCCATGCAGCAGAATATCACTATCACTGGATATGACAATTAGCCCCATTTGAAACATCGGGTCATAATAATATGCCACATGAGTTATAAATATATCCAACAAATTAATATATATATATATATACATAAAGACATTTTGAATACTAGACTAGACACCAATGAATCAACAGGGGAAAACATGCATACCTTCTTGGACCTAATTTTGCTTATTCCTTTCTCCAATCTCCCTTCCAAGTTCCTGAGCTCTTTGAACTTTAAACAACTTAGCGCTTCTCCCAATATATGTCTGTAGATATATATTTCTCATTTCTCAAGGAGTGTTATTATAAACACCAACACAATATAATTTTATACTTCAAATTAATTATTTGAAATAAATATTAATAACCTGTTTAGATCTTGAATATCCCTTATCTATTTTTTGAGTTTAGACGCTTCTTGCTGGTAATACTGACAACATATGTCTGTTAGAAAAATCGACCTCATATCTATAGAAGACTAGTAGACCTAACAAGTTGTTAGAATTGTGAGGTTTGAGTTTCGTATCTCAGTGGGCAAGTAGTGTAGTTATTATTATTATTTTTAAATTAAAAAAAAAATTGTGTTATCTACTTTTGAAAATGAATTAATATTACCTGAGTGTTAATTTCAGAAACAGATCCTGAGGTTGAGGAATCAGAGCATGCTTTCTTGTACCTATCAATAGTTTCTCTTACACTGCACAAGTATTTGAAACAAATAGAATTCAAAAATGACTTTATCTTGGTAAGTTTAATTTAAGAAATGCTTCTACTTCTACTTGTTAAAGGCATTATGTTAGATGCTTCTACCTCTTCTTTTACCTCTTGAACTTTCCTAAGGAGTTCATGATCATCCAAATCTAACAGGCTTCTGTAGAACAGCAGACAAATAAACCTCAGATTTGCCTAACCCTGCAACATCAATCTTCTCCCCAACAACCCATTTGAGCTTCTTATAACCAAACCGTTCAATCAGTCTGGTTAAATCCCTTTTCTTCTCCTCTGAGAAAACAATGTCAAGGTTGCGCTCAGGGGCGGAGCCAGGAATTTATTACCGGGGGGGGGGCTGAATAGGTAATCCAGGCACTGCGCTTATCTCTATCTCCCTTCAACACATAAAGAAGAAGCTGTTCGATATTGGCAAGATGATCAGCATCATCAATAGGTAATCCAGTTGCTTCATCAGTGATGTAAACAACTGAAGCCATTCTAGTATTATGGGTCCAAACTTCAGCTGCAACCACATTACATTTGAGGTCTGAAAGAACAGCAAAGACCTCCGAAAGCAAGCCTGGCCTATCTCTTCCAGTTAACTCAATGGTGGTATGTTCTGCAGTAGATTGAACACCCACTGACCTTTTCAAAGATCGAAAACTACAAGCCATTTTTCAGCAAAACACTCATAACTCGACCATTTTAACTCAAGAAACAAGACAATTTCAAGAAAATGCAGAAAAGACCCATTTTTCACAACCCAGAACAGATAACAAAAAACAGAGCAAGCAAGAGAGAAGTGGCAGAACGGAATTACCAGTAACAAAATTACAAATACAATTAAAAAAGAAATACCTGGGAGGATTAATTCGTATCATAAGCTTCTCAAATTCATGGTCATTAGTAAGAGGAGAAGACCAACAAGCTGGAGAATTTTCAGAAAATCTGGCCGGGGCTTCAGCCCCCCCCAGCCCCTGAATAGCTCCGCCCCTGGTTGCGCTCACGAATTTGCTAATGAACTCCATAAATAATGGCAAAAGAACAGACCAATATCACTAACATAACAGCTACAGTAATGTTAATATTCATGAGGATGCACATTTTTTAATATTAATTAAAAAAAAAAAACAGATCGATCTGCACATTTTAGGGATATTGCAGGAAAAAAAAATTCAACCTGATCTGCACCGCGGTGGAGAGCTGCCGTGGAGAGCTACCGTGGAGGGTTGGCTGCCGTGGAGAACGCTGGCTTGGAGGGCAGAGCTGCTTGGTACGATAACCGTTGCGGTGGAGAAGAACAATCGCGACGTTGCTGCAGATACGGTACAAGGTGTCGCGCGGGCCGACGCTGGAGTCGAGGACGACGGACGACGGCGAGCGCTGGGAACGGTTGACTGGTGGTGTCGATCGTGCGGTGTGGAGGCGCTATGGGGGGGGGGGGCGCTGGGAGTCGTTAGGGTTTTTAATTAATTTCTATCGCGTGTACGTAGGAGCTGGGATGATTATAAAAGAGATTTAGGGACGGTTTTTAACCTTCCCGAAAGGTTACACTTTTAGGGACGGTTAATAACCGTCCCGAAATCTCTTTTACGAAAATTTCCGCACAACCGTCCCAAAATCACTCTTTTAGGGACAGTTTACCGGTTTTTTTTAAATTACAACCGTCCCTAAATCTATATATTGTTGTAGTGTTCCTTCTTGATGAATGAAACATCAGAACATTAGTGTCATAATATTTTATAAAAAGACAAGTAAAAGTTGATTTTATAAAGTAGTAAAAAGGTTGGATTTTTCAAGAAAACATTTCAACCTATATGTATTTCACTGGTGTGAAGTGAAATGTTATTTATTATTATTAGGGTAAGTTTAACTTTCAAACACTTACATTGCTTTTTTAATCGACTATTAGGTATATTTTTTTGAAAAAAAATTATTATATTAATTTTACGCTTCATTAATTTAAGGTAACATATAATCAAAAGTAAATAAATTTTTTTTTTTGGAGGGGGGGATTCAATAAAAAAGAAATTCAAACGATAGATTTTTTTTAAATATAAACTTGATATTTGATCAATTTCAAAATCTTATACCCCTATAGTCTAACAATAATAAAGAATGTTAAAGACACACAACTTTACACCAACTTTTATGCATGCCACTTATGTTGTGCCATTAAAAAATGATTTATTTTCTTAATTTTTAAAATAATTATAAGGAATGTAAGTGTGAAATTGTGTAAAAAATTTCATATATCTTATAAGAAAAAGTGTCATAAAAATTCTTTTATTTTTATAAAAGATGTCATTTAATTTCAAATGTGTATTTAAATTCCTTTGCTTATAAAAAATATATTTTTAAGTCCATCTACTTATAAAAAATGTCAGTTAAGAACAAATTTAATTTTTAATCAAATTTTTCATTAAATCTAACAAAATAGTGCATGTTTTACATTCATGTTTATATTTTTTGATATATATATATATAAAAAATTAATATTTAATTAAAAAATTACTCATTTTTCTTATTTTTTAAAAAACTTAAATAAAATTTTCAATGTAATTTAAATATAATTTTTAATAAAATTTAAACACAATAAAAATTTTATTTAAGTTTGATCGAAATCAATAAAATTTAAATATAATTTTTATTGATGATAAATATGGAGATGGAGATGGAGATGGAGATGGAGATAGATGTGAGTAAAAAAGAAGATATGAAATGTATGAGAATTTTTTAGAAGGTGGGATGAGGAATGTGGGATATAGTTAAAGAGTTAAATTTATCATTTTATTATATTTAAAATATTTAATTATTTAACGAAATGTCGTGAAATAAAATTTAAGATTTTTCAAAAATTTTCCAAAACCATGCCCATTTACTTCTTTAATTAATACTTGTTACCTTATTTCCTTTAATCTAAAAATATGACATTTGTACTTGGGTTTTTTTTTTTAATCAACAAATTATATTAACAAAGTACCCATTATTATTAATATATAACACTAAATAGAGCCATAATATATATATTTTTATGATTTTATTTTATTAAGTTCTTTATTATTACACTCTAAAAGTTCAAGCTCCTCATTACATTTCTAGGACAATATAGCATTTCAATAGGCAATACGAGGCCTATTTATTAAGATATTATTATTCTCATTTATGCCCTTGCTACTAAGCAAAACACAAAACATCTCCCTTAATTAAATCTTAATTATCTTAAGATATTAATTAATTAGGCAACTTCTCTTCTCTCATCCCTCTTCTCCCTTCTCTCAGAAGATGACCTAGAGCTTAATAATGTCGTTTCCTCTCTGTTATACTTCAACTTCCTTGCCTGTTCCCTTGAAATCTGAAAAGCATTTCTCAACACATCTTCTGGCAGTGCTCGGATTACCGAAGTCCGTCCCGCAAGTGGACTCACTTTAGCATTTTCGTTTGTTTTAAATGACACCCACTCAAATCCTTCACTACTTGCCTTCTTCAATACTGCATGATTCTGGGGAACGGTCAACACCTGACCTTGTCTTAACTCTCCATCGAAAAGGGCATTACCATTGTCATCCACTACTTGAACTCTAGCACTTCCTCTCAACACAAAAATCACACTGTTGGCATTCAAGTTCCAGTGTGGAGCATAAAGGGCATTGTTATAAAGTACACCTCTCTCTGCACTGAGTCTTAGGCGTCGAAGGATCGGGAGGTTGTAGCTGTTTAGAGTGCTGATGCGCCCGGCTTGAGGAGTGTACGTGTCAGCGCGAGATGGGTCGCCAATGTTTTCTCTAAGCCTCAAGCTGCATAAAGTCTCTTCTATTCCATTTTCTCGACCTTGTTCACTTTGGCTTTGTTGTCTCTCTTGTTCTCTTTCACGTTCTCTCTCTTCTTGGCCTCTCTCTTCTCTTTCGCGCTCCTCACGTGACTTGAGTGGGCTAACGAAATCGAGTTTGCGCTCTACTCTAACAATGTTGCCCCTGTTGTCGTTTTCGCCTTGGAGTTTTCTTGTTGTTTCGGTGTCAATGTTAAGAGCTTCGGCTAACAAACGAGTCTCGAAGCCACTAAGTACGTTGTTGGCTGAGGATTCTTGTTGGCCTCTGCTTTGTTCACTTCTGCGATTTTGTTGGTGGCGTTGATGTTGTTGTTGTTGTTGTTGCTGTGGGTTGAATTCGTCTTCTGGGTTACCAGCAATATAGAATCTCTACAAAAGAGAAAATAGCCTAAAATTAGATTAAAGCTCTACACATAACACTAGAAAATAGAAAAATGAAATTTTTTTAAATTACTCTTGGGTTTTGGTCAAGCTGGTTTTCACGGTTGGAAGTGTCAAGAAGAGTAACAGAAACAAGAGGTGAATCGCCATCGTTGTAAGTCCAGGATGCAACACCAGCTGGAATAGCTAGAATGTCACCTTCTCTAATGAGACGAACTTTCTGGTGACGGTCACGTTCTCTAAAACTTTGATCACTTGACCTTTTCTGTCCCTGTTGCTGAGATTGTTCTTGAGATTCTTCATATGTTTCAGGGCAACCAGGGAGAATAATTCCCATAACCCCCCTTCCTGAACACATATATAACACAAAATTGTAATTAATTAGTTATAAATAAAGTACTAAACGTGTTACTTAAAAATATTAAATCATGATAACAATTAATTAACCTCGTTCAATGTAAACAAGACGAGGAGCATTAGTGTAAGAAGGTAAGAGAAGTCCATTGGTTTGGATGTGATATCGAGCAATGGCAACACCAGCACATTGAAACTGATCCTCATTTGGGTTCCATGACTCGATTAAACCAGCTTCGGACTCAATTCGATTATCGGGCTGAAGGGCTCGGAGGTTATCAAGCTGGCACTGGTTTTGTTGCTGCTCTTGGTATCTTCCTGAACGAGCTAAACTTACATTGAAGAGAAAGAGCAAACAAAGTGAAAAGGCGAGCAAATGAAGTTTGGCCGCCATTGCTTAATATTTTAGTGGTTGTAGGGATTGTTTTGCTACTTGTACTGATGTGAAGTGGGGAGTAGGAGACGTTGGTATTTATACAAGAAAAAGAGGAGTAAATAAGAGACACGTGCAAACTGTTGGGTTCAGAAATCTTAAGCCATTTTTCTCTTTGCATGTTTATCAATCTCTTATACTTTTAACACATCACCATGGCGCCTGAGACCTGAGAAGGTTAGGTGGCTTCAAGTTTCAGAGATGATACATAGTTTTATTTTCCATTACTTACCATTTGTTTTTTCGGTGGCTTCTTCTCTGATTTTTTAGAATATATTTGGCCCTTGATTTGATTAGAAGATACGAATAGAGCTAATATGAACCGTTGGATATAAGTAATAAATTTGAAAGTGAAACCGATCAGGCTGCGAGATAAGGACATTCTTCTTCATCAGGAGTGCGAATCATTTTACAAATTTATTTCATCAATCCTTAAATAACGTTCAGTTGTGACTTGCGAGCAAACCTATGAATAACTTTAACGGTTTTTGCCAATTATAATGTACAATGGCAGTAAAATTATCTTTACTACTTTATAGATGAATGTTAAAAGAAATAAATTTGCAATATTTTTACTCTAATAATATTTATATATTGTACATATTATTATTATTATTATTATCAAAAAATAATTATTATTTTTTCAATTTTTAAAATAATTTTAACAGAAATAATTAAGGATGTAGTTAAAAAAATATATACAAATTTGTGTACTATTGATATTTCTCTTTCTTTAAATAACAGACTTGCACACATTTTAAAGGAAAAGTTGTATTTAAATTTGAGATAAATTTTAAATAATATGATATATTATTATTTTGTAAGTATAATTGGAAATACATAACAATATTTAATAATAAATTTTTATGATTGAGATATAATTGTGACATATATAATAAATTTCTAATTTTAAAAGCTTTTTTATTGGCAAGGTTGGATCCAATTGGGTCATTTTGGTAGGTGGTTAACATGGTAAAAAATGAATACAGAATAATGTTATAAGGATATAAATTTATATTATTTTTGTATCTATATAAATCATATTTTGATATATGGTAAAATTATTTAAAAAATTGAATTATTTTTTATTTTTTAAAATAACTTTAACACGTATCAAAATTTGATTGATTGAGTACAAAAATAAATACAAATTTATGTATTCTTAACATTCATATAAAAAAATAATAATACAATATTAATAGGATTTTTTTTCCGGGAACATAATATAAGCAAGATATTGACGTTGCAATCATGTGTACCATTAAAAAAATAATTTTTAAAAATAAATATATACACCTATTTATATTTTAAAAACATTTTTTTTATTATCATAAATTGTGATAAAACACAACTTATTTGACATATTTTAATTGAATATTTATTGTAAATAAATTTTTTTTTGTAATAAATATGATGCACAATGTAAATTTTTTATCAATTATAAAATGACACCTCAACTTGAAATATTCATAAATTGTAATATATAGCATTACTCTTTACATTTGGATGGGGTTGAATTAATATCTTTCAGTTCATATTTAATTTAGATAAATAAGAATCGATCGATCATATTCTTGCATTTAATGTGATAATTAATTTATAATAGAATGTAGAGCATTACAGCAATAATAATAATATTCATTACTTTCACATCTTATAATAGTAAATTGTAATGTTTTATTTTTCTCACTTATTTGTATAATTATCTCTAAATTTGTTTCTCGTTTCTATTTAAAAAAAAATTTATTTTTTAACTTTGTTTCATTTATAAATTTTATTTTAATTACATTGTTCAAATAAATATTATAAAAATAATATTATTTTTAATTAATTTAATTCTTATTACTATTTACATTTTTATAATGTTTTTATTTTATAAATAATGCAATCATGTGCCATTGAAAAATGCTGATATGATGAATTTTATTTTTAAATATTTTATAATATATAAACATTGTATGAAAAATATACTAGGTTTAAATATTAGAATTTATAATTTAAATAAAATAGAAGACTTTGTTAAAAAATTAATTACTAATTTTTTAATTGAAATATGAAATGTTAGGTAATTATTCAGTCTAATAGGTAATTTTATTATGATAAGAAAATTAATATATGTATTAAATTAATATATATATATATATATATATATATATATATATATTTTTTTTTTTTTTTTTTTTTTTTTTCAATTTTTCATATATTGTGTCGGCCACTTGGCATTACCAATTTAGCACTTATCTTTCTTGAAAAATCAATCAAAACATAATTGAATGTAAGTTGAGTTAGACCTGTAATTAGAGTTGAACATTTCATTTGCAAGCTAACAATAACCTATTCCTTCTTGATGAATGAAACATCAGAACATTAGTGTCATAATATTTTATAAAAAGACAAGTAAAAGTTGATTTTATAAAGTAGTAAAAAGGTTGGATTTTTCAAGAAAACATTTCAACCTATATGTATTTCACTGGTGTGAAGTGAAATGTTATTTATTATTATTAGGGTAAGTTTAACTTTCAAACACTTACATTGCTTTTTTAATCGACTATTAGGTATATTTTTTTGAAAAAAAATTATTATATTAATTTTACGCTTCATTAATTTAAGGTAACATATAATCAAAAGTAAATAAATTTTTTTTTTTGTAGGGGGGGATTCAATAAAAAAGAAATTCAAACGATAGATTTTTTTTAAATATAAACTTGATATTTCAAAATCTTATACCCCTATAGTCTAACAATAATAAAGAATGTTATGGACACACAACTTTACACCAACTTTCATGCATGCCACTTATGTTGTGCCATTAAAAAATGATTTATTTTCTTAATTTTTAAAATAATTATAAGGAATGTAAGTGTGAAATTGTGTAAAAAATTTCATATATCTTATCAGAAAAAGTGTCATAAAAGTTCTTTTATTTTTATAGAAGATGTCATTTAATTTCCTAACTTATAAAATGTGTATTTAAATTCTTTTCCTTATAAAAAATATGTTTTTAAGTCCATCTACTTATAAAAAATGTCAATTAAGAACAAATTTAATTTTTAATCAAATTTTTCGTTAAATCTAACAAAATAGTGCATGTGTTACATTCATGTCTATATTTTTTGATATATATATATATATATATATATAATTAATATTTAATTAAAAAATTACTCATTTTTCTTTTTTTTTTTAAAAAAACTTAAATAAAATTTTCAATGTAATTTAAATATAATTTTCAATAAAATTTAAACACAATAAAAATTTTATTTAAGTTTCATCGAAATCAATAAAATTTAAATATAATTTTTATTGTCTAATAACTAAAATTAGAAATAAGATAATGAAAATTATTTAAGTCTAAAAATATGACATTTGTACTTGGGTTTTTTTTTTAATCAACAAATTATATTAACAAAGTACCCATTATTATTAATATATAACACTAAATAGAGCCATAATATATATATTTTTATGATTTTATTTTATTAAGTTCTTTATTATTACACTCTAAAAGCTCAAGCTCCTCATTACATTTCTAGGACAATATAGCATTTCAATAGCCAATACGAGGCCTATTTATTAAGATATTATTATTCTCATTTATGCCCTTACTACTAAGCAAAACACAAAACATCTCCCTTAATTAAATCTTAATTATCTTAAGATATTAATTAATTAGGCAACTTCTCTTCTCTCATCCCTCTTCTCCCTTCTCTCAGAAGATGACCTAGAGCTTAATAATGTAGTTTCCTCTCTGTTATACTTCAACTTCCTTGCCTGTTCCCTTGAAATCTGAAAAGCATTTCTCAACACATCTTCTGGCAGTGCTCGGATTACCGAAGTCCGTCCCGCAAGTGGACTCACTTTAGCATTTTCGTTTGTTTTAAATGACACCCACTCAAATCCTTCACTACTTGCCTTCTTCAATACTGCATGATTCTGGGGAACAGTCAACACGTGACCTTGTCTTAACTCTCCATCGAAAAGGGCATTACCATTGTCATCCACTACTTGAACTCTAGCACTTCCTCTCAACACAAAAATCACACTGTTGGCATTCAAGTTCCAGTGTGGAGCATAAAGGGCATTGTTATAAAGTACACCTCTCTCTGCACTGAGTCTTAGGCGTCGAAGGATCGGGAGGTTGTGGCTGTTTAGAGTGCTGATGCGCCCGGCTTGAGGAGTGTACATGTCAGCGCGAGATGGGTCGCCAATGTTTTCTCTAAGCCTCAAGGTGCATAAAGTCTCTTCTATTCCATTTTCAGGACCTTGTTCACTTTGCCTTTGTTGTCTCTCTTGTTCTCTTTCACGTTCTCTCTCTTCTTGGCCTCTCTCTTCTCTTTCGCGCTCCTCACGTGACCTGAGTGGGCTAACGAAATCGAGTTTGCGCTCTACTCTAACAATGTTGCCCCTGTTGTCGTTTTCGCCTTGGAGTTTTCTTGTTGTTTCGGTGTCAATGTTAAGAGCTTCGGCTAACAAACGAGTCTCGAAGCCACTAAGTACGTTGTTGGCTGAGGATTCTTGTTGGCCTCTGCTTTGTTCATTTCTGCGATTTTGTTGGTGGCGTTGTTGTTGTTGTTGCTGTGGGTTGAATTCGTCTTCTGGGTTACCAGCAATATAGAATCTCTACAAAAGAAAATAGCCTAAAATTAGATTAAAGCTCTACACATAATACTAGAAAATAGAAAAATGAATTTTTTTTAAATTACTCTTGGGTTTTGGTCAAGCTGGTTTTCATGGTTGGAAGTGTCAAGAAGAGTAACAGAAACAAGAGGTGAATCGCCATCGTTGTAAGTCCAGGATGCAACACCAGCTGGAATAGTTAGAATGTCACCTTCTCTAATGAGACGAACTTTCTGGTGACGGTCACGTTCTCTAAAACTTTGATCACTTGACCTTTTCTATCCCTGTTGCTGAGATTGTTCTTGAGATTCTTCATATGTTTCAGGGCAACCAGGGAGAATAATTCCCATAACCCCCCTTCCTGAACACATATATAACACAAAATTGTAATTAATTAGTTATAAATAAAGTACTAAACGTGTTACTTAAAAATATTAAATCATGATAACAATTAATTAACCTCGTTCAATGTAAACAAGACGAGGAGCATTAGTGTAAGAAGGTAAGAGAAGTCCATTGGTTTGGATGTGATATCGAGCAATGGCAACACCAGCACATTGAAACTGATCCTCATTTGGGTTCCATGACTCGATTAAACCAGCTTCGGACTCAATTCGATTATCGGGCTGAAGGGCTCGGAGGTTATCAAGCTGGCACTGGTTTTGTTGCTGCTCTTGGTATCTTCCTGAACGAGCTAAACTTACATTGAAGAGAAAGAGCAAACAAAGTGAAAAGGCGAGCAAATGAAGTTTGGTCGCCATTGCTTAATATTTTAGTGGTTGTAGGGATTGTTTTGCTACTTGTACTGATGTGAAGTGGGGAGTAGGAGACGTTGGTATTTATACAAGAAGAAGATGAGCAAATGAGAGACACGTATAACTGTGGGGTTCAGATATCTTAAGCCATTCTTCTCTACGCATGTTTATCAATACCTTATTTTTTAACACATCACCATGGTTGAGTAGATTCGGTGGTTCAAGTTTCATTAGATGATACAGATCATTATTTGTTCGTACTACCTTTTGGTTTTTTCGATGCATTCTTTGGCTTCTCTTATTATTGATTATCTGTTTGGACGTTGATTTGATGAAAATATATGAAATAGAATAAATTTGAATCGTTGGATATAAAGGTTTAGAGTATTAAATTTGAAACTGAAAGCCGATCAAGTCTGCGAGATACGGACATTCTTCATTCATGCGAATCATTTTACAAATTTATTTATTTATTTATTTTTGAAATTCCTTATAATTCGGATAATAAGACTTGCAATCTTATCACCAAATCTATGTGTTAGAGTTACTATTACAGGCAACAGCTTTTCCCTTTAAAGTAATAGATGGCATTTAGAAAATCTTTATTTTTATTGTTTTAAATTATGAGTCAAATTATTATACGTGTAAAGTAATATATTGATTATTTTTTTAGATATAAAATTGGTGTGGTAGAATTATGAAATAATTATAATATTATTTATTAATAATAATAATTGTTTGGTTTAAAGGTTAACAATGCAATATTAGTTCTATGGTGTACATACCTTAATAAAATTGAAACCGATTTTTTTATTTTTTGATAGCAAAAACCGAATCAATTTTAGAACAATAGATTCAATTATTGAACTCTTTCAATTGATTTGAATATATAGATTTTTTTGTGTGTTTAATTTTTTTCTTTCTAATTATTAAATTATAATTTTGTTTTTATTTTTAATGATTAAATAACTATTGCATTGAATATTAAGCTAACGACATATAAGAATTTCAATTTTTCTTAAATAATAAATTAACAAAGATCATGAAAACTATATACTTTAAATAGCATAAAAAAATCCTTTCACGTCATTCTTTCGTGTTAATTTCAATCAAAAAAAAAAATAGCATAAAAATTAAAACAAATATTTAATATTTAATTTAAGCATATATTAAAAAATTGCATAATTTAAATAATAGTCATGTGATTAAATAAGTATAAATATAATTTCTATGTGTTTATATGCTACAAATAACTCAATCTGACAAATATCAATACTTCTATCTTCTCAAGTTATATTTTATAAAATTATAAAATACAATATTTAAATTTCAAACCTTACATCTTATACTTAAAATGGGTGCGTATTGTATGAACTAAAGAAAAGCAGCAGAATATTAGTGCTATGATCAACACAATATAACATAATAATTTTTTTTAATTAAATAGTACTTAGGATTATTTGACTCAAAATAAAAAGTAAAGTGAATTTTTACTAAGATAAACCACATATTAGCACAGTATTGGCATTGCAATCATGTGCCATTAAAAATTGATGACATGACGAATTTTATTTTTAAAAATATTTTATTACATATAAATATAACAAAATAGACATTTCATCGGTGTATAATCAAGATTATAGTTATACTCAAAGTCTTCTAAATGTTTTTTTTTTTTTTTTTGAAATAATCGTAATTAATTAAGTGTGGCGTACGAATGTTTACTGCACTTTTAAAAGTATAGTTATCCAAAATTAAATATATATTAATATTATATATTTTTTATATACATGTAATTACTTAGTAAAATATTTTTTTAATATTAAACACACCAAAATTTGAATAATTAAATTATATATATATATATATATACTAGGTTAACTTTTTAATTTTTTAAACTAAGTATATTTTAAAAAGATATTAAAATAAAAATAGAGGAACTATCTGTTCATAACCTATTGTTATTCCTCAAAACTACCCGAAATTGGTGTGAGCATGTTGTATTTATTAGTATAATGGTCTCTAGTCCATCCATGCACCCATTCCTATATAAGTCGAACCCTAATCAATAAAAACGTAATCATGTTTAATTATTTGAATTTATAATTTAAGAATAAAAAAAAAAGTCTCATTGTCGTTCTATTAAGTTAATCACTAATTTTATTTTGAGGAGAGGATGCTCTGTTTTTTCTTTTTATTGTGTTTACTTTTATGTCAAGTTATGCAGTAAAAAAATATACTTCATTGAATATTTTCATAACTACACTCAAGCAAATTTCGGATAAACTTCCACCTTTCATGACTTCTTTAATCTTTTTTTTCTTTTTGTGATTTGGATCCTAAGCGAATGTATTTTTCTTGCCCATAAATTAGCCAAATGGTCATTTGTACGTAGAACCTTATGCCAAAAAAAAAAAAATGTAAAATCATACACTTATTATAAATTATTGTTTATATAGATGAAAAGTCAAAATGTAACATACATACTTTCATTCATATAAATTGTTGGATATATAAAAATGAACCATTATGATGGATATAATTATAGAGAAAATAAATTAAAGAATATCTATAAAATATAATAAAAAATATCTATAAAAATAAATATAATGGTATAACTTTTTAGAGAAAAAAAAATATTTATTATTCTTCGATGTATAAATAACTCAATTATTCAATTAATTAATTTTATTTTTAACAGTTAGAATATAAGTTATAATATTTCTTTATTATCATTATTCTGTAAATATATTGTATTTATTATCTTTCCTTAATTGAGATTAATATGTGTATATATATAACTTATTAGGTTAATGAGAAAACACGCAATTTTGATTTCTAAAGTTAATTTGGTATCAGAGCTTTGAGAAAAAGAAAAAAAAATATTTCCGCTACCTATCCACTGCCGCTGCCTTGCCGCCGCCGTCCTTGTGCCGCCGAAAAAAAGAAGCTGCCATCCTTCTCTGCGCTTCTCGGCCGTCATCGTGTTCTGTCACTGGCCAGTTCCTGCAGTCGCCGCTACCCATCGCCGGCCTACCCAGATCTGTTTTCAGATCTGTTTTCCTGTTTTCCAGATCTGTTTTCCTATTTTCCAGATCTGTTTTTCCCAGATCTGTTTTTCAAATCTGTTTTTTCCAGATCTGTTTTTTCCTCTTGTACTGTTTCAGATCCAAACAGTACTGTTCCTATATATATATCCATTTTTTCCTTTTTCGATCCACTTTTCTTAAAAAAAAAAAAAAAAACAGTAACCCATTACCACTATGTCTAAGGATCCAATGGAATCAATCTTCCACACTCAACCTCAAATTCCCAGTAAAATTATTTCTACCACCATACAAGACAGTTCATCCTCTGTTAATATTAAATTGGACGGCACCAATTACCGTATTTGGTCCAAGATTTTGGAAATGCATATTGCGTGTAGGGAAAAGAAAGGTTATATCACAGGAAGAAAAGTTGCCCCTAAAGAAGATGATCCAACTTATGATAAATGGGAAGCTGAAGATGCCATGGTAAAATCTTGGCTCATCAACTCTATGACAGATTAGTTGATGTCTCACTTTGTTCAATGTAGCACTGCCAAGGAAGTTTGGGATGCAGTAAGACGAAGTTATTTAGATGTTTCTGACTCGTCACAAGTGTATGAGTTAATGAAGAGGTCATTTCAGCTTCGTCAGAATGGTCGCTCTCTTGCTGAATATTACAATGAAATGAATTCTATTTACATGAAATTGGATTATCGCAGACCTAATGATATGACATGTGCTATTGATATTGAGAAACTGAGAACTCGTACTGCTGAAGATCGAGTCTACATGTTTTTAGATGGTTTAGATCGAAGTTTGGATCAAGCGAGCAGTCGAGTTTTGGCTACTTCTCCTTTACCAAGTCTAGAAGAAGCATATTCTTTAGTCCGTCGTGAAGTACAAAGGCAGGCTACAATGGGTACTGAGGACCATCCTGAACCATCAGCTCTCATTGTTCAACGAAGTAGACCACGTTTGGATACTCCATCTGCAAATTCTGGTTCTCGCTTCTGTACCTACTGCAATAATTCCAATCACACTGTTGATGTTTGTTGGAAGAAACATGGCTATCTAGAATGGTACAAACTTAAGCAAGCTGAACGAAAAAAGAAATCTAGTCAGACTGCTGCTTCTGCCTCTCAGGTTTCTCGCATAACTCCTCAAGGAGGTAATTTTGATTCTGCTTTTATTTCTTCTTCTTCTAACACTTGGCTTATTGATTCAGGAACCACTGATCATATGACTAGTAATTCCTCTCTCTTTGATTCTTTAACACCCTCTTATGTTAAGTCTGTACAGGTTGCCAATGGGGCACCAATGTCAATTTTGGGAGCTGGCAATGTCTCCTTATCACCCACATTTTCCATGTCCTCTGTTTTATTTGCACCTACTCTTAAGAATAATCTTCTGTCAATTAGTCAATTCACTAAGAATCTTGATTGTTCTATAACTTTCTATTCTACTCATTGTGTATTTCAGGACAATCAAACGAAGATGATGATTGGTACTGGTAGAGAAAGAGGAGGTCTTTATTATTTAGAGAAGGGGTCTGGCAATACTAGTTGTGGTTTTCAAGTGGATAGAGGAAGTGATAAAGAAAAAATTATGTTATGGCACTGTCGTTTAGGGCATCCATCGTTTGTTTATTTGGAACGTTTGTTTCCTAAACTTTTTTCGAAAATTTCTTTTCAAGTTTAATTTGTGAACAGTGCATTTTTGCAAAAAATAATCGTGCTACTTTCAAAATTAGTTCTAATAAAAGTCTTGTTCCTTTTGCTTGTGTTTATATTGATGTATGGGGTCCTTTTTCTACCCCTACTGCCTCTGGACATAGATATTTTGTTTCTTTTATTGATGATTGCACTCGAGTTACATGGCTCTATTTGTTGAAATCTAAGGGTGACGTTTCTCATGTTATTCCTCAATTTTATAATATGATTGTCACACAGTTTCAAGTATCTGTCAAGGTTTTTCATTCTGATAATAGTCGTAAGTTCGTAAATCAATCACTTACTCATTTTTTTAAAACTCATGGCATCATTCACCAGACGACATGTGTTTATACACCTCAACAGAATGGCATAGCAGAGCGTAAGAACCGACACCTTCTTGAGGTGGCGCGTGCCCTATGCTTTACTATGCACGTTCCTAAACAGTTTTGGGCTGAGGCTGTCATGACTGCTGCCTTTCTTATAAACCGCATGCTTGCTCGTATTCTAGACTATCATACTCCATTGAGAAAATTATCTCTTTTTCACCCGTTATCTTCTGCACTTAATATATGTCCTAAAGTGTTTGGTTGTGTCTGTTATGTTTATGTCCATGCCCTTCATAGGGACAAATTTGATCCACGTGCTCTTAAGTGTGTTTTTTTGGGATATTCTAATACACAAAAAGGGTATAAATGCTTTCACCCACCTACAAATAAATACTTTGTGTCTATGGATGTTCAATTTTGTGAACATGAGTCTTATTTCTCTGATGATGTCTCCTTGATTCCTCTTCCGGGGGAGATTCATAATAAGGAAGAGGAAACATTGTGGTTAGAAGAAAAGAAGTTGTGGATTTCTGGTAAGGGGGAGGACTCTCCTTCTTTAGAATGTAATGACTCAAATCCTTTGAGAGGACCCGAACTTGGAAAAGAGGAATCAACTAAGGAGTTGAGGCCACCTCATATGTTCCATCTGCAATTTGGTAGAAAAAACAAGGATGTTATTGCTATGACCCCATCTTCTAATGTGGAGACTCCTCTTGATAATACTACCATGACTTCAAATGACTCTTCCGAAGTTAACCCTGAGGTACATGTTTCTCCTTTATCTTCTACTAATGATATTCTTGTTTCTGACGTACCATCTGATCATGTAGTAACAGAACCTACAATTTTAGATCCACTGAGTAATGCTCAAGATAAGAGATATCCTCTTAGAAGTCGTAAACAGCCTGATAGATTAGGCTTCTCTAAGTCTTCATCTAATATTGTTTATCCCATATCTGATTTTGTTTCTTATCACCGTCTGTCTCAAGCTCATTTAGCGTTTGCTCTTCAGATATCTTCTGTACCTATCCCTAGTCATTTTCAGGAGGCTCTTGATGATCCTAAGTGGAAAGTTACTATGATAGAAGAAATGAATGCTCTCCAAAAGAACTGTACTTGGGAGTTAGTCGAATTACCTAAGGGAAAGAAGACAGTAGGTTGTAAGTGGGTGTTTACAGTTAAGTTTCGTTCCGATGGAACATGGGAGAGGAATAAGGCCAGAGTAGTGGCTAAGGGCTATGCTCAAACTTATGAAATTGACTACCAAGAGACATTTGCTCCGGTAGCTAAGATGAGCACTGTTCGAGTTATACTTTCTATGGCCGTGAATCTAGACTGGCCATTACTTCAACTCGATGTAAAAAATGCATTTCTTCATGGAGATCTGTCAGAGGAAGTATATATGGATCCTCCTCCTGGTTTTCAAACAAAAGATGGGAAGGTGTGCAGGTTGAAAAAAGCCTTGTACGGGTTGAAACAGTCACCTAGGGCATGGTTTGGCAGATTGAGCCGATCAATGAAGGAATATGGTTTTAAACAAGCCCAAGCAGATCACACTCTTTTCTATAAAAAGGTGGGTAATGATATCACCTTACTTCTGGTTTATGTTGATGATATGATTGTTACAGGTAGTAATTCTGATGAGATAAAGAAATTACGTGGTTACTTGGCAGAAGAATTTGAAATGAAGGATTTAGGAAATCTGAAATACTTCTTGGGTATTGAAGTTTCTAGGTCTAAGCAAGGGCTTTTCCTCTCTCAACGAAAATATATACTAGATCTCTTGACTGAAACTGGCAACTCTATGTGTGCTCATGTAGATACACCTATTGAGGTAAATCATGGTTTAGCCATTTATCCTGATCAGATTCCAACTAATAAGGAGAGATATCAAAGATTAGTAGGAAAATTGATTTACTTGACTCATACTCGACCTAATTTATCTTATGCTGTTAGTGTGGTTAGTCAGTTCATGCATAATCCGAGTGACAGGCACATGGAAGCTGTGAACCGAATCTTGGCCTATTTGAAGTCTTCTCCAGGCAAGGGTATTTTGTTCTCAAAACATGGACATCTTGACATTATTGGTTACACAGATTCTGACTTTGTAGGATCCAAGATGGATAAGAAGTCTACTTCAGGATATCTTACCTTTATTGGAGGAAATTTAGTGTCTTGGAGATGTAAGAAACAGAACGTGGTGTCATTGTCCAGTGCAGAGGCCGAGTACCGCGCTCTTCACCATGGTATTACAGAGCTTTCTTGGTTAAAGATTTTGTTGAGTGAGCTTGGTTTTGGTCCTAAAAAGTCTATGACTTTATTTTGTGATAATACTGCAGCAATTGAAATTGCAAATAATCCAGTGCAACATGACCGAACTAAGCACATTGAACTTGATAGAAATTATATCAAAGACAATTTGGATGCTGGCATCATTCAAGTCCCATATATTAAGAGTGCTGATCAATTAGCTGACATTATGACCCATGCGGTTACAGGAAGTTCCTTTCATACATCACTATCCAAGTTGGGCATGTGTGATATCTATGCTCTAACTTGAGGGAGAGAGTTAGAATATAAGTTATAATATTTCCTTATTATCATTATTCTGTAAATATATTGTATTTATTATCTTTCCTTAATTGAGATTAATATGTGTATATATATAACTTATTAGGTTGATGAGAAAACACACAATTTTGATTTCTAAAGTTAATTTTAACCATTCTCAGTAAAAAAATATATGTTTATTTTCTTCTAATACTAAAAGAATATATGTTCATTTACGTTATATAAAAATAAACAAATATTTTTTTTAATGAGAGAGATTAAAAATTAAATTTTATAAATGAAAAAAAATTATGTTAAACAATTAAATATAAAATCTGTTTAAAGGGGTGGCCATGACGTCAGAGAAATAATATTGTGTACCAAATCACAAGGTGAATAATTGATGATGGTAAAGGATTAGTTGGATTGATGCAAGATGACTTCAGATAAGAATTAGTATCATATTTAAAAATATTAATTATAAAAATTTTAAGAACAATTTTTATATCGAATCCGTAATGATCACTTTAGGTATTTTTAGTCTCGTAATTAAGAACATGTTTCTTTTTTTTTTAGTCCTTTTGTTCGACTGGGCTTCAGTTGGCAGTTTAAATATACTACTTTTTTAAGTTGATTTAAATTATGTTGACTTTATTTTAATATGAAACAAAGGAATAAGACTTAGTGCTTAACTAACAATTTAATTTTAAAAGTTACATTCGAACAAAATTTTGCACCAATTTTTAAAGTAAATAAATTTTATAAAATAAATAAAGTACTGAGAATTCAAGAAAAACAAAAATAATTTAAATATTTTAAGAAAAGAATTAAAAGGTTAATTAAAGACTTCTAATTCTTATTCATAATAATACTGAAAAACTACACTAATATTTATAAAAATAAGATAATAAACTAAAATTTTAATATTAATAGGACTCTAAATAAGACTTCTAAATTAATAGAAAAACATTAGAATAATTATATAATATTATAATCATAATAGTCTCCAACACTAACAAGAAAACTAACTACTAATCTAATATTCAACTCTCACTCTCAAGCTGAACATAGATTATGTTCAGCTTGGACAATTATAATATACATATTTTTACCTGATGTTAAACCTCAAAAGTACTTTAGTGCTGGTGGGATTTGGAATTGGTGATGGCAGACGTTAGGTTGGTTGATCTTTCTAGAAAACGACGGTAGATTAGTTGATTTTTCTAAAAAACGCGGCTATGAAGTCATGAGATTGAGATTAATACCAACAGTCTTGAGGCCGTGAGGTTGACATGAACGACGGCGACAACAGTGCTGAAAATATATGATACCAACAGTCATGAAGCTGTGAGGTTAACGTGAACGATAACGGCAACAGTGGTGAACGATGGCGATGACAGTTTGTTGAATGACGAAACCAAAGAATCAACCAACAACCTTTAGAAGAAATCGAACTGAAGATAGGGAGTGCTAGCAATAGAATGAAGTAGAGAAATTGAAGTTGACTGCGATGACAGTAGGGATATATATATGACAGATGATAGAGAGATGATAGAAAATAGAAAAGAAAAAAAAACATGTTCAAGATCAAAAATTGCTATGATATCATGTTAAAATATATAGCGAAAGAAAATATAAATATAAAATAGATAAAATAATAAATATATAAGCTAAAATAATAGATAATTAAAGTAGATTGAAAAGAGAACCAAAAAATCAAATAAAAACATTCCAATTCTCATTCATAATTGATACGAACCGGATCATGCCATAATCAAGGCACGACACGGGGCAAGGACTATACCAATAAAAGGGTCAAATATCGGCGCAAAGAGGCCCGCCACAAACACGAGCTAGGGCGCAAACATGTTAGCCATGGAGGTGCCAAGCTAATTTGTGGAATTTCATAGTTTTGGAGCTGCGCCGCGGCGAAGGACTTTCTGTTTTGGTAGGATTTTGTACGAGGCATGCTCGCCGCGGCATGAAATATGTGCGCTGCGGCGCAGGTGTTTCTGTTTTAGGCATGAAGGCTGGGAGATGTGGGCGCAGGACGAGCAGACGCGCGCGCAAGTGTGGGCAGAGGTGCGCGCAGAGGACCAAGGACGTGCGCGCCGCGGCATGGCTTTTGGGCGCTGCGGCACAGACCTCTCGGGTTGAAGGCTAAGGTTCCTCGCCGCGGCATGGAATTTACTCCGCCGCGGCCCGCCTACTATTACTTTTGTAATCCGAGCCTCCTCGCCGCGGCATGAATATTTGCCCGCCGCGGCGCAAATGTAAAAATTGTAATTTTAACCATTGGATTTGGATCTTGTCTTTTCTTTTAGGTTTTTGTGTGAGCCCTATTTAAAGACATTTGGGTAGCTCATTTTGTAACTTTTGTTCATTTATGAAATTTGTTTGAAAACAAATTGTGAGAGCCCATGAGCTCCTTGCTTGATTGCAAGCCAACCCCCCAAGAACTTATCAAAGGTCTTTGCACCCCTTTGTGGCGTTCGCCCTCTTCTCCGTGCGTGGTGCGTAATATCCAAGTGTGGAGGTAAGTTTCCTGCAGCCAAATCTGTGGTTTTGCTTAGAAATCCCTACCAATTTTGTTGTTGGGTCTTGATCCGTTTCTTCTTGGTTCTCTAGCCTCGTAGCTAGGTGGGTCGATAGGAATCGTGTTGCGGGGTTCGCATCAATAATAATACTGAAAGACTACACTTATATTTATAAGAATAATAAACTAAAATTTTAATCTTAATATGACTCTAAACAATACTCTTAAACTAATAAAAAAATATTATAATAATTATTAATATTTTAATCATAATAATTTTCAAGAATAATAAGAAAATTAGCTATTAACTTAATATTCAATTTTTAATGTTAATATAAACAGTATAGTATTAACTAATCGACTATTAGGAAAAAAAATTAATTAAATCACATAACTTTTGTAATACATATAATCTTATTTTTTTAACTCTCTTTAGTCAATATACATAAGTTATCTTTTTACTATATAAAAAAATGCGCTATTTGAAAAGACATAAATTTTTCGTAATTTTTTTTAAGGATTAAAATGGCAGTTAAATATCTAGTTCGTGAAAGAAAAACACTGTTTGACATTGCCATCATATGCCTTTAAAAAATACGTAATAAATTCAATTTTAATAAAATTTAACTGTATAATATAATATTTTTTATGTATAAATTATTATTTTTAAGATTTAAAATATATATATATGCATTTTTTAAATATCTTTAAAGACAACTAATATTAATATTTTAATATATAAAAATATTATACATAATTTAAATTTTATATATAATATAATATAGATATAATACAAACTTAATTGTTTGTATCTAGAACTAAAAATAATAAAATGAATTTAAAAAAATGATAAATTTGTTCGAAAAAACTTAACCATCCAACGATTTAATTCTAAGAAAAATCGAGCATACAATTTAACATAATAAGTCAATAATTTAATAAAAATTTGAACAATCTTTGGTTTATATGCTATACATATTTACATATTTATTTGTTGAAATAATAACCACTTACTACTTAAAAAATATGCACAAACTAACTTCCATCTCAATTTTATTAATTATTAAAATAAAGGAATATTATTCAACTAAAAACCTCTTATTTAAGTAACTTTATTTTATTTCATTTTTTTTCAATAAGAGAGAAAACTTCATTAAAAATTCGAAACAATACAAGCTTAAGATCTAAAACATCTAAAACAAAGACTCTAGCAAGACACAATGAATAAATAAATACAAACCAAAGACTCAAAGGTAAAGAGGACTCCATCTTCTACGAGCTAAAGGCTGGCCAAAGAGACCATAGCCTAAAATTTCTAGCAGAAAGGGTGGTAGATGATGCATTTGGATAGATTCACACTTCACCATGTTATCCAACGTGGAGTAAGATAAAGTGAACCAAATTCAAAAACAAATACAACCAGAATCCACAAAACATTCCAAATAGTCTAAGACTTGAACTAAAACGAGAAATATACTAGCACATGAAATAAAAGAAGAAGAAGCAGAAACAACCAAAACAAAACAGCTTGCTCTAGCAGATAAACCTTGGCCGAAGCAAAAGATATCCTTAAACCCTACTAGATCAGATATAGAGAGGAAATTAGTAGAAAAGAAGCAACCAGCACATGACTGGGAAAGTAAGTCCAGATAGAATCAAAATCTCGGAGAATTAATAAGAAAATCGAAATCATAGCTCTAACATTATTCCTTGCCTGCTCAATTAACATTAGTGAGAAACAAAGTAGCATCAGATTTTTCTTCACATCAAACGCCATTATTGGGACCTCTGCTTCAGCCTCTTGAAGGCAATCGCAATTCTCAACCTCATTGCAGACAACATCGAGAATTGAATCAATCAACTCAGGGCCTTCCATGTAGTAACCTTTGGCCCAAATTGTTTCCAACACTAGATTGGCAGAACACAAAGTTGTGAAGACTATAGATCTGACCACAAGGACTAGATCTGATGCTATCCACAGTATCATATACAAGATCCATAAGAACAGTGGAAGAACACTTCCACCGGAGGCTTCATTGAAATAAACATGATCCTCTCAAGTTGATTATCATTAGATCCATCGTTCTGGCATTTTCCGAGAGCTTTGTTTGAGAAACTTCGAATACGAGATGAAAGATGAAGAAACAGACAGATCCATAGCTAAAAAGCAGGGGCTACTCTAGCCACGGTTTCTTGATTGAAGGAGAGCCACCTAGAGAAAGAGGGTTTTTTATGAGACATTATTTTTGCTTTGGCCAAAAGGGGATTCCTAGAGGTTTTTGAGTGTTAAATTTTTAGACTACCTATATTAAAATTCAAACAACTAACTTTTATTTTAATTTGCTAATGGTAATAAGATATATATATATTTTTTCATTGTTTTGACGCTACTGATATTCCAACGCTAATTAAGCGTAATAAAATAAAGTTAAAAAAAGGATTCGCGCGCTGTCCGCAAGACCACATCTCGCAGCCACCTGATCGGCTTCAGATTCAAATTATAAATTTAAACTTTAATCTTTTACATTATATATCCAACGTTGAAATTAGCTCTCTTTTATATTTTATCATCAAATCAACGCCTGAACAGAGAAGAAGCCAGATTAATGAACCGAAAAACCCTTCACAATTACGGACAAATAATCATCTCTGATACTTGAAGCCACCTAGTCTACTCAGCCATAGTGATGTGTTAAAAAATAAGGTATTGATAAACATGCAAAGAGAAGAATGGCTTAAGATTTCTGAACCCAACAGCTATACGTGTCTCTCATTTGCTCATTTTTTTCTTGTATAAATACCAAGGTCTCCTACTCCCAACTTCACATGATCAGTACTAGAAAATAATCAATCCCTTCCCTACAGTCCACTAACAAATTAAAAAATGGCGACCAAACTTCAATTGCTCTCCTTTTCACTTTCTTTGCTCTTTCTCTTCAATGTTAGCTTAGCTCGTTCTGAAAGATACCAAGAGCAGCAACAAAACCAGTGCCAGCTCGATAACCTCCGAGCCCTTCAACCTGATAATCGAATCGAGTCCGAAGCTGGTTTGATCGAGTCATGGAACCCGAATGAAGACCAGTTTCAATGTGCTGGTGTTGCCATTGCTCGTTATCACATCCAAACCAATGGCCTTCTATTACCTTCTTACACTAATGCTCCTCGTCTTGTTTATGTTGAACAAGGTTAATTAATTAATTATTATCATGATTTAATATTTTTAAGCAACACGTTTTGAGCTTTATTTATGACTAACTAATTACAATTTTGTGTTATATATGTGTTTAGGAAGGGGAGTTATGGGAATTATTTTTCCTGGTTGCCCTGAAACATATGAAGAATCACAAGAACAATCTCAACAACAAGGACAGAAAAGTTCAAGTGATCAAAGTTCTAGAGAACTTGACCGTCACCAAAAAGTTCGTCACATTAGAGAAGGTGATATTCTTGCTATTCCAGCTGGTGTTGCATCTTGGACTTACAACGATGGCGATTCACCTCTTGTTGCTGTTACTCTTCTTGACACTTCCAACCATGAAAACCAGCTTGACCAAAACCCAAGAGTAATTTGAAAATTTTTAATTTCCATTTTTCTATTTTCTAGAATTATGTATAGAACTTTAATCTAATTTTAGGCTATTTTCTTTTGTAGAGATTCTATATTGCTGGTAACCCAGAAGACGAATTCAACCCACAGCAAAAACAACAACGCCACCAACAAAATCGCAGAAGTGAACCAAGCAGAGGCCAACAAGAATCCTCAGCCAACAACGTACTTAGTGGCTTCGAGACTCGTTTGTTAGCCGAAGCTCTTAACATTGACACCGAAACAACAAGAAAAATCCAAGGTGAAAACGACAACAGAGGCAACATTGTCAGAGTAGAGCGCAAACTCGATTTCGTTAGCCCACTCAGGTCACGTGAGGAGCGCGAAAGAGAAGAGAGAGGCCAAGAAGAGAGAGAACGTGAAAGAGAACAAGAGAGACGACAAGGGCAAAGTGGACAAGGTCGTGAAAATGGAATAGAAGAGACTTTTTGCACCTTGAGGCTTAGAGAAAACATCGGTGACCCATCTCGCGCTGACATGTACACTCCTCAAGCCGGGCGCATCAGCACTGTAAACAGCTACAACCTCCCGATCCTTCGACGCCTAAGACTCAGTGCAGAGAGAGGTGTACTTTATAACAATGCCCTTTATGCGCCACATTGGAACTTGAATGCCAACAGTGTGATTTTTGTGTTGAGGGGAAGTGCTAGAGTTCAGGTAGTGGACGACAATGGTAATGCCATTTTTGATGGAGAGTTAAGACAAGGTCAGGTGTTGACTGTTCCACAAAATCATGCAGTATTGAAGAAGGCAAGTAGTGAAGGATTTGAGTGGGTGTCATTTAAAACAAATGAAAATGCTAAAGTGAGTCCACTTGCGGGTCGAACTTCGGTGATTCGAGCACTACCCGAAGATGTGTTGAGAAATGCTTTCCAAATTTCAAGGGAACAAGCAAGGAGGTTGAAGTATAACAGAGAAGAAACTACCTTGTTGAGCGCCAGGTCTTTTTCTGAGAGGAGGGATGATAGGAAGTCTTCTTCTGAGAGGAGGGATGATAGGAGGTCTTCTTCTGAAAGGAGGGAGGACAAAGGGGATGATAGAAAGTCTTCTTCTAAGAGGAGGGATGAGAGGTGGTCAAGCTCTGATTCTAATTTTGGTCTTTTGAGAATGGTTATTGCTTGAATGTAAAAATGTAGTGTAAGAGAGGTATGGAATAAAATCATAATGCGACAAGTATAGGGTTTTGTTTTTGTTGGAATAAACGTACGAAGATGACCTTTGTCGTGTTATCAATTAAGTAATAAAAAATTATGTTCCGTTTAAATTTGTTTTGATTTTGATTTGCAATTGACTCTTTAGTGCATAAATTTGCGTTAATAACCAATTTAAATAGTTTATTATTTTTAGGATGTAATCACCAATTCTTTTGAATTTTGCTGTATTTGCATATTAAAATAGGTTATATTGACTTTAATTATCCATTATAAAACCAAGACGACAGTGAATAAGTTATTAATATCAAAACCTTGTTGCTTTAGATTGAGTTCTGGAAAGTTAAAAGCCATTTGCTATTTTATTTTCTCTATAAAACAACTAAATAATTTTTTTCCCAAAAGAATGAAATTTTATTAAAATCAACAAAATTACAAACTATTCCAAAACCCAAACATAAATTGAAACTCTAAATACATAAAATCTAAAATGGGTACAGATTGCCTCTAATTAGATCGATCTGATTCTCTCTCCAAGGTAATTGCCTCTAATTAGATCTGATTCATTGCCTCTAAATGGATCTGATTCTTCCTCCAAGGTATGATATCAGTTATCGTAAGCTTGAGAAGAACCAAAGTAAGAAAAAGCACATCTGACCACCGGTAAGTTAATCGTTAGCAAATAATTAATTTGAAACTAGATAAAGGCTATAATCTAACTTCAAACAAATTCTAACCACACAAAAATGAAAATAAAAATTACACCACCAAGCATAGCAACCCGATCAATACAGAGATGATAAGAAAAAATCAAACCAAAATAATAATAAAAATGGAATAAAAAAATCAAGAATATGAACCAATTGCTGCAAAAGCTAATTCAAAGTAAAAATAAACCGCTGCCATCATCATCTGTGTCATCCACAAAAGAAACTGAGCTCATTAGAAGTTTAGAGGGAACGTGAGTCCTAAGAGCTCAAGACTCTATAAAGTTGTGACGAATAGCAAGTGGCTCGCTAGAAAACTTAGGGTTGGGGTTGAGACCCGGGCCCAGAAGCAAAGGAATGAGTTGCCAAAGTGGAAGGTGAGGGAGTTGCGAGTGATGAACAGAACAGGATCAAGACAAGTAGTCGGATTGGGTTTAGAAGTTGAGCACGGTGGAGGTGAGGTGGGTTTATAAGGGTGGCTATAGAGAGGAAGAGATCAAGTGAAAATTGATTATAATTTTTAAATTATAATTTAAAACAAATTTTAAAAATTAATGAATTATTTGACTATTATTTTTAAAAATTATTTTCAAAAATTCAAAACTCAAAACATAGTTGTCAATATATTTGTTGAAATTATTTTTATAGTAAACTTTTTTTTTTTAAATTAGTCCTCTAATAATCTAACCTAATTTAACACCTAAACATATTTTATAAAAATAAAAAATGTTAACTAATATTTAAAATCGATTAACTATCAAAGTGAACAACCAAGTGATAACATATATAAAAAATGTGTACATTTTTTATTCTATAAAATTAATTAAGAAAAAATATAATTAAAAAAATTCCACCCTTCATTCCCTTCGATAAACAAGGAATAAAATTAAACCACCCTTCATTTTTTGTGTTAGAGTGTTAGTGGTTAGAGATAGATATTTTAACTGTGTATCTTGCAAAACTGTAAAAGTTTTTTCCCAAAATTAATCATAATTGATGAGGCGTGAGATAGGATGATTATTGCAATTCATATCTATAATTAATTAAAATCAAATATTATTAATATTATATTTTTATATACGCTTAATTAGATAGTAAACGATATTTTTAATATTAAAATTATAACATTTTGAATAATTGATTGAATTTACTTTATTTTTACATTTATATTATTTATTTTTTTTTAAAATATGTTCTAAATAATTAAACAATATAAAATAATGTCAATATTTAAAATAATTTAATAATATAAGTATTGTTTTAAATTTTTTAATTTTTAAAACTAAAAATATATTTATATAATATAAAAATAAAAAAAATGATAAAATAGTGAAAAAATTGTTACCGTTTTATAACCAACTATTATTATCAAATTCAAATCTATCTACTAGTAGTTATCTTAATAATAATCGTTCTCGCTCATTCTCACGCATCCCTACTAGTAGTTATTCTATTCATATTAATGACTTGAAAATAGTGATCCAAACATATATGTTGTAGGTTGAAATTTAAATTCTAATATATTCAAGAGAAATATTAATATTATCTAATTTTGTAGTTAATTTTATATTTATTTTTTATATTTTGTCGTATGTTATAATTATTTTAAAAATTATAAAAATGTTTTATTTTTTATATAATATTAATACTTGATAAAATTTAAATAATATAAGTGTAAAAATAATTAAGTATAAATAGTATAAACTTTACGTGTTCTTTAACATTTTTTATATATCAAATTATTAAAAAAATAAAAAATTAAAAATTAAAAAGAAAAAGAAAGAAAACAAAAGCTGCAAGATTTGTACTATATAATAAATACATAACCATATAAAAGTTATGTTTAAGAGAATAAGTAGACTTGATTAGCAGGAAGAAAAAAAAAAAAAGTACGTTGAGTTACGCTTCGGAGAACCTGCTCCGTGTTTTCAATTTAAAAAAAAAAACATTGAAAACATGTCTTAACTTGTTTTCATTGGCTTTTTGTTTTTTAAAACATAAAAAATTTAGGTACAGCGTTGACCTATTTTTAATATTTTAAAAAATATTTGAAAATATGAAGAAGTAAAGTTAAGCGTCTTTCGTCTATTTGAAATACAATGTTCGACTTCAATTTTTTTTTTTTTTTAAGTGTCTTTAACTACGTTATGCACAATCAACATAAAATTGCACAATCGATACAAAGTACAAAACCCGCATTCCTTTTGTTTTTTACAAGCTAACAAGCAACTTTATTCAATTTTCATAAATAAATAAATAAAACTCTTATATTATAATTTTATTTAATTAAAAAATTTATTTTTTTCCCTAAATTAATAAAAATAATACTCATAAAATTTATTACAATAAAAATAATACCTCAATAATATTAAATAAGATTTAATTAATCAAAATTCAATATTAAAATAATTTAATTAGTCGTAGTTTAATATAAATGACGTCTCACTAAACGACATTAAATCTAAATTTTTTTTATAATTAAAATATGAACCGTATATAAGTGATATTATTTTTAGAATTATAAGTTTTTAAAATAATTTGGCCAAACAATAATACAATCATATTTTTTGCTTTTAATGTTAAAAATCAATTTTTTTTAAATACCAAACACCATATTGTTTTTAAAAAATATAAGAAATTGTTTTTAAGTTATGATTTAAAAATTAATCGGTCAAACATGTCCTAATATTTTATAAAATAATAGCCAAAAACTCAATTTATTTTTAAAAATAATTTTTTGATTGTAAATACAAGAAACTGTTTTTTTTAGTTAAATAGTCAAATATGTCCTAATATTTTATAAAACAATAACTTAAAAATAATGGTTTTGTTTTTAAATACAAGAAACTATATTTTGGTTAAATGGCCAAATAAGTCTTAATTTTTTTTAACGCACTACTCTTTTTCTTGTTTTTAGATTTTGAGTTTGATTTCGTAGATTGAGAACTTTTATGACTTAAGTACCTAATCAAAAAAAAAAAAAAAAAGGAAAAATGTAATATATTTCTTTGAAGATAAAGTCTAATTAAATGGATTTAAGTTTAAATTATGTACAATATTTTTTTGAATAAAATTATTTTTAAATTTTAAGTTATTGACTTTAATTTTTTTTTTTTTAAATTTATTATCACATATTCACATTAAAAATAGACTCTCATTTAATAAGTACTCTAATCATATGATAATTGTCATATCTAACAAAATTTTTAAATATTATTTTATTTTTTTAATTAATTTAGAAACATAAAAAAAATTCATTTTGTATTTATTTTAAATATGTTGTAGAAATTAACCAAAGAAAAAAATTAAATAAGTAAAATATTTAACACTATTGATATTATAGTTGCCCTTTTAGAATTTATTATCACATATTCACATTAAATAAGGATTCTATAATTGCCACTTTCAATTAAGTATTACATTTAAAAAGACTCTAATCATATGATAATTATCACATCTAATAAAATTTTTAAATATTATTTTACTTTTTTAATTAATTTAGAAGTATAAAAAAATTAATTTTGTATTTATTTTAAATATGTCGTAAAAATTAAAATAAATAAAATATTTTACGAACAAAGCATGTATTTTTAACTAATATATATATATATATATATATATATATATATATATATATATATATATATATATAGATTTCTTTAAATCATCTAACATATTTGCGGACACATCTCACTATAGTCCATACCTTTTCTCCCTAAGATAAGAATTGTATCCAATTAGAGTTCGTTTGTTAGAATTGAATGGCAATAGAGTTATATTGTTCTTTGAATTTAGCAAGAGAAATAAAATGCAATAGGTGCGTGGGTATTTTAGGAAAAATATAAAAATATTCATGACTAGTTAGAAAATAAATTTTTTAATAGACGGGTAAAAAAAACTTTGATTATTTAAATACTGACAGTCAATGTGAAATGGTAAGTTTTATAAGTATTTACCCTTACCCAACGTTTATTTTATGTTTCATAATTCATATATAGACGAACCAATTTTATTTCTTTTTGTTCGTTTTATTTTATTTTATTTGTCATCATGTAACTTAATTAAAATGTTTTAGTAAAAAAAAAAAAAAAAAAGTCAATTGCAATGCGCGGATCTAATTGGTTTTTGGTTTTAATAGGTGAGCTTATTTTATGTTCTAGTTTTAGTTCGGTTTTGATTATGTTTAAATTAGGGAGCCGATATGTCCACCAATCCACGCTCCACAATGTTAATTCCACGCTCATTATAAAAAAAATAATAAATAAATAAATAAATAAAAATTAGTTTTGACAATTTTGCCCTTTCAATCCACCCCCCTGCCCAGTGCCCATTACGTTTTCCAGGAAAAAAAAAAATGCATCAACACGTCTTGCTTTGTTTTGACATTTCATCTTTCTTCCCTTTAGCATAATCTAGAGGACTCTAACTCCAAAGAATCCATGCCAATTACTCAACATTGAGTTTATTTTTTTACTTTTAATTAATTTGATGGGTTATATTCTGATTTCAAGTATCTAACTAAGCTAGCTAGACTGCTTAATTAAGTTCGACCCATCCCAATTCTGATTGAAATATTGAATGAAAAAAAGTTATATCAAGCAGAAAAACCATATACGTACTTGATAGGAGAAGATGTTGAAGTTACAGTTACCTTTGGTTTCAAAACAATTCATATATATCTTACTTTTGCAAATTCATTATTTAGTGTGCTTAACCTAAGTATCATATGATAATAAGATTCAATAGTGTACTTAACCGAAGGCTTAGTCAAGTAGAATGATATGTCTCATTTTTTATCAATTCTTTAAAGGGGCTGAGATAGCTCAATTAAACTAGTTGGGTTTCAAAGAATAAAAATATAAGTAATTGTTATTAATATTTTTTTAATGATATTATCTAATATTAGTTCATTTTGCTATCTCAAATATAATTGCTGATTTAGATGAATAGAAAAATGTGAGTTTTATATGTGTTTGATTTCATCTTATTTCTTTTAATGCACTCAAATCATTTGGGATAAAATATTAGCCATATCATTTAATAAAACAAAAAGATTTGCTTCAAGAGTAGCAGAAAAATAATGAAATTTTATTACATTGATTTAATAAAACGGTACTAGTAAAGTAACATGCAAAAACTACGTACCGCATATTACATTATTTCACATTTATTAGTTATTACATTGAAAATTAAAACATTTAGGCAACATCCCTCTTCTGGTCTTTCTCGGAAGAAGACCTGCTTGAACTCAACAAAGTAGCCTCCTCTCTATTATATTTGAGTCTCCTGGCTTGTTCACTTGAAACTTGGAAGGCATTTGAGATCACTGACTCTGGTAATGCCCTGAAGACTGAGAGCTTACCAGCCAATGTTGCTGATTGTGCATTCTCATTCGTCTTAAAGGCTATGTATTCAAACCCTTCGTTTCCGGCCTGAGTCAGAACGGCGTGGTTTTGTGGGATTACAAACAACTGACCTTGTCGGACCTCGTTGTCCAACAGGTTGTTACCGTTTTCATCAACTATTTGAATTCTTGCTCTTCCTCTGATCACATAAACAACTGAGTGGGCATTGGTAATGCCCTGAAGACTGAGAGCTTACCAGCCAATGTTGCTGATTGTGCATTCTCATTCGTCTTAAAGGCTATGTATTCAAACCCTTCGTTTCCGGCCTGAGTCAGAACGGCGTGGTTTTGTGGGATTACAAACAACTGACCTTGTCGGACCTCGTTGTCCAACAGGTTGTTACCGTTTTCATCAACTATTTGAATTCTTGCTCTTCCTCTGATCACATAAACAACTGAGTGGGCATTGAGGTTCCAGTGAGGAGCGTAAATAGCATTGTTGTAGAGATAACCTCTCTCTGCACTGAGTCTGAGATGAGACAGAATTGGGAGGTTGAAGTTGTTAACATTGTTGATACGACCTGCTTGTGGAGTGTAAATATCAGCTCGTGAAGGGTCACCAATGTTCTCTTTCAACCTCAATGAACAAAATGTTTCTTCAATGCCATTGGATTGATCACGACGACTCTGTTTTCTCTCCCTCTCTCTTTCACGCTCTCTCTCTTCTTCCCTTTGACGCTCTTCTCTTGACTTTGGTGGGCTGACAAAATCGAGCCTACCCTTTACTCTAACAATGCTGTTCCGGTTGTCGTTTTTGCTCTGGAGCTTTCTTGCTGTTTCTTCATCAATGTTGAGAACTTCGGCTAACAATCTGGCTTCGAATCCACTGAAGACATTGTTTCCTTCTGAGCTCTCTTCTTCTCCTCGGCGGCTTCTGTCTCCTGGGCTCTGTTCTCTGCGGCTTCTGTCCCCTGGGCTCTGTTCTCGGCGGCTTCTGTCCCCTGGGCTCTGTTCTCGGCGGCTTCTGTCCCTTGGGCTCTGTTCTTGGTGGCTTCTATCCCAGGGGCTTTGTTCTCGGCGGCTCTGTTGGCGACGTCCTTGTTGTTGGGGCTCAAATTCATCATCTGGGTTACCAGCAAGATAGAACCTTCTGGGATTCTGATCAAGTTGGTTCTCGTGGTTGTTAGTGTCTAGAAGGGCAACAGCAACGAATGGTGAATCGCCATTGTTGTAAGTCCAATATGCTACTCCGGCTGGAATTGCAATAATGTCTCCTTCTCTAAAATGACGAACCTTTTGGTGACGGTCTTGTTCACTGAAGCTTGATTGCCTTTCTTGTGATCTCTGTCCTTGTTGTTGTGACTCTTCAAAAGTCTCGGGACAACCAGGGAAAACTGTTCCCAAAACTCCATTTCCTATTTGCCACAACACAACAACATCAAATCAAATAATGAATAAATGAAATAAACAAAGTATATAATTAATTTTACAATTTTGAACTTTAATTGGGTTGATAATAATTTGTATGTATATATTTTAAAAATATAACAAACCTTTGACAATGTAGATTAGCTGAGGAGCGTTAGAATATGAAGGCAAGTGAAGGCCATTAGGTTCGACAGTCCAACGAAGGACGGCGACACCAGCGCATTGTAATTCGTCATGGTTGGGGTTCCAGGACTCAATCAAACCAGCTTCAGCTTCAAGACGGTTGTCGGGCTCACGGGCTTGGATTTGATCGAGTTGGCACTGGTTTTGTTGCTGGAATTGCTGTGTACGACGAGCTAAGCTGGCATTGAAGATCAGGAAAAGTAAGCAAAGAGTAAGAGGAAGCAAGAAAGGTTTTGCCATTATGGATAATATTTCTACTTGAGTTAGGTATGGTACGAAGTGAAGAGTAGGAGATGTGGGTATTTATAGTTGAAAGAGTGAAGGCAAAGTGAGAAGTTTGAACTGGAGGTGCATGGAATCTAAATGCCATTCTTCACTTTGCACGTTAATCAAAGTCTTATTTTGCTACACCTAAGCTTGCGCACAATGGCAAATGGCTAGAGATTTCAGAGAAGGAAACAAATGATTGTTTTGTTTTTGCTGCTTGAGATGAGGATTTCGAGTTGCTTATTTTCTTTTTCTTTTTTTGTTCTTTTTCCTTCGGTTACATTGTTGTTTCACGTTGGGTTCATCTGGACGCTCTATGATCTAAATGCATTGAACTGTAGTTTCGGCCTTTTGGGTTAAGCGTACGGGAGGAAGAAGTTTACAAAATTGGACTAACGATGGTTTTGGAGCAAGCAATTGACCTCAACAGCGGTTAAAAGTTATACTTTTTAAAACTCTGAAAAGAACTAAAATTATAAATTTTGATTACATCTAAATTAAATAAATTATAAAAATATTTTTAACTATGTGATATGTAATATATAATAATTTTTATATATTTGTACCATCAGTATATAACAAGTTACATACATAATATATGATATATAATATAAGTTATATATTTGCACCATTCATATTACATGCATAATATACTATAAATATTTATTATATACATACATACATATATATATATATATATATATAGCAAATGTCATTCCTTTCTACAAACAGAAAATCACCAAGGATGTATAAAATATTAACATGAAGAATTGGTCTGGAATTTCAAGACTAACTCCATCATTTAAAACTATAAACTAAAATTTAATAATAAAATTTTAACATTCATGCAACTAGTAACAGAGAAAAGGTTCATTACAACTCAAAGTAACTTTGTTTTTAGTTTTGAACATGTCCATAGAATTTGACAATTAATTACTCAATTGTTACTTATAAAAGAGCTATTTAGAATCAAATAATATTTGCTATGAACATCACAAATGCAAAACAATTGGTATTAAGAAATATAAAAGATTAAAAATATTCATAAAAATTAATTTTTAAAATCAGAAGATTAAGATGAAGATTGAGGCAGAGAAGATGAAGATCTGTAGAGGAGGAAGGAAAAGAGAAAAAGAAAATATTTATTTGGAGTGGACTACGTATCTAATCCTTCTGAAGTTCTGACAGAGACTAAGCTCAAATATTAATGTTTATGCACAGCTTGTAAGTTGTAACTGTGCGCTCTTAGGCGTTTATAATTAGGGGAAAAAATCATAGTAATTATGATATTATATAAAAGTTAAAACTAAGTTTCTCGTATTTAAATTATTTTACGTATTTTAATTTTTTTCTTTAGTTATTTATTATAATATTTTTAAAATAAAAATAAAATTAATTTTTTTATATTTAAAATTAATTATAAAAATAAAATAATATTTATAGTTTTTATTTGACGTAATTATTATCATATAATTATATTTTTTATTAGATGTGATGTTTATTTCATTTTTATATTTGGAGTTTTTATTTAGTGTAATAATAGATCTTAAAAATATAAATATAATTAATAGCTTAAAATATAGAAACAATTTTGTCCAAAATGTATTAGTTATGATTCAAACTTTTATATATAATACAGATATAAACTTTATATTTGTAATTTATACGAAGATATTTTAATCTAATTATTTATAAAATTTAAAAATTTTGATATAAAAATTTAAGTGTATTATTTTTAATAATTATAAAATTTTAAATATTTATTTTTAATAATTATTTGATTAAATACCTGATTCAAAAGTCACAAAACTTTAATGTAAATTTTTAAAACAAATGTGACTTTCTGTGCCCCCTCATCCTTTATAATCATTTGTTAAAAGTCTTTTATTATAAGGCTGAGTTGCTTCATGATTTTATTAATGTTTTGAAGCTGGAGTACCTTTTTCTTTCGAGCCCTGCTAAATAGCACGAGTTAGTAAGTGCACGGGCCTTCACATAAAGCTTAAATAATATACTTCAAAATTTTGTAACAATAAAAATTTTATTTAAATTTTTTTTAATTATAAATAAAAATATTTTAAAAATATTTTTTTTTATTATAACTTTTAGAAGTATTAATTTTATAATTTTTCAATTTTTTTTCTTTTTAAGTGTAAAAAACATAAAACAAAATGCAATAATTGGACTTCATATAGGCTGTGTTGTATTGCTTTTTTCACTTTTCTTTCTCTTTTGTTATTGCAATTATAGTCCTTAAATTTACCAGCAATTTATTTTTTGGTTTGGAAGAATTTGTCATTATACTATATTCCTTATTATTACCATTCTTGGTTCTTATCAGTAGTATGAGTAAATAATTTGATTAATTTATTTAAATTAAAAAATTTAATTTAATTTATCATATTTAAATTAGATTAAATTGAAAAATTTTATATTTAGATTCGAATTGACAGATTTTATAATTCGTTGTAAATCGATTCGGACCAAATTACAATTAAAATTATAAATAAATACATATTTTATTTCTAATGTATTATATTCAAATATTTTACATACCATAATTACATTAAATAATTATTTTAGTTTAGAAATAATTATAAATATTAAATCTTTTATAATTATTTAATAGTATTTAAAAACATACTTTTTCTTATTTTGATCATCTTAGTTGTAAATATTAATAAATAAATTTTTTTAATAATGTATAAATTTAAAATTTAATGTTAGTATATATTTTGTTTTATATATGATAGTAATTTAAAAATAAGTTATAATTTTAATCCTATTTTATTTAATCTAAAAAATTTGATACGTTTAAATTTAAATTAGATCAAATTTTAGATATAATCGAATTATATTCATATTATATATATTTAAATATACATTATCATTGAAGTTAAATTAGTAAAATACTGACAATTTCGAACTATTGTTCACTCCTACTTATTAACGTTGTCAATAGGACATGGCAGAAGTAGGGGTGAGCAACTAATCCGATCAATCCGCTTAAATTAATAAATTTGATTCGATCCGTCGGATTCGGATCGGATTGGATTGACATATTTTATAGTCGGATCGGATTCGGATTGAAAAGTATACAATCCGTTCGGATTCGGATCGGATTCGGATCGATAGATTTTATAATCCGCTGCAATCCGATCCGGACTGAATTACTATTAAAATTATAAATAAATGCATATTTATTTTTAATGTATTATATTTAAATATTATACATACCACAATTACATTAAATTATTATTTTAGTTTAAAAAAAATAAAAATATTAAATTCTCTATAATAATTTAATAATAGTCAACAATATACTTTTTATTATTTTGATTATATAAGTTGTGACTATAAATAAATAAATTTTACTTAAAAATATATCAATTTAAAATTTAAATGTTAGTTTATATTATATTTTATATATGATAATAATAAAAATAAATTATAATCTCAATCCGACCTATCCGATCCAAAACATTCGATCTGTTCGGATTCAGATTGACTATATTATCGGATCGAATTTGGTTTAGAAATCTTCAAATCTGCTTCGAATTGGTGAAAAATAGACAATTTCGATCCGCTGCTCACCCCTAGGCAGAACAGTATTGACATTCTCCAACCTATGTTTGAAATGTTTGTTGGAGTGAGGCGGAGATTCTCCACTAAAATTTTGGAGAAATTGTGTGGATCAAATATTCTTCATTAATAAATAATATATATTTAATTATATATTTTATAACCCAAATTAATAGAATTTTTGTAAATAAAATAAAATAAATTTTAAATTATGTTTAACATATAAATCTTTAGTATAATTAAATTGTTTGTATTGACAGTTGATAAATACTTAAAATAAAATGTATTTTTAATTATAATATTTTTTTTATGAAGATAATTTAAGAATAAGTTTTAAATTAAATACATAAAAAAATTTATATAAAATTGTAATAAATTTAAATTTGAAGATTTGATGAGATAAGTGTAATCTTTTAATCCTATAAAATCGTTTTTATTTTTTATTATATTAAGTTAACAATAACATATTGGTGAAAAACTCGGTGAGTGGTGGAGAGAGGGGTTCACTTATCCTCGATTTTGCTTAAAAAAACGCTAATCAAATTCATATATGTCACATTGTTAAATTAATAATTAAAATAAAATGTTGTTTAAAGAACATTTAAACAACAATTCTAATTTGATACATTAATTTGCAATTTATACGTACTAAAATTTGAAATTAATTTAAATAATTTTTACACAATTGATGCCAATTTGTATCGCTGTACTCTTTGAGAATGCTCTTGTAAAATCAAATAAATAATTGGTTATTGTTGTGTTTCTTTCTTTTTCTCATATTCTTAAAATCAACTAATATTTCGAATGATTTTTAATTTAACAGTTTTCTATGCTATTATACAAATAATTATTACATATTTTAAAAGTATAAACTAAAACGCAACAACTAAAAAATAATAATAATAAACACGATAAGGGGGACTAGCTTAGATAACATGTGTGAGTATTTCAGAATAGAAGCACTTTTTCTTTTATTCGTATGGGCTTCTGGCACCAAAATTTTAGAAACAAAACAAAAACATAAATTAACCCGTAAAAAATAAAACAGAAACCCTAGAAATGCTATGTTTGGCTGCGAGTTGTATATTACGATCCACTTCGTTTCATCGTCTTGTTTCTTTTACCCCTCAAGCAGGGAACGGAAAATATTTATAGAGCTCGATTCCTCCAAATTTTCCGCCAAAAAAATAAAGTAGTTATCTTAATTTTCTCGAGATTTTTTTTTTTAATTCCTTTTAATGGCTTCTAGAAAGCTAGTTCGAGACCTGTTCCTTTCCAGGCAATCTCTCTTTCTTCACCTAGCGTCTCAATCGCAGGTTCGTTTCGTGGGATATTAACTGTAGCTCTGTTTATCTCCTCGAAATTGTTTGAACTTCTGATACTTATTTGTTTTTGATTTTTCTGGTCGTATTTGCTGTTGTAGGCTTCAAGTACAAGGCTACGGTTGCTTTCAGCACATGAGTGCTCGGCTAATCGTCATTTTAGCGTTTTTAATGAATTTTCTCAACGATTAAAAGGTGAAGCCAATAAGTAAGTCTACTTTACCTCTCTTTGAGTATATATGATTCCTCAGTGGCCGGTTTAGCATTGTATCAGGAGGGCAAAAAAATTTAGCAAGTACTTATTAGTTACTACTTATTTTTAATTGACAAAATATATTATTTGTTTCTCATTTTAGTAAAAATAGTGCAATTATTGAGTTTGTAGTGATTTATTTTTTAGCCTAAAATTTCAATTTTATGTGTGATACAGTTATATTTTGTGCAGCGAATTGTTTATAATTTTATAACTATTACAACTAAAATTTTATTTGTTTTGGGCACGTGCCCCTCATGAATACATCCTCCTCTGTGATTCCATGTATATCTGGTTTTTGTTTATTTTTGTTGCTGTATGTGTTAACATCATCCATTTTGGTTACGTTTACTTGGTAGTGTAGGTATTTGAATTTTGACTATGATATTTTGTCTGACTAAACTTTTTATGTTTCGTCCAAGTTAAAAGTAGCCAGCAGTGAATGCTATTTAACCTTGTGTGATAAATGAGACCATAATAAGATCTACTAAGTGCTTGTTTAGAACCACTTCTCCTTTTCTTCACCTTCTTTGTTTTTGTCCTTTTATTCTCCTTCTTTGTTTTTGATTGGGTTGAAAGTGTTTTCAAATGGGTAAATGCACTTAACAATAAATAGTATTCATTTTAAAATTAGTATTGAAGCATGCTCCGTTCTAGACTTATTACTAAAATACACTCTAAAAGCACATAACAATTTAATGATAAACACCTAAATGCCTATCTTGAAAGTTGAAAGTGAAACCACTTTTGACCAAATCACTATGGGTTTGTTTATGTTCCTCAATTCTTGTAACTGCTAAACCAAGCAAAATTTTTTATTAGAAGTGATTTTGAGTCAGAAAATACATTTTATGATTGTTGAAAATAGTACAAATATTGAGCTTCGTAGAATCTTTCTTTAAAACCACTTTCACAAAAGCACAAGGAAATAAACATTTCATTTCAAACCAAAATATGATTGTAATCTTTTTGGATTAGCCAAAGCTGTTTCATAAATATGAAATGTGGGTTTAGTTGTAAAATGTAAGCCTTTGTTAAGTTGCTTTTCATGTTAAGAGCAACCGGAATAACATGACTCCTAAATATCTGGCTCTTCAAGTCCATGTAATTTTAGAATTCTCTTTAACATGTGTAACTCAATGCTGCTTCATTGACTACAGGAATCCAGATTTTCAGAAGTCAGTGAAGGACCTGAAGGAGAAAGCCGAAGAACTAAAGGGTGTGAAAGAAGACTTGAAAGTTAGGTAATTTTTTTGCTTCTATCTTTGATTAAGTTCTTTTGACTTCATTTTATAGGCTGAGACATACTTTTGTATGTCAAGGCTAGCTGGACACTTCAATTGGAGGCCTGAGATGGTGAAATGGAAAATGCAGAACGAAGCAGAGAACTGAGCAGCTATACAAACGGGTGGATGGTGCGTGGGCAGAGGCTGAAGCAAAAGCTAAAAAGGTCTTAAAAATATATTTGGCATATGTATTGTTTAATTTATGGAGTTTCATGGCTACTTAATTATTCTGAATTCCTGATTTTAAATTGCCTCCTTTTCTGGAACATTATTTTAATCTTTCTGGTATAATGTGCGTGAAAATATCCTGATTTTTTCTCTTAAGCTTGATGCCAACTTTACATTTACTTAACTTTTTTTTTTTTTTTTTAAATATTATATTTTTAATTTTTCAGAAAGCAGATGTTTCTGCAATTTCTGTGTGTTTTATGTTTGATTCTTCAATCTAGTCGCTCTTACTGCTGCACTTTTAAAATGGTGCTTGCTTGTTATTAGAAATATGTTCTTCTGGACTCACTCTGTTGCTGAATATATTTTTAGGTTTCTTCCAATGTGAAAGAGAAGATTTCAGTTGCGACAGAGGAGGTATGCTTGCCTTTGTGCCGTTAGCCTCTCTGTGATGTACTTCTAAACATATGGATTTGTTGAAGATATGATATTTCACATCCTTGTTCTTTTGTAATTTAGGCCAAAGAAGCTTTTGGAGTAGGGAAGCAACAATCTTCTGAATCTAGTAGTACTTCATCTACAAATGACAGTGATGTTAAAGATGGAAACAAGGCCTCAGATGAGGAACAGACTAATCAGCAGTCAGGGCCTAATGATAGTGCACATTCATTTTTCAGTAAATTTAAATCGAATATCTCTTCCACAAGTGTTTCTTTGGCTTTCCAGAAATTTAAGGAAGCCAAGTTTGTTGACTTGGCAAAGAAGGGATATGGCATTGTTAAGGATGAATTAAATGGTAGTCCCCGTAAGAAAAAGCATCTGGAGCATGATCCGCCTTCCACATCAGAAGCTAAAAGAAGCACAAGAACTGACATTGTTGTTGTACCCTTAAAGCAATCACGTTGGAGTAAAAAGTGGGAGGCCTTCAAGGATAAGGTTAAATCCTCTCTCCAATCTTTTGGAAGTTTACTACTGATGACAATTTTTTAAAATTTATAATTTATTTATTTCTTGTGAACCAGATGCGTAGTCATCCTGTATTCAAGCGTGTAAGTTACTTCAGTGAGCCAGTTGTGACAAAGAGTCACGAGGTAGGTTCAGGAGTGTCATTTCTTTTAATTCCAATCTTATGAACATCTTTTGAGTTTTTTGCTTTCTCCTACTCTCTGTTCTTATAGAAATAGCATTCGTTACACCTTGGTGGATTTCATTTACACGTTTTGAAGGCTTTTGGTACTTGGTAGAAAGTTTATTCATTTCATAACTTTTATGATGGTTCAGTTACGTAAGATGTATTTCTAAGCATACTAGGATAAAATTAGGTTTTCAACGTGTCTATCTCCTCTCTTACTTTTCTTTTCTGTTATGATTCCTATTTACCAATGAGAAAGCTTCATGAATAAAAACTTTTGTTATATCAGCAATTCACTGACGACAGATTTGCAAAGCATTGGCTTGCTTCAAAACTTGAATAAAAAATAGTCATCTGTCACAACTTGCTTTGCCTTTAAATTTGAAAGTAAATTACATACTCAAATGCTTTATCAGTTATAAGATTGTTCTTCTTGTTGCTCAATTGGTTTTAATTTGCCAGTACTTAAACAATGTGATATGCCAAATGTTAAAAAAATTTAGGGTGTGAAATACATCAACTTGTCTCTAGATGTGCTGTCAGATGTCTGCTTACTTGGTAATACTAAAGTTTCCATTTTCATACAGGTACTATTATATTAGGGGTTTTGTGTGTTCAAATTTAGTGCCTTCTGCACAGATGTGGTTCCTTTTTTGTGTCTTGGTGGGTGGGATGTTGGGCTGCTTGGGCACCATTAAACATAAATTATGTAAATCCTTTTGTTTTCTTTATTTTGACCAAATCTTTATCCACCTTTTTTAATGGAAAAATTGTTATTCATCTTATGCAAGTTGTCTTCACAAACAATGACTTATCTTTGTTGGGATTGACAGATTGCTGAAGATGTGCGGGAAAAATGGGAGACAAGTGACAATCCTCTTGTTCATAAAATTCAGGAGTATGCTACTGAATATTAAACACTTGTGCTCATGAATTGCTAATATTTACTGTACTGTCATGAAATATCTTGTTGTCTTATATGATTGACCTATAGCTTTAATGAGACCCTCTTTCAAGAAACTGATGCTGCAGCAACAGTTAAGGAGATTCGGCAACGTGATCCGTATGTTCATTTTCCCTACAGCGGTTCTTTCTGAAATTATCATATTGAAGAACTTCAGCTTTCCCTAGTAGGATATTGAAAAAGTTCAGCTCATTTGTAGTTAATTGGATGCTGTACATTTAATAGGTATTTCTCACTCCCGGAGTTTGTAGCTGAAGTTCAAGAAGTTGTTAGACCAGTTTTGAATGCTTACATCAAGGTGAGCTCTGAACTTGATAGTATGCTGGCATTCATTTACCTATGTAATTCCTTTTATTTTTGGTTTTACAACTTCCTATTTATTTTATTTTCCTTTCATTCTCTCTCAAAGAGTTAGTTTTAATGGAGGCATTTGTTGGTATCTTTTTTGGTTGTAGCCTTTAACAAGTTTATCAAATTTATAGGGAGACACTGAAACGTTGAAGAAGTACTGTACAACTGAAGTGATTGAGCGGTGTAAAGCAGAGCATACTGCCTATCAAAGCCATGGTATATTTTTTGACAATAAGGTAAGTATATTTAATTTTTTCTACTAGTAGCTCATATGATTTTTTTTTTTTTTTTGCTTCTGAGGTTAAGTAATAATGAAATTTAAAAGGTCAAAAGGAAGAAATTTTTTTGAACTTTTTTATGTAGGATGGTAATACTTAAATCATTATAGTTATGATTCATCTTGGTTTCTATAGTATATGACTTTAAGAAGGCTAAGGATTTAATATACATTGTTTTGGCATTTTCTAGAAGTTTGACTAGGAACTTAGGAAGTTGTTTTGCATATTCTTATATTATTATTTTTTCCTAACTTGAAGCTGCAACGTTAATAAAATACGTACTTTTTTGGTTACAGATTCTTCATATATCTGATGCAGAGGTTAGAGAGACCAAAATGATGGGTGCCTCTCCTATTATCATTGTAGCGGTATGCTTCTTTCTAGAATTGTACGATATTTTTAATTTCTTTTACATATTTCTAACTTGAGCCTGCCTTTCCCTCTGGAATTTATACAGTTCCAAACACAGCAAGTATATTGCGTGCGTGATAGAAATGGATCCATAACTGAAGGTGGCAAGGTTGGTGATATTATTTGTTGTTTTGCCTAATAACTTGGTATTAGTTTTAGGCACTTGATTTGGATGCGGACTAACATAGAAAACTTTCTGTCTGTCTTTCATAACTTCAACTAGATTGTTACTTCTAACGTTTCTTGAAAATTTGTTTGATTAGGATACTATCCACACTGTGTACTATGCCTGGGCCATGCAGCAGGTGGAACCTGAAGAACTTGGGGAAGGTGCTCTGTACCCGATATGGAGGCTAAGAGAAATGCAACAACTTGGTGTTCAATCTCTCATCTAATTTGTTGTATCACCTCCTAACACAAATACAGGCAAAAACCTTGCTCCTTAGTTATCTTCTTGAGCATCTCTGGTTTTTCTTCAGTGCCAGGGAAATATTTTTTCAATAGATAATCCTTATTGATCTGATTTAATAAGAACAATCTGTATCATACTGTCTTAACCATTTTCAAGAAAACTTCTTTATCCTTCTTAATCACATGTTTTTTAATCATTACACAAATTTTTGGTTGCCGGAGTACAATTTTACAGGCTGCTTGTAAATTGAAACACCTAGCTCTTCCCTACTATTTACAATTTTAGACTCTTTTATGGTACCGTGTAATTGAGTCACACTTGTGTAACCGTAGACGGGTAGAGGGGTGAGTAACTGAGTGGATCTGGGTCCGAAGACCCAAAACCCCACGGAGGGGGAATAAGGGTCGAATCGAGTTATCACCTGTCGCTTAATTGCTAAGCACATAGTGCTGTACTGCTCGTGTATTAAATAAAGTATGATAGGTTCTAGCCAATAACTAATATTGTTAGTGATAGAGTTCAAAATTACTTATTTTAGTATATTTTAAAGCGTTAATACTATACAAATGTTCAAGTCGATAGACACATTCTACTTATACACATTCTTATATCTTTGATTGATCGGTTGTTCGATGAAAATTACTTTTATATAAAATTCAAGTGGGGGATTGTTGAAAATTGTGAATGAATTTGAATAAAAAAGAAAGAGAAAAAAGTGCTTTTCTTCAAAAACTTGTCCCACAATTATTATATGACTTTTTGGAGGTATTAATATAAGAAAAAACTTACTAGTGGGATTGGGCCTTAAGGGGTACCTACTTTTGTGGAAGGGGAGATAACTTAAGCAATTGTGGGTTCACTACACGCTCGCGTTGCCGAGCCGAGTGTGTGTGAGGTGACACTTTATTTTTTGATAAAAATTTATTTAAAATTAATTTTTTCAACAGTTTCATTACCCACATTATGTTCGTTAATTTTTTATCGTTCTGTTGAGATCGAGTTTTAATGAATCATTGCCTTTGAACGTTATATGTTCTTATCCGTTCCTTTTTGATCGTTTCTCTATGAACGCACGTTTTTCATGACCGTTACGTGTGAACGTTGCACGTTCTGATCTGCATTCTGTTTTCTGTGACTTCCCTCAGCTATAAATAAAGGGCATAGTTCTCAGTTCTAAATCATCCAAAAATCATCAACTCTCTTTCTCATTTTCCTCCTCTATGCTCTAACTATTGAGCACTACAAAAATTCAGAAAAGAGCCAAACAAAAACCCAGAAATATTAATACAAATTAATATTATTTTTAGTTTCTGAGCAACAAACATATTTTATAAGGTGTGGCATTTCAGAGTTCATCAATGCAGTGTAGCTCTGAAACAGTATTTTGTTGGACTGTTTTATCCTAGGAACGACGAGGTTGTGTTTGCTTGCACAATTTTGGATAGAGCTGCAAAACTTCTTCAAGAGAGCAACATAGTCTGCGACTCAACCTAAGCAGTGTGATTTTAGTATTTTGGTAACCTCGTTCCTATCTATATTTTACACTTTGCTTCAACAATTTTAAGACGATTTTTCATCTGTCATGTCTACTGAAATATTAACTGCTAATTTAAACAAACCTTTCCGTTTTGAGGGACTACATTTTAAAAGATGGAAACAAAAAAATGTTATTTTTCTTAACCATGAAAAAAGTCGCATCTGTTCTTACTACTGAAAAACCAACCCTATCAAATCCTCCTAGTGAAGCTACAATTAAAGATTTAAATACCTGGTTGGAAAATAATTTTCTATGTAAGAATTTTATACTTAATGATTTAGCTGATGATTTGTATGATTACTATAACTCTGATAAGTCAGCTAAGGAAACTTGGTATGCTCTTCAAAAGAAATATGACACTGAGGAAGCTGGAACCAAGAAGTATGCTGTCAACAGATATCTGAAGTACCAGATGACTGATAACAAATCTGTGGAAGCTCAGTCACATGAACTTTAGAAGATAGCACATGAAATAACTTCTGAATGTATGGCTTTAGATGAACAATTTCAAGTTGGTGTTATTATAGATAAATTACCCCTGCATGGAAGACTTTAAGAATGTTCTTAGACATAAAACTAAAGAATTCTCCCTAGAAAGTCTAATAACCTGCTACAACTAAAAGATTGCAATACCCAAGTGTAGGTTGTCTCAAGTAATAAAACTCGGGAGTCCGAGTGTCGATCCTCAAGGAATTGGAAGGAACTGTATTAGATCAATAGAAATATGCAATGTTAATTATTTGATAATAAACGAAGTTTCAATAAACGAAAGCACTAGAGCTTCTAGGATCCTCTTTGACAAACTTGTAATTGATGTTCTCCATTCACAATATAACTCAATTAAGAATCATCTAGGAAGTGATCTTAATTGGAAGATGGAGAGGTTATTGCATGACTATATTAAAAAGATAATCCTTTCTTAACTATAATATGTAATAAAACCTATGAACTTGAAATGTTGAGATAGTCTAAGCATTCAATGTACCATGCACAATGTTAACAATGAATCAAAGTCTCAAACAAAACAAATACAATTTTAGTACATATGATTTAATTAATTGAAGGATTTCATTGAAGAACAAAAGAAGAAATGAAGAACAACATTACAAATTCATCAAAATATCACCCTTAGCTCTAGCTAAGGTTCTAGCAAGACATATTGTAACTTACACACAATAAAACTAAAAATGAACAAGACAATATGAAACTCTCAAATTCTAGCTTCCCTCCCCTCATTTGTTGTGTAAATGCCCTCCTTTTATAGGCAATAAAACGAGCATATGCTAGTGTGAATGTGAGTTGTCATTGTGGGCTCATGATTCAATTAAGCATCTCCATGTCGGCCATTTTCTGCTCTTTACACTCCGAATTGGACAATATGGTCAACATAAACGTTGTAGAGCATTAAGTTAGCTTTACAACGCAACTTGAATCATATCATTCCAACATCTACAGCTCAAGATATGATTATTTTACTGAACCATGTGCAGTGGTGGAGTTGTAATGATTCAATTTAAGCATCTCAATGTCGGCCATTGTCTGCTTTTCTAAACTCCGATTTGGACAATATGGTCAACATGAACGTTGTAGAGCATTAAGTTAGCTTTACAACGCAACTTGAATCATATCATTCCAACATCTACAGCTCAAGATATGATTATTTTACTGAACCATGTGCAGTGGTGGAGTTGTAATGATTCAATTTAAGCATCTTAATGTCGGCCATTGTCTGCTTTTCTACACGCCGATTTGGTCAACATGGTCAACATGAATATTGTAGATAATTAAGTTATTGTTACAACGCAACTTGAATCAGATTATTCCAACATCTATAACTCAAGATATGAGTATTTTACTGAACTATGTGCAGTAGAGGCTGAAAACGCATTTTTCATGCAAGTTGCTTGAATGGTCAATACACATCAAGTTGAATGCACCTAAATTCATTCATAATAAATATAAGTCTCTCATATCATATTAAATCAACATTTATTCATATAGATATGTTTAATTAAAATAATGTGATGAGACTTCTTAATTGGTGCATAAGATAGCTTAATTAATAAAATAATATGTATAAATGTCTATGAAAATATATGCAAGTAATGCAATTTTAGACATTTATCACACCCCCCAACTAACATTTTGCTAGTCCCTAGCAATCTTTGTGATGGTCAATAAAGAGTTTTAAATTCAACTTAATCTTTGGCATAAACTTAGTTGAGTGAAAAATTTCTTCCAAATCAAGTTATTAAAACTAGCAAAGAATTAGAAAAATAACATATGCATGTTAACTAGGAGAGCACATTCAATGTTATTAATTTATACAAAAAAATACTTGTTATCAAAGCTAAATAAAATTTATCATTGCTTAGAAATAACATGTCTATAGGTTTTTCAAATAGGATTGGTAAGTTTGACATTAGAAAATGGTTATAGAAGAATAAATGAGATAATGTCTCTTACCATACTAAAATAATAAACTGGAATAAGAATGAAATGATAGCAGGATTTGTTTACACACAAGAAAAATGGAAGAGTGATTTGAAAGAATGTGATGTGATATGAAATTGTAAAACTTGTACCTCTTTATTTTCTTTACTTTTTTTTTTTTTTTTTTATATATATATATTTTTTACTATTTTTTTTATATGTGTTATGAAACATAAAACAATACTAGTATTTATTTCAAACTATAGTTCTCTTAGATTCAAAAAGAAGCTTTGATTGGGATGTAACCATAGCTAACAAAATAACAATCAATATAAATAGAGGCTTCTTCTTCTTTCTTCTTTCTTCTTTTTTTTTTTTTTTTTTTTTTTCTTTTTCTTTTTCTTTTTCTTTTTCTATTCTTTTTTTTTTTTTATAACAAAGCTCTCGTTCAATTGTCTTTCCAAAAAGGAAATAATTTGAATGTTGGCTAGCAAAGCTCAAATGGTTCAAGAATTGTTTCCCAATTATTTTCTAGAGAACTTGAATAGTTATTCATATCTACTAGCAGTTAGAGTTTCAATAAACACTTCTCTTTTTTTTTTTTTTTATTTATTTATTTATTTTTTTTTTTTTGAGGTATTGGTTACTTAAGATCATAGATTATCATCACATATATAACAGAAGTACATGAGTTCTAAGAATGGTAGGGAAATAAATATTCACTCTAAGAAAAATTGAAAGGCTCAAACACTCACTTGAAAATTTATTCAACTTGACATGAAATTTATCAAATAATATATTTCATTTTTGCTTTTCAAACTTGTACCTTCATATTCATCAACAACTATGACATGCTATCATAAGAAAAAGTATATGTTATTTGTCTAAGCCAAGATAATTTTTACTACTTGATGGTGGAAGATTTTTTTTTTTTCAACAAATGTTTTGCCAAAAATAAATTAAACTTAAACTTCTTTACCCCCCAACTTAAATGAGACATTGTCCTCAATGTTAAAAGAAGGCAAAATAAGAGAATACAAGATAGGCTAAAGTAAAGAGAGTTTAGATATCACCTTGATGGATGTAGAAGCTTTTATTGAACACTGCATTAAACACACTAACAGAATATCAAAGAGAACATGTGAAAGAAAATTACACACAAAACATGAAAGAAAATTCCTACACAACAAGAAAAATGATCTTAATCCTTATATGTAGGGTTCTCCAAAACAATGGACTCATTCTCTTTTGAAAAATTCTCAAAAAATGGTTTCAATCGTTGCCCATTAACCTTAAAGACATTACCATTCTTTGGATTTTCAATTTCTATAGCCCCATGTGGATAAACTTGTTTAACAATGAAGGGTCCAGTCCATTTTGAACGTAACTTTCCAGGAAATAAATGTAACCTTGAATTATACAAGAGAACTTTTTGTAAAGGTTGAAAAGATCTTCTAAGAATGTGTTTATCATGAAATTCCTTTGTTCGTTCTTTGTAAATTCGAGAATTCTCATAAGCTTCATTTCGTATTTCCTCAAGTTCATTCAATTGAAGTTTTCTTAGTGAGCCTGCCTTATCTAAATTGAAATTAAACATTTTAACAGCCCAAAAAGCTTTATGTTCCAATTCAACAGGCAAGTGACAAGCTTTTCCAAAAACAAGTCTATAAGGAGACATGCCAAGTGGTGACTTAAAAGCTGTTCTGTAAGCCCAAAGTGCATCAGTTAGTCTTAGAGACCAATCTTTACGATTTGGATTTACTGTTTTTTCCAAAATATGTTTTATTTCTCTGTTTGCAAGTTCAGCTTGTCCACTTGTTTGTGGGTGATAAGGGGTTGACACTTTGTGTGTAATTCCATATTTTTTCATCAAAGCCTCAAAAGGTCTATTACAAAAATGTAAACCCCCATCACTGATAATGGCTCGAGGTATTCCAAATCTTGATAAAATATTTTCTTTTAAAAATTTCAAAACAATTTTATGGTCATTAGTTCTACAGGGAATTGCCTCAATCCATTTGGAAACATAATCAACTGCCACTAAGATATATACATAACTGAAAGAAGAGGGAAATGGACCCATGAAGTCAATGCCCCAGCAATCAAAAATTTCAATGGTTAAAATAGGGTGCAATGGCATCATGTTTCTACGAGTTATTCCTCCCAACTTTTGACAACGATCACAAGATTTGCAAAATTCATATGTATCTTTAAAAAGAGTTGGCCAATAAAATCCACACTGCAAGATTTTTGCAGAGGTTTTTTTCGATGAAAAATGGCCACCACATGCTTGAGAATGACAAAAGGAGATTACATTATGAAATTCCTCATCAGGCACACATCTTCTTATAATTTGATCAGAACAATATTTGAAGAGATAAGGGTCATCCCAATAGAATTTTTTTACCTCACATAAGAATTTCTTCTTGTCTGGTGTACTCCAATATGATGGAATTTTTCCTGTGACAAGAAAATTAGCAATATCAGCAAACCAAGGTAATTTAGAGATATTAAAAAGTTGTTCATCTGGAAAAGTGTCCTTGATTGGTGTAGCCACAACTGATTCATCAAACACAAGTCTTGATAAGTGATCTGCCACCACATTATCTACTCCTTTCTTGTCTTGAATGGTGAGATCAAATTCTTGGAGTAAGAGAATCCACCTAATGAGTCTAGGTTTGGCATCTTTCTTTGACAAAAGATATTTCAAAGCTGCATGATCACTAAAGATAACAATTGGTGAGCCAACAAGATAAGATCTAAATTTATCTAATGCAAATACCACTGCAAGTAGTTCCTTCTCAGTAGTGGAATAATTCATTTGTGCACTATTCAAGGTTCTACTTGCATATGAAATTACAAAAGGCTTCTTATCCTTTCTTTGACCTAACACAGCTCCAACTGCAAAATCACTTGCATCACACATAATTTCAAAAGGCAAAGACCAATCAGGAGGTTGCATAATTGGAGAAGAAGTAAGCATGGATTTAAAAGTCACAAATGCTTCTTGGCACTTATCAGTCCACTCAAAAGAAGTTTCTTTTACTAAGAGATTACACAATGGTCTAGATATAACACTAAAGTTTTTGATAAATCTCCTGTAAAATCCAGCGTGCCCTAAAAATGATCTCACATCTTTAACACACTTAGGAGTGGGAAGGTTTGCAATTAATTCAATCTTAGATTTATCAACTTCAATTCCTTTAGATGAAACTATATGACCAAGAACAATACCATGATTCACCATAAAATGACATTTCTCCCAATTGAGCACAAGATTATTTTCTTCACATCTAATTAAAACTTTCTCCAAATTTGATAAACAATCATCAAATGAATCACCAAAAACAGAAAAATCATCCATGAAAACTTCAAGATAATGTTCAATCATATCACTAAAAATACTAAGCATGCATCTTTGAAATGTAGCTGGTGCATTACATAATCCAAATGGCATCCTACGGTAAGCAAATGTACCAAAAGGACATGTGAAAGTTGTCTTTTCTTGATCTTCAAATGCAATTACAATTTGGTTATATCCAGAATACCCATCAAGGAAACAATAAAATTCATGTCCAGCCACTCTTTCTAGAATTTGATCCAAAAAAGGTAAAGGAAAATGATCTTTCCTAGTCATTGAGTTAAGTTTCCTATAGTCAATGCACATGCGCCAACCAGAGATGGTTCTAGTAGGAATCAACTCATTATTTTCATTTTTGACTACAGTAACACCAGATTTCTTTGGAACAACTTGGGTAGGACTAACCCACTTACTATCAGAAATAGGATAAATAATTCCAGCATCTAAAAGTTTAAGAATTTCATTTCTTACCACTTCTTTCATCTTAGGATTGAGCCTTCGTTGCATTTCCCTAGAGGGCTTAGAATTTTCCTCTAGATATATATTATGTGTGCAAATCAAGGGGCTAATTCCCTTTATGTCAGCTATGGTCCATCCTATTGAATTTTTGTGCAATAACAAAATTTCCAGTAACTTACTTTCTTGAGATTCATTCAGTTTAGAAGAAATTATTACCGGAAATGTGTTGTTTTCACCCAAGAAGGAATATTTAAGATCTGAAGGTAGTGTCTTTAGTTCTAAATTTGGATGTTGAACACTTGATGGTACAGGAGCATCTTTTCTTTGTGGTAAATCTTCAAATTTTTGCCTCCAGACACCTTTTTTTTGTTCCTCAGAAAAATTCAACAAAGAAGACATGTTAGGAATTTCAAGCTTAGTATCATTACAACTAGCTAAACTATCTTCCAAAATATCAAGAGAAGTAAAATGATCATACACAATTTCCTCAATCAAATCTATTTCATGCACATTGTCATTATCTTGAGGTTGTTTACAAATATTAAACACATTTAATTCCAATGTCATGTTTCCAAAAGAAAGTTTTAAAACACCATTTCTACAATTTATTAAGGCATTAGAAGTTGCAAGAAACGGTCTTCCTAAAATGACAGGAATTTGAAAATCAGTATTCAACACAGGATGTGTATCCAAAACAATGAAGTCAACAGGATAATAAAATTTGTCAATTTGAACTAACACATCTTTTACAATACCCCTTGGAATTTTAATAGAACGATCAGCAAGTTGAAGTGTTGTTGTTGTTGGCATAAGTTCGCCTAACCCTAGTTGGTCATACACATTATATGGCAACAAATTAACACTTGCACCTAAATCAAGTAAAGCACGTTCTATTTTAGTATTTCCAATAACACAAGTGATTGTTGGACAACCAGGATCTTTGTATTTAATTGGGGTATTTTGTTGAATGATTGCACTCACATTTTCAGTCAAAAAAGCTTTCTTTTGTACATTAAGTTTTCTCTTGACAGTGCACAAGTCTTTCAAAAATTTTGCATATGATGGAATTTGCTTAATTGCATCCAACAAAGGGATGTTGATTTTGACTTGCTTAAGAAGTTCAAAAATTTCAGAATTTTGATTCAACTTTTGAAGTGGCTGTAATCTTTGAGGGAATGGTGCAGGAATGGGGCATTTTTCAACATCACAAGACTTAGACTTATCATCTTCATCAAGGTTTTTTAACTTTGGTGTTTCATTTGATTCTTGTTTCTTTGAAAAAATGGTTTTGTCAATAACTTTGCCACTACGAAGAGTAGAAATAGAATTGGCATTTTCAGGTGGTGTATCACAAGAACTAGAATCACTTACATGAAATTGACCTGAAGGATTTGGTTGAGGTTGAGCTGGAAATTTACCTTTTTCTTGAATGCGCAAAGAAGAGATCAATGTTGAGAGTGTATTTTTGATCTCATTTAAGGCTTGTGAAGTTTGATTGTTTATGCTTGTTTGTCCTTGCATGAATGTTTGCAATGTTTCCTCAAGATTTTTTGACTTTGATTGTGTATGATAAGGAGAAAAATTTGAATTCCCTTGAGAAGGCACAACATGAGCATTATTATCATTTTTCCAACTAAAATTGGGATGATTTCTCCATTCAGGATTATAAGTGTTAGAATAAGGAGAAGAAAATGGCTTTTTGAAAACGTTCATAGCATTTGCTTGGTCATGTAACACTTCTTTGAAAACTGGAATATTTGGACAATTTGTTGTGGAATGTCCCATGACTTCACAAATGCTACAAATTTCATCATTTTGCATAGATTTGACTTCTTTAACTTTTCTTAATTCCATGGTTTCAACTTTTCTAGTTAAATTTGCAATCCTAGCATTCAAATCATCTTCTTGATTAAGGTGATATTTTCCTCCATTAGAACTAGAAATATTGGATCTTATAGAATTTTCAAAAGTACTAGTTGTTTGCCAAGATTGAGAATTTTCTGCCAAATGATCTAAAAATTCAAAAGCTTCTTCAGGTTCTTTATCAAGAAATTCACCATTGCACATTGTTTCAACAAATTGTTTTGTTTCAGGTGCTAAACCTTCATAGAAAAAGCTTATAGTCCTCCATTTTTCAAAACCATGATGTGGACAAGAATTTAACAAATCCTTAAAACGTTCCCAACATTGAAAAAATTGTTCATTTAATTTTTGGGAAAAATTTTGAATTTGTCTTTTCAAAGCATTAGTCCTATGGCTTGGAAAGAATTTTTTTAGAAATTCAGTTTGCATTTCTTGCCATGTGCCAATGGATCTTGGTTTTAAAGAATTCAACCATGTTTTTGCTTTATCTTTTAAAGAAAAAGGAAACAATTTTAGCCTAACAATTTCATCACTACATGTTTGGTCATTGAAAGTAGAACACACTTCCTCAAAATCCTTAAGATGCAAATATGGACTTTCAGATTCTAAACCATGAAAATTTGGAAGTAGTGGAATCATACCAGGCTTAAATTTAAAATTATTAGCATTAAGAGGAAAAATAAAGCAAGAAGGAGAAGAATTTCTTGGAGGTTGTAAATAATCACGCATGGTTCTTATAGGTTCATTTTCATCATGCACACTTTCATTTTCAGCCATGGTGTTAATTGTGTGTGAGTGTTGAGGTAAATCAAAAAGATTGTCAAACAAGTTTTCAGTATTAACTTTAATTAAACGACCAGAATTTTTGTCCCTGCACCAAACTATCATATATTAGCAAAACATAAATTATAATAATAGTAAAAAAAAAATCTATATACTTTCCTTGACGCAACTCCCCGGCAACGGCGCCAAAAACTTGCTACAACTAAAAGATTGCAATACCCAAGTGTAGGTTGTCTCAAGTAATAAAACTCGGGAGTCCGAGTGTCGATCCTCAAGGAATTGGAAGGAACTGTATTAGATCAATAGAAATATGCAATGTTAATTATTTGATAATAAACGAAGTTTCAATAAACGAAAGCACTAGAGCTTCTAGGATCCTCTTTGACAAACTTGTAATTGATGTTCTCCATTCACAATATAACTCAATTAAGAATCATCTAGGAAGTGATCTTAATTGGAAGATGGAGAGGTTATTGCATGACTATATTAAAAAGATAATCCTTTCTTAACTATAATATGTAATAAAACCTATGAACTTGAAATGTTGAGATAGTCTAAGCATTCAATGTACCATGCACAATGTTAACAATGAATCAAAGTCTCAAACAAAACAAATACAATTTTAGTACATATGATTTAATTAATTGAAGGATTTCATTGAAGAACAAAAGAAGAAATGAAGAACAACATTACAAATTCATCAAAATATCACCCTTAGCTCTAGCTAAGGTTCTAGCAAGACATATTGTAACTTACACACAATAAAACTAAAAATGAACAAGACAATATGAAACTCTCAAATTCTAGCTTCCCTCCCCTCATTTGTTGTGTAAATGCCCTCCTTTTATAGGCAATAAAACGAGCATATGCTAGTGTGAATGTGAGTTGTCATTGTGGGCTCATGATTCAATTAAGCATCTCCATGTCGGCCATTTTCTGCTCTTTACACTCCGAATTGGACAATATGGTCAACATAAACGTTGTAGAGCATTAAGTTAGCTTTACAACGCAACTTGAATCATATCATTCCAACATCTACAGCTCAAGATATGATTATTTTACTGAACCATGTGCAGTGGTGGAGTTGTAATGATTCAATTTAAGCATCTCAATGTCGGCCATTGTCTGCTTTTCTAAACTCCGATTTGGACAATATGGTCAACATGAACGTTGTAGAGCATTAAGTTAGCTTTACAACGCAACTTGAATCATATCATTCCAACATCTACAGCTCAAGATATGATTATTTTACTGAACCATGTGCAGTGGTGGAGTTGTAATGATTCAATTTAAGCATCTTAATGTCGGCCATTGTCTGCTTTTCTACACGCCGATTTGGTCAACATGGTCAACATGAATATTGTAGATAATTAAGTTATTGTTACAACGCAACTTGAATCAGATTATTCCAACATCTATAACTCAAGATATGAGTATTTTACTGAACTATGTGCAGTAGAGGCTGAAAACGCATTTTTCATGCAAGTTGCTTGAATGGTCAATACACATCAAGTTGAATGCACCTAAATTCATTCATAATAAATATAAGTCTCTCATATCATATTAAATCAACATTTATTCATATAGATATGTTTAATTAAAATAATGTGATGAGACTTCTTAATTGGTGCATAAGATAGCTTAATTAATAAAATAATATGTATAAATGTCTATGAAAATATATGCAAGTAATGCAATTTTAGACATTTATCATAACCCGTCTAAGAATAGAAGAAACCCAAAAACAAGACCAAAAAGATGAAGTACTTGTTGTCTCAAACAACAGTGCCAATAAAAAATCCTCCTTTGTAATTCTGAAACCTAAAGGAAGAAACATGAAATTTTATAATCGTAGTAATAACCAGAACCGTAATAACTAGAATAAAAATATAAATCCTCCACGTAATGGACCTGGACCTAGAACTCAACTCCCCTTAGGAAATAATACATTTATGTGTTATAGTTGTAATAGGCCCGGCCATTTGGCCAGGAACTACCGGAACAGAAATCGTTCTGCCCTGCAGGCGAACTTTACCGATGATCAGCTTATAGCTATGATATCTGAAATCAACTTTGTTGATAGATTCGAGGGGTAATGGGTGGACACTGGTGCTTCTCGCCATGTTTGCTATGATCGTGACATGTTCAAGTCCTATTCTGTGTCTGCGGATAAGAAAATGCTGCTGGGCGACTCCCACTCCACTACAGTTGCTGGTACTGGTGAGGTGGAATTGAAGTTTACCTCTGAAAAAACTGTCATCTTAAAGGATGTCCTGCATACTCCAGAGATGATAAAGAACTTAGTTTCAGGCTACCTTCTCAACAAGGCTGGGTTTACTCAAACTATAGGGGCTGATTTGTATACAATTACTAAGAATAATGTATTTGTTGGAAAATGGTACGCCACTGATGACATATTGAAATTAATAAAGCATATTCTTCTGCTTATATGTTGTGTTCTTTTAATGTTTGGCATGCTAGACTTTGTCATGTTAATAAACGCATAATAAAGAACTTGAGTAACTTAGAACTAATTCCTAAATTATCAATGTGTGATTTTGAAAAATGTGATTTTTGTAGTTAAGCAAAAATAACCAAAATTTCACATAAATCAGTAATTAGAGAATCTGAACCATTAGATTTAATACACTCTGATATATGTGAACTTGATAGTATTTTAACAAGAAATAAAAAATGCTATTTTATAACTTTTATAGATGACTGTTCAGATTATACTTATGTATATCTAATGAAAAATAAAAGTGAAGCGTTTGACATGTTTAAAACATTTATGACTGAAATTCAAAATCAACTTAACAGAAAAATAAAAAGATTTCGAAGTGATAGAGGCACTGAATATAATTCCAATATTTTCAATGACTTTTATAAAACCTATGGAATCATACATGAAAAAACTGCACTTTATTCTCCTGAAATGAATGGCAAAGCTGAAAGAAAAAATAAAACTTTTACTGAATCAGTTGTTGTAATTTTATTAAACTCTGGTTCTGCTTCCCATTGGTAAGGAAAAATTTTATTAACTATTTACTATGTGCTAAACAGAGTGCCTAAATCTACTAGTCAAATTTCACCATATGAAATTTTGAAAAATAAGAAACCTAACTTAACTTATTTTAGAACTTGAGGATGTTTAGCCTATGTTAGGATCCCTGATCCAAAAAGAAATAAACTTACTAGTAGAGCATATGAATGTGTATTCATAGGATATGATGTGAATAGTAAAGCTTATAAATTTTATGACTTAAATGATCATGTAGTTATAGAATCAAATGATGCAGACTTCTATGAACATAGGTTTCCCTTTAAATTGAAGAATAGTAGGAGCTCGTCTTCTAGTAGTTTACCCATAATTAGAAGTAGTGAACAAAATGAGGAATTAGAAACTGAACTTAGGAGAAGTAAACGAGCTCAAACCTCTAAGGATTATGGGCTTGATTTCTGTGCTTATACCTTAGAGGAAGATCCTTAAACTATTCAAGAAGCTTTATTTTCTTTAGATGCCAACTTATAGGAAGAAGCCATAAATGATGAAATGGACTCTCTTGAGTATAATAAAACTTGGCATTTAGTTGACTTACCTCCTGGTTACAAAACCATAGGATGTAAATGGATACTAAAGAAGAAATTAAAACCTGACGATACTATTGAAAAGTATAAGGCTCGCCTTGTAGTCAAAGGGTATAGGCAAAGGAAAAATGTAGACTTCTTTGACACATATTCACCTGTCATAAGAATAACTTCCATACATGTGCTTTTCTCCCTAGCTGCTATCCATTATTTAGTGGTGCATCAAATGGATGTTAAAACTACCTTCTTAAATGGTGAATTAGAAAAAGAGATTTATATGGACCAACCTGAGGACTTTGTAGTCCCAGGTCAAGAAAACAAAGTATGTAAACTAGATAAATCTCTTTATGGCCTAAAACAAGCACCTAATCAATGACATGAAAAATTTGATAATCTAGTTATCTCACATGGATTCAAAATGAATGAAAGTGACAAATACATTTATCATAAAACAGAAAATGACATATGCACTATTATATGTTTATATGTGGATGACTTGCTTATTTTTAGGTCAAATATTCATGTTGTAAATAATGTGAAAAACTTGTTGTATGCTAACTTTGACATGAAAGACCTTGGTGAAACGAGTGTAATCCTAGGTATAAAGATTACTAGGTCTGAAGAGGGACTTTCTTTAGATCAATCTTATTATATTGAAAAGATCTTAAAGAAATATAATTACTCTAACTGCAAACCTGCATGTACTCCTTATGATCCTAGTGTAAAGTCGTTCAAGAACACCGGAGACGGTGTTAGACAAATTGAGTATGCGAGCATCATTGGTAGCTTCCGTTATGCTACTGATTGCACTAGGCCCGACATAGCTTATGTTGTGGGACTATTATGTAGGTTTACGAGTAGACCTAGTATAGAGCATTGGAATGCAATTGAAAGGGTCATAAGGTACCTTAAGAGAACAATGAACCTTAGATTACATTATAAGAAGTTTCCCGCTGTTGTAGAAGGATACAACGATGTTGATTGGAACATTATTTCAGAAGACTCCAAAGCAACTAGCGGCTATATATTTAGCATTCTTGGTTGAGCTATTTCTTGGAAGTCTAAAAAACAGACAATTTTGGCTCAATCTACGATGGAGTCTGAAATGATAGCATTAGCTACTGCTAATGATGAAGCAGGCTGGCTAAGAAGCCTGTTAGCTGAGATCCTTTACGGGGAAGATCGATACCAGCTGTCCTGATCCACTGTGATAGTACTGCGGCTATTGCAAAGATTCATAACCGTTATTATAATGGCAAGAGACGATAGATACGTCGTAAGCACAAACTGTTAGAGAATTTCTCTCTATAGGAGTTGTAAGAGTGGATCATGTACGTATTGATGATAATTTGGCTGATCCTTTGACAAAAGGATTAGCAAGAGAGAAGGTTTTCAAAACCTCGAAAGGAATGAGACTAATGCCCTTAGAATGAAGAGTCACTTATGATGGTAACCCAACTTATAGACTGAAGATCCCAAGAAATAAGTTCAATGGGTAATAACAAGTCATGAAGTGATATGAGATGAATCATGTTATTATGAGTCATATTCTATACTGTTAGAAGCATGAATTCCTAAAGCGACAGAAGGATGAGTTAATTGTTAACTCTTAATGAGTTCTATACTCTATGTGGAGTGGAGTACATAGCTACAAGAGTACTCTTGATATACTTACCTAAGTGTGGCCGTTTCTTATGAAATTTTGGATAAAATTTACTAGAGCATTCACTATACTGGGATACACGTGCATGACCATAAAGCACGGACTTTTTGAACTACACCTTGGAAAGGTTGTGTGTGTAATATTGTTAGAGATAGAGTTCAAAACTACGAATTACTCTAGTATATTTTAAAGCATCAATACTATGCAAAGGTTCAAGTCGATAGACACCTTCTGCTTATGCACAATCTTATATTTTTGATTGATCGATTGCTCGATGAAAATTATTTTTATATAAATTCAAGTGAGGGATTGTTGAAAATTGTGAATGAATTTGAATAAAAAAGAAAGAGAAAAAGTGCAAAAATTTCCTCTCTTAAAAAATTTGTCCTACATTGGTATTATATAATTGTTTGGAGGTATTAATATAAGAAAAAATTTACCAGTGGGATTGTGCTCCAAAGAGTATCTACTTTTGTGGAAGGGAGAGGATCTAGGTAATTGTAGGTCCACCACACACGCGCGCGCCGCAGCCGCCGTCTGTCTGACCTGCTGTGCCGTGCCGAGCAGAGTGCGTGTGTGTGAGGTGAGGTGGCACTTTATTTTTTGATAAAAATTTATTTATTAAAATTAATTTTTCTGACAGTTCCGTTACCCACATTATGACCGTTAATTTTTTACAATTCCGTTCTGTTGAGATCGAGTCTCACGGAACCGTTGCCTTCAAACGTTACACGTTCTTATCCGTTCCTTTTTTACCATTTCTCTATGAACGCACGTTTTTCATGACCGTTATGTGTGAACATTGCAAGTTCTAATCCGCGTTTTGTTTTATGTGACTTCCCTTAGATATAAATAAAGGGCATAGTTCTCAGTTCTAAATCATCTAAAAACCATCAGCTCTCTCTCTCTCATTTTTTCTTCTCTACGCTCTAACTATTGAACACTACAAAAATTCAGAAAAGAGCCAAACAGAAACCCATATTCAGAAATCCAAAAATATTAATACAAATTAATATTATTTTTAGTTTCCGAGCAACAAACATATTTTATAAGGTGTAGCATTTTGGAGTTCACCAATGCAGTGTAATTTTAAGACAAAATTTTGCTGCCTGTTTTATCTTAGGAACGACGAGGTTATGTTTGCTTGTATAATGTTAGGTAAAGCTACAATACTTCTTAAAAAAAAATGACTTAATTTGTGACTCAATCTAAATAATATAATTTTAATATTTTAGTAATATTGTTACTATCTATTTTTTACACTTTGCTTCGACAGAATGTGATTATAATTTTAGTTGGTTGTTTTAAATTCAACTTTTATGAAAAAGTGAACATCTACTTCTTTTTTTTTTTTTTTTTTTTTTAATACAATACAATTCACGTTTTAGAAAGAAAAAAAAGTATTTCACTCATTTAAAAAAAAAATACAAGAAATAAAAATATATTAAATTTTTATAAAAATTGATAAAAGTTATCTGTAGTACGATAAGATATAAGAAATTAAAATATATTAACTTATTATAAAACTCAATAAAAATGAATTATAGTACAGGACAAGTTTTTTTTTTTTTTCCGTTATAGATACACATTGGGACTTGAAAGGTGGGAGAAAAAAAAATATTGAATCTTAACTTTAAAATAGGTAGAAAATTTGAGTTTATTTTTTTTAATATGTAATTAATTTTTAATATATTAAAAAAAAATTTATGAGGTACAGAATAAATTATAATTGTTTAATTAGTTAACACTAAAGTTAGAACTGCAAGGAAAAAGTTTTATCTCAAACGCGTTATCAATTGTTTAATTGGGCATTGGCAGACTCAGTATTTATTCTTTCTGGCGTCAGCGTAGCTTAACAACTAAGCCATTATTTTAATAGAATTTGGCACGTGTAAGTGGCTGGTAATAAATCATTTCTATATTAACAATAAATAATATTTGAGTTCAGACATAGTACGTAAAGTGTATATATATATAATTAAATTAAATTTAAAATTTTATATTAATTATACATAATATATATAATATACCTAAATTAAATATGTATAATATTTTATATAAAATAAACGTGCTATTTTAAAGAATATAATTATGTTAATATATTATTAATCACTGAATAAATTATAGAATCTACACTCTGGGGAGAATATTTTTCATATTACGAATGTAATAAAAACTATAGATACAATAATAAATAAATAAATATAAATTAAAAATTAAATAAAAAATAAAAAAATATATAATTTAAATCTATCTCTTCTTTAAATTATACTTATTTTTTAATTCATTATAAAAAATAAAAAAAAAATTCCTGTGTAGTAGTAGATAAAATCATGCAAGTTGTCATTTTGAAGTGTTCTTTCTCCCAACAGTGACATTCAGCTTAAGAACTAAGCTAAAATTGAATTTAATATCTATATATATGTATCCTCTGCTCCTCTGCCATTTTTACACTATTTTCTTGGCAACTTGAAGTGCGTAATCAATCCTCTCCTCTCCTTGATTGATCTCTATGTCTTGTCTACGCCTAAGATTTCCTCCTGCCGGAAAGGCTTGGAAAAGCTTCACTTCCAAAATACAAAAAAAACTTCACAAACTCAACAAGCGTAAAGCCATCAACAAATCCAGATACCGGCTCAAAACTAGTAACTATACTACTAATTCAAGCTCTGCTGAGCCCTACAAATCTCTCCAGTTACTTCGTAAAAGACGTCGTGTTCGGGTAATTCGAGCATGGAAGTTCATCAAGGTACTACATAAGTACCCTTGTAAGCCAGGACCTGTTTATGTGGACAAGCTGTTCAAAGAGCCTGCCGTCTTAAGCTCTAAGCATATTGTTCAAACAGAGACCTCCAGGTCAGTAAAAATAGGGAAAAGTATTGTTGAAGCTGCAGAGACAAGTAATAGAAATGGGAATGAAAGAAGCCGTCCAACAGCCGATGATATGTGGGAGTCACTGGCACTTGCATCGCCTCAGTTGCATGGAATTGACCAGAGAGCTGAGGAGTTTATTGCTAGGTTTCGGGCTGACTTGGAGTGTCAACAGAAGTTAGCCCATCATTTATAGCTCAACCCTCTACCCACTCTCCTTTCCTTTTTCTTTCCCCTTTGGTGATTAGTGTTTTCGTTTTTGCCCTTGCAATTTATAGTATGCAAGATATTGCTACGTATGTAAATAACAATGCTATAATTGGGGCGATTGATATATAATAATAAATGGTCTTTTATTTTACAGCTTCTACTTCCTTCGTTTTCCTTAAAGAGAGTACCACAAAGAAAAACTCTGAATGTTGTGTACATTTGTAACCATAAGATATTGCTCTTTCAAGAGTTGAAAATTAAAGTTTTTTCAGATATATTGTTGGTGCTGACATATCTACATAGCATTTTACATATTATGTATACATGTGAATTCTTGTTGCAACACTAATCTTCATTAAGATGAAGAACCAAAAGTAATTTCTCCAGACGAGAAACAGAGACCGAAAAGAAATAACCGATCAACATTCACATGTTACACTGTAAATGACAAGGGCTAACAAGACAGGCATACATTCCTCATGTTTGTTTATACATCAGAATACAGCACTTATTGGTCTGAAGAAAATGGGTTTGGTTTATAATATGGACATTGACATAAACATATGAAGACCTAAGCAGGGGCAGAAGACGGCCTTCAGTTTGGTATTCATTTAGTTCTGATAACTCAAAGATCAGAGGAAGTCCTTCATTGGATCATCATGGTGGACCCTCTTCATCCTATACGCTTCCATATCCTCGGGAGTAACCTGGGATTGATAAAAGGAACAGTGAGAAAAATCAAACATTAAGACCAAAGTGCCATCGTAGCACATTGTTGTGTTTATGATAATTGAATAAATAAGTACAATATACATACCTCCTCATTCCATTTAACATTGTACTTGCGCTTTCTTTCATCTTTCTCTTCTCTCCTCCTTTCATCCTCCTATACAAGCCAAATATACCGTTGATCTTTATGATATAACAGTTTTAACAGTGTCTTATAGACTTGAATTTATGACTCTAAGAAGTTGAAAACAGAACCGTCGAAAAGATGCAAGAAAAATAATAAAATGGAATGGAAATGAAAGCTCTTACCTTTTTAAGAGCCTTAGCAAGTAACTTCTCATCCAAGACCAGGTCATCGGGAACATCAGTTCCCCAAGAAGCAAGCCTCTTATCTTCTGCTTGTGCAGGCACTTCTGTTTCAAATTTGGCAGACAATTTTAATATAATGCCCAAAAAAAGTTCACGGACAGAATCAACAGAAAATAAATCTATAGAGGTAGCAGAAAAATTGAAGTTTTCACTTTAAAGAAAATACTATAGAAAGTTACTAACCCTCATCAGCCTCCTTTCGTGCAATGTTAGCCTTCATGAGATCTGTTGCAGCTTCTGCTGCTTCTATTCCAGCAGCACCAGTACAATAACTATTTCGAATTAACTGTTTGCAACACTTGTAGCCCCATTGATGGTCCTTCCACCACGATCCCCAAATACTAGTGTGGTTGTTAATATAAACATCTTCTTCATACTTGCTTTTTGGAAGGGCAATTTCCTGCATTAAATAAACATATATTCAACACTACATGAACATACTATAGTTCATAATCTCCTCCTAAGAACTCCATGACTAATTTCAGAAGGCTAAATAAAGAAGAATTGCAACCAGAAACTTTACCTGTCCCTTGATGACTCTTCCAGCACGATCATATTCAACTTCTCTTTCACTCTGGCCTAACAAAAGCTCCCTTGGAAGTTCTTCTTCAGTAGCTGCATTACCATACCTTTCCAAGATGGTGTCCTTTGTTTGGTACTTCAATTTTTCTTTAATGACCTTATAATTCTTATAGAGCAACTCAGCTTGGGATGGAGCTGCTTGCATGTGAATATCTTGCCCCTTATCAAATGCTTCCCAAGCATGGATATTCAGATGCTTGAACTCCAAAGCTTGACCACTGTTCCTATATTGGTTATCACCCTTATGTTCAAAAAATGAGATTAAAATTCAGCATATTATGTCATCTCGTAATCAAAATCAAAAAAATGAATCATACGAGTCAATAGTTGAGGCACTTACCCCATAAAACTTTTCATTTGGATCTGCATCAGGAAGAGGGTCCTCACGCATGGACCGCGTTTTAGGATCATAGTGTGCAGAGTTGACATCAAGATTCAGAAGATATTTTGCCGTGTCCTCACGGATACGGAGATTCCTGCAATAGAAAGGAGCATTTTCTACATCAGTCATCGGAAGACACATAAAATGAAAGCCTGAATAGTTCTATACATCCTATGAAGCAAACCTATTCATCTATGATAAAAGATGGGTAGTGTAGATAAAGGGCTCACCTGACAGTTCCAGTGCTCCCACCTCCCACCTCCCGTAGTACGTACACGCTTCTCAACCTTTGCAAAATCCATTTGCTTGCTCTCATCGACCTTGGCTTCATCAACCCTCAAATCATCCTCATTATCATCTTGATCACTTTCCCCTTCCTCAACAATTTGGTTATTATTCTTTTCTTCTAAATTTTTAAGCTGTTGTTCTTTCAAATACTTCCTCCGTGCATCATCTCTTGCTTCATATCTCTCAATGACATGGGCATATGTTGATGCATCATATCCATTCCACCGGTCTCGTTTGCCATCATAGTCAAGTTCAAAGGTTTCAATCTTTTCATCTGGTGCTATATGTTTGTTTGTCCACTTAGCTCCCACCTTCCGTGGTCTTTCCATGCATGATTTTGAATCATGTGTCATAGCTCCACAACTACAGTAACAAGCAAGCATCGACTGATTATTTTCACAAAACTAGGGAAAGAACTTATGGTTACCCCATTTGTTAGAATATGACATCAAGCAAATATAAAACACTTACACAAGTTCATGACATTACTAAAAACAATTGCCAAAAGAAAGCTCATGTATTGTATTTAAAACATTCAACAATAGACTAAATTCAATACCATCATTAAAAACTTATTGAAAAAATTAATAGATGTTCAGGAACTTCTTTAGCTGTCAGAGATGGCCATTATAAATACCAAATATCAACAGGTCATGGTTCTTGGGTCTAGAAAATTAAATAAGCATAAACAAAATCAAAACCATAACAGAAGCTTATGCACATCTAAGCCTGTCCGTATTGGAATCCAGAAAATTTGGCTAGGATTCTATGATTCTTGAACCAATCACCATTTTCTTAAAAAAACTTAGTCTCCTATCCAATTAATTTTACACATGCACAGATAGACATCAACACAAAGAGAGAAAAAAGAAGGATGGAGAGTGGGCAGAGAGAATCCACTTACTTTTGGCATGCACCCTTTCTATATTTATCAGCCTGGAAGATTTTTGCACCTCTGTCATACCATGATTTTGTGTAGTTGGGATCCGACTTCCACTTCCGTTGATGTTTTAAACTCTAAAATGCAACACATAATCAAAATGTTTCAACATTTAAACATTTATGTCAAAGAACTTATTGCCCAAACAGTGACAAGACAAAAAGGAAATGCAGCTTACAGGTCTCTCAGAGTTGAGATACCAAGGTGCAGATGACATATATTGGGGGATATGAGGATTGATTTCTTTTCCATCCTCATCAACCTCGGCAGGAGCAAGCCCAGCTTTTCGAGCTTCTTCCAATTCAATTTGCTTTCTGTGGTCTTCCCTAGACTTAAACGCCACTAAAAAGCCAACCCACATAAGAGGTAAAAATAAGCTTCGGATAACCAAAAAAATTAGCAAAACGTGGTACGTACAATCCTAACATCATAAATTAAGCAAATTCAGTGATCATACACAGAAATCACGAATCCACTAAACGGAATGTACACCACCACATTTTTTAAATGTTATGGTAACTCTGGTAAAGGGTAATTGAGAAGGCATCATCGGATTATCAAATTTAAACAACTTTCTGCTTTCAATACTTTACTAGCTTCCTACACGATTACTGCTTTTGTTTGGCCGCAAAACTTTCATAAATCCAATTTTTTTCTGATGAACTGTCGGATGACACTAATTATCTCATAAAAAAGAAACAAAAAACAAGACACATTTTTTTTTTTGTGCCCCGCCATTGTCAAACAGGTAAAACAGAGCGAGGAACAAACTGCACAGTTTCTTTCCAAAAATCTATAACTGGGGATGCTCAATTTGACAACTTCGATTCACATGAATTAAATGGAAAGAAGACCCCTAGATAGTTAATATATAAATGAATCCAATCAATCGACGGAGAAAAATGGTAAATAGGTGTTCTTAAACGAAACAGATACCAAAATTTTGAACAAATCTAAGCAGTTTTCATGCAAAATAACAAAAATATTGAAAAGAAAGAAGTAAGAACCTGAAGCCGTTGCCATGATTGGTTTTGCAGCAGTAGAAAACACAAAGACCTGAAGATAGATAAACGTAGAAGATTGACTGGAGACTGAACTCTTTTGGACGAGCTCCTTAGGTAATTCGATTTTATTTATTTATATCTTCTGCAGGAGGAGACGGAGATGGATGAGAGCGTGAGGCGGTTAATTGTCCCACTCTATTAGTGTCCTTAATTAAAAATCCCCTCCCATTCATTAGGAGTTATTTGGCAATTGGGAGGAAGTATATAAATTTGGGGTGTCGAGTTATTCGAAGTTTAAAACTATTTAAAGCCTCATCTTAAAATATTTGGGTGACATAACTTTTTTAAACCACCAAACCTTAAATTTTTTTTTTTTAATTTTGAATTCATTTGAATTAATAATTAAGTTTAAATAATAATACAAATAACTAGTTACATATCATATCAAATATATATATTTTTCATAAAATTTAAACATGACAAAAATACATATTGATTCAACAATGCTAAATTTACATTCAGAGTGCCATTGATCCTAAAAAATAAACCTCTAGTTAGACGGAGTGATTTACCTAAATAATATAACCAAATTGTGCATTTTAGTTATATCTAAATTAGATAAATTATAAAAAAATGTCCTTAATTATGTGATATTATTATGTAATAAGTTACATATTGAATGTACATAACACGATATGTAACTTGATTACACATACATCTCAATAAGTAAAGCATATAATGATGAACTGAGATACTCTATTTTTGCTAGACCCAAGTAAGTAGAATATTGTAACTTAGCAAGAATTGAAGAATAATATACAAACTCAGATAACATACAAACATATTAAATTTATTGGAATGAGAATGTCCAAACTTTATCTTTGTTTCCCCAACTTCCGAGTAATTAATGAAACTAAAAATAAATATGTTCTGAGAGCTTGTTACATATCTATTATTCTAATATGTAAATATGTTACATATTCAGCATAAATATGTAACACAGTTTACATACATATTAAATGAGTATATAATACAGTTTACATACCTACCATAAGTAAGTAACACACTTTACATACATGATCTCTGGTATATAATATGTGTTTACATACTTATGGTAAGTATGTAAACTATGTTACATACTCACAATTCACATACCAAAAATCATGTGTATAATATTTATTACATATATGATTTATGATATATAATACTTATTACATACTAAATTATTGGTTAAACATACCAGATTACTAGTCTTCTCATCCTTATTCTCCATTTTTTCTCCTTTGTGATCATCTCCTAATATCTTATCCTTCTTCTTGTTCCTTTTATCAACTCCTTCACTAACTTTCTCTTCTTCATCACTAAAACACATCAACATATATGAATTAACCAAAAGTAAAATTAAGTACTAATAATTTGATTAAATTAATACTTAGAAAACTAAAACTAGTGTTTTGTCTGTGGAGTTTCTCTAACAAATTAGGCTTCTTTTTTTTCCTAATACTTGTGTTCTTTTTTCTCTCAATAATTCTCTAAAATCTTTGCTTTCTCATTAAACTAGTGCAGAAACATCAGAAAGTGAGAGAAAGGCGAGAAAGAAACTTAAAGAATGATTATTATAACTAAGGGTAAAAAGGTCAAATTAATATTTCAAAATGAAGTTGCTTCGTGAATTTGGTAAAATTGACCTAAAAAAAATACTAAGGTGCTAATTTGAGTCATTAAATCAGCTAGACGTGCAGCTTTAAATTGTAATCTAATATGTTAAAACACAAATTGACTTATTGGGCCTAATAGAAGGTTGAGCATTTAAATGGTGAAAGCCCATTTTGTTCAAAATTGTTGATAATCCAAATGGGTTGACAAGAGTTAATGACTTGAAATAGTAAGTGTTTGAGATTTAAAATGTATTTTATTAAAAACTAATTTTTAGAAGTATTAATAAAACAAAAATATTTATAAAATTATATATTTTAAAATTAATTTTTATTATTTATGTAATTTTGTTAATTTTATATATTATCATGCTATATTAATTATAGGTGTAACAATTCGTGCAGGCTGAACCAGTTTGAACTGGCACGAAATTAGCTTATTTTAAATTAGTTTGATTCAAACTAACATGGATTGTTAATTACATTTTTTTAGTTAATAAAATTTTTTTTATTAAAAAAATATGTTTAATGATTAAAGTTCAAGTAATATTACATTAAACAAAAAAAAAGAGTAAACGGTAAACATAAGAAAAAAACTAAATTTTAAAGCAAAAAGTTTATTTATAAATTAATTAGGCAAAGTGTAAATGCCATTAAATCCTATCCATACAAAAATTCAAATGTTGTCGTATTTTCATAGAAACTCACAGTACATAATACACGATTCTTAAGATAATAAACTAGTTAAAAAGAGAATAGCACAATAACACATGTTGATAAAAAGGTTTGAAGTGTTACTACAAAGGCTAATGCCTAATCGATTTAAAAATAAAAATTTTATAATACCAATTGAAATTAAAGATGAATATATATTTTTGGTTAAAGAGTTAGGTAAATTTAAATTTTAAAAACATTAACATCAAATAATTTAACATAATAATGTGATAAAAATAAACAAATTATAACTATTTATTCATTATTAGTTTATTTTTTAAAAGAAAATGAAAAAAAGAAAACTAATATATCATAAAAGATAAATATTGAAAGAGATGAAAGATTATTTTAATTTTAACATAACATTTTATTTTACTTTATCTTTTTTTATTTAAAAATTTATTTTATTTTGTTTTAATTCGTGCTAATGAATTGACCCTAACACAACTCAATATTTTCGGATTATGAGCTGGCCTGAAATTATTCCAAATTTAATTTGATTCAAGTTCTTTAATTCGGTCAATCGAACTATACCACAAATTGCTATCTTAATTAGTCATTAACTCAAAATTAGAAAAATTACAAAAAATAACACCCATAAAATTTATAATAGTAAAAATAGATCCTTAATAATATTAAACGGTATCTAATTAGATGTCGTTCAATGTTAAACGAGTTTAAATTATGCAGTTCAACTTAGATGGCGTTAAAAAAGTGATGTAACAGTCTTTTTTTTTTAATAGTAAAAATTTATGATTTAAACATAAATAATATTATTTTTATTCTTATAAATTTTATGGTATTTTTTTTAAGGAAAAAAAAAATTAAGATTATTACAATATAAAGAAGGCTTTTAGGTAAAACATTTTTCCGATATCAACCATACATTTTTTTTGTGAACTCCATAAATGCACTAGTGGCGCTCAAATATTCAATAAATGACGCACACAAATGCCTTCTCTTAAGAGAGGGTAGAACATCAATCTAATGCATGATAAGAGTACATCGGATAGCGATGGAGCGTTTGGTTTCTCCGTTTCTGACAACGAAGTATCTAAATTAGGTACACGATGGTGGCGTGGCAACATCGGTGAAAAGATTGGCCGCCACTGAAGTCCCTCAATGGTATCACTCACATGTGAGTAAATTAATATACCACAAAATCTCTTTTGCCAAAGACCCAACATCAGCGATACAATTGTCATTAAAGATGTGGTTGAAAAGCCAATGTCGTTCATATCACTGGAATACTTTAATGACATATTTATCATATTTAATATATAATTATATATTTAATTATAAAATTAAATCATATTATATAATATAAAAATAGTACGTAAAAATTTTATATTATTAAAATATATGGGTTTAAATTGTACTAAATAATTATTTTAATATATCTAAATTTTTAATTATAAAATTATATGTCTTAATTTTTTTCTCAAATTAAAAATATTTTTTTAAATAAAATAAAAATATATAAATGAATGAATTATTAATTTAAAAAATTTTATAATAAAAAATTATTATAAATATAAATTATTTTAATAAAATATATATAATTAATTTAATTTAATTATCTTATTTAATTTTTTATTAAATATTATATAAATTAATTATAATAAAATATAGCTTAATTTATTTAAGGTAGTGTACTAAAAATACTATTCAAAACTAGCAAAGAGTGTTTAAATAGTTAAATAAATTGAGAATAAATTATTATTTTTTACATACATTATAATATATATATATATATATAATAAAAATACAAAATTTTTATTTTAAATAAAATCATGTATAAATTAAAATTATATTATAGATAAATAAATATTAATTACACGTTACGCTTACGTAAATGATCTAACTTCAATTTTAGGGACACGTCACTTTAGGAGCTGGGCAAAAGGTCCTATCAATATTAATATCAATATCAATATCAATATAAATATAAACAATTGATGTTCTATTCCTTCATTATTAAATTTTCTTTTTTTATGGAATGATTGTTTAACGTCCAACAGTGCTCAACGTGTTCAACATTTTTCATTTTTAATCCATTTCTAGTTTTCATAAAGATAAGAATACTCGAAAAACACCGACCCAAAAATAATAAATATAACATATCTAAATTTTATAATAATAAAAATAATAATTTTATTATAATTTTAATACTAATTTATATATTTTTTTAATTTAAAAAATTATCTTATTTTTATTATTATAAATTTTAAAATATTTTTTTAAAAATAATTTTCCAACATCAACCAATGCATTCTATGAATTTGCGTATTAAGTGCAAAGAAACAGATAACGATTACATATCATGTCCAATTTGTTTTGACAAAATTGGACGTAGTTAAATATTTGTACAATATGTTATATTATAACACAATTGAAAATACATGTTCATTAGTTTTTTATTATTACTTTTCATTTTACACGTGATACATATATATCTCTTATTAGAGGAATTATTTTTTAAAATAATATTATAAAAATATTTATAAAAATATAGATATTATGGAAGAGTTTATATAATTATTCATTAAATTAATTTTTTAGAATTTAGTGAACTTATGTTTCTTATAGACTTTTATATAATATCATAATTTTAGTTGGCAAAAAAATATTGAACGTTATCTAGCAAACAAATGAATGAACTTTTTGAAAAAAAAAAAATAAGTGATGAAAATATAATATAATAAAATTGGTTAAAAATATAAAGTGATGTCTTTGCAATGGACAAATGCTCATACTTTGAGAGAATATTAGAGAATTAATTGTTACATTACTTAAACATGATATTAATATAAAATTTATAAATAATTATAAGACTTAATTACATTTAAGATTAAATTTTTTAAGAATAAATTACTCATGCCACTTACCCACCATATAAAATTTACATCTGCATCCTCTATTAAAAATCAAAAAAGAGTTTGAAGCTACATTTGATAATGCTTTGGATCTCTACTAATTTTTGTTTCAATTGGTTCGCAGTTGTACGAACCAATTAGGGTTTAATGATTCAATTGGTACAGCCGAATATTAAAGATAAGTATTAAAAATATATTAAAAGTAACATTTTTGAGAAGATTTCTTAAAAAACATAAATATGGGAAAAATGTAAAGATATATGAAGAAGAGATTCATCAAGCATATACTTAAACAGTAAAATAAATGTGCACATTTATGTTACCGAGCACTGGCAATTGCCTTATAATATAGTGATGTGTGCTATAAATGGGTATAGAAAGGATATGAATTCAAATATCATCCATCATAAAGTGTGTGAGATCATTTATTAAAAAAAGAAAATAATAATAATAAGAGTAGTAATATATGTAGGATATGGAAGTCTCAAAGTATTGTTAACAAAAATAAATGGAAGTCTCAAAGTATGGTGTGTGCATAAAATAATTAATCATTTTGTGAATAAATAATATTATTTTTAATTTTTTTAATAAAAAAATATATGTTTATTTATTATAATATTGAATAACATATATTTATTTAAAGTTATGTCATATAATTAAATAACAATTAAAAGTTACTATATATCTCAAATTTATTACAATTTTAATTAAAATAAAAATTTTTATTAGATAAAATTATTTAAAATTCGGTTATATTTATCAATGATACTAAATCTATCTCAATCAAGTTTGTAATACATATAATTTTCCGACTAGGCGACTAATAATCAATGCTGTATGTTCAATTTCGCAATTGTTGAGTACTTATAAAGTCTCTATTAATATGAAGCAAGCAAGCAAGCAATATCGTCAGTTCGTCACACTCACAAATTCACAATTGATTTTTTATTTTTCAAATTGGCAACCAGTAGTCATCTGTCAAGTAAACAATGTCCAATTAATACTAATTAATTTTGTCTAATGTCAACAAATTTGACAGCCATATATAAATCATCCCCCATTTCTCATTTGAAAAAAGAAGGAAAAGAACAAAATCAAAATTACAATTTTCATTCAAAATTAAAAAAATTCTGGTAATTGATCACCAGCACAAGTAAAGACATTGTGCCAAAAATCCATGTCACTATCATTATTAGAAGTAAAGGCATAGGAAAGTTCCGTAGTGGTAAGTGGAGAGAATGGATAATTACATTGAAGTTGTTGTTGTTGTTGTGGGTCATATTGATCATCCACTAGCACCTCACAATTCTTAGTCGATAATACTTCTGACCAAAAGCTCTCATCCATTTCTGAGAAATTTCCTTCATCTGATGATGAATTAGAATCAACTTTCATCTTCTTTTCAACATTACTAGTAGTAGTTATTGATGAGGAAATTTCACTTGAACTATATGATTGTGGTGGTGAAATTGGTCCTCTATTAGACTCCTCACTTGAAAAGTTCACGGGTTTGGCTTCAGTGTCTAATTTGTGTCGTTTAGTTTGGAGGGTCCCTTCGTTTTGTTTGAGCCTCTTTTTCAAATGGGTATGCCATACATTTTTTATTTCATTGTCTGTTCTTCCTTGTAATCTTGCTGCAATTGCCGACCATCTGTACAAATTAAGTAGATAAGAATCACATTAGCAAGATTTTCTATGAATTAATTTATATTTAAATTAACTTCTTTTCTTCTTTTCTAATCAAATATTTGTACTATTTATATCTTACGTTTACTGTATCTATCTTGTGTTTAGAGCAGAGTTGCAGACTATATATACTAAAAAATCGTATTTTTTAATAAATAAATAAAAAAATAGAGCAAAGAATCTTTTTCTGATACATAAAATCTCTCAACAGATCGAAAACTATAAATGAGAAAAACAAAAAGCTTCATTAATTAATACCCTGAAATCAAATTGCAGTTAAATAAAACCTTTGATTTGATGTTTCTAATTTACAAACTGTGAACTTTGCTTGAACTAGCATATATATTTAGAAATATATATAATAATAATAATAATAAAGTACCTATTTCCTAGCATTTCATGTAACTGAATGATAGTGTCCTCTTCTTCCCTACTGAAATTGCCCCGTTTGATATCTGGCCTCAAGTAGTTAATCCACCTCAGTCTACAACTCTTTCCACACCTTAATAGACCTGTAAATCAAGAGATGACTTCAGTATTAATTAGAAATATGATTTCTGAGTTATAAAATAAAATATACAAATTAATATGAGTTTCCAAGTTAAATCCATGTCGATGAATTTAAATCACAAGTTCGAACTGGGTCAATATGTTTGAATAAGATACTGTTTAGAGTGATTAGTTGTTTAATTAATAATTACCAGCTTGTTTAGGGAGTGCTCTCCAATTGCTATGGCCATATTGTTGAATGTAATTAATGAGTATCCGATCTTCTTCAGAGGTCCAGGGGCCTTTCTTTAACCCCATCTTCTCACAACAAGGAGCTCTTACCATCTTTTGCTTGTTGTTTGATCTTCTTCTCTTATGGTTGGGAATGGGAAGATTTATATATCGTTGGGCTTAGCTTCTTGGCTTCAAGAATATGGATAGATCTGCTTGAATTTATCCTATCAATGTTATGTCTAAAAGGAGCTTTTATATTGTTGTGAAAGATGCCACTAGTTGGTTTTTTTAAAGTCCCAAGAACAGCGTTGAATTATAAAGGGCAAAATTTCGCCTGCAATTTCTAGGAAGCTAGTCGACTATTTCTGCTGTGGCACACGTAAGACATTTGTGTGTGATTGTAGCTTGTTAATTTGGATAGTCAAACTCAATTACAAACGTGGGGGTGTAAAAACTCAACAATACGATGTGGTGGCATACAGGCACGTGTATCGTACAAGTAATTTCATGCAACTTGAACTTATAGGACAAAAATAAAAATAATAAACTTTTGACCCTATAGGCGATAGTTTTTTTTTTGGGTTCAAATACCTTATAGGCGACAGTTGTACTCTAAATTTATAATACACTAGTAGCTACAAGAGCATATAATATCTAACAAAATGTTTTTTTGACATGCTTTAAAATCAAGCATATATATGTTTTTTTTGTTCTAAAAATTATATGTGTTGTCGAACTTGCACATTAAAATGTTCACATAATCTATATATATATATTTGAATTTTTGTAAATTTATGATAACCTACATGAAATTTTGTGAAATTTAATTTAGTTATATGCTATCCAAAAAAAAAAAAAAAACAAGGACAAGACGTTGTTTTATGATTTAGAAAATCATTTAGACATCCTTAAAATGATTAAAAAAAATTTCAACTTTTTAAAAAAATTACTTAAAAAGTTCTTCAGCAATTTTTCATATTAAAGTTTTCTTTTTTAAATGCAATTGAAAAAAAATTAAAAAGTTAATTTTTAAAAAATCTAAAATTTGATCATTTAAAATTATTATATATATATATATATATATATATATATATATATATATATATATATATATATATATATATATTTGAATATGTGTGTAGCGCAGCTTGCACATGAGAGGGTTATATTTAAATTTAATAAAATATTCGGACGACTTTTATAAAATATCAATTATGCACTAACAAACAATTTATAGAACATTAATTAATTTTGAAGACCAGGGGCTAGTAGGAATAATTTAAGTTTAGCTAGCCTGTTTTTGTGTTTTTTTTTGCTTTTTTCTCTGTAAACACTTAAGCTAGGCTGTTGTTATACTTATTTAATTAACCAACTTAATTATTTAACTTATTTAATTTTTAATTTTTTTTATTAAAAAAATATATTTATTTTTTTCTAACATTAAAAAATATATATTTATTTATATTATAATAAAAATAAATACATATTTTTTTCGTAAAAAGATTAAAAATAAAACTCTATATATAAAAAAAACTATACTATTAATTTATTTACAATTAATTACCTTAGGTTACCAATAAGCTATTATGAATATATATATGTCCCTACACAGTGTACTAATTTAAATATCTATTTATAAAAAATAAAAGAAAAATAGAAAATTGTTATTTTCCAAGCGAAAAATACTAGTATCAAAATAATTTAAAATTTTACCTCACATTTTAATAATTTAATATTTATAAAAATAGAAATATTATTCTGACTAATATTAATATTTTTTATTATAAAAATTAGGGCTACCAAATAATATATGTTAAAATAATTTTTTTAATAAAATATATAATATTTATGGTAATAAAAATGTATGTTGTTTAGCTCGGGGTGATTCACAAGATTATATATCACTGGCATATATTCAAAACATACAATATATATATATAATTTTTTTTCCTAAAAAAACACAAAATTTCACTTAATTAGATAAGTTATGAACTTAATTACTATAAAAATGAGAATCATCAGGTAATTTAGTTGACGAGTCTATATTTTTAAAAGTAACGTAACATGATCATATTCTACCAATCACATTCTATTTATCCGAACCGAAAACGTATTTATCGATTAAATTAAAGAAATAATTACTATAAATATAATTAATAAATTTAAAATTGTGCATACGCAATTATTTGTGTAAGGATGCGTATGCAAAAATCGCATTGGTGTGCTAGGAGTTTTCTACCTTAAAAGTATTAATTTTAGAATCAATGATGCGGGAGTCAAAGAAAGAGGCCAAAGTAGTGGTCTGTGGTCGTCGGTATAGACTTAACTAAAAGATTTTTTTTTTTTATAAGAAGACGTAACACAAGTTATAATGTTTGTCCTTAATTTTATTCTTTGGGCAAGTGACTGATGTCGTTTGATAAATCACAAACGATTATCAATTAGTCAGCTGATGATAATTGGTGTCTAACGATCAAGTAAATGAAAGGGATTTAATAAAGGAATTAAATTCATATCTTTGTGTTTCTTAAATGTAATTAATGGAATATTGCCAAATTATAGCTTAACAGTGTAAATTTTACTTAAACATATAGAAATATTGAAAAATTATAAAAAATAACGTAATTAAAATTTATAATAATAAAACTAGCACTCTATAATATTAAACGTTTAACATTAAATGAATCTAAATTATTGTAATTTAATTTGAACGAAGTTTAATTGAATGAACGTTAAAAAAAATGATATAAAAAGTTTTTTTTTTAATTGTAAAAATATATAATTTAAATTTAAAAAAAATTATTTTTATTATTATAAGTTTTAAATATATTATTTTTGTTATTTTTATAGAATATTTGGGTTCATATTTTAATTATGGACAAAATAAATATGAAATTTTATTTAAAATAAATAAAATTTGATGCGATTAGAATTGTAAGTTAAAATGAGAGATTTTTAAATTCATAATATTACAAGGTGAACTGAAATTTACTCTTTTACGCCTAATAATTTCATGTCGGAAACCTCTACTATTTATTAAAAAAAAAAAAAAGCAAAACTTGGAAATTTTCCAATTTTGACCACATACAGTTGAAGTTAGACTTGGGTTCAAAATTGCTACTTTACTCCCTCCATTATACATTGTACTAATGATTGTGTACTGTCAGAGATATCATAGTGGATTGAGATAAATGTGAAATATCTATAGATTGACTTTGAACTTTGACAATTTATTTTCCTATTCTAAAAATAATTGAGAATTACCTAAAATTCTTAGGAATAATATTTCAAACTCTAATATTATTATAAATCACAAATAAAGATAGCATGACAGTTTTTCGTAGATACAATTATGTGGGTTTAAATATACTTCTCAATAAAAGCCAGTCATACATCAATAGCTTGAAATCTAATTTCTTTAACCTAAATTAAATTACTATTCATGAATCGTGAAAGGCAAAGCGAATTCGCATTTTTGTTGCTAACAAAAGCGATTCTGTATTGAAAGTTGGGTAAGAGCACATTAGAGTTTGGATGTATTTTTGGTGAATGTAGTTAATCCAAGAGCAAATCTTAAATTTGGTCTCCTGTTTTTTAGGGCAGATACTATCTGCCAGATAGTGGATTTGATCCAAAATTTACAAATTAATAATTCCAATTATATAATTAACATTCAAACTCTTCATTTCAGTCAAATTTACTGAAAGTGGTGGAAACTTCTGAGTATGATGAACAATTTCATTATTAAATTTTACAACTTGTGTAGTTTACTTGAACTTCTGGACTAAGTGTACGAGCAACTTTTAATCACTAATGCCCAAAAATAAGTTACAAAATGTGAAAATTACCATTTATTCTTAATTTAATCTTTAAATTTAAAAGATTCATTTGAGGAGTCTAAACGTATGTATATGTATCGTAAAAAATAATCATAAATTACGTCTTATTAAATAACATATACTACACTAAAATAATAATAATTATTATTATTAATAATTATTATCGTAACAAAAATAATTTAAATTGTGACAATATTACCACACTAAAATTAATAAAATTCTCCCGTGCGTGTTAAAATTTGATCCTACTGTGTAAATTTGGTAAAATTGAGGCAAGAAACGTTAATCATAAATAAATTTTAATAATTTTAACCAAATCTATTATATTCAAACAGAGGCGTCGAAGCTAGAAATAAAATCCATGGGAATTAAGGCTAATTTTTTTAAAAATTTTGAAGAGTGCAAATTAATTTTTTGAACTTACTAAGCTGTAACTTCTGAACAAAAAATTAGTACTTTTTTAAAATGACATTACTAAGAAATTATGACATTACTTTCATTAATTATCTTTTTTTCTTTCATAGTCCTTTCATTCATTATCAAAACAAACTATTAACATCATTTTTTACTTACAGCCGAGAATAACATGCCAAAAAATCATAAAAAATTATCTAAAATAATATATTTAAAATTTATAATAATAAAAACAACACCTTTATTTTTAATTAAAAATGATAAAAAAAAAATAGTATTAAAAACGTTATTTTTATTATTATATATTTTAGGGGGTTAATTTTGTATTTTTTTTTTTTAAATCATTTGCGACAAATATCAAAATAAAAAGTTAGATTGATGAATTTAGAAAATAATTGAAGTGAAAAATTGATCGTAAACTTCTACAAAACTAATTAAATTGGAGAAATTTGCCTTTTACTAAATTAAGATGTAGATGATCAAAATTACTAACAAGCTATAGCATTAGTTATTGCTATAATATAAGTACCTGACGGAAAGAGTCGATTGATACACATAATAATGAATTAAACTGTTTACTTGATGCTCATCAAGATCAAATAGTAGAATTGCAGGGCTGTATTAATTTCATGTTAATTCTACTGAATTATTTTTATTATATTATTAAATGTAATATTAATATATAATAAATATGTGTATAAAATTAATTAAAAATATAAGCTTTTCTTACCTAAAAAGTAAATTTTTTTTTTTTATATATATTCATTAATTATTAGTAATACACTGAAAATGATACAGACAATCTCTGTTGAATTTTTCGTTCAATAGTGATATTGATATTTATTTAATTAAATTTTCTTAATATTTATATATAGTCAGTTAATTATATAATTTTTTTTTGTTACTTTTCATAGTTAAATGTATTAAGACTGACTGATAATCAACTTTGTAAATTAAGCCAATAACAGACAAAGCTATTGACTCTTTGCAAGTGTGCACTGTTTTTCTAAATGAAGCTTTTGAAAAAGTTTAAGACCCCGTAATAAAATTATTAGCTTTTGATAAAGTAGTTCAGTGAATTACCAATGCTATCAGAGTATTATTCAATACTAATCAATTGCATGCATAATTCTTGACTTTGAAGGCCGACATCCACATCAAGCCCATTATATTAAACAAAGTAAATACCAAATTTTTGAGATCTCTACCAAAGAGCATGCATCTGCCATCAGTGTCTCTTTCCAGTTAGGTAATATATATATATATTTCTATTTCGTGAACGATTTAATACACGTTGTGATGCATAATTTTTTTTTAACATAGAAATAAGCTCTCTGAAAAAGAGCTAAGGTATCGGCAGCTATCTTTTATTCACTTAGATCAATTATTTATTTTAAGAGTACTAACAGTAACTAATATCTGAGGCTATCGTCATAAATTTTTTTATGCACAATTATAATTTTTTTATCTCTTGAATTCATAACCTCGTATAGGTAGTCTAGTTAGTAAACACTGTCGGTTGTTGTGATGCATAAATTTGTTATGTTAATTATTTCACCCATTTTGAATGTACATGATAATTTATATTTAAAGTTAAATTATTGTTGATTTATTTAATGTTTTTAATTAATTTAATTATCTTCAAGTAGGTTTTCAAAAAAAATTATTGTCAAGTAGTTCCAAGATGGGCAGAGAGATGAAAACAAATTAGTCATCCAATTAAATATGACCTCAATTCTTTAATCAATAATTTCTGTAATAAAAAATTAGCTAAAACCATAAGTGCTTATTTTGAGTATGAAGCATGAGAATTATGATTGAATCTTGGACATTTAACCAAACCAGCAACCTCTCTTAAAAGATGAAAGGATTGATCACTTATTAATTCTCATAATCTCTTGACTACCTAGTTGGTTTTTTTTTTTTTTTCTGAATAGAATTAGAAGGCGTTTCTTATTTGAAAGAAAATAAAAATTTATTTGATCATGCAGTACAACTAATTGATTAATTTTTTTTTTTTTTAGAATATGTGGAGATAGGATGGGAACTCCTCATCCAGCTGGACGAAGCTTTGACTAATCTTAGTATGAGATCCTGTGACTAATATTCTTACGTATTCATTTAACATTTGTCCATATATTTTTCATTTTTATTTTTTTTATTATTATATAAATTTTATTAATTGGACTCTAAATAAATATTCTCATAAATTTTACTAATTCAATTTTAAAAAAATCATAATTTTTTTTATACAATTTATATATTCTTTCTTATATTACATATAATTATATAATTATTTATTGTTCTTTATATTATATAATAGTACTAGTATTTATTTTTTTCTTTCACTTACTTGCATTTTTTCAAGTTTATTATAATTTATTTTATTTAATTTTTTTTTATTTTGCATCGATATTGAGTTATATTATTTAATTTTATACTAATTAATTTATGTGATTTTGAGTTTTATTTAAAACAGATAAAAATACATATTTAATATGCGATACTAATAATTCAATATTCTAAAGTTAATTTTACAACATTTATGACAAAAAATTTCACATTATTTTACAATAACTAACTTCAAGAGATTATATTGTTATTCATAGGTGCCAAAGGCATCTATTTTTATTATTAAATTTACGTGCAGTGTCCTTTAAACACAAATTTTGACTATATTTTTTATGCAACTTCTAACTAAACAAGCACTACTAAAATATTACACTCGTTTTCAAAGACACGAATTTCATTTTTTTATAACTATTATATTAATTCATGTATACATACTCGTAAAATTAAACTCCAGCCTAAATTAATATATCGTTACAGATAGTTCACAAATTTCTTTTTAAATAATCAAAGTTTATCATTTAAGTAAATTCTTTGTTTGTAGAGCAGAGATTGGATAATTTTTATGAAAAGAAAAAAAAAAATCATTTATGACAAATGGCACCATTGGTATAAAGGTTAAATATCAGTAAACCTCTTTATTATTGTTCTCTCTCTAATATGTATATTATATATTCAAATAAAGTTTTAGTATTGCACACGTCTAATTTTTTATTTGATTTTGACATTTTATCTGAAAATTACTTTGTTCACCAAAAACGTTTATTACTTAATTATTGTTATATACTAGATACTTACGTTACTCCTAGTTTTAAGCCTCTTGTATGAGGAAGTCATTATTAGTCCAGATCACTGATAAAGAGTTTTCTTTAATTTTTAATGTATAAATTATAATATTTATAAGTATATGAATTATTTGTAGTAAATAATAAATAAATTTTTGAAATCGATCTCTAAAAAAATTACAATAATTTTAAGCAATCTTTTTTTTTTTAAATCTAATCAGAGTCCTAAAACAACTAAAATACTAACTAAATAGAATTCTAGTAACACTAAAACTATAAATAATTAGAATTATAAATATAATAAAATTGTAAACAAAGTTAGATTTGTGAGCAAGATCAATGGTGTTGAACAATTATGTAAATTCGAATTAACTCAAAAAGGTTTCAAATATCAATGGAGGATGTATGTACGTTTAATTTAGTTGACCATGCTTGCATTGAAAAGTTATGGTGAATTAACATGAATGTTCTAATAAACAAATATTACTGGCTTTTCTTTTAATTACGAAAATTCTTACAATCGGGTAATTATCTTTGTTGATTAACTAATCAATAATCTACGATGGATATATCAAATAACAATCAAATTATGCACAAGGAAAAACAAGCCAATCAAACCAATGTCATGACTAGGTTATCAATTTGAAATTTTGATTAAGTTATTCAAAGTAAAGTCAAGGTGATGTTCCTAAAACTAAACTCTAATATTTTTCAACCTAATTATAAATTTTAAATTGGCTCATGAAAATTCACAATTAAACATCTAAACATGCTCTTAATCAAAAGGTAATTTTATTTGTCTTAAAGTAATAAAAATATTCACTATAATAATTCTAGCAAACGTGACAACACAACTAAACACACATAATAAAATTAGCCAACCATGTTTGAATTAATATTCATTGATAAATTGAATTCAACATACAACTCAAAGAAGTAAGAAAAAAGGGAAAAATTCTATAACAACAAGAAACTTAGATTTAAATACCACAATTGGATTGGATGACGTTCTTCTCTAAAAGTTTGATCGTCGATCTTCAATGGCTTCTTGAATCCTTAGAATTGATTATCTTGCTTCTTTGAGTGTGAAAAAGCTCTAAATTTTTGATTGAGTCTCGTTTTGATTCGCAAAATTGAAGTGTTGTAAAAGGGAGACTTAAAGGGGTATTTATATGTGTAAGGGTTACATAGAATCCTGCTTGTCCCAGGAATAGGCATGCCGCGGCGGAAAAATGAAAAAATTCTAAAAACAATGGCCAAACCCGAGAGACTCTCGCCGCGACACAACTTTTTCTCGCCACAGCGCGCGTTGCATTTTGAGTCTTCATAGGTACCCCTGACATATTGGTTGGCTTGTTATGTACGTCTTACATAATTTGACTCGTGTTGCTCCTAAATTGTGATCCGACCGCCATAAGGTCTTTACATGTTTGCATTATTCAACTCATTTGATGCTAAAAACACCTGAAATACATTAAAATATACTCGTAATTTCGAATTGATAGATTTATGTAAATAATCAAATAAACGAATTATAACAAATTTATTTTTTTACAATTAAGCACAATAAATTATAAAATATTAATACTTTTCAAGCATTTATCAGCTCTCTGAAGGTAAAAAAAATAATAATTGATCATGGTGAAGAATAATGAAGATCTCCACATATGTGGTGCTGTCTACTTCCATTAAACAATGGCCTCGAAAATTCTCTTGGGTGAAAAAAGGTTATACACCCGGGTATAATTACAGTATATTTTTATAGGCAAATCACACAGCCCTTCGTTCAACTTATTTATCTTATAAAATTGGTAAACTCTATATATATCTCTCAGCTAAAATTGCATCCCTATAGTATTTATATTACATATTTGATAAATATTTATAGGTTTCAACTAGTTTAATAATAAGACCCGTGTTTTAAAATAAATAAAAAATTAACATGTTGATAGAATTTGTGACTCAATAAAAATAAATAAAATTAATCTATAAAAATTGTAAAGATAATTGAGGGAGATCAAACGGCCAAAATTGAAGGGGCAATATTGGGCCATTCTGAGTAAGTATATGTAATATGTAATATTATATATTAACATAAGCCAAGTACATTTTGAAGCAAAATCTGAACATAATGATTAACTCCTTTGCTTAATTCGCCTTTTCTTCTTCTTCTTCTTCTTCCTTTCTGAGTGGATAACTCCCACTAATAGAGAAAAAGAGGCTCGTCATCATATAAAATAGTGATTCCTTAATATATTTATATTTATAATTATAAGCATGCGGTACTGGTTGATTAACTTAATATAGAAAAATAAAAGACACGCTGATCCATATCTTGGACGAGATTTATTCGCATTACATTGCTTGCTTAGTCGTCATTTATTATAAGGAAATTCAGGTGTCCTGTCCCAGCAACATTGATATGTATCAATTTAATTAATACTATTTATTTTTTCTTTTGTCTTTTTAATTAGTAGTTTAAATATTTGATTAATTACAGACAGTTTGATTTTATGTAGTTATGCATTAAGATAAAAAGAAAAAAGTAAAGTTTTGGCTTTATAAATTATTACTAGTTTTGGTCACTTTGGTTGCACTTCAGACTGCTTGTTAGTGGGCGGCGGCTAGCCCTTTTTTTTTTTTTTGTCTCTATGAGTGGTCTGCCCACAAGGTTACGTACTCTAACAAGCCTTAAGAGCCGCTTTTGTATTGCAGGGAGTACAACATGCAAAAGGAAAGGATTCAGCAGTTTGAATTAAGCTTCATAGCTCCAACGAAGACTAACTAATTTGATGCCCTTTGCAGGATACTGGATCCTCGTAGTAGGATGGAACAACATCCAGCAGAAAAAGGGCAACCTTTAGAACAGAGAAAGAGAAAGCTTCGCATTTTTTTTATCCTCTTCCCTCTAAGCTAAAAAAGAGCATAAGTATTCTAGTAGTGCAGTAGCTTTTGAGTTGCGGCTACAAGTTAAAAACAAAACTCAACAAATGATAGATAGATAGAAAATAAAAGGAAAAACAAAGGAAAAATTTGTATACTATTTTGTACAATATAGGACGCCTTAAAAGCGCACGTGAAATGCTTTAGTCCTCAATTTCTCAACGTGAAAGTGTCTGTCTATCCGCGTGCTTTTGTATGGTCAAAAAGAAAGATTTGTTACGTAAGTTGAACATATGATTTGATAATAAAAAATGTCTTATATGTTAGATTACAAGAAACATTGAATCACTAATTCACTATAGCCATTTAGCCCTTGTAATGAAATAGAGCCTTTTAGTATCTTAATTTGTTAAAACCAACGCTCAAAGTAGATTTTGTAAAAGAAAGTATCAATGACTACGCTACCAAAATGTGTTTACAATATTTTCCCCCAGTTTTAATGCATTTGAAAACCAAATGGTTTTCAACATTCAAATTAAGGAATCTGAAATTCTGCAACTTGAACCGATGATACTTCTTAGCCCTTTGTTGAACTAGCTTTGATTCAAGTAAAGCATGTGTGCAGTACAACTTAACAAATTAAAGCTCCATTAATGCTTATACTTTTCAATTAATATTTTTTCTTGTAGTGCAACTGTATATTGCCCTTTTTTTGTGGCATTGGTTCCAACCTTATCAATAACAAGTGTTATGTATTAAATTAACTTCTTCTTTTTTTTTTTTTTGGTTATTGCTAAAGACACTTGAAAGTTGTAACCTAATTAATTAAATTAATTACAATGCTTCTCAGAAAAAATATTTACAAATGGTGAAAAGGAACTTTGCTAGGCTAAACAAGATAAAGTTCAATTACCTTTGAAGCTTAGGTGATCAATAGTGCAAAGGCTTTAAAGAGAGTCCAGTCCACAAGGCAATTTTTCATTTATAATGTAAGCTCAGGATCATTTTCATGGTCCACAACGCAATTTCAATGATATTAACAAATTGGTTCAATGGAAAAGTTGAGTACCAAATGTCAAATTAGAGAAGTTAAAATTGATCAAAATAGTTTGAGAAAATTAGCCTACATACACCTCTTTTTAACAATAATATATTTTTTCTTATATGCTGATCACCTATATTCCTAATTGCACAATTCTATACTAGTTATATAACTGTATTATAATTGGGCACAATTACATGTGTAAAAAAATATGCACTTTTCTAAAACTGAGTTATAACTAAAAGGCAAATAATTTTAAGTTGGTCAAATCTTAAAGTTGGGTATGATTATTCACTCCTCAATCTATGTAACTCAATATTTCGTGTAAATTTTTGGTCAAATATTGAATGTTAAAGAATATTGAACAACATGAAGATATAACGTTTAAGTCCTAATTAGGAAGTGTTAAGAGTTATAATTATTTCGAAAAGAAATATATTGAAAAATCCGCCGTTATTGGTTCAATTAAGATTATTTTTTTCTAAATCGAAAGTTTTTAGTTACGGATCAAATATACCTAGAGGGGTGAATAAGTTATTTTTAATTTTAACAAATATTAATTATGTAACCTAATCACAACGGCCAGACATGCAATCGCGTGTAAAGATAAAATGCGGAATAAAAAATAACACACGATATTTTTAGGTGGAAACAACCTAGGCCACTCCAATGACCTAAGAGGAAAACCACCGGTCCACCGGACCACCTAACTATCCACTATGAAAATCAATGTTCAATTACAACCATAGGTCTTAGAACTACCCTTCACAGATAGATCCCCCTTTCTGTAATTTACTTACGAGCCGCCGCTCCTTTCATAGCCTCCACAAGCTAGGTGTCTGGATCCGGACCAACGTTCCAATCTACTTGAGTCCCACAAGATCAATCGAACCCGTCAACTTCGGTAATTTCAAGTCACACGAAATACCGAGCACGTCACCTGAAACATTAGCACAAATAGCACAAGTGCAAAGTGTGTCCTAGAGCGGATTCAAACAATGAAAAAACCTAAATAGCAGATTCAACAACATATGATGTAAAAACAAATCAGCTAGTAAACTCTAGAACTATCATGCAGTTCTAAATATCATGAAAGACAATTAGGCACGTGAATTATTCAAACATAACCACACAATATGTTTGAACAATTAAAAACAAGAAAGTGCCTAAGATTAATAGATGAAGAGAATAAGATTTTTCGTTGAAAGCTTTAACAAATGTAGAAAATATTATTTCTGTGTGGGTTGAATGTTTTGCACAAACAAGTGTTGCTTATATAGAGTCCAGTTTGACTTGAAAGAGAATTAATAATAGAGTACAACTCTACTCATATTAGGATTTAGCTTTGACAACAATTCTACTCATGTTATGATTTTGCTTTCACAATAATTCTACTCAAACAAGGACTCTTCTTTTACATCAATTCTACTCATATAAGGATTCTACTTTCACAAGAATTCTATTCATACTAGAATTTTGCTTTCACAACAATTCTACTCATACTAAGTGTAGTGCTCAATTGTGTGAGGATGTATGCATGAGAGAATATTTTACCTTTCATATGAGCATTGCAAGCTTGGTGACTCCATCATCATGTATCATCTGATTGAACGGTGAACACTTATGCTAGATTACAATTAAACATTTTGTCCACGAAAATTGCCAATACAAATAAACCTTACATAAAGGAAATTAAATAAAAATTACTTGTTGCAAAAATATAAGTACTTTGTTGGAATAACCGAAAAGGTTGTATCCTACTTCTCTATCTAAAGTTGCAAGTTTTACAACCTTATTTGGAAATATATATATATATATATATATATATATATATATATATATATATATATATATATATAGGGGTCGTTCCCCTTACAAATAATATTGACAAATACTTATAACAAATCATCTATGCCATTCATACTGTTAATTTTAAGGGTTTAGATTTTTTCTTATTTATTCTTTTAAAATCTTATTCTTATATCCAAACACCCACTAATCTCTCTTAAACATATTTTTCTCTTTCATCTAGTTCTGCCTTTTTATCTCCCACAACTTGAAAAACTTCTTCTCTCTTAAGTATTGCTTTATTTGTTCTTCTTTTTTCCTTTTCTCCGATCATAAAATTTAGCTGTTATCATGAAAAATTCTTGATTGCTTTTTTCCTTCTCTAATCAAATGTCTAAAACTTCTCTCTCTTAAGTATTACTTTTTTTCCTTTTCTTTTCTCTGATAATAAAATTCAATGGCAAGTTAGGAACAGTGATGGTCATCCGAACGATGTCTTGAATTTTTCTTACAAGCTTAATACAATTGCAACAATTTATTATTGTTCAAATCATACTTCGATTGGATTCGGAATCCAAACTCAGCTACACAATATATGTTATCCTTCACTCGAAGATTTTCTTTCTCCATTACCGAGCATTACAGTTTCTTCTACCAATTGTTCTTATTCGACACATGAATCTTACCTTATGAATTCAAATCCGACAATGCCAGTTCCTCATTATCATTCGTGCTATCCTCCGCCGCCTGCATACTCATTGCCGATGCTGCCCAAAGGCTGTGGCTATAACTTGGATACTTATTATGGTTTTGCGAATTCAACATTTGGTGATGCTTAGTAGTTTCGATTTATGTCGATTTTGTATTGCTTGTTTAATTTCTAATTTATGATAATGACGATATTTTTGTTATCTATTCTCATGTACATACACATGTAAGATATAGAACAACAATCAAGTCTTTCAAATCAACTTATGTCAAGAGAGGAATGAGTTTTAAGTTCAAATGGAACTTGTTTCTCAACGAAATGCTAGAGGAGTTACAAGAATAAATAGGCTTCTTTTTATTAAATAATACAATGCAAGTTGTTAAAGACTAGACTTATTTTTATTATTTTACTTTTGAAATGAATTTGTAAGGTTTGGTTTGAAATCATTTATTCTGCTTGTTGGCAATGGCTGCTTTTGTTTTCTTGCTAAACTTTGCTTTTGAGCAATACATTTCATAAATTTTTATCTTCTTTTATTTTACAAAATAAAGTATAAATGAGGTTTGTTTCATTTACCTATTGATTATTGTATCCTTTTTTGTTTGTTCCTAATTGAATAGAAAACAAATGGTCGCATTTCTACAGCTTGTTCACGTTACTTTCTATGACAAATCATTGGGTTGAATTAATTAATCTTGTCATGCCAATGATGTTGAACTCAACAACTAATTTATGTGCTTTAGTAATTTTTTTTTTCTACCCACAAAACAGTAAGACATTTGCAATATAAATTAAATAATAGAAATAACATTCAACTAGAAAAATAAGAACCATTAATCTTTAGTCTCAAAATTTATCTTAGTACTAAATAGTCAACTTGGTATCTTGTAAATGACTCCTTTTGCTTATGGTATGTCCTTGGCTTAAAGTAGTAGTCTAACCTGCAAGAATTGTAAGAAAAAAATTAACAATTTAAATTAGCTTTCCAAATATATTACCCAATTTGGAAATGTATCGTGTATATTTGGTTGGATAAAATTTCTATCTGTAAGTGCATAATAATATTACAAGAAAGTACATGTAGTATATAATAAGTAAAAACTCAATTAAAAAGAATAATAAAATATGTTATTTCAGAATCCATGCTCCTAAAGTTGTTTGCTCCTTGAACCCATCTTTGTTTGATAAAATGAGAAGGAATTTCATCAATATCTTCACGTACAAAAACCTTAAGAATATGGGCACAAAGATACCCAGCAAATTCAAAGAATTGGCATTCGCAATTTCCTTCTTGATTTTTTTTTTTTTCAAAATTTACTAAAAATTTATCTAAAACCTCCACCTTGTGTCCTACAATATATTTTCCATTATCATGATCCACTTCATCGATTTTGTAATCCTTAACTTTATTCCACTCCCTCTTGAATTTTTCAAATATATTCCTAGTGTAGACCTTTGAAGCATGCTTTAGAAGAAAAGCGTCATCATTCAAAATCCGACATTTGTGCTCTGATTGAAAATCTTCGTCATTTTCTTTTCTAATTATGGAGGCCAAAGCTTGATCATACTTGACAACGAACTCTTTAAGGCTAGTACGAGGGGTAACAAAGTTATCAAAAAACGAATTAACCCCTTCACTACGCCCTGTGGTATTCATTCCAGCAAAAAACAAGCCACGATTATAAGTTGGAACCCAACTATTACGTATAGAATAAAGACCTTGAAGCCAAGTATTACTTTCTAAATGATATTCTTCGATTAATATCTTCCACTTATGTTCAAAATCTTCTACTCTATATGTGTGACGGATGCAACTTTTCAAATCTTTCTTGAACTTTGATCTCTTAAAGTATACATGTGACAACTTTTCAGCAAATTTTTTCATGATATGCCAAAAGCATAAACGATGATGAGTTTTTGGCAAAACTCTTGAAATTGCAGCTGTCATTGCTAGGTCTTGATCTGTAATAATGCAACTAGGGTGATGCCCTCCCATTGCATCGAGCCATGTTTGAAATAACCAAGTAAATGTTAACTCTGTCTCATCTTGCAATAATGCACAACCAAATTGTATGGATTGGGAGTGGTGATTTACACCTGTAAATGGTGCAAATGGCATATCATATTTGTTAGTTCGGTATGTTGTATCAAAAGTGACAACATCTCCAAAGGAGTGATATGCCATTCGAGATCTTGCATCAACCCAGAAAAAATTGATTGTTCTTTCATCTCCATCACATTGTATAGCATAGTAAAATTGAGGATTCTCTGCTTGTTTCTTCTGAAAATAAAGAAGAACTGATTGTGCATCTCCAAATTCTAATTCTTTATGCCTCAAAGACCTCAAATGATTATAACAATCACGATCAGTAAATCCTATTTCATCACCCTTAAGAATGGAAGCCACCTTGCCAACTTTCAAATTTTCGCCTCTAAATGCTTCTGTGAGATCCTTTGCAGACTTAGGCATGTTTCTATTTGATTTCATCTTTATTCTTTTAAGTGGAGAAATAAATTTGTGATTGTGAGCATCTTCAAATCCTGTCACAATCCAACATCCTCTATCAATTTCATTTAAAATTCGCATATATGCTTTGCAACCACTTCTGATAGTGGAACAACTTCTTACTTTTCTTGGACCACTGCCTTTTTCATATTTTCCTTCTCCAGTCTGTTGCATGGCAAGCTTTTTTTCAGGTTTCCCTTCTCGTGAGCATACAAGTATTACAAAAGTAACTTCATTTATACGTGCTCTAGACTTTGCAGTTGTTCGAGTACGAACCCAAAAACCATTTTGCCTTCCATATTCTTGATAATAAGCCTTTGCTTCTTCTATTGTCTTAAATTCCATCCCCACATAAGGTGCTTGTAAAGACTCAATATGTGCTTTAGTTAACGAGGACCCAATCTCGCTAGTTTGCAAGTTTTTTTTCACATGTATTGTCTCCAATAGTTACATCCATGATTTTAAACAACCTTAAAGATAAATTTGAATATTAGATGCCTTTACATAAAATAAACGAAACTCATAAACAACAAGTCACCAAAATCAATTTATTAATGCATAATTTTGTTGAAGAATTAAAATATTAATATAAAATAAACACAACTACAAAATTCACATTTTAAAACATTTATATTCATACAAATTAAGACTTTCTTACCTACTATAAACATATAAAAGCATTGATTTTTCCAAAGTGTATTCTGACAAAAAAAAGTCGATAGTTGATATATGAATCTAGTTCATCTTTCTACACTTAGTTACATATTTATTAATCGCACACTCTCTTGTTTTTATTGCAGTGCAATTTTGTTTTCCTAAAGAAAAAATAATATCTTAAATCAAGAGTCATTGCCAATGAAATAAAGTTTAAGGGAAAAAAAAAGTCAATGCAAAGGAATAAAATTAAATAATTACTTACTTGACAACAACTTTAATAATCTGCTGTAATCTTCTTTGATTAGAGAAAAAGAAAAAAGCAATCTGGACTTAAACTCAAGAAAGCAAAATTTTTCACGTTGAAGAAGGAGAAATAAAGCACTACTTAAGAGAGAAGAAGTTTTACAGGTTTTGGGAGATAAAAAGGCAGAACTAGATGAAAGAGAAAAATATGTTTAAGAGAGATTAGTAGGTGTTTGGATATAAGAATAAGATTTTAAAAGAATAAATAAGAAAAAATCTAAACCCCTAAAGTTAGCAGCATGAATGGCATACTATATCTTTTTAAAATGTATAATTTAATTCCTTTTTTTTTTTTTAAATGGTACATTTTAGATCTTTTAATTTTTTAAAAGATACACTTAAGCTCAATTTCTTAAAAAAATGTCAATTTTTTATCACATAGTTCACAGTGATTTTTTAGAAGGATAATTTAGAAATTTTAATTTGTTTATTAAAATAATTTAAAAAAATCATTTTTTGATTAAAAAAAATTACAAAAAATGTAATTTTTTTAAAATCTTGTCATTTTTTTTTATGTCTCCTAATTTTATTTTATTTTATAAATGTTTTTAGTTAAAAGAAATTTTAAATTTTAAAATTACCCTATTAAAAAGTTACATGAAAATTTTGTACTAAAAAATTGAATTTTTTTTTTGAGAAATTGGACTTAAGTGTATTTTTTAAAAAGCTAAAAATTTAAAAAAGAAAAATAATTAAAATGTATGTTTTATAAAAATAAAAAACTTGTAAAATACTAACCCCTATTTTTTACAATTCAATATGTTTTTCTCCCCTATATCATTTATTTATTTGTCTCTGTCTTTTTTTATTGTCTTCATAATCCCAATACATTCGTAGAGTAAAAGCTGCCTTATTTGAAGTTCTGGGATGCTAATATCCTAGGCACAGTCCAACTTGGACCGTCCAAGCAAAAGCCAATATGATGTCAACAACAACAAAAAAGAAAAGCAAAATCCAATAAAAGCATTTTTTTTTTACTTTCCCTATGATGGATATTTTGAAAAGTAAATAAATTAAAAAAAAAAAAAATGATAGATTTAAATTCTTGGAACCCTTATTTTTAAAAGTTTAATATTTTCTTTCTTTTTTACATTAATTTTTTTGACTCATCTCCATTTTTGTTTTACTATATTCATAATTTTTGTACATTTATATTAACATAAAAAAACTCCACATTATGCGAGTCCATACTTCGCAATGCGCACCATCTCCGAATCTGCTTATAAGAAGGAGAATCAATTCATCATATTATTCTTGATAAATTATACGTGTTTATTTAAATTAATAAAAATTAAGTATTAAAAATTTAAATGGTAAAATTAAAGAAAGTTAATTCAAAATTAATAAATAAATTCTCACTATTCTTTGTATTATTATATATGTTATTAATTAAAATGCGTTTAATTATATGATATAATTTTATTCATAAATAAAATTTTATTTTTAACCTTTTTAAAAAATATATATATATTCATTTTTCTTATAACATAAATGGATATTTTTTTAATATTAGAAGAAAATGAACATATATTTTATTTTATTAAAGAGATTAAAATAAAATTAATTAAATAATTAAGTCATTTATGCACTAAAAGTATTAAAATATAACACCTATAGAATTTTAACCACCATTTATTTAATAGTTTCTATAACTTGCTCACCTTTTTAAGGCTAAATTATATCATTGGCTCTTAAATTTATATTTAGGTCCTCAAGCTTTTGAATTTTACAATTTAATATTCAAACTTTTAAAATTTTATACATACATTCTTAAATTTTTAAATCTTATAATTTAGTTCCTAAAATTTTAAAAATTTATATATAGATCATAAAATTTTGATTCAAAAAAAATATTTTAGTACCGAATATAGGATTTATGAGTGAGTTTTTAAAAATTTGGAAACTAAACTGTATAATTTAAAAATTTAACAATACATATATAAAATTTTAAAAATTTAGAGACTAAATTATAAAATTTAAAAATTTAAATATAAATTAATGACCAAGTTAAGGTTTTTCTCACTATTTGCTAGTGTGTTATTAATGTATACATAATCCCCAGTGATCTTGTGATGTGATTTGTTATTAATAAACTCTAATTTAAAAGGTATCAGATGGCTTAAGTTGATTAAGATAAAATAATATATAGTTTGGGTTTCACATAGGAGATTTTTTTTTTTTTTTCCTTTCATTATATTATTTTTAACCAATAGTTAATTTATACTAAAATGTAAATATACGTTGAAATGAAATTTATTTAAATATATGTTTAAAGAATGATATACACATTTTAAAAAATTTCTTTATTATGATCCGATGGCGTTGATTGGCAGAAATATTGGAAGTTATGGTAAGTAACATTTATATTTTTTTAAATGCATGTAAAAATATATCCTAAACGTGCATTAAAAAATCATCAAAAAAGTAAGAGGCTATGTATTATAAAATATTCCCTTTCAGATATTATAATTATGATTATAATTCACCTGAAAAATTCTAAAAACTTAACATTTTAATATGAATGATTTATTAAGATAAAAAAAAATATTTGAAATGAAATAATGATATAATAATAAAAATATATAAACTAATATTTGTGTTTAGGTTAGTGTTTAATCTTAATTAATAACAGTTTTTAATTAATGATTGAGTGATATTAAATTAGCCCATATTTTTTATCTAAGGTAATCCACGTTTAAAGTTGATGAATATGTCAAATGGGCCAGTTTAGAATCACGTTTTGATATTTAATTAGCATCATATCTTATCGAATGGTGCATTTTATGTTAAGTTCGCGGATTCAACAAAATGACACCTCTAAATTAGTCACCAGCCATTCATGTCGGCTCTTTAAGAATTAGTATCTAAAAAACCTTTTGCCAATTCTCTCTTTTCTCACCACATAATAGAAAAAGAAAAAACACGCAAGAACAGTAAAAGAGAATATCTTTCATCATCTTCTTTTGTTTTATTTTCCCATTAGCCAATCCTTATTTCTCATATTTCTCCGTATTGTTGCCCCTCTGCCCAAATACACACACCGCTTGTGCTTGCGCTACTATTCTACTCAATCCATTCTCAAATTTCATCAGCTATCTTCATCTTTAACCTTTTTTGGCTTCCATGTCTTTCAGAGGGCTCAGTCGGGTAACTCTCTCTTCCCTTTTATTCTCGGTTGGTTTAATTTGTAGTGTTTGTTTAATTAGTTTGGTATTGTTTATATTGGATTTTATTTTCCCCTAAAGTTCTCTTTGTATTTTCACTTGTTGTTTGATCTACCCTCACGAAAGAAAGGAATTTTTTTCCAATGAAGATATCAGAATTTCTATTTTTTCAGTCTTTGTTTTATGTGTCTCAGAGTTTCCACAATTTTTTTTTCTAGGAGGATTTAGCTAAACATGTTAGATAATACATATAGTCGGCCCTTTGTTATATATCGTTTGATTGCTAGAGGACTTGAAAAGGGCGATTTTTTTTTTTGTTTTGTTGTTATTTTCGATTTTCGGATGCGGTCCCTTAAATTAATTGCATCTCAAATCATCTCGAATGAAGTAAATTGTTGTAATAAGTGTGATTGAGCATAGGGATTTTTTTGTTTTGTTTTGTTCCAAATGATAAAATGATTGAGCTGTAACACCTCTGCCTTCTATTTGCAGATGATTAAAAATATTTTATTAATTTCATGATTAAAGTTTTGGCAGTCTTTGTTCTTTATCTAAAAAAAACTTCTTGATTTTAATCGAGTTCACCAGATAGGATTGTACATAGACACTAGTAGATTAATTTTATTCTGATGCATTTGGATTTTATTTTCCAGCCAAATGCCACATCTGGTATGGGCGTTGCTGACCACAGCAAAGAGACATTTACAGAACTGCAGAGGAAGAAGGCTCACCGCTATGTGATCTTTAAGGTTGATGAGAAGAAAAGGGAAGTTCTGGTGGAAAAGACTGGTGGTCCAGCTGAGAGTTATGATGATTTTACAGCTGCTTTGCCTGAAAATGATTGCCGATATGCTGTTTATGACTTTGATTATGTGACATCTGAAAACTGTCAAAAGAGCAAAATATTCTTCATTGCATGGTTAGCTTTTGCTAGATATTACTCTGTTTTCCTTTTGGATTGATCTTACCTCCTTTTCAATTGAAATTTAGATGATGGTCATCAAGCTATGTGAAATAGGTATTCATGGTCCTCATGAATTTTGATGGATAACTGTTAATATGACACATTGTTCCCGACATCTTGTTTTCTAAGAAACAAAACTCACAATCCTTGTACTAGTACTTTAAATCATTTCTTTATGCATGACTCATCATGTTGATTATTTGCTTGCCCAATCTTGACTTCCAATTTCATGAATCATGACTGATGACTGATCAATTGCATGCCTCTTGGCTGTCTCTCAATGTTTTTCCTTTTTTCCTACCCATAGTAGTAGTAGGTAGAATTATTTGTTCTACATCATTTTGATTTATCATGTTTTGTATTTGCTTGTCCTGATTTTGTCTTTCCATTTCCATGACTGATAATTCACAAGGTGCTTCTACACCTGTCTTAATGTTTATGTGGTTCCTGGAGTATGTGGTTATCTAAAGTTCTGAGCCTGTTATAATTCTCAAATGATCTCTTATTTTCTTGGGTATCTTAAACATCTTATCATTTTGTAGCATTGTTCGGCAACTAATTGCTCTTTGTCTAGCGCAGTTTCAAATTTGCTCGTACTTTTTGGTCTGTTTTGATGCTTTATTGTAGTTCAAAATTCTTCTATTTCATTCTCAATCTGTCTGCATTTTTATCAGGTCCCCTTCAACTGCAAGAATTCGTTCAAAGATGCTTTATGCCACATCTAAAGACAGGTTTCGACGGGAGCTTGATGGTATCCATTATGAGATACAGGCAACTGATCCCACAGAGATGAATCTTGAAGTTATCAGAGAGCGTGCAAACTAAATTATCTATGTTGTATCCTAAGAAGAGATGAAGGAGAGGCATGTGCCATTTTAATGATAGGTCTTTTTAAAGCCCAAGTGGTGGCACAAAATGGTTTTTCCCCATCTTCTTGTTGAATAAATGGCATTTTATAGGCTGGTAGACAAATTGGGCTTATATTGTCTGGTCACAGAAATTCCTAGTTTTCTTTATTGATGAGGCAGTCCCAGGATGAAGGTAAAAGTTATGGATATTCATTTAACCCGAAACATAACACAATCTAAATGCAGTATCTGATGGATTGGCAATAAGACCCACCACACCAACCTAGAATATACACAACATTCTCGATTAGTTTCCTTACGAAAATATAAGCAGTTTTCTTTACCTTTTCCATTCCTCTAAAATATCTTTCTGTGCTTTAACTGCAAAAGTTGAACAATGTTAAGAAATGATACGCCATTGGCTCACGTTGACGTAAATCGTTGAGCTTATGGATAGTAAAAAACTTCTAGTTGGTTTCCTCGATGTAGAGAGAGAGAGAGAGAGAGAGGGAGTAACAAATGAAGAACATTTAGACCATTCTAATAAGCAATATCTACAAACTACAAACAACGTAATAATCTTTTTTCCCTATTGCAATTTATACAAGAAAATTTTGGTGTTATTATGACAGAAAAGGAAAAACAAAATGTAAAAGCAGTCTTAGGATGGATTTCAAGCCAATAACGGTGAGCTACTATTAACAAAGTTTCAATATTGTTATGAGGATTTATTGATAATTAAACATCTACAATCTCTGTTATAATCCGATGGATGGTTCAGGCTAATCAGTTATTACTCCATTGGAATCTTGATTCTCACGTGACATTTCCCTTTAGATTCGGGCACTAAAAAGAAAGTAAGTAATACTCCTAAAACGTTAACTCCACCTAAGATAAGGAGAGTGTGCTTCATACCAATACCTGCTGGATTGCCTGGATCAACCTTGGCCTTGTCCTGGTCCTGAGCTAAGTACATGAATCCGAATGCCCCAACCTTTCCAGATGTTCTGCTGATATCCCATGACAAGTAGATCGAAACCTTGTCGGGAAAATCTCAGCTGGAACTATGAAAGTAGTGACATAGGACCAAAATTTGCAAAGAAGAAAGTCAACGAGTACATCACAACAAAACCAATTCGATTTTCTTTGAGTCCAGTAACTATAAAGTATAGCAAGTGCAAACATAAAAACTCCCATGAAGAAGAAACCCATTATTTGGATAATAAATCTACCCATCTTATTAATCAAAGCCACAGTAAACCAATAACTAGGAACTGCACTGCATAGAGCTCTATAAGTGTCTGTGCCTTTCCAATTCTATAAACCTTCTCAATTGCATTCATAGTTTTTGCAGCAGGAATCCATCCGATTGTACTAAAAATATCTTTTTGAAACAAATTTTGACTAAAGAATGGAATGTCAAGCAACAACCATGTGCTTCTTGTTCCAAGCAAATGAAGCCCATGTCGTCTTATAAACTCCATACAAAACAAACCAATTGCATTTCCTGAGTGCTCAACCTTGTACTGCTGCTCAACTTCCACTTCAATCTCTAGCACCTTAGACCTGTTTCACATTTTTGGCAACAAGGGCAGTATAACGAGCAGTTTCAGGCATCTTCCTTCGCCAATTGTAAGTAAATACTGCAGGAAGTGCTCCAACCATTAGAATAATCCTCCAAATATAGTCTGCTTGTGGAACTGTGGAGCCAACTGGACCAACCTTGTATGATGGGGCATCAAACCGAGCCTTAAATACAGCCGAGATAATGATAGAAAGTATCCCACCTGTTAAAATTCCAAAGCCTGCATAGCAAAAACTGCAGCAATAAAGCACCACGAGTCTTCTTATTGGCATATTCAGATATGATAGTAGCAGAAAGAGGGTAATTGCCGCCAATTCCAAACCCAAGCCAGAATCTAAAGAAGCAAAGTGTTTCCATCTTGGATAGTTTCCAAAAGAGAGACCTGAAGCAATAGAGTATATTACCATAAGCATAAGAGTCAATCCGTAAACTCTCTTTCTCCCCATCTTATCACCAAGCCAACCGAAAAAGAGTTGAGCAAGAGTTCCACAGAATGCAACACCATTAACAGCAGCTGAAACTTTGGGAGGCAATGTGCCTGGCTTATCAAAACTTTCCACATGATGGTATATTCGACCAAATAATTTGGTGACTAGGGATATAGAGAAGAGATCATAGACATCTGTGAAGAAGCCCATACCGGCAATTATGATTGTCGTAAAGTGAAACTACTGTATCTTGGCTAACATCTAGGGCATTAAGAACATCAAGTTGTTCCTTAACCATGTCTAGTTTACCTTGCTACTTTCTCTATTGTTTGTTTATTCTTTTCTCACTTACGTTATTCTCAGCAAACGTTCCAATGGCTGTGTTACTTCAAAATCGATAACCAAAGCATAGAAAAAGGATTGCTCATGAGCTTACAGTCATCAGTACCAGAGAAGAAGTAGGGGAACAACAAAAATGCTTCACACTATTTTCACCTAAAATCTAAATTACTATACAGAACAAGTAACATAATTTACTTCCCCCAACTTTTAAAATATAACTTATAGCTGGTTGTGCATGTGTTTTGTCGATTCCTCTTTTCTTAGAAATCTCTAAAACAATTCTTCTCTATGGTGTGAACTCACCAAAATTAATCTTGGGAGTCATGTTTTAGAATTTTCAAGTATTTTTCTGTTATAATACAGTTTCATTTGGTCTTTTGTAGTACAATGAAATTTATTAGAATATTGGTGGTTTCAAATTGTGTGACACAAGGTCCCAAATTCAATGATTTACGGTAGTTTTCTAAATGCTTTGGTGTATCTTAAGCTGTCTGCGATCCATACATCCTAAATAAAAGCAATTTCAATCCAGTGCATATACGAAGGGTATGAATTGGTTATGAAGCACCAATGTTGTCCATTAATGTAGCATGACATTGTATATATAGACATCTCTTTTATTTTAAATTTTTTTATGCTATCTATCACTTTCATTTGAATTGTCTTATATTTGTTCTCCATTTTGCAAAGATGTCAAGAAAAAGCGAAGAAGCGGAAGAAAATGGAAACAAATTAAAAAAAAAAAAAAAAATTAGGAAATTTCTGGCCATAAACAGATTACTACAAAGACAATTTAGAGACTAATTAATTAACACATGAACCACAAAAAAATTAAAAAGAAAAAAAATTAAGAACTTCCCTTACTGACACAAAGCAAGAGCTCACATTATCAACCTACAATCTCTTCTTGCTGATCAAGCCTAAGCAACTGGAACTGTCCTATTATTATAACCTGAGGGCTCTTCAGATTCTGCGACTACTCCATTTTCATCTTCATTCTCACGAGACATCTCCTCCAATGATTTTCCTTTTGATTCTGGTACTAGGAATGTGAACAAAAATCCCAAAGCATTGACTACACCCAACACTATGAGTGAATTTTTCACTCCAATGCCTGCAGGGTATCCTGCATCAGCCTTGGCCTTGTCCTTGTTTTGAGCCAAATACAAGAACCCAAATGCCCCAACCATAGCTCCAAGCTTTCCAGATGCTGCTGAGATACCATGACAAGTAGACCGAAACCTTGCGGGGAAAATCTCAGCTGGCACAACAAATGTGGTCGCATTAGGTCCGAAATTTGCAAAAAAGAAGGTCAAGGAATATACCACCACAAACCCAATACGGTTTTCTTTACGTGTCCAGTGATCGTAAGGAATAGCAAGAACAAACATGAAAACTGTCATGAAGAAAAAGCCCATCAATTGGATAGAAAACCTTCCTATCCTGTCAATCAAAGCTACTGTAAACCAATAACCAGGAACTGTACTGCATAAAGCAATAAGTGTTTGTGCCCTTGCAATTCTATAAACCTCGTCGATGGCATTCATAGTTTTTGCTGGAGGAATCCACCCAATTGCGCTAAAGATATCTTTTTGGAACAAGTTTTGACTGTAAAATGCAATGTCAAGCAAGAACCATGTGGTTGTGGTTCCAAGAAGATGCATACCATGACGGCGCCTAAACTCCTTTGAGAACAAACCAAATGTATTAGATGATCTCACTGACATTTCCTCTACCTTGTGTTGTTCTGATTCTATCTCAACCTGTAGAACCTTTGACATATCAGTAGCAGCCTGTTTTCCATTTTTGGCAACAAGGGCAGTGTACCGTGCAGTTTCGGGCATTTTCATCCTCGAGTAGAAAGTCATTGCAGCAGGTAAAGCTCCAACCATTAGAATAATCCTCCAAACAAAGTCAGCTTGTGGAACAGTTGAACCAGCTGGACTAACCTCATATGCTGGTGCATCGAACCGGGCTTTAAAAGCAGATGATATAATGATTGCAAATATACCACCCGCTAAAATTCCAAAGCCCTGCATAGCAAACACAGCAGCAATGAAAGCGCCACGAGTCTTCTTATTAGCATATTCAGACATGATGGTAGCCGAAAGAGGGTAGTCACCACCAATGCCAAAACCAAGCCAAAATCTAAAGAAACAAAGTGTTGACATCACAGATTTTGCATTATGTCCAAAGGAGAGACCTGAGGCAACAGAACATACGACCATAAGCATAAGAGTCATTCCATAAACTCGTTTTCGACCCATCTTATCACCAAGCCAACCAAAGAAGAGCTGACCAGCAAGAGTGCCACAAAATGCAACTCCATTAACAGCAGCTGAGACATTTGGAGGTAATGTTCCAGGCTTAGCTGAACCTTCCTCACGGTAGTATATGCGACCGAGTAATTTTGTTACTAATGATATACAAAATAGATCATATGCATCTGTGAAAAAGCCCATTCCAGCGATTACAATTGCTGTGAAGTGATACCATTGTGTTTTGGCTACATCTAATGCATTCAGAACTTGTAATTGATCTCTTGCCATAGTTTGTTATTGTCTTTTCCTCACAGCTGGCTTTTCTTTTCTGCATAATTTCATTCAGAACAGAGTAAGTTGCAGCACTATAAAGGAAAAGAACAAGATCAACAAATTCAAGAGCCTCATAATAATTCTTCAAGTAATTCTTGGTCTCTTTAGAATTTTAACATGTAAATAACTAGACTTCCTTATGGACTTAAAAGTCAATGATATAAAAAATAATATTTAAAAAAAAAAAAACGAAGCAATTAAAGAAAACAATCAGATATAAAAATATCACATGTAGAGATGATAAAATAAAAAAAAGTTCAATAGAAAACGAAAGGTCAAATTAATCTTGCTAAGAGGCAAAACTCCCGTGACTAGTGAAAGAAGTTGAAGAAAGGACAAAAACTGTGATTCATTAGGAAAAAATAAACGAATACTTTTGACAAATTGAACCCATATATTCCATTACAGGTAAGCAAACAGCACATGTACCATAACATGAAGATTCATTAAAATATATATTTGCCCAAATAAACAAGAATAACTCTTTTTATCACAACTTTATATATATCATAATTCACATGACACTTGGCTCTTTGTTAGTAAGGAGTCACACAATCACTTCGTCATCACACATCCAAAACTTTACATCTAATCAATAATTGACACGTCATTTTATACATATAGTACTACTCAATAAATAACTATAAAATGAAGATTCATTAAAATATATATATGCCCAAATAAATAATTATTATTTTTAACATAAATTCAAGATAGTTGTTGTAATTTTGAAGACATGTTTGAAATAAAATCTAAGATTTAAAATTTGAAGGGCTGAGTGTAAACATATTAGCTGGCTACTAATAATTTCAAATGTTGTTCAACTATCTCATCCGCTCTTCATAAAAAATAAAATAAAGGTATGACACCTATGTAACTTATATATGATAGGTTTGGTATATTAAACTAAACAAAAATAGGTGTATCATGAAGTGTACTAAAAAGCATACATAATCGAATTAGTTTCAAAATAGTACGTTAATAATACGTACATATTTTAAAAATAGATGCTGCTGACTGTTCATGTAATAGTAATGATATAGCTGAAAATTAGTCTTAGAAAAGTGCAATTAAGTTAAAATCGTTATTAGCTGCATGCCAAGCAAGAATGGATAGAAATTCGAATATAAGTTTTAATGGGAAAAAAAAAATTAAAATAGATGCAACGTGTATACACGATTCAAACGGGTATACGAATACCTTATAATTATATTAAAAAGCAAATAACAGAGCCAGATCCTAGATTCAAGGCTAAAATTTAGTTAAGTAATGTATACAATTCAATAGTGATAATCACACGAATATTGTGAAGATGATGAAATTATCACCATGGTCAATTCTTTTTTACCCAAATTTTTGTACTTGAACAATACAAAGCATAAGATAAAAACGTTCCATCCTCGCCAAAAAAAAAAAAAAAAATTATGTTTAAGATGAACTAGAACAGAGAACAAATGAATGGTATATATTTATATAGACGTCCAATCTCCAGAGAGTCTTACTTAACTGGCTAATCATTCCGTCACAAATCAGGCAAAGAAACAAGTAAAACCCAAAAGAGAGAAAAAACGAAAGATGAAAAAAAGGAGAAGTTTTAATGAATTTACACTAAAAAGGAACTCCAAGAGTGTAGAGATTAAGTATGGTTGTTTGACAAAAATAGTACTATGCTTTATACCGGAGCAAGTTAAGCAATGGAAAACAAAAAACCAAAAATAATGAAATAAGAATAATACATGTATTAACTGACAGAAAAAAACTTTCACAGTACTGACCTGTATTGTCCTTTTTGTTTTTCTCAGAAATTTGAGGGAGAGAATAAGAGAAGAGAGACAGACAAAAAGAGAGTTAGTAAGAGAGATAGGAAAAGAGTAGGGTTTGGCAATTAATTTATATGCAACGGGAATAGGGGACACGCACAAAGTCACTCAAAATATTCACCGGTATATTCTCCAACTTTTTTTTTTTCAATGACAAATATAAAAAACTTAAAACTTATTTCAATAAAAATAATATATTAATTAAATACTATTTTATATATTCCCAATTTAAAAAATAATATTATTTTTATTACTATAAATTTTAAATAATATTATCTTAAATAATTTACATATTTTTGAATTAAAATTTTAAAATTTATATATAAATTTATAAAAATTTAGAAACTAAATTATAAAATTTAAAAATTTATGGGTAAAATTTTAAAATTTAAGAACTAAATTGTAGAATTTAAAAATTTAAAAACCTACGTATAAATTTAGTTAAAATTTAAGGGCAAAAAATATAATTTAATCTAAATAAAATGACTATCAACTAAAAATATATATTATCAAATGTGCTGTAAATATATTTTGGATAATTTTATCTAATAATTTACTTTAATTATAAATAAATAATTATAGTTTTAATATAGTTAAAATTCATTTTTTAATAGAATTCTATTTTTTAAAGTTTCTTATTAGACATGAAAAATCAAGATTAAAATTTATCATTTAATATATTATATAATTTTTTTATTTATAATATCAAATATAACAAAATTAGTTAATTTTATTTGCTAAAATTTCATTCAATTTGTTCATTTATATTACTTCTATCCTGGCATTTTTGCAAAATTATTTTTATCTCATACATCAAAAACATTTTTATTTTAGAATCTCAAAAAAAAAAAAATTTGAATTTTTTTTTTCAAAATTAATTTTATCTTAGATGTCAAAATAATTTTATTATATTTTTGGTTTTGTTTTCATTAAACATCAAAATAATCAATTTACCTCTTTAAAAAGAGTCATATGAGTTACATGTATAAAAAAAATGTCAATTATTTATATGGTAGGAAGAAATTTAACTTAAACATATTTTTTTGAAAGTTAGATGATCTATGATATAAAAGTTAAAAAAAAAAGAAGAAGAAGAAGAAGAAAGAATAAAACTAAAGTGTATATTTTAAAAAGTTAGAAGACATGTGAAGTATAAAAACCTGAATCAACTTCTTTTATTTTTAGTTTAATGAAATTTCAAAAAAATTAAATAATTACATTTATCAAATCATCTTTTTATTATTTTAGTCAATTTATATATCAATTATTTAATTTTACTAAATTTTTACTATTATTAATATATATGTACTTTTATTACTAAACAAGTTAAAAATATGTGGTAATTGTAAATTTTTTATTTTAACAATTTTTTTATTTATTAAATTTTAATATATTATTCATCAAAATAATAACAAATAATTATTTTAAATTAGATATTAAAATTTAAATATAAAATATAACTTATTTTTTTATTCAGTTGATTAATAATATTTTATTTATTAAAATATTAAATTTAAAAAATAAAATATAATACGTGCATTAACAAGTAATTAATATAATTGTTAATTAATATAAAAGAAAAATACACTCAGGGTTGTTTTATTTTTATTTTCATGAGGGTGAGTGATAAGGTTAGTGCCATGTATAAATATATATATTATTAATTAGCACTATGATGTTTGCATCCATGTTCTAATAGCGGAGCCATCATTACAAGTCATTCTCAAGGGATGTGGTTTAAAGTGTAGTAGCTTCTTAGATCTTTCTCATCATTTGACCTTTGCACTTTCTTTGACCAAGGAGAAATAATAAATAAAAAAAATTTCTCACTTTCAACTTTCAAAAAAAGTGAAACATATTTCTCCAATATTATGTAATTAGTATAGTTTGTGTTTCATATTAAAAAAATTTCCATTTAATTTATTTATTTTGATAAAATGATTAATTAAATATAAATTATATAATTTTAATAATTTTTTATTTAAATTTATTTTTAAATTAAAACACATAAATTAAGGCTTTAATATTAATAATAATGTAATGTAACAATTAATAAGAAATCTTTTTCACAAAATATTTGCTCTAATAGATACTTTTCCAACTATTTGAGGTTAAAAAATTGAGAGGATTTAATAATGATATTGTAACAATTAAAATGAAATATTGTTTACAAAATATTTACTCTAATTGGTCTTTTTTCAATTATTTGAGGATAAAAAATTGAGAGGTTTTAAAATGATAATGTAATAATCAATGTGAAATGTTTTCCACGAAATATTTGTTTTAATTGTCCTCTTTTAACTATTTGAGGAAAAAAATTGTGTAAAAATTAGGATAATTTATTGTGACAAATGATATATATAAAATAGCGTGGGATTTGACTTTTTTTATGACCCTTTTTAACCTAAAATTCTATTTTTTTTCAATTTTTGCAGTATATTAGTATAAAATTTGTATGATTTTTTTTAAAATCTCCAACCCATTATTTTAAATATCATACTAAAAATTATATTATTTAGAATACATTTTTTTAATTTTTTTAGTGCAACTTTTGAATTAAAATAATGCAAAAATTATTATTTTTTATATACAATCCACTACACTAAATATTACTCCAAAAATATATTTGAAAAAAAAAATTACAAAAAATAAGGGCATGAACATGGCTCAATACTATTTATCGCATTATTTTAATACAAAATTTTAAGTGTTATTTGAAATAACGTACTATTAGTATAAACAATTGCATTAAAATAAGGATGTAAAGTATTCTTGGAAATGCTCATAGGAAAGAGCGATACAACTTCAACTTGATACAAAAAAAAAAAAAAATTCTCTCTCATGTTTGTATGAGTTTACATACAAAATACTCTTTGAGTTAACATAATGAGTAGAGGAATAGGATGTAAGTGGAGAGACTGAGATAAGAGTGGTCTCAACTATGCTTTTATTTTTACTACCTAAATTTATAATATTTAATTGTCATTTGTGTGAATCAATGTATTATTATGAACCAACATATCATTCTAGATCGGTGTGTAATTTTTTACATGAGTATTATTATATATCATGTATTTAATTAAATTTTAATTATAAAAATAATAAATTGTTGATGATTTTGATGTACCGTAATGTATATTATTTGTACTATTTTTCGTACCTATATGAAATTTTTTATTATAATTTTTTTTTAATAGTAATTAATTATTGTTAAAAGGCTGCTGCAGAAGTTGTCAAATAAGAAGAATAATGACGGTAAGTTGGAAAGTAACAGAAAGAGCACTAATTACAAAAATTTCAAATTCTACTTGGAGAAAGGATGCTTGCTCTCCATTTTCTCAATAGGCGTCTGTTTTATAAATAATTTAATTATTTATTTAATTTTATTTTTAATATATTTTAATTAAAAATATATATATTTATTTTTTTAACACTAAATAATATATATTTGTTTACGTTATAAAAAAATAAATATATATATTTTTTTTTAAAAATAAATAAATAATTATATTATATAAATTAAACAGCAATTTTTTTCCAAGTCCCGCAAATTCGATATTGCCGAGTCAGTCCGACAGAATGTTGACTCCAAATAGAAGGATGTTAATATCTAATTTCCTTGTGAAAAAAATAAAATATATAGATATTTTGGTCAATACTAGAAATATTAGTCTGGATTAATTGAATTACAACAGAAGGCGCAATATCGAAGAGGCGTCTGTTTTGAAAATCTTAAAGTATTTGTGCATGTGCTATAAGTGCTAATGTGCTATTGTTCTGTATTGGACGGCCCAATTAGATTGGGGACGGGGGTAGACACACTTGTCGCTTTGGAGTTAGGGTACCCCTTTTGGAAAACCATTTCTTTCTTAATTTAATTATTAAGCAACATGTTCCATCATGTGTATATATAGTATTCTTTACCATTTCTTTGTAAATGATAATTTAAGTAATTATTTTCATATGAAGTTGAGATGAGTTCAAAAATCACAGGATAGATTAATTAGTTGAGTCTAATTATTTTAAAGTAAAGGAAGCAAGACTGAATTATACCAATATCATCTAATTAATCTGTTATACCTATGTTCAAAATGTTTTAAAATGTTAAACATAAAAATATATATATATTTTTTTTGAGAGATTAAAACAAAATTAATTAAATAAGTTATATATATATGAAACGAAACTTTTTATTTTTTATTTTTAAAGATTTAGGTGTTGAAAGACTGGACGAGCTTTTTGGGATTGGGAGAACTAACCCTCTAAATTATTTGCTATGGAATATGGATACTTCTTTTTACATAAGGTAAACTTTATGCCCATATGGATAGTTGTACAACTAGTGGACCGCTGTACAATTACATATATAAGATTAAAGATGTAAATTTAGTGTTCGATTAAAACTTAAATAATTTGAATTGATCCAACTTAATACAAAATACGATTAAGTTCGAGTAAGGTCGACCTAACTCTATCTAAATAATTTTATGGTCGAGTTTAGAGCCAAATATTTATATTATAAGTTCGGCTTGAAGTGAAAATTAATTTAAATAGTATGTATATTTAAATATAATATGTCATTATTTTATAATTTATTGCATCATTTAGAATCAAATATTAACTTAAACCAATTCAAAAATTAAAAAAGTTATCCCCGAATCTTTCCAAATATTTTAGGATCGAGTTTAAATTTGCATTTAATTTAAAATATTCGGCTCGAGTTTGTCTTGAACTTAAAATTTTGAACTTGAGGTATCCCAGATTTATTGCCTCCGCATAGCATCAATTTTTTATCCTGATACATTTTTTTTATTCTCGCTCTACGACAGCGTTTTTAGAAAGAAGATTTACAATTTTATCCCTTTCTTTATCTTCTTCATTTTATCACTCACAATCGATACCCTTCGCGCTTTTTTATTACAACCATCATGTAATCTTAATTTCTATATATATATAGAGCTGATGTAGTTAGTGATTTAGATTTTGGAGATTTATATTGAATTAATTTAGATTTTACATATGTAGAGCATATAGTGATAACTTTGAGATACTCTGTTTTTGTTAGACAAAACAGAGTATACATACACATTATGTACATTAGTATGTAAATTGAAAAATAAGAGAATAAGTCACCTGAACAGAGGAAATGGACAAACAGGATCAATAATATTTCACAATAAACTAATATTCCATCAATTCTCTCTCTTTTTTATATCTTCTGCAAGCCTCTTATTGTTGATCCTCCTCCTCCTCTTGTGGTCTCTCCATAACTAATTTGGAACAGAGAAAAAGATGAAAGATGCAAATATGTCATAAACTAGAAACTAATAGGATAAGCACAATCACAAAATTGAGTTGTTTGAAAGGAAGTGGGTTAATCGATTCACTGTCATTCATATATGTAGTTATAAATATAGAGTAGCCTTGAGAAAACTAAAGTAGTTTATATGTAGTTATAAACTAGTGTACATACTATGTCATAAACTATAAATTAATAGGATAAGCACAATCATGTCATAAACTAGAAATTAATAGGATAAGCACAATCACAAAATTGAGTTGTTTGGAAGGAAGTGGGTTTTTGGATTCACTGTCATTCATATATGTAGTTATAAATATAGAGTAGCCTTGAGAAAACTAAAGTAATTTATATGTAGTTATAAACTAGTGTACATACTATGTCATAAACTAGAAATTAATAGGATAAGCACAATCACAAAATTGAGTTGTTTGGAAGGAATTGGATTTTTGGATTCACTGTCATTCATATATGTAGTTATAAATATAGAGTAGCCTTGAGAAAACTAGAATAGTTTATATGTAGTAATAAACTAGTATGTAAACTGATTTACATACTATGTAAACCAGTTTACATACTATGTAATATGGTTTACATAGTTTATATATAGTTATAAACTAGTTTACATACTATGTAAACTGATTTACATACTATGTAAACCAGTTTACATACTATGTAATATGGTTTACATAGTTTATATGTAGTTATAAACTAATATGTAAACTGATTTACATACTATGTAAAATTTACATACTATGTAATATGGTTTACATAGTTTATATGTAGTTATAAACTAATATGTAAACTGATTTACATACTATGTAAACCAGTTTACATACTATGTAATATGGTTTACATAGTATGTAAATCAATTTACATAGTATGTAAACCGGTTTACATACTCTGTAAATCATTTTACATACTCTAAACTATAAAGTGATACAAGTAAAAATGTAATACTTATTGCATGAAGGTTTCTACTATAAGTTTATACAACAACTAGAAATGCCAAAGAAATATTTCAACTAAAATAGTTAGTTTATATGTAGTTATAAACTAGTGTACATACTATGTCATAAACTAGAAATTAATAGGATAAGCATAATCACAAAATTGAGTTGTTTGGAAGGAATTGGGTTTTTGGATTCACTATCATTCATATATGTAGTTATAAATATAGAGTAGCCTTGAGAAAACTAGAATAGTTTAGATGTAGTTATAAACTAGTGTACATACTATGTCATAAACTAGAAATTAATAGGATAAGCACAATCATGTCATAAACTAGAAATTAATAGGATAAGCACAATCACAAAATTGAGTTATTTGGAAGGAATTGAGTTTTTGGATTCACTGTCATTCATATATGTAGTTATAAATATAGAGTAGCCTTGAGAAAACTAGAATAGTTTATATATAGTTATAAACTAGTATGTAAACTGATTTACATACTATGTAAACCAGTTTACATACTATGTAATATGGTTTACATAGTTTATATGTAGTTATAAACTAGTATGTAAATTGATTTACATACTATGTAAACTGATTTACATACTATGTAAACCAGTTTACATACTATGTAATATGGTTTACATACTATGTAATATGGTTTACATAGTTTATATGTAGTTATAAACTAGTATGTAAACTGATTTATATACTATGTAATATGGTTTACATTTAAACTGATTACAAACTGATTTACATATAAACTGATTACAAACTGATTTACAAACTCCATGCATTAATATAAACTGATTACAAACTGATTTACTTGGATTGATTTACAAACTGATTTACATAGTATAGTATGTAAACTGATTACAAACTGATTTACATATAAACTGGTTACAAACTGATTTACATATAAACTGATTACAAACTGATTTACAAACTCCATGCATTAATATAAACTGATTTACATAGTATAGTATGTAAACTGATTTACATACTATGTAATCCAGTTTACATACCTGTATGTATATTCTGTTTTGCTTAGCAAAAACAGAGTATAATCAATTCCTTCTAAATATATTTTCCAGCAAAAAACTGAACAACTCTCTGATTATAATTGTTGCTTACAATGTATTTCGATGAGAGCAGCAAGATAGCGCAATCTGTAATTTAGGTCGTATCTTCTTGGAAAATCAAAAGATTCAATAGCTTCGTATCTTCTTGTGCAGTGTAATAGGTATGAATTAGAGTGAAAGAATATTTTTGTAATTTATCTAATTTTGATGTAACTAAAACGCACAGTTTTGAGCTTATTATTGCTAGTTTTGAAAAATTTAACTTTTAATCAGAATTGAAGCTATTTAGGCAAATTATTCGGTATCCGAGCTTGATCGAATATACATTCATATATAAGTAAGTGAAGTAAGAAAAATAAAGTGTGTGATGTTGGATAATATTCTAAAAAGATATTGTAGTGTATGGGCTAACTCATAAAAAATGAGGAGTAGTTGGACTCTAATGACAAATGGGTTTTCAAAGAACTGGAGATTCAAAACTCTACTGGCCCATTTCTTTCGGCTTGTGAGGTGTGATAATTTGAGGAAGTTATGTGCTCACAGCCTCACGAGCAAGAAAGTCGATGATATTCTATGTAGTCAATCACAGCTGGGAAATTTGGGTTAGTCACGTGAATTCGGATTATTTCTTTCGCTTAGCCTCATCAGACGGAAAATATCCCCAACTTTACCTTTTATTCACAGCTATTTTTAATATTTGAAAAAATAATTCTAATAACCGAATTTATATGTATTTTAAAACATAATCCCGATTAATAACTTCATTAATTTTTCTATTCATATAATTTTTTTTTTAATTTCTAGAATATCTTTTAAAATATTAAAAAGTAAAAAAGAAAAAAATATTTATTTATTATGTTTGTTAGGATTAAAAATAAAAATCTATAATAAGTAAAAAAATACATAATAAATTGAAATTTATGTAAATTAAAAATATTATTAAAAATTAATCTTATATTATTGATTTATTTTTTAAATCATATTCCTTAGACTTTATGTTAATTTTTTTTAAATAATATTTATTTTTTAATATATTATATGATTTGTTTTTTTGTTTTTTGTGTTATTACTATCATATATTGATTATAAAATTAATTAAACAATTAATTGAATTTAAAAGAAATATTTTCAAATTTCTTGATAACTACTTATGAAAAATTAAAATTATACGTTTTGTTTTACTTAATATAATTAAAAAAATTACATACCATTCTTATAATTAAAAAAAAAATAATTACTTACTATTTTTTAAATAAACTAAATTTTTTTAATAATTTGATAGTTTAGTATAAAATGATATAATTATAATTTATCTAAGTCAATTAATCTATAAATATTAATTTCTTATATATTTTTTATAATTCTAAATTTTTTTAAATTTTTAAATTTTATTATTAATTTTACTATAGGTGTTAAAATTTAATTATTTCTTTATCATACATTTGAAGCATATGTGATTAAATTTAATTAATTTATGACTTTTATCTATTTTTAGGAAATAAAAAATTTAAAGGTGACAACTTTACTACATATGATCATTTGGGATAAGTAATAAAAAAATCTTTTATTGTATAAATTTTAATTTTATTTACCTAATTTGTAGGCACTTTTTAATTTTATGCTCATATATTTTTTATTTTTATATATTTATTTTATTAGAAGAAAATGAAAAGGATCTTTTTTTTTTTTGTTTGCTTAATATAATTTATTAATTAATGTTAAAAATAAGATATATCAAAATTTTATCTTTTATGCCTTGCAACTTTAAATATATTACGAAAATTTCATTGAATAACAGTTATATTTAACATATTTTAAAATTGATGGCGATCTTTGACATTTTTAAAAAGTTAGGGATATTTTTGAAGAAAATGTGAACCTCAAGGATATTATTGGTATTTTTCCTCTTATATGGCTTGTTTTTTATTTTATTTTTCTTATTATTGTGTTTTAAGCCTTCTACGTAGAAATTTTCTTCCTTAATAAAACCTTCATCCCATACCACAACCGTGTTTCATACACTCAGCTATATTTAGGGGTTATCAAATGAGTTAGTGTCTCAACAAGTTTAGGTTCAACTCATTTTGTTATATCATTATTATGTTTTAGTTGAATTTTTCCATAATAACATTTAAGTCATTATAAAAATGTTATAATTAACGAACATATTTTGTTAGATAAGCTAGTATCCTTAAAAAAGACATTTAGGCGTTGTAACTACACCGATGGTATTAAAAAAAATAAACACTGCTGAATACGAAACTTTGTTTTTATTTTTTGCTCCGAGTATAGGAGCTGCGTGATTCTGTTATGTTTTTCTTTATAATCATCGTAAGTGGAAGTAGAATCAATTTGTTAAATTAATCATTTATGATATACTACATTTCTTAATTATCACCTCACTTTGTCAATGGTTACAAATATTATATGCACAAATTTATTAATAAATATTTTATTGATTACCATCCACCTGATCCCTGTAAACCCTGGGGCGGATGTACATCAATTCAAGGGTGGCACTTAGGGATAACAAATAATCTTATTCGATTCGATTTGTTGATGATTCAATCTGTTGTTTAAAAGATTTGGTCTGATTTAATCTATTCTGATCCATAGATTATATGGATCAGATCTATTGTTGATCCGTGGAACATATGAATATTCATGATCCAATCCGTATTGTTTCAATTTTTGTTTTTATTTTTTTCTAATATATTATTTAATATAGTATATTCATACTTTAAATTGATAAATAAAAATATAAATAAAATAAATTATAGATTTGTTGAAAAATATTTATTACTTATTTATAATTAATATATATTCAACTTTTTCCTTAATATTATAATTGATAAATAAAAATAATATTTTTGTAACAAAAACTTAACATTATTAACTTGATATCATCTAAAATTATAAAATAATAATATTATAAATTTTTCTAAATAAATAATTATAAAAATTTGAAAAATATTTTTGGAATGTGTGAATTTTTTAGTACTAATATTATAATTTTAAAATAGTTAGTTTTGTATCGATCTAATTCGACTCGATTCATAGATCGATCTCTCTCAATTTGATCCAATCTGTTCATTTTATACGTGGATCATGATACAATTCGATCCAAAAATGATCTGTTTTGATCCGATTCGGAGTGGATCATATGGAGCAGATATTCATTGAGTTCTAAACTAGTGGATCTTTTTGCCATCCTTAGTGGCACGTATTTCGTTTCAATTTTTAATAAATAAAATTTTGAAGTATAATATTTATTAAATTATATGCATAATTATAATTGTGTCTCATTTGAATTTAAAATTTTAATATTTAATAACTTATTATAAATTTAATAATTTGTATATACTTTTATTAAAATAACATACATATAATATCTTTTTTAATTAAAAATAAGTATTAATATTATTATTTTTTACTGTATAAATAACGTCCATGCTAAATATATATCTTAAATTCATCACAGAATAAACCCAAACATAACCAAAACAAAAAGATTGATCAAACACCATGTTTTATCAAAATATGTCGAACCAACACTATGCATAGTAGCAGTGTAGTACTTTGAGTGAGTAGAATATATTAAGTGGAGATCCAACGAATATAAATTTGTAACTTGTTGTATTATGATGCAAGACTTGTGTACAACGAACCTAGAGTCCACTTGTGAGAGTATCAATTTCATTTCACAGTTACTTTCTTTCCTTTATTGGTTTGTTTCTTGTACAAATTTGTTTCCTTTATGGTGGTGGTTTTATTTTTCCACAATGCTTTTTATTTGTTTTAAGCACACTAACATATTAGACACCAATTATTGTGCTCTTACGAGATAAGCGTAAAACCTTTACACGTTTCCCATCGTTTTCAAACTCTTACAAACGAACAAGTGGCACTACAACAATTAAGCATACCGACACTCCTCAAATATTAACAAAGATATTTAACAAAAACAGAGAAATAAATAAATGGAATTGAAAAAAACAGAGCCTAGAGCAAGATGATAGTATAACGAAGTGAGATGCAAAAAGTAGTAACATATACAATTGATTATTCACATTATTATAAATTAATAAACTCTAATTAAAGCTCAAAAGTTGTTCCAAATATTCAGCTCCTAAATCTTGAAAAACCACCACACTCTGCTTTGGATGATCAACAACCTTCTCATCTTTGATTTTATTATAATTTGTTGTAATTCTCTTCTTTCTTGATCTCATAGAGTGTTTTCTCTTAAGTGCTAAAACAGGAGAGCACCCATCTTCTACACGATACTTCAAATCTTTAAGTGATTGCTTAACAAATTCTTCAGTGAAATTAAGAACGGCTAAAGAACCCCTCATTGAAAATGCAGCTTGATCATAAGCTAAAGCAGCTTCCTCAGCACAATCAAATGTTCCAAGCCAAACCCTTTTTCCATTTCTAGTTGAATCTCTTATTTCTGCTGCAAATTTCCCCCAAGGCCTTTTTCTAACTCCTCTGTATGTCTTTTCCTTCTTCTTGGGTTTTTCTTCTTCTGCTTCTTCTTCTTGTTTTACAATTTCAGAACTAACTTCATCTTCTTTAATAGCTTCAGTAGTACTAGTTGAGGAATTGTTGCTATTTGATATTGTTTCTTTGGTTAATTCTTGATCGAAATTACAGAGTTGCGGAAATTCAGAAGAGTTTTCTATGTTGAGATATTGCAGGGTAGTAGAATTGATGTGATTGAAAAAGGGTTCATCTTGTTCCCAAGGAAAGAGTTCAAGAGAATTAGAAAAGGAAAAATCTGAACTTTGAAAATACTCGAGGAAAGAATTGGTATTCATGACTATTGGGAACTAATTAAAAGAGTGGAATTTTGTGGTTAGAAGAAAGTAAGTGTCTTTAACAAATTTGGAAAAGCCTTTCCCTTTTTTATAGACGAGAGAATAAGAGATCAGTTAATAGTTATAAAAACAGGATTAAAGTAAAAGAGGATTGAAAGCTAACGTGGTTGGGCAGAGGTGATATCTTCATATTTCATGTACCTATAAAATTAAGAGTGGAGGGCTAAAATTATCTTTTTATTTATGTAATAAATATAATTTAGTTATTTAACTTATAAAATATTTTTAAATTTATTTATTTATAAAAAGGATGTTTTAAAATTTCTTAATTTATATCATATGTATGTTTATATTTTTTGATAGATATATATCAAATTAAATAATTTTTAATTAAAAAATTGTTCTAATTTTTTACAATTTCTTTCTATTGAACTTAAATAAAATTTTTATTGTCTGATTTGTAATTTTAGATATTAAACAATGAAAATTTTATTTAAATTTTATTGAATTCGATCAAACTTAAATAAAATTTTAATTATTTAAGTTGTGACTTAAATATTATACAATTAAAATTTTATTAAAAATTATATTTAAATTAATTATAAATTTTATTTAAGTTTATTTTTTTGAAAACTAAAAAAATTAAGCAATTTTTTAATTAAATATTAATTTTTTACGTATATATATATCAAAAAATATAAATATATATATGATGTATCTGTTATTTTGTTAGATTTGATGGAAAATTAGATGAAAAATTAATTTTATCTTTATTTAACACATTTTTTTATAAATAGAGAGATTTAAAAATATATTTTTTAAAAGGAAAAAATTTAAAGATATTTTTTATAATATTAAATATCATATTTTATAAATAAATAAAAAATTTATATACTTTTTCTTAAAATTAAAGCATGTTTAACTTTAATTTTTTAGACTATGTGGATTGTGAGGGGAGAAGTACAGGCACGTGGGTCAAAATGACGCACGCCGACGAGATATTGGATTTATGCCCAACAAGTTGCAAAAATAGAGAGGGGGTCATACGAAGATATGTCCTAATAACAGCCTACCCATTTGGCATCTTTAAGTGTGTTGTCACTTGTTCCTTTTATTTTCTTTTGCAAGTTGGTGGCTCGGTGAACTGAGTTGTATTTGTTGTTTTCTCTCATTTGAATAACTTTTACTGATTCCTTGATAACTTTAACAGTATATTATCCTAAAATAAAGCCATTTTACATGTAAAATAATAATAATATCATTTATGTAAAGTAATTAAGGAAGAGAATAACATATAAGTTTTAAATAGAGAATTTAGAGTCAAATGACTGAATTCTTTTTTCAATAAAAAACTTTTCCAATAAAGTAGACATCTGGACATTGATTAGTGGCCGGACTTGTACCGTCTAGTAATTGCCTGTATTTTATTTAAATATTATATTTTTTAAAATTAATAATTATATTATTAAAATTGTAAATTTTAATTATATTAAAATTAAATAAATTATAAAAATATTTTTAACTGTATAATATTTATATACTAATAGTATATAAACTGTGTTATATACTTAATTAACATATATGTAAACTGTTTACATACTATGTAAATATGTATGTAAACTGTTTAAACGGGTATGTAAATATGTATATAAACTATTTAAACATGTAAACTATTTACATATTATGAAAACTGTTTAAACAAGTATGTAAACTATTTAAATAGGTATGTAAACTGTTTACATACTATATAAATAAGTTTACATACTAAAAATAATATAACAAAAAATTTGATTCATTTACATTGAGTTTCTGTATATTAAAAAAATTTAGATGAAAATTTAAAATTCAATTTATTAATTCTTTAGAAATCAAAACTGAAATTTAGGAGTATTAGAATAGTTCAAAAGCAAAAAGAGAAAATAAACAGAACATATATTAAGAATAAAATGATGAAATTTAGGAGTATTAAGGAAAGAGAGGAAAGAATTGCAATATGAATTATAAAATATTTAAAATTAAAGCAATTAAATGATAAAAAGATAAAATAATAATTTTAACATATTAAAACAATATCGTAAAGTGAGATTTAAAAAAATGAAAAATGTAGCGAAAAGAATGCTTTATTAAGTCCATTAATCTATACTGTCGTTTTAGGATTTTCATTTTATTTAATATACTAATTAATTTATTTACATTTGTTGGAATGGCCATATTTTACCATCTTATAAGTTTCTTTTTTTGCTAGGATTTTTTTTAAATTTTTAAAAATAATACTTTTAAAATTTATAATAAAAATAATATTATTTTAAATTAAAATTTTTTGTATTAATGTTAAATATTTTAATTTTTTATTATAAATCTTATGAGTATTAACTTTTTTAATTAATAGTTTGGTGGTTTAATGTGTATATTATATTGTTAAAGTTTGTTGGAATAATCAAGTAAAAATTTAAGCTGGTAGAAGTTTCTAGCTAACAATATTTTTATATATTTATGATATAGTATAAATTTTAGTTTTTTTTTTTGCTAAAGTTAGTACAAATTTTAGTTAGTTAGATGTTTATATGTTTTAAGATTTGTGTAAAAAATAGTCTTACATATCAAATCCTTGAATTTTTTTTTTCTTTAAGTTAATTATTTGTCATAATTTTATTACCAAAAATTAATAAGATCATACATTTGTTCATTATCCTTTTTTTTTTTTTTTTTCCTTTTCTTTTCTTTAAAAAAAATTATATTTGTAAATTTTGTCCCATTTCTTATAAGGAATAAGGAGTCGTCCCATGTCTTTAATTATTTTCATGTAATATAGTTTAGTACGTTATAATCCAATTATATACGAAAAGGACTTATAAAAATGGGAAATAAAAATGTCCAAACAATCGTAGAGTCCTCTGGACACTTTGTAGAAATTCAACAATTCAGAAGTCATAAGACTTAGCGTTTACAGATATGAGTTGTTTTGGTAAATAATAATAATAATAATAATAATAATAATAATATGAGTTGATTTAAATTTAGAACAAAATCAAACTTAATATAATTAATTTTTTTAATTAATTTTTTAAAAATAGAACAAAACTAAATCAATAAATTTAAAAAATTAATTCAACCTTGACCAATTTTTTTGATTTAGTTGGAATTGGATTGGATCAAGATAATTTTCCCTTTTATTAATGAATTTTATTTTAAACTTTTGTATTTTAATTTTTATATTTTTAATGTTAATTTTATTATAACTTTTAAATTAAAAGATTTAACAAGAAAAATTTAAAAATAATACAAATAGGCAGATAAGAAATAGTAATAATTTATATAGTAAAATTTTCTAAATTTTATATACATGTCATTTATAATATTATTCTTACGATGCAAATTATAATAGCAAAAACATAAAAGTCCAAATCTCTAGTACATATTATCCATTACAATACAAAGAATAGGAGTAAAATATTTAAATTATTTATGAAAAAATATATGAAAATGAAGAACTAAATGAGAGCGACTGGTGATGACTGGCGAGAAAGACTGACAACAACTGATAATTGTTTAGAAGAGACTGGTGATTAAGGATGGCAATTTGACCCGATAGTTAGGGTACTTGCAGGTATCTGATCCGTTCGAGTCAAATCGTGTTGGGGAGAAATGGTTCGGGACATTATCCATTTTATTTAAAACAGTTCAGTTTAATTCAGTTAGGGATAAAAATTCGTTCGGTTCGGAGCACCATTTGGGTATCCGCTTATTTACTAAAAATTTTAATTACATAAAAAATTATTAAAAAAAAATTATTTGAAAAAAAGGGGTCAATGGTTCGTTTTTTTTTACCTCCGAATATTATCCGAACCGAACCGAACACATTTTATTTGAAATGGTTCAATTCAATTTAAATCACAGGCCAAAATGAGTCAGGCTGGATTTGACCCGAATCGACCTATTGCCATCTGGTAATTATAAGAGGCAGAGAAATGCAATAATTTTTTTTAAGAAAAATTGTATAATCTAATGTATTAGAGATAGTGAGGGATTAAATAATTACAAAAATTTAATAAAATTTTTAATTGTTTTAAATAATTGTTTAAAATAATAAATAAATTAAGTTAAAGTTTAAATAAATGAAAACTAAATTAATTTAATATAAATTGATTTTTTAAAATGAAGAATTAAATTAAATTAATAAAATTTTAAAATTAAATATTTTAAATTAAGTTGATTTAGATTATTTAAGTTGGGTCGGCTCCAAAATTTTTGAACTCACCTGCTAATAAAAGAGGGGACTCTCTATCGATAACATTTGACAATTAAACAGCGATTTGTTGAGTTAGTTCTGTGAGTACGAGACAACTCTCTAAATCTGAGTTGTTAATTTTGTCAAGCTTGTTTAAACATCAAATTTGAGCCACAAAATTCCTTATGATCCACGATTTCAAAGTAAATTTGGTATTTGATTTTCAAAGTAACAAACCATTAAAAAAGCGGATAAAACAGTTGAGAAGTCATTTTATTCAGATTAAACAGTAAAATTAACTTATTAATTAGTTCTCTTCTGTCAAACATATACTCAATTTATTAAAAAAATGAATTAGAATTTTCTTGTAGTTCAGGTAGTAAAATTTTCAATTCTTCTACCAGAAACCCAAATTCAATCTTACATGAATGTGTGAGTATGTTTTTTCTTTATTAATAAAAAGAAAAGAACTTCAATTTTTTTTTTTTTTAAATATATACTCGATTTATCACCATAAAATAATGTCAATGTTAGAGATTCATGGTACATAGTCTTTTTCTCAAACTTTTGCACCTTTATTTATTACCATTTAAGGGGCCACATAATTATCCGTATATTCTTAACAAATTATATATGTTATTGGTTAATAAGTTGATTAATATAATATGATTTTATTAATTAGCATTAGTATGCCAATATCTAAAGCCTTTAATAGTACCATAAATATTATTTTATAATCGTACTACTTGCTGCGGAATAAAAGTTTCGAATAAAATAAAGTATACTTTGTCAAAAAGGTAAACAAATCTCATCAAACTTATCTGAAGCAGTCTCTGTGTTTGACAAACATTTATACTAAATAATTTGTCACTCTCAATCTACCAAAAATAAACTTAAAAAAAAAAAAAAAAAATGTAGAAGAAATGTTGGTTTCCTTTTATATTGGTATTGGGCATGAGTGGGCAACCCCACAACTTGGAAATATGTAATAACCAATTTTGAGTGAGTGGCTCAATTAATCACTACTTTTATGGGGCCAAAGAATAATAGAACTTTTGGGCTAGGGGGTATGAATTGAAGAAGGAAGGAAAATAAAAATAAAAATAAAAATGATGCGTTTAAAGGTTTGCTTGTCATATATATATATATATATATATATATATATATATATATATATTATCCTAAAATAAAGCTATTTTACACGTAAAATAATAATAATATCATTTATGTAAAGTAATTAAGGAAGAGAATAACATATAAGTTTTAAATAGAGAATTTAGTGTCAAATGACTGAATTCTTTTTTCAATAAAAAACTTTTCCAATAAAGTAGGCATCTGGTCATTGATTAGTGGCCGGACTTGTACCGTCTAGTAATTGCCTAATTTATTAATTTGCATTTTGTTTAAATATTATATTTTTTAAAATTAACAATTTAATATTATTAAAATTAATAAATTTTAAAATTTTTACATTAAAATTAGATAAATTATAAAATATATTTATTAACTGTAATTTAATACTTAATAGTATAATTTAAACGTATTAATACATATAATATTAAGTAAATATGTACGTATAAAACTGTTTAAACAAATATGTAAACTGTTTAATAGTATTATATATTAAATTATAAATGAGTTTACATACTAAAAATAATATAATGAAAAATCTAATTCATTTACATTGAGTAAAAACATATTAAAAAAATTTAGATAAAAATTTAAAATTCAATTTATTAATTCTTTTGAAATCAAAACTGAAATTTAGGAGTATTAGAATAGTTCAAAAGCAAAAAGGAAAAATAAACAGAACACTATATTAAGAATAAAATGATAAAATTTAGGAGTATTAAGGAAAGAGAGGGGAAGAAGACGAAAGAATTGCGATCTGAATTATAAAATATTTAGAATTAAAGCAATTAAATGATAAAAAGATAAAATAATAATTTTAACATATTAAAACAATATCGTAAAGTGAGATTTAAAAAAATGAAAAATGTAGCCAAAAGAATGCTATATTAAGTCCATTAATCTATATTCTATACTGTCGTTTTAGGATTTTCATTTTATTTAATATACTAATTAATTTATTTACATTTGTTGGAATGGCCATATTTTACCATCTTATAAGTTTTTTTTTTTTTTTTTGCTAGGATTTTTTTAAAATTTTTAAAAATAATACTTCTAAAATTTATAATAAAAATAATATTATTTTAAATTAAAATTTTTTGTATTAATGTTAAATATTTTATTTTTTTATTATAAATCTTATGAGTATTAATTTTTTTTAATTAATAGTTTGGTGGTTTAATGTGTATATTATATTGTTAAAGTTTGTTGGAATAATAAAGTAAAAATTTAAGCTGGTAGAAGTTTCTAGCTAACAATATTTTTATATTTTTATATATTTATGATATAGTATAAATTTTAGGTTTTTTTTTTTTTGCTAAAGTTAGTACAAATTTTAGTTAGTTAGATGTTTATATGTTTTAAGATTTGTGTAAAAAATAGTCTTACATATCAAATCCTTGAATTTTTTTTTTCTTTAAGTTAATTTTTTTTCATAATTTTATTACCAAAAATTAATAAGATCATACATTTGTTCATTATCCTTTTTTTTTTTTTTTTTTTTCCTTTTCTTTTCTTTAAAAAAAATTATATTTGTAAATTTTGTCCCATTTCTTATAAGGAATAAGGAGTCGTCCCATGTTGTTAATTATTTTCATGTAATATAGTTTAGTACGTTATAATCCAATTATATACGAAAAGGACTTATAAAAATGGGAAATAAAAATGTCCAAACAATCATAGAGTCCTCTGGACACTTTGTAGAAATTCAACAATTCAGAAGTCATAAGACTTAGCGTTTACAGATATGAGTTGTTTTATTAAATAATAATAATAATAATAATAATATGAGTTGATTTAAATTTAGAACAAAATCAAACTTAATATAATTAATTTTTTTAATTAATTTTTTAAAAATAGAACAAAACTAAATCAATAAATTTAAAAAATTAATTCAATCTTGACCAAATTTTTTGGTTTAGTTGGAATTGGATTGGATTGAGATAATTTTCCCTTTTATTAATGAATTTTATTTTAAACTCTTGTATTTTAATTTTTATGTTTTTAATGTTAATTTTATTATAACTTTTAAATTAAAAGATTTAACAAGAAAAAATTAAAAATAATACAAATAGGCAAATAAGAAATAGTAATAATTTATATAGTAAAATTTTCTAAATTTTATATACATGTCATTTATAATATTGTTGTTACGTTGCAAACTATAATAGCAAAAACATAAAAGTCCAAATCTCTAGTACATATTGTCCATTACAATACAAAGAATAGGAGTAAAATATTTAAATTATTTATAAAAAAATATATGAAAATGAAGAACTAAATGAGAGTGACCGGTGATGACTGACGAGAGTGACTGACAACAACTGATAATTGTTTAGAAGAGATTGGTGATTAGGGATGGTAATTTGATCCGATGGTTAGGGTACTTGCAGGTATCTGATCTGTTCGAGTCAAATCGGGTTGGGGAGAAACGGTTCGAGACATTATCCATTTTATTTAAAACAGTTCAGTTCAATTCAATTAGGGATAAAAATTCGTTCGATTCGGAGCACCATTTGGGTACCCTCTTATTTACTACAAACTTTAATTACATAAAAAATTATTTGGAAAAAAAGGGGTCAACGGTTCGTTTTTTTTTACCCCCGAATATTACCCGAATCGAACCGAACACATTTTGTTTAAAATGGTTCAGTTCAATTTAAACCGTATGTCAAAAATGATCAGGCCGGATTTGACTCGAACCAACCTGTTAGTAATTATAAGAGGCAGAGAAATGCAATAATTTTTTTTAAGAAAAATTGTATAATCTAATGTATTAGAGATACTGAGGGATTGAATAATTACAAAAATTTAATAAAATTTTTAATTGTTTTAAATAATTGTTTAAAATAATAAATAAATTAAGTTAAAGTTTAAATAAATGAAAATTAAACTAATTTAATATAAATTGATTTTTTAAAATGAAGAATTAAATTAAATTAATAAAATTTTAAAATTAAATATTTTAAATTAAGTTGATTTAGATTATTTAAGTTGGGTCGGCTCCAAAATTTTTGAACTCACCTGCTAATAAAAGAGGGGACTCTCTATCGATAACATTTGACAATTAAACAGCGATTTGTTGAGTTAGTTCTGTGAGTACGAGACAACTCTCTAAATCTGAGTTGTTAATTTTTTCAAGCTTGTTTAAACATCAAATTTGAGCCACAAAATTCCTTATGATCCACGATTTCAAAGTAAATTTGGTATTTGATTTTCAAAGTAACAAACCATTAAAAAAGCGGATAAAACAGTTGAGAAGTCATTTTATTCAGATTAAACAGTAAAATTAACTTATTAATTAGTTCTCTTCTGTCAAACATATACTCAATTTATTAAAAAAATGAATTAAAATTTTCTTGTGGTTCAGGTAGTAAAATTTTCAATTTTCCCACCAGAAACTCAAATTCAAATCTTACATGAATGTGTGAGTATATTTTTTCTTTATTAATAAAAAAAAAAGAACTTCAAAACTTTTTTTTTTTTAAATATATACTCGATTTATCACCATAAAATAATGTCAATGTTAGAGATTCATGGTACATAGTCTTTTTCTCAAACTTTTGCACCTTTATTTATTACCATTTAAGGGGCCACATAATTATCCGTATATTCTTAACAAATTATATATGTTATTGGTTAATAAGTTGATTAATATAATATGATTTTATTAATTAGCATTAGTATACCAATATCTAAAGCCTTTAATAGTACCATAAATATTATTTTATAATCGTACTACTTGCTGCGGAATAAAAGTTTCGAATAAAATAAAGTATAACTTTGTCAAAAAGGTAAACAAATCTCATCAAACTTATCTGAAGCAGTCTCTGTGTTTGACAAACATTTATACTAAATAATTTGTCACTCTCAATCTACCAAAAATAAACTTAAAAAAAAAAATGTAGAAGAAATGTTGGTTTCCTTTTATATTGGTATTGGGCATGAGTGGGCAACCCCACAACTTGGAAATATGTAATAACCAATTTTGAGTGAGTGGCTCAATTAATCACTACTTTTATGGGGCCAAAGAATAATAGAACTTTTGGGCTAGGGGGTATGAATTGAAGAAGGAAGGAAAATAAAAATAAAAATAAAAATGATGCGTTTAAAGGTTTGCTTGTCATATATATATATATATATATACATCTTCATTCTAAATTTTAAACGTGTTCAAAATATGTGTGTATATTAAACTCACTCTTCTTTTTCTTTTTTCTTATAGTTGACACTCATTTATTTAGTATTTGTCGAATTCAGCTATGGAGATTAATCAATAAGAGAGAAAGTGCATGAATCTGTAGATATGGCCAGAATCAATGTTCTTGGTTTGTCCAATCAGCCTTGCTCATCTAGTATTTCAATACTGTTCTAAGAAACGACCACGTGCGTTTTAAAATCAATTAAACCATTTCACCTTTGCATAATTTAAATTATTAAATGTTTGATTGTGTTCATGAAAAGTGAAATTTTAAGTAAAATGTATATAATTGAGTCAATTTTATCCTCACAAATAGATACAAAATGATGATATTTGTTATTATTATAAATTTATAACCCACTTCAGTTTAAAAAACAAATTAACCGATCCATCTCTGCATAATTATCATTAATACTATATCGAAAGAAGAATGTTGTTGCTTTTTTAACCCAAATTTACATAAATGCTTCTCCCTTTGTTAATTTTCTTGTTTCCTAAAAACTTACTTGAATGCCCTTACTTACTTACTGCAGTACAAACAATGAATAATGTATATTAAACTATGTTTTAGCCACATTCTTTTAATTTAAAAATAAGTAGTTTAGTTCCGTTATTTTTTTAGTCGGTCTCAACCGGTCTTAAAATTTTTTTAAAAATAGTCAAATAAGTTTAAATCATAATTTTTCATATATACATATGACAAAAAATACATGTTGAAAATGCATGAACTTCTTTTTCATATAAATTGGATATATTTTATTCATGCCAAATGAAATTATACATGTAGGAAATTTCTTAGTTCAATTCTTATTGACCTTAAAAAATTTAAAATTATATAAAAACAAAAAAAAAATATTAAACACTTGCATTGCATTTAAACCCTACCTGACAAGGATTATATGTAAGTTCTATGCGGTTTGTGAATTACAAAATAAAACAACTACAATCTCAAGCACTAATCACAATTAAGATAGAACTCACAACTCCAATGCCTACTAATAGTGGTGTGGCAAATCATGTCAATTATGTCAACCTATCAATAAAAACAATTTTATCATACTGATCATTTTATATTAGTGTCGTTTTAAGTTAAGTTATTGTGTCATCGACTCAGAAAAAAATTGAATAAAAATATATTATTTTAATCAAATATAACTTATTAAGTTTATTAAGATTGTATGATGCCACACTCGTATCTAGCTTAATGGATAAAATAATATATTAAATATTAATTTAATAGATTAATTTGGATTATTGCGTCGTATTTTGTTTGATTTATTTAATAAACGTGTTTAAATACGTAGTGATACGTCGTGTAAGATTAATTTAAGTACCGGTGGATCTAATGACGTATCATTATAATCATCGTTTTTAAAGTATTTGTAGTGGCTCACTCCTGATGCTGATAGGATGTTATTCACTTGAATTTGGCCTAGATTCGCATGATTTTATTCTTAAAATTTGATCCAAAAGACCTTATATAATGAAACATGCTTATCAACCATTTAAATTATTATTTTTAAGCAAATATAAAATTACATAACTTACCATTTATTGCCTTATTCGTTATTATGTCTTATTTAAGTATTTTCTGATTAATGTCACACCAAATTGCCATTTAAAATCTTGAAGTAACTAAAACAACCTTTTATGTCTGGGGTGGATTAATTAGACAATGTAGATTAAAGATCTCAATTTGCGTGAAGTGGAATGCTTGGAAAATTCTTTAACTTGTGCGTTCGTAGAGAATGTACTCGAGTTGAGTGGGGTGGAATGAGGGTTCCTTTTCCACTATGCTCATTTCTTAATTCCTCTTTTTCTTTAATTTTTTTAAATATATTATATATTTGTATAAGTTTATAGTTTAATTTAAAAAAAAAAAAAAGAATTTATTGAAAAATATTATTTTTATCACTAGATTAATAATTTAATTGTAAAAATAAAAATTTGTGTTGTATAAAATAATAATTATTTAATTATTTTTAAAATAAAATAAAAAAGAATTTGACTAAAACTATTTAATTTCATAATAAACATATATAATTGAGATTTTATGTTTATTTGGGGTTATTTAATATTCAATCGATCTTAAATTTTTTATTAGTAGGAAATTTCCGATCCTTGTAAAAAAAAAATAAAAAAGAAATGGAACTTTTAATGGAGAATCCCGTTCCTTTCCTACAATTATTTAATTGGATATTAGAATAGTCTAATGTGGATGTGGATTACAATATACTCCTCAGTCCTCACTCCAATTAATCCTATTTACTTCTGTAATGTACCTGGAATAAATTAAAAGATTAGTTTTTTAAAAGTACTTTACTACACACACACATATATATATATATCAAATTATTAAATTAATCTAACTAAAACGGCTAAAAATCGAACTTATACCAAATTAGAGTGTTTTGGGTGGGAGAAATTACTAGATAGGATCATAGGAGGTTGATTCTCAGATTATAAGATTATTTAAACAAAATTGATTTAATATATAGGAAGTTCTTGGACTTGTTAGTGTTTCTACACATAAAAAAAATTGTATAAGAATTTTTTATTTTTTTGATAAACAGTGTTTGTTCCCATATGAGTGTTCTGGCCAAATTTAAATGAAAATATTATCTTATTTATTTATAATAATAAAAAAAAACTCTGTTCAACAGTCAAGTCACAACTTTGTGTTATATATAATTAATTTTTCTGTATAATAGAATCCATATTTTATGAAAAAAAAAAAAAAAAAAACAAATAAGAGAAAACAACAAAAAGACTATTTTCGTAATTTTTAATAACAAAAATAGTACACATTATATTCAAATTATATATTTTCATAATTAAAAAATAAATTTTACATTTTTTTTTTAAATATCCATCTAATTGAATGTCGTTCAAATTAAATTGCTGTAATTTAGACCTATTTAATACGCGTTCAATATTAAATTTTTAATATTATTAAGGTGTTAATTTTATTATTATAACTTTTAAAAATATTAATTTTAATAATTTTTGTAAAAAGAAATCACTATCGGGCCTATTAGATGCGTTTGAGTTGAGGATAAATTAATTGATCGTAAATAAAAATAAGTTAATTTCTTTGTCCTTCTCTTCATTACAAGGATACGGTTCGACTTGGTCATAATCAAATTAACTTATTAATGATTCATTAAAAAATGTATTACTAACCAAGGCTTTTAAATAAGTTTGTTTAGTGTAAATGATTTCTGTTATGAACAGATTGGTCTATCTTGAAATGTTTATTAAACTAATCAAGTTGTAGATGGATCGACTACCTCAATCTAATCCAAGTCAAACTATCATCCATTACCTTGTATGTTAATTTTTATTTTATTTTAAAAAAAAATATAATAAATTTTTTTTAAATTAAATTATTTATTTTATTTAATTATTTAGATTATAAATTGTAACATTTAATTCTTTAATTTAAAAAAAATTAATTAAAGATAAAAATATTATTTTAACAATTTTTCATTAAAATATTATTTTTAAGAAACTAATTAATAATAAATTATATTATTTTTATATTAAAAATAATATTTTAATTAAAAAATTATTAAATAATATATTTTATTTTTATTTAACAGTTTTTTAAAACTAAATAATTAAATATATAATATCACTTACAAAGATTAAAATTACACATAGTTCAAATAATAAAATTTTTAATTTTTTTTACTAAAAATTTTAAGTTTAAATTTTATCTGAATATATATGAATATATTTTCTCTTATTAATAAAATAAATGAAATTTTAAAGTACCTTTTACAAATAAATAAAAAAAAAAAACTCAACATCGCACAACTAATTTAAAAAACCTTTTCATAAAATCAACCACTACTTTCCGCTCCCCTTGCTTTAAAAATGCAAGAAAAAGTAATAGGATTCTAGCAACTAGTTATTAATTAGTCATTGTCAGGTGATGTTGTGATATACTATCATACAAATTAATGAATTGGTCATTAACTATTTCAGCAACAAATATATAGAAGTAAAAAGTTGACCAAAAAAAATATATAATATAAATAATTTATATTTATATATATTATCTATAGAAGTTTAAATTAAATTTTTTTAAAACTCTATTATTACATTTAATAAATTTTTTAAATATAATTATCAAATAAAAATAATATTCAATAAATACTCTGACGTTTGAAAACAAGTGTATACGGTAAACATGTCGACTTATATATGACCAAACAAACAAAGTGAGGTATTTTTTGTTTTTTCTCGGCCAAAAAAATTAACGGATATTGGAAAATAAAGAAAAATTAAATTTAATAAACACGGCTCAATTGAAGAATACAGAGAGGTGGAATAAAAAAAAAAAAATAATAATAATAATAATAATAATGATGATGATCACAGACCGAAACTCAAAAGGTTATCCAAATATTCAGGTCCTAAGTCCTGAAAAACAAGAAAATTACTAGATTGTGGTTTTGACTTTGTCCTCTGTTTTTTCCTTGACATAGAATTCTTGGTCTTTAAGGTTTCCAAAGTGGAATGATAACTGATACCTGGGTCATAATTGAGAGAATGCTGAACAATATCAATTGGAAAATTAAGAACTGCTGTGGAGCCCCTCATTGAAAAAGCAGCTTGATCATAAGCTAGTGCAGCTTCTTTAGCAGTTTCAAACGTACCAAGCCACACTCTCTTTCCTTTTTTCGTTGAATCTCTTATTTCAGCTGCATATTTCCCCCATGGTCTTCTTCTAACTCCTCTGTATTTCTCTTCTTTTATTTTAATTTCCACATTATTCGAATTAGTTACCGCCAGCTCATCTTCTTTATTATCTGACACTCCTTCTAACACTGGTGGGACCATGTCATTTAAGACGAATGGTATGTCTTCATCATAGGCTTTATGATCAAATGGATCGCTGATCATCAGAGGATCATCCCAAAAAAATGAATATTCCGGCGACAATTTCGGAGATGGGTATTCGTAATTATCAAGAAGGAAAGATTCTTCCATTTTATATAGAAGTGGATCCAACTTAGAAATTGATGTATTGTATGTATGTATGGTTTTGATCTCAATTGATCGTTAATTGTGTACATGTGTGATATATATATATATATTTTTTTTCCATCCCCTTGATAAAAACAAACATTAGTAATTTAAAAAGAAAACGTAAGCTATGACCTTAGAATTTACTGTTTGAAAAAATATAATATAATATATTCAAACCAAATTTGAAATAGGAAGTCAAGGGCTGGTCATTCCAATTTCTTACGCACGGCGGCTTTATTTGGAGTTTAGCGTCTTTTGTTGTCAATTTCCAGGTTCATTGAATCCAACTCATTAATTTATTTTTTATATTCAAATTGCATTTTTTTTTTTAAACCATGTCGCATATTCTATACCGCGATAATTTATTTATTGATCATGGAAAACAAAAACAAAAACAAAAAAATATGAGGGGTAAGCTAAAGAGAAACTACTTATCGATAAATTAATTTAATTATAATTATCGTTTAGTTAATTTTTATTTTTGAGTTAAAAATTGAAGTTGTTAAAATCCCCACCTATTCAATTTAAAAATATTTTCGTAATATTTATTAATTATAATTAAAATGATTAAAATAAATTATTTGTTAAAAAAAGTATGGTATCTTAATATTTATTGCCTACTTGAATTATTTATTTATTTATTTTTTTGCTATAGCCAACTTGAATTAACTAAACGATATATTTCTAAGAGTTTTTTTTTTTTTTTAGGAAAATAAGGTTCTTAAACATGAATTTAATTTAATTAAAATCTTTTCATAGTAATTAAGTTCTTCGAAAATTAGTAATTTAATTATTAAATTTACGTGGGATCTGATTCTTTGGACACTTATTTTATAAGAAAACCAAGAGAAATTACTATTGGTTGCTTTAATTTTATAATATAATAACTTTTATACATAAAATTTTATTTTTAATTTTTTTAAAATTTATATATATATATATATTTTTTTTTTCTTATAACTTAAAACAACAATTTTTTTTTTTATAAAAAACATATATAATATATTTTTTTTATAAAAAATACATATTATTTTACTTTATAAGAAAAATAATTCTTAAAATGTTAAAAGTAAAATATTATAAATAAATAGATCATGAATGCACTAAAATGATCATATGTTGAATAAATATGTTCTAAGTATATCTTCGAAAAGAAGTAATTACCTTGTAATATAATAATATATATTTATTATTATTAGATGTATAAAAATAATATTAGTATTATTTTTAATAGTTTAAATTTTTGAAAAAATTAATTACTAATAAATTTTAGCATAATATTAGAACTAGAGGTCATATTTTTAAGACATAGTAATCCCAAATATTAATTGTAAGTGCTTGACATGTATGGTACATACAGCAAATACTTGTAAAAAAATATTAATATATAAAAATAATTGATATTTTTTTTATTACTTAAACTTTTAAAAAAATTAATAATCAACAAATTTTAACAATTGTGACCATTATATGGACATAAGTTCATTATTTTCAATTATATACTCACAACCTTACCAATTATATACTTACATGTGAGTATATATTGCGTAACCATTTCTTAAAGTTAACATTATTTTGTTTAGCAAACTAAAATAAAATATTATCTTAAAAATTAATTATATTGGCATTTAAAAAAAAAAATGAGGGCCTTAAAGATAATACGATTAATCCGACATAATTATCACCATTGACGCAATATTATATAAACAAACTGTGTCATGCCAACATGGCTATTTGAATTATTTTGCATTTGATCCATCATATTTATGCTGAGCGTAAATAAAAAAAATAAAAAAAAAAAACAGTTGATAAAATACATTATTTTGTGCAAAATTGTCTTAATAAATTCATATGAATTGTGTTGTCTCCGAGTTGTATCAATTTAACATGCAAGATAAAAATAAAATTTTAATTAAATGAGTTCATTTGTTTAACTCTGGTTTGTTCTTTGATTTGGTTAACTTTGATTTGTTCTTATTTTGTTTGTTTTATTTTTCCATCATCTCTTATGTTATTTTTAATTTGTTTAATTCATTTAAAAAAAAAATTGTATTAGTATTGCTCACGCTCTTTTAATTTCAATATAATTTATATAAATATCATAAAATTAAAAAAAAAATTATTTTAATCATAATAAGCTAACATTATTTGTTTTATTTGAGTTACATATAGAATATTTTAATAAAAAATAATTTAATTAATCTTTATTATTTGTTTTAATAATTTTAATAGTTTAAATAAAAATTTAAAATAACCATATTTTTTACAATAAATTTTCTTCAAATATTCATTAATATCGATATATCATAAATTATATTTTCGTTCAATTAAAGTCTCATTATTTCCATCTATGAATTATAGTAGTGCCAAAATAATAGACACAAATTACCAAAAATTAATTCAAATAATACTTCTAAAATTCAAAATGGCACCCCACCAATTTGGATTAAGAATGACATGAATTAGTGTTAAAAAAATATTACTTTTATTATTATAAATTTTAGAAATTTTAATTTTATGATTTTTCAAATTTTAGTGAACTTATTAATAATTAAAGTGGATAAAACAACCAGATCAATAAAATAAAAAAGAATCTAAGGCTTGATGTCTGCTGATATTTTATAGAATTGGACTTGGAGTATAGAAATAGTAAATATAGAAAAACGAGATCTAACCACAACATTGAGCAGGCCTTGACAGCCTCTCCGATATCTCAGATTCCCTTTTTAGTATACGACTAAAAGAGTGCCAATTTTTGCGGTTTTGCCCAAGCATGCAGTTACTGATCCATTGCCAGATAGCTTTGGGTAATAAATAAAAATGTCATTGCTAGATTGCCTTAAAAAATGAAATAAAAAAAAAAAAAATTGGAAAACTAAATACTTTTATAGAAACTAGGTTTGTAGCACATGCATGGCATGTGCTCAATTATAAAATATGGTTATGAATTTTATTATTTTAATATAAATTTTTTTTTTGAAGACATAAAGATTAATTATTTTAACTAAAAATTTCTATCGAATTTAACTTTTGAAAAAAAATAAATGGAAATTATGAATAAAAATTTATACATTAATTTATGTATGAAATTAAAGTTATCTTAGCACATGTAAATTATGATAAATTATAAGCGTAAAATATTAATTACTCAAGAAATATTAAATATTATGATAAGTTATAAATGATAATGCTTCATTATCATCGATCTTTATCGTAAAAGTATTTTTTTCAATGAAAAATACATACTTTTGTACTAATTCATCAATTATAATAGATCACTTTAAATATATAGTCATCAATTGTTAAAATAAAAAAGAAAAAGGATAGCATTGAAAATGGAAAAAAAAAAATGCAAAATAACATAGAATCATAAATAAATAAATAAAAAGTTAAGAATTAAAGTTATCTTATCACCCTTTGATATGTAAATTATGATAAATTATAAGCTTAAAAAATGAATTACTCTCAAAGTTATAAGAGAAATACTAAATATTATTATAAGTTATGGAAGATGGTATTTCATTTTCATCAATCTTTATTATAAAAATATATATTTTTTCTAATGAAAAATACACACTTTTGTACTAATTCATCAATTGTAATATACTATTTTATATATAGTAATTAATTGTTAATAGGAAAAAAAAACAGAGAGAGATAGAGAGAAGTTAACATTGAAAAAGAAAAAACAAAAGTGAAAGAAATAAAAAATATAATGCAAATAAAATATAAAAAATAAATAATTCAAAACAAAAAACATTGGTGTTATAAATAGGTGGCTTAAAAAAATAAATAAGGCAAAATAGAAAACATTGGTACAATAAATAGATGGCATTAAGCCAGTTTTTATACAAGTATAAAGATGAAAAAGAAAGAAAGAATAAAAAATGTGGCTCTTTTAATATATAGAGAAATGCATTAAATATACACGTAGAGTAATTAGTTTTTATGTTTCGTAGTCGATTATTTTTCAGAAATTACCAAAGAGTCTTCTAGTGAGAATCGTGCTCGTGAGCATCGGAAGTGAACGAGCAACGATCAGCACTAGCTGAAGCGGAAGAGAAGAGGTTATCTGGGGGCATAATTAACCACATAATTAACCACATACTTACAGTAATTAATAATATTTTTTTTTGGCACTGAATTTGTTGGATAAAATGTCATCAGAGATCGAGGTTGTCGAGGAAGAAGTGCAGACTCGCGATCGGGAATTGGCAACTGAGACGGCCAATTCAGACGGTGGAAACGCCAACAGGGTTGAACCCTATGTTCTCTGCTTTGGTGTATCAGCAGATCGCGAAAGTTAATGGAATTCCCAATCCGGATAAATGGACACACTGTTGAAGTGGGGGTAAATTTGGAATATGTAATTTGGTGTCCATCTTAGATTAAAAGTATCAAAAAGGGGTCATATGAGCCTATTTCCCATAAATAAATGGTTATTTTACAAGCTGAGCTGGCTATAATTTTTTTTTTTTTTTTTTACTCTAACAAATAATATATTAATATATAATAATACACACAAATTTAGTTTCATACGGACCATAGAACTTTACTTGAATTACATGATTCCTTATACTAATTTAAGCCTACTAGTGTATGGTAGGAATTTGAAAATAAATAGTTGCCAATTGTTGATTACCATTTACGGGTCCTTGACGGTATTGAAATACTCAAAAAGGAGAAGATGCAGAGAGGGTGAAGAAAGAGAGAGGAGGAAAAATGGGGAAAAAAAAATTTAATCATAAATATTTGGATTAATACTGTTATATACCCCATTAGGCCATTAGTTGGGGGAAGATTTCATTTAGGGGTGAGAATATTTAAGCCATCAAACTTTAGTTATAGATATTTTGACCCCAAAAAAAAAATTTAATTATAGATATATTTTATTTATCTAATATTTTCTTAATAAAAATTAGACACTAGTAACTCATGCACCACACACGTACAATGATGATGTTTAAATTATGGACATGTACTTAACTCTATTATTGTAAGTTAATAAATTGGAATTGAATTATAATGTCACTGAACATGCGACAATCACGATTTATTATTTAAGATAATTTTTTTTATTACAATTTAATGTATATTAATATATTATAATTTATATGTTATAATTTAATTGATCCTCTTTAACTACTTATTTATTCAACATCTTTAATTTTATATCCAATTAATAATTAATACATCATTTAACTCATACCATAATTTAAAACATATTATTTAATATGATTACATGGGTTATTTTATTTTTATTTAATTGTATATAAAAATAAATAATGTTATTTTAATAAGAGGAGTGCAGTGTTTTATTTTCAATCCGTAAAATGTCAAAATTGTGTCACTTATTATTATTGGTAAAAAAATATATGAAAGTGATGGAACTGTGGCACACCGGTTTTGAGGTGTTATTTATTATTTATTGTGTATATTTTATATCAATGATGCATATTAGGGGTGAGCAAATAATCCGATCAATCCGCTTAAATTAATAAATTCAATCCGATCCGTCGGATTCGGATCGGATTGAATTGACATATTTTATGATCGGATCGGATTTGGATTGAAAAGTATACAATCCGTTCGGATTCAGATTGACAGATTTTATAATCCGATCCGGACTGAATTACTATTAAAATTATAAATAAATGCATATTTATTTTTAATGTATTATATTTAAATATTATACATACCACAATTACATTAAATTATTATTTTAATTTTAAAAAAAATAAAAATGTTAAATTCTCTATAATAATTTAATAATATTTAACAGTATACTTTTTATTATTTTGATTATATAAGTTGTGACTATAAATAAATAAATTTTACTAAAAAATATATCAATTTAAAATTTAAATGTTAGTATATATTGTGTTTTATATATGATAATAATAAAAAATAAATTATAATCTCAATTCGACCTATCCGATCCGAAAAATTCGATCTGCTCGGATTCGGATTAGAAATTTTCAAATCTGCTTCGGATCGGATCGGATTCGGATTGGTGAAAAACAGTCAGTTTCGATCCGCTGCTCACCCCTAAATTGCATATTACTTATTCTTTCTATCAATAAATGAATATTTATGTTTTTTTTTTAATAATTACATTAATTTTATATTTTATTTATCTAAAATATCATATTACTCGTTTATTTTAAAAGTAATTAATAATTTTTCTATTCACTCAAGCATATGCCTAAAACGGACAAATAAGAAGATGATGTAGGATATGTTATTCATTGCTTTTAGACTATATTACTAATCAAGTATATTCATTTTTCATTTTTTCTCTCTATTAAGTATTGAGAATTTGTAATTTTTTAAAAAATAATTACGTTAATGTTATATTTTATTGGCTTAGAATATAATATTATTATTTATTTAATAAATAATAAATAATTTTTAAATGAATTAGAGAGAAAAATTAACATAAGGACAAAGGATGCGGAAAAAATAGGGAAAAGTTGAAAGTACTAGCAATTAGAAAAGCTCGCCAAGTGAATCTATTTCTCCTTTAATCATTATTATATTTAGAAGTATTATATACGCTAACATATAAAGTTTGGCAAAAATTTACATTGATCGAGTCTGGTCAAACTGTTCGAATATTTCAGCTTCGTGCACTAATAATAAGTCCTAACTCCTAACCTTGAATTGGTTGACTTGTTAGATATCAACCTAGATGGCTAGATTTTATTGTTAAGAATATATAACCAACTAGATTATCGAAACTTTGTGCGAGTACTGTTTTGTTCATAGTTTTTTTTTTTTTTTTTTAATTATCAAAACTAATACCCTCTAAAATTTATAATAATAAAATTAACATTTAAATTTTTTTTTTTTGAGTCAACTGTTTTGTTCATAGTTGACGTGAATAATATACACTCTAAAATTAATTTATATAAATAACGCTAATTTATTCTTTATGAAATTACACAAGACACTCCTCTCATTTTAAACGGAACAGAGGAGTCAAGGATTGATTGATCGAAACTTTTTTTTTTCCTTTCTTATTTGATTAATTGGATCGATATATATTATTCCAAATTAAAGAAAACAAGAATTGAAAATATTGGATCAATAAGGAGGAGAAGAAGAAGAGTAAATTAAGCTAGTACTTGTGATTCAATAACATGAATCAATGATTCACATTGATCTCATGTTATTGGAGCACGAGTTGAAGCTAATATAATTTTGAGAATAAATCCCATCATCTTCAAAAATCACCACATTTTGTTGATTTAAGTAGTCTTGACTACTCTCTCTCTTTTTCTTCAAAGTCCTACGCTTCCTTGTCGAAGAATTACAAGCGCTCTTGATAGCCACCACAGGGGAGACTCCATCCTCCAAACGACATGAATGCTTGATGTCGTTTATGGATTGCTGAACAATATCAGCTGGAAAATTAAGAACAGCAGAAGAACCCCTTAAACTAAATGCAGCTTGATCATAAGCTAAAGCAGCAGCTTCTGGTTTATCAAAAGTACCAAGCCAAACTCTTTTGCCTTTATTTGTTGAATCTCTTATTTCAGCTGCATATTTTCCCCAAGGTCTTTTTCTAACTCCTATATACTTTTCTTCCTTCTTATTTGGTACTTCCTCATCTTCTTTTGCAATATCAGAAGCTCCATTATTGGTTCCTAAAATTGGGTTGGCTTCGAAAACATCACATTCATGTAATAATCGGAATATTTCTTCAGTTTCTGTAATATCAAAGAGATCTCTTGCCTTATAATCACAACTAGTATCACTGCTGCTATAGCTAGTACTACTCTTATAATTACATTGCGGCTCATCTAAGAGAAAAGATTCTACGGATTCAAAACAAAGCTCCGGCCAAGATTCAGAGTTTGTTGGGTTTTGGTCATTAATTGGTGATTTCATGATTGAAGATCAGGAAATATTGTTCATATAGCTATATAGCAAATATATATCTGTGTTCATCCACAACAATAATAATAATGGTTGACACTAAATGAAAATGTCCGGAATAAAAGTGTGTATGGTAGAGCTTTAGGAGACTTTATAAGTACACACATATATATACACACACAATATATATATATATATATATAAAAGAAGAGCATGAGAGCAAAAGGAAAAGAATCTTAGGATCTGATTTATTTTTTTGATATAGTTACTTAACTAGTTTAACATTTAACTTTTAAAAAGTTTTGATATTATAAAAAAAAATATGCACCGTATTTTTATGAGTAATATATATATATATATTTACATTATACGAAAAAATATATACATACATTACATAAAGATGTTAAACTGAAACTATATCGATCTACAAAGAATGTTAAACAAATCTTTTTTTCCTTTGTATTAGACATCTAATTTCTTACATAGTTAGATTTTTAGGGGTTCAAATAGTGGTCAAATTCACTTGGATCATGAGGTCAAATGAGCCAACTAATAATCAATTCATGAGCTCATTTAACAAAATATCTTTGTCAAAATAAAAAATATTTTATTTTTATTTTTTAAAAATATAAAAGAGCCAACTACTCAATCAAGCTAATTTATGAATGATATGAGTTGAACTCAATTCATGTAAAATTTAGATTAGTTGAACCGAGGTATAATTCATCTAAATAAGTTAGGACAACTCATATTATTTACCTCTAGTTTCAACCGTTCAAAATTTGTTCATATTGTTAAATTGTGTTGGTCTTACAAAAGTTTTTGTTGTATTAATATATACACACTTACACTACTCTTTCAAATATGAATTTTTCATTAATTTTAATTTATCTTGCCTATGACTTCAAATAAGAAAGAAAGTGTGCTATACATTAGACCACAAGGTGAGCGACAAAATACTCCATTTCTTACAAACCTAAATTTGATTTATTAAGGCTGAACAAGAACTATACTATATATTTGTAGCATTTTACACAGCGTTACATCAAGGCTTAAAAATGTGTTGCATTAATTATATATATATATATATATTAGGTATACTTTTTAAGAGCTTAAGTTTTATGGACCTGCAAAAGGACAATAAAACTTACCATTAAGAAAAATATAAGTAATGGTCTTTGTAATAAAGTAGCACTAAAAATAACTATTAAAAGAGCATAAATCAAATGTTACTTTCTCTACCAAACGATAAGATAAAATCAAATGTTATTTTAATCTCTCACAAGCTTGAATTTTAAAAACTCTCTTGTGCATAAATAAATTTAATTATTCAACTGATTTTCTTTTTAATTTATCTCAATGAAAAAAAAAAACATGTATTCATTTTCTTCTAACACTAAAAAACATATATTCATTTATATTATAAGAAAAATAAATTTATGTGCTTTTTTTTAAAAAGAGTTAAAAATGAAAATTTATACATAAATAAAAATTATGTTATAAAATTAAACTTTTTAAAAATTAGTTGTGTTACATCTTATTTTACTCATAATATTCTTGTAAGTTATTTTTTTTTTTTTTTTGGGTTAGGGGTTAAAAATGAATCATCACATTTAATACATGTTTTTTTTTTTTTTTTTTCCTGCCAATAAGAGGATAGGGCTTGCGAGATAAATGACGTACGGCGACTAGTAGGACCCAGTAAATTAAAATATTAACAAAAGGGTCTAAGCAACTATATCTTATTATTTCATTATTAATCTTGACTCTTCTTTTCGCGACACATAACATGTTCAATGTTGTAAAAACTACTTTTTTATTCATGGGAAACATATTTTCTTTTTCTTGCCTGAATTCGAAATCGTATGTTCATAGGTTAAGGAAAAAAGAAAAGAAAATTTAATTAAACAAAAAGAACCACTACATATATTATGGGAGAGTTTCTCATGAACTTTCTTAGTGGGTTAGTAGTTAATATTGTTTGAGAAGAGAAGAGGATGTCCTTGCTGTGGTGAATTCGAATGAGCTCTGTCTAATTTCTTGTGTTTTGGGTCACTACCTATCGGGAGCAAATAGACAACTTCATGATATATGACCAGCCTAGCTACCAGGTGTGTGTTTGCTCTAAATTAAATACATCTTCTAATTATTATTATTATTTTTTTTTAATTTAGTGCAAATTAATTAAGCTAGAATTGGACTTTTACATGATCGATCATATCGAGTATAAGGATTCCCTTAATTTTAATGTTAATATATATATATATGCACTACATGCAAAGAGACACACCCATATGCTTCCATATCAGGTTGGCAAACATTAACCTATTTCATTAAGGTTAGATTTTTACCATTTTCTTACTTTCTTTCTTTGTCTTTAAAAAAAAAAAAAAAAAAATTCCTGAAAATTAATTTATCAATTTTTTGTTATTTTACTGATCAAACTATAAATATATATGACTTTTATATTCATAATTTAAAAAGGAAGAAAAGTAGACTACATATGCAATTTTTATATAATATATATGGCTGGCAGACTGTCATTGAATAATGATAGTTGATATTATTTATTTACAATTAGATTATTAAAATTCAAATGAAACTTATAATTTAAATAATAAATAATATTTTATAATATTTTAAACTTATTTTATGAATCAACTTGATGGAAAAATATATATTTATATTTTAATAATATTTTAACAGCAAAACACAGCTAGCTATATAATATTTATTTTATTTTATTTATTTGATAAAATATTGATGAAATGATTCAATGACTTTCATTCATGTTATTTTTTTGCATTTAATGTAACAAATAAATTATGTCACTTAACTTATTAGTGTATTTTTATGTATAAATTGCTAAAAATTATTCATTATATAGTTACAGTTACAAAGTGTTGTTAATTACTCATATAATTTTAATTTGTTTGACATTTATGCAAGAAAATTAAAGGAATGAGTGGATAGCATAATTCTTTTTCTTAGGCTCTAAATATATATTTTATTTATAAAGTAATGGAAATATGTTTAACACATTTTAATATTTTTTAATAACATGATAAATATATATTTTAAAAAATTAATACAAAAAAATCAATTATAACTATCCAATATAAAAATTGGATGAAAAAATAAAATTAAATTATCATATTCTAAAAAATGCTATATTTAACAATTTGTAATGTCCTTTCATCTATACTTTTGTCAAACTTAAAAAAAAAATATTGTAATATATATATATATATATATTTTGGATGTACACTAATATTCTAGCAAATATACTGGTGTGACAGTTCAATAAAATTGAGTGTGAAAACAAACATGATAGTTTTTGTAAAAGCTATCATGTTGGTTTGTCATACTCAATTATATATATATATATATATTTTTTTTGTGGGACCTCGATCTCAATTAATAAGAAGAGAAAAAGAACCAAAGGTGAAGCTTATTTGGGACAGCTACATATTTAAGAAAGTAAGACATAAAAATGATTTTTATTTATAATTTATAATTAAATAATTATTTTTTAAATTTTATAATAAAAGTAACAGGAAGATTATAAAGCTAACACTCTTAAAATTTATAATAATATTCTTAACACTAATTCATACCCTTCTCAATTCAAAATAGGAGTACAATTTTTGAAAAATATTTACCATTGCATTTTAATAACAATTTATACTTAGTAATTTTTATAAAAATTGGTAATATTTTTTATTTTTTTTTTCAAAAATTAATTAAGAAACATTATATTTATCATTAAATTTTATGTTTTTAATCATTATTTTAATATTGGTAGATTTATAAAATTGTTGTTAATAATTCTTTCAATACCTTAAATTTTTTGAAAGAGTTTGTTTTCCAATAAATTTTAACATGTTATCTTAAATGGATATTTTATATTCAAATCCTAGTAATCTTAATTGAATTTCTAAGTGTTTGGTATACATAGTTCATGTGTAAAGCTCGTTCTTATGATGAAATTGAAAATATATAAAAATATTATTAACACTTTCTTTAATAGCTAACGTTTTTGGATAAGTAACTTTTCAACAACTTTTAACAACATTTAACCAACCTATTCTACCGTGATATTCGATTATAAACCCTATCTTCAAATCATAAAATCTCAATTATTGAATTTTAAATATTGATTTATATGTTGTATAGTGCATACACTTATAAAGGATTTATAGATGTACAAGAATATAATTGATTATTATCTTTATAACTAAAGCTTTTAGAGAAGTTGGACTCAATTTACATTTTAAAAAAATATTTAGTGAAAATTACAAATGTGATGTAGAATTAAATATCCATATCAATTACATGCATTATAATATTTTGAAAATTTTGGTTATTACTTACTATAAAATGTGTGACAACTCAATGAACTGTAATTAAATATATACTATTAAGGAAAATTTAAAAACTAAAAATAATTATTTTTTATATAAATATCACTTATAAATAATACTTTATTTTAAAAAAATAAAAAAAAAAGTTATTAACCAATATTTTAGGATATATCTATATCAATATTTTTTATATTTAAAAAAATTAAAATTTTAAAATATTACCAAAAAACTTATGGAAAAATCAATAAATTTTGATATTTTTTAAAATATGGACATTTCAAAATATAATGGAATATATTTTGAAAATAACATATTTCTATCAATAGCTTCAATATATTTACGAAGTTTTTGACATACATATGTTTGTTTAATAAAAACAATATGAAGTTTTTTAAATATTGTTCTCCAATAATGCTAACTTAAAATTATTGTAATAAATTAACATATTTTAATAGTTATAAGACTAAAATGGTACAATTGGATGAGTAAATCAACTCAAAGCCCTCATTAATGCTTGCAACTAGATTTAAATTTTTTTTTGTTAATTGTATTATAATTAATAAATACTAAATATGGAATAACGAGAACTAACCGAACCGTCAAATATGATATTTTTTTATATTATAGATGTATAAAGATTGTGGGTATAATAAGAAAAAAATAGAGACAAATAAATAGATTGATATGGGAGAGAGAAAAATATTAAACTCTTAAAAATAAATAATCACTTTTTAAAATATTTTTTTTTATAGAAAATAATTTCGTCGAACAGGCCTTGACAGCCTCTCCAATGTCCCATATTCTCTTTTTAAGATAAGACTAGAGAGTTACCTACTTTTTGCGGTTTTGCCTAAGTAGGCAATTATAAATAATACATGTCGTTAATGTTAGACTATTAATAAAATATTTATAAATTATTAATACAATATATGACAAATAAGAATAAGTACAAATAGATTATCATATTCCATACATTGCCTGTAGCCTTTGATAATAAAAAAATGTATTGCTAGTCAAATAGATGCCTTATAAAAAAAATACTTTAGAGAAAAATGATAATATACACTTGATAATCAGGTTTTCGTTTCCTAACATCATTTTGGAATTGCTTTAGTTTATCAAAGGGAATAATGTAACAAATACAACTCTAAACAATAGAAAGCTAATAAATATTTATGAAGTTTTCTATTATTTTTTCTCTTTTTGATCAGCATAATTAATTTAGAGAGTTTACTATGTAGTGGCCAGTTGTATGATGTCGAAAAGGAATAATATGCACAATAATGAGCCTTTTATTTGTTTTATTATTGCATTTCGTATAATTAAATACAGTCCAACAAAGAAATTTTTTTTAATAACAAATGATTGCTCCATGAGCAACTGAGGTGTATAGTTCTAGCTAAATCATATTAGTATAAATTTTAACATTGTATGTACATGACTACAAACTTTACAATAAAGCATGTAAGTCACAGAAAGTATCACATTATCCATTACTTTTAAAATAATTTATCCAAGAAAATGTTTCTTCTCGTTTAATATTTCTTTTCTATTAATGATTTGAAATAATAAATTTTGTTAGTAATAAACGGGGACAATCATCAAGCAATGCTATCAAAATTAGCATGGGAAGTCTTCAAGGCCCCAAATAAACTCTGGGTCAAAATACTCAGTGCAAAGTATATCAAAGACCAGGAATTTTCAACAGTAATCCCTCGCAATTCTGACTCCCACATCTGGAAAGGCATCCTATGGGGTAAAGAATTAATCCTCCAAGGTAGCTATTGGAAACTAGGACATGGACAATCCATAAATATATGGTCACAACCTTGGATCCCTGGTTTACCACAACAAAAACTCCCGCCTGGGCTGGAACAACATTTCCAAGAAACCATCTCTACTCCTGCTGACCTATGCCATTGGTATCCTAATCTACAATGGAATTTGTCAACAATTCAACACCTCTTCCCAGCATACGTGGCAAACTTTATACAGGCAATCCCTCCTCCAACACCAGGTACCCCTGACATTCTAACTTGGTTTGGTACAGGTACATGTAACTACTCAGTCAAGGATGCATACTATACTCTACAAAAAAACAAAGGCACTCATGATTGCAAGAGTTTCTGGCATTTACTCTGGAAAGCAAAAATACATGAGAGACACAAAATTTTCCTCTGGAAAATATTAAAAAATGCTCTTAGCACAAAACAACGGATCGCCAATTTCATACCAATGGCAGACTTAAGCTGCACTCTCTGCCACAAAGAAACAGAAGATGTGGAACACCTATTCATCAGATGTGAAATTTTAAAGTCTTGGTGGAAACATTGGAACTGGAATATTTTATGGGAATTCACTCAATCGCTGGATATTTTCTCGTACTTCAGATTCATACTACAACCTCCACAGAGGCTCCTCCCGGCCAACGTTTCCACGGACATGTTCACACTAACTGCAGTCATTATGCTTGAACAAATATGGTTTTCCAGAAACCAAATCATCTTTAATGCAGGATCCCTCAACGGACCTCGAGCCATCAGTTCCATAATCAGACGAGTTGAAGAATTCCAAATCTGCCTTCTCCCCCAAAAATAAATCAACAATCCGAATTTGAAGGACACGACCGTCATTCCCATTCCAAACCATTGGCAACCACCTCCTTCTGGTGCGGTGAAATATAATTTTGATGCAGCATGGTATCATGGAAAGGCAACAATTGGATTTGTTATTTCTGACAAGAATGGCAACATAGTTGAAACATGGACGGAACAAAGGTACACTGCCAGCGTGGATGTTGCAAAACATTAGCTTTGGAAGCAGCGCTTACCCATGCATTATCAATAAAAAACAAAGCTATTTACATTGAAGGAGATGCAAAATTTGTAATCCAAGCTCTAATGGAAGACATAAAGGACTCAATTTCCACTACAGCCGAGTCAATCATCCAGAAATTACGGCAGCAGCTACAGTTCTTCTCTATGATTTCAATTCGATGGATCCCTCGTCATCTGAATAATCGAGCTCACAATCTGGTAACATCAAAGCTAGGAGCTACATCTACATCAACTATTCCTCAGAATCCAGCAAGATTCACTTCCCCCCCCACCCTTCTCCCCTCGACCCATACTTAGGCTTCTGCCTATCCCCTCTAGCAAAAAAAAAAAAAAAAAAAAACGGGGACAATCAGGAAAGCAAATAGGATGGATTAATCAAAATAAAATTATTATATTATACTAATAAAATTGTAGAAATTAAAGAACCTGATATAAGAATGAAAGATAATTTAATTATATGAAACAATTTTTTTTATATATAAAATTTTATTTTTAATCTTTTTAAGGAAAAAAAAATGTTCATTTTTTTATAACGTAAATGAACATATTTTTTTAATTTTAGAAGAAAATAAACGTATTTTTTTTAAATAAAGTTAAAAATAAAATCAGTTGAATAATTAAACTATTAAAAGAAATTTAAGTATCAATAAATAAATAAATAAATAATGATGTTCTTGTTTCAAACTGTATTCTTAAGACGAATTTTTCGTCTCATTAGGTATGCTATCTTGCATTTACAACGGTAGATTAGGAAGTTTTAAAAAGTAGGGATTGCAATTTAACCCGACGATTCGAGTACTCGCGGGTATTCGACCCGTTTGGGTCAGTTCGATTAGGGGCAAAACGGTTCAGAAACGGATCGGAACATTATCCATTTGATTTAAAACAGTTCGGGGCACCATTCGGGTACCTGTTTATTTACTAAGAATTTTAATTACATAAAAATTTATAATATATTTTTTTTCCAATTTTTTTTTAAAAACGGTTCAATAGTTTAGTTTTTTTGACTCGCGAATATTACCCGAACCGAACTGAATCCATTTTATCTGAAACGGTTCAGTTCAATTTAAACCGCAGGTCAAAACGGTTCTGATCGAATCTGACCCGAACTGACCCGTTGCCATCTCTATTAAAAAGTGTCTCACAGAATAAAAAACTTGAGTAGCACTCTTTTAAAATAATATCCTCTTGTCAAATTTGAATATGATATATTCACCTCACCCTTAATGGACTTTTCAATTTCAAGAAAATGGTACTGCATTAAGCGGCCAGGAATGAGAAGTTAACCTGCTTATATATCATTAAGCTTACACAAGGCGCATATGATTAAATTGAGTATTAATTCTTGCATTGTAGACTTTATTAGAAATATTGTATCATATTGTTTAATTATAATATTAATTTAATATTTATAAATAAACATGAGTATTACTTAAATTTTTGAGATTAAAAAACTTATAATTTTTATAAACTTTGACATGATTTTAAAATTTTAGTTGGCCGGCAAAAAATAACGTTGAGCCTCCCCTAAAAAAGGAGTAATGGACATAGCAAAAGTAAAACAAAAAATGAACAAAATAGAATAAAATAAAATATTTAAAAAATATAAAGTAATAAGTTTTATAATAGATAAAATTCTACGATTTGAAGAAATATTTAGTATAATATTTATAAAATTATAAATATATTATATGTACAAAATATAATTGTGACTCACTTGTATTTAAATTTTAAGCTTTTACGGCATGTTTGTTAAACAGTACTAAAAATTTTAATAATATAATTTTTATACTATCATACGTTTGACTGTAAAATTAAACTGTATCGTATAATATAAAAATAACACGATTATACTTAATATTGCGCACCAAACATACCGTTAACACTCGATAACTCAGCAAATCTAATAATTTTTATATATTATCGCAAAAACTGATAAATACAATATGGTTTTCATTTCAGAAGAAATAGTAACTAATAAATACTTAATACATTTTTCGAATGTGTTCCTCCTCAATAAAAAATACTAAAACCGCCACTGCCAATAGAGTAATATTATTCAACTGTTTTGTTGTTTATCTAAGCGATTGATGATATAGTATAATATTTCTTGAAACCATTCGGGAAAATAATGTTTGTAAAAAATTTCACGGATTGAATCTGGTCAAAGTAGTTCGAATACTTCGACTTGGTCCTAACAATGAATCAATTGGCTTGTTAGATATCAACCCAGCTAGATTCTAGGAATATAGAACAATCTAGACGATCGAACTAATTTGCGTGTGGGTTGTTCAATGATTGTGAATAAAATACAGTGGAAAATTACTTCATATTGAAATAGAAAGCTAATTTATACCTTATGAAATTACACAAGACACTTGTCTCATTTTAAACGAAACAGGTTTAATTATTTCACTCATCTTATTATTTGATTTAATTTGGATCGACATTCCAAAAGTAAAGAAAACAAGAATTGAAAATTTGTTAGATCAATGATTCACATTAATCTCATGTTATTGGAGCACGAGTTGAAGCTAATATAATTTTGAGAATGAATCCCATCTTCTTCAAAGATCACCACATTTTGTTGATTTAAGTAGTCTTGATTACTCTCTCTCTTTTTCTTCAAAGTCCTACCCTTCCTTGTCGAAGAATTACAAGCACTCTTGATAGCCACCACAGGTGAGACTCCATCCTCCAAACGACATGAATACTTGATGTCGTTTATGGATTGCTGGACAATATCAGCTGGAAAATTAAGAACAGCAGAAGAACCCCTTGAACTAAATGCAGCTTGATCATAGGCTAAAGCAGCAGCTTCTGGTTTATCAAAAGTACCAAGCCAAACTCTTTTACCTTTATTTGTTGAATCTCTTATTTCAGCTGCATATTTTCCCCAAGGTCTTTTTCTAACTCCTATATACTTTTCTTCCTTCTTATTTGGTACTTCCTCATCTTCTTTTGCAATATCAGAAGCTCCATTATTGGTTCCTAAAATTGGGTTGGCTTGGAAAACATCACATTCATGTAATAATCGGAATATTTCTTCAGTTTCTGTAATATCAAAGAGATCTCTTGCCTTAGAATCACAATTAGTACTACTGCTAGTACTACTCTTATAATTACATTGCGGCTCATCTAAGAGAAAAGATTCTACGGATTCAAAACAAAGCTCCGGCCAAGAATCAGACTTTGTTGGGTTTTGGTCATTAATTGGTGATTTCATGATTGAAGATCAGGAAATATTGTTGATACAGCTATATAGCAAATATATATCTGTTTTTATCCACAATAATAATGGTTTATAAGTGTATATATAAGAAATTCTGGAGACGAAAAGAAAAGTCTTTAGGATCTGACTTTTTTTTCCATTGAAATTTGACTTTTTCTTACTTTCATCATTTGGTAAAACATTAAAGTATTAGTTACCCTCTTTTTATTAGCATAAATTTTTGTAAGTGTTAATTTTTTTTATAATTAGCATTAAAATTTAATGTCTTTTATTAATGTTTAACGATCTTAATTATTAAATCATAAATTTTTGGCCCACAAATTTTTGGTAACTTTTAACACTAATGTTGCAATTTTTGGTAGCTTTTATCACTATAATGTTGCAATATAATTAACACTACTTCAAATTTTTGGTCACTTTTAACACTATAATGTTGCAATTTTTGATTTTTTAAAATTACATTTGTGTTCATTGGGTCATAGTTTAGAGAGTTATAGGTGAAATTTAAAAGTTGATTGACCAAATCTCATATTTTAAAATTTTGGAAATATTATATATGAATTTAAATAAAGTTTGAAATTAATAGTATAATTTAACCTATAATTTTTTATATTTGGCCTTGCAAAGAATTTTTTTTTTAATATAATAAAATAAAATAAATTGATAGAGTCTTGTGGTTATTCTAAACTTTCATACTACTTTCTATTTTTACCGCTAACAATATTTACACACATTAGTAGACATGTTTGGTAATCAATTGTATTTTTAAGTTTTAATTTTTGAAACCAAGTTTTTAAAATGAGTGTTGTTGAATTAATAATTAATTTTATTTTTAAGTTCAAAATAGAGTTGAAACTCAGTTCATTTTATAAAATTTTTTATTAATTATTTTTTTTATTTTTAAATAAATTATAAAATAAAAAATTAGTTTCAAATAAAAAACAAAAAATTGAAAAGAAAAAAAAAAAAACTAGTTTTAAAACGAGCCCATAAAGATTCAAAATTTTTGGTAATAAATCTCTAATTTAAAACAGATTATTTGTGGGAAATAAAAAAACAGATTATTATTCATTTCACTATATATTTATTCAACCACGTAACACTAAGTTTTCTATTTTTATCTGATATTTTCTCGACCAATTGGCACCGTCTAAATTTTCAATCCGCTACTGTCCTTGCTTATTAATATGATCACTTCGAATAACAGAGAACGAGTGATATTTGTACCCATTTTTTACTTTAAATAATCATATTATAAAACGAAATAAAATTATTTAAAAAATTAAATTATTTTTTAAAATATTTTATTATTTATTATAATATGATTGAAATAAATATAAATTTATGTATTATTATTATTTTTCTTTCCTAAAGAGAAATGTCATGGTTATATAAATTTTTACAAATTTTTGTAATTAAAACAATCATATTATGATATGTGGTAAAATTATATAAAAAAATTAAATTATTTTTTTATTTTTTAAAATAATTTTGACACCAGCCATAGTATAATTGGTATGGGTGTAAAAATGATTATAAATTTATGTATTATTTGCATTTTCTTAACCTAAATATAAATACTACGGTCACATAAATTTGTACCCACTCTTATAACTAAAATAATCATATTATAACAAGTAGTAAAATTATTTAAAAAATTATATTTTTTTTATAAATAATTTTATTATCTATCTTAATATAAGTATAAAATAAATATAAATTTACATATTATTAATATTTTTTTTAATTTAAATTAGAATCGAACAGGCAGAACAATAACTATATTTACTATAAATTTGTGGCATTTTGTACATATGTCATATGAATGGTTAAATAAAGGTGTTGCATTTGAGTATACTCATTTTTCTTTTTGAATCCTTTCATTTATTTTAAATCGGATATTTTTCACTTAATGGCAAAAACAAAATTTATTATTTTTATCATATAATTGTTGTAAATAAAGAATAAGTTTAATTTTATGATATAATTTTTTATGTATATAGAGTTTTATTTTAACTTCTATCAAGAAAAAAAATATGTTCATAATTTTTTTTATAACGTAAATGAAAGGATTCAAAAAGAAAAATGAGTATACTCAAATGCAACACTTTTATCTAACCATTGAAAATATATTTTTTGGTGTTAAAAGAAAATGAATATTTTTTTTTATTAATAATGATTAAAAATAAAATTTGTTAAATAATTGGGTTATACATGCAAGGAATAGAAAAATTGTGAATAGAAGTAGCAGGAAAAAATTATTGTGTAATGTGTACGCATTAGTTATATTGTTTTAAATTATTGCATTTTAATTATTTTATTGTGTATTATTGAATACTTTAATTCCTTTTTATTATTATTATTTTTTTTTTTTGAGGTAAAACCTAGATAGAATTAATTAAGTACTGCTAGTAGAGTTTGGTTGATGTTTGATAAGAAATTATCACAAAAATAGAAAAACGTGCAAAAATGAAAAAAAAAAATAAAAAAAATTTAAGTGATTAAAATGAGTAAAACGTATAAGATTGCAATTGACTAAAAAATTATTAATTTAAGACAAGGTAGCTAATATATTTCAAAAAAATTTAATAAAGTGATAAATTTATTGTGTATACATTAGTCTTACTGTACTAAATTCGTAGATTTTAGTTATTTTATTACGTATTATTAGACACTTGGTCACTTTTTATCATTTTATGATTTATTTTCTTTTTTTAAGTAAAACCTAGGTAGAATGGTAGATATTTCATACATAACGAAAACGTCAAAAATATGAAAAATAGCGCAAAAATGAAAATTTAAATGATTAATCTATTAATTATTGAATTTGTTGAATCAAAAGTGCGAAGCCAAACTCTTTTACCTTCATTTGTTGAATCTCTTATTTCAGCTGCATATTTTCCCCAAGGTCTTTTTCTAACTCCTATATACTTTTCTTCCTTCTTATTTGGCACTTCCTCATCTTCTTTTGCAATATCAGAAGCTCCATTATTGGTTCCTAAAATTGGGTTGGCTTCGAAAACATCACATTCATGAAATAATCGGAATATTTCTTCAGTTTCTGTAATATCAAAGAGATCTCTTGCCTTATAATCACAACTAGTACTACTGCTAGTACTACTCTTATAATTACATAGCGGCTCATCTAAGAGAAAAGATTCTACGGATTCAAAACAAAGCTCCGGCCAAGATTCAGACTTTGTTGGGTTTTGGTCATTAATTGGTGATTTCATGATTGAAGATCAGGAAATATTGTTGATATAGCTATATAGCAAATATATATCTGTGTTCATCCACAATAATAATGGTTTATAAGTGTATATATAAGAAAATCTGGGAACGAAAAGAAAAGTCTTTAGGGTCTGACGTTTTTTTTTTTCATTGAAGTTTGACTTTTTCTTACTTTCATCATTTGATAAAATGATTGCCCTCTTCTTACTGGATTAAAGTTGTATATGAGTTAATTTTCTAATAATTTCTTACATACTATCATAACTTAATATTCTTTATTCAGCAATCATAATTATTAAATTATAAAATTTTAACCTACATTATAATAAATATATAAAAGTAAAATTAACATTCTTTCAAATTTCTCTCAACTTTTAACAATATATATGGTGTTACAATTTTTGATTTTTTAAAATTATAATGGTTTATGTTGCAATTTTTTATTTTTTTAAAATTACATTTGTATTCATTCAAAAATTTAGGGTTATTGTTTATGGAGTTATGTGTGAAATTTAAAAATTGATTGACCAAATATCATATTTTAAAATTTTGAATATATATATGAATTTAATTAAAATTTGAGATTAATGGTATAATTTAACCTATAATTTAATATATTTGGCCTTAAAAAGAAAAAAAAAATAATAATTAATTTAATATAATAAAATATAAATAAAATAAAATAAATTGAAGGAGTATTGTGGTTATTATAACCTTTCGTACTAATATCTATTTTTACCGCTAACAATATTTACACACATTAGTAGAATTGTTTGGTAATCAATTGGTTTTTTAAGTTTTAATTTTTGAAACTAAGTTTTTAAAATGAGTATTGTTGAATTAATAATTAATTTTATTTTTAAGTTCAAAACCAAACTCAGTTTATTTTATACAAATTTTTTATTAATTATTTTTAAATAAATTATAAAATAGAAAATTAGTTTCAAATAAAAAACAAAAATTGAAAAGAAAAAAAAAAAAAAAAAAAAGCTTGTTTTAAAACGAGCCCATAACGATTCAAATTAAAAAAAAAATTAATTTAAAATTTTGGGTAATAAATCTCTAATTTAAAACAGATTATTATTCATTTCACTATATATTTATTCAACCACGTAACACTATAAGTTAACGACTATTTTTATCTGATTTTTTCTTGACCAATTGGCACCGTCTAAATTTTCAATCCGTTCCTGTACTTGCTTATTAATGTGATCACATCGAATAACAGAGAACGAGTGATATTTGTACCCATTTTTTACTTTAAATAATCATATTATAACACAAAATTAAATCATTTTTTAAAATATTTTATTATTTGTTATTATATAATTGGTATAAATATAAAAATGAATATAAATTTATGTATTATTATTATCTTTTTTTCTTAAAGAAAAATATTATGATCATATAAACTTGTACCAACTTTTGTAACCAAAACAATCATATTATGACAAGTGTAAAATTATCTAAAATAATTAAATCATTTTTTTATTTTCTAAAATTACTTTGACACTTGTCACTGTATGATTGGCATGAATATAAAAATAGTAGAAATTTATATGTTATTAGCATTTCTCTAATCTAAATAGAAATGTTATAGTTACATAAATTTGTACTCACTTTTATACCCAAAACAATCATATTATAACAAGTGGTAAAATTATCTAAAAAATTAAATATTTTTTTTTAGTTTTTAAAATAATTTTACCACTTATCTTAATATAATTAATATAAGTATAAAAATAAATATAAATTTATATATTATTAATATTTTTTTTAATTTTAATTAGAATCGCAGAGCAATAACTATATTTACTATAAATTTGTAGCATTTTATACATATGTGACATGATTGATTAAATAAAATAAAGGTGTTGCATTTGAGTATAATCATTTTTCTGTTTGAATCCTTTCATTTATATTAAATCAGATATTTTTCACTTAATGGCAAAAAAAAATATCTATTATTATTTTTATCATACAATTGTTGTAGATAAAGGATAAGTTTAATTTAATGATATAATTTTATGTATAGATAGAGTTTTATTTTAATTTCTTCCAAAAAAGAAAAAGTATGTTCATGATTTTTTTTTATAATATAAATAAATATTTTTTTTATTGATTATGATTAAAAATAAAATCAATTAAATAATTGAATTATTTATGCAATAAATAGTAAAAAAAATTGTAAATAGAAGTAGCAGGAAAAAATTATTGTGAAATGTGTATACATTAGTTATATTGTTTTAAATTATTGTATTTTAATTGCTTTATTGTGTATTATTCAACACTTTAATCCCTTTTTATCATTTATGTTTTTTTTTTTTTTTTGAGGTAAAACCTAAATAAAATTAATTAAGTATTACTAGTAGAGTTTGGTTTGGTTGATGTTTGGTAAGAAAATGTCACAAAAATAGAAAAAAGTGCAAAAAAGAAAAACATTAAGCGATTAAAATGAGTAAAACGTATAAGATTGCAATCGACTAAAATGTATTAATTTAAGACAAGGTAGCTAGTATATTCAATTTGCAAAATAATAATAATAATAAAGTGATAAAATTTATTGTGTATACGTTACTCTGCCTGTTCTAAATTTGTAGATTTTAGTTATTTTATGTATTATTAGACGCTTGGTCAGTTTTTGTCATTTTATGATTTATTTTGTTTTTTAAGTAAAACTTAGGTAGAATAGTTGATATTTCATACATAACGAAAAAGTCAAAAATATGAAGAAAAAAAAAGTGCAAAAATTAAAATTAAAATTAAAATTAAAATGATTAAAATAATTAAAATTTATAATATAACAACTCAGTACTCACCCAAATCTATTAATTATTCAATTTGTAAAAGAAATTAATAAAGTGATAAATGTAATAAAAAATTTGTTTTTTTTTACAAAAAGCAAGTGAATTATTTGCTGAGAACAAAATAGTAGGGCTTGCGTGAGATGACGTACGGCGGCTAGTGGGATCCAGTGAGTTGAAGTACTGGGGTCTAAGCAACTATAGCTTATTATTTCATTAATAAATTTGGCTTGTCTTTTTGCGACACGTAACATTTACGATGTTCTAAATAAATAGTTTTTTATTCCTGGGGAAACATAATTTCTTTTTCTCTTTTGCCCGAATTGGAAAGCGCATTTTCATAGGTTCCGGAAAAAGAAAAGAAAAATTATTTAAAAAAAGAAATTACAAAAAGAACCCCTAAATAATAAGAGGTCTCATGAACTTTCTTTGTGTGTTATAATTGAGGGAGAGAGAAGATGATTGTTCTTGCTGTGGACACAACAGAACAAAGAGCTGCATGTGATGTACTACCGATCAAGAGCAGAGATACAAATTCATGATATATTACCAGCATACCAGGTGTGTTAGCTAAATTTAAAATATATACATGTCCCAATTATGTTTTTCTAGTTCAAATTAGCTAGACTTGGACTTTAAAATGATCGATCATGTGGAGCATCAATGATCTCCTAAATTGTAATTGTAATATATATGCAGTACATTATGCAAAGAGATTATACCCATATGCTTCCATAGCATGTTGGCAAACAATAATAATTTTTTTAGTAAGGTTAGATTTTTATCAAATTTCTTTTTTTGAAAAAAAAACAATTTATTTTCTTGTATGAATGATGGGACTACAAATGCTATGACTATGTTTATTTATTTTGTTATAAAGGAACAAGTAATCTATATTGGCAACTTTTATTTAATATTATAGGTTGTTATGACTGTCAGACTATCATTGAATAAGATAAATAGATATTATTAAATTATAGATAAATTATTATAGTTTCAATAATTTAATATGAATCAACTTGATAAAAAAATATTTACATTTTAATAATATAAGAAGAACTCAACTTTTATATATATAATTGAATATTGATGAAATGATTCAGTGATTTTCAACTATGTTGTTGTTTAAAATTTTATGTAACAGGCCACCAGCTATATTAATTCTTTCACTTACCTATTCAATAGATTTTTATATAAATTATGAGAAATTATTCATTGATACAATTACAGGTTCACTTACATAGCGGTCTGAACAAGTCTCATATTTTTAATTTGTTTGACTTTTATGTTGAAAAAATAAAAAAAAATTAACACTTTGAAATTGATTATGTTTTCTTTCGTAGAATTATCTTCTTCTTTTTTTCTTTGGTAGAATTATCTTAAGTTGCTTAAATTCATATTATGACCCTTACTAGTTTGGAGTCTGGACTGTAAGAACCTAACAATTAAGTCCATGCTCAATGAATTTTTTTTTCTTTATATAGTATCTTTTAACTAGTGATGATAGTAGGTTTACATTAAAAACTGCAATGTTTAACAATTTGTAATGTAGTTCTATACTTTTAGCAAATTTTAAATTAAATACAAGATTGCATATCATACATCGGACAAGTTTCATAACCCTAATTTTTTTACACATATTTAGTCATTGATTTATAGCCTTATTCAATAAGTTTTAATGGCTAAAATCATGTGATTTTTTCCACTAACTAGATCACTAATTACAATTTTATACTCATTTATTAAATGTTTCTCTCCCTTATTATTTTATTATCATAATTTATTTCCTCCTCATTTATCTCACTTGAGTTAAAAAGTCATATCATTATATAATAAATAAGTGAATATATGCTACTGTTATTCACAATAAGATGATAATATTGATTTACTCAGAGGTATTTTTATCCAATTCAACTATATATTTTAAACTTCTCAAAAAAAAATTAAATAACTTCCAACAAAGTAAGAAATTAAGATTTTTCATATTGTTTCGAACACAATATGCCTTTTCATATTGTTTCATATAGTTTATTATTATTATTATTATTTTCTAAGCTAAATTTGTTAGAATTTTGATCTTCATTTAAAAAATATCAAATCTAACCGACAACCCTAAATTTAATAATAACAGAAATAATACCCTTCAAATAAATAACAATAAAAATACAAACTCTAATAGTAACCCATACCTATTTAAGGAGAATGTGTTTTTTTAAAATAAAAAATATATATTATTTTTATTATTATAAATTTTATGCTATTATTTAAAATGGTATAAAATAAATTATTTAAGAATTTTTCTTATTATACTAATAGTTATTGTAATCGAGACAATTTTTGTGTTTTTTTTTTTTTTTGTTTTTATTAACTTAATTAAGACAAGTTGTATCCTCGTTTGTTAGGATTCAATCTTCATGTACGGACTTGCAAGAAATAGATAGCATTGAAAAAAATTAAATGAGCAATTTAAAATATTTTCAATTAATTAAATATTAGAGATTGAATAAAGAAAAAAAGCCGTTAAATTTGTTTATTTTTTATTTTTAAATTATCTGATTTTCCTCTTTAGTGAGAGAAAAAATTAATAAATGACATAGATAAATGTAAAATTGTAATTAATGATCTAGTTAGTAGAGAGAATGATTTATTGAATCTAAAGGCTATAAAAACTCAAATGAATCATTGGAAAATAATAATAAATAAATAAATAAAAACTCAAATGGACTAAATTCTTGTAATTCTTACAAGTCAGCTGTATTCTGTTATATAATTCTGTAAGTTGTTCCCTGCAGGTGGTCTACCGAACAAAATCCTAAAAAACCTGACCACTTCTCAGATTTAATTACTCAAAAATAGTAATATTTTAAGCTCGCATTTAATTTTGACAAAAAAGAAATACGATATAATTGCGTTTTACAAGTATAAATTTACCTTTTTATCTTTTAATTAATTAATTTAACTAATTTCCTCTAAGTTTAATTCTTCGTCCTCATTCTCTTTCTTATATTTCAACATCAGATTTATTTTCTTTTTTCTTCTTGTTAATCTTAAGAGCCTGTTTTTTTATCACGCACTCACTCACTCCAATAATTTAAGGTCTGTTCGAGATTATCACCTTCGTCATCTCCGACAATAATGACGGCAATGAACACTCCAACTATAAATTTTTCAAGATACGACAATCACTTCTTTTTTTAACTCCATACTCTTTTTTCCCTCTCTATTTATACTTCAAAATCAGACTATAGTATTTTTCTTGCTGAGTTCTGTGTATTTTATGAGAAGGAGCTCTTTGCATAAATATCTTATTAAATAAATAAATAAATAAATAATATTGACTCATAAAACCACTGACTTGATTTACTTTACTTTGTTGAAAAAAATTATAGACTTTTTTCATATTATTTATACTTCAGTTTCAGGGTTTTCATTATTATTGCTCTTAAAATCGGTAATTTTATTGTTCAGATATATAATAAATATTATATATCTATACATATTACTTGTTATATATTGATGATATAGATATATAATAAATATTTATATATTACATATCATATATATATTATACGAGTTATATACTGAAATGCAGATATGTAACAAGTATTATATCACGTATTATACATATAATACAAGTTATATATATGCAATATCAGCATGTAACTTGTAACATATAGATATCATATATTATATAGGTAAGAATATTTTTATAATTAATCTAATTTTGATTAGATTAAAATTTACAATTTTAATCTTATTATTATTAATTTTAAAAAATATAATGTTTAATTAAAATGTAAATTATTTGGGTAAATTGCTGCACTTCTTGTATATTCTCCATCTTCCGCCGCCGTTAATAAGTATACTCCCTTCCGGCCCATTACATATCCTCATGCATGTACTTCTTTGTTTTTTATATTTTAAAATAAATTATTTACTTTTTCATTCATTATATTAAATATGGTCAATAAAAACATCTAGGTTTCTAACTTTCTATGGACACATACGTAATACTATTCAAACGTTGTTGAACAGATTTGACCCCCAAAAAAAAAATGTTGTTGAAAATGACTTTTTCGCCAACAATCAATTACATAAATAAGAATTTAAATGTCTTATAAAAAGTAGCTATTTTCAAGAACTTTCCTGATAAACTAATATAGCTGTACGAAGGAAAGAGTAACAGTACCAAATAATAGCAAGTTTATGAATATATAAAAGCTTACTTATCTGACTTTGATTGCCGTCGGGGTACCCCCAAATCTGAAACTGAAAAACAGACGTAAATATGTAGTATATATATATTCAATTTGAAAATTGAAAAACTGCTTGTATTGTAGATTCTTTTATGAAGGGTAATGAAGGATAATTTATAAGAAAGAAATCAATGGACAGCTCATTTTCTGTCAAGTTGCAAAAAAACATTTTTTTTTTTGTTGTGTTATCAGCACGTTGAATTATATCTTTGTCACAAACACAAACTGTTAGAATTACCAAATACCATGTAACGGTAAGAGTTAAAAAAAAAAAAAAAAAATAGGAAATTCTTTGGTAGTCTGCAGGTTGACAATACTTGTTCTTTCTGTGTCAAGTTTAAGGTTTCAGCTATACAATTGATTAAAATAAATAAATTTGAAAATTTTCTTCTCCTAGTATGTACTTGTTTTGTAATATTTATATTTATAAATTCATTGTGAGTATTAAGAGAACGTGCGTAGGTTAGGTGTACGCATTGTAATTAAAAAAAAAAAAAAAGATTCAAACAAAACCACAGCATACAATATATGCTATCGAAAAGGTAAAACCACAGTAGACAAATTAAAATAAAGCTTTAAGAAATAATAAGATGAACTAGTACTCTAGGGTAGAGACAGAATTTCCTAAATGGATTGCTGGTTGTAAAATATTATTATCGTCAGACTTAAACCCTAACGAAAATAACAAACAAAAAGATGAACTAGAGTACGTTGAGACAAAATTTCCCATTCAATTTGTTGATGGCGAGGGGGAGTAAAAACTAAAAACATTAATTAATGTGAAATCGCAAAAACACAGAACACTCGATAGTCAAAAACCAACATACTCTCTTTATTTTTATGATCAACACAAAGCCCGCAGTGTCATTAATTTCTACGATCACTTGGTCTGTAGTCAAAGTTAAGAAGGTTCTCCAAAACGCTGTCATCTAAACACTCAAACTCAAAAACTTGCTTCCTCTGTTCTCTGCTAGTACTTGTTTCCATATACTGGGTAGTTGAAGTTGAAGTTGAAGAAGAAGAAGAAGAAGAATGAAGCTGAGAATGCTCATCGGGGAAATTGAGAATTGCTTGGCAACCTCTCATGTCAAAGGCAGCAGCATCATAAGCTCTAGCAGCCTCTTCTGGAGTTCCAAAAGTGCCGAGCCAAACCCGAACTCCATTCCTTTTAGAATCACGTATTTCTGCAGCAAACTTGCCCCATGGCCTTTTTCTAACTCCTCTGTATTTCACTTCCTCTGTTACCTCCTTCTTATGATTTGGATCTTTTTCCATTTTCTTCTTAATTTCTTAAGAAAATATGAACTTGAGTCCAAAGGTATTTATGGTGGGAGACAAGCGAATCCAATTGGCTATGCTACAGATTGGTGTCTAATACATAATTCAATGGATAATACTTTCTTTTTTTATTTCATTGAGATGGATTTGGGGTTCTAGGCATATGGGAAGTCAAGGACACGGTTTCATGGGGGCCCATTTTTAGGCTATATTTGGTACACCATATTGAATATGTTAAGTATAATTGTATTGAATTAAATGTATTAAATTATATTATAATTAGTCTTTACAGTATTTGGTGAAAAGCTGTGTAATATAATTGGATTATTATTTATATATATTTTATTAATATATTTTTTATTTAAAATATTTTTTTATTATAAAATTTATTTAAATTAATATTTAATTCATTTTATATTTTTATTACATTTTTAAAAATAAAAAAAATATTAATTTTATATTTTTAATTTGAGATAAAAGAAAAAGTTAAGACATATAATTTTATAATTGAAAATTCATTCAAACTAAGTTGATTGTCTAGTACAGTTTAGACCCACACTCCATGATCATACAAAATTTCTACATAATCATACTATTTTTACACTGTATTATATGATCTAATTTCATAGACAAACGCATGACTGTGTATAAATTATACATTTAGGATATTTAGTACGTATAATAAACATGTGATTAGTGTAATTTTACATTGGACTTTTTTTTTTTAATAACATTACATAACTCACAAATATTAGAGATTGAACATTGGTGCATCTTACAAAGAGATCACTGCATTACACAGGCTACATTCGACTTTTAGTTATCATTTTTAGTTTTTGTATAAACTTTTTCATTAATGGAGGCTATGACAAGTGATCTCATTTAGAATTTACTAATATCACATTGTTAATGCATTTTATAAACCCAAATTAGTTTTTGATTGTAAATGTAATAAAAAGCATCCAAGCGGAAAGTATGTTTGTTACTTTTATTAACTAATGATAATGATGGAGAATCTACATCATAGTAAATTATTATGCAAGTTGGTGAAAAGGATGGGAACTAGTACTAAGCTTTTAATCCAATGGCCTTTAGTAAACCAAAATTACTAAGACATCCCGCTAAGAAGATGAAGATGCTAATTTAGGTGTATAGATTCTTTGGCACTTTGCAAGTATAAAGCTCATAGCTAAAACATAATGTTATATATGACTTGTTGTGTGTCTCTATTATTTTATATAGTTATTAATTTAGTCTACCCCTCTTACACTTTTTTATTATTATATAAAAATAAGTAGATATATAAGATAACTTATTCCCCACTTGTAAATGCTCCATTATATGTAAGAATATGTCTATGTAGAGAGATAAAGTTAATTAGCTCACAGTTTTAGAAAATTGTACTTGTTAAGGTTAAGTGGAAATTTATTCAACTTAAGCTGAAACAATGGATCCTATTAGAACTTCTTAGTTATGGTTGTTTGGGGAGAGTTGTACTAGAAAGGGAAGGGAAGGGAAGGAAGAAATCAATCTATCCAACTTAGGCTATCCTAGGGAAAATAATTGTTTTAACATAATCGTCCTAGATTTTGTTTTTATTTCATACCAACGTTCTAGATTTTGTTGAAAATGCGAAATCATTAGACCTGACGTTTTTGCTCTTTTAACATATTTTAGCGTTCAATGGGATAATTATATGTTGTTATGCTTATTTGCGTGCTTACCTCTTCTTGCTGAGGTTTCCTAGTTTGCTTATCCGTACGACTTCATAGAGAAAAATCTACCTGCTATATACTTGGCTGCAAAAGATAAGGAAGAATCTTAATTAAATTAGGACATAAAATAATGAATATTCCTTAATAAATTTGAATTGTGAATATTATGTGTGAGTGTGTCCTTATTTAACTGAGATTTCTTTGATAAGTTGGATTCAATATAGGATACTTAACTTTGGAAGCAAGCCTATATATATATATATATACCAGCCGAATGGACTAGCCAATATCAGATCAACCGCCAATTGTTGTTTTGCCTCAACTGTTCACCCTATTGCTTTATGTTCTCAAGTCTTGCTTGAAGAGCAGATAATTCAGTTACACTTTCTTCCTCATCCCTTTGTTTGTGGTAACATTTGGTATTTATAAAATTTGTTAATTATTTTTGTTTATGGTTACTACATTGTGTGGTGATAATCTCTTTCAATATATTTGGGGCTTGATATTTTGTGAATACTTGTTGAATATTAGTGCTTGTACTTTTTATTTGATTCTTAATGAATTTTTTTCGTTATATTGCCTACAATATCGTAGATTTTTCACGTTAAGAAGTTGAATAATTTAAATATTTGTTTCCGATTTATTTTTTTATTACTTTTAATTTTGCTGATATCCGTAATTATTAATTAATATGATATTAACTTTTTCAATTTATAACACAATCTATCCGGACAAACAGACCAAAAAAAACTGAAAAATATATTAATAAACACAAATTATTTGAATTGAAAAAGGAAAATCAATCGAGACACTTTAATTATTGTAGTAATGGAGTTTGTCAGGACTACGTTTGCTAATGCACAGAGACATAAAATGATTGTTGTGTTATTTAGGACGTAGTTAATAACCAAAGTCTTACAGTAGAATAATTAGACAACGCAATACACACTTAAGACACTCATTAATTATTTATTGTAATCAAAATCAAGAAGGTCCTCCAACAACTTGTCATCCAAGCACTCGAATTCAATAACCTGCTTCTCCTGTTGATAATTAGTAGTAGTAGTAGTAGAAGAAGAAGAAGAAGCATTTTGGTCATTGGGAAAATTGAGAATTGCATTTTGACCCCTCATTGAAAATGCAGCTCTATCATAAGCTCTAGCAGCTTCTTCAGCAGTGTCAAAAGTGCCTAGCCACAATCTAGGTCCTCCCATCTGCCTAGAGTCTCGAATTTCAGCAGCAAATTTACCTGAAGGTCTTTTTCTCACTCCTATGTATTTCACTTCATCATTCATATCTCTCTCTTTCTCTCTTGTCTTACCCTCCATGACTTCTTCTCTCTTCTTCTTTTTTTGCATTCTTCAGATTATTTAGAGTTGCACATTTATATTACCAAACAAATTCCCCCCACAATTCTCTCTTTGAATGCCAAAAGAACCAATTCAAATTGAATATGGATTTTGAGCTTTGCTGTACATTCCATTTTGGGATAGAATAATGGCAGGTAACATGGTTTATTTGAATCATGATTCGCATGTAAATTAATAATTAATTATAACATAAATTAAATAATAAATTTGGTGCAAAATTTAACAACATATATTCAATTAAATTTTTCACATAAATCATGATAAAATCATAAATTAATTTAATAATGATAAATAATATATTCTTTTTAGAATATCTATGTCATATCCTTGAAGTCTTAAAGTTGCACTTTTTGTCTTCCTTTTGAGAGGCTTACATGAATTCTCCCTCTTTTGATCAATATCGGTGTACCATGTTTTTATATATGTCGGTCAAAGTTATTTTCAACTACTATACGTCATCAGTTATGTTATTTAGTGGTGGGCTATTCGGTGAGTGATGACGTCATAACTTACGTTAATTAGTTTAATAATAGAATGTAACATTTTGTGATTGGGAATAAAGAACCATAAATTGAACATTACCCACGAAATGAAGTTTAGCAGAAAAGAAAAGAAAACGATGAAATGAAAGCGAGAATAAAAAGATGGCAAATAATAATAATAATTTATAAATAGTACTGTATACCTGGGCTTTGCATTAGGACTTGGACGGCGTGAGAATGAGATGCCGTCTCAGATACGTTGAGAACTAATGACGTCAATAGTATACGTGTCCTCTTACTTTTAGCTCGGTGCGCTCGTGTTGTTTCCCTTCCGATTATGATGTACTCATCTGTCTAACGCATATAACGATATATACGTTATATTGTATTAAATAATATAATTATATAATTTATATATAATTATGTATTTAATTATAAAATTAGATTGTATTATATAATATAAAAATGATATTATTATATTTTTATGATAAAGAGGTATAGGTATAAACATTATTAGACAATCAACTTATTCTGTATGAATTTTCAATTATAAAATTATATCTTTTAATTCTTTTTATCTTAAATTAAAAATAATATTTTTTATTTTTAAAAATGTAATAAAAATATAAAAATAAATTAAATATTAATTTAAATAAATTTTATAATAAAAAATTATTTTAATAAAAAATATATAATCAATTTAGTCTGATTATATTATATAAATTAATTATAATATAATTTAATATATTTTATTTCAATACGAATTATTGAATTCATATAGCGTCCTTTTCATTATTCCTTTCATTTTTAATAATTTCACGACATCGTTTTAAAACGTTGTAGTTAACATTTTATCCTTCGATGACTTGGACACCATGAAGAAGAGGAAAAGTGGGTGCTAGTAATTAAGCTCAGCCGTCTTATCAAAGAAGGCAAAATCACATCTCTTGGGCAGATCTATCTTCACTCACTCCCAATCAAAGAGCATCAGATTGTGGACACTCTTGTCGAAAACACACTTATGTCGATCAACGTACGAGATTCAAGGCTTTTGTGGTCATCAGAGATGATAATGGTCATGTTGGGATTCAGGTTAAGTGTAGCAAAGAAGTTGCTATTGCTATTCGTGGGGCGATTATTTTGGCCAAGCTCTTTGTGATCCTAATGATAACTCTAATTTATTAGAGTATTTTTAGCTCTTATTTATAAATACTTGCTTGTTGAGAATATTTGCACATTATAATCATTTATACAATATTTGTGGACTTTGTGATTTAAGTAAATTCTTTGATAATAAATCCAAAATAATCATGAAATCTGTTAAAAAGAATTATATTTTGATGTGCACTCATTAGATTTTTATTGCCCTTTGTAGGAGATAAAGAAAACAACAAAAAAATGCAAGAATCCAGCATTGCTGCAACAAAATCACACCAAAAAAACAGATCTAATTTGGAAATAAATATTAAAAGCTGATTTTGACTTTCAAAATAAATGACAATATTGGACACTCATTAACTCACCTTTTTAGGAATAATTTTGAAAGTCAACATAAAAAGAAATTATCTCCAATTAAACCTAGGGTTTACTATGTAAAGATGGGCTGATTTATATAGTAGTTTGGCGGCAACAGAAAAATATATATATAGCATAATTCTGGACAGAAATAAAGAACACGAGAGGAGAAAAATATACATCAGATTTGGGCACCAAAACAGAACAGAAAAGAGAGAAAAATCACAGCAGTTTGGTGGCACCAAAAGAGAGAAAAATCAGGACAGATCTGGGCAAGAAATTTTGCAGAAAATAAAGGCAAAATAGGAGCAGTAAGAGGGATCTGGAAAGAGACCAATTGAAGGCTTGATTTGCAAAGATAATCATTGAAGAAAGTAAGAGAGATTTAGAAATTTGGACTCCAATTGATTGAGATTCAATAAAAGGAGGTTTTATTAATTTATTTCTTCTTCTATTCTTCTTTCATTGTTCTTCAAATTTCTATAACTCAATGGATCTGATTTGGAATATAGATAAATTAATATTTGATTTCATGAATATGATTGGCTAAATTTTCATTCAGTTAGGGTTGTGGATGTGCAAGTGCATGTAGACCTTGTGCTTTAATTTTAAAAATTTGTGCTTTGCTTGACAATGGGTGCTAGTTATTCTATGCTTAATTTATTTATTTATTCTTATTAATTACTTAATCAACAATTGATAGGATACTAAACTAAAATTGAATCTGAAAAGGTTAATTTAAGTTGGATGAAGTAAGAATAGTGTGAAGAAATTAATATAATAATATATAATTATCTCATATAACCTAATAGAATTTGTGCATGAAACGTTATTCTTAGATTCAGTTGTGCATAGGAATATGTTTCATTGAGTCATAGAATATATAAACATTGCAGATTCGAAAGAATCCTTTGTAATTTTTGCAATTCTAGTTACTGGTGCACTTTGCTATAGCAACGCAGTTTGTTTACATCACTTGTCACATTCGCAATCCTAACTGATTTATCTACTTGCAATTCTTGATATCCTTCTCGTTGAACTTTGTTTCAATATTTTTACTCTTGTCCTCTCGTATTATTTATTTTATTTTAATAAACAAAAACACCAAATATTGATTTTAATAGTTAATCTTTATGATATTTTTTTAGTATTTCAATCTCCGGGAACGATTTTTCTTATCATTATATTACTTGTTTGAGACAAGTGCACTTGCTTAATTTCTTATACACCATTGTGAACAACAAGTGAGAAGAGGTTATTGGGGTAACAAGACTTTTGGTAACTTTGTCAAGGTCTGAATCTTTTTATTCTATTAACTCTTTTAAATATCTATTTGTTTTATTACTATTAATGATTTTTTGAAGTATTTAAGTGATTTTTCTTGATTTATATTAGCTTATGATTGAAAGGTTTTACTTATTATTTTTGAGATATGTTTTGTAATTTAATTTATTACTAATTATTGTAACTTTGTGAATGTAGTACTCTAATTTGAGTTTTCTTTGTTTGGTTTCTCAAGTTCATCTCCTTCAATGATTGTACCAAAGTACATAATTGATGGTCACATTTAATGCTTTCATCTTAATATCCTCTTTTGATTTAACACCCTTAACTGCATTTTTTTTCGAAATTTTTGTCTCTTATTATATATTATGTATGTAATACGAATTACATACCTACAATATCAGTATGTAACTTGTTACATATACCTTTATCTTGTATATAATATGTTACATACTGATATGTAACAAGTATTACATATCACATATCATGTATATAATACAATTTACATACTAAGATGTAGATATTTAACTTACTCCATACTAAGATGTACATATTAAAATGCATATGTAATTTGTTACATACTGAGATACATGTATGTAACAAGTATTATATATCACATATCATGATGTATACGAGTTACATACTTGCAGCATCAGTATGCAACTTGTTACATACTGATATCACATATCACATAGCTAAGGATATTTCTGTAATTTATCTAATTTTGATATAATCAAAACTCACAGTTATGATCCTATTATTGTTAGTTTTGAAAAATTTAATTTTTAAACAAAATGTAAGTTATTTAGGTAAATTGCTTGTCTAATACGACTATACTTAACCTATCTGATACGGTGCACAAAATATGTCATAAGGGTGCTAAATGGGCTAGCACGGTCCTTTAAACACTTGACCTATTAGTCTACTAAATCGGTACGGTATGACTCATTAACTATTTGGCACGATACGTTGATTTATTGACCAGATATAGAGGCATTTTATGACTTTTGATAAATTTGACATAGTTCGCTCTACTACGTCGTTTTTAGAATGGCATATGACGTTTATGTCCTTATAATTTTTTCACATAGTACCTACATAATCTAGATCTTGTTTTCTCCATTCAGTATGTCTCCCTTGTCTTCGCATCTTGTTCTCCCTTGTCTCCTCATCAACCATGAATCACGCTGGAGCATTCATCGGCTTGGATCTTGAAATTGCCCTGCTAATTTCTTACTCGTTGGTGTCTACCTCAACATGAACACCCACAATGTTGGTTTCAACTCATGAATATTGCTACAATCTAATGAATATTGTTGCTAATTTTTTTTCGTTATTTGCTAAAAATACAATGGATTACATATAAATAGATATGTAAACTGTTTACATACATGTAAATATAAACTGTAACAGGTATGTATTACATACCATGTAAATGTAAACTGTAACGAGTATGTAAACTATTTATATATCATGTAAACTGTTTACATATTATATAAATGTAAATTTTAATAGGTATGTAAATTATTTACATACATAAACTGTAACAAGTATGAGTTGGGTTGAATGAATCATAATAAAATGACATTTATGTAATTTATCTAATTTTGATATAACAAAAATGGACAATTTTAGTTATATTATTGCTAGTTTTGAAAAATTTAAATTTTAATTAGAATACAAGCTATTTAATCCAATTACTCCAATACGTTAGCTAAAAATAGTAACACGGCATGACCTATGACCCATAATAGATTGGGTTAAAGGGGCAAGCGAAATCTTTTTGTTTTAAAAGTTGATTTAAAAAAAACAAAAAAAAAAAAAAAAATTCTTTATATTTAATAAAAATTGTGCATATCCTAATAAATTCTTAACAATTTATCAAAGAAGAAATTGAGAGTTTAACTCTTATTTTTAATTTTTTAAAATATTATTAATAATTTTTAATTAAATAATTAATTAAATAAATAAATATATAATAAAAATAAAATAAATCTATAGGTCGTGCAGGCTCGTTAAGCACAATCCAACATACCAACAATTGAGATATGATATGGCCTGTATACGAGAAAAAAAAAATACAACACGCTACTTTGACAGACTAAATTATACTATACTGGATCGACCCAACCTCATTAACACCTCTGCATACGTATGTTTGGTAATTTTAGTTCCTTAATCTAAAATGTCAAAATCCTTTTAAATTAACAAATCACTTTAAATTTATGTTATATAAGATTTTAATTGCATATTTCTATAAAAAAATGTTTCTTAAATCTAGAGTGTAAGATCAATTTTAATCACGTATATTATACATAATTATATTTTAATAATAATTATAAATTAAAAAGATTAATTTAACTAACAATAATTTTTATTTTTTTAGTAACATATTTTTAAAAAATAATATTACACAATTTTATAATGAAGCATAATGTCAATACTTTACAACTCACAATTAATAATAAAATTATTTAAAAACTATATTTTTAAATAATTTTTAAAGATTTACAGCATACAATCTTTATTATATAATCTAAAATATAGAAAATAAGTTTCCTATCAAAATCACGATTACAAACTCAAATAAAAAGTTGAATTGGGGCCAACCACATATAACATATCTAGTACTAAATTGAACAAACTATGGTTATTTATTAAAATCTTTTAATGTAGCATAATATTTTAGAATTCATGTATAGAAATATTTAAATTTAATTCTAACACCAAAGAAAATAAAAGTATTTGTATTTGGATATATTGTATAAGAATCTACTGAGTTTGAAATCAATTACACTTATATGAAATAATATTGACATCTGAGTAATAAAATTTATATAATATACACATAAATAAAAATTAGTATAAGAAATTATGTAAAATAAATGAAACCATAAAATAAGATTAATAAGAAAAAAAAACAACAATGAGTAGTGATATATGACTTACTCAATAATCAATTTCAACAATTTTTTTGGAAAAAATATATTTTAAACATCAAATAAATTTAAAAAAATAATTGTAAATATAAATACAAGTAAAAAATAATAATATTAATAAACTAAACAAAAAATAGACAAAAAAATGTTTTTTTACACTTATAATAAAGATCACAATACCTAAAAGTACAAAATATATTAAAATAAGGTCTATTTCATAATTTAAGTTTTCTCACCTCTATTTGAGACCAATGTCTAATGTCTTATTTCTTTTTAAAAATATTTAAAAAAAAAACAACAAATTTTGTCTTTTATAATTATAAACAAAATTATTGTCAAATAAATATTATAAAGCAAATTTTATTTATATATAAAGTAATAGATCTATTTAAAAAAATATAAATTTTCAAACAAAATATATTATATAAATAGAAAGTATAAAAAATAAAATATTATTCTTTTTAAAATAAATATACAATTATAAAAAAAAATTAAAAGTATGAAATAAATATATTTATATTAATTATCTACTAAAAAAATTAAATTACCCAAAAAAATTATATCAAAAAAATAAAAAATATAAGTTATCAAATAAATACAAAATTACCAACTCTCTTTTATATATATATTAATAGATTATCAAATAAATATATAAAATCACAATTTTTTTTTTATATATATACTAATAGATAAAATAATTATTTAAAAAAAAAATTGTTATTTTTGAAAGATTTTTTTTAAACAAAATATATTAAATAAACTAGGAAAACTCTCCTTTTTAATATTACTAGTTTTGGTTGTATTTTTTTTTTATATATATAATTTATATTCACACAATTATTATAAAAACTTGGATCATAATTTTTTTTAAATTTTTAAGTAGGATTTATGGCGTATGTATTTTTTTTAAATGTAAGAGATTATACATAATAAATTAAAGATATTAAAAGATATTTTTTATTTAAATTGTTCAACTTTTGATGTCAAATAAATTCTACTATTCAACAAACTATTTCTCGAATAGATAATATCATCATAAAAATAACTTATTAAATTGTTATGTATCATTTCAAATTGAACAATAAAAAAATATTTAACTAATACTCATATATATGCTTAGTTGTAAAGAGTATTTTTCTTGAAGATAACATGATACTTATTTTTTTCCCTCTATAAATTAGATATGATAATTATTTTTTAAATTAGTATAATTTAGTTACATTTTTATTATATGTTACTTAATATATACAATAACTTTATACATATAATACTATTAAAAAAATAACACATGTCTACTAATATAGTATCAGATTATATAGGTTACCAACTACTTTTTTTAGCCCTTTACTTTTATTTCAAACAAAAAAAATAATAATTAAGTATCAAATATAAATAAATAAGAAATAAAATAAAAGAAATAGAAATATCAAACACAAATAAATATGATAAATAAACTAATAGATAAAAAATAAATTTTTTTATGAAAATTCAAAATAAAAATAAAAAATAAAAGTAAGAGAGATATAAATATGATTAATTATGGAACATTCAATATTTTTTTATGTTAAAAAATAAAAAAAATAGCTATTTATATGAAGAAACAAATTCTCTCTTTTATATATTTATTATTTATATCTAAAAACAAAAAATGCTAAAAAAGTTATGAAAAAAAAAGGAAAAAAGAGGAGGAAGTCATGAAGAATAAAAGAAGAAAAAAATGTTAAACAAACAAGAAATAGAAATATCAAACACAAATAAATATGATAAATAAACTAATAGATAAAAAATAACATTTTTTATGAATATTTAAAATAAAAATAAAAAAATAAAAGTAAAAGGGATATAAATATGATTAATTATGAGCCATTTAATATTTTTTTATGTTAAAAAAATAAAATAGTTATTTATATGAAGTAATAAATTCTTTCTTTTATATATTTATTATTTATATTTAAAAATAAAAAATAATAAAAAAGTTAAGACAAAAAAAAATAAAGGAAAAAAGAGAGAGAAAATTATGAAAAAAAAATATATATCAAACAAATTTTTTTTAAATAAATAAAAGAAGGCCGATCTCCATTTAATGCACAGCGGGTATGCTATACATGTTTGGGTAGGGTAGGGTAGGGATCATATGCCCATTTTATGTTCTAATCAGCTAGAAATTTAACAATTTTATATTTATTTTGATTTTAAAATAAACTACGGTTCAAAACTGGCCAACAGATCGTCTCGCTGACCTCTGAATAATACACAGACAGACCGATTTCAAAACTTCATAGATGGTTCTATTTTGTATTCCTAACTGTCAATTGAGTTCGGTTTAAGTTGTCAATTTCTGACACGATATAATAGTACGATTTGAATATAATATGATATAAATTTTTTTAGTAAGAATTGATCAATAATTTTTTTTATGTTTTTGAAAGTTTTGTTATTTCTTACTATTATAAATAAGTAACACAAAAAAAATTCAAATAAATTTTTTAATGTGTCAACAAATACGAAAATATAACACGAATAATACAACACAAACAAAAATAAATACGATACGAACACAACTAACATGATACAATTAATGCCCCTATCCATATGAAATGACCCATTCTCATCGTACTTCACAATTTAATGGATAGTTGTTGATTACCCTATTAGATATCAAATACATGTAAATTTATACTTATATTTATATTAATTATATTATAATATAATAAATTATTTTAAAAATTAAAAAAATATTTAAAATATTATAATTAATGTGAATATAAAAATAAGTATAAATTTAATTACATAACCATAACATATTTTTACGATATATTTGATGCACCATATTAAATATATTAAATATAATTATATTGAACTATATTAAATTATATTATAATAAATCTGTACAGTATTTAGTAAAAAGCTGTATAATATAGTCGGATTAAATTTATTATATATATTTTATTAAAATAATTTTACATTATAAAATTTATTTAAATTAATATTTAATTAATTTTTTTATATTTTTATTATATTTTTTTAAAATAAAATAAAATTATTTTTAATTTTAGATAAAAGAAAAAGTTAAGACATATAATTTTATAATTAAAAATTCAGGCATGTTAAGTTAATTGTCTAGTACTGTTTAGACATCCCTTGGTTGTACAATTTTTTATATAACCGTACTATTTTATACTGTACGATACAGTCTAATTTCACAATTAAATTAAATGTATGATTGTATATAAATTATACAATTATTATATTTTATACGGTGTAATAAATATATAATTATGGTCTAATATTAAACTTCACTTCCGATCCTCTCATTGATAAGCTATCATTTGAATTTTATTTTTTTAAATTGTGAGTGGTTTTTTTCTTCTTCTATAGAATCACAAGATGCAAAACATGTTAATTATAACGTGAGAACTGTTTAATGGTTTATTACCCGTTTTACTGTTTTTCCGAAAGTCAAGGCATTCTATGTTAATTTTGAGTAGTATTAATTATCATGTGTACAATGGGTGACGCAGGAAGCAATTAACTCTGAATTTCAGTAATGGAAATACAGAATCTGTAAGGAACGAACTCGTCGGTTCAATCCCAATTTATTAGAAAACTCAGAGAATAATCTCTTACACAAAACAGGAAAGATAATCGACTGTCATGCCCACACGCATCGCTCCCTATTTTAGACTCAATACCGTTACTCGAAACGCACCAGTTCACAGCCCAGGCTTGCGTTTTGAGTAACTGTCTTAATCTTTAATTAACACTACACGACAAAACAACGACAACAATAATAAGTCTGAATACGACACGAAAACATTACAAACGACAACGAACTATAACAGAAAATTGAAATGTTAATTAGCGTGAAGCTGCTCCTGCATCAGTCCCCCTTTCTTGGAAAGAATTCGACCCAGAATTCACGATGGGAGTAGTTGTTGCTTCAGGAGGATAATAAGGTGATAAATCTGCAACATTAAACGTAGAAGAGATGTGCCAATCCTTTGGAAGATCAACTACATAAGCATTGCTGTTGATTTTCTTGAGAATTGTGTAAGGACCGTATTTTCTGGGTTGAAGTTTAGAGCATCCTGTAGGAAGTCGGTGTTTGTGCAAGTGTACTAAGATTAAGTCACCCTCTGCAAATTCTCTGACTCTCCTGCGTTTGTCTGCATTTTCCTTGTACTGAGCATTCATTTTTTCGATATGGGACTTGATTTCCTTGTGAAATTCAGTATAATCAGAAGCCCAAGTATGAGCAGCTCTACTCTTTGGAGCAGGGAAATTTGTTAGATCCACAATGAGGCTGGGAGTTTTAGTGTACACAATGGAGAAAGGGCTGTAACCAGTGGACCTATTTTTCAAATTGTTTATTGCAAACTCTACTTGGGGTAGGACAATATCCCACTGTTTTGGTTTATCACTTACAAGACATCGTAGCATACTTCCAATGGTTCTGTTGAGAGCTTCAGTTTGCCCGTCAGATTGAGGGTGGTAAGCACTGCTGAAATTAAGGGTGGTGTCAAACTTTTTCCACAGTTCACGCCAGAAGTGTCCCACAAATTTTACGTCCCTATCAGAGGTGATTGAGTGAGGAATTCCATGTAGTCTCACTATGTCTTTAAAGAAAATGTAGGCAATATGACTAGCATCATTGACTTTCTTACAAGGGAGAAGATGGACCATTTTAGAAAAACGGTCAACAACAACCAAGATGGAATCGACTCTCCTCTGTGTTGTCGGCAAACCCATGATGAAGTCCATGCTTAAGTCTTCCCAAATGGAATTAGGGACTGGCAGGGGGGTGTAGAGTCCAGTGTTGGTTGAACCACCTTTGGCGAGTTGGCAAATTGAACACCTCTGCACATAGTTAGCTGCTTCTTTCTTGAGCTGTGGCCAGTAGTACTTTTCCTCAAGCAGAGAGATAGTTCTGTCTCTTCCAGGGTGGGCAGAAAGTCCTCCCTCATGCATTTCTTTTATGAGTTGTATCCTGAGAGATGTCTTAGGGATACAAAGTCGATTTCCTTTGAAGAGATAACCTTCCTGTACATGGTAGTCTCCATTGTTTTCATAATTCTTACACTTGGTCCATATTTCTCCAAACTGCTCATCATCTGCATAAGAATCAGGAAGTAGTTCAAAAGAAATGAGGTCAGTTTTCAAAGTAAGTAATAGATTGTGCCTTCTACTCAAGGCATCTGCAGCTTTGTTTTGTTGGCCAGATTTATGTTTGAACATGTAGGTGAATTTTTGGAGGAAAATCACCCATCGAGCATGTGCGCGCGAGATGTTCTTTTGGGAGTTGATGAATTTGAGTGCTTGGTGATCACTATGCAATACAAATTCTTTCTGAATTAAGTAGTGTTCCCAGTGCTTCAAGGCCCTAATGATAGCATAAAATTCTTGCTCATAAACACTCCATTTCTGCCTAGCTTCACTAAGCTTTTCGCTAAAGAATTCCACGGGCCTTCCATCTTGAGATAAGACTGCACCAATGCCCACCATTGAAGCATCTGTCTCTACTTCAAAGATTTTTTCAAAATTAGGTAGAGCTAGTAGAGGGGCAGAACTGAGCTTGGCTTTGAGAGTCTGGAAACTTGTTTCTTGTTCAATTCCCCACTGGAACCTTCCTTGCTTTAAGCAGTTTGTGAGTGGGACTGCTAAGGAGCTAAATCCTTTGATGAATCTACGATAAAACGTAGCTAACCCATGGAAACTTCTTACGTCATGAGTTGAAGTGGGGGTTGGCCAGCTCTTGATGGATTCAATCTTTCTTTCATCTACAGAAATACCTGCAGAGCTGATGATGAAGCCCAGGAATAGCAATCTTGTAGTGGCAAAATCACACTTTTTCAGATTTAAATAAAGCTTGTTCTTCCTGAGGGTGTGTAGTACTGCTCTTATGTGTCCAATATGTTCTTCTTCACTCTTGCTATGTATTAGTATGTCATCAAAGTAGACTACTACAAAACTGTTGGTGAAAGGTTTTAGAATCTGGTTCATAAGCCTCATGAATGTGCTAGGGGCGTTGCATAAGCTGAAGGGCATTACTAGCCACTCATATAATCCTTCCTTGGTTTTAAAGGCTGTCTTCCACTCATCCCCAGGTCTGATCCTTATCTGATGGTAGCCGCTTCTCAGATCAAGTCTTGAAAACATTACAGCTCCTTGTAACTTGTCAAGCATATCTTCCATTCGAGGAATTGGAAATCTATATTTAATGGTAATCTTGTTTATGGCTCTGCTGTCCACACACATCCTCATGGAGCCATCTTTCTTCGGCACTAGAAGAGCAGGAACTGCACAGGGACTCAGACTTTCCTGAACTAGTCTCTTCTTAAGTAGATCATCCACCATATGTTGCAAGACTTCATGATCCTGTGGAGTAAGTCTGTAATGTGGTAAATTAGGGAGGCTGGATCTAGGAATGAGGTCTATTTGATGCTGAATATCCCTCATAGGTGGTAATTCAGAGGGTAACTCATCAGGTGATAAGTCAGCAAACTCCTCCAATAAAGTTTGTACCAGAGAAGGATGTGACTGAAAAACTTCTTTCTGTTCTCGGGTGAGGAGTGCTACGATGCACTTGCTATTTCGTACATCCCTGAGGAAACTTTGGGTAGTAGTGGCTAGCAAGATTTTTGACTTTGAAGGGAGCTCTGTTGTTGCTTGCTGTTGGCCAGAACAGTTAGTGGGTATTAAGGCTATTTTTCTTTCTTTCCAATTAAACAGATAAACGTTTTGCCTGCCTTTGTGAACCGCGTTCACGTCATGTTGCCAGGGTCTTCCCAAGAGTATGTGACATGCATCCATTTCCACAACATCACACTTTGCTTCATCTTTGTAATGTTGTCCAATGGAAAATGGTACCCTACACACTTCTTGTACCTGAACTTCAGCTCCTCTTTTAATCCAGCCAATCCTATACGGCTTTGGATGTTTACTAGTGGAGAGCCCCAATGTTTTAACTAGTGTTTTGGATACTATATTTTCTGTAGATCCACTGTCAACTATCACTTCACATATTTTTCCATTCACAGTACACCGAGTTCTGAATAAAGCATTTCTCTGGGAACTTTCTGGTTGTTTGGGGCTGAGCAACAATTTTTGAACTATGCAGTTGTAGGCTAGTTCTCCCTCATCTCCTTGAGTTACATCTGCTCCTTCATAAACATCTGAGAAATCTTCCTCTTCCTCTAGTTGTTCATCACAATCCTCCACTAGATGAGCAGCAGGTCTCTGTGGACATTCATTTGATCGATGCCCTGGCTGTTGGCACCTGAAGCATTTGGAAGGGAAAGGCTTAGCATAAGGATTTGGTTTCTGTGGTATGTAAGGAAACTTTGAGTACTGGTTGGAGTTGTTTCTAATAGGATTTTGGGACTCAGCTGGTGTTTTTGGGTTACTTGGTTGGGGTAATTTACTTTTGTCAAAGTAAGGTTCATTCACAAATCTTTTTGTGTTGGAAATACGTTTGGCTTTCATCACTTGAGCTTCTGCTTTCAAAGCTCTACTGTTGGCTTCATGTACTGTCCAACAAGTCTGTCCAAGCTCCAATCTCTCTCTAATTGGAGAATTCAAACCCTGCATGTACTTGGAGACCTTCTGAGGCTTTCTTTCGCCCAAGTTAGCTCGTATACCCAATCTAAAAAACTCTTCAGAGTAATCAGTGACAGATTTTGATCCTTGTTGGCATTGATGATACTTCTGGTATAGCAATTGCTCATAATCACTGGGTAAGAATTGCTTAACCAGTTTTCTCTTCATTCGTTCCCAAGAAGTGATGGGTGCTTGATTTCTCATTCGACGTTCATGTTGGATTTGATCCCACCAAGCCGAAGCTCCTCCAGTGAGCTTATATGCTAGTAGTTTCACTTTTTTTTCTTCAGGGATATCAGAGTAGTCAAAGAATTTTTCAACCGCGTGAAGCCAGTCAAGAAAATCCTCGATGTGCATACTCCCAGAGAAATGAGGTAAATCCACATTTAGTTTATAGTCATTTCGCTCATAAGCTCGATTAGGCATTTGAAGTCTTTCGTTTCGATTGTTGGCAACTTCAACCTCGCGATTTACTGGAGCTATGTCATCATCAGAGTCTGATGTGGGTGGTCGAACTACCCTAGCTCTATTCATTGGTTGTCCAATGTTCGGTATAGGTGGAGGAGGAGCTCTCACAAACTCATGACCTTCTCGTCGTCGTTCTTGTCTGAGTTCAACAAGTTGCTGGGTGATGAGTTCAAGGGTTTGTTGAATACCCCCAAATCGTGTTTCCCACCGCGTCTCTAGCTCTCGAAGTTCTATTCGAATAGCATTTGGAATGGTTGTTCCCAAATTCCTTTGTGGAACTCCTTCATCTTCAGTGGACATCGTCGCTCAGGTGAACCAGAGGCTCTGATACCAAATCTGACGCAGGAAGCAATTAACTCTGAATTTCAGTAATGGAAATACAGAATCTGTAAGGAACGAACTCGTCGGTTCAATCCCAATTCATTAGAAAACTCAGAGAATAATCTCTTACACAAAACAGGAAAGATAATCGACTGTCATGCCCACACGCATCGCTCCCTATTTTAGACTCAATACCGTTACTCGAAACGCACCAGTTCGCAGCCCAGGCTTGCGTTTTGAGTAACTGTCTTAATCTTTAATTAACGCTACACGACAAAACAACGACAACAATAATAAGTCTGAATACGACACGAAAACATTACAAACGACAACGAACTATAACAGAAAATTGAAATGTTAATTAGCGTGAAGCTGCTCCTGCATCAATGGGGTTCAAAAAATTTAACTCAGGGCGCTGTAAAAAAAAAAAAAAAAAAAATATATATATATATATATATATATATATATATATATTATTCATTTATTTGTTTACTATTTAATTATCATAAAATGAAAAGTTATATGATATATATCTTATTTAAAGATAAATATACTCAAAATTTTGAGTTCATTGCAAGTTATTTAGCAATCAAAGCCAAATATTCAAAATTCAATAATATAATTTTTTTTTATACATATAATTTTTTTATAATTTTATGAGTTAATAAGAGTCATATAGGTCTATTTATATGTATTGGTATTACAAGCTATTAGGCATGGAAATTTATTCACACTCGATCAAACTTTGAATAACTTAACTAAAAAATTAAGTTTAAATAAGCCTGGCTTAATCTTATCTTAATAATTTTAAAGTAATATTTTATCAAATGCATACTACAAGTCAAATTTTAAGTTGGTCCAAATTTTAAGTTAAATTAAATTTAGGGAGTAGAGTTATAGGAGTTTTTTAGATTATATTATTTATATCATTTGATTTCTTAGATTATAAATGTTGTCATTTGATCCTTTAGTTAAAAAAAAAAAGAGTCAATTAAGAACAAAGTATATGATTTTAATATTTTTTAATTAAAATATTATTTTTAAAATTAATATTTTAATATTAAAATAAAATAATTTTTTATTAATTAGTCTATTAAAAATAATATTTAATTAATTAAAAAATTATTAAAATTATGTGTTTTGTTTATAATTGATCTTTTTTTTAATTAAAAGACGAAATAACATATCTTATAATCTAAAAAATTAAATAATATAAATGATTAAATTTAAGAAAGATATTTTTTTTTCTTTTAAATTTATAATATATATATATATATAATTATTCATGTAAAGTTATTTAGTTTGTCGTCACATCAAGTGAATATTTATCGTTCGAAAAAAATATATCCATTTTTATTCCGGTAGACACATCGATGAAATCGCTTGTGTTTCGTTGGTTTCCTTTCCTATGAAAAAACCAGATGCCGACTCGAGAACCACGTGCCATACTTAAGTACTCAAATACTAATTATGCCATTAGCACTATTATATAAACAATTTTATTTAATATAATTTTATCGGTCTAATTATACTTTTTATATATCAGATTTAATTTTATTTTATTTTATATAATATTGTTATTTTAATTAACTATTTTTCAAACAATAGATTTAGAATTTTTCTTGAATAATTGGATCGTGTCGTAACGACCTGCTCGACTTTGCCGGCTATCATCCAGTTCCAGTCACAACTGTGAATAGCGATGCATTGCCCGAGCTTCTTCTAATTCCTCCTAAAATGAAATATTCTTCTGTTTCTTCCTCCGCAGCCCTAAATATCACCCGCTTCTCAGCTTCAATTCGCAGCTTCAGTTCCTTCTCACCAAACCGGAACTCTATAGCTTTTCTCAGTTCCTCCATTAAATGCAAATCCATTCCTATTACCAAGCCTTCCAAACCGACCCAATTGTTTGCTGTCCGCGTTACGAACTCCGAATCAGTGAACATAGCCAACTCTGCGGAGGCGGAAGAGGGTTCAAACGATGCGTTTGTTGACGGTAAAAACGAAGCAGAACAAACGCACTGGAATTTTGAAGTGCGTAAACCAATAGTTTCTGTGCCATTTCTGGCCAAATTGAGCTTCTGCGACCAGGCTTTCTTTCTCTTAGCCTTCATTGGCTGCACGGTATCCTTTCCCCCTATCTTATGGGAAAAATGATTTAACACTATTCAATTGGTAAATTATTTTGTTCTTTTTCAGTGAAAAAAATAATTGTATGATTTCTGGTTTTCTTTTTTAGTATAATAAAAGCATTTTTGGATGGATGCAATTTGCTTGTGGAGCTGTTCTTCTTTGGGTTAAACATTGAACCTTCATGCGTTAAACCGAATTTAGAGCTAATTGGTGTATTTAATTTAGGTCTTATAGCAAATTGAACAAGTTGAACTGGGTCTGAGTTGATTGTTATTCATTTCTGATTAATTAATTAGTTACTTTTTGCAGACTTCTGTGGCATTTACCAGCCTCGTAGTTGCTGCTGTTCCAACACTCCATGTAAGTTACAAAAAGTTATGTTTAATCTCTTACTAAAATTTCAGGTTTACTTTCAAGTGTACATTTTGATTTTCTATAACAGGACAGGATTGTGTGATGTCAAACAATGATAGCTTATTTACATAAAATGAATATTTCAAGCCTTCATATTCTCCCGGTGACATGGTGGTGGTGGCCAATCTCCTCTTTTAGTGTCAATTAAAGAAATACAAACCACATTAGAAAAATAGGGGAAAGTAGAAGCTCAAAAAGAGTAACAAACAACAAAAAGACACTTTCTAAACAAGCTGACCAAAATCAGGGAAAAAAACTAACATTTCATCCAGTAGGACCTTCACATTAGCTATCCAGATTGGAAAAAGGTTTTCCCAAGCTGGTAAACCAGGCAAAGCCTAACACCGAACTAACAGATATACTGGCTGTTATGAGAGACTTGTTTTTCCATGTTAACAGACATAATTCTTCCTCTAAATATCAACAAGAGGTGATCCAAATGACTTTTACATATTAAACCAAAGGATTTCAGTGGATTTTGACAGAAAATTGAAATATAAAGGAGAGATAGAAAAAAGAGAGGCAGAGAAGGGATATATGGTTCAAATTGGTGTGGATTAATTCTTCATTTTGAGTAGGGTAGATAGAATTTTGTGATTAATTGAAGATTGATTCCATTAAGATGAAGTAAATGCCGATGAACTGTGGTTGATTTTGCGGGTGATTGGTGGAAGATTTTCAGTGGTGATAATGAAGAGAAAGGGATAGGGATAGGGATAGGTGGTGTTGAATCTCATTGATCGGACAAATTAAATAGTCTAATTATTAATTATTCTTAGCCCATATGTCCTTATATTTCAACTATGGTAACTGCTTGCATCATCATAGCAATACTGACATCGATCAAGATGGTATGCTGCAAACTTTTATGGAAAGGCATTGGCATTATTGCCTCTAATATGGACATGGATTTCACTGTTGATAAAATATCTCCTTTTGTTATGAAGTTTTTGGATGCTTTGGAAGGCTTTCCTTCACACTTTCAAGATTTAACTTTTGAGAATGTCGTTCACCTAGTGGTGTTGGGGTGACACTCTTCGCCCGTTTCAAGTCAAATGTTTGAACTACACCAAAGTATCGTTGGATCTTAAAAAAAAAAAGAACTTTTGAGCATGCTCTACTACTTTAAGACAATTATTTTGCAGAAATATTGCATTGATGTTCTTTGCTCATTCTAGAATTAGATTTTCAGTTTTTAATACAAAATTAATTGAATTTGTATAAGCAGAATTATGTTTTTGAAAATGATTTTTTGGTTCTCAACCCAGTGGTCCATTCTAATTCACCCCTAGTTGTCCATCCTGATTGGTACGCATTTTCCTTTTCTTTATTTGCCTCTGTATTCTGGATTTAGGATAATTAGTATAAGCTTTGTGCTGATTTTGCTTCTTATTTCAATTCGTATATATCTGTGATATCGTTTGTAGGCAATGGGGCGAGCCGCTACATCTCTTTCAAGGTTGGCAGATACAGCTCGTGAGGAACTTCCCAGTACAATGGCAGCCATCAGGCTTTCAGGCATGGAAATCAGTGACCTTACACTGGAACTAAGTGATCTAAGGTGCTGGTTTGACTTTGATCGCACTCTTACATAATTTAATTTATAGTCAACTAATGATAGAATGCAACTGCGAAACATTTAGCCCTTTCATGAAGATGAGAGTTAATTTGTTAAATTATAACTTTGCTTTCTAAAATCTGAAGATAGAATTGAAATTTTTATGGACAAGATTCTTTGTAATGACACAATCATAATGGGCACAAGGCGTGATAGGGTATTGGTCAGTGAACATTCTGGCATGATTTGCGTGGTATAGAATTTTATGCTTGCCTTTCTTTTTATTCCCTCTTCCACATCTGTGTCATGGGTGGCACCATGCACGTGTAATTATGTGAATAATAATAGAATATATTTCTATTAATTACAATATAATATTTTGTTGATTTTGCCTAAGGTAAATGTTTCTAGGAGGACAAGCTTTTGAGCTCTATAGATGGTTGCATATTATGCCTTAGTCGAGGTCTAAGGTTAGGAAAGAGAAGTTAGTGACACGATTCTATTGGGGTGAGGTGAATATGGTTTGACACTAGGATATTGGGTTAAAGCATGGTCATTGATGTTTTTAACTGCTTCCAGTTGCAAAGTATGTGAACTTCGGTTTTTAGCAGATTTTGCCTTTAGACGACTCTCTCACGCAGGATTCCACAATTTTTTATTTTTGTTGCATAATACCAAACAAATTAAATACAACTTTCTCTATTGTATAAGATTTAGTTGATGTTTAAAGTATTTCTTCTGGCGCTTAATTTCCCAACTTGGATTTTGTGATAATATGTCCTCGTTTAAGTTCAGCCAGGAGATAGCTGATGGGGTCACCAAATCTGCTCAAGCAATGCAAGCAGCAGAAGCTGGAATTCGACAAGTTGGAATGCTTGCTCGGCAACAGACTATGTGTACGTCAATAACTTCTTTATTGCTGAATTAATTTTTAATTTTCAATGTTGTACCTCAGTCTACAGGGGCTGACTTTTAAATTGTTGGTTGTGTTAAGCAATGATTCAAGAGAGAGCAAGTCTTCCTATAATCTCGTTACAACCTGTTGTTGTTGGTGCTGCAAAGAAGACTTCTCGAGCAGTTGGCCAAGCTACAAAGACCATCATGAATATGATATCTGGAGCGGACTTATGCACAGAGGATGAGGATGATAGAGTGGAAATATAACCGTGCTTCATTTAGTCCTATTAGCGGTTACTACTCTCTATTGTAAACTATTTTAGGCGTAAACGTGAAAAATTCCTTCTGCATTTCTTCGTGGTAGCTAGCTTCTACATCTGCAATTGGTACTATGAAGATGCATATCATGTAAAGTCTCTCCCGAAAAAAGAAAACCAAGTATTTCTATCAATGTGATGATTCGTAACATACGTGTTATTGGAATTGGCTCCAACAGGTTACTACATTTTAGAGATGTCAAATGAGATAAAAAGTGCAACTTAGTAAATTTAAGATTGTTCCAATAAAATAAAATAAGCTAAGTCCAATGATTTAGCTGTGAATGTTTTTTGTTCTTCTAAACGGTAAATTATACCAGAGCATGACAAACACCGTCTCTTTTCAGTGTGGTTTAACTTGACTTGACTAATAACTTGTATTTATTTGTACACTTTTGGAGGGGGCATCCAGGTTTTCAATATACCTGTAGTCCCTTCCAAACCAAACTGAGGCCATCACATCGAATTTATATACAACAAATAATATGGAGTTTCCTTATGAACAGAATTGAAATCATATTCCACTATAGGAAACCCATACATATACCAAGTACCCAAAAGGAAGATAAGCCTCAGTATAAAAGAAAAAGGCCCATGAGGTAGGAAACAAATCCAACTCTCAGCCTAAGCTTGGTGGTTTAGAATTTATTTTGGGACTGTCAGGAGGTTTGCTATAAACATCATCGAAATGAAGATTAACTTCCCCCTGCTCCAAATCGTCATCCACATAACTAGTCCGAGATAACCCATGAGAAGTTCTCCAGTCCAACTGTTCATCTTGTTCCTCAAAGATTCTATCTGAGAAATTATCATAGTAATTATCTGAACTATGATGATCAAAGTCGGGAGGCTCGAGAAAACTTGTTTGTGGCCGTACTGTACAATGATTAAAGTTGGGAGGCTCAAGAAAACTTGTATGTGGCTGTGCCATATGACGGCTGAAATTGGGAGGCTCAAGAAAACTTGCTTGTGGCTGTGCATTGCGAGGACCACTTCTAGCCCACCAGTGACTCCTTGTTGGATCTGCCAAATTACCATCATCATGATGTTGAACCACTTTTTCTTCTCTGAAGAAAGGGGTCGATGTTGAAGCCTCCAGATTAGATTGCAGCCTACTCTCATCATGGTGCAGCCAGATATCTTCATATCTAGCGTTTTGAGTTAAGTTGGAAGGCATCCAATAATCTGTTGGACGATGCTCCACAACTTCAAAGGGTTCTTCAGAAACATCCCTCGACAAGCTGGCAACATGGTGTGGCCGTGAGTTGTAATACATATCAAGCAGGTATGCATGATTCCGTTGATCTGTGTCATTTAGCAACATAGAGCTCAGATGATGACCAGTTACAGGAGTTTGGTGTGTTATTTCTCTTGAAAAGATGTTTCCATCTCCACGACCTCGCAAGTTTGTGCTCCCCTGCCACATTCTTGGAGGAGAATGCCTAAGTCTGTGTGTATGTCCCTGCATTTTCTGCTCCCTGAAGTTTTTAAGATTCAAAAGGAACTGCTTACCCTGAGCATTTGGTTCCCATGAAGGATAGCTATTCTGAAAGCTGCACTCAAAATAAGGTTTATAAGAACTAGGTTGTAGAAATTAATTCTCGTATTATAGAAGAAAAGGGAATGTTTGGTAAAACTATAAATTCCCCCAAGACGGTTACATGGAATTGGCTGAAAGTTTGCTGGATACACCTATCTTCCTCAATTTTATGTAAAGTTTCAAAAGAATTGGATTGTCAAGTACCCACACTCATGTCCATATTGTGCCCTTAGAAGTGAGAAAAAATGAAAAGTGGATATAACACAGCGCCCAAGAGAAATGCCTTAGCATGCATACCTAATATATTTTCAAATGGGATTCAAAAGAAAGCATATTTAAATATTCACAGGTAGTAAAGAACCATGGCAACATTTGTAACCATTTAAGAAAGATGCATGACTATTAATAGCATTTCAATGATCCAACCTCAAGAATGATTTCTCCATTTTGCCCTGAGAACTCCGCTGTGTGCGGATTGCATTGTAAGGCGACCCATAATTACTATTGCCATGGTTTTCAAAATCAAATACACCAAAGCTGCCAAAAGACAAGAGAGGAAGCCTTAGTCCTAAATTCTATGCCAAGGACAATAATAAAATAAAACCACTAATAAAAAAGTTTTGAGATCACTGATATCTTAAAACCGAATAAGAGGAATAGAGGATAATGACAGTAATAACTGATAAATTTTACCTGCAAACATGACCAACACCTTCCACATTCACAGTGAAGTCAGCAATAAACTGCAATATGTCATTCACTCGCTGCAAAGTACAACATAAACCATATCACTATCAGAAACTAGTATCCACTTATCACTTCTAAAAAAAATCATACCTCTGGGACAACAAATAAAAGTATGTAGGGAGTGAGAAATATTGAGACCATCTCTTCCAGTAACATCATTCCAGTATACTGTATTGAAAAAAAAAATGAAAAAAGAAAAAAACAGTAGCATGAGTAAAAAATAGTTAGGAAGCTAACACAAATAGAAATATGAAAATAAGGGCCCTTAAATCAAAATCATTATACTTAAAACCCAAGCATATGGCACTAGCTAACTGTCAAATTTTATCAGTTGAACAAAAGTTAAATCAAACTTTTCTTGCTTGCTTACTTTTGAGTTAGCAACAAAATTAAGAAGGAATACTTATGAAATTACCAACTTTAATTATTCAAATACTTATAAAATTTTTAAAAGATGAACTTAAGATGCATAACTAAAATCAACATTTCAAACTCTACGAGAATTGTCTCAGTTTTCTATTTTCCAAAACGACTGTTAACAGGTCTTAACATACGAACCCTATCTGCTCAGACAAGCTTTATTGTAAACAAGAATTTGATAGTCCTCTACCAGTTTAATGTTTCAAACCATTCTAAATTAAGTGGAAGTTCAGGAAAATGACACTTTTAAGTGCAAGTACCTGAAACAGGGTTTCAAACTCCATGCGCACCATCTCGGTGTTTTCTTTGCCACGCCATGTCTTAGGCATATAATGTGTATGCTGGACCACCATAGACATGGTCCTGCCAGGGTCAAGAACCAGAAGTTCATCTGAGATAGCAGCTCGGCTGATAGCTGTTATGGTTCCAAAAACAGCAGCATACCAGAATAAGTTGCGACCAAATATCTGTATGGATAAAAATTTATAAAGAAATAAGTAATCATCAAATAAGTTCATAGACAAAATGCGTAATCTAAGATGTGATTCTGGTTTCCCGAGAATATTACATGGCCCTCTAGAAGAGATTCCTCCAGAAATGCAATGATTATTAGAATTGCAGCAAAACCACCGGAAACAAAAGAGATAAACTTAGCAATGATAGAAATGATAGGAGAAGGAAATTGCTTTAGATACTCTGAAGCATGTACTACACTGCTATTGATCCGATGCTTGAATAAATGATCAACCTGTTACACCAAAATTATAAGAAATTTGATAAACCCAATGCATGCAAGAATAATGCTATCACATGCATAAAATATATAAGCCAAGAAAACTAACAAAACCAAGTTCAGCATTACTTCAGAAAGATTAAAAAAGAACAAATAAAGAAAAGCATATCATTACCTCATTGAATTCCCTTAAAATCCACTTTGACAAGTTTGACCATCTTCGAGATGATGCTGTGCTAGGATGATTATAAAACTGCTCGGCATGCCTCAAAAAGAGGTACACCAGCATAAAGATGACAATAAATGGTGAAAGTAGAAGCATTGCAATGCCAACAAACATTAGCCTTTTCTTCAATGCTCCTGGATTAGAAACGAAATCCCTTCTGACACAAAAGTTTCTGTATGAAAAAAGTTCATTTTGATAAGAAATCATCAACATCCCAAAGGCATATATGGTATAATCATTAAATTTACCTCAATAAAATTGCTACATAGTTCAATAAAAAGTTCATCAACATCCATGTTTTAAATAAGCAGTTCTTGCATATTGTAAAGTACATCATAAGAAGCACAGAGTGAATGTTTAGGGCATTGCAGTACAGAGCCTTCTGCACCAAGTCATCAACATAAAAACCACAGATTAAATCCAATTTTGAAGCATTGCTAATGTTCAATTGGATTTGAAAATTTGTGTGTACATCTAAGACAATCCTTCTTTATCAAAGCTATGAAGCATGAAGCAGCTACATTAGAAGGCAGCACTCTCGATATTTTAATTACAATTAAGTTAATTTTGCAAATAATTCCATGAACTATTGACAATAAAACCCAAATCACATACATGATATTCTACATTCTCGAAAGGTAAGCAAGACTAAGTTTCCATGTCAAAATCTGAAAAACAAGCAACAGTCCAAATAACAGTAAAAACCAGTAAAAACTTTAAAAGAATATGCAAGTTGAGGTAGAGTGTCTGTATAAGTTAGATGAAACCGAGAGAGTCGACATACTAAATACCTCGGTATACATTCGATTGTAACTTGCATTCAGAAAACTATAAAAAATAATCAGAAGATATAACTTAATATTTGACCAGACAATCATGTCAGAATTCAACATACCGATCAAACATGCTGTGCAGGATACCCCAATTTAAGGTCCACTCAAGGGTTTTTGTCAGTATTAAACGATATTGCCTCCCATTTAAGCCAAACTTGACAGCAGGACCAGCACCTGGGACCCACTGTGAAATAGGAAATGCAAGGACTCCTTTATTAAGCATTCCTATCAAGTAGTTCTCCTTCCTCATCAACCGCATCACTATATCATGAGCAGAAAGATCCTTGACCACACAGAGCTGTTGTGAATTCTGAAGGCAGACAATCTTTTCAAGAACTGTTGCCCATGGCATGGTTTGAATTTCATTGTCTGTTATATGAAGACTGAAAGAAAAACAACCCCAATCATTTTCTTCATATATTAAATTTTTGAGAAAATTACCCTATGTACCCACCTTTTAGCACAAACACTATATTTTCCTTACATGCCCACTTTTTTTCCACATGTATACCAAACAATATACTAGTTGTGCAACTACTGTAAAAAAAATATGTGCAAAAAATATCCACATTTGTTAAAAAATGGGCATATAAGTCAAAAACTCTTAAATTTTCAGTAATCTATATGGTTATGCGATTAAACTTTCAGACATACCTGCTGTGATAGAAGTGGCGTATATCCAAAGTTTCCCTTAACTGAGCGAAAAATCTCAAAAAACAAAAGATCCAGTAAATAGAAAATATACCCAAATAGCCAACAATGATAGCTCTTGTAAGTGTCATAGGAGTTAAAGGATGCTCACGAAGAGCTTCCATAGCAAGATCACAGGGTTTAATTCCAGATTCAACCGCATCCATCCCACATTTTGCATTACGAAGACCATTCCAATCAACATACAGTAAGAAAAATCCCGAAAAGCAAATGGTAAAACCCAGGCTAAGAAGCTCAACTATCCATTTTATAATGATACACCAAAGCCCTTTTTCACAGTAGTAGTTGTATATCCTTTCAAAGAAGAGATCCAAGTCAGCAATGGGTTCCACAGTCAAGCTCTCACCATTGAGAAGCCCTGAAGGGCTTTCACTAACAGGACTTGGTATCTTTCCATAGTCAGATAACTCAATTTCCGGGGGCACCTCATTAAGCAACCCTGCTGTCAAAGATGACTCACCACGACCCTTCCACTTAAATATGCAGTTAAGATTTGTACCCTGAGACCCACTGAACATCATTCACAAAGACTGACAGTGGGCAAACGCAACCAGTCCATTCCCCAAACCACTCAAACAATCATGGAAAGTGTCTGGGACAATGAAGACAATGCAAACGAAATAAAGTCAAGCATATGCCATCAAAATAACACAAACCATCAAATGTGCAGAAATTGACTGATCCTAAAGAGCACGTCTGCTTGTATATAGCAGGACCATCCCTAAGTTTCTAAGGGAGTGAAGGTTAATTATCCTTCCTCTACAGATATAATAATACGAAGGCTCCATTCCAGTACCTTCCTATCCTAATAATGCCAGTCTCCAATTCTCGTGCAAATCATACAAACAATAAAATGGATTTTTGTTTCAACAACCAGTTTAGTGAGAAGCGTACAACGCAACTATTCAGACCTTCCCAGTCCCTCCAAGACAAATCAAAGCCTCAATGCAGATAATTGAAATTCAAAAGGATCCCTACCCAAGCAAAATACAGGAAATATACGACACTTTACTTGATTCTATGCATAAAAATGAATGCCTGACGATGGAAATTTATTACAATCATATTTAGGAAATTACTGCATTCCTGCAATATAAAACTTAAATAATTTTAAACGCATCAATCAGGAAAAGGAGCTAATTTGTAGTAAAAAAAAATTAAAAGGAGCTAATTTGACTAACGATAAAACAATCCAATGAGAATGTATCGAGGTAAAGGAACAAAATAGTCAAAAGGGTTACAAGAAAGAACCCCGGAACCATTCAGAATAATAAATGGGTAGATATTAATTATTGAGCAATACCCAGATGAAAGTTTTGATCTTATATTCTTCTTAAAAAAAAAAAAAGGAAACAGAAATTTTACCTGAGACCCAGCAAGAATTAATCAGCCTATGAGAAAAAAGGAGTATACTTCATTGAATTTCAACAACGAATTCGGCTCGAGAAACCCAGTGACCCATTGGAAATTGAATTGAGAAGGTGAGAGAAGCGTTCCTGTTAAATTAGAGAATAGGAAGAAATAATGAACGTGAGGATTAAAGCAGAGAAGAAACCTAAGACCGGCAGACAGAGAGAGAAAAGGTTGGGTTGCGTTGAAGAATAAGGAAAAATTTGGAAAATATTATAAACATTCAATTCTAAATTTCTAATTTATTAATTATCAAAAAAAAAAAAAAAATTTCTAATTTATTCTCTTCTTTCTTTCTCTACGTTTCTCTCTCTGGTTGATTTTCTCATCGATACGTGAAGTTGGGTTATTACCTATTCCTCCTCATTCACGGCTTGTAGTAATAGAAGCAGAAACTCGAGACTTTATGCTAAAGGTAAGAAATAAACAAATAAATAATTTAGTTATTTAATTAATTTTTTTTAAATTTTTTTTATATATATATATATATATATATATATATATATATATATATATATATTTTTTTTTTTAATATTAAATTTTTTTTATTTATTTATGTTATAAAAAAATAAACATATTTTTTTAAAAAAATTTTACATATGAAAAAAATCTATGTCATGTAATTAAATTTAAAATATATTATTGTTAGGATATGTCTATTTAGTCGTATAATTTCAATTTTAAGTCAAGTTAGTCCAAATTTTTAAAAATGAATTTTTTTAAAGGTAAAGTTTAATTTCACATTTTTATTTAAAACAAAATAATAATAACAAAAATCTCACTCTTATTTCCTAATTAACAAGTATTTTAATAGTTATTTTCTCTTCTTTTTATTCTAATCTATTCACTTGCTAGGTTCTTTCTCTTTTTGTTATAGATTTTATATGATTGAAGTTATTTTATGTATATTTTGATATTTTTATTTACTTATTAGAATTTATATAATTCTAGTGAATGTTTTGTATTTTGAAAAATTTTAACAAACTTCTTTTATTCTCAATTATTTATTAAGTTATCAACTAATTTTTTTTTATTTTAAATAAAAATATAAAATTTAATTTTATCCTTATTAAAAACATAATTTTTAAAAATTTAGACTAATTTAACTTAAAATTAAAATTATAAAATTAAATATATCTATCTTTTTTTTTTTTTGATCAATTAAATATATCTATCTTAACAATTATAGTATATTATATTAGATTAAAATATCAAAATAAATGTACCCAAATTCCTTATTTAGTCACTTTGTTTCCTCGGGGATATGGATTTAGGTTTTGTACTTGTCTGTTTGCTTGAATAATAATTTTTCTCTTACCCAAAAAAAAAAAACCACAAAGAAAATGCGGGAAGCAACGGTTCTTTTTGGCGGGAATGCTACGTGGCAAGAAACCACGACGTCAGCAACTCATCGTTCCCGCTCCAGAAACCCTAATATAAGTTCTGCTATTTTTCTACTCTTGCTCCTTACTCTTCTCATATATTTCACAATTACAATGAAATCCTCGGAAGCTTCTCAATCCATTCCCTTCCGATCAAAGAAGGCCCTGTACTCAACCCCAAACTCCAAATCCCTCAATGACCCAAACTCTAAATCCCTCCATGACCCAAACCTTTTCTGCTCTCCCACCCCAGAGAAAAATCCACCGGAGCTGCCTTGCAGGAGCCGGAACCGTAATGCTGCTCTTTCCATCAAAGAAGTTAAAAGAGCTGCTGAAAGCTGCCACAAATCAAATCAGAAAAAGCCTCGTGATTTAGCGGATAAGATCGATTCTGCTCGGCGGCAAATCACTTCTTGGCCTGAGGAGAGTTCCTCTGCTAAATTGAAAAATGATGTAGCCGTTGCACCTAAGTTGCCAGAAAAGTAAGTGAAATTGATCCTCGTTTGAGCCAAATTTATGGTTTGGTTCAATGGTTTTAACTTTTTTGGAGTGTTTTTACAGGTATGAAGATCTCATTGAACTTTTTAATGGCTTGGTTAATTCGATTCGAATTCTGAGGCTTAGAGGTTCGATGCCGACTTTTACGAATATTTGCCCATGCATCGCACGCTTGACGGACAGGTATCTTTTAGATGTTTCCTCGTTGTTATTGCTACTTTCCTGGTAGTTTGTATTTGATATTTTTGCTTGGTTTTAAGGAAAGAAAGGCGGGTGTTGTAGTCAATGGAATATATCCAGTTTGAATTCGATCTACTTTGTTTTATGAAAAATCTGTAATATTAATGCAAGGAAGGTTCTTAAAAATCATCTCAAAACCGGTTTACAAGAGAGAAATATGAACGTTATGTTTAATTGACTGTGCTTAAGTGACTGATCTAAGTTGGATTGGTAAATTTTTACCTTGGATTTGTTCAATTTTGACTGATCTGAATTATTTACTGACCTCAAATTTTCTCCGTACCTAATCAGGCCAGTTTTGATCTTCAAGTTAATCCTGTTACGTATGATTTATCTTAATCATGTTATGCTTCCAGGAGGTTTACATATGGGATGTTGGCTCAAATAAAATATATTTTACCGGAGGTGATTGAGGTCAAGAGGGTGCTCCTGTTTGATGAGCTGACAAGATGTATGAAACCAGATCTTCATGTTTCCGTGAAAGCTGATGCAATCATCAACGATAATAAGTTAAAATTTGAAGGTGGGAATATGAATCTGAAGAATATTTTTCGCACACGCCTCATAGATTATTCTCAGTCACATTCTGAGGTATACATAAAATCATCCCCAAAATTTCTCATGTTACTATTTCCTTTTTAATTTGAGTTAAAAGGCTCAAATTTTCTCAGCTGTAAAGCATATTGCTTTTGTTGAATTTCCTGGCTTTTCTACTTCATTTTCTGGCTTTTTCTTTTTATATTTTGCATCACTTTAGTTATTTCTTTTGTAAGAATGACACCATTAGCTTTTTTTTCATTTTGTAAGGCTTACATATCTTTGTTAGGTATTTGTAAGGTTTTACATAAATAACTTATTCTTTGTAACATTTTATTTTAATTTATGGATTCATTTTATATATTTCATATTAATTCTTTGGTTATAGTATTAATTATTTTTAGCAAGATAATAGTAGCTCTGATATCAAAATTTCATACAACATTTCTTGTAGCATTTTAAACTTGTATTGACATGCAAACATACATGCAAATATCTATTGACATAAAAATTTCATACAGTATTTTAAACAACATTTATATTGGTCAGGGGTATTTTTATGTTTTCTTGAAAAATAAGACTTGTTCGGTCCTTTTTCTAAAAGAAGATGATTTTTGCTCCTCTTTTTCATAAGTAGAAGACTTTAAGTATTGTAAGAACTAGGTAGAGGATTAAACTGCTGCTTATTTTCATAGAATGAGAGGTTCGGGTATTTTTCCCTTTAACTAATGACGTGCGTAGTTCTTGTACTATGACTCTTTATTCAGTACCAAAGGATATTCTTCCACTTTTTGATACATGAGTATACAAAGTTTCACCTTCCAAATTGATGTATTTGTCTTAATTGCTATATGCAAGTCGTATGTTGTGTTTAATAGTAGTGGAAGCCCCACTTGTCACTTACAGCAATTGTTTGCAGGAAGTCATCATGTTACTTTTTCTTTATTTTTAAAAATATCATGTTGACCGAGATCATGTCTGGTATTAGGCTCCTGAAATTCCAGGTGAAGTGCTGCCAGAACCCTTCAACTATCAAAAGCAAGAGGTGCTTCCGTACAAAGTTAGACTTTCCACATCGTTTTCTTCAAGTGAGTTAGCACTTGATGAAATTCCTGAGGGATTCTCATCTAAAATAAAGGAAGATGCTCATTCAAACATGGCCAAAGTGCCTGAGACTTCTCCACCAATGGAGACATCATCTGAAGTGCCTATCCAACAGAAGCCAGTCATAGCTGCTCATCTTTCTCAATCTTTTCGAAGATGCTTTTCTCATAAAGCTAGAAGCACTGAAGAGGAGGGCACTTATAAGAACTCTCCAGAGTTTTCCTTCTTATCTCCAGCTAATTCAGTTCCGAAGTCAAGCCTTAATACAATTTCCTCATCTGAGGATGTTAGTTCTGCTCAGCCTTCTATCCTAGTCACAGTCGCAGCAACTCTAAGCAAAAAAATGTCTAGTATCAAGGATGAAGATGATTCTCCCAGTAGTGATGCTGAGCAGTATACTCCTGCAAAGCTTGCTTCAACTCCTGCTAGAATGATGTCTGTCACACCTGCATTACGCACACCAAAGACTTGTCATATGAGTCCAGATGATGATTGTGCTAACTCACCAAACAAGTTGACTAGGCGTCCACCCCGTCCCAGATCATTGAAATTTGACACTCCCATAAAGAATAAATCAGTCAAGGATCAGAAACTTGAAAATGTATCTATTGATGATGAAATTCTTGATCTTCCTGAGAGTCTTATACAATCGGCAAGTCCATTATGATTTTCCTCTTTATATTTCCCTTTCAAGTTGTGAAATGTGATTGGTTACAGCTGAGTGCAAATGTTTTGTTAATGATAAAATGGACCAGTCGGCAATTACTTCCAAAAAGTTGTAAATTTGGTTAGTTAATTTTCCCTAAAAAGGTTTCGTAAAAAATCGTAATGAACTAATTTTTTTTGCAGCCACAAAAAGGACATTTTTCAATGGATTTCAGATTGGCTGTCATAAATCATAATTAAGAAGTATCTAATTTTAATCTTTTTTACAGATTAGAGATAAGGAGAAGAAAACAATGGAGGAGCAGGATCCAGCCATATCACAAGCAAAGAGGCGGCAACAGATGATTGCCTTTCTTCCCAAGCTCTTCAACATGATTCAGTTCTTATTTCAGTCTATTAGTCGTTCTGTTATAACGAAAGAAGAGCTTATACATAAGATAATCTCCGGCCATTCTGATATTGTCGACAGAAGTAAGCCATTGCATAAAAGAAGACAAATTTATTTATTTATTTGTTTTGGTAGAAGCTTTCTTGATCTATATCCTCTTTTCCGTTTTCACAGAGGAAGTTGAGGAGCAGCTGACTCTTCTCCTTGAACTAGCTCCAGACTGGATTTCTGAGAAGCTGTCCATTGGCGGAGATTTGCTTATTCGGTGAGCATCTATTATTCATTAATTTAAATATATATATATACACTCGGTGTTTCAATGTTCACTTGTTGCATTTCTTACCAATAATGACCATATGTACAACTGAATTATAATCTCATCTGACTGATTGATTTCATTGTCTTTGCATGCAGCTTTGATAAATTGGCAAGTCCTGAGTCCATACGTAGGCGTCTAGAAGAAGCAAGATGATTAAGCCTGATATTCCAGAATCCAGAATGCCGCCAATTAGAGAGTGGGTTTACAACTTCCCCTTTTGGGTAGGGCTTTATGTACATGCTTTGTTCACGGTGATTAATATAACGGTTATGAGATTGGCTAGGCCAAGCTTTTAGGATGAAATTTTTTTATGAACCTAACAACCAAATGGTATGTTATGATAAATATATTATTAGGCCCCCTCCCTTATCCAATTGGGCGCATGCATACTCGAAAGCACGCATTCAAAGAACTGCTCTTTCTGTTTCTGGGGGTTACTTGCATCATCATGTCATATCACAATGTATTGGCCATTTCATTAATTATTATAACTTCTGTGATTTGCTTTAAGGAACAATGATAAAAAGGCCTGAAAGTTTTTAGTTACGGATCAAATATGCCTAGAGAAGGGTGAATATGTTATTTTTAATTTTAACAAATATTAATTATGTAACTTAATCACAACGGCCAGACATGTAATCACGTGTAAAGATAAAATGCAGAATAAAAAAAAACACACGATATTTTTAGGTGGAAACAACCTAGGCTACTCCAATGACCTAAGAGGAAAACCACCGGTCCACCGAACCACCTAACTATCTACTATGAAAGTCAATGTTCAATTACAACCATAGGTCTTAGAACTACCCTTCACAGATAGATTCTCCTTTCTGTAATTTACTTACGAGCCGTCGCTCCTTTCATAGCCTCCACAAGTTAGGTGTCTGGATTCGGACCAACGTTCCGATCTACTTGAGTCCCACAAGATTAATCGAACCCGTCAACTTCGGTAATTTTGAGTCACACGAAATACCGAACACGTTACCTGAAACGTTAGCACAAATAGCACAAGTGCAAAGTGTGTCCTAGAGCGGATTCAAACAATGAAAAACCCTAACTAGCAGATTCAACAGCATATGATGTAAAAACAAATCAGCTAGTAAACTCTAGAACTATCATGCAATTCTAAATATCATGAAAGACAATTAGGCACATGAATTATTCACACATGACACATATGTTTGAATAATTAAAATAAGAAAGTGCCTAAGCTTAAAGATGAAGAGAATAAGATTTTTCTTTGAAAACACAATTCAGATGTAGAAAATATTATTTTGGTGTGGGTTTTATGTTTTGCACAAACAAGTGTTGCTTATATAGAGTCCAGTTTGACTTGAAAGAGAAGTAATAATAGAGTACAACTCTACTCATATCAGGATTTAGCTTTGACAACAATTATACTCATGTTAGGATTTTGCTTTCACAACAATTCTACTCAAACAAGGACTCTTCTTTCACATCAATTCTATTCACAACAATTCTACTCATATAAGGATTCTACTTTCACAAGAATTCTATTCATACTAGAATTTTGCTTTCACAACAATTCTACTCATGTTAGGATTTTGCTTTCACAACAATTCTACTTAAACAAGGACTCTACTTTCACAACAATTCTATTTATACTAAATGTATGCTCAATTGTGTGAGGATGTATGCATGAGAGAATATTTTACCTTTCATATGAGCATTGCAATCTTGGTGACTCCATCATCATGTATAATCTGATTGAACGGTGAACACTTATGCTAGATTACAATTAAACATTTTGTCCACGAAAATTGTCAATACAAATAAACCTTACAAGACCACTAACAATGTTCAAAGGGAACGGATGAGTCATAAAACAAGGAAAATATAACTTGAAAAATTACCAAAAATAACACCCCTAAAATTTATAGTAACAAAATTAGCACCTCTAATAATATTGAACGTTCAATTTGAACTTGAAATATTGAACGTTCAACGGGTCTAAATTGTCGTCGTTCAATTAAAACTTATAGTAACAAAAATAACGCTTTTAATAATATTGAACGTTCAATTTGTTGTCGTCGTTCAATTCTAATTGAATGGATGTTTAAAGAAAAATGACATATTAATCATTTATAAGTTTAAACACAAAGGGTGCTAGTTTTGTTATTACAAGTTTTAGAGGTGTTAGTTTTGTTGTTTTTCCTAATTGGTGCATCAAAATTGAAGAATAAGCCTGATCAGACTGTTTCCTATTGCTCACGTAGTGGATGATGAACCAAACTATGCTGGTCATTTGTAGTCTATGATAAACGCTTAGGCAGCTGATTTTGATGACCAACACTATGGTGAAGGAAGGAAAAGTCTCGTCTTCTCATGTTGGGAAGAAATCCCAACCAATTTTGTACATAAAATCACAATATGTTAGCCAATGAAGAGATGCCATGTGGGTTGAGATCTAACCCACTTGGGCTGGATAGAACAACTTGTTACAGAGTTTAAGTCTAATAGAGTTGCGAATTAGAAGCATTTGACTAATTATTCTTTTCACGGTTGCGTGTAATGCACAATATGCTTGTTTCCATTCCTTGCAGCTTAAATATCTACAGTGATGAATTTACTAGTATTGGAGATCATATTATTTACCTCTGATAATACTAAATCCCTAAAGGCCAACATATGAGAATATACAGCAAACAAGACCAAACAACAAGGAAAAGAAAAATAACTTTGTAATTTCCTTTTTGTCAGCTATAGGAGGGATAATTGAATTTACCGTCACTTTTTTCATCTCTTATAGAATAGTTTATGGACTCGTACAAATCTTTAGTTTTCATTGGTATCCCACCATCAGTGACTTATCTTCCCTTTAGAAAATTGATCAATTATCTCTAAGTACTGTACAATTCAGTCGGAAAGAAAGGACAAAACTTGACGAATCTCTATCCAGTGACCTACTGTTTATGCTTACTGTTATCATCAAAACTCTTTACAGTTAAGAAGAAGATTCCAATGTGGTTCTTTGGGATTTCCTCCCATATATACAATTATAAGGTACCAAAACAAAAGAGCACAACGTTCATGAGGGTGAGACATTAGAGAAAATGAGACTAAGAGAAAAGGTGGAGTTTAGAACACCTCAACACCCATCACTGTGCACTAATAACTGGGGTGGTGCTTCTCCCCTTTTAGCAAGAGAAATACCAAAAGAGTCACTTGAACTGAGTTATCTTAGACTCACAACGATTCGCACACATGATGAGATCTTTCCAGCCGATGATGCATATGACTTCGACAATGTGTCTAAAATTCAATCACAAAGAGGCAAAGATGTTTCAAAGCATAGCCGGAGCAGTAGAGGAATACTAGCCAAGATTATGCTGGTGAGAAATGACAAGGCTACAGTGCTAGGTTCTAATTCAAAGAAAAATAGATGGTTCCCTAGATGGGATCCTAAAAATAGGTGGCCTCAAGGCTGGTGTTGAGTTGGTTTCATACATGTTGAAGTTTGAAAGCAATTTACAAGGAAGAAGAGAGAATTGTTGAAATTGTTTTGCAATTTATATGATTAATATGTTTGGACAAAGTTTGTTGTACAACATATTTAGTATTTTTCAGAATCCCTTACAAATACATCGTTCTTATCCAGGCTTAAATGATATCATGTTATACAACTTTGATTTAAAAACATTATTGTGCAATAAACAATAAATTTATTTAGTTTTCTTTATTAGCTTTTAGGAGAAGAATAAGAAGCAGCAAAGGAATGTTTTGAGGATAAAGCAGTATTATACTCTGACGATCCGGAGAAAAGTTGCAGGTTATACACAAGCATTGACTGTATGAAAGAACAAGTACATTACTGGAGCGATAGCCTAGAACACCCTTGTCATCCTTTAGAGCAACACATCCCATTTTGACCTCAAAAGCCATCTCAATATCGATATTTGCTTTCCATCTCATTATGTGATATATCTACCAAAGTGCTTTTCTACAAATCAATATATGGGTCAGTTTATTTCTTCTGACAAAAAATTGCTTCAGGATCAAATAGAAAATAAAAATAGAAAATGTAAGCACTTTTAGAGTTCAAAAAAACACATGGTATGCTTCATGACAATAGGTCAATAGCAAATATTCTTCATGAATCCGTTTTTTTTTTAATTCTTACCTTTGAAAACATTTTTAACATAGATCGAAACAAACAGGCCATAAATAATTTTCATATTATTTTTCCTATAATTATACTACAAAAAACGAATAAAAGTAAATGATAGTATGATACTTGGTACTTTATTTTTACAAATTAGATATATTTATCATTTTTTATAAATTAGTGCACATTAATTACATAACTACTTAAATGACATTTTAGTCATTTCTTTTCAATTTTAATTTTTTTTTATTACTACTTAAATTTGATTGAATTAAACCTTACTAAAGTACCGAGTGTAATATTTGAAGTCTAAAATATCTCAAAAATCTAGAAAAAAAAATGAAAAATGAAGTGATTAAAATAAGAATAATAATAAAAGGCCTAAAATGGAAATTTATATATTTCTAATACCCATGTTATATCAAAAGTACTTTAAATTGACCATATTTTTAAGAAGTTTTAAATAAGTCATTTGTACAAAAAATAAGGGTACTAAATTTTGATAACATAAGTATTAGATTGAAATCCATTGATAAAATGATCAATTTGGGATAATTTTGTTAAAACATAGGTATAAAAAAAGTATTGTGCACTTTAAAATGTTTATATTTGTAATACTTAAATGACTAAAGTGTACTAATTTAAAAAAAATGACTAATATATTTAATTTGTAAACGCTAAGGGCCTATTTTATAATTAATTATGTTTTTAACTTCCATTTTTTAACTCAAGATTTTAAAATAAATGTTGTTTGATAATTAATTTTATTTTTCAAGTTTAAAATTAGTTTGAAATACTGTTCCATTTTCATATATTTTTAACTGTTTTTTCAAACTTAAAAAAAATGTTTTGAGATTCATATTTCAAGTTAGTTTTTTTTTTATTGTGACTTAAAATAAAATGAAATAAAAAAATAGAATTTTTTATCAAAGGAGTTTTTTTTTTTTTCTCAAAATAAATAAGAAAAAAAAACTTAAACACATAAAAATAGAATTTGAAAACAAAACACATTACTAAACGAGTTTTAAGCGTTCACAGGTGCACTTTTTTCCTGTAGGCAAAAGCTATAAAGGCATCACAACCAAATTGGGGTGACATCCCAAATACAGAGATACACATCAGCACAAACACAGAGATGATCATATCAGCAAATAGACCACAACACACATATAAAGACCTGATAATAACTCAAAACACAAAAATGAAGAGATATCCCAAAAAAAAAAAAAATATATATATATATATATATATATATTGTGCTAATACCAAACAAAAAATATTTAATTGTTTATGTAGTTTCCACATACATGCCCATTGTTTATAAAATGTTAATATTTAGTTTTGAGTATTAATTTTAATGAATGACAAGGCCACTAAGTGCACCTTATCTGATCTTAGTGCATAATCTGGATGAATTGCTTACCATTACCAATATTGTTTGTAGCTAGAAAGAAGTAATTATTTCCTTCCTTGGTGGGTAGGAATAATTTTTTTAAAAAGAAAAAAAAGTTAATTTCTTAAAAAAAAAAAATGAGGAACTTTATTATGCAATGAATTAAGACAAAAAATGCTAAAACATTCTCACTCAACTATTCAAAATCTGTGTGTCCGCCCGATATTAAGTTAATTTCATTCCATCTGATAACTCTAATTTATTAGAGTATTATTAGCTCTTATTCATAAATACTTGCTTGTTAATTTGGGAATATCCACACATTATAATCATTTATACACTATTTGTGGATTTTGTGATTTAAATGAATTCTTTGATAATAAATTCAAAATAATTATGAAATGTGTCAAAAAGAATTATATTTTGATGTGCACTCATTATATTTTCATTGCCCTTGCAGGAAATAAAGAAAATAACAAAGAAAATTCAAAAATACAACTTTGCTGCAGCTTTGCTACAGCATTGCTGCAGCAAAAAATTATATCAGGAAATCAACGCAGAAAACAGGACAACTTTGCTGCAGCTTTGCTACAGCATTGCTGCAGCAAAACCATACCAGGAAATAAACGCCAAAACAGAGGCTGATGTGGAATCAAGAATTCAAGGGCTGATTTGGACTCTAAAAGAAAAGGACAATTTTGGGCTTTCATTAACTCACCTTTTGAGGGATAATATTGGAAATTAACACACCAAAATTTGTCTCCAATTAAACCTAATATAAAAGAGCAAAAACAGGGGCTGATTTCATGAAGAACTGCGGCAGAAAAGAACATACATACACAGCAGAATCTGGGCAGCAGGAGGACAGTGAGGAACAACCAGAATTGCGATAGAAAACAGAGAATAAATCAGCAGCAGCAAGGAGGAAAAACACAGCAGATAGCAGCCTCAAATTCTGGACAGATTTGGTGCAAGGAAGGAGAGGCAAAACAGAGCATCAATTTGACTTTGGAAAGAGACCAATTGAGGCTTGATTTGCAAGGACTTTCATTGAAGAGAAAGCAAGAACGAGACAAATGATCATAATCCAATTGGTTTAGGGTGGATTTAAGGGATTTATTTATTTATTTCATTATTTCTTTATTATTTGATTCTTCTAAATTCTCTAAACCATATGGATCTGATTTTGAGCATATATAATTTGATGTTTAATTTTATAAACATGCTTGGCTAAATTCTCATTCAGTTAGGGTTGTGGATATGCAAGTGTATGTAGACCTTGTGCTTTAATTTCATAAAATTGTGCTTTGCTTGGCAAGGAATGCTAGTTATTCTACGCTTGATTTATTGATTCATTCTTATTGATTGCTTGATCAACAATTGATAGGATATTAGACTGAAATTGAATCTGGAAAGGTTAATTTTAAGTTGGATAAAGCTAGAATAGTGTGAAGAAATTGATATAGGAATATATAATTATCTCACATAACTCAAAAGAATTTGTGCATGAACGTTGTTCTTAGATTCAGTTTTGCATAGGAATATGTTTCATTGAATCATAGAATTTATAAACATTGCAGATTCGGAAGAATCCTTTGTGAATTTTTGTAATTCTAGTTACTGGTATACTTTGCTACAGCATTGCTACAGCAAAGCTGCAGCAAAGCAGTTTGTCTACATCACTTGTCATATTTGCAATCCTAACTGATTTATCTATCTGTGATTTGTGATATTCTTCTTGTTGAACGTTGTTTCAGTGTTTTCACTCTTGTCCTCTAGTATTATTTATTTTATTTTATTTATTTATTTTTATAAACAAAAACACAAATATTGATTTTAATAGTTAATTTTTACGATATTTTCTAGTATTCCAATCTCCGTGGGAACGATTTTTCTTATCATTATATTACTTGTTTGCGACACGTGCACTTGCGTTAAATCATATACACCATTGTGAGCAACAAGTTTTTGGCGCCGTTGCCGGGGATTGGCAACGTTAGAAATTATTCGTAGAAATCGACTTTTGTTTTTATTTAATTTTTGTTATCTAATATCGTCTTTTGTATGAGCAGATTTCGTGACAAGGATATCCTACCCTTCGATCCCGAGATTGAACGTACTTTCAGACTAAGAAGAAGAGAACAACAAGGTTTCGCTCAGATTGAAGATATGGCACAAGCAGGGAACGGAAACAATGGCCAAGAACAGAATTTAAACAATGCAATCAATGTGATACCTCCAATGGATGATAGGGACAGAGCTTTGAATGAATATGCACTGCCCATGCTAGAAGGGTTAAATCCAAGCATCACAAGACCAAACATTCAAGCAACTCACTTTGAGTTAAAACCAGTGATGTTTCAGATGCTACAAACAGTCGGGCAATTCAGTGGGTTACCTACAGAAGATCCTCATCTACATCTCAGATTATTTATTGAAGTCAGTGACTCATTTAAATGGACAGGGGTAACCGAGGAAGCATTTAGGCTCAAACTATTCCCTTATTCCTTAAGAGATCGCGCTAGAGCATGGCTTAACTCCTTGCCACCTGACTCTATTGCAACTTGGAATGACTTAGCTGAAAAATTCTTGATGAAATACTTCCCACCAACAAAGAATGCTAAACTGAGGAATGACATCACCTCCTACCAACAATTGGATGGAGAATCTCTATATGAAGCTTGGGAAAGATTTAAAGAATTGTTAAGGAAATGTCCTCACCATGGTATACCTCATTGGATCCAAATGGAGACTTTCTACAATGGTCTCAATGCTCAAACGAGAACAATTGTTGATGCATCTGCTAATGGAGCTCTTTTAGCCAAGTCTTACAATGAAGCCTATGATCTACTTGAGAGGATGGCTAGCAATAATTACCAATGGCCAATGGATAGAGTAGCAACTGCAAAAAGAGTAGCTGGTGTGCATGAGGTTAATGATGTTACGGCACTTACAGCTCAAGTGTCATCCTTGGTTAATTTGTTGAAGAACCAACATGTGTCGGCAAATGTGAATTCAATTCAAGATTCAGAAATTTCATGCGTCTATTGTTCGGGACCTCATGTATTTGATAATTGCCCTTCAAATCCTGAATCAATTTGTTTTGTGAGTGATGTAAACAGGAACCAAAATCCGTACTCCAACACATATAACCCAGGGTGGAGGCAACACCCAAATTTCTCTTGGAACAACCAAAGTGGTGGTCAAGCTAACCATACCATGCCTAACCGACCTACATTCCCACCAGGATTTCAGCAACAGCCACAGAGAAATCAACCGAATGAACCATCTAGCTCGTTGGAATCTTTACTCAAAGAATACATGGCTAAGAATGATGCAATCCTTCAAAGTCAAGCTGCTTCAATGAGGAATCTAGAAAATCAAGTGGGACAGCTAGCTAATGAACTTAGGAACCGTCCACAAGGTGCACTTCCAAGTGATACTGAAACTCCAATGAGAGAAAGAAAAGAATTTTGCAAAGCCATTACTCTAAGGAGTGGAAAAGAATTAGAGGGACCAAATGGACAGAAAATAAGTCAAAAGGGGAACATTTCAACCCAAGATAAGGAGGAAAAAGATTTGGAAAAATCTGAAGCAGTTCTGAAAAACTCAGAAAATTCTGGTATCCAAAATGCTACAGCATTGCTGCAGCAAAGTTCGCAGCAACACAGACCACCTCCACCATTCCCTCAAAGATTTCAGAAACAGCAACAAGACCTTCAATTCAGGAAATTTTTAGATGTTCTTAAGCAACTTCATATCAACATTCCATTGGTAGAAGCCTTGGAACAAATGCCAAATTATGTCAAATTCATGAAAGACATCCTGACCAAAAAGAGACGATTTGGCGAATTTGAGACAGTTGCCTTAACAAGTGAAAGTAGTGCTATGTTACAGAACAAACTTCCTCCTAAGCTCAAGGATCCTGGGAGTTTCACAATTCCATGCTCTATAGGTAATCAATATTTTGGCAAGGCTTTATGTGATTTGGGAGCAAGCATTAATTTGATGCCTTTGTCAATTTTTAAGAAGTTGGGGATTGGTGAAGCATGGCCTACTACAGTCTCTTTACAATTGGCAGATCGATCCATTGCTCATCCTGAAGGAAAAATTGAAGATGTGTTGGTGAAAGTAGACAAATTCATCTTCCCAGCAGATTTTATTGTACTTGACTATGAAGAAGACAGAGAAGTGCCTATTATTTTGGGAAGACCATTCTTAGCTACAGGCCGAACTTTGATTGACGTTCAAAAAGGAGAATTAATTATGAGAGTTCAAGATGAACAAGTCACTTTCAACGTGTTTAAAACCATGGAATCTCCCAATAATGTTGAAGAGTGCTCATCCATTTCAGTTGTAGATTCTCTGGTATCTAATGAACTTGAAAAATGTGGCTATAATGATTCTCTACAAATTTTATCGCAATATGATTCCGATTGTGAAGAGGAATTTGAGGAGAAATTACCTTGGTCGGAAGCAGGTTCTAATACATATAAAACGGAAAATAAAGTTCAATTTTCAGACTTTTTATCTCCGGACTTCAATCTTTCTAAGTCTTCAGTTGATGTGCCACCAGATTCAAATTCCTATCAAAAGAAGAAATTTTTCCATAATTTGAAGTTCTACTATTGGGATAGGTCATTCTTGTTCAAGCGATATACAGACCGAAAGATTAGAAGGTGTATTCCCGAAGATGAGATGGTGAATATTTTGCAACAATGTCAGTCCTATCGAGAAATTAAGAGGATCTTAAAGAACAATGTTGGTCTAAGTCAAAAATATTGGAAATGTTGGTCCAAGAAAAAATTTCAAGCTAATGGCCAACACATTAGACATTATTGGAGAGGAATTCTTAACAGGGAGCATACCTCTATTTCACTCCCAGACCCATGACTATAAGCAAAGTCGGGCTGTCGACTCTAACACAAGCGCTCATGGGAGGCAACCCATGTTTCTTCACTTTTCTTAGTTTTTCTTAATTTTTAGTTTTTAATTTTTAATTCAATTCAATTGTATGAGTTCTTTAGCTTAGAAGTTTATTTTCTGCATTTTCAGGTCATCCCAAGGAGTGAGAGCAAGAGCAAGAGCAAAGCAAAGCAAAACCAACAACCAAATATGTCCTCGCAGTGTGAACAAACTGGAAAATTTTGCTGCAACTTTGCTGCAGCAACGCTAGAGCAAAGTTTTACACTGTCTTTAAATGAGCAAAATTCTACGTTGGTTGGGCTTATTTTCAGTGCTTCAGTTTTGAGTTTTGATGAAGATTTAAGTATGGGGTAGAAGAGAGTCGGGGAGAAGAGCCACAGGACCAAAAACTATCATGATACAAAAACTGGAAAATTTTGCTGCAGCATTAAAGTCTATGTTGTTCTTCGTTCATTTCAGATCAAGCGTGCTGGGCATGGCTTAATAATCAGTTTTGTGGAATGGGCTTTAATGGAGGTTGTAAACTTATTTTGGAGCTTCAGATTGGGCTTAAATGGGGATTAGCCCATGGAAAAGTTTTGACTACACAAGAGTTAGTAAAAAAAAAAAATGCCTATTCGGGTTAACCCACAAACCCAATACCCTGTGTGTCTTTCCTCATATATTATTCATTTACAACTCCCTCATCCCGAACTCCACTCGGCGTCGCCCACTCCCACTCCCACCCCTCGCCACCTCCCTACCCAAGCGCCACCACCCATTCGAGCACCTAGGAACTTCGTTTCATTTCAGCGTCGCCTCCCACGAACGCCGCCCACTACTCAATACCAACCACCCAAGCTCACACCGACCAGCCCCAAGCCCCTCCGTGCACGCAACACTTCAAGTCGCAACCCACTACCTCCCAATCCCGAACACCCCAGCAATTTCTTCCCACCTTTCGGTGCTGCCAATACCCATTCCTTATACCTCCACCACTACCCGCCACCCAACACGGCAATAATAGTAGTTTTCATGGTTGTTCAGGTCCTCCCCACGCCACTAACAACTGGGTGTTGCAGTATTGGTTCATATTCACCAAATTGTTCGTTCACGCAGTCAACTGGGTAATTACTCTGTTTGGGGAATTTACGCATTTCACTTCCAGCTAAAAGAAGGGAGCTACGCAGCAATAACAGGGCAGTCTCGTTACTTTGTCCTTTTTATTTTATTCTCTTTCTGCCATTTTTGCCTGCTGATTGATCTGTTTAGTTATGAGCACTGAGGACAGTGCTTATTTTAAGTTTGGGGGATGAATTTGCTGTTTACTATCTGATTTGTTTACTGTGCTTACTGTCTGATTTATCTACTGTTGCACTCTGGCATTAATGGAATTCATGTGATTACTTTGTGCTTACTGTTTAATGTTTGTGCTGTTGAGCTGTGAAACTGTGGAATTGAAAAAAAATTCTATGCTAAATTTTAATTTATGATACGAAATCTGCTGTGATTTTACGATGATTTGCTTGATCTAAGGTTGTCATTAATTTCATGTTGTTATCTTGGTCCTAAAAAGAAACTAACTTGTCAATTTATTAGAGGAGACATCTTGATTTATGAGAAAAATTGATTTCATTAAATGTTAGTTGGAAAATGTTGAAAACTTATTTTGAAATATACACCCACAACTCTAAATGCACGGTCAACTTGTTTGTCTGTTTGATATAAACTTTGAATAAGGGTAATTTATGGGAGAGTTTGAGCCTCTAGAATTGGTTTGGAGAATTTCTCAAAGCGAAATTCTAGAAGGTTCACAACTCAATGAAATGATTTAGGCCTTCTTTGGATTCGATTGTGCTTTTCGTGCTAACCTTGGTTAAAAATATATTTCATTTGCACACCTAATTTGAGCCATGAATGATCAAAATTCTTTTTGTCAACACCCACATAAGAACTTAGCATTTCCTTATTTGCATATCCTTTGACCTTTACCTCACAAGTGCATTACCATCTTTATGAATTGTTGATTAGAAATGTTGATGCCTCTTGAAAGAAAGAAAATTATGGTGTTGTTTGGTTATATTGAGATCAATCCTTTATTCAAAAAAAAAAAAAAAAAAAAAAAAAAAAAAAGAGAGAGAGAAATCTGGAAACAGCTTTGCTGCAGCTTTGCTACAGCATTGCTGCAGCAAAACAGATTCACTCCAAAAAAAAAAAAAAAAAAAAAAAAATTGATTGAATGAAGAGAAGTTTGGGGGTAGCAATGTAAATAAAGAGTCCAAAAGTATTCTTGAATAGTGTTTGCGCTTGTGGGGTATGACACCTAAATATGACTTTCACCTTACCTTTACCCTAGCCTTACATTTCAAGCTTATTTAAGTCCTTTTGATCTTTGATTAGTGAATGTCTATATTAGTGGAGAGGGATTCAAAAGACCAACATATGGAGGCATGATTTTAAGCTTAAGGAACATAAATTACCTAAGTTTGGGGGGAAGTATCAAATAACAAATTATGAGACATCACACACACACACATGGGGTTGTTTTGGAATGAGTTTGAGATATTGAAACTAACATTTGAGAAAAATCAATTTGGATCATGAATTTGAGATTTCTTCATTCTAATTTTGAAACAAGTTTAGTTTATTTATTAGTTGACAACTATGTTTTTAGCGTGAGTTGAAACCTTGTGTTAAATTGCCACTTGCCAATCATCATATAATTTAGTGCTTGAGGACAAGCAAGATGCTAAGTTTGGGGGAGTTGATAACTCTAATTTATTAGAGTATTATTAGCTCTTATTCATAAATACTTGCTTGTTAATTTGGGAATATCCACACATTATAATCATTTATACACTATTTGTGGATTTTGTGATTTAAATGAATTCTTTGATAATAAATTCAAAATAATTATGAAATGTGTCAAAAAGAATTATATTTTGATGTGCACTCATTATATTTTCATTGCCCTTGCAGGAAATAAAGAAAATAACAAAGAAAATTCAAAAATACAACTTTGCTGCAGCTTTGCTACAGCATTGCTGCAGCAAAAAATTATATCAGGAAATCAACGCAGAAAACAGGACAACTTTGCTGCAGCTTTGCTACAGCATTGCTGCAGCAAAACCATACCAGGAAATAAACGCCAAAACAGAGGCTGATGTGGAATCAAGAATTCAAGGGCTGATTTGGACTCTAAAAGAAAAGGACAATTTTGGGCTTTCATTAACTCACCTTTTGAGGGATAATATTGGAAATTAACACACCAAAATTTGTCTCCAATTAAACCTAATATAAAAGAGCAAAAACAGGGGCTGATTTCATGAAGAACTGCGGCAGAAAAGAACATACATACACAGCAGAATCTGGGCAGCAGGAGGACAGTGAGGAACAACCAGAATTGCGATAGAAAACAGAGAATAAATCAGCAGCAGCAAGGAGGAAAAACACAGCAGATAGCAGCCTCAAATTCTGGACAGATTTGGTGCAAGGAAGGAGAGGCAAAACAGAGCATCAATTTGACTTTGGAAAGAGACCAATTGAGGCTTGATTTGCAAGGACTTTCATTGAAGAGAAAGCAAGAACGAGACAAATGATCATAATCCAATTGGTTTAGGGTGGATTTAAGGGATTTATTTATTTATTTCATTATTTCTTTATTATTTGATTCTTCTAAATTCTCTAAACCATATGGATCTGATTTTGAGCATATATAATTTGATGTTTAATTTTATAAACATGCTTGGCTAAATTCTCATTCAGTTAGGGTTGTGGATATGCAAGTGTATGTAGACCTTGTGCTTTAATTTCATAAAATTGTGCTTTGCTTGGCAAGGAATGCTAGTTATTCTACGCTTGATTTATTGATTCATTCTTATTGATTGCTTGATCAACAATTGATAGGATATTAGACTGAAATTGAATCTGGAAAGGTTAATTTTAAGTTGGATAAAGCTAGAATAGTGTGAAGAAATTGATATAGGAATATATAATTATCTCACATAACTCAAAAGAATTTGTGCATGAACGTTGTTCTTAGATTCAGTTTTGCATAGGAATATGTTTCATTGAATCATAGAATTTATAAACATTGCAGATTCGGAAGAATCCTTTGTGAATTTTTGTAATTCTAGTTACTGGTATACTTTGCTACAGCATTGCTACAGCAAAGCTGCAGCAAAGCAGTTTGTCTACATCACTTGTCATATTTGCAATCCTAACTGATTTATCTATCTGTGATTTGTGATATTCTTCTTGTTGAACGTTGTTTCAGTGTTTTCACTCTTGTCCTCTAGTATTATTTATTTTATTTTATTTATTTATTTTTATAAACAAAAACACAAATATTGATTTTAATAGTTAATTTTTACGATATTTTCTAGTATTCCAATCTCCGTGGGAACGATTTTTCTTATCATTATATTACTTGTTTGCGACACGTGCACTTGCGTTAAATCATATACACCATTGTGAGCAACACCATCTATCTAATAATTAAGTAATATCGCACCACTAAGTCTTGCATTCCCACTTTGATGAATACTGAATAGCAGTAGTAGTCTTTAGGATATATAGTAGTGCTATATAATAGATTATAGATATGGTCCGTTAGATTAATTAAATTATAATTAGAAAATTTTACTTCATTACAGTCTCTGATTCTGATAAAAGATATAATCAACTATTGTGATTTTTGAGTATATGTCTCAAATAAATTCATTGCTTAATTAGTAATCAAGAACAGAGGAGCATTTTATGTATTTTGAATAGTCTATTGGATTGCAATGAAAAATTGAATGCGAACCTTCTCATTAAATGTTTTTATTTTCTGTTTTCAAGTTCAAATAAATTATTTTTGTCCGGCAATTTGTTCTATGTATAATTTTCATTTAAAAAAAAAAAGTTTTACTTAACGTATTTTCTTCCTTCTGATTTCATATATATTTTAGAAAACAAAATTTCTTCTCAAAAGTTTAACAGTTGAATTTGATAACAAAACTTTGTTAGCAAATGATTTTCTCTCTTTTTAAGAAAAAAGCCAAAAACACAAATATAACTCTAATTCTGCAACTGCACCAAGTGACAGACAATTAGAAAACTTGAAACAAAAATTAATATAGTAAATATATGCTTGACACAATTAGAAAATTTGGCCAAGGAGATGAAAAATAAGCTGCAAGTATATATATATATATCTTCTACAATTTTCTTTTCTTTTTTATTTTTATTATTATTACTTGTTTTAGTTTACTAGCTAATAACATATATAACCACTGTTTCTTTATTATTTTTAATATATATATATATATATATATATATATACAACTAATGAAAACCCAAACATCAAACATTTTGTATGCCTAAATGTAGGGGCGGAGCCAGGAAATTATTATTAGGAGGGTGGCTGAAAGCGGAGCAGTCCAAGCAACGGAAGGCGGCAGTAGAACTTGGAGCTGGAGCAGGCAGGGGTTGAGCGAGCAAGGGTTCTTATGCAGTGTCGTAGTCATGCAACATGCAGAATTGAAGGCAGTCAGGCAGGCGGCAGTGCAAGAGAAGCAGCGACAAGCCGACAAGGGCTGAGCGAGCAGGGGCTGAGCGGCTGGAGCAAAGTAGCGAGCGGAGGGTGGACAAATTTGAAAATGAAGAAGAGAAGAGGGTTATTAGATTTTAGGGGTAAATTTGTAATTTTAGATTAAATTATATAGATAAAAAAAAAAAAAAAACGAAAAAAATAGCCCCTAAAATTCTCCCCTTGCTTAAATGAACTAAATGTCATTAAATCACAACTTGTTGACCACCGTTAATTTACCAAATTATATGTATATATATATATTTTGGTCATATAGCAGAATTGCATTCTTAAATAATTTTAACGTTTTTCTTATACTCTATAAAGTTTTATATCCTTTCTCCCTAATTTGTTGATTACTCTATGACTTTGCATGTTAATTATGTCTTCAAATCAATCAATGCAATATGTAGCCAAAAAAATAAAAAAAAAATCAATGCAATCATGCATATCTTGCATAAGTAATCTGGAAAGTTGTTTGATCCCTCAAAAACGATATTTATAATAGCCATTGGATACCTATAAGCTTGATTTGGCTGGACCACAATAAGCCCCACCAATATTGAGTTATAATTAGGATTATTTTTTTTTTTTTTAATGAAAATAGCTAATTAGGAAAATTTGAAAAGCCTCTAATTAATTATCTCACACACACACATATATATGTAAGAGAATATATGTTTTGAAAAGGAAAAAAAAAAAAAAAACATTTTCCTTTTAAAATTTATTTTTCCCCATATATAAATCAAAATAAGTTCTCTTACAAAAAAAAAAAAAACATTGAAAACATATATTAAGAAGTCTACTACCTCTTAATGAAATATTGAATTTTAAATTTGTCCTCCCTTTCACGCCCGTCCATATTGACTAAAGACACACATAGAGAAAGAGGTATGAAATATTTATAAATCACTCATGACAATGGCGACTAAGGAGTCACCTCCCTAGATTACATGTTAGTAAAAAGCTAAGCTACAATATCTACTTAAGATGATTTTGGTTCCCAACTCTAAGAGAAGAGAGAAAGATAATAAACAAAAGGTGGCTTTTGGAATTCCTAATTATGCATTTTGAAAACTTTTTAGGTTAAAGTCAAGTCCCCATATATATATATATATATATCAATAATGCTTTTTTTTTTTCTTTTCCTTTTTCTTTCCAATATTTAACTTGTAGAACTGTTTACCTCATTCGAAGCTAAGGGTAGTCCATGTAGCTAAGAGAAGAGAGAAAGATAATAAACAAAAGGTGGCTTTTGGAATTCCTAATTATGCATTTTGAAAACTTTTTAGGTTAAAGTCAAGTCCCCATATATATATCAATAATCCTTTTTTTTTTTTTTTTTTCCTTTTTCTTTCCAATATTTAACTTGTAGAACTGTTTACCTCATTCGAAGCTAAGAGTAGTTGTTTTCTCTTATTTTTATTTATTAAAAAAAAATATTATCAAAATTTATAATAATAAAAATAATACTCTTTATATTTAAATTATATATTTTTATAATTAAAAAAATAATTTTTATATTTTTATTTAAATTAAATTATAATAATTTAAATTCATTTAATATTAAATTTTTAATATTATTATAATATTAATTTTATTATTATAAATTCTAATCGTGTTATTTTTAATAATTTTTATTTTATTTATTAGGTGAAAGATATCATTATCCCTTGTCCGTTTGTATTCATGATCTACTACTACCCTTTAATTTGCAATATTCTTTACAAATGAGAAAGCGACTTATCATATTGCTCTTTATTAAGTTTATTAAAAAATAGGATAGTTGACTTACTTGAATGAGAAGTATCCTAGTAAGCCTCTAACACATATATACCTTCCTTGAGAAGAATTATTAGTTTTATTAATTGAGAATTAATATTTGTCTACACAAATTAAAATAATAATAATAATAATAACAAATATATTATTACAATTTTGCAATTGTATGTTTTTTATAGTTTATCATCTTTGTGTAGTGTAGCTTGATGTTTTGACTTAGAAACTATTTTAGATGATAACTACCTCACTAAAAAGGACACTAGGGTTGATATTCATTATCGTCTAGTCAATTTTTGAATCAAGTTGGAGATAAGACTGTAATTATGATTGATAATTACGGAAACTCATACATGTTTTTTTGTTTTTTTGTTTTTCCCCCTTCAATACATGGATTAAACACATTAATAAAGTAATTAATAATTAAAAGGACTCATTAAATGAACAAAATAATGATTGTTGTTGCCTACTAAATTGGCTAGTGAGATCAGCTAGATGAAAGTGAAAACACATTGTATTAATAAATTACCACCGACAAGTTGAATCTTTTAGGTTTAAAGGAACATGGGCAAGGGGTGATTTTGTTAGATTGATAATTGACAGTCTGATCATTTTTTATTCTTCCCTTATTTTCAAACGGTGTTTTGTTTTTGTATTTTAGCTCTTCATTAGCTTTAAATTTGGTCTGCTCTTGATTCATACTCCTTAATTATCTTAAAACAAAAAGGTAATGGGAAAAGAAGAAGAAGAGAAAAATGATTAGAAATCAATAATGACCATAATTACTCCTAGATGGCATTGTTAAAACACATCATGGGATTCTAAAATTGATGTCTAGTTGGTGCAATGCAAGAGAGGCTACTTGGTAATAATCATAAGAACATAGGAAGTAGGAACCAGCATAACACTCATCACATAAGGGAATGTGATAGAATGAAAGCACTGTCACTCTCTTAGTGCCATCTTTATCAGCAGATGGCTAAAAATGTCATCTTTATTCATAAACAAAAAAAAGATTTAATAAAAGGAAACAAATAACCATTTCAAGGTTGGGGGTGGCAAATGGTGTGACTCGAGTCCCATTTGATAAATGAGTCGTGTTTAGTTATTTTTAAATTTAGGTTATATTAGGACGAGTTCTCGTGTTATCAAATAAAATAAAAATCAACAAAAATATATTATTGAAATTAATTCGACTTATGTCATGTTACTCGAATATAATAAATAAAATAATATTAAAATATTAATTTAAAATGTCAATTTTGATTTATTATATGCAGTATTTAACTTATTTATCAAATAATTTAAACAAATAGTGTTATATTGTGTTTAATATCATTCTCAAATTGTGCCAAAAAAATATCACTTTTAATAAAAAGGAAAAAGGGGATTTGTTAAGGGTCTTAATTGTATCGTGGACAAGAATATATATGTATTGTTTGATCCTGCTTGGTATAACCCAAATTTACACGTTTTTATATTATATTCATTTTAGTTAAATTATTTATTTATAATAGTAACAACTAATATATTTACAAAATTAATAGTTAATTTTAATAATAAGAAAAAATATGTATTAGTAATATTCGTATTTTTGTTCATTGTAACCAGAATTGAAATCCTGTATTAACTTTTCAGTAATGAAGCCTAATTGTAAGAGAGAGAAAATATAGAAAGGAGGAAAAGTTACAATGTTGAGGTTGAAAAGAAAATAAATGAATAAGTAATTCAGTAATTATATGCCCATTCATCCTTTGAAAATTGAAGAGAAAGATGAGGAGGAAGCAATTTCCTTACTTAGGTATCATGGTGTTGGCCATCAAAAGACACCACCAAGAAAGTGTACTCATAACCCAAATTGGATATCCATAAATTTATATGCTCCAAATCAAATATCCACCCAATCCCATTTCAAAATTTCAATTCTTTAAGAATCTCACTCTTTCAAAGCTTAAGTATTCTCTTCAAGTCTTTATGTTTTCAAGCTTTATTAGTTGTTCACATACAGACATCCTATAATAACTGAAACTGACTAAAAAGGTTGGGGTCTAAAAGTGCACACAATGCGTAGGGTAGCAAAGAACAGTGTCAGCGTGTGCCATGGAGGAGAAAGAGCGGCCAAGAAGTTCACACTGTAGCACCCAAATCAATATATGTATTTAATTGGAAAAGTAATGTTGCGCATTCATTAATCGAAAAAGCTAAAGTTAACAGGGTGCCAAGTTGGTCACTGTATGTATAATATATGCCTCTCTCGTTTCTCCCACTCTGCAAATTTGGTCCTAAAACTCTCTCTACAAAAAACCATCAGCCATTAGCCATTAGCCATTAAAGCTTTCTCTTTTATATCTCTCTCTACTTTCTTTGTCTGCTACGAAATTCGTGATAAAGCTGCAATTTTTCACAAAAATTGTATCCAATGCAGCATAAATTCTAAACTGTGACTTCGTTTCACATCTCCCCAAGACAACGTTTTGCAGCCTTTTATTTCAATAAGCTTTTAAGAACCCTTGGATCGTTGACGCTCTTAACTAATCTGCTCTTGCTTCTGATTAGCCTATCCTTCCATTTATATTTTTCGGAGAAAAGAACATAGATTCATTCTTTTTCGGGTCATCCATGTCTTCTGATATTAGCTAGATTTTGATATTTGACTTTTCTACAACTGTCTTCGAAACCCATTGAACTATTCTATAAAGATAGCTCAAGTTCATGGCTAGCTGTTGTGACTGTTATAGACCATGTTGTATTATTTTAAACTCTGGTTCTAAATTTGCGACTGCCAGTTTCTAAAGGTAATAGAGAAGCTGAGATTTTGAGTGGGTTGTCCACAAAGAGTTTAGAGGGTGAAAGATGGGTCCGGTTCGTCTTCTATCACCGGCGGTTGGACCGCCATTAAAACGGCGAGCTGGGTTGAGGAGAAAGCAGGCAGGTAGAGGCTCATATAGGGGAAGTTAGGTCACGTTTTCGAACTGAAATTAAGGTTTTGGGATCTTCTTTTAGTTTTGGGGTTTAATTTGGAATCAAACCCAGTTGGGAAAATAAGCTAGTCTTGTTGTTTAGTGAGTTTTAGGGGATATCTACAAAAGGTTTTGAAGGAGATGGGTACCAAATTGCAGCAAATACTCAGAAGCCTCTGCTATTATACAGAGTGGAACTATGCCGTCTTTTGGAAACTCAAACATCGTTCTCGATTGTAAGTTCCTTCTTATTTACTGATTTCTGCTTCTTTCAGTTAGTTCAGTCTTTAATTTTAGTCAATTGTTGCTAAAAAATACGAGGAAAGTGGGAAAGAAGGAAAAGAAAAAGATAAAAAGAAAACAGTTTTTTTAGTTTTATGTATCTGGATGGTTTTGAAGCTAACAATGAAAGTGTTGGTGCTATATTCCCCTTGTTTATTTTTATTTAGAATTTGGTGAATGGTATATTGTGTAGGATGTTGACTTGGGAAGATGCTTACTATGACAATTATGATCAACAAGATACTTCAGAGAGCAAGTGTTTGAGTAACAGTAAGAACGAGAGGTTACAAGATGGGAATTATTCACATGACCCTCTTGGTTTAGCAGTGGCAAAGATGTCATATAATGTTTATTCTCTAGGAGAAGGGTAATGTCTCTTCTTACTGCTCTACTTGGTTGGTCTAGAATTGTCTCTATATATTGATATTCTTTCAAACATACCATTTTTATCATCAAGTGTTGAGTTGTCAGAAATTCTGTGGAAGGATATCGTTGCTTTGCTTTGCCTGTTTCCTGTTAAGCTGTTCCGAGAATTTTGAGTATAAGAGAAATTGCATATTATTAGTAATAGATCAAGAACTGTCTAAAATTTACTGTAGCACGCACCTAGCCGCGCACTTGCACTAACCTTTTATTTTATAGGATTGTTGGGCAAGTGGCTGCAACTGGAAAGCATCGGTGGATTTATGCTGATATGCATGTTACAAGTGTCTGTACATCATTTGAGGTGAGCAATTTTCTAGTTTTGCAATTGTATTAGTCAACTTAGGCTCGTTTTGCTATTGGTATTACATTATTAGACAACTTGGGTTTATTTTGCAGTGGTATTAGTCAACTTAGCAATTTATTTTTATTTTTTAATTTAAGAAAAGTTTTACATCAAGACCAATCAATTTCCATTTTGTTCTTATTTCTTTTGGGTGATTTTCAGCATTCTGATGGGTGGCAGTCTCAATTTTCTGCTGGTATCAGGGTATGCTCTCTTTCTTCAAGTTCTAGTTTTGAGTTTTGACTAGTACCATGCTGAGGGCTCGAGACATCTACATTTTAAAAGCTTTCATTTATTACGCGGATTCGGATTGTAATTACTAGGCCATGCATGAGTCTTTAGTATTTTTTATCTCAATCTTCTTGGAGAATATAATTCGAACTTTGCTTGGTCTCTTGCAGACCATCGTTGTCGTAGCTGTTGTTCCGCATGGAGTTGTACAGCTGGGGTCTTTAAAAAACGTAGGTTCTTTCTTTCCCTCAGTCTATAGTTTGGGATGCATAGATATTAATGCTTTAGTTTCTTTTTGGCATTTTCTAGTTTTCTTCAGGTACCTACAAGGGAAAATTACCATGACTTTTGTCATGACCATCCGATCAATGATCTAAGACCAGTCTTCAACTTTTGCAATGTAGACTTAAGTTTGGCATCTAAATTTTAATTGTGTATAACATGCTGTTTCATTCCTGCCGTTTAAAAGCAGGTCAATGAAGATATGAAGATGGTGACTCATATCAGAGATGTCTTCATGACTGTTCAGGATTCGTCAGTTGGGCATATTCCTTCACCATTGCAATCTAGTTTGAAGAGTTCATTATGTTTGGTATTCTCTCTCTCCTTCATTATGTCTGCTGGTTATGTGATTATGTGTGATTGTGTTTCTGCTCATCCTGTTCCCATTTGTGGGGAAAAGCATATGAAGTATTTTTTTGGTTGAAAGTACTTTCAAATGACTTACAGAACTTTCAAGGATATCTGATAATCTCCATGAGAAATGATTTCCAAGTTTTGAAAAAATATTATTTGTGCTTTTAGAAAAAGTAAATCTTGATTTTTAGAAAAGTAGTTTAGGATGTATGCTCATCTTCTAAATTTAATTACTAAAGTGCCACTCTAAACGACTTGTAGCAATTTTTTGCCAAACACCTTAATATTTTTTTTAAACCAACTTTTCTTAAAATCACTTTTAAAAGAAGCACATCCAAATGGTCCCTTTTTCTTATAACATTCATATTGTGTCTTTTTTGATGATAGTAAATACATTCTCATACCGGTAAGGGAATAAGGTATATTCTTTTTTCTTAGACAGAAATACCTGCAAAAAGTTTGGATTCAGAGGTTATTCCTGATTGTTTGCACAATTTAGACAAAGTTGTAAGTAAAGAGAGACCTGATGCTTGGTTGGCCAATTTTTCTTATTTGGAGAAAGGTAATGATAGTTCTTATTTTCAACTTCCTGGTAATCCTCATATGAAGGCAGTTGATGCGCTCAATATAGGAGGACTTGGTTTATCCACATGTGGGAATGATGAAGCTTCCAATTTGCTTCAATCTGAAGCAAGGATAACTAGGCTTGGCCATAAAGTAGTGGGCATGAAAGAGCTTGTTAATTATAAGTACAAAGGTGAGACAAGCGGGTGGAAAGATAATGAGATGGGTTCAGCCAACAGTGCTTATGCACTGTCACATTCCATGGATGGAACCTCATGTGATGTCAGACTTCCCGCTGAAAGGGTTGGAGTTGATTATGCATACTTGTCTTCAAATTTTCTTGACTCTGCTGTTTGTGAAAAAGACAATTTTGGCAATATAGGTTATCACCAAAATTGGATGTTCCATGCAAGTGAACCCTCGGATGTCAAGTTCCAAAAAGACCTTGAAAATTTGGAGTTTCAGATTGAATCAAGTTACATGGACACATCTTTAGAGCTTCCTGCTGGCTATGAGCTGCATGAAGCACTTGGACCAGCTTTTCTGAAAAGGAATAACTATTTTGCGTGGACGGTAGAGAATACTAAAGAAATATCTTCTGAGATGCCCAAACAGATAAGTCCTAGCCAGATGACTTCTGATTCTTGTTCAGAACATCTTCTGGAAGCAGTAGTTGCTAATATCTGCCAAAGTGGTACTGACAATAAGAGCGAAAAATTGTTATCTAAATCCGTGCCATCTCTTTTGACAACTGAAAAATTTTCCGAGCCTTCTGGCAATACTACTCTTACCATGGATTCATCAAAATTTTCTATTGATGAGACCTCTCTCACAGGAGAGGGCACACGGCACAGTATGAGCACATCTGGTGCAGGTGGGATAATGTCTCCCAAAAGTTTGTCATCAGCTTGTCTAAGTGCTTGCAGTGAGCTGGACAGGTCTTCAGGACCCACTAAGAATAACAAAAAGAGGGCTAGACCTGGTGAAAGCTCTAGACCTCGACCCAGAGACAGACAATTGATCCAAGATCGAATAAAGGAACTTAGGGAGCTAATACCTAATGGAGCAAAGGTAACTTCTCCCACATCCTCTAGATTTGTGGACTTGCCAATGTTGCAGTTATTGTTAAAATTGTTTCTCTTCATGTATATTAAAATTTTTCTTGATGTTTACAGTGTAGTATTGATTCACTGCTGGAACGCACAGTTAAGCACTTGCTTTTTCTGCAAAGCATCACTAAGCATGCTGACAAGCTAAATAAGTCGGCTGATTTGAAGGTAATGCATTTTGCAAGACAACATCCTAATTTCCTATAGTTGATATTTGATAAGCAACTTAGTCAACCCCAAATATATATTAGAAACAAACGTTGTGTTATTTTAATCTCCGATCTGAGTCATCTTAAATTTAGTTGGATCTTTATATGTGCAACAATATTCCGTTCTTCATGTTGAAATCCAGGAATACTAGCTTCTGCATGACTACATGCCATTGCTAGAAATTAATTCTGCTAAATGCATGTTGCTAAATTTGCAGTCTCATCACAAGGAAAGGAACACTCAAGGAACCTCTTCATATGAACAAGGGTCAAGCTGGGCAGTGGAGGTGGGAGGCAATCTAAAAGTTTGTTCAATAATAGTTGAGAATCTTGACAAAAATGGGCAAATGGTTGTTGAGGTACTTAAAACTAGTAATTTTTCGCTCATTTTTCTGCCGAAGAAAAATGCAACAAATAATTTTCTTTTATTCATGTCAGTATTGCAAATAATGTGGCTGACCTTTGCAGATGATGTGTGAAGACTGCAGCCATTTCCTTGAGATAGGAGAAGCCATAAGAAGCTTAGGTTTAACAATCTTAAAAGGTTTGACAGAAGCCCGTGATGAGAAGACATGGATTTGTTTTGTGGTTGAGGTAGGCTCTCCTTGTTCTCATCTATGAAAACTATTCTGGTTTGTGTTTGTTTGCATAACTATAGAAGTAATTCATTTAAAATAAAGTTATAATAAGCCTCTGAATAATTACAGGGTGAGAATAACAGAAATGTACACCGAATGGATATCCTGTGGTCCCTTGTTCAAATATTGCAACCTAAGAATGCTATGCAACAGTCATAGTTGGTTCTTGTAGCTGTTCTGTAAATCTCTAGACCTTTCAGAAACTGAATAGTCACTCATGGTTTGTTATTTGAAATAATCCTGTTCTCTCAAAAGAGACAAACTGAAAGAAAGTGCAAAGGAAGTCACAGAAGCTCATAGTCATAGAAGTGTGTGGAATTGAACATGTCACTGAAGCTCCTAGTTATAGAGTGAGAAAATGTTATGGATTTTTTTTTTTCTTTTTTCTTTTTGGGTTTCGTTTGAAGTGTGAAGATTGCCTTTCCCGGGTTTCGTTTGATTTGTGAAGATTGTCTTTCCTGCTACTTATTTCGTGAGTTTGAAACTTGAAGCAGAAATTGTTTCAGTTAGTATGTTCCATTTTCCATGTATAAGCGTAATACTATTTTCATTATTCCTTAAGATTGTTAATGAGCTTTCGGATTCTTGCCTAAAACCGTAGTTATTTTTCATTTAATTTACGCCAAGTACGTATCAAAATAGTAAAACAAAGATTCTGCATTAAGATAATGGAATAATCTGTTGAATTATTTTATATAAACTAGCATCGGCAGTTTTAAATTATATTAAATAATTTATAAAGCAGGACAATGTTAGGATAAAATTAGTTTATTGAAATAATTATTAAATAAGTATGTGTTATATTTAGGTCTATAATGAGATGGACTAAACATATTTTATAATGTGAGAGAAGTCCATGAGCTTGTTGCATTTATTAGGTTTAGGTTCAAGGGTTATGTATTTGGTTTTATGGTTTTATTATAAATAGAATTTTTATGTGCTAGAATTATCTAACTATTTTCATAGCAATTAAACATATTCTATAATGATCTATTTGAGTACGGCTGTTCTACAGCTTCTATCTACAGGTTTATTATTAGAGTATACGTATTAAATCTACAGGTTTATTATTAGAGTATCAATGTAGATTAATAGTTTCTATAATGATTTCATACACAAGTATGTATTTAATATGTAGGAGCTATAGAACAGGCATATTCAAATAAATCATTATAAAAACAATGATTTTATACACAAGTATGTATTTTATATTTAATTAAATAATGTGTTATTGAAACATAAATATTATTTCGTTCTTCATATTTGATTATTTGTAACATAATCTAAGTAGCCTATAGCCAACTGGCACGTAGTCCTGTTAAAAGTCGAGAATATGAATTTGAGCCAGTTACTTGTTGGAAGAGGGCCCCATATTTGTTCGACTGATTTAAAGAGTAAGCCGAATGGCTCCTAACGAAGTATCCTATGTCTTGGATCGGATATATCGTATATTGGCCCCAGGAGTACAATTTCAATACCTTTCTTAAAATGACCTCTCCACTAATCTCATACACAAACAATTTTATAGCATTTGAAACTTACAGAAACCGTACAAGACAAACATGATAATTAGGCAATAGTGGATGTATTTCTTCAACAGGTACAATTATTATATATAAAACAATAAGAGTGAAAAGTTTCAAATCAGATATAACATGACACCGTACTTTTTTTGTTTATCTCATAGTAAGTTTTGGTAAAAAAGAATCAATATGCATTAAATTTTGAAATGGGGAAGAGCGGAATTACCATCTAGTCCCTTGGATTTGTAATATGCAAGATATTCAGTAATATGAGTTTCTCTGTACTTAGCTGGGTTGTTCTCAGATATAAACTCTTTAATTGGCCCATATGGTGTTAATTTGTGTGTAGCACTTGGATAGAAGAAACAAGCTGATGATACCCTGGGACCAACTGATCTACTCAGTACCCTATGCTCCACACTCTTCAACTTGTCATTGCTGATAAGCTGCAACCAAAATAATTTAAAATTTGATTAAGATGGTTCCTACGAACAAACAAAAGCTGGTCTGTCACACTACTTATATACTTCCAAATCAGTCTCTTTCCACAATTTATGGCCTTTTCTTCTTTTTACTATTTGGACAACGTTGTAATTACTGTGGTAACTTGAGTGATCATAAATGATCTGGTAAATTCTAGAATAAATTAACATATCACAATCACCATCGTATTCGAAGATAGAACCTTTTTCTAGCTTTACCTGCAATAAGTCACCGACATTGACAACAAGTCCAGCTTGCAAAGGAGGAACATCAACCCAGCGATTTTGATGAAGAACCTGAAGTCCACCAACGTTGTCTTGCAAAAGTACAGTTAAAGCAGTTGGGTCTGAATGTTTTGTTGTACCTTGAGTAAGGTCAGGTTCTGGGCAAACTGGGTAGTAATGACACACCAAAGTTTCACTTTTCATGCACTCGATTCGATCCAAGTAGTCCTTACTTAAACTCAAAGCCTCTGACAATAATTCAGAAAGAACATCCCTCAACTTAGTCATGTATTTTATGTACTCCTGCACTGCTTGCCTACCAATAAAAAAATGATGTACCTTTATTATAACATGTCATAATTTTTTTTTAAGTATCTAAATCACAAGTTGAGTGTACTACAAAGCACCTGCAGAGTGGTGGAAAAGATTCAGAGTTGAGAGGACCATTTTGGAAATCAAACAAAATTGAGTCCCTCCAATTTGCTGTTTTTGACACCAATAAATCTCCATTACAATAGTACCTAACTCTTCGCTGAGCATCACGTGAGTACCAATCCATCTTCATCTCTTTTGGTTGCTCATGGAATTGTTTAACTGCTTCTAACACATTGTTCATTACATTCTCTGGAATTCTATGGTTAACCATTTGAAAGAAACCCCATGTTTCTGATGCTTCTCGAACCTTTTCGATTATCTGGCTTCTATGGGAATCCTCATACCCTTCAAGATTTATGACAGGAACCTGGAATTGAACGTTAGTGGATGAACATTTCAATTGGTTTTCTGGTGGATGAATGAGGAATCTAGGGACTTTGATCAAACCAGAGTCTACTAAACCTTTAACTCCAGCTTTTGTTTGATCAAATTGATTAACATCTTTAGCTCTGTCATAATCAGAACCATCTTCTACAATAGGCATCTTTGTTGAGTCACGAAAGGCTTGCATCTTAGTTTTTAGAGGATGTAAATTTTAACTAAGAAAGGGTAAAAGAATGAAGATGCTTATGTATGAGTGGAAGAACTAATGCCTCTAAATTATATTATTAAAAGATCAATAAGCGTTAGACAAAAAAGCCAAGAAAAAAAGAGATATATGTCAAGTTTAACTGTTTGAGTTTGGCCTTTCTCAGCTATCATACTCGTTAAATATTTTGTTACCAGTCAATAATATCAGTTGAACATCACATGTCTTTTCCTAAGATCTGTTTTTTGGCTTTTAATACGTAATTATGTGTCTATATTCCTGAAAATGCGAGACTTGGACCGATTGGTTTGATAAGCTTCGTTAACTGACATCACTTCTCTGTTATTCAAAATAGGTACAGTGATTCGATTCAGCGCAAGCAAAATGAGAAAATGGTTTCACATCTCACAATGCTCATGACCTAATAACCAATTCAAAATAGAGGTTCCAATTTCAATTTTCAGTCAAAAACTAGATGCTCATGACCTAATAACCAATTCAAAAAAAGAGGTTCCAATTTCAAGTTTTATATATATATATATATATATTATTTTAATTACTAACTAAGTAATGTATGGTTATGATTTTGAGACTCACACGATTATTTTACGACTCACAATTATTTAGGCTTTTAATAACTGAAAAATATTTTACACTGCATTTTTGTGTGTATATATTGCTCTCTTAAATATAAATCTTAAATTCGTTGATGCATATAGTTAAATGTTGAAATGCATAATATAATGTGTATCAATTCATGTTCACTAGCAAGAGCCAAAAGATCAATTCATGTTCAACTATTGTAGCAATCATATGATGCAAAAGTACAAATTTTGTTGTTATATTGGCCCATATACTAACATGGGCTTAAGGCCCAAATGTTTATTTCCTTTGCCAAACCCTATATATACATATATAAGGTAATATAAGGAAATAAGGAGAAGCGGCAGATAAGATAAAAAGAACTCCAGCAGTGCGAGAAGAGTGAACATCAGCGGCAGAAGCACAATAATAACTCAGTGGCGCCAACAACACTCCAGCAACAGTTTTGAGGTAGCAAAGGCAGTCAAGAGGAGATCCATTTAATAAACCATTAAAGAATATTATTCTCTCTATTTATTTGGTAACAGATTTATAGTTACTGTTTCTGTTTTAATTTATCTGTTGTTGCTAAATTGGCAAGATAGATTTATTGTTTTTGTGAGAGAGATTAATTTGGGTGTAATTGAGTATTTGAATATTTGAGTGATTTGGCCAATTAACTGTTGGCAAATCTTATTGTACTCCTCTTTGACAAGTATAGTGGAATATTTTCGGTGCCGGCCTCAGTAGTGGATTAGGTAGTCGCATTGACTACCGAACCACTTAAATCTTTGTGTCCTTTGTGTTGATTATTTTTCTTTATATTTTTGTGGGTGCTCGTTATTATTATTTTATCGCTTCCGCATTATTATCTGATCTTGGGTACAACAAGTGGTATCAGAGCTTGGTTAAAGATGACGAGCACAGAGTCATCCACAAAGGTTGAAAGATTTAATGGAGATAATGATTTCTCGCTATGGCAAATGCGTATGAAAGATGTTTTGATTCAACAGGGAGTTGCAAAGCCATTACAAGGCAAAGATAAAAGGCCCGCTGATATGAAAGATGAAGTATGGGATGAGCTTGATCAAAAGGCAGCAAGTGCAATTCGTCAGGGACTCTCAGATGAGGTAGTTCATAATGTTTTTGATCAGAAAACTGCTTATGATTTATGGAAAACTTTAGAGCAGCTTTATATGGCCAAAAATATGACAAATAAATTATTTTTGAAGAAAGAGTTGTACACTCTTCGTATGTCTGAGAATACAAACTTGTTGACACACATGAATACCTTCAATAGGTTAATTTCTGAACTTGCTCAGTTAGGGGTAACATTTGATGATGAAGATAAAAGTATGTTGTTATTGTGTTCTCTGCCATTATCTTATGATCATTTGATTACCACCTTATTATATGGAAAAGAGACCATTGTTTTCAAGAGTGTGAAGGAAGCTTTGTTGTCTTACCACAAGAAGAAGAAAGTTGATGGTGAGCAATCACAAGCAGATGGTCTCGTCGTTACTAAGAAAGATAGTAACAATCACAGCTACAGGCGTGGAAGAAGCAAGTCTAAAGACAGAAATTATGATAAAGGTAGAGGAAGATCAAGCTCAAGACCTAGACAGTTTAATAGAGACATGGAGTGCCATTATTGTCACAAAAAGGGTCACATTCGAAAATATTGCAGAATTTTAGCTAAGGAACTGGAGGATAGAAAGAACCAGACACAACCCACTAATTCAGCTAGTGTTGCAGAGGATAAAAGTGAAGACAAAGATGATGATTTGCTATCTGTCTCATCAGGTATTGATTCCCTTGCCAATTCTTGGATTCTTGATTCCGGTTGTTCCTATCATATGTGCCCACATAGAAATTGGTTTGATACTTATACTCCTAAGAGTGGTAATTGTGTGTATATGGGCAACAATGCAAAATGTGAAGTTGTTGGAATAGGAACCATAAAGGTTAGGATGTTTGATGGTGTTGTGAGAACCTTAACAGGTGTAAGACATATCCCTGACCTGAAAAAGAATCTGGTTTCTCTTGGTGGGTTAGATGAGATGGGCTATTCGTATTCTGCAAAAGATGGAGTGCTCAAGGTGTCTAAAGGAGCTTTAATAGTAATTAAGGGTAAGAAATTTGGCAATCTCTACAAGATGATTGGAAATACTGTTGTAGGTGGAACTGCTTTAATTTCTGAAGATCCTACTTTTGATGATACTATGCTTTGGCATATGAGGCTTGGACACTTGTGTGAGAAGAATATGTTGGAACTCCATAAGAGGAACTTGCTGAAAGGTGTGAAGACCTGCAAGCTTGATTTCTGTGAACATTGTATTTATGGTAAGCAGAAAAGAGTTAGTTTTAAGGCAGCAACTCACTCTTGTTTTGGTATTTTGGACTATGTCCATTCTGATGTTTGGGGACCCGTGACTATTGCTTCTCAAAGTGGAGCTTACTATTATGTTACTTTCATCGATGACTACTCCAGAAAAGTTTGGGTCTATTTTATGAGAAGTAAAACTCAGGTATTTGATATCTTTAAGGAATGGAAGGCAGAGGTAGAGAACCAGTCCGGCAGAAAGATAAAGATTTTGAGAACTGATAACGGTACAGAGTACAAGCACAAGGCATTCAGAGAGTTCTGCAAGCAAGCTGGTATTATTCGACATTATACAGTGAGGAAGACTCCTCAGCAAAATGGAGTTGCTGAGAGGATGAACAGAACCATTGCAGAGAGAGCAAGGTGTATGAGATTGCAAGCAGGTTTGCCAAAGAATTTTTGGGCAGAGACTGTGAGCACTGCTGTTTTCCTTATTAATCGAAGTCCTCATTCTTCCATCGATTTCAAAATTCCTGAAGAGGTATGGTACTCTAAACCTGTTGATTATTCTATACTAAAGGTTTTTGGTTGTCCTGCTTTTGTTCATATACAGAGTGACGAGAGATCAAAGTTAGATGCCAGATCCAAGAAGTGCATTTTTCTTGGCTACCAGAAAGGTGTCAAAGGTTACAGGTTGTTTGATCCAGAAGCTAAGAAGTTGGTTATTAGCAGAGATGTGATTTTTGACGAGAAATCTATGCTGAAAAGTGTGACGGTAGAGCCTATGTCAGAAAGTTCTGGTGAGAAGGATAAAGCTCCAAAGGAGATGGAGTTTGCATTTAAAAACTCACAGGACAAGGTTTATCAACCGGTCATTAGAGATGTTCAGCAGCAACCACAGGTCCAGGATCAAGAGCAACCACAGGCTCATGATGAAGAGCAGCAATCAGACCAGTATAGTATTGCTACTCATAGAGAGCCACGTATTCGTAGGGCACCACAGAGACTTGGGTTTGAAGACGACATAGTTTCATTTGCTTTGTTCACTGGTAGTGATGACCCTAATTCTTTCCAAGATGCTATGAGCAGAAAAGACAGTGAGAATTGGAAGACTTCAATGAATGAAGAAATGAAGTCATTACACAAGAACAAGACTTGGGAGTTGGTTCCACTGCCTAAGGGAAAGAGAGCTATTGGTTGCAAATGGGTTTATCGAATTAAAGAACTGGAGCAATATAAGAGTCGATTGGTAGCAAAAGGATACTCACAGAAAGAAGGAGTTGATTATAATGAGATATTTTCACCTGTTGTGAAGCACACTTCCATTAGAGTTGTTCTTGCCATGGTCAATTTGTATGACCTGGAGTTAGAGCAGTTAGATGTCAAAACTGCCTTTCTTCATGGAGATTTGGATGAGGAGATTTATATGCAACAGCCAGAGGGGTTCATTGAATCCGGTAAAGAAGACTATGTTTGCAGACTGCAGAAGTCATTATATGGGCTGAAGCAATCACCTCGCCAATGGTATAAACGGTTTGACTCCTTCATTGTTTCTCATGGTTATCGTCGTTGTGAGTATGCTGTGTTTACTTTAAGATCTGTGATGATAGAACATTGGTATTGCTTACTTTATATGTTGATGATATGTTAATTGCCGCTCAAAGTAAGGAAAAGATCAATGATTTAAAGAATTTGCTGAAAAGCGAATTTGAGATGAAGGATCTTGGTGTTGCCAAAAAGATCCTTGGAATTGAGATCAGTCGTGACAGGAAAGCTGAAAAACTTTGGTTGTCCCAAAAAGGTTACATGGAGAAGATCCTACATAAGTTTAGCATGATGAATGCTAAGCCTGTGAGCACACCCCTTGCAGCACATTTCAGATTGTCCACGAGTTTATGTCCTAGTACAGAGGATGAGGTAGAGTACATGGCTCAGGTGCCTTATGCCAGTGCAGTTGGATGTCTAATGTATTTGATGATTTGCACTAGACCTGATATTTCTCAAGCAGTAAGTGTTGTGAGTAGATACATGGCAAATCCAGGTAAAGAGCATTGGAATGCTGTTAAATGGATTTTCAGATATTTGGCAGGCACATGTGATTGTGGCATCATGTTTGATAAAAATGGTGCTTCTAATGTTGCCATGGGTTATGTGGATTCTGACTATGCTGGTGATCTTGATACCAGAAGGTCGATGACAGGTTATGTCTTTACTTTTGGTGGTGGCTGTATAAGTTGGAAGTCAAATTTGCAGGATACAGTTGCTTTGTCTACGACAGAGGCCGAATATATGGCTATGACTGATGCAGCAAAAGAAGGCATATGGCTTATGGGTCTGTTGGAACAGCTTGGTTTCAAACAAGAGAGTGTACCTCTTTTATGTGACAGTCAAAGTGCTATTCATTTAGCTAAGAATGAAGTTTTCCATGCGAGGCCTAAACACATTAGTGTGAGGTATCACAAGATTAGAGAATGGATGAATTAAGGGTTGATCAAGCTGTCAAAAGTTCATACAAAAGAGAATGCAGCTGATATGTTGACAAAGTCAGTGCCAAGGGATAAGTTTGAGCATTGCTTGGACTTTGATCCATATTAGTTCTTGTTGAGAACTTGGAAAAGGGTGGAGCATTCCTACCCATAAATGGAATGATGTTTTTGGTACCTATTGAGAGGTACCTTGAGGTAATGATATTGAAGGCTCAGCATTTGAATACTTTGGTACACGTTATGGTCCAAGGTGGAGATTGTTGTTATATTGGCCCATATACTAACATGGGCTTAAGGCCCAAATGTTTAATTCCTTTGCCAAACCCTATATATACATATATAAGGTAATATAAGGAAATAAGGAGAAGCGGCAGATAAGATAAAAAGAACTCCAGCAGTGCGAGAAGAGTGAACATCAGCGGCAGAAGCACAATAACAACTCAGTGGCGCCAACAACACTCCAGCAACAGTTTTGAGGTAGCAAAGGCAGTCAAGAGGAGATCCATTTAATAAACCCATTAAAGAATATTATTCTCTCTATTTATTTGGTAACAGATTTATAGTTACTGTTTCTGTTTTAATTTATCTGTTGTTGCTAAATTGGCAAGATAGATTTATTGTTTTTGTGAGAGAGATTAATTTGGGTGTAATTGGGTATTTGAATATTTGAGTGATTTGGCCAATTAACTGTTGGCAAATCTTATTGTACTCCTCTTTGACAAGTATAGTGGAATATTTTCGGTGCCGGCCTCAGCAGTGGATTAGGTAGTCGCATTGACTACCGAACCACTTAAATCTTTGTGTCCTTTGTGTTGATTATTTTTCTTTATATTTTTGTGGGTGCTCGTTATTATTATTTTATCGCTTCCGCATTATTATCTGATCTTGGGTACAACAAATTTGATCAAAAGTTTTGAGTACGTTATTTATTTCTTGCTGTTAAAATTGTAGAAATGGCATTAAAACAGGAGTAGCTAGCAATCATATAATGCATTAAAAGCCAAAAAGAAAGTGCATTCCATAACTTGAGAACTGAAAGACAGAATGAACATAAATTATAAAAAATAAAAGGAAAAAGGAAAAAAAAATCCCGGGTAAAATACCAATCACTACCTAATACAAATCAGGAGGTAGGCTCGAATGGAGCTGTCAAAGATGAAGAGGACCCTACCACTGCTTGTTTTTGAGAGTTATTACTACAGCAAGTAGAATATTTAATCTGTGCCTAACATCTATTAAACGTGAAAATGATCTTAAAACTAATTTGAGCCATAAATATAACAAGTCTGTAAGCTAATTTGTGCCTAATATCTATTCGTCATCAAAATTGTTTGTGTCTCAAGTGTTGGCCCTTGCAAGATAGAGTTTGACCAAGCTTTTATAACCTAAGCTGAAGATCTGGCATTGAAGACGTAAAATTAAAACCAATATATATTAGGCTTGAATACTAGAGAGAAATATGTATTCTTTCATTAGCAATGGTACGCTTTTATACAGATTTACATGAATCAGAAACCTTAATTTTAAAAGTCCTTTAATTGTGGAAAAATACAATTCATGAAGATGGCTTTGTCTTGCTTAAATATGCAAATTAAATGGTCCTTACTTGTTATATTCTCTTCCTAAGTATCAGAGGTCGACAGAGGAAATTTTGACCTTATTTGGAGCAGTCTTTAATCTATTACCCTTAAATACAAGGGCCTTATAGCCAAAAGCCCAAAAGCAATAAAATAGATAGAGATCCTCACTTCGATTTCTACAGTCATCATGGAGTATAAACAATGAGCTACGACTACGACATCAAACTTTAACTTAGAGCTTTTGCTGTTAATCCCTCGTCAACTCCATACTCAAATCTAATTAAAATTTAATCGTATAAAGTAACCTTCTTTTACATACAAAATTTTATTTTTAATTTAAAAAAAAAAATAAAAAATATATATGTTTATTTTTTTTTAACAAAAAATGAATATATGTTTTTATTTTTTATTAAAAAAATTAAAATAAAATTAATTAAATAATTAAATCATTTATATAATACAATGAAAGCAAAAATGCAGGGGATGAGTTGCGAGGTGGAAGTTAAAAATGAAATTGTGATGAATTAGGTGCTATTAAAGCAATATTTATTTACTAATGATATTTTTTTCACACTATCTAATTCTTTCAATGTCTAATTTTCAATTCCTTAGTTCTTTAATTAATTTTCAATTCCTAAATTATCAATTGGAACTTTGAAAGGGTAAGTAAATAAACGAAATTTCCAAATTTAACTCATAGAAGACTTGTATTAGCTAGGGTAGGGGGGGAGGGGAGCAAGTGGAAAATAAACAATTTAAATTGTGTAAACATTCAACCTCATGACTAGATTGTTTGAGATAGTTTACTTTGTTAAAATAAAAGGCGATGTGATATTTTGATTTTCATCACCCCATAACAATCACTTTCCTCAGTTCGAGAGACTTCAATTCCTACCATTTTCGTTAATTTAAAAATATTTTTTTTATAGAAAAAATTCCTAAAAATATTAAATTAATAAGAGTTTATTTAATAATTATTTTAATTTATAATTAATGTCAATAAATTTATAATACAATAACATATAACCTACTTAAATATGTTCTAACTATTAGTATCTCATTCATTATTTAATTAGAAAAATAATTTGAATTATGACTTATCGAATAATATTTTGAATACTACTCAATCTCAACCTTTTATTTATTTATTTTACTCTATCTTTATTTTAATAAATAAGTCCTAAGAGGTGTTTCTAAAGTCGTACTCGTGCTCTCTAATTTTAATATTATAAAATTAATAGACGATATATATAGCGTCCTAACCCATTGAAATAAAATTCTATCTAATTTTTTCATCATGATAATTGAAAAGATATATATTATTTTCATTTATTATATAATTGTATACCACTAGCAGTGTATTTAAGATGAGAAGATGACGTGGTGAAAATTTAATATACATCAAAATTTCTTTAAAAATCTTCAAGCGTAGAACACTGAATCTCAATAAATGATGACTTCATCAATCAAATAGCATTACTTTACATTTTACTTCCACATTTATCAAATTTTTTTTTTATAAAAATAATAAATATAATACATTTTAAAATTTATAACAATACAAATAACAATTATAATATTAAACTAACATTAACTCATATACGTCCAAATTTAAAAAAATTATGATATTTTTATTATTTTATATTTTAAGAAATTTTATTTTAAATATTTTTTTCCTTCCTAAACTACAAGGGTTTGCTTATAAATATATAAAATTGAGTCTTTGGTGTATTGTAAAAACTTCGTGAATTATTTATTAAAGAAAATTATCATGGAGGTTTCTCAAATTAAATTATTTTTGTCATTTGGTCTTTTAGATTATAAGTAATGTCATTTGGTCCCTTAGTTTTATAAAAAGGAGGGGCCAATTAAGGATAAAACACATTATTTTATTTTTTTTAATTAAAATATTATTTTCCATTAAGAATAAATTATATTATTTTAATATTTTTGATATTAAAATATTAATTTAAAAAATAATATTTTATTTAAAAAAAATTATTAAAATAATAGATTTTGTCCTTAATTGATTTTTTTTTAAAAAAAACTAAGGGACCAAATGACACAATTTATAATTTAAGATACTAAATGACATAAATGACTTAATTTAAGAGACCTATATGGTCCTATTCTCTATCTATTACAACACTAATACACATCAATGCCTTATATAGTAGTACACATTATATACTTACAATTAAGTACATAGCATTAATATACTGCACTAAGATACACAATATTATTATATAGTTTAACAGCTCCATTTCAAGTTAATGAAGTTGACAAGGTGTTAGTTTAGAAAACATTAGAAGAAATTGAAGAACGTCATAATAGTGATCTACATTTAAAAATGTGGGCAACATCCAAACCTATTTTACACTAGAATCGATTTACATTGGTGAGCACAAAGGATAAAAAACAAGTTGCATTAGTGAATATATACCATTAATTGAGCTCTCCATAACCAAAGACAACAATATAACTCACAAGTTGAGCCTATCACTTGATAACAAAAATACTTACAGGAGGAACATAAGTAATTTTCTGAAAAACCAATTCAAGTAGTCTGAAAAATTGAACACCAATACTTGACTCACTAAAAGAGTTTTGAACTTAACATTGCTTAGACGCTGCTGGTAGTGATAGCGGCAAAACATCCATAAAAGATAATATGTATTGGTTACTTTTACTAACAAAAAATACCAACACTTGAATCACTGATAGAGATTTAAACACAATACTGCTCAAACATTGGTAGTGGTGGTAGAAATGAATATATAGAAATGTACATCATCAGTAAATGAAAAGCTAGTGATAACAAGACTAGCACCAAAGGAAATAATCCCAAATTGAACACATGGAAAAAAAAACAAAAAAGAATCATGTAGAAGCACGAAAAAACATCCACCAACAAGAAGTAAAGAAAATAGTAAACAAGGGCATGAAGAACAAAAATAAAAACATACAAGCATCTGAGTCAAAATTCACCACCATGAAGTCATCAAATCTCATTGATTTAAGACCAGTAAAATTTCACGTTCACTTGCCATTGTTATGCTTCCATTGAGAAGAAGCCTTTTTTTTTTTTTTTTTTTACAGTGGTGGCACATCAGCTTCATGGCTCAGCCCTAAGAACGCAACAGATGCAGATGCTCCTTCGAGCTCAGCCAAATTACCAACACCATTCTCACCAAAACCATCGATTTAGCACTTTTGCAACAGATCGAAAATGATGAACCTAGTTTCTTGCAACATTTTTGATCGAAAATGACGAAGCCTGATACAATGGAAATCAGACCATTGCCAATAAATATTGCCTTAAAAATGTCACTAAAAGCCATTATTGATCAAAACCTCTCTTATTGTGCTCTACAACACACAAAGACTCAAAGAACGAAAGCATAATTGAGTTTGGTGGTGTGGAAAATGGTGAGATCGGACAAAAATTCTTGAGTGAATCATAACTCCAATGGTTTCTTGAAGCGGATTGAGAACCAAAGAAAGATGAGAACACGTCCATGGTTTTATAGAGAATAAATAACACTTGAAATGAAATTAATGAAAATGGTGAGATCAAACTATTCTGAAAATGGTGAGAACGGTCTCAAACCCAAGGAAATGTAGCCATAATTCTTAAGAATCTCCAACGGCAAGAGCCAAGCTTCAAACTTGAAAAAGCACAAATCGGTGATAGGTTTCCACTGACAATTACTACACAATTTAAATACCATGTCATTGCAATTTGGAATCTGAATTCCCACTGCTTGACAGATCATACGACTCGACAAGATAGAGCCAGCTATATTGAGAATTGCATCCAATAAATGCAAGAAACCAATTTGGAAAAGCATGATTCGTGCCAGCTCACCAATTTCTTTGTTATTTTGGTTTATCTTGATTAAAGCAAAGACAACCAGCACTGGAATCAAGAAATTAGAGAGTTTATTGAGTTGAGAGTGATTTGACACCGTACTCACATATCTCGAAGAATCATTAATACTCTAATACTATCTTAAAATTTAAGAGTATATTATATTTTTTTACGAAAATATTATGAATTCTCTATTATAACACTAATACACATCAATATTTTATATAACAATACACATTATACATTTACAATTAAATATACAGTACTAATATATTAAATTAAAGTATACAATATTATTATATAATTTAGCAAAGTCATAATTTATATATGCATTAGCTGGAATTATTCTTGATAATATTAATAATAAAATATAATTAAGCCGGTTCGTATCTAACAGAAAATAATTAATTAATATGTTTTCCATCCATTGACTTCTATTGATTCAACAATGATAATTTGAACAATTTTAAAATAGAAGGATTTTGTTTAGTTTAATTTTTCTTTAATAGGTGTATATTATGAAGCATTCTTTAGTTAGAAAGAAAAGTAGTTAGTGTTGTATACAAGTGTAATTTATGTATTGGATAACAAGATAACTTTGAGAACTATATATGTAACATTACATAGTTGGAATATTAATTAATCAATTCCAAACATATTCTTTTCTTTTGTATCACTTGGTATCAGAGCTTGGGAAAGCGTTGCTTAGGGTTCACATGGCAGCTCAAGATTCTTCTTCTAATCAAGTTTCGTCTGGTCATACTACAGTACCGATGTCTTTTTCATCACAATTTGTGATGATACCTCCGGTCAATTTGTCTTTTTCAATCAAGCTTGATCGTTCAAACTACTTGTTGTGGTATGAGCAACTGTTGAGTGTCATAGCTGCGTATGGTGTTGAAGAATATGTGGATGGTTCGCAGGTGGCTCCTCCCATGTATCTATCAGGATCAACGATATTGTCTCCTGAATATATGACTTGGAAACACACCAATGGTACGATCTGTTCTTGGATCTTTGGGTCTGTCACCATTGAAGTCTCTGGGTACTTGTATGGTAAACAGTCATCAAGGGAATTGTGGAAGACTTTTGAAGAAGTCTTTGCCTCGTATGCGCAATCTCGAATTATGGAACTAAGGCTTCAATTACAAACGATAAACAAGGAATCTCTTTCAGTTGATGATTATGTCATGTCTTTGAAGACATTAGCCAATAATCTTGTTGCCATTGGAGAACCTGTTTTTCGAAAGGATCTTATGTTGTACGCATTGTCTGGCTTGAAGTACCATTATAATCCATTTGTTTGCTTAATCACAGAACAAGCTAGCACTATTACCATTCAGAAATTCCATAGTAGGCTTCTTGTTTTTGAAAACTGACTTAAGCAACAAGATAAGGATGAGGAGAACCAAGTTTTACAAGCCAATCTTGCCAAGTTTAATGACCTGTCCATGTAGAATTTTGGTAGTACTAGTGGCTTAGCCAACACTAGTATGATAGCACAGAGGAATTGTATTGATCAGTCTCGACCAAATTATCATGGTAGAAGTCAAGGTATAGGCGTGGATAGAGAAGGAGTGTTCAATGCCAATTTTGTGAGAGAATAGGACACGTTGCTTCTTCTTGCTTCAAGTTAAGAAGCTTACTCAGTGAATCTTCAAAGAATTCTCAAGGGAAGCCATTAAAATATTGTGGCTACAAAAGGATCAAGTGATAACAACTAGGTGCTGGACACAGGTGCAACAAACCATATTACTAATGACTCTTTAAGTCTTGATAATCCTATTCCTTACAATGGTCAAGATGGTATTCTTGTAGGTAATGGATCTTCTATCCCTATCTCATCTGTTGGTCAGGTTGTTGTTCCAATTAAAGATAGCTTTATTCTTTTAAAGAATGTTTTTCATGCACCAAATGTTGCTACTAATTTGGTTTCTGTTCGACAATTGTGTAAAGATAATCATGTTTTTCTTGAATTTCACTCTAATTTATTTTCTATTAAGGACATTCTTTGGAGGAAAGTCTTACTCCAAGGTCCGCTTGAACAAGGGCTTTACAAGTTACTTGCAGCAAGCACTCTCAGGTCTGAGGTTGCAAAGAATTCTTCTCCTACTAGTTTTCTTACAACTTCTTCAATTTGGCATAATCGTCTATATCATATTTCTGATCCAGTTGTACATAATGTCATGCATAGTAATAACATTTATGTAATAAAGTCCCCCTCCTCTAATGTGTGTGAGGCGTGTAAACTGCTAAGTCACACAAATAACCTTTTATTTCTGGTTTGCATATCTCAGCTTCTGACATTTTTGAACTTGTGTATATGGACTTGTAAGGTCCTTCTCCCATTGTTTTTTTTAATGGAGAACGTTATTGTTTGCTTATTGTTGATGATAAAACTCGCTTTGTATGGGTATACTTTTTAAAAACTAAAGATCAAGTAGTGTCCATTTTACTTCGTTTTAAAACAATGGTTGAACTTCATTATGGGTATAAATTGAAGTCTGTACAAAGTGATGGGGTTGGGAAATTAAACCTTTAGCTGTTATATTGGAAAAAGGAGTCATGTATAGAAAAACACATGCTTATACGTCTGAGCAAAACAGCATGGCTGAAAGTTGCATTCGATGAATTGTGGATATTGGTCTCACTTCGTTGGTTCATTCCAGTGTTCCAAAGATCTATTTGCCTTATGCTTTTAGAATTGCTGGATATGTTCTAAATCGAGTTCCTTCTTGACAACTTTCTTATACCTTGCCCTATGCTTTATTATTGAGCTCTTGGCTATTGAAGGATGGTTTTAGAAATGCACTAATTGACACCAGTCTATTTTTTAAGCATTGTGGCTGTGATGTGGTTATCCTTCTTGTGTATGTTGATGACATTCTTTTAATTGGGTCGAGCTCCACTCTTTTCAATAATTCATTAATCGTCTCAATTCTGTCTTTCCGCTTAAGGATCTTGGCCTATTACATTTCTTTCTTGGTCTTGAAATTTCAAGAAACAATACTAGGATGTTTGTGTCACAGCATAAATATATGAAAAATTTGTCGTCCAAAGCTAGTTTGTCAGGTGCCAAACGTGCTTCTACATCAATGGCCTCCAGGGGAGTGTTGTCCAAAAATGATGGTGCTCTTTTGAGTGTTGCGGAGGCCAAAATGTATAGGAGCTTGGTAAGAGCCTTGCAGTATTGTTGTATTACAATACCTGAATTGGAATTTTCAGTTAATAAGTTGTGCTAGTTCTTTGGTGCTCCTACTACTAAGCATTGGCAAGCAGTGAAGAGAACCTTGAGGTATCTGCAAGGTAGTATGCGCTATGAGTTGAAGTTTAATAAGTCTTCTTCTTTGGATATTGTTGGGTATTTTTATGCTAGTTAGGCTGTGTGTCCTGATAATAGAAGGAGTGTATGTGCTTATTGTGTGTTTTTGGGAGAAAATTTGGTATCATGGTCATCTAGTAAACAAAAGGTTGTTTATAGAACTGTGGCAGAATTTGAGTATAAAGCATTGGCTTTTTTAGCTACTGAATTGAGGTGGATAAGGTCCCTACTAGTAAAAGTAGGACTGGTTCTCGAGCAGTCATCATTACTCTATAATGATAACATTAGTGCCAAGTATATTTTCCAAAATCCTGTTATGCATCAAGGTACCAAGTATATTGAGATTAATATACACTTCATTAGAGAGCAAGTGTTGAAGAAGGAAGTTGTGGTGGATTACTGTCGCACTAAATATCAATTAGCATATTTGTTATCTAAACCTCTTAATAGGCAAAGATTTGAAATACTTAGGTGCAAACTTTTGATGTGTCTCAACCATAAGTTTGAGGAGGGAGTATGAAGCATTTTTGTTAATTAGAAAAGTAGTTAGTGTTGTATACACGTGTAATTTATGTATTGGATAACTTGATAACTCTGAGAACTATTAATTCCAAACATATTCTTTTCCTTTGTTTCGCTTATATTAAGTTGTATTTTTTGGAATTTTTTTAATTCAGATAGTAAGATTCTTAATTTTCCTACCAAAATTTTTAATTTAAATCCTATCTAAATTTATGAGTGTATTTTTTTTATTAAAAAAAAAGATGAACTTTAGTTCCCTTTTTAAAATAAAAAATAAAATACAATAATATAATAATTTTATGGAGTCCATAATCATCCTAAACCTGAAAATAATAATACCAATACCAACGTTGATAAAAGTCATGCTATTTATTTCTGCTCAGCACATCAATCTTGTGTAATATATAAAATAAATATGACATAATAATAATAATAATAATAATAAAACTTAATCAACATATCAACCACAATACATGATAGAAATAACTTTGAAATTTTTGCTAACTCATTTTCAATTACATTTTGGCATATGAATTGTTGGACTTAATTTAATTAAATTAAAAAAAATAATAATAATCTCCCTTCTAGTTCTTTCCTTCTCTTAGTAAAGTGCAATAAATTGATCAACTTGAAAACTAAAACAAAGTGAGCAACACATCGAAGTTAGTAGATGAATGGTAGTAACTGCTCAACTTGCTGATGTATTAGTTGTAGTTTTTGGAATCAAAACCGTCTCAATCTCCAAATTTTATATTTATACGTTACCAACTTCAATTAAAATATAATACAATCAACCAATAGAGCTTGGCAGCCTTCTTTGCCTTTTAGGCATCTCTATGAGTTAAGAATATACATAAGTCAAGAAGCATGACCAATATACTTTATGACTTGTGACTAATTGTCAAGAAGTATGACTAATATACGTTATGATTAATTTTGTAGCTATATCTTTCTAAATGAGCTGTCTATTTTACTTTCCTTTATCTTCTTTTTTATAACACGTTCTTTATCTTCTTAAGTCAGCGACTTCTATAAATACAATATAAATATGTTAGGTATCTAATTGTGATGAATAAATTGAATGTATAATTGTGACGAATTCTTCTCCTTAATTGATTTACTTTTTGGGACACAATGTATATATCAGTCAATCCCTCACAATAAATATATATATACACACACGTTATGACTTGTGACTAATTGTCAAGAAGTATGACTCATATACGTTATGACTAATTTTGCAGCTATATCTTTCGAAATGAGCTGTCTATGTTTACTTTCTTTTATCTTCTTTTTTTTTTTTTTTTATAAGACTTTCTTTATCTTCTTAAGTCAGCAATTTATAAAGTCAGCAACTTTTATAAATACAATATAAATATAGTAGAATAGTAGATATGCAAATAAATTTTATATTAAAAAAATATGAATAATAAATTGAGTATATAATTGTGATGAATTATTTTTTTTAATTGATTTACTTTTTGGGATAAAATGTATTGTATATATCAGTCAATCCCTCACAATTTTCACATATAAGTGCATTGCATGTAAATTATTTTTCATATTAATTTTTACATCATATTTGAAATAAATATGAAATTAATTTTTTTATGTTTTTAAATTATTTGTTAAAGTAAAATAATATTTAAAGTTCTTATTGGATGTATTAATCATCATTTGATTAAAGTCTTTATTAAATGTAACATTTATTCTATTATCATATTTATAGTTCTTATTGGACGTGATTATTATTAGATAATATTTAGATTTAAATGTGACAATATATCTTAAAATAGTAATTAATGTCATTAACTTAAAATATAAAAACAATTTTGTCTAAAATAATATTATACATAATTCAGACTTTTAGATATATTTTATATATATACCCATCGATCTCAGCTTTGGATCATTTCACACCTTTCATTATTCTTTGTGCCTCATTGTTCCTCAGTGGCTTATAACCACCTCTTCTAACTAACATGAATATTATAGACCAAAAGGACAAGTCGTTTAGTACTAGTAATCATGATATTGCTAGAGAAGTTCAAGAGTTTGATGAAACTAAAGCTGGAGTAAAGGGACTTGTTGACTCCGGCGTTGTTAAGATTCCGAGTTTCTTCGTCGTACCGCCGGAGATCTTACAAAAGGGATCAAGAAGTAGCAGTAGTAATATTACTCTTGAGGTTCCATTGATTGACCTCAGTGGCTATGAAGGTGGTGAGAGAAGAAAGGAGATTGTGAATGACTTACGTATTGCAGCAGAAACTTGGGGTTTCTTTCAGATGGTGAATCATGGGGCGTCAAAAAGACTTATGGAGGATTTGATTAAAGGGATTAGACTATTTCATGAACAAAATAATGAGGAGAAAATGAAGTGGTATTCACAAGATCATTTAACAAAGAGTGTGAGGTATTACAGCTATGGATATTTTCAATCTTCTACGCCTGCAAATTGGAGGGACACTTTGGCCTTCAATTCCTTAGATGGTCCATTAGACCCTAATGGGTTACCCCAAATTTGTAGGTAATTAATTAACTCAATGAACTAAAATATTGATTGTTCTTATAATTTTCATTTTTGTAAAAGGAAAAAAAAAAAGTTTAGTTCCTTTTAAGTTTTTCTATTTATTAGCTTATTGTAGGTATTAAAAGTATGTCTATTAATCCGTAATAAAAATCTATGTGAATGAGAATAAACATAAATCAGAATTGGGGGAGAAGGGAGGGTAAAAACCCATTCCATTTCTTTGTATTTACTAAAATTTTCAAGGAATTGGAATAAAAATATTAATTTACTTAAATATTTTTTTAAAAGTAATAATAAAAAATATATATATATAAACAAAATATTAAAATAAAGGATATTTTTGTAATTTCATTTTGTAAATTTAGAAATAGAATCAATATAAAGGGAAGTAAGGAAACAATCAATGAAAATATCTTCCAAATTTGTGTGGCCTTTATTCCATTTCTATCATATTTTTAAAAAGTATGAATATGAATGAGAATGATTCCTTTAAGTATGTAATTGTTATGTAGATGACTTAGAACACAATCTGTGCACTTTGGAGTGCTTAAAAGGGGAATATTATATAGCATTGCACTATATAAAATGTTTCAAGTGTGATAACTACTTCTGAGGAAGTCAAAATTAATTTTGTTTTTAATATACAGAAGGGAAATTATTGAGTACATGAAGAGTATAAGAGAATTGAAAGAGATGATATCAGAACTACTATCAGAAGCATTAGGGCTTAAGAGTGACTACCTATCAAACATAAAATGCATGAAATCAGAGACCTTGCTTTGTCATTACTACCCAGTTTGTCCTGAGCCTGAAAAGACACTTGGAACTACCAACCATTCAGATCCATATTTCTTAACAATATTATTGCAAGACAACATTGGAGGTCTTCAAGTTCTTCACCAGAATCAATGGGTTGATGTTCCTCATATTGATGGTTCCCTTGTTGTTAATATTGGCGACTTGATGCAGGTAACCACTCTATCCTTTAAGCAATACTTATTTTTGTTAACACTCAAATATAACATATAATAAGAGTCTTCAGCTTTTAAAAGAATTGTTTGCTATCTCTCTTCAGTTATGTTATTAGAGCATAAGTGTCTGGATTCCAATTTTTTTTACTTTAAAATTTTCACTAGTATTAAATCTCCACTTTATGGCTCTTCATCTACTCAGCTATTGTGATTATATCTAACTCCATTTAATGGACCTTTAAAATTATTATAAACGCACAAGTGATAGCTCATCACAATCATTTATACTTGAGCATTTAATTAGGAAAATTAGTTGTTGTCTTTGCTCTAACACTTTTTACATCAAGTTGTTACAGATGGACAACAATTGGATAGTAGAACCAGATACACTTTTCTTTAATATGTCTGCCAGTAAATAGACTTCTTGAACTAAAAGATTCCTAAGTTCAAAATAAAGTATAATTGTATTTTATATATGTGATGTGATTGTGTGTCTAATTTTAGTTTAATTTATGAGTTCAGATAATAACAAATGACAGATTCAAGAGTGTAGAGCATAGAGTATTGGCTGGGAATGTAGGGCCAAGAATATCAGCAGCATGTTTCTTGTATCCAAGTAGTGCAAATATTGAGAAACCATATGGTCCAATAAAAGAGCTTATCTCAGAGTCACAGGGCAATCCTCCCATGTATAGAGAAGTTTGCTGCAGTGAATACATGTCTCTTTACAGGTCAAAAGGACTAGATGGACTGTCTACCATTCCACATTTCAAGCTCTGAATATGTGATAATTAGTATGATTGATGACAACGATCTAATTGAAGCAAGTTATTTCTATAAATAAGCTTAAACTATTTTAACATTATATTTGTATCATTTAATAATATGGGATGCTTTACATAAATCATATATATTCTTCAAAAAAAAAAAAAAACTTAAATGCATTCAATTGACTTGAACAACATCTTCCATAATACATGAGAGATAAATAGTAATATGTTATGAAAACAACCCTAGATATTGCAACTATCAAACAATTTCAAGCAAACATCCAATAAAAACCATTCCAACAGCAACACAATCAAGCAATAAAATGGATACCAAAAGCAATGGAAAAAAAAGTAATAATAAAGGAAAGAGCACACGAAGATTACAGTGGTTCAATCCAATTAATGTGGTGAGACTACTCTAATTTTTCACCCCTCTAATATATATGAGTTATGCTAGCTTCAATGTTGGAGAGTACAAATACAATTGGAGAAAATTTTGAAGAGAAACACTCACTCAAGAACAAGCACTTAAAGAAACCTCTCAAAACTCACATACACTTCACATGGCAATTCTCTCTTTTATAGCCTTTCTCTCAAACTCTCAAATGTTCTCTTAGAAGTTCTAGGAAACACAAGGATGCTTATACAACCCCAAATGGGCTATTACAATAATGCCCAGCCAAAACCAAGACTAAGAATGTAAACTCCATACCCATTTTGGTTATTTTGCTATAGAATAAGTGATCCCTTGTGATGCTCAATCAATCGAGCCAGTAAATCTTGCATTCCTAGTTTCGAGCATAATCTTCTCGTGTGAAGCTCGATCAATGTTCGCACTCAAAAAACATATTCTCTACTCCATGTAATGTTCTTAATCCAACTTTTAATACTTGATTATCCACAATAGTTTTCAAGCATTCTCATGATTTGCATCACAAAATTACATAATGCATAAAGAGATTTGTTTTTGTTGGATTGAATGTAAAGTTGAGATTCGAGACGTTGGAATAATTATGAGATAATTTATTAACAATGAGTCAATTACAATGTGACATATGAATTGTTGTCGCTAATTTGAATAATAAAAAAAAAAATTCAATTTCCTAAAGAGAAAACTAGCAGTTCTCTATTACTAACAGAAACGTACACCGAATGGATATCTTGTGGTCCCTTGTTCAAATATTGCAACATAATAATGCTATGCAACAGTTATAGTTGGTTCTTGTAGATGATATGTAATTACCTTCTAGTCCTTTCAGAAACTGATTGCTAGTCATGGTTTGTTTGTTTGTTATTTGAAATAACCATGTTCTCTCAAAAGAGACAAAATGAAAGAAGTGCAAAGGAAGTCACAGAAGCTCATGGTCATAGAAGAGTGTGGAATTGATCACATGTCACAGAAGCTCCTAGTCATAGAGTGAGAAAGTGTTATAGATTTTTCCTTTTTTCATTTTGGGTTTCGCTTGAAGTGTATGAAGATTGCCTTTCATGGGTTAAGTTTGATGTGTGAAAATTGTCTTTCTTGCTGCTTATTTTGGAGTTTAACATTTGAAATAGAAATTGTTTTGAGTTTTAGGCAAGCATCTTCCATTTTCCATGTATAAGCTAAATATTATTTTCATTCATTCTTTGAATTGTTAGGAACTTTCGGGTAATTTACCTAAAAAAAAAGTAAATATTTTTCATTTAAGCTAAGTACGAATCAAAATATTAAAACAAAGATTCTACATTAAGGTAATGGAATAATTAAATAGCCTATATAGCTACAGGCACATAATCGTGTTAAAAGTTCACATAAACGTAAGAATATGAATTTAATCCATTCACTTGATGGAAGTGGGTTTGTTTGAGTAATATAGTCGTTTGAAAAATTTTGGAGATCTTATATTTTATTTAAAAAATTTCACTAATTTTAAAAAAAAATTAAAATTAATAAATTTATTCTACCAATTATTTAAAAGAGATTCGATAAAACTTATAAAATCTTCTAAAAACATTTTCCCTTAAGCAGTTCAATAAAGCGTATTGAACCTTAGCCTACTAAATATTCTTAAGTTATTGGCGATTTGAAGAAAAAAAAAATCATAAAATAGACCAATTATAGCTAATTGTTGGCTCAATTTTCTTTGAGATTTTTCTCATCTTTCATATCTTTGATATGTATCCCTTCAATTTTTAGGATTATAACTTTTTGAGGATCAAATATTAAAATTTGTATTGATAAGTAATGAAGCAATTAATAGTAGATCTAGAAGTTTAGTTATGAGGTTATTATATAAACAATAAAAATAATATTACATATTTTTTAGTTACAATTTTTTTTATTAAAAAATGTTATATGTATCTTATTTGAATAAAATATGTTCAAATTAATGAGTTTTTAATGTATTTTTAGTGATAAAATCTTAAAAATGAAACTTAATTTAGAAGGGCACAAATTTATTTTATACATCATCTACAATTTCATAAATATTATACTTAAAATATACATTATCAAAAGTTGAGAGGCAATGCCTCTCTCGATTCCTACGTAATTCTGCTATAATTTTAGTTAATTTAAAATATTTATATAGTAAATTTTCCTTGGCCGAATGGCTCCTAAAAGAAATGTTTCCTTAGCCCCATGAGTACAATTTCAGTAGGCTGATCATAAATTGACCTCTCCACTAATCTCATACACAAACAATGTTTAGCATTCGAAACTTACATAAACTAGACTAACATACAAGACAAACATGATAATTAATATCTTCCCAAAATTGGTTGTATTTCTTCAGCAAGTACAGTTATAAAACAACAATAACGTTATTAAAAAAAAAAAACAATAATAACTTAAAGAGTGAAATTTTTTAAATCACATATAACATGACACTGTATTTTTTATATCTTATAGTAAGCTTTGGTAAAAAAGAATCAATATGCAATAAATTTTGAAGTGGGGAAGGGCGGAATTACCATCTAGTCCCTTGGATTTGTAATATGCAAGATATTCAGTTTCTCTGTCATTTGCTTATAAATATATAAAATTGAGTCATAGTTTATGCATTATCTGGAATTATTATTGATGTTAATAATAAAATATAATTAAGCTAGTTAGTATCTTACTAAAAATAATTAATTAATATTTCTCCCTTCCATTGACTTTTATTGATTCAACAATGATAAAATGAAAAAAATAGACAAATTTTATTTAATTTAATGGAGCATAACATACAATAATATAATAATTCTATGAAATCTATAAGCAACCTAAATCTCAAAAAGATTGTACTTCCAATGATGATAAAGATCATGTTATTTCTAAGTACTACAAAAAAAAAAAAATGTGTTACAATTTTATTTTTACTTGACACATACATTATGCATTATGTATAATAATAAAAAAAATAACATGAATATTCTAAAAAAAAAACCTTACATGCATCTAATTGACTTGAATCAACACATCAATCATAATACATGATAGAGAAATAGTAATGTTAAATGCATGAAGGAAAGTGTTAATGTTAGGATTAAATATAAAGTTAAAATATGAGATGTTAAAATTATTTATTAATAGATAATTAATTATATTGTGATATATTGTTAAACGTAGTTTAATTTAATTTTTTTTCCCATCTAGTTAATTCTCGACTTCTTTTAAAGAAAGTGCAATAAATTGATCATCTTGACAACTATAACAAAGTAAGCAAGACAGTGCAATTGTTAGTAGATGAATGGTGAGGTGTTATTGATTATGTTTGAAATATATTCTTTACTAATTTTATTAATTAGTTACTCTTTTTATAAAATATTAAGTTATGTAAAAAAAATTATTGCATTAATATTATATTTTATTGATTTAGAGTGCCACTTTATTACTTACTCCGATTAAGTAAGTGAGGTGTTAATGATTATGTTTGGAGTACATTCTTCACCAATTTTATTAATTTGTTACTTTTTTCTTTAAATATTGAGTTTTTTTTTTTAAATAGTTGCATTAATTATGCATTTTATTGATTTAGTGTATCACATTACTACTTACTACAAAAATAATGAATGATATCTCGATGATTGGTAATACTAGTAAGAAAAAAATACTATGTATCACTACTTATTTAAAACATGACTTTATCAATATTTATATGTCAAATAGTAATTTAATATTTGCATAAAAATTCATGTCATATTTATTGCAATTTTATCCTATCATAATTTTATATAGTAATATATATCACGATTAAAATGATTAATATTACCTAGCATTTCTCGTAAGAGAAGAGCTAGTAATTGTTGTTGGAATGCAAAACAGTTTCAATCTCTAATTATACGTTATAAATAATACATTCCACCAATAATTTTAGATCTCTCTCTCTTAGTTAAGAAGAGTTTCGGTAGAAATGATCCATAAGTAATACATTAATCTAATAACTGTTTAAATAAATAGATTTAGTGGTACAATTTTTAAAAATAGTTTAATAAGTAAAAAAAAATTCAATTTCGTCATATATTATCATTTAATTGACCACATGACTGGCACGTGACCTTTTACCGGGTATATTTGGTTTACAAGAATTTAATCTCAGCTTCTAATCTCTCAGTTTCCTCATCCTTTCAATTACTAGGAGTTTGAATCGATTTCTCTCCTCAAGCTTCAGCCTGCTCTTTCAACGTTATCAAGCTCACCTTGAAGCTTGATGTTGGGCACGCTCGACCAGTTGGAATTCATTCATGTGCATTAGACTAGCTTTAATTGAAGATTATGTGGTTTTGGGTGCAATTTTGAGAGGTGGGTCAGATATTAGTCTAAGAAATTGAAGAAGTTTGCTAGGAGTATTGGGTTTTTGTTTGAAGTTGTGGATGATAAGGTTACATATCTTAAATTGATGGGCATTGAGAAATCTAGAGAATTTGCCGATAAATTAAATAGAGATGCCTAAGATATGCTCTCTTTTTTTGATCCTGAAAAGGCTGCACCTTTGATTTCTTTGCTCATAGGAAAAATTAAATCTATTGTTATATTATAATTGTTTCTCCAGGAAAGCTTAGATGAGTAATGTTTAGAAAGCTTATTGCAGATTTTTGTTGTTGAATTATGAAATAATGACTATTGAAATAAAATAGTAGTTATTAAATACGGTCTAAATTACTTGTTTGTTTCTTCATTCTGATACTATTCAATAATAAATAAGTTGTTCAAGATGCAAAGGCCAAATAACCAGACATGTTACTTGAACTTTGTAAAGAGATGCATATACAACTTCAAAGATATGGTATTAGAATATCAAGTAAGTTGGGCATACGAAATATCTATGGACTAACTTGAAGGGAGTGTTGAATTATGAAATAATGGCTACCGACATAAAATGATGGTCACCAAATACAACAACTATGGACAAAAACGATAAGCACCTATCTTTCTTGAACAATTTAATTCATAGATTGCAGTTGTAATTGTAGCTACAATATTTGTAATATTTAGTGAAATAGTTGTAATTTATTACTTATATAAATCATGTATAAATTTATTTTAATTTAAAAAATGAAAATAAAAAGTTGATAAAAAATAAATTCTAAATCAATTGTTTACTTCTTCGTAGAAAACACTGCAATTAAAAGGTGAGCTCTTTTCATATAGTAGCTATATAAATACTCTTCCAAAAGGTGGGTTCAAATATATATGTTACGAAATTAGTTTTTGAATCCTCTGTGAATGTGTATTTTTCTCTTCAATCCAACGACAAATTTCTTGTTGAGTTTAGATTCAAGAGAGGAGCTAGCTCTTGAAAAATTAATTGCTAAGAATTTCAAAATATGAATATTATCATAGAAATTAATAGAAAATGGGATTAGAGGTATGAACACATTCAAGCGCTTATTCACTTCAAAATTTTGAGTCTGTAGCATTCTTTCAGAATTCCTCAATCGTAACAAAAAATGAAGAGATTATTATGTGAGCAGATCACAATTCAATCTAGATCTTAGCAACACTTAAAATGATGGTAGTTGGTCTTTAAAATCCATACAAGGTAGTTGGTCACTGGTGGATGATGATGTTGAAGAGGGACCGAAGATGAGAGAGCTTGATTGATGATATTGAAAGAGCAGGCTGAAGCTTGAAAGGTCCTTGGAAGAGAAGAAAGGCTATTCATAGATTTTGGAAATCCAAATATACCCCTATGAAAGGGTCACATGCCAAGCATGTGGCCAATTAAATTGAATTTTTGACATAATTGAAAATTTTGAACTTATTGCACCATCTTTTAAAAGTTATTAAACTAGACTTAATCACCTAAATAATTACAAGACTAACAAGTTATTTATCTATAATTATAGGATCATTTCTACCAAAACTCGATTAATAAAATACATGAGTATGACTAATATGAAGAAAAAAATTATATGAGTTAATAAATAAAGTTAAAAATAATGAGAATGAAAATTATTTCTTGTTGTATTATTACCTCACAATAGAGGTATATATAGAAGGTAAAATACAAGAGTCCTAAATAAAATAGAACTATGTACAATTTAGAACTCTATTACAGATAGCCACTAATTACATGACTCACGCTAACACTCCCCCTCAAGTTGGAGCATACATATCGACCATACTCGACTTGCTTAGTGAGTCATAAAATACCTTCTTGGAAACTCCTTTGGTGAGTACATCTGCAAGTTGCTTTCCAGTGGGAACAAAAGGGAAACTGATTAGTTTGCCATCTAGCTTTTCTTTTATAAAGTGACGATCAACCTCTACATGCTTAGTGCGATCATGCTGTACTGGATTTTGTGATATATCAATGGCTGCTCGATTGTCACAATACAACTTCATAATACTTTTGGGTTCAAAACCCAAATCAGATAGCAAACTTCTTATCCACAACAATTCACATACCCCATGAGCCATACCTCTATATTTAGCCTCAGCATTGGATCGCGCCACAACTTTATGCTTCTTACTTTTCCATGTAACCAAATTACCTCCAACGAAAGTGAAATAACCTGATGTCAACCTTCTATCTGTAATACTTCCTGCCCAATCTGCATCTGTGAAGCCGCAAACTTCAAGAGGGTTGTTGTGTTTAGAGAACATTACTCCTCTCCCTGGAGCTGATTTCAAATTACCTTAAAATTCTCATAACTGCATCCATATGACTCTGACTCAGGTTATGCATGAACTGACTTACTACACTTATTGCATATGCAACATCTGGTCTAGTATGTGCTAAATAAATTAAGCACCCAACCAACCTCTGATAGCGAGCTCGATCAGTTGGTACTTGATCTGGATACTCTGCTAGATAATGATTTTGCTTAATAGGAGTGTCAATAGGTTTGCAATCTAACATACCTGTCTCAGTTAGCAGATCAAGAATGTACTTTCTCTGACACAGAAAAATTTCTTCTCTCCCCCTAGCTACCTCAATCCCTAAGAAGTATTTTAGTTTACCCAAATCTTTCATCTCGAATTCAGAGGCTAGTTGTCTCTGTAATCTATCCATCTCAACAGTATTATTGCCAGTAATTACCATATCATCAACATAAATAATTAAAGCAGTTACCTTTCCTTGTTGATGTTTGAGAAACAACGTATGGTCTGAATTACTATGTCTATAACCAACCTTCTGCATGAACTAAGAAAACTTTCCAAACCAGGCACGAGGGGACTGCTTAAGACCATACAAAGACTTCCTCAATTTGCATACAAAATTACCAGGAGAATCAGCTACATATCCAGGTGGAAGACTCATGTACACCTCCTCGACTAGCTCTCCATGTAGAAACGCATTCTTAACATCAAACTGTCGAAGTGGCCAGTCTAAGCTAGCAGCAAGCGAAAGCAAAACTCGAATATTATTCATTTTGGCAACAGGAGCAAAAGTCTCATCGTAGTCTACACCATACGTCTGAGTGAACCCTTTAGCTACAAGGCGAGCTTTATATCGATTTACAGATCCATCAGCATTATGTTTCACAGTAAATACCCAGCGACAACCAACTGCCTTCTTGTCCTGTGGTGGAGGCACAAGTTGTCAATTATCATTTTTCTGTAATGCCTCTATCTCTTCATCCATTGCCTTCCTCTACTTTGGATCTCCCAACACATCCTATACTTTGTTAGGTACTAATACAACAGATATTTGATTTACAAATGATTTATATGACCGAGATAATCTTTTAGTGGACATGTAGTTGGCTACTGGATACTTTGATTTTGCATGAATATTTGGTTCATACCTTTTAGCTGGTTGACCCCGAGTAGACTTATTTGGTAACACATACTGTCCAACATTAGACTCAATGCTATTAGTATCAGTGGGTGTACATACCTCAGATGAGTGACCTTCAGTATCAGGGAGTTGATCAAGGGTAGGAGAGGGAACAATTGTGTCTTCATTTTGATTTTCAGTGATTGGATCTGGTGCTTGGATACTTGAAGCATTTGCTTCTTCTACAACTGAATTTAACGGGATAAGAACCTCAACTGGACCCATCGAAATATCTCCTGATTGCGTTACTTCCACAGTTCCTTCCAATTCCTCCCCCTCGCTATGATATAGCTCTTCAAAATATGAATTCTCCCCCTTAAGAGCAGTATCAGATGAGTAAAAATAGTTCATATCTTCAAAGAAAGTGACATCCATAGTGACATAATATTTTCTAGTAGGTGGGTGATAGCACTTGTATCCCTTTTGATAGCCTCCATAACCAACAAACACACACTTAATTGCTCGAGCATCTAATTTAGATCTCTGATTTTGAGGGACATGAACAAAAGCAACACAGCCAAATACACGGGCAAGGAGATTATGAAATGATGACACGGATACATGAGATGCGAGAACCTCAAACGGGATTTGTCCGTGAAGGACACTAGATGGGAGACGATTGATGAGATGGGTGGAAGCTTGTACAGCATCGCCCTAAAGATATTTTGGCATATTCGCACTAAATAAGAGAGGACGAGCCATTTCAAGTAAGTAACAATTTTTTCTTTCGGACACCCCATTTTGTTCTGGTGTTTGTGGGCAAGTAGTTTGGTGAACAATTCCATGTGTTTGGAAAAAATCTTGAAAAGCACGATTAACATATTCTCCCCCATTGTCAGAATGTAGTACTCTAATAGTGCTATTGTATTGTGTTTGAACACGAGTATGAAAATTTTGAAAAGCTTGAAAAACTTCATCTTTGTTTTTAAGAAGACCAACCCATGACAATCGTGTACAATCATCAATAAACGACACAAAATACCTCACACCTGATATAGTAGGCTCTCTAGACGGTCCCCATTCATCAGAATGAATTAATTCAAAAGGAATTGTACTTTTATTAGAAACACTTGGAGAATAAGTAGTACGATGACTCTGTGCCAGCACACATGTCTCACAACGCAAAGTAGATTCACTTACACCAATGAACAGAGTAGGCATAGATTTTTTCATAAGACTAAAAGATGGATGTCCTAAGCGACGATGCCATAACCAAATTTCAATTAGCTGGTCAGAACTCGAGGTCAAAGCGATGCGGGACTATGCTCATGGTTTCTCCCCTGCGTAGTTCTGATCCAGACAAAATAATCTATTCCTCAGATACCCTCGACCAATTATTTCCCTGGTAAGAAGATCCTGAAAAATCACATACATAGGATAAAAGGTGACAGAACACTTAGACTCAGTATTCAACTGTGGGACAGATATCAGGTGATGAGATAAATCCGAGACATATAAAACATTTTGGAGCTGTAAGGTTGGGGTAATATGAATTGGCCCCATCCCTAACACAGGAAAAGCTTCACCATTAGCATTCGTAACATAAGACACTGGTAGGAAAGACAAGTTAGTAAAATAAGATTTATCATAAGTCATATGATCAGATGCACCATAATCAATAATCTAAGTATCTGATCCAACAGAGAGAGAAACGTTTGAAACCATACCAATCTTACCGCGACCAGCTATAGAAACTGTAGGGTTACCTCCACAAGTCGTATAATGATCTTGTCCAGCTACTCCATAAAAATCTGGTATTGTTGACCTTGCATGAATAATTAGGCTAAATGTTTCATTGGTCTTGAAATCTTGATTTTCTTTCGAATCTTCCATAATAATAATAATATGCAGCGGAATTTTTTTTTTTGAATTTGCTGACTGGATCGTTGACTGTGTCTGATAACTGCTGATTAGACTGCTGACTGTGTCTGTTGACTAGATTGATGACTGTGTGTTGACCGGTGACTGGATAGACTGTTGACCGGTTGATAGGAATGGGCTGAAATTGGGCTTGACTGAAAATGGGCTAAAATTGTGCTTGATTGAAATTGTGCCTTGGACTATTGTTGTGGTAAAAAAAAAATTTGTTTTTTGTTTTTTGTTTTTTGTTTTTTGTTTTTTTTTAGGCTTGGGATGTTAAGGTTTGGGCTTGGGCTATTAGGATTTGAAATTGAAAATGGGCTTGGTCTATTAGGAGTTGCACTTGGGAATGGGCTTGGGCTATGATGGTTTGAAATTGAGAATGGGCTTGGGTTATTAGGGTTTGTAAAGAGGCGGCGGCGGCGGTCTGAGAGACAGGCAGCGGCGGCGGCTGTAGATCTGGGAATCTGAGGTCGCGGCGGATCTGGAGGCAGGCGGCTCGGAGCAGAGACAGGCGCGGCGCGCTGAGGCAGGCGGCGCGGAGCAAGGACAAGCGCGGTGCGCGGAGACTTGTGGCGCAGAGAAGAGACGTGCGCGGAGCACGGAGATAGGCGCTGCGCGCTGAGTGCGGCGGCGCATAGAAGAGACGTACGCGGAGTGCGGAGACAGGCGGCCTAGACCAGGCGCTGCGCGCGGAGACTGGCGGGGAGGAGCAGGGACAAGTACGGCGCACGGAGACAGGCGGGGAGGAGCAGGGACAGGCGCGGCTGCAGCAGCACTGACTGGTGGCAAAGAAGAAGAAAAACAAATACAGTTTTTTTTTTTTAAACCATGCTCTGATACCAAGTTAAATATAATGAGAATGAAAATTATTTCTTGTTGTATTATTACCTCACAATAGAGGTATATATAGAAGGTAAAATACAAGAGTTCTAAATAAAATAGAACTATGTACAACTTAGAACTCTATTACAGATAGACACTAATTATATGACTCACGCTAACAAATAAGTCATTTATATTTAAAAAAAAAACGAATCTAGAATAATGAATGGAAAGGTTCGATTCAAGAACTTCATTCGTTTCTCAATTAATATAAGTTATAACTAATTTTATAGCTATCTTTCTAAATGGGCTGTCTTTGTTTGAATTTTTTATCTTCTTAGGGCAGTAACTTGTACTTCATTATTTTTTAATATACTTTTTATTAAATTTATTAATTAATTGCTTTTTTTATTAAATATTTAATAATTTTTTAAAAATAATTATAATAATTTTATATTTTATTAATTTAAAGTAACAACTATTTCGTTCAAAAAAGAATAATCTGTCGATCAATGGTAGTACTTGTGAGTGCCCAACTTGCAGATATTGGTAATTGTTGTCGGAATGCATGACAGTCTCAATCTCTAAATGTTATAAACAAACTTTAATACAATACAAATCCACCAATAATAAAGCTTGGCATCCATTTTAGGTAAGTTATGAAAATACAAGTCAAAAAGTATGAATACAAGTCAAAAAGTTAAAAAGTATGATTAATACGAAGAATGAAAAAATGTTTGAAATAAGTGTATGGTATGAGGTATATTTTATTAAATTTAAAAAAATATAATTAATATTTATATTAAAATAAATTATTTATATTAAAATATATATATATATCTAGAATAATAAATGAAAAAGTTGACAACCTCGTGAACTCAACTCGTTTTTCGATTGATATATGTTATAATTAATTTTATAGCCTAAACGAGCCGTCTCTTTTTACTTTCTTTATCTTCTTCAGTCAGCAAGTTGTATACATACAATGTATATCATTCAATCGCTCTCAATTTTCTTATTATATATACCCATCGATCACAGCTTTGAATCAATTCACACCTTTCATTATTCTTTATCCTTATTGTTCTTCAGTGGCTTAAAACCATCTCTTCTTAACGTGGAAATTATGGACCAAAACGACAAGTCGTTTAGTACTAATAATCCTAACATTTCAAGAGAAGAGTTTGATGCAACTAAAATTGGAGTAAAAGGACTTGTTGATTCCGGCGTTGTTAAGATTCCGAGTTTCTTCGTCTTCCCGCCGGAGATCTTACAAAAGGGATCAAGAAGTAGCAGTAGTAGTAATACTACTCTTGAGGTTCCATTGATTGACCTGAGTGGCTATGAAGGTGGTGACAGAAGAAGGGAGATTGTGAATGACTTACGTATTGCAGCAGAAACTTGGGGTATATTTCAGTTGGTGAATCATGGGATGTCAAAGAGAGTTATGGAGGATTTGATGAAAGGGATTAAACTATTTCATGAACAAAAGAATGAGGAGAAAATGAAGTGGTTTTCCAAAGATCATTTAACAAATGGGTGGTATTACGTTTCTGGACATTCTCATCAATCTTCCACGGCTGCAAATTGGAGGGACACTTTGGCTTTCAATTCCTTAGATGGTCAATTTGACCCTGATGGAGTACCCCAAATTAGTAGGTAATTAATTAACTCAATGAACTAAAATATTAATTAATGTTCTTATAACATTCATTTTGTAAAAGAAAAAAATTAGTTTAGTTTCTTTTTAGTTTTTCTATTTATTACCTTATATTGAAGGTATTAAGAGGCAAGGATTCGTATCATCAATGTTGTGTGATAGTAGACTTGTTATGAACATGACTTAGAACACAAACTTATGCACTTGGAGTGTACAAGAGGAATATTATAATATCATTGCACTATGTTAAATGTTTCAAGTGTGATAACTACTTCTGAGGAAATAAAAATTAATTGTGTTTTTAATATATAGAAGGGAAGTTAGTGAGTACATGAAGAGTATAAAGGAATTGAAAGAGAAGCTATCAGAACTAGTGTCAGAAGCACTGGGGCTTAAAAGTGACTACCTATCGAACTTAAAATGCTTGACATCAGAGACCTTCCGCTTTCATTACTACCCAGTTTGTCCGGAACCTGAAAAGACACTTGGACTTACCAACCATTCAGATCCATATTTCTTAACTATATTATTGCAAGACAGTATAGGAGGTCTTCAAGTTTTTCACCAGAATCAATGGGTTGATGTTCCTCATATTGATGATGCCCTTATCGTTAATATTGGCGATATGATGCAGGTAACTACCCTATTCTTTAAGCAGTAGTTATTTTTGTTAGTTGACATATAATTGCTTCAACTTCTCAGAAAATTGGTTGTTAACTCTACAAAAATATAATTTTCACTAATATTGAATCTCCCCTTTATAACACTTTATCTACTCAGCTATTGCGATTATGTCTATAACTTCATTTGATGGACCTTATAAATGAGAAGTCATCATCACAATCATCTGTACTACTTGAGCTTTTAGGAAAATGGTTGCTAACTTTTTTGTCACACTTTTTGCATCAAGGTGATGTTGCAGACAATTGGATAGTAGAACCAAAACCACTTTTCTTTAATCTGTATCGTATGCCAGTAAATAGACTTTTTGTAGTAAAAGAAAATTTAAATGCAAAACTAAAGTATAATTGTACTGAATGTGTGTGATGGTAATTTTAGTTTAATTTTGAGTGCAGATAATGACAAATGACAAATTCAAGAGTGTAGAGCATAGAGTATTGGCTGGGAATGTTGGGCCAAGAATGTCAGCAGTATGTTTCTTTTATCCAAGTGGCTCAACTTTTGAGAAACCATATGGTCCATTAGAAGAGCTAATCTCAGAATCACAGGCTCCCTTATATAGAGAAGTTTGCTTCCGTGAATACATATCTTTTTACAGGTCAAAAGGACTAAATGGATTGTCTGCCATTCCACATTTTAAGCTCTGAATTTGTGATAATTAGTATGATTGATGACAACGATCCAATTGGAGCAAGTTATATCTATAAATAAGCTTCAACCATTTTAGCTTATAATATTTTAATTTGTAACATTATATATAATATATGTATGGCATATAAAATAAATATAACATATATATTCTTAAAAATAAAGTACTTACATGCATCCAATTGACTTGACGCATTACTATTGTTGTTAAAGTCAATTGGATTGTTGAAGTTAATTATAATTATAATTATAATGTGATATATGTATTGTTGTAAATAATTTTAATAATAATAAAACATTATTTTCCCAAAGAGAAACCTAGCAGTTCTATGCATATCTAAATAAGTCTCTTCAACTTGCTGATAGTGATATTAGTAATTGATTTTGAAATCAAAATAATGTCATTCCCTCTCAATTTTAAAATATAATACAATCGACCTATCAGGACCTTCTTTGCCTTTTAGGTGTCTCTCTGAATTAAGAATATACACAAAGTCAAGAATATTATATGCTATAACTAATTTAATCTATAGCTCTCTGGCTAAATGAGCTGTCTATGTTTGCTTTCTTTATCTTAACAACTCGCATACATACAAGTATATATCAATCAATCACTCACAATTTTCTTATTATATATACCCATCTCAGCTTTGAATCAATTCACACCTTGCATTATAGATGTCACACATGCATAACTTGTCTAAGAACTTTAAGAGCACCCGATTGGATACTCCTTTGGTAAGGATATCAGCTAGTTGATCTTTTGACCGAATCTTTGGTAGTTTCACAGCCTTTTCATTTAGCTTTTCTTTAATGAAAAACCTATCTACTTCGATATGCTTTGTACGGTCATGTTGAACTGGATCATGCACTATATCACATGCTGCTTTGTTATCATAGTATAGCTGAATTGGTTGTTTTGAAGAGTAGCCTAGATCTTGTAAGAGAAATTTTAACCACAGTGCTTCACAAATTCCTAAGGTCATTCCTCTGTACTTAGCTTCTATACTAGATCGTTCAATAACATTTTGTTTCTTACTTCTCCATGAAACTAACTTCTCACCTACAAAGGTAAAGTATCTTGAAGTTGATCGCTTATCGTCAACAACTCTAGCCCAATAAGCATCGGTATATACTTTGATGTTTTCCTTGTCTGTGCTTTTAGAAAATAGAATTCCTTTTCCTAGAGCTGATTTTAGAATTCCTTTTCCTGGAGCTGATTTTAGATACTTCAAAATGCGCATGATTGCATTCTTATGTTGCTCACCGGGGATTATGCATGAACTGACTATCAATTGGGGGAGATTCAAGCTCGACGTTTGAAGATTCCTGGATTTCTGGGTGTTCATTCCTACTTAGATCCAAGTTTGGACCACTAGATTCCAACTCATTCACTTCTACACTTATTATGTCGTTGTGTAGGGTATCAACATTCACATCCAAGTTTTGACCACTAGGATCCAAATCACCTACATTTTGATCAGATACTTCCACCACATTTTTCTCAAGGTTGTATACAAGAGTCTGAACTTCCTCAAGAGACTCGTCTTGAAAGTCATACTCAGAGAAATACATAGTGTCTTTATGAAAGACAACATCCATAGTGATAAACATGCGTTGAGTAGGGGGGTGATAACACCTGTATCTTTTTTGATGAACAACATATCTAACAAAGACACATTTCAATGCGCGAGGAAGTAACTTACTATGTTGGTGTTTGAGAAGATGAACATAGGCAACACATCCGAAGACATGCGAGGGAAGGTTTGGGACTGTTGGAGCAACAACAACTTCGATAAGTGTCTGGAAGGGTACGAGAAGGAACACGATTGATGAGATATGCTACAGAAAGGAGAGCTTTCCCCCCAATAGCACAAGGGCATATGAGCCACGATTAGGGATGCGTGAACAACTTCCAATAAGTGCCTATTCTTGCGTTCGGCCATACCATTATGTTAAGGTGTATTTGGACATCTTGTTTGATGAACTAAGCCATGAGCGTCCAAAAACTTTTGAAGCTCAGAACTATGGTATTCCCTACCATTATCACTGTGTAACAGTTGAATTCGGGCATTGTATTGTGTATGAATGGTGTTATAAAACTTTTGAAGTAGCAATGAAACCTCAGATTTGGACTTCATCAAACATAACCAAATCATTCTAGTACAATCATCTATAAAAGTAATAAACCAATGTGACCCACCCAATATGGGAACTTTAGATGGTCCCCAAATGTCAGAGTGAACAACCATAAAAGAAGTTGGGATTTTATTTAAAATCAAAGGAAATGAAGCTCGATGGCTTTTGCAAGTTCACACACATCACATTTGAAAACAGAAATATCCAAATTTATAAATAAACTAGGAAACAACCTTTTTAAATAACTAAATGAGGCATGACTGCTTGAAATTCCTATGTTGTGTTGGGTTCTACCAATCTGGATATCCAATAAGTTCAAAGCAATGACTTTTTAAATGACCTACTTGATTGTAGTGGGTGCATTTGTATGAAGGTTTGTTTGAATTACTAGAATTATTTGGATTAGTGGATTTCGGCCAGTCTTGTGATATCTGACTAGGACGATGGCGAGAAAGCATAGTAGAAGCGTCAGGTGATACATTGTCTTTATTTAAAGTTGTAGATCGTATGGCGTCACGACAGACTATGGAATAACATTCTTCTAGATTGAGGAGGGGTTCATGACGCAAAATTTCTCGTCGAAGTTGATTAAAATTCTTATCCAAACTAGTAAGAAATATGTGTACTTAGGTACGCTTAATATCATGAGGTTCTCTCATGACCACTTTAACATGATAATCTAGTTCCCGAAATATTTTGGTTAACTCCTCATAGTATACAGAAAGTGATTTGGCACCTTGGTTGACAGAAAAAGCTTGTTGATGCAAAGAATAGACTTGCATCTCATCATTACCATCATAAAATTCTTTGTAGAGAGTATTCCAGATTTCATGTGCAGTGGATATACGGAGATATCGCTTCATGATGTCAGGAGAGATGGACATCAAAAGCCAGTACTTCACCTTCTAATTTTCAGCATACCATTTATCATATCCCTTGTCTGACACAGTAGGTGGAGCAGAGTTACCTATGATGTAGGGGATTTTTTCACGTTCAGCGATATGCATCTCCATTAATTGAGATCACACATCATAATTTTTTTTATGTAAGGAGGATGCCTGCATTAAATGAACCCTTAGATTGAAAAAAAAATTAGAACAGATTTGATTCCCGATGACTCAATTTGGTCACTCATTTTTTTTTTTTTTTTTGTATTTTTCACTCTAAATAAGCATCTGCTTCAGTTTAGAGACAAAAATACGTTGGTGGGCGAACAAAAGGTGGGCAAAGGCCGTGGCGGCGGTGCTAGGCATAATAACGTTGGGTGCGGCGCTGGATGGTATCAGAGCCTACTAGGGTTCTATGAATAAAAAAAAATAGAAAAATCAAAAACAAACACAAGCTAACAAAACAATCACTAATCATTGCCATCCAACCACCGCCCAGTAGCAGTTATTTTGGTTTATCTTGATTAAAGCAAAGACAACCAGTAGTGAAATCAAGAAATTAGAGAGTTTATTGAGTTGAGAGTGATTTAACACCATACTCACATATATCAAAGAATCATTTATACTCTAATACTGTTTTAGAATTTAAGAGTATACTGTATTTCTTTATGGAAACTTTATGAATTCTCTGTTACAATACTAATACACATCAATGTTTTATATAATAATACACACTATACATTTACAATTAAATACATAGTACTAATATATTAAATTAAAGTATACAATATTATTATATAATTTAACAAAGTCATAATTTCTATATGCATTAGCTGGAATTATTCTTGATAATATTAATAATAAAATATAATTACGCCGGTTTGCATCTAACCAAAAATAATTAATTAATATGCTAGCTTCAATGTTGGAGAATAAAAATATAATTGGAGAAAATTTTGAAGAGAAACACTCACTCAAGAACAAGCACTTAAAAAGACCTCTCAGAGCTCACACACACTCCACAATTATGAAATGCCTATTCTCTCTTTTATAGCCTTTCTCTTAAACTCTCAAATGCTCTCTTAGAAGTTCTAGGAAACACAAGGGAGCTTATACAAGCCCAAATGGGCTATTACAATAATGCCCAGCAAAAACCGAGACTAACAATGTAAACTCCATGCCCATTTTGGTTATTTCGCTAGAGAATAAGTGATCCCTTACGATGCTTAATCAATCGAGCCGGTAAATCTTGCATTCCAAGTTTTGGGCATAATCTTCTCGTGCGAAGCTTGATCGATGTTCGCACCCAAAAAAAATATTCTCTACTCCATGTAATGTTATTAATCCAACTTTTAATATTTGATCACCTAAGACAGTTTTCAAACATTTTCATGAATTTGCATCACAAAATTACATAATGCCTAAAGAGATTTATTTTTGTTGGATTGAATATAAAGTTGGGATTCTAGATGTTGGAATAATTAAGAGATAATTTATTAACAATGAGTCAATTACAATGTAACATATTATTGTTGTCAGTAATTTCAATAATAATAATAATAAACAATTTCCTAAAGAGAAAACTAGCAGTTCTCTATTACTAACAGAAATGTACACCGAATGGATATCTTGTGGTCTCTTATTCAAATATTGCAAGTTTTGCAACATAATAATGCAATGCAACAGTTATATATGGTTGGTTCTTGTAGCTGATTTGTAATTACCTTCTAGTCCTTTCAGAAACTGAATTGCTAGTCATGGTTTGTTGGTTTGTTATTTGAAATAACCATGTTCTCTCAAAAGAGACAAAATGAAAGAAAGTGCAAAGGAAGTCACAGAAGCTCATGGTCATAGAAGAGTGTGGAATTGATCACATGTCACAGAAGCTCCTAGTCATAGAGTGAGAAAGTGTTATAGAATTTTCCTTTTTTCTTTTTGGGTTTTGCTTGAAGTGTATGAAGATTGCCTTTCATGGGTTAAGTTTGGTGTGTGAAGATTGTCTCTATTGCTACTTATTTTGGAGTTTAAAATTTGAAACAAAAATTGTTTTGAGATTTAGGCAAGCATCTTCCACTTTCCATGTATAAGCTTAATATTATTTTCATTCATTCTTCATATTGTTACGAGCTTTCGGGTAATTTACCTAAAAAAGTAAATATTTTTCATTTAAGATAAGTACGTATCAAAATATTAAAAGAAAGATTCTACATTAAGGTAATGGAATAATTAAATAGCCTATAGCTACAGGCACATAATCGTGTTAAAAGTTCACATAAACGTGAGAATATGAATTTATTCCATTTACTTGATGGAAGTGGGTCCCATATTTGTTCAAGTAATATAGCCGTTTGAAAAATTTTGAAGATCTTGTATTTTATTTAAAAAAATTCACTAATTTAAAAAAAAAAATTAATAAATTTATCCTACCAATTATTTAAAAGAAATTCGATAAGGCTTATCAAATCTTCCAAAAACATTTGCCCTTAAGCAATTCAATAAAACCTATTAAACCTTAGCCTACTCGAATAAACTATTATTAGCCTCTCATTATCAAAAAATGTATCATAGATAATTCATCTTTACTACTATTCTTTAATTTTATTTTAATATTTTTATTAAATAATTTATATTTTAAGATAAAAATCTGATAAAAATATAATCTTGGGGATTATAGGCTTAAAGTTACGATTGCTATTGATTTTTGGGATGTTTTATAAGAAATTTTTATGTTATTATTTACTAAATTTTCAACAACAATGGAGAAAATGAACGTTTTCTGTAAATTTTTTATAATTTTTAAATCCAAATTTATTTTTAAATTAAACTATACATCTCAACAATTCTAACGAATATTTGTTTGTTAAAAAATTTTCACATATTTATTTTTCTATGAATTTTTTAAGTTCCAACTATAAATCTATCAAATTCTAAACAACTTGGTTTCCTATAATATTTTCTATATTCTACGATTGAAATTAAAACCTGAAAATTTTATTTAAATTATTGCACATGATCAGAAAATTTTTGGCTTTTGAATCATTGATTTTTATTTTGTATTTATTTTTTTATGATTTTACAAAATTTAAACTTTTATGCTGAAAATGAGATTCGTGACAGTGTTATTTGGAAATTTTGGTTTTGTTAATGGTATTTGGAACTTCATAATCGAGTAATATTTTTATGAAACGATTATAAATGTATTAGGAGTAATTTGACAAACTTTCGTTATTTTTGGATAATTATTTAAATTTTAATTGATTTTTTAATTTTATGTATTCAGTGTTAAAAATTTAAAAGATAGATTATTATAGTTTAATTTAAACTCAGTTTTACCTATTAAATTGATTTCCAAATTATTTAAAACTTTTTATGTGTAAAATCATATATGTTTAGTGTATGTAATAAAATCATTTTTTAAAAATTAATTTCAGTGTTTTTGATAAAAAAAAAAATGTTAAGCGTGACATGTACGCATTTTGTGCACTAGTTTTTTTTTTTTTTTTTTTTATATAATAAAAAAAAGACATATTAATAAGCTTTAATAGTATGACTGTAATTTGGAACTTACAATTTGAAAACAACAACTATAAAATAATAATAATAATTGAGGTGTTCTTTGATTTTAAAATAGGCTAGGAGAACACAATAGCATTTTCTTTGCTGGGCTAGACTTGGCTTTAGTTGCTATATTGAGGTAAGTAAACTAATTATATTTGAAATATTAAGTGGTCTGATTATTATGTTTGTATGCTTGTATGTCTTTATTATATGCTAAGCTTGTGGTAGATAGAATACACATTGATGGTTTGCATAAATATGTGTTTGTCATATGCATATTCGCATACATAATGTTTAAAGTTTTGATATCAAAAAGGCTTTATTTTTTTTTTAAAGCAAACAAGTTTTTGTGAAAAATATTTTGGTAGAATGCCTTTGACAATTGTTTTGATTTGACTTTGAATGTGAGCATATTGAATTTGTTTGGGTCGTATGGGTGATGTGTCCCTAACCTACTTGAATATCCGGGGACATTTGGTTCCTTACCGTTAGGTATGAATGTATTTGTGCATGTGAGAATTTGTTATGACATTTCAGTTATTTCCATTCGATATTTAGCTCACTTGTACTTACCTTTCATGCGTGCCAATCACCGACAGGTAATTTATTTGGATATGGGTCACTGACAGATGACATATTGTTTTGGCTCCACAATTGTTACAAGGAATCAGGGCATTCTATAAAAAGAAAATGATAAAGATAAATTGCATTGAAAAAAATAAAGTTTTGATTGGATGATGACCGCGTTTTATATATTCATTTTCATGATTTTGTATAACTAGAGTATGGAACGATGTTAAATGGTTGTTGTTGTGAATGCTTATTATTACATGTATAATAAAGTTTGTTTACTGAGTGGTATCATTCACTCTAATATTTACTCACCATTTTTTAGGTAACACTTGAAGAGGTTTGGCACATTCCTTAATCCTTAAGGGTCCCTTAAGAAAGTTGAATTTTTATTATTAGGTTTCTATTTAAATAAATTATGTGTAACTACGACTCTTAGTTTTAAGATTCAAACAAATAACTTTTCAGATGCTTGATAAATAATTTTTTATAGACTACATATTTTTCATTTATTATAAATGATAAATATTATTTTTGGGTAAATTTAACAATCGAATTATAGGGTTGTTATTGATAAAATTTTAAAAATGAAACTTTAGAGAGGTACAGATTTATTTTATACATATAATTTATTTACAATTTCATAAATATTATACTTAAAATATATGTTATCAAAAGTAATGACTCTCTTGATTCCTACATAGTTCCGCCGATATAAGTGATTAGAGAAATGTTGAGTTTAACTGAGATAACGAAAAATAATGAAATGTATTGGATTAGAGATTTTTTTTTTTTTTTTGCGTGGGAGAGAAACTATTTTAACAAGTCTGATGTTTTATATATGTTACTTTAGAATATAACAAAATAATTATTTTAATATAATTTTAATTAATTTAAAATATTTATATAGTAAATTTTCCATAGCCGAATGGCTCCTAAGAAATGTTCAGATTGGATATATCATATGTTGGCCCCATGAATACAATTTCAGTAGGCTGATCATAAATTGACCTCTCCACTAATCTCATACGCAAACAATGTTTAGCATTCGAAACTCACATAAACTAGACTAACATATAAGACAAACATGATAATTAATATCTTCCTAATTTTATAGCTATCTTTCTAAATGGGCCGTCTTTGTTTGAATTTTTTATCTTCTTAAGGCAGTACCTTGTATATCATTATTTTTTTAATATACTTTTTATTAAATTTATTAATTAGTTACTTTTTTTATTAAATATTTAATAAATTTTTTAAATAATTATAATAATTTTATATTTTATTAATTTAAAGTAACAACTAATTCGTTCAAAAAAGAATAATCTGTCGATCAATGGTAGTACTTGTAAGTGCCCAACTTGCAGATATTAGTAATTGTTGTCGGAATGCATAGCAGTCTCAATCCCTAAAATCTATAAACAAACTTTAAAGTTAAAAAAGTTCACAACCTCGTGAACTCAACTCTTTTTTCGATTGATATATGTTATAGTTACTTTCATAAACTAAATGAGCCGTCTTTTTTTTACTTTCTTTTATCTTCTTCAGTCAGCAAGTTGTATACATACAATGTATATCATTCAATCGCTCTCAATTTTCTTATTATATATACCCATCGATCACAGCTTTGAATCAATTCACACCTTTCATTATTCTTTATCCTTATTGTTCTTCAGTGGCTTAAAACCATCTCTTCTTAACGTGGAAATTATGGACCAAAACGACAAGTCGTTTAGTACTAATAATCCTAACATTTCAAGAGAAGAGTTTGATGCAACTAAAATTGGAGTAAAAGGACTTGTTGATTCCGGCGTTGTTAAGATTCCGAGTTTCTTCGTCTTCCCGCCGGAGATCTTACAAAAGGGATCAAGAAGTAGCAGTAGTAGTAATACTACTCTTGAGGTTCCATTGATTGCCCTGAGTGGCTATGAAGGTGGTGACAGAAGAAGGGAGATTGTGAATGACTTACGTATTGCAGCAGAAACTTGGGGTATATTTCAGTTGGTGAATCATGGGATGTCAAAGAGAGTTATGGAGGATTTGCTGAAACGGATTAGACTATTTCATGAACAAAAGAATGAGAAAATGAAGTGGTTTTCACAAGATCATTTAACAAATGGGTGGTATTACCTTTCTGGACATTCTTATCAATCTTCCACGCCTGCAAATTGGAGGGACACTTTGTTCAATTTCTTAGATGGTCAATTTGACCCTGATGGAGTACCCCAAATTAGTAGGTAATTAATTAACTCAATGAACTAAAATATTAATTAATGTTCTTATAACATTCATTTTGTAAAAGAAAAAAATTAGTTTAGTTTCTTTTTAGTTTTTCTATTTATTACCTTATTGAAGGTATTAAGAGGCAAGGATTCGTATCATCAATGTTGTGTGATAGTAGACTTGTTATGAACATGACTTAGAACACAAACTTATGCACTTGGAGTGTACAAGAGGAATATTATAATATCATTGCACTATATTAAATGTTTCAAGTGTGATAACTACTTCTGAGGAAATAAAAATTAATTGTGTTTTTAATATATAAAAGGGAAGTCTGCGAGTACAGGAAGAGTATAAAGGAATTGAAAGAGAAGTTATCAGAACTACTATCAGAAGCACTAGGGCTTAAAAGGGACTACCTATCAAACTTGAAATGCTTGACATCAGAGACCTTCCGCTTTCATTACCACCCATTTTGTCCAGAACCTGAAAAGACACTTGGACTTACCAACCATACAGATCCATATTTCTTAACCATATTATTGCAAGACAGTATTGGAGGTCTTCAAGTTTTTCACCAGAATCAATGGGTTGATGTTCCTCATATTGATGATGCCCTTATCGTTAATATTGGCGACATGATGCAGGTAACTACCCTATTCTTTAAGCAGTAGTTATTTTTGTTAGTTGACATATAATTGCTTCAACGTTTCAGAAAATTGGTTGTTAACTCTACAAAAATATAATTTTCACTAATATTGAATCTCCCCTTTATAACTCTTTATCTACTCGGCTATTGCAATTATGTCTATAACTTCATTTGATGGACCTTATAATTGAGAAGTCATCATCACAATCATCTGTACTACTTGAGCTTTTAGGAAAATGGTTGCTAACGTTTTTGTCTTACACTTTTTGCATCAAGGTGATGTTGCAGACAATTGGATAGTAGAACCGAAACCACTTTTCTTTAATCTGTATTGTATGCCAGTAAATAGTCTTTTTGTAGTAAAAGAAAATTTAAATGCAAAACTAAAGTATAATTGTACTGAATGTATGTGATGGTAATTTTAGTTTAATTTTGAGCGCAGATAATGACAAATGACAAATTCAAGAGTGTAGAGCATAGAGTATTGGCTGGGAATGTTGGGCCAAGAATGTCAGCAGTATGTTTCTTTTATCCAAGTGGCTCAACTTTTGAGAAACCATATGGTCCATTAGAAGAGCTAATCTCAGAATCACAGGCTCCCTTATATAGAGAAGTTTGCTTCCGTGAATACATATCTTTTTACAGGTCAAAAAGACTAAATGGATTGTCTGCCATTCCACATTTTAAGCTCTGAATTTGTGATAATTAGTATGTTATATCTATAAATAAGCTTCAACCATTTTAGCTTATAATTAATTATAATTATAATGTGATATATGAATTGTTGTAAATAATTTTAATAATAATAAAACATTATTTTCCCAAAGAGAAACTTAGCAGTTCTATACTTCTCTTAGGAGTGCATTAAATTGATAAACTAGACAACTACTAACAAAGTAAGCAACAGACAGTGGAAGTTAATAGATGAATGGTAGAAATAACTGCTTTGCTGATATATATATATATATATATTTTAATAACTACACTATATCATATATTTATAATTAGACTCGAATTCCAAACTTTTTTACATATCTAAATAAATTTTATGTTGTTAAATCACATGTTGTTAGCACTTCAACTTGCTGATAATGATATTAGTAATTAATTTTGAAATCAAAATAATGTCATTCCCTCTCAATTTTAAAATATAATACAATTGACCTATCGGTACCTTCTTTGCCTTTTAGGTATCTCTCTGAGTTAAGAATATACACAAGTCAAGAATATTATATGCTATAACTAATTTAATCTACAGCTCTCTGGCTAAATGAGCTGTGGATGTTTGCTTTCTTTATCTTAGCAACTCGTATACATACAAGTATACATCAATCAATCACTCACAATTTTCTTATTATATAGACCCATCTCAGCTTTGAATCAATTCACACCTTGCATTATACTTTATGCCTTATTGTTCCTCAGTGGATTGAAAACCGCCTCTTCTTAACATAGAAATAATGGACCAAAACGACAAGTCGTATAGTACTAAAAATCGTGATATTTCTAGAGAAGCTGAAGAGTTTGATGACACTAAAACTGGAGTAAAAGGACTTGTAGATTCCGGCGTTGTTAAGATTCCGAAATTCTTCGTCATCCCTCCGGAGATCTTACAAAAGGGATCAAGAAGTAGTAGTAGAAATATTATTCTTGAGGTTCCATTGATTGATCTCAATGGCTATGAAGGTGGTGAAAGAAGAAAGGAGATTGTTAATGACTTACGTATTGCAGCAGAAACTTGGTGGGTTTTCTTTTTTCAGATGCTGAATCGTGTGGTTCCAAAGAGACTTATGGAGGATTTGATTAAAGGGACTAGACTATTTCATGAACAAAATAGTGAGGAGAAAATGAAGTTGTATTCACAAGATCACTCAACAAATAATGTAAGGTATTACAGTTATGGATATTCTCAATCTCACAAGCCTGTAAATTGGAGGGACACTTTGACTTTCAATTCCTTTGATGGTCAACTCGACCCTGAAGGATTACCCCTAGTTTGCAGGTAATTGATTAACTCATGAAACTAAAAAGTAAATTGTTAATTGTTGTTATAATTTTCACTTTGTAAAAAGAAATTAAAAAAATTGGCTTAGTTTCCCTCACGTTTTTCTATTCAAAATTTCTATTTAGCATTCACATTTATTGTTCAACTTATATCACTAGTAGTATACTGAAAACGATTTTTAAGAACACCCAAAATTTAGGAATTTTTATTTACGATCCAAATGACCCTGCAACCAAAACAAACAAAATTTTATCACAAAATAATACAACCATATTCATGGCTTTAATTTTGGCCAAAAATTGATTTTTAATAAATGGTTAAATATTGGAGTTTAATCATTCTTTCAATATAACATAAATTTGACCTCCAAAATATATAAGATAGCATAAAATAAATCTACATATATGATGAGAATCAAATTTTAGACCAAAGCAAATAAGAACTGTTAATTAACATCAAAATTCTAGAAAATATTGGTATTAATCAAGTTGTGTAAATCAAATCTCTAGAATAGAAATACTAAATCTATTACACTCTAATCCTTAATTATTTTATTTATGATAAAACATTCGTAATAAAAACTCTAAATCTAATGTACCTATTTAATTTTATGAATATAACTAACATATATTACCTATTACACAATATAAATATAAATATAGTGCAGTGGTAGGACTCCTATAGTTAAGCACCTGATTCTCTGTCCTCACAAGGCAGAGCGCGGGTTCGAAGCTTGAGAGGCGCAGTGGTTCGACCTCCGGACATGTGGCTATAATGCCTCTTCGAACTTTGATGCTCTGCTGAGTCGAACTGCAGTCCGCCAGGTGCCGCTAGCCGACTCGGTGTTTGTAACATACCAACAAATTTCCGATGATCCGGGTGTGTGGTGGTGTGTGACAATGGCCCTATCCTCCCTATCCCGGTGAGATTTTTTCATTATCAAAAAAAAAAAAATAAAAAAAAAAATATTTATTTAATAATTATCTCATTAAAATTATTTTGACACAATCTAAAATTGTCAGATAATTATACTAATTCACGTGAAAAAACTTCTAACATTACTACCATTTAACATCTGTATCGTTCCTTCTTTTTTTTTCCTTCAAATCTAGGCTTCTCCAATCTCATCAAACCTCACATCAATAAATCGACCATACTACATGCTCACTCGAAACTATACCACATATACGACCAACAGCTGTGAATAGAAAACATACATTTCAAACAAATTAAATCTTCCAGCCATGAACAATTACATTAAAAAGAATGATGATCAGATCGAAATTAAAAATTTAAATGAACATGTTAAATCCCTAAACTGATTTTTTTCTAGTCAGAATGAATTGTCAAATTCACATTGTTAAATATGAATCAGACCATCTAGCACTAAATTAAAAAACATGCAACAGAATTTGATATAAAGAACAAGTGAGGAGAATGATCAGCTAGAGCTAATACTGACTGTGCCATCATCACGGCCATCAAACCAATAGGGAAACTACATTTCCTCATCATCTCATTCTCCACCACATTACTGAACAAAACTAATATTATAAATAAAAAAAATTCAAAAATAATAACCTCCAACTTAATAAATCACACATGCAATATATAAAAAGATTAGCGTTAAAAGAACCAACTAGTACAATTAAGAAACAGAGCAACAAGAAATCCTGCAACATATACCAGTCTAATGTATATTCAGAGAGACTTTACACCAAAATGAAGACCAATCCGAACATCAATTATAGCATTTAAGAGCAGGAAAGGACACTGCAAAGATGTCTTCTTTTTTAAATCCAAATTAACGATACATGAACTACAAAGTAGAATAAACAGTTTAACTTTCATAATAATAAAAGAAACAAAAAAAGTGACTAGAAAAGACTATCTAGCTTCAATTAAAACAAGCAAAAAGAAAAACAAAATTGATATGTAAAATAAGAATAAAGAGAATGATCAGCTAGAGCTAATACAGATTGTGCCATCATCACGGCAATCAAACCAATAGGGAAATAATATTCCATCATCATCTCATTCTCCATCACCTTCATACAGACGACTTATATAAATAAAACATGCGAAATTCGCTTTTAGTCAAAAGAATGAAGTAAATCTGTTCTTGTGACGAAAAATATTTTAACTTGATAAAGTTTAGACAGCTCAATCGAAATTCGAGAACTCAATGTTAGCTGTAAGTGAACTGATCGGTTATTAGATGTATGAAGGTTCTATACAGGGTAACAAACTTGCTCAGGAGAAAAAAAAAAACCTAGGAAAAAAAAAAGGAGGCGAGTAGAGAACTGTGGTTGAAAGAGAAACCCTAAATATCTAAAATTTCTGAGAAGCTCCATATATATATAGCAGTCTGTTGTACTTGTAAATAACATCAATTATCAAAATTGACCTTAGGTTTCATCGGCATTTGGATAAGGCCTAATAAAGATCGTGTCGACCCATTTATAAAATAATGGGGTTCAAACTAATGGAAAGCCCAAACCCAAACCCAATAGTCTGATTATTTTAGGATTTTGCTGAGTTGAATTGTGTTCTCTGCCACTGTCTACGTCTTCTTCCACTCCTGAGATTGCCGGCACGGCAGCTCTGTGCTGTACGGATGACAATCCACCAATCCACCGCCGCGTGTCATCGTCAATGAAAAATAACCCGCCTTAACTCCTTCCATCTGCATAATAAAAGCTGCGACAATACTTGTTTCTGTCCAGTCCGGAAATGGCTGGTCGATTCGCGAAGCGTCTATTCCAAGATATTTGTAAGTGAAATGATGAAATCTTTATGGGTGCTCTTTTCCTTTTACGTTAATATTTCAGATGAGGAATTTTGTTATGTTTTGATCTTAGAATATGTGTGAAAGGCCTATATGTAAATGAATGCTACCCATTGATACGTCGGTGATACAACATATGACATTGTAATTTCTCTAAATTCTGTTTATTGTCTAGTTTGTAAATTCATTTGGCTTAGTTGGGTAGGTGATGAGCAAAGTTTATTCGAATTTAATTGCGTGTCCATAAATTTATGTATTTGAACACACTGGTGGTGCACTGTATATTAATAATGTCAGCAAAAGATACTTCTTTTGACATCTTTTATTCATGGGGTGGGAATAGGAAAATTAAAGATCGTATTTTTAGCTATATATTGCTCAAAAAACCAATTCAAATTTTTTTTCCCGTATTTAATTGGGTGTGGGGAACTCTCGTAATTTACTACGGAGTTGATCATTTAACTCTAAATACATGGTAACATTTTGGATTTTGGTATTAGTTGGTTCAGTTCCTTGGCCTGATCTTTTATATGTAGGTTGTATGGAACATTTATTGAAGACACAGAAATCGTATCAAAATCTTGTTTGTGGGACACTTACACGGTTTCACTCTAAAGATTCAAAGACAGATAAGGTTGGAGATGTGAAAGATGAAATCAATGCTCCTCATGTTTACTTAAGAGCTAAAGTTGAGAAAAAAATTGAGAAGGAACCTGGGCTTAGCAAGTACGGTTCTGATGACGAAGATTTGAGTGAGGGTAAATGGAAGTTGGAGCTTGCTTGGCTCTCAAAAGCTATTGAACCAGCTCTGCAATTGTGTAGGTGGGCTTTGCCAACAGGTATGTTTGTGTCAAATTGTATCGATCTAACTCTATAGTACATAGCACAATTTGAAATGGTGATGATGGTTTGTTTGAGTGAGTTGTTTGATTCAAAATGTGAGAATAAAGAAAACACAAATTTAATATATCAGATCTTAATTGGTGATGTAGGAAGCGAGAGTGAAATATTAAGGGCAATTGAAGATTGAGAATTTAGATTAGAAAAAAATAAATATAGTGAGAGGGGATAATTGTGAATATATTCCAAAATCACTCATACTTCATAAATTAAAATGTTATAAGCTCTAATGTAAATAATATGTAAACATAAAGCCAAAGTCTATCTAATCAAATTGTTCTCTAATTTGCAGGAAGTGAAGTTGGAAGTAGACCACCACCCACCAGTCGATCTCTTTCAGAGATCATATCAAGCATCCAAAAGAGTAGGCTTGGGATTCAGGGTTGGACATTGAGTGATCTCACCATTGGCTTGTATCTTTTATATCTTCGTCAAGCATCCACAAATCCTTTTGAGGATGTTGAAGGCGTACAGATTTCCTTAGATTCAATTGTATTCCCTGTATTTTTTCTTATTAAGGAATATGTTCATATTAATTAAAAGGCTAAATATGCAAATTGAATCTATATATATGCATGCATGTCTTTGTATTTCTGTTTGTCAAACTTTTTTTTTTCTTTTCCATCTTACTCTTTCTGTATGATATAACCTAAATTTTTGTTGTTGATTTCTTGTTTAAGGTCAATGACCTTATCTACCACATTGAGTTAGCCAAAGGTTCTTACAAGGATAATGCTACAATTCTTGCAAGAAACAGCATGCTTCGGGAAAGCAATGTGTTGAAATTTGTTAAAGCGTCTAGTGTTTTAAGGCCTGGATATTACATAGGAGTTGATTCCCGTAAGAAACTTGTGGTTCTTGGTATTCGCGGTACTCATACCGTCTATGATCTTATAACTGACATTGTTTCTTCAAGTGATGACAAAGTCACATTTGATGGTTATTCAACGCACTTTGGAACATCGGAAGCTGCTAAATGGTTTCTTAATCATGAGTTGGAAACCATAAGGATGTGCATGGAGAAATATAAGGTGGTGATTCTTTCCTTCCTTTTTCTTGGATTGTGTTTTACGTAATGCATTGTGGGGAATCTAACATACTAACAGGGATTTAGGTTAAGGCTAGTGGGTCATTCTCTAGGTGGTGCCATAGCTTCTTTGCTAGCCATAATGCTTCGTAAAAGGTCAGTTAAGGAGCTTGGTTTTAGCCCTGATATTGTATCTGCTGTTGGATATGCAACACCACCTTGTGTATCCAAAGAACTTGCGGAGAGTTGCTATGATTATGTTACGACCGTAGTCATGCAGGTGAATCTTGATTTAGTTTATCTGTTAACTCTTTCTCTACTGTTTTCTTATTGATCCTAATTTTTCATTTATGCAGGATGACATTGTTCCTAGATTAAGTATGGCTTCTCTTGAAAGGTTGAGAAATGAAATTATTCATACTGATTGGTAAGTAAAAGTAGCTTGTATAAAGGTAATGTTGCAAAGAACAAATTTGAAATGTTAGCAAAAACAAAATTGAAACACAAATGAAATTAGGCTTCTTCGTATAGGGAAAAGATTTATACTCTTTTACAATTGTGACGCTCAATTCCTTTTCATGTGTAAGGTTGTTTTTATCATTTGTTTGACGTACTTCTAGCACTTGATGTTGAGTGAATTGGCTTTAACATATTTCCTTATGTGATTTATTCTATACGATAGGACAAGTGTAATTGAGAAAGAAGACTGGAGAAGTGTCATAGATTTGGTAACAAATGCAAAGCAGGTTGTATCTTCAATGCAAGATACAGCTCGAAAACTTGTGGACATTGCAAAGTTTAGGAGCAAGAAAGAATCAACTGGTGAGTACGCATAACTTATATTCCATTTTTGAGTATGTTATAATGAAGTGGCTTCTCTACTTTTGTGAATATCCTACTTGGAAAATATGAAAACAATAATATTATATACTCGCATATAATTTCTAGATTGCAACTCAAAGTCATAAAAATTTAAGCCAAACACCTAAATACTTCTTTTGAAACTACTTTTAACCAAACCATACTCCCATTGAAATAACTTAAAAAAAAAAAAACATCTAAATGGGCCCTATATGTATTGTTGGGATGTTAAATAATCATGTTGAAGAAGCAATATGGAAGTAAACAACATCATAGTTTGTAGAAAATTGTATTTTACAACCTTCAAGCAGAAGCATTAAAACGTCTAGGCAATAGACGTGAAAATTCAAACACAAGCTGATTAGTTCTGAGGACAAAGAAAAAGAATGTTGCTTCTTGTTGTCAAGAGAAATACTTGCATGAATGAATCTTTGGTTCAACATATTAGAAAGTGGGAAGCCAACTCTCCCAAAATCTTAAGCTTGTAGAAGAAGGGTCAACAATACGTTTATACATTTTTTTACTCCCCATAAGTGTCCCCATAAGTGTTAGCTCTATTCATAATGCAAGTTAAATACTTTGCTTCAATAATTAAGATTACTGAGCTTTTAACTTAAAATCTCTAGTTTTGGTACCATGTTACAAGATGTTTGAAAACCACCTATCCTAAAAACTTGAGCTAGTGGGAAAAGGATTAACAATACTTTTATACATTTATCACAATATTTACCATGCTTTACCAAACTATTTTTCCTTATTTAATGTCATTTTGGTGCTTGAACAGATGATCCCATAAAAGAAGTACTTGCTTCTCATGCAATATCTTCAACCTCCAAAATAGTAGCTGACAACTCTGTTGCTATAAAAAATGGTGGAGCTCCCAGCAAAGTGACTGAAGAGTTATTTGTACCAGGGGCTGTTTACTACTTAAAGAGGAATATTAATTCTCATACTGGCAACAGAAGTGAATTCTTTACACTCTGGAAAAGGCATCCTGGGGTACACTTTCAGAGAATAGTGCTATCCAGCAACTTAATATCAGACCACAAATGTGATAGTCATTACTTTGCGTTAAGAGATGTACTAAAAGGTTTGCCTTGCTCTAGGGATGAAAGTATATTTCAGATAAACAAAAGCTAAATGCATTTCCTTGTATATAAATTACTAATATAAGTTAATATTATTTTTTCTAGCCTCCAAGAATTTTTGGCAATTTTGTTTGAATAAAATGCCACTTTAGTATTGATCACCTATGCAATCAATATGTGCACAGTTTATGTACTTAGTATGGTCAATGGTCTTTTTATATTATATTGTAATTGGTATTGTTATAAATTGGCGCAAGTGAAAACGAAATTTTGGGTTCAATTTAGTTGCACAAATAATTTAATTTTAGATAACAGCAAAATAATAAGTAATAAGAAAAATAAATGGCGCAATGATTTAAGTGGTTCAATCTTTTAATTCGAAAAGTCTACTGTACTGACGAATTTACTATGAAAATTAAAATGGAGAGTACAAACACCAATATCTAAATAAATAACCACTTATAAATGAAATTTAAATTATACAGTATCTCTAATCATGTACGATGATAAAAGCACAATTGATATACTGTGATAGTTTTCCTACCAAGAAATTACTTGCTTCAAAGAACCCAAATTAACTTCAATTAAAATGGAGAGTACAAACACCAATATCTAAAATAAATAACCACTTATAAATGAAATTTAAATTATACAGTATCTCTAACCATGTACGATGATAAAAGCACAATTGATATACTGTGATAGTTTTCCTACCAAGAAATTACTTGCTTCAAAGAACCCAAATTAACTTCAATCAAATGGTGGCTTTATTATTTTCAAAAGGATAAATCTTTTTATCTTCCTCTCATACAAAGATAATGGCTTCTCTTGTTGCACAAATGATATTGTGAGTAGTAGTATCTATATAGGTAAGTTGGCTCCGTAAGAAAGTAGCTCAAAATTTAGTCCCCAAATATTCTTAACTCGTAAATATATTTAACCTTCAAGTATATTTAACTTTAAAGCAAAAGTTAAAACCAAAATATATATTACCTAATACCATAATAACCAAAATATTATCCACTTAAATGATGTTATTTTGTGACTTTAATTAAATAACAGGCATGATTTAAATCGGTGTTCTTACTGATTCGTGCCTCACTGATAATTTAAGCAGCACTACTGCTTATAGCTATGTGCTATCATCCAGTTGGTTGCTTTCGATTATATGACTTGCCATTTTTATCTTATTTGAGCAAGACAATGAGAGTAATTTTCAAGCATGTTTTCAATTCCTGTGAATTTTTTAGTTAAAGGTATTTTCTTTTTAGCTGTTTCATTGAGCCAGTGTCCACTATTTCTTCACGGAGACAAATCCAACTTCGGTAATGAAATTATAAATTATTCTCGTTCACGTGATCTTCCACGGGCAAGGATTTACGAAGTAAATGCACAATAAATATGATTGGTGTAAAATATTAAGTCCTTTCTAAAATAATGAATAACATTTCAGTGTTAATTTTAATAGTTGAAGGAGATGTTATTAATAGTTAAATTTTGGAAATTTATTAAAAATAACACCTTTAAAATTTATTGTAACAAAACTAGCACCCTTAGTAATATTGAACTGGTCTAAATTATCGTCGTTTAATTCTAATTGAATAGATATTCAAAGAAAAAATAAAATATTAATTATTATTTTTAATCGTAAAAATATAAATTTAAACAGGTGCTAGTTTTATTATTACAAATTTAAGATATGTTAATTTTGTTATTTTCTCTTAAATTTTTTACTTGTTTAACTTGTTTTTTTTATTTATTTATGTAAAGAAATACTTTCAAAAATACATGTGCACGTTGATAAAATATTTAATTGATGTGAATTACGACGATACTCCTCCAGTATTTATCAAAAACTACACCGAATAAGTTTTTGTTTTTATTTTTTATCTTTCCAAGTAAACATACAAGTGTCCCACCATAAGATAATAATAAGTCCACCGTCTAATGCCTACAGTCCCTTATAGACCTATCTGGACTCAAAGGCAAAGAGTTGGTGATGATTGATTGCCTACCTATCCCAAACTCTAAATAGGATAGGATAAGATAGCATAGCATTCCAGGCAGGCAGAGTAAAAAAAACTCATTTTCAAACGATAAGCAGGAAAAAATCTCCAAATTGCACTAGTTTTAGTAACTATCTAATATTAGAGATAATGGGTTGGACACATTCTCCTAATTTACATACATCTCAAAATTACTTAATAAAGTTCTTTCTTTTTAAAAGGAAAGATAAGATATCTGGTATTTTTTTCAATCGATATAAAGAGAACTTGTATGACCAATCATTGCCGCTACAAATACCACTATGCAGTTGTTGGGTACGTTGCAAAATCCTGAAATTGCAGGCACTGTAACCTTCAATAAGCAATAAGAATTAACAACTAAGGCTAAATTTCAAACTTTAATTATTATTTTCCCTTTCCCATGTTTCCCTTTTAAGTATCTATGTCCTTAAGAATTGGTCAAGTGTTGCATAGGGATAGATATTACTACTACTGTTATTATTAAATGCTACAATTTAGCCCTATAGTTTTACATTAAGGATTATAAGATAATCCAAAGGTACTCTACAATGACAAACAATTTTTTTTTTTTTTTTTGTTTCATTATGGTCCATCATTTGTCAAAGACTGATGACCTTATTTTTATCTTGAGAATGGCTTAGCTTGTATGTTGATTCACAAGAAAGCAACTTGCAACTTGCAAATCTATTTCTTGAGAATCAAATTAAGTATTGAAATTGAAGGTGTTTTTGTATTGTTCATAGAATCAAGACAAAGAGGAAATCTTAACCCCTTCTAGTCAAATGAACTTGTCGTTGTTAAAAGACTGGCTGGATTTACTCAATTGGGTTTTGTCTTTTCCTATGATTAGCTTAGTTTTAGTCAAAAACAAGTAAATTTGAAGTCATTGGAAAAAAAGTTCTTCAGCAAACTTGCTCATTATAAATATATACATTAAATAAACACATCTCTATCTCTCAATCTCCCACTAAATTACACATATCTTGAAATGACTGCCTAGTGTCCTTATCATTCTCACTAATAGATCTTAATCAACCCTCATATTCTGGTTTAGACTTTGAACAATTGCCTGCTTTTCAAACTACATCTAAGTTTTTATAATATAAACTTCAATAAAATGACACCATGTAAAACAAATTTATGAACATGCACTGCTTCTGAATCAAATGGAACTTGATGATGATATGATTAATTTTTATTGGTGTTTCTTGTCCTCAATATGTAAGTTAACTTGACCTTCTAGAGTAAATGTGTCATGTGATTTCTTCAAGACTGCATTTTAAGTTTTGATAATGTTAGAAGTTGTTGATCATCAATAATACAAGCCTTGAATATGGGACATTTTATTTTGATATCATGTTAGAAGTTATTATTTACCGATTCTCTTAAAAGTTTAAGTTGTTGGAAGAATTTTCAATTATATTTTTGTAATCTATCAGATAATATACCATAAATGTAACTTGAACCTATTCTTGAGTTTCAAGATTCTGAGTCTCAGTTTTATAACTTGTTTTCAAAACTTTTTGGATCATATGTTCATCATAATTTATTTATCTTCTTCCAGGTGTATCTCTTCTAGCAAATATAAAAAAGGTTTAGATTCAGATAGTATGTAGGGACACATCATTTATAAACTAATTAAAAATAAATAAATTAGATTTTTTTTTATCCTTTTAAAAATTGTGAAGAAAAATCAAAATTAAACTCCATGGCTAGCTAACAGGCATATGTAGCATTGGTCCCATATGCTACTTGAATGTTGGCTTGATTGGTCATATACAGTTATCAAAATCTCATAATTAACAATATTTTCTCATTCAACCAAATATTTCAAAAAAAAAATTAAGGGTATTTGTATTAAAAAATTAAAAGAATGAGTGATACTTTTATTTACATTATAATTATAATTAGGCTTAAATTATTTAGCTCAAGCCTAATTTTGCTACTCAATTTTATTTCTACAATCATATTAATTGAGTCTACATCCTCTTAAAATAAAGGAGAGTATGCTCTATCCTATTATTATCATTCCTCTTCCTGCATATAAAAAGAATATTGTTTATCGATTGAACTAAAATAAATCTTTATTCGTTAAAATTGAACACTTGTTTATATATCAAGTTATTATTATGGACAACAACATATATGGGCATAATATTAGCTAAGATAAGTGGACTCACTTTTTCTTAATCTATAATAACATGCCACATTGTTGCACAAACAACTTATGCAAAAATACGTTTTTTGATTAGAATTAGATTTCGTGTCTGTGACATTTACTATAACTTAGAAGACTGTATCGAAGGTACCATTTCACCAAGACGGCAAGACCCATACTTTAACTTCACATACAAACATATTTAAATTTTCCTTATACCTTAAGACAATTTTTGCATAAGACCAAACTTAAAATTTCTCTCTATTATCCAGAGTATCAACGTTCTTGAGTTGGATATTACGTGGACAAGATAACATCTGTCAGACTCACAAATGGTTTTTTTTTTTTTTTTAAATATTGTTGAAGTACCAAGGAAGATATAGACTTATAATATAAAAAAAAGTGTGATAAGGTCCCTTATAATTTAAGATCTACCCATCAATTGTCTACTTCATTTTATTCTCACTCTTATTTATATTTTTACTTTGTTCATATCTTTCTTTAAGGGAGTACATACTCCCAAATTACCAAAAGAAAAATTATCCACAAATGAAATAAATAGTCCACACGTGCTTTCTGTGTGACATACCATCTTAAATTATGTAGACCTCGATAGTTAGATTTACATAACTTTGGTGTAAATGTAGAATTAATTTGAGCATTCAATAGAACTCAAACATTTTTATTTTACCATTTTACTCAATATTTAAAATTATTTTGACAATGCCATGAACCGAGCAAAAAATTTAAGGAATTTAACAACCGAGCAAAATTTTAAGGAATTTAAAAATTAATGTTGTATCATGTTTGCTTATGTTGGCATTGCTAAAAAAGTAGAAGAAATAACAAAAAAACTATCATACTCTCATAAAAATATATGTTTTTATATTATAAGAAAACAAATACGAACACTGTATTTTTAAACATATAAAAAAATATATGTTTTTACATTATAATAAAAACAAAATATATGTGTACCGCATAAACATGCGTAAAATGAAATTCTATCGGCATGCAATTAAAAAAAAAAAATTTAACAAAAAATATAAAAGAAAGATGAAAAAAAATTGCATTTATTTATTTAAGAAAATAAAGAACGTGGGCGTCACTAAAATTGATCATTGTCGCGGTGATCACTTGCCGGTGGGACATGCTTGTACTGATTAAAGACATACACATGCATGAGGCTCAAGTCTTAACTTAGCCATCAATGGGTTGGCTCCATTTCATCAACACACTTCAATAAAAAATAAAAATAAAAAATCATCAACACACTTATAAATACAGCATCACAGATTTCCACAATCTTGATAGCAAAGGCTTTATTTAAAAAAATTGATTTATGTTTTTATTAAATAATTAACTTTGTGATTTTTAACTCTTTTATAAAAATAATCACCATTGTATTTTGATAACCATTTTTACAAAATAATTTTTCATGAAAAAATAAAAAATTACCATTGTATTGACAACATAGTATAGTTTTTGTTTTTGTTTTTTTTTTTTTTTTGAGAACTTAGATAATTAGGAAATTTTTTATTTATTTATTTATAAATTTCAAAAATCCTTTTAATTTTTTTTTAATCATCACAAATTTTGTTAGTAATTCCTTAAAAAAATAAAAATAAAAATAAAAAATTGTAAACATGAATTAGGATTCTCTCGTTGTTTTTCCCTCTCTTTGTTTGCATTTGCCTATTTCAACAGTATATATTTCATCTTAGATGTTAGTTGATTGAAAATCATTATAGAAACATTTTAAAAACATATTATATTAATAATCATAAAATTATTAGGTGCATTAGATATGAAATTCAAGGTTTTAATTAAAAGTCAAGAAAAAACAAGGAGAAAATTCAAATCCAATAAACATATTTAATTAAAAAAAAGCATGAAAAAAAATTGAAATAAAAAATTAAAATTATTATGGCATAAATTATTTTCGGCTTCAGATTTCAGTTCTCTGTACTATTCGATTGCTAAAGTCTTTTGTTTTACGATGTTAGGTCATTGGTGATCATGTGAAAGCACTTTTTGAGGTTTAAGAAAGAACACGAACATAAAAAAGCGGATGTCGTGTAAGAAGAGTGTATAATCGTTTCATATTCTTGCCTATTATAACGAGTCGCGGAGGAAAAAATATATATTTTTAAACGTGGTTAGGCTGTATATATTTTAGTGCACCAATATTAAATATAAGAACTATAAATTAAAAATAAATAGTTATAATTTAATAATATAAAGCTCATTTAAACATAAAGGTCGAGAATTCAATCTTATATACAAGTATATTAGTTGAGTTGAATAAAAAAATTCAAAAATTATAATAAGTATAATTCATACTTATTAATTATTATTTAGATATTTGTAATAGAAGATAAATCATTAATATTCTTTTATTCATAATTATATATATATATATATAACCTTTAAATATAATTATTTAATATAGTTATTATCTTTTTATAAAAAATAATGTAATATTTGATTGTTTAAGAGATTTTGTGAATTAAAATAATGTAGAAGAAAAATAGAAAATATGTTAAAAACAATCATTATTAATATTAATTAAAATTAAATTTGGTTGTATACCTACCTTGTACCTATGACAACCATTATGAGTTGTTTTTTAATATTTAGAATCAAAATAATTTAAGAAATATAATTATTATATTTTAAAATTTAAGGAGAAATAAATTGCAATTCTATATTAAAAGAATAGTTTTGCTACAAAAGAAGAGTAATTACTTCCTATTCTTCAAATATTACAAAAATAAATTGTAGTTGTTTTTTACATGTAATAAAATTGGAAATAAAGTTTATAATATTACAAATGATGTAAAATAGAAAATAAAACATTTTGAGTTCAAGGAAAAATAATTAATAATAATACAAATATGTGAAAAATAAAACATATTTCTAAAGAGTATGGGTGGGAGGAATGAGTTTTTGTTATAGAGTTTTACATTTCATTTCTTGTAAACCATACATGAGTTTTAACAATAAGACCATTTCCATTTATGAATGAGACTATAAAAGACCATATATACTTCTTTACTCATGCATTTACGTGTATAATGATAGGGTTCAAATTTACGCATTCTTAGTGCCACAAATAACATATGGCATTGCACTAAAATGTAATTGGTGATGGTTTTAGAATAGAGAAAGGCTTTTAGCTGTACAAAAGGGTCGTTTAATGTATTTTTCTAGTCTAAAGCAAGAAAGTACAGACAGATAAGTTCTCAACGGTGTGATTCTTTATAAAGATTAGCTGAGCATCAACTAAGCTATATATTATTATTATTAAGCCCCTTTAATTAATTAATACACCTTCTTGTCTTAAGAATAATATTCTTCACTTTCCCTGCTAAAGTGGCCAACAGAAGTACAATTGTCACATACTTTTTCTCTCTATTGTGGAATGGAAACTGCTCCTAAACTCTTCATAGTTCATCCCAATTGCCAAGTTTTATTTTAATCATAATTTTGCTCTGTTACTTCAGGGTGATCAGTAATCTGATTGGAATCAGATTATCCTTCTATTAAGTAAAATTAATTATAATAAATATATAAAAAAGCTGATCAACAAGACCTTGCACTTCTTGACACTTGATTAGAAATTTTGGACCTATCTGTTTATATATTAAGATAATGTAATTACTCTCTTTGGACTGACATTAGTATTCAAATCAATAATTAATTTACTAACTGTTACTGCCTTCCAAGATTTCACAAACTTCCTCTACAACTTATTAATTAAATATTGTTTGGAATAGTTAGCTACTTGTAATTAAAATGAGATGGTTTCACAATAGAGGTTAATTTAATAGTTACTAAGCAACTTGAGGGTAGGTACATATATATATTAATAGTACATACATATATACATACATACATATATACATATATATATATATATATATTAATAGGAGTGTCAATAGTACTTATTAAGTCATGAATTAACCTAAATTTAATTCACATTTTTTCAATATAAATAAGTACGTGTTTGGATGGAACGTTATAAAATGCTTTTATAACAATCAATTTTTTATGCATTTAGTATTAAAATTAAAAATATTATACACGTGAGGCCCAAATTTAACATAGAAATGCTCTTTCTAAAAGTACCCTTCTATTAAAATTACTTTTTTTTTTTACTTTGCATTCACACGTGCTGTAATTATATGACCATGTAATAAATAAAATATAAATTAATTACTAAGTGTCTAGTGCATTGAGTTTGAACCAGTTGTTGTATACGTGTGGGTGCGAGGATGTGTATTTGTTATTTTAAAAAATAAAATATATAATTAATTAAATGAGATAAATTTAAAAAAATCAAAGACAAGAAGGGTGGGGAAGAAAGAAAGACGTGTGTCTTCTCTTTTTAGTTGTGCATCCGTTAGTCAAGTGTTGGATTCCAATGTCACTATCTTCTGTTTCATTCACTTTTCAAATATATGCTTCACTCATTAATTTCCATCTCTGTGTCTCTCTCTCTCTTTATTTCTTTTCAAAATTTAATTGCTCTGTACATTATCAGCATTATTAGCAGCAGTTTCGTTGCCACTATATATCTTCCTTTTAATCATTTAGATTAATGATATATATCGCTTCTTATATTATCAGGAATCATTATATTGAAATTAAATTACACTTTAATTATTTAACCACTTTTTTTTTATAAGATTTGATAATATGATGCAAATATAATCTAATATAAATAAAAAAATTTAGTAAGAATTAATCGATAGGATAATTTTTTTACGTTTTTAAAAATTTCGTTACTTTTTACTATTATAAATATAGACAACATAAAAAAAAAAAATCGATTAAATTTTTACTTAACACGATGAAAACCACAATACTGTACCCCTACTATCTTCCCAATTATTTTCCATAACATTCTTAGGTAATTTAGGTACTAGGACCTTTTAAGTGTAGTACTTTTTGTTAATTTGGGACGTATATTTACCATATGTGTTAAATTAGCTACTCCTCTTGATGGAAGTGCTTAGTAACTAATTTGTTAATTAAGACTGGTTAATAAGAATCAGTCATTGGTTAGTGTGATCAGCTTCTAGCCAGCTCCTTGCTTCATGCATAATTAGGCTTCATCAAGATTTGTGTTTAATGGACACTTTAAATTTGTATAATATAAGATGAAATTGAGAAAAATAGAGTCTTAAAATGGTTAAGGCTTGGTACCTCTTTAGAAAAAAACTCTGGTTCAATTCCACATCCCGATAATTCGTTTGATAAAAATTTTAAAAAAATATTCTAAGAGAGAGTAAGTACTATCACCAAATATGTTGCTCCTGCAGATATAGGAGTGTGGAATAATGAGAAAAATGCTGTCAAACAAACATATGCATATCTGTTGATTAATAACTCAAAAAATCATAATAATTAATGTCAGATTGAGCATTTGATTATCACTTACTGATCAATATCCCTTGTTTATAATCATGCTCTTAGATTCCAATGACATTATGAGGTTATCAGATATGAGATCTAGCCAATGAATTGTATTGACATATATAATAATTTGATATCCCATACCAAGCATGCATTATGCATATGCAAATCACAATGTGGCCTGGTTTGATTTTTGAAATCTGGTTTTCTCAATCAAGCAATCTGATTTTAAAATCTCTGAAAGTTTAGTCTATAGATAGTATAGAATAGAAAAATATTAAATTATTTATTTTATAATTCAGAAATAAATAAATAAAAAATGAAAGTTGTAACCCATTAAGGGAACCAAAAGTAATTAAGTATTCATTATAACAATAATCACCACCACTCTCCCTCTGGTCTTTATGTGCAGGGGATGATGCTTATATATAATATCATCCTAAAGGCTCTAGCTACCTGATCAGTTAAAGCTGAAATTAAACCAAAACATCAAAATCAAAAACCTAGCTACCTAGAGTATTCAATTAATTGAACATCAATCAAGATGACAGGTATTGGTTCACCTTGTGGAGCCTGCAAATTCTTGAGAAGGAAATGTGTAAAGGGTTGTATTTTTGCACCTTATTTCTGCCATGAACAAGGTGCCACTCACTTTTCTGCTATTCACAAGGTCTTTGGTGCCAGCAATGTTTCTAAGCTTCTCTCTAATCTTCCGGTGAGTGATCGATGCGGCGCTGCAATTTCGATTTCATATGAAGCTCAAGCTAGGCTTAAAGATCCCATTTATGGTTGTGTTTCTCATATTTTTGCTCTCCAACAAAAGGTACTAAATATTTGTCACAAAATTTCAATATCTGAAACACATTACTAATCCATAGCATTCTTTATATTTGCTTTTAATTTGCAGGTTATTAATCTACAGGCACAATTAGCTTGTGTGAAAGAACAAACAGCTCAAAGCTTTGTGAATAGATCATCTGCTCCAAGCTGCATTAGTACAAACCCTAATGACAATTACATTAATAATGGGAGGCAAAATTCTAATTACTTGGAAAGCTTCCAAAATTGTTTTGATCAATATTATTCAAACAATATTATGGTACCTTCTCAGTTGAGTCCCAATAATTTAACCAATGACATGACCTCAGTGATTCCACATTTGGAGAGTATGTCAATGGAATATTCCAATAATGCATCTCCAGGAGGTTGCGAAAATATATTGTATAACAGAGTTGGTGAAGCTAATTCTGATCAGTTCACGTCTTCAGTAGACTACAATGAGTTTCAGTCAATGGCTTTTTGCAGCGATACCCAACATTCTTGATAAGTTTGATCTTTGAGAGATCTTATTAATTATTTGCTGTGAAATTATTTGTACTCACTCAGCTTCAAATTAGTACTCACACCTCGATCCATACTTAAAAAGAAGAAATTTTGGTGCCTTTTAATTTTAAGTATGAACTGCTCATACATTAATTTGTGAGTAATGAAATATTAATGGCCCCTATTAATGGTACTGAATAAATTAAATTTTTCTCGTAATTATTATGCGAGATAATTAATTTTTCTTTCATTATTAATTTGCTCGTTCTTATATATCCATTGTGACATTCACAAAACATAAACATTTGCAGGTTATCGCAAATTATTCTAATGTGAAATAATAAATTAATATGACTATCCATTAAAACCTTATAAAAAGAAACTTAAACAAAAAATTTACCAATATATAATTACGCGAATGTTAGAAATTTAAAATTTACCAATTATATAATATAATGTTAGAAATTATATGGAAAATTGGTAATTGAACCTTGGTGAGTGAGACTTGTCTCAGTCAATATTTGGTATTGGTAAATATTGAAACATAGTTATTTTTAATAATCTTGGGCATGGATTACAATTCAAAAAGTTAATTTATTAAAAATATTAAATTAATTATATACTTAATTTATTATTCATATTTTTTTTTAATGTAAAATATGTTCTCACATAGAACAAATATACAATAATTTTTTTAAAATAACCCTCATGAGACTGTAAGTCAGCTATATGTCAAAATATTTTAAAAACCTTCCCTCTATATGCGTCATTTAAGCATAGAAAAGGATGAAATGTTAGGGATTTTATTTGGGAATATTGTCTGACCCTATTTGAGCAATTATTTTATTTTGATTCCTCATGTTTTGAACACATAATCAAACTTTTGATAAAACTATAAAGATAAAACTATTAATTAATTTGGTTATTGCCTGAGCAACAAGGTTATTTTAGAACAATTTAAAGATAAAACTATTAATTAATTTGGTTATGTAATCATTAATTACTATAAAAATAATTTATTTTTATTTTTTTTAAATAATTACAATGGTCATAAATTTTATATTATTGAATTATAACTTGTTAATAATTTTTTTATTTGAAAATAGCAATTATTATCATGATCAATGTGTAATTTATTGTACTTTATTTTCCAACGATATTGATTATGAAATCAAGGTATCTTAATGAGACATCTAAAATAAAGGTCGTGATTCAATCTCAATATATATAAGTTGTTGAATTCAACAATCATGAAGATTGTGGTTCAATTTTCATATGTATAAGTTGTGATTTAATCTCAGTATATATATCAAGGTATCTTAATGAGACATCTAAAATAAAGGTCGTGATTCAATCTCAATATATATAAGTTGTTGAATTCAACAATCATGAAGATTGTGGTTCAATTTCCATATGTATAAGTTGTGATTTAATCTCAGTATATATAATTTCAATGTGTATAAGTTGTGATTCAAACTCAGTATATATAATCTTAATATGCTACCAACATACATGACGCCTACTAACATATACAATAACTTTTTAATACTAAGTAGTTGTAAATTATTTAACTCATTGATTATAGCAATTGTAATAGTAACAAATATTTATATATATAAATTATGTACAAAATTTTCTATAAATTAAGAAATATACTAGAGAAAATATTTATATCATTGTTTTTTTTTTTTTCAAATTGTTTTTTTTTATAAGTTGTGTAATGTTATTTATTAAAAAAAATAAAATAATGACAGTGGAATCGGACTCTATGTGCGCCGTTTAAAATGATTAAATGGTCTCCTTTATATGTAAGCGGCTGAGGAACATATTGATTTCTCTTATCCATAGAGTTCTCAATATCTATGCGCCGGGCGCCGGCCTAACGAGTCTGCTCCTAGTTAAGCAAAATTTGTAACTTCTAGTAATGAGTTCCTAGCATGATTGGAGTTGGATAATTAAGAGAAGGAAAATATTGTGCATCTATATTAAATATAAATTATATAATTCAAGATCTATTATCATTAATTAGTAAAGTTCATAAAATTATTTCCAAATATAAATATATATGTAAATTAAAACTTGATATATAAATTATAAAGTTTTCCATTTTTCTCAAAATTAGTTAGGAATATTCGACTAATCCTATCATGTCATATGGAAACGTTGTAGGGACCACATTGTTTCTGAATTACTCCCAAATTTGGTCAACATTAACTAATTCTATATTAATTATCTAGCTATTATAACTTTATCCTTGATCGCTAGATTGTCTCAACCTGTGTAGCTTTCTTGCTATTTTAATTTTTGAAAATTTTTTAAAAATAATATTTTTAAAATTTATAATAACAAAAATAATATACCATTAATATTAAACATTCAATATGAACAGATTTAAATTACTCAATTTAATTTAAATAATTTTTACTTTGATTGACATTCAAAGAAATATAACATAATAGTCATTTTTTAAATACAAAAATATATAATTTCATCATTAATAGTACTATTTTTATTATTATAAATTTTAAAATTGTTATTTTTATTGTTTTCTTTTATTTTTTACTACAAAATGTGACTTTATTGCGAAGTAATAATTAAAGCCTATATAATTAATCCCATGCATTAACTAATTCATTAGAAGCCAGTCTTTAAAACTCCATTATTTTCGCAACCAAAATAAAAATCACGCATCTCTATATATCTACTACTAATTAATATTAAATTTGGAGCTGATCATATACATTAATTAATGTTTTTCACGATTATATATGATTAATATCATCGGCTCCTTAATTATATATATTAACAAAGGGCTAAACTACTTTGAAAGATTGCCCCCTATTCAAACTACAATTAATGCAAAATTAATACCAAGATTAACACATCATAATAATTTTTAACTCAAAATATATACAAAAATGTTTAAATAAGTTTTTTTACACAGCTTAAACTTACACAAAAATGTTTAATTTAATTACATTAATTTTGAAAATGAAAGTTCCTACTTTATGCTTCTCAATCATCAAACAAGAGCATTTTCTTCACCTTTTATGTTTGTCTAGATGACAAACTGCTGTCTGGACTTGTAAAGCTTGTCACTTTCGATTACATCATGACAGACACATATATATTATAAACTTGGATCATTTACAACTCATTACTATTATTATCTTGGGTTTTAATTATTTCTTCTTTTAAAATAATGGACTCGTCACTTTTTAATGCTCGACAAAATTTGATGACCAAGCTGATATAAAGATATTTTCTTCTAGATTTAGCTACTTAGGAAAGGAAAGGGAATATAAAGAAGTAAATAAGTTTTGTTATCATCACACACGTGCAACATGTCCCTCATATTCAACCTGATGTCGGTTTGACTCGCCTTGGAGGGATACATTTGTGTTATTTATTTTTCAATTTACAATAAACGAAACACATGTTATAAAAATATATATATATATATATATATTTGCATATATGTTAAATATTTATTAAAATTAACATTTTTCTCAATTTGAGTGAGGATATTAGCATAGAGAAATTTAACGGTTTAAAATGATATAATTTAAATAAATAAAAAATAGTATTTTGCATAATTTGTATAATAATATTAAAGAAATTATAAATAAAACATAACTTACGGAGTAAAAATAAACACATTTAAGTTTTGTTAGTACTGAATTTTTTTAATGCCTAATTATCACATGGAAACTAAAATGTTATTTATGATTTATGATATTTTGACTTTAGATATAATATATGTTTAATTGGTTATAGAACTAAATTAGTATATTAAAAACATAGAGATACAATTAATTAATTGATTGAGGAGAGTTAGCGATTAATAATAAGATTCTTTTTCTTTTTTTCTTTTTACACTCAACTACATTAATTAACTCTCATTTGTAGGCTAATTTGCTTTCAGTTATGGGCAGAGAAGATTCATTAAAAGAATTTAGATAGAATATCGACCAAGTAAATAATTGTGATAGTGTTTTACTTGTTAGTTGAGAAAAGAATTTTGAAGGTGCATTAAATAGAATTAAACATATCCTATCAAGTGATGTAGACGAAGAGTCCATAAAATAAAGATAGATTTTGAAGTTGAGTATAAGTAAAAATTAAATACCTATTTAGTATCAGTGAAAATATTGAAGTTGAAGAGGTTCAAACACAAGATCTTATGATCTTAGACCATCTATGTTATAGAAGAGTTAACAACAAATTGATCTTAAAAAAAAACTGAAGATGTTAGAAGATGAACTAAGTATTACTTATATGTTATATTTGATTATTTGGTGTAATTAAATATAAAAAGGTAAAAGTATTTAGATAATAATTAACCTAGAAAAAGATATAAAAATAATCTAACCAACCAAATCAAAACCGCAAGGATTGGAATAATTTATATTCCTCAAGAGTCATGTTAAATTTTCATTTTTTAAGAATCGATTTGTACGTGTATGTTAGCTACAGTTTAAATTCAATCTAATCTAAAATTTGCATGTTCTTAAATCAAAAAAGAACAAAAAATTTGTAAACATATAACAATTAATTTCAAGCAAAACAATAGAATTGGAGAAACATGAATTGAGAAAACCTCCATCTTCAAGTGTTTGAACACTTATTTTTCTCAACGTAAGTGTTTGAACACTAATTGCAATTGAAAAAAAAAAAAAAATCAACCAAGCAAATTTTTTTTTTTTTTTTTGCTTTGCCGATGACTCAAGCACTATGTTTACTCTAACGAGAAGATTCCTCCCAATAGAGAGTATTGCCAACAACGATGAGCTTTTACTAGAAATTTTTTAATGTTTTTATCCCAAATTCTTCTAGAATTTCATCAAACACCTAGTAGACAACCTTTTTTCTTTTGCCACTAACCTAAGACACATTAGTGGTGCCACAATTAATCAAGCACACATATGTTAAAACCTCTTAATTGCAAGAAGGTACAACAATGTTAATAATAATGGGGAGAAAAGAAGAAGGAAAAAAAAAAAAAAAGTAGTTCCAACGGATAGATCCTATGAAGAGCAAGTGCTTCCATGGAGGAGAAGTAATCGGGGTTTAGAACATTAGTTAATGACTAATTAGAAGAAGATTAGAGAGTCAAACAGATAAAGAGATCAAGGGCTGTCGAAAATGGTGGTTAATTGGTTATGGTTTTGATTCTATCTTCGCTGCTCTGTTTCTCTCAAATTGAGAATCTCAATCAATCTTACTCCTAGTCCTAAGATAAAAAGCTAGCGAGAAAAAAGTAAGGATTTAAGAGCCCAAAAGCAACTTTAGCTATCTAGCTAGCTGTTTTTGGGCCGGTGAATAAACTTTGATTATACTTTACATTGTTATTTTATTTTTGAAATTTTAATTCATACTTAATTACATCAGCAAACTACGCTTTTTTTCCAAACATATATGTCCATAATAATTCGATCCTTAAAAATATGGAATTCATGTCTTAAACACCATGTAATCATGTAAAAATATATATATATAATTAAATTAATCTAAAAATAATATATATTTTTTTAAAATTAAATAATATGATATTAAATAAATAAATTTATTTAATAAACACAAATAAGATGACGATCAATGACAACAAAGCCTCAATTGAATTACAATGAACAAAATAATATATACATAAAACACAACCTAATTAAGCCACCATTACACATACGAACCAAGATAACTGTCATGCTAGCTAAAAGCTTTCACAAACAAGTTTTAACCAATAAAGCGCCACCAATAATTGAGCCAAATACAAACAACTCTTCATTGAAGACCAGGGCATTACGACCCTTTCAAATACGCCAGCAACCTTAGCCAACATTTTAGCCCTATTAGGATGGGAAGTAATCCAACTGAGAAACGCCCAATAGGACTCCAAAAACGAATCATTACCATATTGTTGAGAAAAGAGGGAGATAATGGTAACATTATGACACTCAACTAGTAAATGAGCAATGGTCTTATCAAAAGACCTACAAAAGGCCAAATAATTACCTTAATAGGACATCCACGTTGCATAAGAGAATATCAAACTCCTATTTAACTTAGAGAATGTCGGACATAGTTTATAAAACATACATTTTATGTATAAATTAATATATTAATTTTAGTTTTAAATCAATAATATATATGTAATTTTTGTCAATTTTGTAATTAAATAACACGTGCATGAATTGTCAATTATGTTAAATAAATAAGGAATATATGTAATATGAAACGTGACATATTTTTAATGATAAAAAAGGTATATTTGCAACCACTTAAATAATAGGTTGAGAAAAAAAAAGTTAATTTACTAGTTAAATATACAAATTTACCCTACTCTAAGAAGATGAATTTATGGGGTTGATAAATTAGTGGGACTCCCTACTTTAATAATATATATATATATATATACACGAAAAGATTCTTTATTTTATTAATCCCTTTGATTGACATGCTATTTTGTCCCTAATATCATCCTTTTCTTTTTAAATTTTCATGTTCAAGTGGCAAACAAGTGCACGCAAAAGAAAGCCATTTCCCATTTGTGGGATTTTGGTCTCTAATGAGGTCCATGCCATGCACAAGCCCTTTTAATTTGATACGTCCAAATCTGATGCACATGAAAATTCCATTTGTGACGATCAGGTTAAATGGTTATTATTTAGCTTTGTCATTTCCTTCACCAACTAATGCTCTGTTTTTTAACAACTAAAATCACTTATATTATTAGGAACTGATCAATTCATATATATTTTGTTTAATTTATTGTAGGCCAAACTTTTTAAAGATGAGTAATACACTGTGGGCAAAAAAATTATCAAAATTGTTTTGTAGGTCATAACTTATTTTCGAAAATTTCAAATGCCTAGTAAATTTTTTTGTAAAGTTCTATAAAATAACTCACATTCCCTCTAGATATTCACACAAGTTACAGGGCTTTTCTTAATATTTCAAAATAGAAAAAGAGTTGTTTTCAAAGCATTCTTGAAATCCTTCGAAAGGCTTTCTATAATATTAAAAAACATGTAGAAAATTATCTACAAAGCCTACATGCATCAATTCTTCAAAATTCTTAAAGATCTTCTAGATATTAAAAACATAGAACAAGCTGTCATAATAAATTTAATAGCACGTACCTCACAATCCTTCTAAACCACCTTAGGTGCGTGTCACATTTTGTCATATATGTTAACACTCAAGCTTAAATATTTTTTAGTATGATTCACCTAAATCATGTGCCTACTTTTTAAAAAACAAATATACACTTCTTTTTTTCTTCATATATACTCACCTTATGTCCAATTTTATAACTAATTGTATAGATGTATAATTGAATATTTAGGTGATCAAAAAGTTGTCATATAAAAAATATACAGTGGCATCAAAGTCTCTTTATGAGGCACACAGACTAAAGTTAAGTGTTCAATACCAAATTTTTGTGAGTTGTATAATGTTATTTAAAAAATGATCATTGTCAAAAAGTAGGTATAAAATAATTTACTCTTTTTTATTACATCATTTATTTATAATAATTAGAAATGATAATATATTTAAGTGTACAAAGTAATTAGCCATCAATTATACTAAAAATTTTTGTTTTTGTCATTTTTGTCTTTCCGTGTCAAAAATTGTTACTTCTCCTTCACTTCATCATAGTGTATATCAAACATTTATATATATTCCCAAGCAATAGGTACCATGCGAATACATTGTAGTTAATTAAAAGAGGAAGGTTTTAACTATAATTTAATTAAGTTGGTATGTCGTCATTATTAAGTTTGGAAAATGGGCCCTATCTACGGCACAATTTAGCTTGCAAGGCCTACTTGCTGGTTTTTATGGGCGACAGCCCAAAGTGAATAGAGATTATATGTAATATTAGTTTTATCAGTATAGTACTATACAGTAAACAAAAAAATAATAATAAAAAGGTATAGTACTATATTGCTCGACAAGCCCCTGAGGTCGTAACCTACTAACCTGCATTACTTAAACAAATTTCCAAAGTTTATATCTAAAATAACTTTTTAATAAATAAAAAATTTAATACAAAAGAAAGATAATATTAGAAAAATTGATCATTAATCCTCACAAAACGTAAACAACAATATTTTTATACATTTACCGTTGTTACACGTATTGTGAGTTATGTATTGTGCTATCACAACCTTAATAATCCAACAATTAGAGTTACTAGAATTTGAACACAAAATATCATATTATAAATTTTTGGTGAAGTTATCGAAAGAAATGTCAAAAATACTAAAACTCTCTCCCCCATCCGTGCTTCATTTTTTTTTCCTAAGAAAAAAGTAGGGGCCAGGTTTTGGGTTTTTGATAGCTGTTTTGTCGTATAAGGTGTTGAATGGAATCAAATTTGTAACAAATAGGAATTTTTAAGATGGATGGTGAAAGGGCTATCATAAAAGAGGAAAAAAAAAATGAAATGTGTAGGCCATTAAGGAGACCAAATGGGAATTAAGTATTCAACAATTATATGAACCAACAACTTTCTTTAGTGTTTATAAACATGGTGCTAATTAATGCAATTTGCAAAATTTATAAGCTGAGTAAGCTAGCTAGATAGAACAAACCACACCAAATTAAACTCAGAAAATAAAAAAGAATTGACCCAATTAAGATGACAAGTAGTTCTAGTTCATCACCTTGTGGAGCCTGCAAATTCTTGAGAAGGAAATGTGTAAAGGGTTGTATCTTTGCACCTTATTTCTGCCATGAACAAGGTGCTACCCATTTTGCAGCTATTCACAAGGTTTTTGGTGCAAGCAATGTTTCAAAACTTCTTGCTCATCTTCCAGCCAGTGATCGTTGCGAAGCCGCCGTAACTATCTCATATGAAGCTCAAGCCAGACTTCAAGATCCCATTTTTGGTTGTGTTTCTCACATTTTTGCCCTGCAACAGCAGGTTAGACGTGGTCTCTTTTGACCCTCCAGCAGTGACAAAATGATTGAAACCCTAGCTAATTCTCTTGAATTAATTTTTTTAATTTCAATTGACTAATTAATTAGGCTTATCTATAATTATTTACCCTTTTTGATCAGGTTGTGAACCTACAAACACAATTAGCTTTTATGAGGGAACAAGCCGCTCATCATCAAAGCCTTTTCAATAATGACTCCGCTACAGAAAACCCTAATGGTAAATTCCAATTCTATGGGAAACTCATGACTTGTTGCTCTGAAGACCATCATGCTCATAGTAATTTCTATGATTTAAAACAATATTCAAACAATATGTCCCAATTCAATTCAAACCTGATCTCTATGCCCTTGTATTATGAAAAAGAGGGTTCCAATTCAATTAATAATGACCAAAACCCCATTGGATGTAGTAGTTATGAGTATTCAGTAAATCACCCAACAGATCATGAAAATGTTTCATATAGTTGCAGCTTTGAAGAAGCTTCTAACATGTCTTCTCTAGAACTATTGCAAAGAAACAACAAGCAATATTGGGGGTTTCAAGATGTTGATCATGAATTTCAATCAATACTTTGAGGAGGATCTCATGGTTCAAAGAGATCGAGCTATTTCTCTGATTGGTGAAAACCTTTTGTTATTAGCTATATATGATTTTCTTGAATACTTAGCCGAACATCAACTTTTTGTTGCTATATAAATAAATAAGCTGTAGGAACCCTAGAATTGTGATAATCAAGTAAGTAGAGAGGGAATATGAGAGCAGAGTGAAAGTGTATCATTGCATAATATACATCACTATTAATTATATATATGAGTGAGTAGAAAGTATTTAAATTTCTGTGCCTAGCTAAAACAAATTAATTTTGTTACAAAGTATATAATAAACTTTATTATACTACCTTGATCACACTTTAACAATGTTTAACAACCCTATAATTAAGCTCATAGCTAGCCTTTTCAGGACATTGAGCTAAATTCTCAACCCAGTAAAAAATTGTTGGCTTGACAAAGGCTTGTAACTCATATGGGGGAAGGGAGTGTATTCAATTGTAACTCATATAATGCTACTAGTTACATTTTAGTTCTACAAGTAGAAGTGATCAAACTGCACCATGGATTAAAAAATCTTGATATATTATCATGTATATCGGTCTCGATATAAGTAATAATGTGTATATTTTTTTTTTAATAAAAATATTAATTATTAAAATAGCATATATTGTTGATAATATCATCATCAATTTGAACAAAATTATTTTTATTAATATTTGTTTTAACAAAAATTACGATAATTCCATGTAATAATCATACTTAGAAAAACAAATTATTAAAAACCAGCCTATTTACTAATTAACACATACTTTGAACTACTCTCACATTTAGCTTTGTTTTTTTATTTATTCTTGGACACTTAGGTTGTGTACTATTAGCCTATTTTACACGTTAATGACTTAATAAAGTGAAGAGAATTGAATTCAAGAAGGCAGAAGAAGCCTAGAAGGTTGTGTTTTCAAATATTAATTCATTTTATTTAAAAATGTTGTTTTTACTCATTTTAATCATTTTAATTTATTGTAGAGTATATTATAGACCAAGTGACGAACTAGTATATGACATGAATGTACGTAATGCTTATATTTAATTTTTAATTTATCTCTATATCAATTCAAATAATTAGGTTAATTTATAACTTACAATTTTTTTTTATATTTTTTCGTCAAAAATTGTGAGAAAATATCATATTCATGTCATATAAATCATTATATTCAAATTTTCAAATAATGTATGGTTCCTACAGGTCATGATACAAATATTTTCTGATTCAAAAATTGTATGTGCTTTGAACGTATATAGTAGACAATTTATTGGAAGTGATTATTGCCAATTTGCTAACTTCTTAATGTTAGATCACATTACTTTCACTCAATTTAGTTATGTTATTTGGCATGTATTACTTAGCAGTTTATTGTATTAGATGTTTATATATTATTTAATTTTCTTTATCTTAAGTATTTCCATTAAATTTCAATATATTAAAATAAGTTTTTTGACATTTTTATTTTTTATTTTTACATGAATTTCTATTGAAGATAATTTTTTTTTATATTTTTTCATAAAATTGAATTTTTGATATATTTGTAAATACCGACATTTTAATCATTGTCCTACATTTATTTTATCATAGAACACTAATGGAAGACTATGAGTGGATACATGTAACAAGGAATATTATGGTCACATAAATTTATATTTATTTTTGCAATAACACCAATTACATAATGATATGCTACAAAATTATCTGAAAATTGATTTATTTTTTTATTCTTCAAGATAGTTTTGTGATCACGTGTCACAATCTAATTGATGTGTGCGCAAAAGTAAGCGCCAATTTATGTGTTTTTAGTACTTCTCTACTTGTAATTTTAGAAACACTTTTTTAATGACTCTTGAATTAATTTGGGATTATTCTTAAGAGATTCTTAAGATAAGTCAATGTTCATTCTCCTATGAACTCCTGAATCAATTTGGAATTATTTTGATCTATCACAAGTATATCATCAACGTAGAATAAAAATATCATATGATATATCATCATTGTTTTGATAAATCATAGAAGCATTAGAGTAAGATCCTCTTAACCAAATTGTTGGCGACAGCGATGTACTGAGCTTGAAGAACGAAGCTCTAATAGCTTGTTTGTGTCCATGAATAATGTCAGGTACGTATCACTAATGAGTAGTGATATGCCATCGCAACTTATATATAAAATTATTATTAATTAATGCATAAAATAAGTAATAAATATAACACGAACTTCAATAAAAAAATATTAAATTATTATTTGATATGTAAGTTTTGTTAAATATTAAATTAACATTTTCCGAATTATATATATCAAATTTTTTCATTATATGAGGAACAAAGCTCCAAAGAGCTTATTTGAGTGTATATGTAAACTATATATCTAATTTATTTTTATATTTTTTCAATTTAAAACTCATTCGTAAATTCAATAATTTGATCAACAACTACTCTTGATTAGTATTTATCAAGAGTTCTATCTCCTAGTAGCTTGGTCCATAGACGGCCAATTGTTGCCTATAACCTTTACATGTGCTGGTGGAGGGACCAATATTCCATTGTCAATGCTTCTCTCCATACTGGGAATCTGAGAGCCTCTGACACAAACATATGCATTTGGCTTAAAAACACCATTCTTGGCCCTAGTGACCATAGAATGAGTGTTGGTATGATCCGGCTGATGATGAATTGAAGCATAATATGAGACTGCAACAATGTCAAGTTGGATACCATTTGGATTAAAACTGAAGTTCTAGCTTGATATGCATGCACCGTACAAAACTTTGTAGAACGACAAGCTCTTAATAACATGGACAACCCAATCCCTAATTAACTCTAGGAGAAGAATCTCTAAGTATTTATAAACACTAAATGAGAGAAATCCACAATCAAGTGAGACTCTTTTTTACTTTAAAATAAATGCTTTAATACTATTAGGAAAAAAATAGAGTACATTACTAATGTATGTATCTCAAATTTGAGATAAAAATTAAATAATATCGTACAATATTATTAATATAAATATAAATAAGTTCATATAACTGTATTTAATAAGATTATGTCATGTTAATTATGATTGTGATGTAATCCGTGCTCTTCCCTGTTTTAAGGATCAGGTATTCTATGTCAACGCTAAGAAATGATTATGTACAGGATAAACGTATTTATAAATTGAAAAGGTTAGATTAACAAGATTGTTTTCCATGCTTTCTTAATTCTTTTACTTATCAAATTTACCCAATATCTATATCAATTCTTCTCAATTTCCAATTGAGCTTCGGTAATTCATTATCATTTCGGTTAAGAGATCAAGGTGAATCCTCTTAGGTCTCAACTCACAAAACACACACAAATCCCTAAAAAAAGAGAAACTTTTAGTACTGAGAAGGTTAAATTATAATTCTACCCATTTTAACTGAAAGACCTGAAATAGTAGTAAGAGGCCCAGTTTCATTTTTCGGATTTAGTCCATCCACCTAAGGCCCAATGAAACGGTGTTCCATCAGACATTTAGTTTTCACTCCTAGACCTCTTTTAAAAGAAAATTTAAGAATTAGGTAATAAAGTTCATCAAAGAGGAAGTTCGTTCATTTCTAAAACTTACTTAGGAATTTTTTTAAAATAAATAAATTTATTTGAAATAGAGTAATTATTGCATATTTTCTGTGGTTTAATGAAATTACAATTTCATCCTTCATGTTTGAAAAATATATTTTTAAGTCTCTGTTATAGCCTCACAAAAAATAGAGCTAAACATAAAAAGTTTATGATAAGGGCCTAAAAATATATTTTTAAATTTAAAGAATAAAATTAAAAATATGTCAAAGGAATTTACTATAATTATTCCCATTTAAAATACCATCAAATACAAGGGATTAGCTATAAATAGGTAGCTTGCATGACTGTGTGTAAGGTCGTGATTCTGTTGAATAATAATAATGCGTTTCAAGATTTAAGATCTGCATTTTAATGTTGAGCTTCAATATATTCTTATGCACACTTATTATTGGCAAAAACTCAACTAAATGTCGATGATCTAGAAGATGTGACAGTGACTTTCGTAAAAAAAAAAAAAAAAAATCCAAACAAAAGAAAAAAAAACTACAAGGGATTAATTATGTAATAATTACCGAAATAGAAAATAATATTGAAATAAACAAGCTAATATCGAAAAGAACTATCAGCACGTGCACACCAATGACCCAATTAATATCTGCAGGTAGGTAGCATGAAAGATGATTAGAAATCCTAGAGCTAGAGGATATGAACTTGTTTGGAACATGTTGATGGCCTTTCTTGAGGATTAGAAGACAGTCATAATTAATAACAAAAGCTTTAGTGAACCATACAAAAGCCTTAAAAGGTCTCTAAATTAAAGCGCTTTATTTTTGGTCATTTTCACACAGCACACAGCTCAATGATATTAGATCATATTACTCATCACATTATAAAATTAAAGCTGCAATGACCCAACTTTCCAATATTTGTTTCTTTTCAATTTAACTTAACTTTCACTTTCTTTTATATAAACCAATAATTAATTTGGAGAAGAGGCAGTGTCAAATAATATATACACCACACGTCACCTGGTCCCCTGAATCGGATGGCTTGGATTACACGTGTGATTTTTTTATTTATATGAGTGCACTTTCTAAGATTCAACAGCCATATATCTTTTCTATTATAGTAATAATAATATAGGAGACCCCACAAAAGGATCCATTAGCTCTTCTTATCTCTGTATATATACCAAGTCCACCTTTTACTAATTTAGTATATAATACATTTTTGCCCTACTCTGGCCAAAGTAACCATTGTTATTTTCGTGTTTAGACACATTAAATATAATAACTTTTAAAAATGCATTTCTTCTGATCACGAACCAAGTATTATATATACACACGTCTGATTAGATGCTTATCTCTTGATAATAATAAAAAAAAAAAATCACTATTTTTTATATTTTATTTTAATCAATATGCTAATTAACAATGAATGTCAATTCAATTCAATAAAATAAATAAATAAATAAAAGCAATGAATGTCAATGTTTCATTTAGCAAAATAAAAATAAAAATTAGCAAAGAACAAATTACAATGCCATTGCTCCACAAAGTAAAATAAAATAAAATAAAATAAAAATAGAAGAGAATAATAAGTTAGATGAAAGAAAGAATTGTCACAATTATTTCAAAAGCAAAAACTGCCTCACAATATTCATTAATTTTTTTTCTGACCAAATAATACTTGGAGCAAAGAAATTGAACCAAAAAATTACTGTACATGAAAATATAAGACTTTTATACAAAATGGAATATTCTATTTTCTTTTTACATCAAATGATCCACAGTGTGAAACAGAAATAGTTCACATTCAACTTCTTCAAAGAAAGGAAAATTAAACTGGCCTTTTTATTTCCTCCTTTTGTCCATTGAATACTGCTGAAACTTTTCATTTAATTAAGGATGAAGTACAATTTGTTCGTATCAATTGTTTTGTTTAGTCTGTTAATTTTAAAAATATGTTTTTAAATCTTTTTATTTATAAAAAATGTAAAAAAAAATAAATAAAATTAATTTTTTATCAAAATTTTCACTAAATTTATCCAAATAGGATGTCGCATGCATGTTTATATTTTTCGATAAATATACGTAAAATATTTACTCAAACTTTTTAAAAAATGTATGTAGCCCATATGCTATATTATTAGTTTAACGAAAAATTAAATAAAAAATTAATTTTGTCTTTTTAGGCACATTTTTACAAACAAAACAACTTAAAAACACGATTTTATAAGTAATAATACATTTGACTTAAAAAATAATTCTGGAAAACACTTTTCCCTTTAATTAATATTGAGAGCACTATGTATCTCGCAACAGAGTTTAAATGTTTATTTATTTAATTTTTTCCTTCTCATATTTCACTTTTTGGCGACAGCCTTTTATTCCTGCCCTGAACTCACATTCAACTAATGTTTTGTTATCACTCATTGCTCATTTAATTAATGGTTCTTTGGAATAGTAATATTACTTTTTCAAGTGTAACAGATGTGGAGTAGTCTTTTGGGGTGAATGTACAGAGCATAGTCTCAAGATGATCAGCTAATTTACTAATTAAATAATTAAAATTTGTAATTGTTTTAATTAAAATAGGTTCCTTCACATTGTGATTGTTAAATGCCAAAGACGCATAGACAAAGTATGAAAGTGGTTAGATAAGCCGCTTGACTAATATACCAAATTTTGGTAATAAATATTTGGCATCAGTAGTCTTGGCCTCTGAGAATACGGAGTTTCAATAACGTCCCCAATGTGGCTTGACTAAGACTTCTTCCATCTTCTCTCTTTTTAACTAATTATCTTTCGTTTTATTAATTTGATTATTGACATTATTTGCTATATTATAGTTCTTATGTTAATTTTGTTTCTAGGTTTTCAAAGGGTACAAGCAGCTGCTAAGTGGGGAAAAGGACCTATTGAGTTAAAATATATTGAAAAATATAAAGCCATTATATATGACCAAAACAACATCTTCTTAATGCATAAAAGTATAGTTTTGACTGTATTACTAATGGCGTAAGTTTTTAGGATAGTTGATTTTTCAACAACCTTTAACATGATATCAAAGTTAAACGATTTGTGAAAAAATTATAGATATATAAAAATATAGTTAACACACTTCTTAGCAGCTCTTTCTTTTTGGAAAGTTAATTTTTCAACAATTTCTAAGACTTCTTACAAATATTTGTAATTTTTTTAAGAATGGTCAATCACTTGCATACTCATACACAAACACATAGGCATTGGTTTCTCGCATTTAACCCACAATTCTTATTTGTGCAACAAAAAATTTTGTCCATTGCCTTATAATACATTTTGTAAAGGCTTGATATTTCTTTTTTAAAGTTATTTGGTTCTAAATTTCTAATACCCCACCAAACAATATATTAAAAAGGTGCATATACAACGATGCTTTACGGGATTCGAACCTACATACTCTACAGTCAAATTACTCAACACTTAGCTTGCAGCTTTAGTATGTTGTATTCAAATTTTATTATAAACAGCCAAATGATCTTCAATTAATTAGTTTAAGGGAATAGTTAGATGATAAAAGTTGGCAATGTAGTAACTAATTATGTAGGCTTGTGCATTCAATCAAGGAGACATTTTGTCTACATATGTGAATACAAAAACATAGGTAATAATAATAAAGAATACATTAGACTACTAATGTTAGGTGAACCTACTTATTAGAACATACTAACCCCTCAAGCAAGTGGGTCCATTGCTTACTCAACACTAGAGTTTTTGTTTGCCTTAATTTAACAACAATCATGATTTTAATTTTTTTTCTCCAATCCCTATTCTGAGTTCTCTCAGATGGTAATTTTCAAAGCTTAGTACTCATCATCTCAACTTATTTGGACATGTACCCTTCTGAAACAACACAATATTATTACTCTTCACCTTATATGCTTCTTTTATTAAAGAATATTCTAAGTTTATAAGATAAGAGCTTTTAGTTTACTTGCTAAGTAGTAAGTTATTTTAACTCAACCATGATAATTGACATGATACGACAAGTATTTGGAATCAATAACCTTTCTTACGAAGGAAAAAATAAAGCATTATGGGGTTTGTCATTTGAGTAGTGGAGTTCATTTTATTTTTATTTTCGTTTTTATTTTCTATGTATATTCTTTCCTTTAGCATATTGGAAAGGACACCACAAGGTTTAAAATATTTAGTTTATTCTAATTAACTATTATCTTGAATTGTTTATGGGAAACTATTATCTTGAAGTTGATATGGTAAAAGTTTTTTTTTTTTTTAATGGAATGATAATTTAAAGTAATGATTATAATATTAATATTTAAAGATATATCGAACATGTAATTTTACTAAAAATATTGATTATAATAATAGAAATTTATGTCAATATTTAAAAAAATAAATAATATGAAAGCTTCTTTAAAAAATATTAAAATTTTATTAAAAAAAAAAAAGATGATATTACATCATTTCTCATAAACTAATAGCTATATAGAGGGGCGGTGCCGGAAGCATGGGATTGGGGTGGGGGCATCGCCAATGGAAATCACCTTTATTATATTAATGGTGTTATTTTGTATATCATCGATAATTTGTATAGATGTATACAAAAAATCAATATTTTATGTAATAAGAATTCATATTTTTAATTATTTTTATTACGTATTTATTACATATTAATAATACATACAGTGGCTCATCAAAAATTGTATATAAGACTTGACGCACAAGGCCACCCTTGCCCTTAGTTAAACCATCTCCAACCTAAAAATCTATTTTATTGCAACTTTTGCACTATATTAATACAAAAGTTGCACTATATGTTTTTCATCTTTAAACCACTACACTAAATATCATACTAAAAAATATTTTTTTTCAAACTTTCTTTTTAATTTTTTTAGTGCAATTGAACTAAAATAATGCAAAAATTGCAATATTTTTTTTTAATCTCTAATCTACTACACTAAATATCACAATAAATAATACATTTGAAAAAAATTTACTAAAAAAATGTATCGCATGAACTCTATTCATTGCCCTATTTTAGTGCAAAATTATAAAGCTTTTTTGGGGAATTTTTAGTGCAAAAAATGTACTAAAATAAAGATATAAAGCCTCATTAAACATAATCTTAATAATGAAAATCACAAGTAATGGGAATCTCTTGTGGTCTAGTGGTAAGACTCCTCCTCCCCCCACTAGCAACCCAAGTTCGAATCCCACCACGGGTGTGTGAGTTGTTTTCTCTTTATTAATAAAAAAAAGGGCCTTTAGAACCCTTTTTAAAAATAAAAAAAAATAAAAAAAATACTATGTAAATATAAATGTAAACAAGAATCTAATTGTTATTAATTTGGCATCAAGCAAGAATTTATATAGTTCAGCCTCTAGCTATATACCTAATAAAACTTGAGTAAATATTATGTGCACCATTATTCAAAAAACTAACAAATCATGCAATAATTACATACAAAATAATTGTTTATGAAGTTCAAGATACGATTCAAGCAATATTGAGGATATGATATGTAGTTGGATTAGGATTCAAGGATAGCTTCGGGAAATATTGATGATCAATGTTATTAATTTTAACGCTCACATAACAATTGTTTTGTAAATGATGTATGAGAAAAACAATTTATTCATATCTACAAATATAATTTAATTTTAATTAGATTACATGTAATTAGGTGCTTCTTGTTTGAAAAAAAAAAAATTCACAACCTATTATTGTATTAACACGAACGGAAGAATACATGATATAATCCATTATATATCACGATGGGATTCAAAAACAATGTGGGATAATTAAGATTATAATATTTTTCACAAAGTATCAAATTTTTAACTCTATTAGAGACTATTATTTTCCCCTATTAGAGACCGTTGTTATATGGTAAAAGAATGGGAACCAATTAATAGCAGCAAAAGATTTATAGCTTAATGAAATTAAATTTAGGTTAAATTTATGAAAAATAATTTAAATAATTTTATTTTAATATGAACAACTTATTTATATTTTTTAAGCATATGGGAGTCACCTTAAAATAAAAATAATAAAAAAGGATTAAGATAATTTATTTTACTAAATATATTTAGATATGTATATAGTTTGAGGTTATAATTAAAATAAATATTTTATTTTATTTTATTTTTAATATTCTTAGTAAAAAAAATATATTATTTAAAAAACATATATTTAGTTATATTTTAAAAAATATATTTTTTTAAATTAAAAATAAAATTTAATATGTAATAAAAGTGTAGGTAATATAATTAAAAAAAAAAAAACAAGAATAAATAAAACTCAGATTCCGAGGTTTCTTGTGCATAATGTCAATCAAGTGTCGTATCTATTATTGTCGTTTATCTGAAAAAACTGTATATTATCTTTGTTAACTTAACCACTCAGTTACTAGTACTAGTTTATTAATATATGCTGTACTATATAAAACGACCTCAATAATTAATCAAATTTTATTATTTTAACAGCACGCATGCATAGGGAGAAAGAGAGAGAGATGTCCATTTCCAGAGAAGAAGTAAAAGTAGTAAATTTCTGACATAGAATCAAAAAAGTGAAAGCATATTAATTTCTTAGATAAGTTGGGTAATATATACAACATTTTCTCATTTGGATAATAATAATAATAATAATAATAATAATAGTAATATAGCTCACTCATGATCATATCATATGATCCTCTGTTTAAAGAAGTAGTATATCGATCATATGATTGATCTTCTATCTATCTAGGCTCTAGCTATCTAGTTCCTCATCATTCGTAGTGCCAAAGCTTGAAGCTCACCCAAATCAGTATTATTTGGTCTCTTCTTATTAGAACAAGGTTCTTGTTGTTGTTGTTGTTGTTGATTAATTAAAGAGCTGAAATGATCTTCTCTACCATGCATAAAAAATTCTTGCACATTCACTCCTTCATTGCTCTGTTCAATTGATTCCAAAGAACTCTGAGGAGAAATAGGATTCATATTTGTGAGAAATGTACCACTTGGAATATTCATATTAATCCCACCAACTGTCCATTGATTCTCTACATTCATATTCCTTGATTCAATCATGTTTTGACCCAATTGAGCTCTTGCTTGCATCAATTGTGCTTGCAAATATGCCACCTAATTATAAATAAATTTCCCAAATTAAAAATGGGTAGTAAAGAAAATAATTAATTGATTATTAAATTGAAAAAAAAAAAAAAAGGGGTATGAATTAATGAACCTGTTGTTGTAAGGCAAAAATGTGAGCAACACAACCATAAACAGGGTCTCTAAGTCTAGCTTGAGCTTCATAAGCAATAGTGACCACTGCTTCACAACGATCAGCAACCGGGACATGCAATAACAATTTAGACACATTACTTGCTCCAAACACTTTGTGAATTGCTGCAAATCTAGAAGGTCCTTGTTCTGAGCAAAAATAGGGCGCAAATATACAATCAGCTGCACACTTTCTCCTTAGAAATTTGCATGCTCCACAAGGAGACCCAGTTCCATTTCCAGAGGCCATTGTTCTAAGATAAGACTTAGACAGAGAGACAGAGAGATGAGATTAATTGATATTAAAAAAAAAAAAATTGGGCACACGAGCACACTAGAAAATGGTGCAAAATGAGAATGGACTTATGTGTGAGCGTGAATAGAAGTGGGGTTTAGGAGCATAAAAGGGTAGTGCAGGGGTTCTTATATAAAAGTGGAACTGAATGGGAGACATACAAGGGCCTCATTGTAGTGTTCTTCGGGAACATTTTTTAATGGGCTTATTGAATTGCTAGTTTGATTTTTTATTTTATAATAAATAAAGATTCATTTTAAGGGGTTAAGTTCATAGTATTTTAGTCAAATAAACTTACATTTTCCGCCGAACGCCGCACTTGGGAACTGCTGCTATTTGTCACTTTTTGGCATCGTGGTAGCGACACCTGCCGGTAAAATTCCACCGACAATTGTTTCTCCCTAACTCTCTTTATTTGTTTATATATACATGCTTTTCTGGTTTAAAATGAATAAGCATTAAAATATTTGGGGCGAAAATATTTTAAATAATTTTGAATGTTAATTTAATTTTTATTTTAACATGAGAGCATATATTTAAAATAAGTATTATTTATTTATTTTAAAAATATAAATAATATTTATTAAATTTTTAAAAATAATTCTCAATTATATTATTATATATTTTTAAAGGTACTTTAATTTATTTAAAAGCACTAATTAAAACAGAAGGATATGTCTTTTCTAAACAACAAATTTACTTACTGGGGGATTTCTCTCCCTCTATGTTTTTTAGGACACATTTGGTAAATAAAAGATACCCGTTTGTAATTTTCAAATGCTTTCAAACATCTAGATGGTCATGAAACTACTGCTGTATGGAGACTGGAGTTCAAAAGAGAAGCTTTAAAAAAATTTAATTAGGTGAACTAGTTAAACTCGTGCGTTAGAGCTTTGTTCCCAATCATCACATGAGACAAAAAAGAAACGACTTAGAAGTAGCTGACAGACGCTGATAGGATAGACAGAGAGAACAATTATAATTTCAAACTTGCCACCATCTCAAATGTATACGTTTAGCAATAATATTTCAAACAGTTTTAACATCTAAGAATTATTAGCCATTACATATATTGTATTTTATTAATATTAATACGTCATTATAAATAAATAATAACTATATTTTTTAATAATTACAATAAATACAAACATTTTTTAACCTTGTTGTCAAACAATTTCAAGTGCTCTTTTTAACTTACTACATACAAACGTGCTCTTAATAAAATTTAGTTAACAATTACTTTTAAATTCATAACATTTTGATTTAATTTTTAACACAATGTCTAATTCTGCCGATCGTCATGTATGTATCACAAGAACATATGGCTCCCTGCTAGCACTTTAGTGACGTGTGTTTAGTTTTCTAATAATGTAATTTTCCGAACTTACCATATGGTCCAAAGTCAAAAAGAGGTGCAACAAAAGACGCGTACGTCTCATAGATAGACCAGATAGAAAAGAAGGTGAAAGCGTAAATCATAAGAAGCCAAATATATGGTAACTAAAACTGCATGGTGGATTCGTCACCTTGAAGGAAGAAAATGGCAGTTTGTGCCAAAAGATGTTAATATTCTTATCTTCTACTTTTCGACCTTAGCTCTTCTTCATCTTCTATTTACCTCCGCTAAAGTAAATAAATAAAAATTTGTGACTTGATGAGCACATAACATAGCATCTTCCAAGCCATGACATAACCTCTCAAATCTGATATCATCACCAACGCAGATGGCACACATGCAACCTTAGCCTACGGAACCGATGGTACTTGAGCACCTTGTAATTAAAGTTGGTTCATTTTTTGTTACATTATAACAAGTGTAGATGTGTTTTTTTTTTTTTTTTTTTTGTCTCTTTATTAAATATTAAGTAATTATATTTTTAAAAAAATAATTATATTAATCTTATATTTTATTAACTTAAAATATAATATTATTACTTATTTTATAAGCAATGAGTATGATTCGATGAATTATATATACATGACCTTAACATTAATGTTTCTTTTCCCAAAAACTACTATTATTTTGTAACAGACCACATGGCTTTTACACCATTAATTGATCTCATCAAATCTGTGGATTATATAATAGGATCAACTTCAACAGCCAAATTTCGTATATTTTTACCGATTACGTTACTTGCTCTCTTTATTTAATATTAATTATTTATGCATTAAAAATTTAGTAGTATTAATTTTAAATTTTATTAAATTAAAAAAATCATATTATTACTTATTTAATGTGCAAATTTGACTAAATAAATTTTTGGGAATATCAACCAATATGTTTGTTTGCATGAAAAAAGTGTCAAAATCCTAGATTAAGTTATTTGTGTCATTTAACCTTTTAGATTATAAGTGATGTCATTTAGCTTTAAAAAATGAGTCAATTAAAAACAAAATAAATTATTTTAATATTTTTTAATTAAAATATTATTTTTTAAGAAGTTAATTAAGAAAAATTACATTATTTTGTTTTTATATTAAAATAATATTTTAATTAAAAATTATTAACATAATCTATTTTGTCCTTAATTTACTCATTTTTTTTAAAATAAATTATATTATTTATAATTTAAATGATCAAATATCGTAAAAATCTAATCTGGCCCCATTTCCTAATTTTTAATTAAATAGAAGTTTTTTTTTTTTTTTAAGAAATCTGTCTAAAGGTTGTTGCATTGGATTGTAATTTTCATTTCATACTTTCCTACCGTAGTTCGTACCTCGTCATTAATAATTAATCTTTCAATCAAGTACTGTATTAACTACCTATTAGACATCAAAAATTCCATAAAGAGAATGAGATTAAATTGATCTATTTATGTAACAGTAACAGTAAAAACAATACTGATTGAAGCCTTTTTTTTACAAACAATACTTGGGATATAAAACAAGTAGGAATGACAAACGTGACACGCTAATATACGGCTATAACAACCATCTAAACATAATTGGATTAAAGTTTGTTACTAACCATTTTTTAAAGTTCCTATTATATATTATTATTATTATTATAAATAATTTATTTGGCAAAAAATTATATAAATTTTTTTCTTGAAAAGGACAGTTTAGTCTTCTCGTCTTTTTCCAGGTTTATTAGGAAAAACATGTGTACCCAGTTCTCATGAAGAGGGACTAAAAGTATCCTAAGACTAAAGTGCCCCTTTTGTCTAAACAAGGAGACTTCTAGCGCCATTTAACTGGATGGTCAAAGGGTCACAAATGTTGTTGGACACCCCTAAAATTATTCAATACTTGTTTAATATTAAAAAAAAAAATACTCGTAACATTGTTTCAATTTTTACTTTTAATGGATAGCTGTAACTAATACAGCAGTTAGCAAAATCATTATTCTAAAAGTAATAATAATGATAAGAATAGTAATAATAGTCACGGGCGGAGCTTTTTTTTTTTTTTTTTTTTTTTGAGTGGACGACTCAACTTTTTTAAAAAAATAATAATTAATTATATATATTTTTTTAATATTAAATAAATATTTTTTTAATAATATATTATGTGTACATATTTTAGTATATATTAATAATATTTAATAAATATGTGAAAAAAAAAACATTAATTATAAATAAAATAATTAAATACATGTTAGTTTTACACCAGCACCATGTCAAATGTCATATAATTTAATTTACTGCGCTGTGAGCTATCTTTGATGAGAACACTCAATCAACCTCGAATGATTTTCCTGATCTTTCAAACTCTAGCATTCTAAGGGCAACTTCACAACTCTGTGACACAATTAGGCGCAGCATCCTTTGAAAACTCCTCTAGAAGTGATACGCTTTTATCATCTAGAAAGACCCAAGAGAAGTTAATGAATCAGTATAAAGTACATGGATTTAACGTTTTACACATTTGTGAGATTTTTGTCTGAAACTGATAAAGCTACAGCATTTATTAATGATTAACAGAAGCATGTCTCCTAAGTTCTGCACAAATAAAATGATGCCCTACCATTTGTTAACAGGCTATGACAAGATGAGGGAGAGGGAGAGAAAGAGAGAGATATAATCGTATGTCATATATATATATACCTGCAATAGAACCAAGAGCTTCAGCAGCCTCATGTCTAACCATTGGGTGCTCATTTACATCCCTCAATACTGGATAAAGCAGCTTTGTTTTGCAATTGGCCCAGCACATAAGCAACCTGTAATTGATTAAAGGGTGTAAACGCCAAGTAATAATAAGATTACTAGACTTTAAAATCGCTTGGATATTGAAAGTTCTGATAACCATATGCAAAACATGGTAATTGTGCAGCATAATTTAAAACAATGTGAGGGAGGGAGAGAGCCTGGCATACCAAAGTATCCAATATACTAAAATTATGTAAATATAAAGGGTAAGCCGCATATAAGTCTACATGTAAACTTTCTAAAGAAAGTTGAACTAGAGAATCCTAAAGAAACCTCTTGCTTTAGGAGTGCACACTTCTTGAACCCAGAGAATCAATAATGGCTGCTACAGTATCATCTCTACCATCATTTCGAAGAGCAAAACGAGTTGCACATCGTTCATACATGCCTTTTTCTTCATCCAGAAGTACTTCTCTGAAAATGAAATTACACATATCAAATTCATGGTGAATGACTGAGCATATAGATGGTAGTGAATCAAGAAATTGCTAATAACCAAACAAACCCTATTTGATTTACTGAAGAACAAGAAGCTAGCAGCTGGTGCTGCTGGGTCAACAGACATAAAAAGGTTAACATGTTTCCACAGATGTGTCATCAGCATCCTTCAAGTGCTCAATTCGCTTGAGAGCCAATTGACACGTTTCTCGAACCTCCTGAGCTGGATCTGAAACCAAACTACTCCTTAGCAGGGGAACAAACATTACTCTCTATACCAATGGCACCAAGAGGTTCTGCAGCCTACTTAATAACAACAAAAATAAACACATTTAAATAAAAGTAAAACAAGAAAATCAATAATATTAGAAGTGATAAATTGTGACAACAACTCACTTCATGACGAATAATTGGATGTAGTGTATGATCATTTAGAACCACTTCTAAAGCTGGGATTGCTTCCACATCTTGCATCTGACCCAGAGCAAATGCAGCTTCACGAATCGATTAATAAATTTGAAGAATCCCGAGTTGCTGAAAGAGGGAAAAAATGCTCAGAATCAAAAGTGCAGTTCCAAAATAATTTTGAATACAATAATAATAATTTGCATTTGCCTTTAACTATTTTGCAACATATTTAAATCAAGTTGTACGTGATCTATATGGAGCTAATGCAAATTAAGATCGTACAAAAGCATACATACCATAGGTTTGGTTTAGAGTGACCATGCTCTTCAACTTATATAAATAGTTAATAAACTACTGAATATCGACGTCTTTGGTTGCCCCCTAAGAATCATATGCAAGTTCTTCACATACATTGGACTCAACTACTCATAGAATGGATGTTCAGGTGCAAAGCCATGACTACATTAAAATAACAGTCACTTTCAGCTATAAAATTTCATTTTACCGTATCTTAGATAATGTTGCATCAAAATTTACATCTACAGATTAATAAATCACTTGGTTTAGTAATCGATTGTTTTTCCTTCACAAAAATCTACATTAGGCGAGGGAGTACCTCATCGCCATATAAAAAGTATCAGCCATAATCTAGTAATGATAAGTCATATAGAGAGTATCAACTGTAATTTAAATTAGTAGTATAAATGTAATTTTAATAATTATTACATATATTTTTATCATTTGAATTCTCGATCTAGAACAAATTGTTGTGACTTCAACTCGACCACATACAACTAATTTTTATTAATCGAATGACTAAAAACATAATTTTTGATACCCTAACTCGGATTTCATTGCTTATTTTTAATAAGACACAAAAGCTTAAAATATCTATATCTAATATTTTCCAAATTTTATTTTATTTCTTTTACACACTATTGTTTTGTTATTTAATTTATTAACTATAACCAGCATAATTGACATAATATAATTAATTTTATTATTTTTATAAAAACATTTACTTTTTTCTGAATTTTAAATTAAAAAGCGCTCCAAAATGCACCGTTCTGCTCCTAAGTCTCAGAAATCAGATAATTGTCCACATCATTTAATCCTCTGCTATGCAGGTAAAAACTCTGCTTCTTCCCTCCAAAGCTCGCTTTTCCACGTAACAAATTCAATGCCAATTCTCTAAGATCTGCGTTCCTCTCAGTTCCAGTTACCCTTCTTAATCTCTTCTTGCTAATGATTTTGCTTGTTCTTTCTATGATCGCCTTGATCAATTAACGAAGTTTTGTTTTTCGTTTTCAATTTGTTTCACTTGTTTCAGATAATCAAATAAGAATATCATCAACTCTGTGGCTTTAGAGAGAGCTAGATTGGCAGTCGGAATAAAAGCTTGTTTATTTTCAGTGACACTCTCGAGCCATGAACCCTAGAAGGTTTGATTTAATTGCGATTTTGTTTCGATCGAGATTTTGTGAATAATAAACTATGTCGTAAGCTTATACTCATTTGTGAACAGTAAACAATCTCTATTTTTCAAAATATTGTGTTTGCTTGTCTTTATATTAGGACATTTATAGCAGGGATCAACGCACTAATAGAACTGCTCTATTTGATGGCATTGAGGAGGGAGGAATTAGGACATCACCATCATACTCCTCTAACGAAATCGAACATGATAATGAACGAGCAATCGATGGATTGCAAGATAGAGTCATTCTTTTGAAGAGGGTAAAAAACTATGTTGCTTCCCTTCCCCTTTGAAAGAGAGAATTCTACTCTTTATATTTTTATTGAAACATAAAATTGGATACCTTCCGACTGTTATACATATGTTTGATTACTTGGTCGCATAGCTAATTGTGGTATGTTTAGTGTTCCGCCTCATTTTCAATTCTGTTTTCAACTTTAGAGTGGGAAAAGGAAATGTATTATATGATGAACCAATTCAACTGTTCTCTTTTATATGCAAACCATGTCCTAAAATATGATTTCTTTGCTTATATTAGTGCTTCATTGCTAAATCATGAAGAGTGCATTAGTTTAAGAATGTCATTTTGAATTGATCTTCTCTAAAATTAAAATCACATTCCCCATTGCCCATTGGTCTTCTTTCCATAGTATTGTTTAATATACTATTAACAATTGTCTTCCCAACAGTTGTCAGGTGATGTACATGAGGAGGTCGATGGTCATAATCGCATGCTGGACCACATGGTATCTATGATTCTGCTATACATCATTTTACTTTGGTACATTCAGTGTATGATTCTCATCATATTACATTGTACTTTTCAGGGCTATGATATGGATTCTTCACGAGGGGTGTTGTCAGGAACCATGGATAAGTTTAAGATGGTATGACTTTGGTCAGGACCAATAAATAATTTCTCGGATGATAGTTTGTATTTGTTATAGTGATAATGTTAACTAACCTTCAACCTATTTTTTCAATTGTTTCGTGTATTTTCATTTGTTCATTAGGCACCACTTGGTTTCTTTCTTCTGCTTTCATTTAGTTCTCATAATATCTTCTTTCTTTGTTATAAATTCTTTTTTTTTTCCTCTTAGGTCTTTGAGACAAAATCAAGTCGGAGGATGTTTACACTAGTGGCATTTTTTGTGCTCCTTTTCCTTGTCATGTACTATCTCACTAGGTAATGAATCCATAATGAAGTTTATAGAACTACCAGGGATATGCCTATATTGAAGTTGGAAAGAGTTTTATTTTATTTTATTATTATTATTAATATTATTGCAGACATTATATGACTTCTGTATGCAAGGTAGTCTTGGATGTCTATGTGAAAATATGTTATTGTATTTTATGGAGTTGGATGGATGAAATGAAATTTTTAGAATTCCTGTGCTGTACCTTTCGTGTCATAACTCTGAGCAAACTCTGCTTCACCTTTATATCAGGACCCTCTTTGGCGACTTGTCGGTTTAGAAATGGCTTGTTTGATTTTGATTGTTTCTGCCACTTTTGTTAATCAAAATTAGTCCCCAAAACCTTTGCTTGTAATTTAATGTCGTTGAGACTTGAGATACAACATTAGGTGAACTTTAAAAAGCCAATATTAACATAGCATGTTAATGCATAAAAATAATAAAATGATATAAATAGCAATAATCAAATATCAAAATACATAATTTTATTCTTTAATAGCTTTATAAAATTATTCTTGCTTTACTAACACTTGTACAAATTATTTTTGACAAAATACATTTGAACCTTAAAACTCCTTTATTTTAAGTCATTAGTGGTTTGACATTAATGTTCATCTTTATCAGTTTTGATATAGTTTGATCTAAATTAAAATTCATACTAACAGGAAGACCACCTCCAACACAAGGTGCCAGTCCTAATGCCAAACAAACAAACCATTGGCTCAGAAAATCTACAATGTAAATAAACATTAAACAAAAGTAGCCGACTTGTTGAGACCAGTAAGGTATAGGCATTCCAATTGACTAACAATCATGAGTTTTCACAGCAAAATAAACAATTTCAATTCTCGACTTTCCTGCCATGTTGTACATAGAACAGCACTTCATTTTTCATGCTAGTGCCAAGGAGCGAAAAGAAATTCATACAAAAATATAATCTGCCGTTTACACATTACGATCCGTTAACTCGGAATTGACAACAAAGGTTACCAAATCACAGCAAATATTTTAAAGACCGAAGCACAGATCCATTTATTTACAAACTCAGTTTATGTTTATTCATTAGAAGGAAAATTGGCTGGAACATGGCACATTAACGATAGAGGCTTTCAGATCTGAGGTTCTCTGCAATCTCTGTCTCCCAACGATCACCATTCTCAAGAAGCTTCTCTTTGTCATAAAGAAGCTCCTACAGTAAGGGAAAACTTTATTTCAGTTATATATGTTTATTTTTCAGGTTGCTTTTAATAAGTGGAGTGGTCGTTTTCATGAATGCAAGGAAAATTGAATAATTCAGTTTGGAAAATAATATAAAATAAAAGATAATTAACCTCATGAGTCTCAGTTGCAAATTCAAAGTTTGGTCCTTCAACAATGGCATCAACAGGGCAAGCCTCTTGACAGAATCCACAGTAGATGCACTTCGTCATGTCAATGTCATACCTGACAACCAAAACAAATTAGAGAGAACAAAATACACCCACGCACACGCACACGGGCTCCGGCAAGTGCGCGTGCACATACACATAGAGAGAGAGATCCTTCACCTTGTAGTCCTACGGCTTCCATCTTCTCGTTCCTCAGCCTCAATTGTAATTGCTTGGGCAGGACATATCTAATGGAAAATGTGCACTATTAGATAATAACAAAAGACTGAGCTAGCCATTCCTAGTTTAGTGAGAGATGATGCCAAACTCAGAGTTACAAAATGGAATAGTTGTTCATGCTAAAACATCATTAAAATTGAATGTCAACAGATAAAAATAGAACCAAACATGAAGCAACAGATGTCTACATGCGAACCACTAATTGCCAGTTGCCACTCTGCTGAATGTCTGACCAAAACTACCAAGGGATAGGAGAGTGATAAATTCTTTACAAGATACAAATCATTTAGTGAAAGAAAAAAGTCACATCATACTGTCCACTCACAAGAACTCATAGCAATCAGTTCTTGCTGATACTTATTAAGTTAATAATTGTCGGAGCATGTTTACTCTCAAATTTTCTCTATGTAATGAAATGTCCTCTATGACTTCCAAGCATTGAGATTTCTGATGGGTATGGGAACACACAGAGACGGTTATTACTATTGGTTTAGAATCTTTAGACTAGTTCAATATATTAAGCATTAGAAGGCATCAACACGTTACATCATAATCCTTTTCTACTACGTAAGATTTGGTTCTTTATTCAGATAACTTCCGAGAAATAGTAACAAGGGAAGGACTCTTACAGCTTCACAAAGTTTGCATGCAATACATCGCTCTTCTCCTGTTGGGTAACGCCGAAGGGCATGCTCACCACGAAATCGAGGACTCAAAGGCCCCTTCTCAAAAGGATAGTTTATCTGAAACATAGATGGAAATCAACACATTTACTATGTATTTATCAACCAGTCTAGCAGGATAATTGGTTTAAAATGCACTTACAGTGACTTTCTTATCAAAGAAGTACTTGAGTGTCAGCATCAGACCCCGAACCATTTCAGTGAGAAATAATGTATTTATGCTTCTCTCGAAAACTGTATTTACTCAAAAGAATCAGCAACTTTCCAATACAACTCACAGAAAACAAAATAAAACCATTTGAGAATGAAACAATAGTGGAAAGTTTGATATTACCTGAACTCCAATCCTTTGAAATCTCTTTTGCAAGTTGCTCACTTTCTTCGTCTTCTGTAGTTTGAGTAATTTAAAAGAATGCACAAATCAATAAAACTAATAATTTTGAACATAAAAATAAAGCTAGAGAACCAGACGATGCTTATATTATCTATATATTTTCTCTTTAGAGCATAATAATATCCCCCTGCCATTCTTCCTCCCAAACCACTAAAGCAAACCATTTAAGCAACTAATACTACCATAAGTTTCTATAGCTAATATTTCAGTTCACTATGACAAGTCTACTCTATGCCCCCAACTCCATGATGCTCAAGAACGCAAAGTAAACCTTTTTTGGTGCTGTAAAAGTGTGCAGCGGATCGCAGCCCATAATGTTGTGAACCCTGCAGCCTTTGCACGGGTGCAGCCTAAACAACAAACAGAGAAGGGAAAAAATAGCTGGTATAAGTAAACGACATTATATATCTGGAAGCAGTGACAACCAAGATAATAGAGATCAACAGACAGCAACATAATTATTTTTTGATATTTGCAATGATAAAAAAATAAAAATAAAAATAAAAAGCACCATAGTCTAATGGTAGTGATATGAACAACAATCACAAATTGGTGGAATGTCGTCTCTCCGCCACATTTAGTAAAAGGCCAATAGTTAAGTTCCCCACCCAACTCAGATTTTAGAAAGGAAAAAAAATAACAAGTTAAAAAAATCAACCATGACAAGTGGAGTGATTATAGCAGCAAAAAAATGAAGAGTAATTGGTTTTAAAGCTAGAATCATGAACTAATTATTCATGTGATATTATTATATTTACCATTAGGCTAGCATCTACTTCCTAAACGGTTCTACAAAAAATTATCAAAAAATACGAAGTCACTGCCTGCCCCCATCAACATTAAAGGCTTTTTTGAGGAATTAAAATTCATTGATTTGTTCTATTTCCTTCATGTAGCAGCTTAACATCATCATAAAGACGAGTCAGCTTAGCATTTCTCAATCCTAACAAATTTTAACCGAAATTCGCAGCAAATGAAATCTTTCTAGATGCAGGAACAAGGATAGTTTAGACTTTAGACCTGGGTAAAACTATTCATTCATTGTCATTTGGAATCTTATCAGAAAAACACGAGAACCAGCATAATTTGTTTTATCTCCCGTTGTCGAGATCATGTCAAAGAAGCCGGATAACGACAAGGAGTGAAGAACCACCCGTCGGGATCATCAACGTACATAGATAGTAGAATAACTATAACACGACGTTCATAAACGATTATAGAAAGCGTTCATATGCAGATGTTTCAAAATAAAACATTCTCTCAGGAACCAAACAGAATAAATGGAAAGGAAAAAAAAAAAAAATAGGGCAGAAACGAGGCTAACCAGCTGTCGTGCGCGAAGAGCGATCATAGACTTCCGCGCAAGGATCGAAGCCATTTCAGGATAGAGCTGAGTCAATTGGGCGTTCTTCTTCCCAAACTCGAGTGCGATTTCGAAGTGAAACACTGGTAGGTTAATCTGGTTCCAAATTTTGGGGAAATTATTCTAAGTCGGTTTGGTAGCGAAAACGGTGCGTATTTGCTTCTCTTTTTTCTTTTACGTTTTGAGCTTGAGGAAAAGTTTTTATAACCACTTTTTTCTCGGTATAACGCACCATAAAAATTGTGAAATTCTATACACATCTCCAAATTTACTCGGAAAATTCAGCTAATTTTACAAAAGTTTTAAAATTAATTAGTAAGACAGAAACTATCAATTTATCCCTTAAACATATTACCTTCTTAGATATTTCATCCTCAAAATTTTCCTAACACACTTCTATTCTACAAATCTTAACATTTTGATTTGAAAAACTTCTAAATTTCAAAATAGAATATAAAACATCAAACATATGAAATAATAAGAAAATCCCAAAGAAAATGGAGTGAAAATTGTGAAGGACATGTCTGTCACAATCTTTTTTTGTTCTGCAAATTACAAAGATATTTTGTAAGCTTTATTGAATTTCGATGTCTAAATGCCAAAACAATAAATTTTCCAATTTTTAACATAATTTGATATAATTTTTAAATTAGTGAGATGTAGTAAATTATGAGATGTGTCAGAATTCTCTGAAGGTAACAATTTTTATTTTTCAAAAATATCACAATATTTTTTAAGAGTTCTATATCACAATTTATCATTTTAATTAACTTAACTGTTTTTTCATTGAATTATACTATTCTATAAACCTAATTATATTATTGTAAGGTGATTTGAGATTAAGATAGACTTTCTTCGATCCTAAAATAGGGCATTCACAAACGACCCAATAAAAAATGAATTTATTTAAATTTTAGACAAAATTTTACATTAATAATAAAGATCATTTTGTGCAAATTTTAATAAATTTACTCGTTATGAGACGAAAGAAAACCACATCGAAGTCAGTGTTTATTGGTCAATTAATTTCTATACCGATCAACTTACGCCAAGGGTTGAACTATCTCGACCAAATGTTTATCTACCTTAGCAACTTTGATTCACGGCTTGTCGACATTAATGAATGACATGCCAATATGTCAAGTTGAAAAAAAGATGAGGGTTTTTTATAAAAAAAGAAAAAAATTAAATTATGATGTTTTAAGAAAATAAAACTTATGTAATTTTGTAAGATATTATGCACTATTTTCTTTTTTTCCACCTTATTTATAAGTACCAGACAAAAAAACAATACAAGGACTGCTAGTTGCACGTACTTCATAAAAAAATTTAAAGGAGCCAGGCCCAGATTAAGTCATATAAGTTCTTGTTATTGATAATTTTGAATACATCAAAAACAAAACCTCAGTTAAATATACATCTAATGATTTTAAACATCGAGTGTCATTCGAGGTTTTATTGGATGTAATTAGGACTAACCTCATATTATACGATGTTGGACTAACGTACCCTTTGACAAATAAATCCAAACTGAGGGAAAACAAAATACTAAAATTTTAACGAAGTACATAGAAAGAGAAGAGAGACCAAACGGCTGATTATACAAACCATACGGCACGTGCCCCTTCATTAAATTAGGAAACAAGAATCACGTGATTAGACAGACTAGGAGGGAAATGAGGCAGATTATCCAAACTCGAGATATTGGCGTCATCATTCAAGAGTGTTAAGAACATGATATTTGCAGTGACTATAATTTGTATTTGACTTGTGAACTTTAAAATGTTAAAATGAGACAAATCAAAAAATTTAACCCTAGGTCTAGCATCAAACAAGTCTTTTTGACAAGAACAAACTCAAATAAGTACCAAAATGTTCTAAAAATGAAATTGTAATATTTTTCCTTTCTTCTTTTAAAATGATACAAAAGAATTTCAGAATACTAAATTCCAAGGCGACATATCGGATTTTTCTTGATAAGACTAAGATCCACCTGCATATTTAAGGGGAATAAAAACCAGTTAATATATAGAACAAGTTCTCCAGCAAACAAGTTATAGTTGATCGGTTACTAATGCTTTACCTTGTGCCCAAAGAGATCCCGGATGTTGTCAATCCCGTATAGTATCATGGTTGGTCTGGTTAGATGTTAACAAACACAAGATATATTATAGCGTTCGATTCAATTCAAAAGCTTTTGGCATAAGTTATTCTATCACATTTTCACACAGTCAAAAATTTCCTGTACTATTCCATATAAAAAAAAACCATGTACTAAAATGGATGATTAAAGTTATTATTGCCATTAACTTTTACGAGTATGTTAAGGCTTGACCTTAAGTAACTGTCATAAGCACACTTTCTTACCTTTCAAGAGACAGACCCCATGCAATGACCCGAACATCGTCTGGAAATCCCATAGGAAGCAACATCTCCGGCCTAAACATACCAGAGTTTCCAACCTCTACCCACTTTCCAAAACCTTCGTGATAACTGATTTAAAAACAATAATAACAAATAAAAAGAATTTTCCTGTCAAATTTTAAATTGTCAACCTTTAAGTACATTATTTCTCACCTGAAAATCTCCATGCTCGGTTCAGTATAAGGATTGTAAGCAGGCTTAAAACGAAGCTTAGACATGCCTAAGAAGTAAAAAGAGAAATGGCAATGAGAACAAGTAGGCCTATCTTCATAATTATGTCTTTTCAAGTGACAGACAAAAACTAAAATCATGGTAAGAGAGCCATATAAATTACCAAGCCGTGAGAAGAAGTCATGCAAAACTCCAATCAAGTCACCAAGTGTAAGCCCTCGATCACATATGAGGCCTAAAACCATTGCAATAACATTAAGAAAATAACTTGACATCAATCAGAACCATAACTCAGCAAAGCAATGCTTAGGCTCAAAAAGAAATAAGTCCACATAAGCTGAACTAGACCTGAAAGGGTTACTTCCTCATGAACTAGAAAAACAAATAGACTTGAATATGTTTTATGACCCTAATGTTTGGAGCCGATAGCAAAAATGCACCCAACGTTTAATTTTTTACAAAAATGTCCCCAACATATAATTCCTTTTAAATTTATGTCATTTTGGTCATTTTCATTAACAAAGTTAATCTTTTAATACCAAATTTAATTGTTAGTTTTTTAACGAAAATAACTAAAAGGACAAATGTTAACAAAACTAAACATTGGAAGCATTTTTGCAACAAATTAAATGCTGGGCCATTTTTGTTACCGGCTTCAAATGTTAGGGACGAAAAACAAATATAAGCCAAACAAATATGCTAAACCTGAAAAAATGATTCACAATACTGACCAAAAAAGTTGAAATTGTAAGGTTTATTTATTTATACATTTTTATTCAATGAGATTGTTGTTTGGCTTGGTAGTTACTGTCATGTGACTTACGTTGTACCATATACTGGGTTATTTATTATCACCGTATTTAAGACACGCAATGAAAAGTAAAAACCTTAAGTTAAAGCTGTAGACCCAAATTCAGAAAAATAATCTTTATGAAATACAATCCCGAAGAACATGTGATCTCATATGTACCTTCAATCTGGTGGAACTCTGCAAGATGAGTTCGATCAACAGCTTCATTTCGGAAAACACGATCTATGGAGAAGTACTTTTTGGGGACAAATGGTTTCTGTTGATAATGAAGAACAAACTTAAGCCAGTAATATAAGATATTTAATGGGCAGTTAAAAAAAGACTAATTTCCAGTATGGTGAAATTATCAAATTATAACTGCCCCCACAAGTACAGAAAATAGGAAAATGAGCCCAGAATGAAATAAAACACCTCTGCAATGACATATGTTGGGACAGAACACTTAAGCGCTATCAAACCTCCATGGTTGAAGGCTTACTAGCCTTTGGCATGAACCAAAGCATAAATGAGGGGGCAGGGGGGGTGGCCGCTTTATATAAGGTAAAAAGGCTTATTCAAACCTCACAGGCTAGAAAGCATCGAAGGTTTTCAAGCTTCCTAACTGCTATGTCCCAACAATGTAATCTACATCACTGAGAGGCATTACCTCCACAAATTTCAAGACAAATAAATTCCTTTCGAATAATTTTAATAAAACCCCAAAATGGAAAATTCTATCCATATCCAGTGTCTATATACATGTCTATTTTGGAAAAACAGCAGGGGTTTGTCTGTGTCTATTTTTGAAAAACTTTGGGGTATGCCTATTTTTCAAACTTGTAGGGCTTTGTTAATTGCCCCTATCATGACAAGTAATCAAACAACAACTAATGCCTTAGCTTATATAAAGAAATTTTTTTTTTTGGGGGGGGGGGAGCAAATTTCTTGAGAAAAATTGTAAAAAAAGTTTTATTATTTTTTATTTCCGCATCTCGATTGTCAGTTGTCATAAAACAATGGGAAAAGCATAAATTTCCAGGCAAGAAAAAAAAAATATGGAAAACAAAAGAAATGAGCACTCTTTTCTTCATTAACGAAAAAAAATTGGGCAACCACACATTTCAATACTCAATTGGCGCCACTTAACAAATATACCTGCACTAAACAAATTTAAAGGAAAAGATTCTAGAAAACAAAAATTGTTAATTGAATTTCCCTTTATGGAAAACAGTGCCTCCTGAAGCAGATGCAGCCATTGAAGTTATAATTCCAAAATCTAATATACCTGTGCTAGCAAATAAAGCATCCTTGAGGAAACAGCAGTTGTGTGAGTCCGAAGAAGGTTCTTGTTAGCTTCCTCTCTCTTCCATTCATATGAATATCTGAAAGGGAAAAAAGATAAGTTATAAAATGAAAATTTGATAAACTATTGAAGTTACATTCAGGTGTAGTAACATACCCTCTAGAACCATAACCACCAGATTCATGTGTGCTCTTCACACGTTCAACATAATCTTCAGGGAGCTCCTTTGTAGTCAAAGGAGCTAAACATTTAAGTACCAATATACTCAGCAGGAAGAAATATCAATTAGGAAATCAAGTTATACTATTGACCTTGCAGGAAGAATGTATCATGTGAATCACGGGCAGGGTGTTGCTGTGGCTGGAAGAGGGCATCAAAATTCCAGAAGCTGCAAATGCAGCAGAAGCAGGTAGGAGATTATAAGCAAATTGTAGTCAGTTACTACTTACTACACATATTCACATTCTAGAAAGAAAAATGCTGGAAAAAAAAAAAAAAAAAGAATAAATCCGAAAATTATATGGCATATACAATACGCAAAATGAGCACTATATAACTAAAACTAAGTTATAAAAAAGGCCGGAAGCAATCCCTCCAAATGAGTCTATGAGAACATCAACGATCTGCGTTCCTCTCTCTCTCTACATTTGGTGAGTGGACATAACAAAAATTACAAACATATAATAAAGAACAACTATAACCTGTTACGTAATTCTGCAAATTTCCAAAACGGCTATATAAGGTATGGCACAAAATTACAAATTCTCTTAGTTGAAAAATCAAATAATAGAAGAGAATCATGTTTTAATATAATAGAAGAGATTGGTTACCTGCTCTCAACAAAATTATTTGTAGGCATCTCCTCAAACCTGCAACACATAAATGTCAAATATTAAAAGTTTGGAATGAGAAGAGAGACTTTCAGAAAGAGAAATTGTATCCTACCCCATTTGCCTAAAAATATCCTTGATTTGCTGGCGTACCTGAAATTCAGAGTAGATTCAGAAGCAGAAATTATACCAAACTAAGCACAAACAGCTTTGTGTAAAATATTTGGCAAATTTTCATTAGAGTTGGGCTTGGTAAGACATCAAAAAATTTCATCAATTGTTACTAAAGACATGGAAAGATCTGAAGCACTAAGATCAAATATAAATTACACTAAGAATAAGAAATTAAAAAAACAAATGGGAATTTATATTCTTGCCTTGAGTAGGGGATGAAGATGACCGCCTTCTGAAGGCAGACCTTTAGCGGTGAAGTTGTACTCTTTGAATTCTAACTCCTTCCAGTCACCCCTAATTTAAACAAAAAAGCACATATAATTGTCACCATGTTAACTAGATACACCAGCCTGATGACCTTATATTGTTAACTAGATCCACAGGTTTGAGACAAAATTATTTGGAAGTCTTAAAAATGGATTAAGCAGTTATACATCAAAGTAAATGCATAGCTGGCAGAGTAACAGATACGACATATAATGCACATCATACCTCTGCAAATTCTCCCGAGTCAAATCCGTGGCAACTTTTTCTCTTCTTGGAGCATAATTAGGACCTTTCCTCAAAGAGTAGCCTTTCCACGTCCTACAGCGTGTGAAAAGCAAAGTTGCAAACTACTATGTATGACTAAAAGAAAATGATTTGGCTTACTACCCTCAAGAAGCACACAATATATTTTAGGCAGAAAATAAAACAGTGGTCAAGAGACATGGAATATTTTTACAGATGAATCTAGACACAGAATGTAGGCACAAATTACTACATGCATAATGCATTCTATGCATGTATTCTTAATTTGTTTTGCTTCATTTCATAGATGCAAATGGAAATACGAAGTAAATGCATGGTGTAACATATCTGACAGTACATGATAAAATCACTTATCCATGGTTGAAATGTGTAACTTGTAAATTGAGGAGTCACATTTGCTGTCGAAAATCGAAACCCAAATAGAACTTTTTGCAATTCCAGATATGCAAGCATTAGCTCATGAGCTAGGGTTTGACACGTTGGAAACACGACAAATCGTGTTGTTGGTAGCATGCCAACTAGATTATCACAGAGGCAACGAAATTTCATAAGCAAGAAATATAAAAATAAATAAGCAAGGACAAGGAAAAATTAAATGATTACTGTGGAACAATAAGCTTTCTTGCTTTGAGAACCTTATTGTCATCTTGCCCAATAACCTGTAAAGAAAAATACGGAGACAACTCAGGATGACTTTCTTCATAATGGAAAGAATTACTACAATTAACGTTAGTTTAGGGATAGAATTGCAAAGTTTTTATGAAGTAGAGCTCATGTTTCTTTTATAATTGGGAAAGTTCAAACCTTAGAAATTGCCATACTGAAAGGAACGAACTCACATGCACACACAAAAGAAAAAAAGAAGAAGGAAACAGCAGCACACTAAGCTTAAAAGGAAGATGGGTATCACATATTAAAGTTAAAACTACCATCTAACTCATTATAATTAGCAAAGAAAGCATCGAACTCATTGGTTTGTGCAGTATGCCAACACTGTTTAAACTATCAGGCTTGCGGAGAACGTGAATGCTTTGCAACAAACAGACATGCCCCCAACAAATATAGTATGTTTCTTTAATGAACCCAGTTGGAAATACGCATAGAAACACTGACAACCAAAAAATGAATGCAACTCCTGTAAATCAATGAGGGAGCTCAGAGGAAAACCACAGCACCTTTCCATCTTGTATCTGTAGAAGTAAACTTCTAACTTTATCATCCACATTGGGGACCTATAAAATGGGAAACAGAAATACACGAGTAGTATATTAATATAGCGCAAATAATAGACTACAAGCATCTAAATCTAATACCACCCCAGCACCATAAAGATTTAGTAAGACACCCATGGAGCCAAATTAAGATCAGCATCACTTAAACGTGATCACAGACACTCAGAAAAATATGGCACATATATAATAGATCCTTGTATTCTTTCAGGGAAGAAATCTTTAGTAGATCTTGAGCCTATCAGTGAATTAAAATATATGAAACAATCAAAGAAAGATCAATAAGAAATAAGAAATAAAAATTAAAACAAAATCATTTAATTCACAGTATATGAAATTTATTAATTCATCAATGGTGATATGGCCAAGATTAGAGGCTTCTGACTCAATAATATTCACATAATCATATATTTTTAAATGATTGACTACATAATCCTCAATTATGTCGGAAAAAAAAGCATCAAACTTTTTCATTAACATAGATCTCATCTTTTTGGGTGGTCAAACAAGAAAATATGTCATATCATTAAATGTATATTAGAAATGTTAGACCTTTTTTACCACTCCCCTGGACTGCACAGAAATGACATAATAAGATAACAAATAGGTCCAGTATAATTAAGTACAAGAAGTGAAAGTAATCATTACCAAAGCACACCATTGAAAAGGAAGTTAATGCTACATCTGATTTCTTAGAGGAATGAGAGACAGTTTTATCATGGTAAAGACTTCATACAGTCATGGAATTGAAAATCTTATGTTCAAACGATGCCCTAGTAAGTACAATACCTTTCTGGTCACTAGTTTTCCCATCTCCACCCATTTATTCTTCGCAGCCTGCGCACAACCTATTTTGAAGAAGGATGGATCTAGCTTTTTCTGCACCCACATACATTATCCTCATGTGAATTGCTGGAAACACAATTTAATATGATATGACAACAAATTTTAATAACACTAATCATAATACTACAATAAGTAAACTTGCTTTGACAGAATTGCTGGTCAGTTCAAGCAATTCACTCAAATTGATAAACAATGTCATTTAGTAAGTGACCTGCAGTTCCTCGTTTGAGATGCCCTCTGGTGTTATGGCCTGGAACAGTTGTGCTTCAGGCGATCCAGAAGCAGCATAGGTTTTTCCCTCATCAGTTAGCACCCATGTCTCCCTTTTGATGTCCTGCACATTGACAAATTAGCACAGGTAAATGTAGTTCACATTTCTCACATGAATATTCCTCATTACCATGTTAACTGATAGCAATGCCTAATCCAGGATGACCCAAAATTAAAAAATCATAAAGTAACCCCACAATAAATTGATATTAAATGTCATCACAGGCATGTTTACAATTTCACACCCCATATTAAGGGGTCCAAACAGGCGTATTGTTAGACTACAAAAAAAATGGCTGCTGTTAAGCACATGCATTTTTTTGGCAGCTATATAATTTATAATTATATAGCAACTTTAATTACTCAAAGGTAGTCATGTTGCAAAGCAGACATTTTTATACTTACATCCTTTTGCAACAGTCGAAGAAGAATGAATTTATTTTAGTTCTCGGTACCTAGTATGAATGAAATGTACCACCTCCAGTAAGTACCTTTTTTTCTTTGCATATAATGATTTTAAATGACATTGGAGTTCGAATAAAACTTAAATATTTAGCAGTTTGAATTAAGAACATCAGAGTTGGATAGAAAAGATCAACTGACAAATACCTGAGCATTGACATATCTGAACCCGTGGAGGCTCTTAACGACATTAACGACCTCGTTATGATCAAGATCATGTTTTTCTGCAAACTGGCCTGAGTCTGCAATTTCTTCGTTCTTCTCCAGGTAGCCGAGAATCGCATCCTCCGCCATTACAGTGAAAGTCTCAGCCAGGGGGCAGCTCAAGAATTTAAGGCACTAGGCCGCAATTAAAAATAAGGCCCTTGAAATGTATTGAATAGTTGATAATAACACATTTGAATGATTGAAAAGGTGCAGAATGCATCATATCAAATCACTAAACAAGCTAATATCACAGTAGCATGCATACAAGGTCGGCAATTCTAAGCATAAAGAATAAAACTGAAACCATTAAATCAAGATAAGGCAAAGAGATTACCTATTACAAACTAAAAGCCAACCAAGCAGAATAATTGACGGGCAAAAGAGAGTGGGAGAGTGCACTATGGATACTATTGGCCAGCGGCAATGGCGCTGGATACTTGACGGCCAGCGTTGGTGCAGAAATGGGAAAGAATCAAACTAGGGAATCGAATATATACATTGGGGTTTTTCCACTTGTGTTTGTACATGTCATTTTCATGTTTAACCAATAACTAGTTATCGAAAAAAAAACTACAAAATTAACATCCATATGGTTGATTTATCCATTTGAACGATTTAAAATATTTTTCTTTCTTCCTGGCTTAATTCTGAAACATCATTAAAACTACGATAATTTTACTATTATGATCTTATCTTAAATCTTTCAAAACTATATTTTCCTTCTATCTTATTTACCAACTGTTTTTTTTTTTTTTCGTATTTTAAATGCATAATTATCACAAAAAAATTATTCAAAAAAAAAAAAAACTTATAGAGTCCATCTTTTGAAAGGAAAACAAAAAAGTAGTTTCTACTCACAATAACTCATTCATAATTTACATTACTTTAAATATTTGAATAAATAATTATTTCTTTCAGAAAAAAAAAACTGAGCTATTTTATTTATCTCTAAAATTTTCTAATATCTATGAGAATATCAGTATCTTTTACAATTTTTCTTATATTTTATGCATTGCATTTCTTAATTTACTCTTCTTATTTTTATTTTGTTCCTATGCATTTTGTTCACACTTTTGCAAACATTATAATTCTTATTATTTTTAGAATTTTATGTAATTTATTTTAATATTTTTTAATAATTTGTTCACTATTTTGTTAACCTATTAAGTTATTAACCATATAACTGTTCCAATTTGTTATTCTAATGTGGAAATTAATCAATGATGTCATTTTTAGCAAAAATGTTTTTTTTTTCCCTCGTATTGCATATATACTCTCTTTATACTTTATTATTGTGTATAAAAGGGAATACATTAAAAATAATATATTTTGTTGAATTTTATAAAAGTGAATACATAAAAAATAATATATTTTTTTGAATTTTATTTATATATATATAAATTAGCCCTAACACCAAAGCTAATTCATTTATAATTGTGATTAGTTTAATGATTTGACATATAAGATTAATTTTTGCCCTAGACTCTTTATCTTTTAATAAATATTTTATAATTAATAAATTTTATATTAAAAATTAATCTATTTATTTAAGTGAAAATTTTCTTATTTATTTGTAATAATTGAGAAAGGAAAATCTCAACATTTCACTAAACTATCAAAAAACAACATTAACTAAAGATCTTAAAAATTTATCTTTAGTCTTTTTCACTTTTAATATGTATTTTATAATTAATAACTTTTATACTAAAAAATCTCCATAGAAACTAGTCCCTCAGATTTCACACGTAGGAGATTGAGATACAGTCCCAACGCTATGGGGAAAAATTAATCTATATATTTAAATTCAATCGTTGTGAAAATTTTCTTATTTATCTGTATGAATCGAGAAAGAAAAATCTTAATATTTTAACAATTTATAAAAAAAAAAAATTAAAAAAAAAAACCTTAACTAATGTTTGATCTTAAAATATCCTTTTGAGTCTATTTTAATATATATTTTATAAATAATAAATTTTATATTAAAAATTAATCTATATATTTAAATTCAATTATTATGAAAATTTTCTTATTTATTTGTATGAATTAAGAAAGAAAAATCTCAATATTTCACTAAACTATAAATAAATAAATAAACAATATTAATTACTAATCATTGATCTTAAAATGTCATCTTTAGTCTCTTTCAATGTGTACTTTATAATTAATAAATTTTATAATAAAAATTAATCTTTATACTTAAATTTAATTGTTTTGAAATTTTTATTATTTATTTGTATGAATTGAGAAAGAAAATCTTAATATTGCACTAAACTATCAAAAAACTATAATTTAAATACAGTTAGTCATTACGTCTTATTTGTTCATATTTTGTGAAAATATTAATGATAAACAAATATAATAATATAAACTTATTATCAAATAAAGTATTATCCATTTGCTATTGTAAGAGAAAGATATTATTTGTATATAATATTTTTGTGCTTAAAAACAAATATTTTTTATAGGTTTGAAAATTAACATAAGTATACTTCGTAAATCGTACATAATATACAATATATGATTATAATACAAAATATTTAAGTACATGTACAGAATGTTTTAATCATATAATATTTTTAGTATAATTTAAAATTGGGACCTAAAATAACAAGATGATAAGTCTTATTGGGAAACAAATATGCAAATCACTAATATATCCAACACCTATGGTAAGAAAGGGACAGCATGAACATGTTTGAGGGGGTGACATACGCAGACTAGCCTACTTTATCCCATGTCTTGTACTTTTATAAAAAAAAAAAAAAAAAACACTCTTACTCCAAAACTTTATCCCATGTCCTATCCCCAAATTATTCTATTTATAACTTTCGTTTACTTCTTTTTTCCTATCCACGCATTTTACTGACCCTGTGAAAACATATGGAATCTATTTTGTCCTTTTAATTAGTTATATTTTACTATTATTAGTATTATAAAAAAATTATTATAATAACATCATCACCTCATATATCTATATATATAATTATTTCAATATTTAATATTTTTAATAAATTAAATTAATAAATGTATCACCAAACTTAAGTTATTTATACAAATTTATAACTAATTTTAGAAAGAAATCTAACTATTATCAAATTTTTTATTAGTAGTACAAATCTCGTATCAAAATATATAACATTAATGATATATTTGTAACATAATAACTTAATTTATTTAGAAGTAATTTGCAAAATCATGCACTTTTTTTTACTGGTTATAACGAGAGGGAAAAAAAAAGTATAGTTTCAATAATAAGTATATATGTATTGATGTTATATTTGTTAATTTATTCTTTTTAATATCACACCATCTATAGATACTAATACACTAAATTCATATATTTTTAGAAAATACTAATATATAATGATCTCGTGTATATATTATTCATTTTTATAAACATGTAGTCAATTAATCATATTTATATTATATTATCGTACTATATTAATGTGTTAATTACTATATAAAAAAATTAATTTAATTTTTTCATATTGTTTGTATAAAATTGTAAGAAATAATAAGTCTTTTAAGCACATAAAAAAATTATCGTTTAATTTTAACTAAATTTTTTATTTATATTTTGTCATATTTATGTCATTAAAAACTACACTCGTAATTTGAAAGATCTATGTTATTTCAAATACTAATAATATTTTTTTAAAACTATAAATATATTTTCATAAATTTAGCCCATACCAAATTAGAAAAAAAAAAAAAAAAGGTTCAAAATAACAATTTCCTGAGCTCCTATTATCAAGGACCAGTCAGTCATATTTCGCATGGCATCTTAGCATTATGTGTCATCCTTTTATCTGACGAAACTGGGATGAATTTAATTGGGTGCCTATAGCTTTTCACAATCGCAGTACACTTGGGGTTTCTCTGTATGATATCATTGAAGTTAGCATGCATGCACTAATTAAATCATGCTATCGATTTAAGGAAACCCATCATGTTTCTGAGACTACCCGACATTAATGTGGGAAACATGCACTAGCCTAGGCCTTAGTGCTGTATAATTGGATAATACTGCGTAAAATTATAATAAATATATAATGTATTATTTATTAATTAAATATATAATTATGATGAATTAATTATAATATTTTTTTTATTAATAAAAATTAATTAAATTATAATATATTTATTAAAATATATATTAAATTATAATAAAAAATAATTATCTAATTAATGAATATTCTATTTTCTTTGCATCATGGACAAGACATTGGTGGAATGGTGCTACTAATGATACTATCTACGTCTCATGTTATGTTATCCCCTGCTGACATCTTACTTATACTATTCGTATGTTTGTTCTCTACAGTCGTCTAACTAAAAGTACTACATATAATATATCATCATTTCTTCTGAAAAATAAGACATATCAGCAGAATATGTCCGTACAAGTAATTAAACTAGAAGTGACTGGCTATTGGAGTAAAAAGTAAATATCCTTATTACACTCTCTATTAATTGGATCAGTTCTCGTGATGTATTCGAATTATTGAAATTAAAATTACTTTAATTTGTTGAGTAATGTTATAATTTTAAAATTAAGGATTATTTCTTATATAAAGTGTCATTTTTTGGCAATGTTATATAAATGAAAATTACTCCACTATAATTAATTTCTCCATTCATGTTACAAATTGCATTTTTATTTATTTATTTTGATTAGTGAATGCCCCCTCCCGCACAAAAAAAATAAAATAAAATAAAATAAAAAATGAAGGGTATATATTAAAATTCCTCATTATTTGCCCAAATAATGAGCAAATTAGAAATAGAATTCCACCGTTCACACTAGAGATGGCAATTTGATCAAACGATTCGGGTACCGTTGGTATCCGATCTATTCAGATCAGTTTGATTCAGGATAAAATGGTTCGAAAAAGGATCAGAACATTAACCATTTTAGTTAAAACAATTTGATTCAGTTTGGTTCGGGGCAAAATTTCGTTAGATTCGGAACATCATTCGAGTACCTGCTTATTTACTAAAAACTTTAATTACATAAAAATTTATAATATTTTTTTTTTCAATTTTTTTTTAAACGAGGCAACGGTTTAGTTTTTTTTACCTCACGGATATTGTCCGAACCGAATCAAATTTATTGTGTTTGAAACGGTTCAATTTAATTTAAATCGCAGATCAAAACAAACGATTTGAGTCAGTTCTAACCCAAACCAACCCTTTGTCATCTCTAGTCCACACCAAGCCAAGCAAAGGAAGCCAGCTAGTCCATATATCTAAATAAGTATTAACCTCCTATACATTCTTACGTACATTCTTCAATTTTTGTGAAATATGTCCAAACTATATAATCACATGAATATAAATATGAATACTCGATATTTTTATTTAATAAAAAATTTACAAAAAATAAAGAAAATAAATGTGTTTAAACGCTGAATACATATGTAAAAATTTAAAACAACCAATATCTTAAAAAAGTTAATGTAATATAGCCGTATCATAAGGTATGGAATTAAACCATGCACCTAATAAAAAATGCATTTTTTTTTATAACTTCAATCAATATATCTCTGATATTAGGTATTTAAGGTCAATTCACAGTTGGCTTTGTAATGAGCAGTTACGTTTGATCTAAAAAGAAATTGCCCTCTAAATATATTAATCTTGATTATTTAGTTTAATCGCTTACAATCTCCCTTGATGAGTCGATGTGTTTTGGTTTTGTGTTGCAAACTATTTTTCCATTGACATACAATTGACTTTTACATTCTATCCTGCTAACTCTGAGATATATTGCTAACAAAATTAGAACAGCAATATTATATATTAGAAAGATATCACTAACATAATTAATTTTACAAAAATATTATATTATTTGGTATAATTTTATAAATTTAAATGTACTACTCAATACATATTTTTATATATTTTAAAATAAATAAATATCTTATTTTTATTTTTATAAAATCAAATATGACTATATACTAAATGTTATGTCATTTGATTTGGAATGTGTTTTTTTTTTTTTTTTTAAATCATTTAAAAAAGAGTTATATATTTTGAAAATTAAAAGACACATGTATGAAAGGATGTTATACATATCTCTTGAAAATGGTTGTAACTAAAGAATGAAAATGTACATTTTTGAGTGGACATGTCTAATTATTACGTACTTATGAAGAGATACAACTCTTAGAAATTAAAAGAAATAAATGAAATAATATCATCCATGTCACTTGAAATTAAAAAAACACATCTTTAATTAAGATATGACTCTTTAAAAATAAGTTAATTAAATAAAAGCATAATTGACCCATTTTTAAACTCTATAAATAAAGTTCATTCCATGGCCAAAATGTAATATTAAAACATTCCAACTCTAAGAGAATTATTTTTTTAAGTCTTCTTCTAATTTTCTTGTTTCTATTTTCATCGTAAAGTTTAGGCATTTTGTAATGCATGTAAATATTATAGATTGTAATGAAAATTTTGTGTTCTATCCTAGAGACATATTATCTATCATCTTATTTACATTCAAAATTATTATTAAAAGGCTGACAAATTTGTCTTAAAAATATTACATTTCAATCAAATTTTATATCCAAAATTTTCATATTATATTATCTCCATTATTATATTTAAGAAAATAATTTTTCTACGTATTTTCTTATATATATCCGTTCCTACAACTTTACTAACTTGTGATAGTTAGACTTTTTCACAAAATTAATGTGTGTTGTAAGGATCTGAATATACGATCGCTCACTTTGGCAATATAACACCTTAGAATGTATTGATCACATATCATACCAAAAGCTTAAAGCTGTTGCGATGTCGAGTAAATAATATAAAACTGTGCTATGCCAATACAGCAAATATTAATTGTGAAACTCTTCTACCTGATTGGTATAAAATGAATGAATCGTAAATGATAAAAGCTTGAAGACAATAGGGCGTACGTGCATGCAGAAAATTTATTGGAGCGAAGCAGAGCCTAAATGAGTTGCAACTTTCATCAAGTAGCTTTCAGGTTCAAAATATTATGGCATATATATATATATATATATATATCAAACAGCTGTTATTCATTACTTTTATAATATATTTTCATCATTTTTATTGTTTAATCTTGTATTAATAATTACATTAATCTTGTATTTTATTAACATGATGAAATACTACATAATTATTTACTCTAAAAACAACTAATAATTTCTCATTATATAAATATCATTTCGTTTATGTCATTGTCTATCTTTATTTCAGGGGTTTTCTCCATTTCCCAACAAAGCGCGCGAGAGTAAGTTAAAAAGAAAGAGATCGTATGAGTGCCTGGGAAATTGAGTTGGTTCCCGACACGGCTTTGCTTATTTCCAATAGAACAATTACAATAAGAGGGATAAAATCATAGCCAAAAAAAAAAACCCACTAGATCTAGATCTTCTGTAAATTAATTAGAAATAACATTTGAATATTCTACATATAAAAATTTTTGTTTGACATTAGTGTTTTTTCTCTTGCAATATAGACCCACTAAAACCACCATAAATATAATTAATTTCTTTAATTTCTTCAAAAATACCATGATTAAATAATAACCCCTATAATTAAGATTAATTTCAATTCTACATTTGTACTCAAAACTCAAACGAACCCCTATAACCATATTTATATGTATATAAATAATTTGATATTTATATATATAGTGGAGATAAAATACTTAAACGTACGAAAAGGGGAATTAACAAGAAATTTCATATATAATGTTTGTTCATGTATTTTTCATATGACTGTCCCACTATTGTGTACTTAATTCATTTTTTTTTCTTTTCAGACCCAACGTTTGGTTGCTGAGAAAGACATCTAGAAAGATGTGAAAAAGTTAGTGTAACAATTTAACAAACAAAATAGATGACAAAATATAATTCATACTCAATTAATATAGATTGAACTAAAATGAAAAACAATATTATATTTAAAATACGATAAAATAGCATATTTAATTTGCAAATATAGACTAATTAATTAAGATTAAAGCCAGCTATATATTTATATAGAGTTAGATTAAAAGGCCAAATAAAGAGTAGTGAGTACTGCACCTAGTAGTTATTAGAAATATTAATGCCCAAGTCGAAGTTCCAAATCTACATGATGGTCCTCCCTTTGATCATCATTAAGCTGTAAACCCATCTCTAAGTCCAACGATCTTATCATACTTTGTTTATTGTTCAAGGCCTTCAACTTACCCTTTTCACCAAAACCCTTCAAATGATCATCCTCACTCTCCATGTCATCTCTTTTGGGACTCAAAAGAATGTTCTGATCACGGGGAGAGTTCAAAATCTGTTTACCTTTCTCTATAGCCGAGGAAGATAAACCGAAACAAGTCATAGAATTGGGAGAAGAAAAGAACTGTGGACTGTGATTGTACGGAAACAACTTAGTTGATGAAGATGCTGGTGGTGAAAGTGAAGAAAAATTAGGGTTAGGGTTTATAATCTTATTATGGTTGGGGCATTCAGAATTAAGGCTTGGAGGTAAAAGTCTCAACCTAGCTCTATCTCTTCTATGAACATTCATATGACCCCCAAGTGCTTGTGCTGACCTAAATTGTCTTTCGCAAAAGCTACAAGCATAGTTCTTTACACTCCATGGGTGGTCATGATCCTCTTGATGATGATCAAAGCTCATCAAGTTCATAGAATCCCATTTTTCACCTCTCATGTTGTAGGGTCTTTCCATGGATAGAAAGTGGAGTTTTCAATTCTACGTAATTGATGGAAAGTAGTGAAAGCTAGTAGAAGAAATCTATGTCTCTCTACTCTCACAGCTTAAAAACTAGAGAAGAATAGAGAAAGAGAAGGAGTGCTTCAAAATGAAGCTAAAGCTATGAGCTAGCTTGACAAAGTGCAAAAGTGAAATCCCTATATGATGCACTATCTTACAAATGCCAGACTGATACTATATTTGGATGTTACTTAGTCAATGAAATGTACATACTTAAAAAGCCAGTCTTGTTTACTTTTTGCCAGTTTTACTTAGGACAGATCAAAATGTCCCTTACGTTATCAAAAGTTTTGTACCTCATGTATTGTCCAGTTACTTCAGATATCATAACGTAGGCAACTATTTAAGGCTGTGACTTTCTCATATACATTGAAAAGCTACAATCTACATATACATATGATGTAAAGAAATAATAGATATCCTCATATGAGTACATTATAGAACCAAACTGAATTACATAACTGTGTAACTGACCATTAAATATCATATTGTAGCCGAAATTGGGTATCATATCTATTATTATGTAATATAAGTTAGTTATGGTGTATATAATGTCTAGGTCTAGCAATTTGGTGAATTAATAATTTGGTCGGAAATCAAACCTGCTATTGTTTTAGTTGCTTAAGGACTGAACTCTCCAACAAAAGAGCTCCAATATCCCAACCCCTACTTAACGATTGAACGATTAAAACCTTAAAATGCAATGCCACATGCATCAATTATAAGTTACATGTAATTGAAGTTTAAAAAACAGTATGATTATTTGCCCTTTATTTGATCGGATGTACTATTTCATCATACTTGTTTCCTAGAATCATATTCCATCTTTTTATTAGCTGTATGAAAAAGCACTAGCGAGAACTTTGGTCTAGATTTAAACCTGTTGAAACTTGTATGGCAAAGAAAAGAACATGTTCAGGATCATGTTAGAGAAACTCATACCACGCTTAGAAAAAGGTTTTTCTCTTGTCAATCAATAGTCATCCATGGGTACAGTTGCTTATTAAAATTAGCATAAAATTCACTAGGATATAAAATAGTGTAGAAAATGGATGATTAACTAGCTCAATAGAGCTATTGGCTTTTAGATATAGGCAGAATGTGCTGTAGTAATAAGCAACAGATACAGAGAGAGAGTTCTGCCACTTTGTAAAGCCCAGAGTACTGCATCTTACTAGATAACAAAGCCCCAAATTCTGATGCAGCTGCTTTTCAAGTGTCTCGAGTTAATGAAGCAATTAATACGCATTAAACAACATATTTATAGGAATAAATAAAAAAGAAAGAGAAATATTACTAAAGAATGAACCAGATGTGAACTTCTATTGCTACTTCGTGGTTTTCTTGCACATTTGTCCCTCTCTGGCCGATTGTCTAGAGAAGGTGAGATATCTACCTCTTTCTCTAAAGTTACCTAACTAATTGATCTCTAGCAGTTGTCCATCTAAGGTCATGTATGGCGCATATATGTACGTTAAAATACATTGATAGTGCAGGTGCCTAGTATGTGATGCCAAATGGCTTATGTTTTCATGAAACTAAAACTTAACCTATATTATTCAGAAAAAGTTGATAATTACAAAAACTTCCATCAGAAGTAATCATCAAAGGCTCCCTCCTTAGTACCTTCGGATCCTGCACAATCCAAACCATGAAGAGAAACTTTATGTAATAATTATTGTTATGAATGTGTCCCCGTTAGACTGGGTACGTTTTACACATGCAAACCAACATGGTCTATAATGCAATAAAATGAATTAATGTATAATGGAATGATTTATTTTCTTTTCTTTTTCTTTCCGAAATGATGTTGATGAGTTACACATTACAGATCCACCATTCCCGTCCTTTGAGCTGTTCCCTCAACCTTGAAAGCTTCAACTAGCTTCTATCAGAGTTGAAGCCAAAAACACTCTTCAAAGGATGGAATGAGATTATATATACAACAGCGGAATAAATTCTAAATTTCATGGCTTTTCACAACAAGAGATGGATGGATACCATAATGTATTATAAAGTACGAGTCCGCGAAGTTAAATGATATAGACATAGCTCGTGAACTGACCTGAAACATCTTTTGAAATATCTTGAACAATCAACTGGAGATAATTAGAATTGAGAAGACAATTGTCTCCTAGAGGTTGAGATGGAGCTGGACAACTGAAATCTGATTCAGCATCTAAACATTCAGAGTCACTGAAAGTAGCAACAAGCCCAGATGTTGGACGTGATTTTGATGTAGTGCACAAGAATGCCTTCAGGTCTGAAACTTGGCTTGAAGTTGAATATAACATCCTGTGCCACACTAGATCAGATCGATTATTAGTCAAATGATGTTTGAGAGCCAGAGATAAATTGAAAAATAAATTAAAAAAATATTAGAAGAGGTTTTCATCGTAATGCTTACATATCTTTTATATTAGTGTATATAAAAGAAATGTTAGGCACACCTCCCATTAGTTCAAGTAAAATTTGGTGCACAACACGACTTTAATATGGTATTAGTTGAGCGGTCTAGTTTGGAACCCTATTGCGCGATAATTACAACCAAATCCTAACTCATACCAGTGGCCACCTAAAACACAACACTCACCACCAGCTGCAACCCTGAAACCCACTCACCATCCGTCATCACTGGTAACTTAATATCCAACCGTAGTTACTATGGACCTCTGAAATCCTAGATGTTACCCAAGAACCAAATCTCTCCTCATGCAACCCACATTCTCAAAATGCAAGCCGTAAACCACTCTTGGAGAGCACAAGTAATAGGACTTTGTAAAAACAAATTAGCCCTCGCATGAAAGGAGCATTAAAGTATATAAAAGAATAGTTAAGCTCATATCCATGGGTTTAAGTTTTTGAAGAATTGGTGACCAAGTTTAAATATTTTGTATATGTAAGCAACTGTACGTAACGGTGAAAATGCAAAAGCTCCTACCAATCTTCAAGGAATTCATGCTAATACTACCCGTATAAAGATTCCTGGAGTTGATAAACTCTTCTTTCAGCTTCTTGTAATTTCTTGCATCCTTCCTCGTTTGATTCTTGGGATTCTACATATTTCCTTTCCCACTCATCTGCTCTTCGTTTTTCTGCTTGCAATTTGGCCTGTTTTAACTCATTTGTCAGAAGATGACATAGTTCTAGAAGTTATAATTAAAAAACTAACTTCAAGCATGGCATATCATCTCAAAACAAGTTGAGGAAGGGAAAAATGGAATGCATATTCATCCACGAATAAAAGTTACCTGCTTGATCATGTAATCAGCACCTATTTTTTCTGCCAAAAATGAAGGGATGATGCACGCATGAAAGTGTTATAAACTAATAATCTTTGAAGATAAATGTTAGGTTTAATATCTTGATTTTAGGTCATATTGGAGAAGAAATAGCTAGATTAAATGCTATGGAGTTAATATATAGCGGGTATGTAGAGAAATGTGTTAATATCAAAAAATAACCGACAAGAAAATGTCAGTAACTAATATTACTATTCAACCAAAAGACACCCACACATACAACAAGCTTGTCGAAAATATACATCTCAATTTATCCCATTTGACACATTGCAGATACAGTAATAAAAATTATATCCAGACCTAATGTTGGTCCTGTTATTAACTTACGGAAGATGAGGATGAAACAGTAATGACGTATCTTTTCAGCACGGGGAAAAGTCTAACATTCAAACCTACATCAGAAACATCTCTTATCTGATTTATTCGTGTAAAAAAAAAGAGTGCAGAAGTTATATGGTGAAAATATTCACTGAATTCTTGAGGCTGAAGGATTCTAATTGACAAAAGAACCACTGGCAAACAAAACAAAAAAAGCAAGAAAGATAGCTTTAACAATTCATTGAAAATACAAGGACTAAAATGCAAACCAGACAATGGTCGGACGCATACTCTGACAAAAACAATGAAATCTTGATCTAAAGGTGCACTCATCCTTGCCTTTAAATATTTAACTTCGGCAGCGAAATTTTCAACATTTCCAGCATCATCAGGACTTGAGGGTTCTCGGCTAATAGAACATGCTTTCTCAAACTCTATCTTGGCAGCATGGCATTCAAACAGCATATCTGTCTCATCTCCAGTCTCTGACTGCAGGGGAGGCTGCCTTGATACAGCCACTTCTTCTCTTTTTGCATCTTCTGAATTAGTCTGCATGCATGATTTCAAAATATAGTTAACGTGAGGCTATATTGCTTAGTATAAATAAATACCTTGAAGGAGATAACTGTATGTGATGAAATAACAGTGGTCTTAAGTATTTATAGCTTCCCATAATTTAATATATCCTAAGCTATCTTCATACACCCTTCCCTTCCATTGCCTTTTTCAAATGGCTCAGGCATTTTAAGCTTCTTACCATCTAAAAATCTACAATATAACTGGAAGTTGAATAATTACTTCCAGAATAGGAGCTGCTTCCTTAGATTGTTTTTTATGTCTGAGAAGCTGGCGAGAAGCCATTGCCCGTAAACCTGTCTGCAATTGAATAGCACACGTCTTGACTTTGAGGTAGTCCTTTCTAGCCAAGCGTCTACGCGCGTTCTTCTGAATATGAAGCGCAGCTACATCTTTTTTCCTGAGTTTATACAAGTTATGAGCCAGTTCTCCTGATGATCATAATATCAAATACACGAGGAAATATTAGAAATATCCAGCATGAACTATCGTAAAAAACCAAAATCATCTAATATAGCCATATAGGCTTCTTGTAAACCCAGTAGCCTATCTTTCCTTCACTTACCCATTTTAAAGAAAAATCATTGTTTCTCTGATGCTTTGTTACTTGTACTAAAAATTTAAAGATGGTGGTAATAAATGAAAAACCTAGACAAGAAACATTGAATTTGTTATGCAATTAAAATTATTAACCGTGAAAATCCAGATAAAATAAGGATTCTGTTAGTTAGAATTTAAATTTTGTATATATCTGTTTAGTATATATTCTTGATCATCATAGCTATATTTAGATTTTATTTTATTTATTTAATCATCATAATTGTATTATAAATAAGAGTCCTATTATTTCAGTTTGTAATATATATAAAAATAAAAATCATATTTTTTCATTCGTTCATTCTAAATGGTATTGTAATATATATAGAAATAAAAATCATATTTTTTCATTCGTTCGTTCTACATAGTATCAGAACAATGATAGAGATTAATCTGGAATCAGTTTCCTCTGAAAACTTAGATAGAGAAACCATAGAAACATCGACCATGAACACTGGAGGATTTGATAATTCATCCATCCAACTCACCATCGAGAAGCTCAATGATCCATCAAATTGGTGATCGAAGGAGAAAGAAAATTAGGCTACCTTACAGGCTAGATAGAAGAACCAATCACTACTCATCCCGGTAGTCTCCAAAAATGGAAATATAAAAACTCTATAGTTCGGGCATGGTTGATACAATCTATGATTCATTCTATTGAAAAAACCCATTTATTCTTGCCGACTCAAAGACATTTGGGACGTCATTCGTGAGATGTATTCAAATACTAAAAATTTTGCCCAAATGTTTGAAATCAAAACAAAATTGTGGCAGTCCAGACAAGGAAGCAGAAGTGAAACGGAGTACTACCTGGAGATGGTGAGTTTATGGCAGGAACTCAACTCAAGCTCCGATGAGAAATGGGTGTGCCGTGAGGATGCTGTACTGTTCAAGGAGAAAGTAGAGAGTGAACGGGTATTCGAATTTCTTGTCGGACTCCACCGCGACCTCGACGACGTACAAGGGAGTCCTCGACTGACAACCTCTCCCTTCCATTTGGGAGGTCTTCACAAAAATCAGACGCAAGGAAGGAAGGCGTTTGGTGATGATGAGTTCGCAAAGAGATGGGTCTGCTTTGTTGGGTTTTCGTGGGCCTAAGTAATGGGCTGAAGTTGGAGCAACCTGTGAGCATGGATCTGAGAATCCATATGGGCCCAATTGCAATTCTTTCCAAAATGGGCCTCCAACAAAACTTATGGAAGTTAAGCCCGTAGGCCTCAACTTGGTCCCTTCTAAAATGGGCCTCCAACAGCTTATGAAAATTCAGCCCGTAGGCCTCAATCTGGTATTCTTTCTCTTGAGCCTACCGTTGGGCCTCAAACTAATTTTCCACAAAATCACCAACGAAGACAACATCCTTGGTGTGAACATTGTCGTAAACATGGTCACACTAAAGACACCTGTTGGGAAATACATAGAAAGCCTACGGAATAGAAACCAAGACAATACAACAATAAAAGTCGTTATCAGACAACTACAGAGTATCAAAGTGAGAGTTCTAGTAAGTCCTTCAATCCAGCACAAATGGAACAACTTTATAAACTATTCTCTACCTTCCAAACACCTGGTCAGTCTTCTACCCATATTTCCTCGGGGTTTCTAGGACAAAAAGGTAATTTTTTAACAGCTTTAAATACTTTTTCTCGTATTAAAACTTCTTAGATTATTGATTCAAGCGCTTCAGATCACATGACTGATGCGTACCATCTATTTTCTTCATATTTACCATGTGCTGAAAATTTTAAAGTAAAAATTGCAGATGGAACTCTTTCCCTTGTTGCAGGAAAAAGGAGTATACAAATCTCTCACTCTATAACCCTTGAGTCTGTCCTTCATATTCCAAAACTATCGTATAATTTACTGTCTATTACTCAATTGACAAAACACTCCAATTGTTCTGCTAAATTTGTTCCCTCATCTTGTATTTTTTAGGATCTATCATTAGAAAGGACGATTGGTAATGCTAAAGAGTGTGAAGGACATTACTACTTTGAGGAATCCAATGCGAGTGAACAATATCAAAATACAACTTGTGGCTCTGTATCTGTTTCTAAGGATAGTGAAATAATGTTGTGGCATTTTAAGATGGGCCACCTGAATTTTCAATATTTAAAATGTTGTTTCCGTCTATTGATGACTTACTTATTGTTCTCAGAAAACAACACAGGTCTTATACTTTACATCCAATATCAAATATGTGTCTTATATTGCTTTGTCCTCTAGATTCCATACTTTTACTTGTAACCTTGATAGGATAAAAATTCCAAAGAACATTGATGAAGCATGAAAAGTTTTTGAATGGAGGGAAGCAATAATGGAAGAGATGCAAGCTCTGATAAAAAATAATACTTGGAATGTAGTTAGCTTACCACAAAAATGGGTCTTTACCATAAAGTATAAAGTGGATGGAATAGTTGAACGTTTAAGGCTCGTTTGGTTGCAAAGGGGTTCACTCGAACCTATGGAATTGACTATACATAAACATTTGCACCAGTGGCAAAATTGAATACAATTCGGGTCCTATTATCATTAGCAGCAAATCTAGACTGGCCACTACAACAACTTGATATAAAAAATGCATTTTTAAATAGGAAGTTAGATGAGGAGATCTTCATAACACTACCTCCAGATTTTTGTAAGTAGGGGGAGAAAAATATAGCATGTAAGCTCAAGAAGGCTCTTTATGGTCTCAAACAATCACCCAGAGCATGATTTTATAGATTTACGAAAGTCATAAAAGGCCAAGAATACTAACAAGGACAGTCAGATCACACCTTGTTCTTCCATTTGTCTAAAGAATGATTAAAGACAATCTTGATTGTGTATGTCGATGATATAATACTAACTGAAGATAACTTAGTGGAGATTGAAAGACTAAAAAAAAACTTAGCCATAGAATTTGACGAGATTTGGGACAAATGCGATACTTTCTAAGAATAAAAATTGCAAGGTCAAGAGACAGCATTAGTGTATCTCAACGAAAATATATTCTCGATCTCTTAACCGAGACTGGTATGCTTGAAAGCAAATCTAGTGATACCCCTATCAATTCAGTGAAAAGATTATAAGGTAGTGAAAGACCAATTGACAAAGATAGATATCAAAGACTAGTTGGGAAGTTAATCTACCTGTCACACACACGACCTGACATTGTATTGACAGTAAGTGTTGTTAGTCAACATATGCATTCACCAACAAAGATGCACTTAGATACTGTCTACAGAATTCTTAGATACGTCAAAGGGTCTCCAGGAAAAGGACCATCCTTCAAAAAGAGTGAAAGCAGAGAAATAGAAAATTTTACAGATGCAGACGGGCTAGTTCAATTGAAGTTAGAAGATCTACTATCGAATATTGTACTTTTATCTGGAGAAATCTAATAACTTGGAGAAGCAAGAGACAAAATGTAGTCGCAAGGAGTAGTGTAGAAGCAGAATTTCGAACAATTGCACAAGGAATATGTGAAGGGTTAAGGTTACGAAAACTATTGAAAGAATTACAAATTGAAGCCAAGGATCCTATCAAAGTCTATTGTGATAACAAAGTTGCCATCAATATTTTCCTCAATCCAGTCCAACATGATCAGACCAAACATATAGAAGTAAACAGACACTTCATCAAAAAAAAAGTTGAAAACGGCATTATTTGTGTGACTTATGTTTTTACAAAGGAACAGACGGCAGATATCTTCACCAAAGGTCTACCTCGTCAAATTTTTAATGATTTCATTAATAAGTTAGACATGATTAACATCTATGATCCAACTTGAGGACAAGTATGAAAATCCAGATAAAATAGAAACTTTGTTAGTTAGAATTTAAATTTTGTATATATCTGTTTAGTATATATTCTTGATCATAATAGATATATTTAAATTTTATTTTATTTATTTAATCATCATAATTATATTATAAATAGGAGTCCTATTATATCAGTTTGTAATATATATAGAAATAAAAATTATATTTTTTCATTCCTTCGTTCTACATTAACATTAAATTGTAATATAAGAGGATAAGGGGATTAAGTTTAATTACCCACCTAAATATTTTATGGAGTCACATACGGTTTAGGAAATCTTAGTTTTGAGTCTATGTATTTCACTAGTCTTTCAAAACCACCTTGGTCTTAAATCCTGGTCACCAACATTTAAAAATCATTGTTTTGTTGTCTCCTTAAAAACCTAGTTTTCTTTTCATTATGTTAATGTCTCTCCCTACTGATGTGCCACTGGAAGAAACAAAAAAGGATTTAGCCTAGAATTCATTGGGCATTGATCATTAAGCTATTGTTTTTGTTTGATATCATTCATCTGCATCTGTGGAACATAAATTGTCAAAAATACAATTATTGAGTTCAGAAGATAGCGTCATCCTAAAGTAGGCCAAATGAATTTTTCTGGCTTGCCCACCAGGAAAGCACCTTACATGCCTCCTCTGTAGGTACACATACTGTCCATTGTTGAAGGCGATCATGATTAACCATCTTACGACACCGTATCTGAAGTGATCCCTATTAATGGATCTTGTAGAAGTATTCGACTATCCTATCACCAAATCCGATGCATCTTTACACGTCTCTCCTTGTCAGTTATTGGTTGAAATTTGTTTTCAACTAAGACCTTTTTTTGCCAAAAGTGATGTTTATCAAGTTAAGACCGTTTTGGAACCAATTTTCGATGTTTTCACCAGTTCCTATCTCATTTATGTATGATAGACCTGTTGGACTAAGCAGTTTTCTTCATTGAAACCGTTTGGTTAATTTTTTCACTATCCCAGTTGTGATGTTTTACTGCTATGTGCATTATCAGCTCTCTGTGTTTCCCTACATAATCAAGGTGTTCTGAGTGTTGCTTTACAACTCTTTGGGTTTCCAAGGTGTCAATCATACAGTTTAGCTACCTAGGTGATCCGAAATCTTACCTGGAATTTCAGTGCTTCATATTTATACAAATTTATGATGTCCCACATGCAGATCTTCCTAAATTAATTTTTATCCCCAAAATTCTCTCTCTCTCTCTCTCTTTGCTAGGAATCTCTCTTTCTATATGAAAAGAACATTTTATTAATAAGAAATAAAGGAGACTATAACTAGTGCATTAGTAATCCATTAAAATGATGAAAACATCACGTTACACTGAAAAACATCTAGCTCAGTAAGATTTAAGAATGAAGTATACTTCCACAAGATTTAAGAATCTCTTTTTTTCTTGTTCGCAAATTGAAAGAGTAAAACCTCTATATTATCCCTTTTCAATACAGACACAAAAATTAACTTTTTTGCCCTCTGCACCAATGCATTCAATCCATGGACCTCTAAAATGAAAAGAAAACTATATAATGGATTTCCTTATCTAAATATCCTTGGAAGTCTTCCATCAATCATCAATCTTAATAGACCACTACCCAATGCAAGAACCTTTAAAAAAAAAATTTCTCTGACTCAACATCATCCTAACATTTTTTTAAAATTTGAAAGGCAGAACCCTATTTCATTTCTTCTACATAAATGCATCGGTGGATAAAGTCTAGGAATACCATAGCAACATTTAACCCAAAAATAAATATTTATAGTTGAATAAAGGAATGCCCAAGTTTGTTACCTTTGACGAAATTACACTTCAATCTCGTATCTATTTAGGAGGCAGTACAAGTCCATTACCTTTCAAAAATGGCAGTTAAAAGGTAATAAAAGTCCATTTTATAAGGCATCAGAAGTGCACTATCTTTACAAAAAGGGCCACAGAAACATTTTATAAAGATAGTGGACTTCTATTGCCGCACCTAATAAGTACGAGTCTAAAATGTATTTTCGTTAAAAATAATGGACTTTAACTACCCTAAATATATATATCCATTACAAGGAATTATAGATGGACTCACCTCTCAAGAAGGATCGTATACAGATCGAAGTGCTCAGCACAAAGACATACTTTTTACGAGTAACTTGAGCCTTAGTCTGGAGTTGGATAACCTTAGCTGACTTGGCTTGTGCTTCTGTTCTCCATGCATCCAACGCAGCCATCTGACCAGCTCTAAAGAAGATCTCTGTTTTCCCTATCTACAGAACAACTTACAAATACACTAAAATTGAAAGAATATCTTGCAAACAAGCAGAGCCAAACATGTTATCAATCTAACAAACTGATGTAGCTGCTTCAATCATACAACATTCATACGTTAAAAACAAGCACATATACCATGAAGTTCAACTATAATCCAGGGACGGCTCAAGAACATTTGTGACCTAAAACAAAACATAAAAATAAAGTCTCAAATATTTTTTATAAACCAAATTTTTATCGGACGATTAGAATTAATTAATAATATTAAAATATTTCTTGTGTTGAATATAAACAATCAATGATAAAAATTAAATTAATAAATATGTATTTAAAAGTTATTTTTTTGTGTATTTATTTTACTAATAATTAAATTTATTTTGATTATGATAGAATAAAATTAAAAGTTTTGAAACTTTAAAATAAAATAAAAAGTCTAAAATTATCTATAAAACTAAACATTTATATCTGAAATTTGAATAAAACAAACATATAAACAATATAAGTTTTGAACTTTAGGAATAAGAAAAGACAAAGAAAGAGAATAAGACATGCCTATAATAAAATGTAAAAAAAAGACAATATTTTTACAATGCTAATTTTTCTTGTTCTTGTTTTGCATAATCTCAATTAATTGAGAAAAATTAAAAATTATTAAGAAACTAAAATACATATAGTGATTTAAGAAATGTAAGATTTTTTTATTCTTTATATAATAAAATAAAGAGTGAACAATTGTTCATCTTTTTTATTATTAATTAATAACATATGTATTATTCATTAATAATAAATTTATCTAATAATATTATTAATAAAGATTAATTATTTATAAGTACAAAATAAATAATTTATGTATTATTTTATAGCAATAAAAATATGTGTCAATATATTCATCATAATAATATTAAATTAAGTACAATAATTTTTTCAAATTAATATCTTCTTAAATTTTATTTTAGTTATTATTTTTCAGAGCTTGTAGAGATGATTTGAGATAAAATTATTTATTTTTAAAAATATAATAGAAATTACAAAAAAATAAGGACTCTATCTAATCGGGGGCTTAAGACAACCGCTTTATTAGCCTAAAGGACGAGCCACCCATGCTATAATCTGTAGAGCCTACAATTCTATCCATTACATAGTCACATCAACTTAGAAATACTTTTGACAAAGAGTGGTATGAGTACCTGGCAACCTGTAAGTCCAGTCTTCTCCAGGATCTTCTCACAGGCAGCCTTCTCATCAAAGCTGCTTGAGTATAGGTGGTAACTTCAGAAGTTGAAATATAACTAATAAACCATTGGAGACCATAAAAACCAAAAGCCTTGGAAATGACACGGTGAAAATATGTTAAGTTTCTTGAAGGCCACTGAAACTTACTCTCCTTTCAAAACCTCTGGCACAAGGATGCCAAACCGAGTTAAAAATTCAAAAAAAATTCGATTAGAAGGGTATCTGCACATTTTATTCTTACTGCTTCTAGAACACCCTACATAAATACAAATGAGCATGAATGCACAAGCATAACAGTTAACAAACGAAATCACAATAGAAGAGAATTTCAAAGTACTTACACCACAGCGTAGTTGGTGCATAACATTGTTATTCTCAAAATGTGAAGGTCTTAAGAAGTTATTTCGCTTGATACATCTGATGTAGTACAGTTGTGTAGAATTTATTGTTTCCATCAATTGTTGCAGTTGAAGCTGCACCAATAAGGTCAGAAAATATGGTTTCACCTTTCTGTGGTAAGTCAGTTGATCATATATGACAAATCTTAACTTTCATATGGTACATTTGCCATAAAAAGCAAAAAAAATAGATGGAAGATACCTTAAACCGAGAGCCAATAGATGAGAACTTTGAAGGCTTGGCTGACTCAGAAAGTGGAGGGCAAAGGCTAGCTACGAAAGAACATTTTGAAGCACACAACAAATCTTTATGTTCAGGAACTACATAGTCTTTGTTTTTGTCTAAAAACTGATCAGACTGATATTGAACCTGCAAAAGTAGCACAAGAACAAAAATCCTTGAACATAAATTTATAGAAACAATTGTACAATACTGGAATAAAGCAAATAATGATGTAGCAAAGTAATGAAGTACAGAAATATAGAGAAAGAAAGCTCACCTCTCCAGCATAGTGAATAATGGTAAAATCTGAAAGTGTTAATTTTGGCTTGATAAAGCGTTTGTGATTTTTGAATGTCTGATAAAGCTTTTGGGAAAATGTTTCATGAGTTGATTTTGGAAACATACTGTAAAGACAGTGGTACCAGAAAAGAATTTTGTCAGAGAAGAAAATGAAAGAAAATCAAATTCTTAGGGAAACTTAAGACTTTGAAGAACAGTCTGCATCCACTCCATCTCAAAATATCAAATGCATTCATAAAAACAGTAATCTGCCCATGAGTAATAAATAGATTACAAATAAGGAGTGGACTACAGACTTAGAGTAGTCTGATTTATATTCTGCTCAAACTTGAATCTTCGAAATGACTTGTGAGGGCTTGCTTATGGCTTTGAAAGAGTATCAAGCTCTTATTAATTTAATCTTCAATGCAAAGTAACATAGGTCGAATATTTACTTATACTGGAAATAGACAACACGTTTTAAATCCATCCCTCCCATTTATCCATTAATCATATTTCTTAAGCAGTCCGCATACATTGATGCAGCACAAATATAGAAGAAATATAATGCACAGGATATAATCACTCTTGTTAAAAATATAAATTCAACTAAAGGACAAGTTCATAGCAGCAGTTTGATGCATAAATGAAGCTGGGAACTCATCATGTACAACATGCATAAACATCACAAACATTATATTATCTTACCAAGCTTCATCAAGCAGAACGATGATCCCCCCTGGTTTCTGCAATCAATATCAACTAAAGTAACGTCCAAATGAGCTAGCTCACTCAGGACAATATAATCCTATATATCATAATATAGCAACTGATATTTCTTAGAAATGTCTCAACCATGAACATGACTTGAAACAAGAATTCTCTATCCCCAGATTCTAAGGACGAAATCAGAAAAATGAAGTACATTTGACTTTACTGTAACTTATATATATGGTTGTTAATTATAACGCCAAAACCAAAGCAATCATGGGAAAAAGGACAAGTTACTGTTTTTAGTAAATAGACCAGTTTAAATAATGAAAAGGATTACCGTGAGGATTTCAAATGTGATTTCCTGTTTCTAAATGCTGTGGTATTAAGATCATTATATGAAAGCGTTATCATTAGGAACCTTAGTTTAAGATCTGTATATACTTTATGCATACTGGACAATTTTCTCCAAACTGGGGTAGATTTATTTCAATAGAGTCAAAGACCAAACATTTCTAGAAGTTCCTAGCTAAGAGCACAAAGCATACTTTCTCTAAGAGGCAATACAAAGCACTTGAGTCAGCAACCCTCTCCCTGCAGTAGAGATGTAAATTGGGTTGTATTATATCATCTAATGTCTTATTTAATGTCTCAAATGGGCTCATGGTTCAAAATTGTCCCATCCCAAAAAAGACTCATCCCATCCCATATAGATTGTAAGGGGCCTCACTTAAAACCTAATGTCCATCATTTTTTTCTATTAAACTTTCATATTATAAATAATCATGTTCTTTATTTTCCTTGTTTTTGCCTTTTTATTTGTCCCATTTAGGCCCATTTGAGACAATTGGTATACTCCAACTTGTCTCATCTCAATTCATCCCAGCCCATCAAAGAAGTAAGTGACATAAGATGGGATGATTTCTTAAAATAAATGGGTTGTAGCATAGGTTAATGAGACATCTCATTCAAATTTACACCTATGGCCTGCAGACTGCAGTACTCATTTAGGAGCTTTCTTCTTACCTTTTGGTTTCTTATATCAATACAGAGATGGAAATGAAAAAATAAGACAATTTTTTTTTTCCATCAAATAGATAGACAGCAATACAAAAGGGGTAAGAAAACCTTTTCAATGAGATGCAGGATATCCTGATTATCAACAAACTCTACGTAGCTCCAATCAATTTCCTCTTTTGTGTATTCCTCTTGCTCCATCTTGAACACATGCTGAATGACATCATAGAACTTAGTTTTTACATCTACAAAATGATCTATAATTGACGTTGTCTAGTATGACTGACCTCATACCTGGTTGAAATGCTGTTGCAGCTTTTCATTTGTAAAATTAATACAAAACTGTTCAAAGCTGCATTAAAAATTTATACATAAAAGAACAAGTCAGAGCTTAGAACTAATCAGTGGCTTTGTCAAAATTAAGCATAAATAAATATTTATTCTCACACTATCATTATATTAGTAAAGTTTCAGCTGTATCTCAAGAATTCCCAGGGAATCTCAGTCACAAGGGACAGTTTGAACAATATTAACATGTTTGGCTTAGATCAAAAACTGCATAAATATATAAAGAAAACTATAACCGGAACTCCTCAAATTTATAAATGCATCAGTATCGAAATGTGTGCAGTTGACATCCCAACAAACTGTGGGGTGTTTTCAGGGGATCCAAATGCTTTTTTTTTTCTTCTTTTCTTTTCAAATTATGGTAAGGGTTGAACGTGTGCACATAAGCGAGCTTGCGAGCTTAAGTTTTATTTATATATTTGGCATACTTCAATGGAAATATAATATTTTCCATAGAAAATTTCAAACCGTCTTTGTATTGATATCAACTAAAACATATGTATACAAACATGTTAGAAGATTATTAGCAAAAAAGTGGGCTAACAATCTCTTATGGATTATTTGAAGCCCAGGATTTAAGACCTTGAGATCATCAACAATCACCTATTAGTTTGAAAGCTCTCAAAACCATAAATATCAAGGACCCCAATTAAACATTTCGAACTAGGATCTTGTCCAATGGAGACATTACTCTTATCCACCAATCTGAACAGAGTAAAAACAATGCATCAAAAATTACTCATGGAAATAAGTAAGCATTTAATAGCCTATTTTAAAACTAATAAGATACCAGTCAAAGAGATGAGAATATATTGTTTTGGCTAATCCATCTCTGTTAGTCGATGCACCAAGAGAATCAAGACTTCTCTTAATAACTTCCTCTGGGGTAATCATTACATGCTTACAAAGTGCATCCAAAAGTGCTTCCTGATCACACCTGAAAATATGATTAGCTGATACGTATTATGTATACAAATCAACATAGAAAGAGGATTTTTACAGAAATGCTAGTCACACATGAGAAGTTCTGCTGTCACTTTGAGATGGAATAAAGAGTCTTCATTTTTAACTGCTGATAACTCATTATCTTCCGCATTATCAAAGCTGATGTTGCCTAGATGGAGAATCGCAGCGACTACTCTGAAAATAGCATCCTGCAGTGGAGGAAGGGGATGTGTTTCAGATATCAACTGCATAATCCAATTAATCAGCAATTAGATAATCAAACTCAAAGGTCAAAACCTGTTCTTGTTCACTTATTCCAACAATATCCATGGCCCTCCTAGTTGTGATATAATCATGAGCATCACTTATACCATCCAATTCATAACAATTTGATTGATTAAGATAGTGAAATGATCTAGGATTTCCCAGTTTGTACTTCTCTCTCTCCTGATAGCAGTTAAAACTTCTTAGCTTAACCAATCTTAGCATTCTTACGAAATGCACTAATGATGAAACTAGAAGCCACTCACCCAAAGAGGAGCTGAACAAAGAAGATAAAAACAGTGATAGTTACGCTCAGGATCTGAAATTTGGCATACACGAGATCTTTCCAGGAGATAAGTTCTGATAGCTGCCCCTGATATTCTACCATTCATGTCAAACTGGAGCTCAACAAATTTCCCAAAACAGCTGCAACATATATTCAGGAAATATTACACACAATCTGCATACTTGATTGGAAACTTTACTTTCTTCTACAAGTATTGGTCAAAGAGCATACATTAAGATTCAGAGACATGCAAAAAGAAATAATGAAAAATTAAAAAATAGAATGACAAATAAATAAAATAAAGCACTTCAAACTCAAGTTATTATAAATTATCACCTGGAATTGTTATTTCTACTAGTCTTAGCATTACCGAAGGCTTCAAGGACTGGATTTGCCTGCAAGATGTTCAAATCAATAAGAAAGGCTTTAGAAGGGTTTAGGTTAAACAATAAAAGAATACATATGAAAATAAAATCAACTCATTTATGAAGAAATGGATGCAATAATTCAAATATCTGCGCACAAAAAATTAAGAATGCAGCATATATGACATAAATTAATGAAAATTTTAAGAGTTAAAGAGGGAACAAAGATATGATTTGATTATAGGCAAAGACAAGATCTACATTTCTAATGGCATGTTTGTTACGCCGTACTAAATATTCTGACCATATAATTTATATACAGTCATGCATTTAACTGTAAAATCAAACCATATCGTACAATAAAAAAATAGTACAATTATGTAGAAATTTTATACGATCATGAAGTATGGGTCTAAACCGTACTAGACAATTAACTTAATATATCTGAATTTTCAATTATAAAATAATATGTTTTTCTTTTATCTTAAATTAAAAATGATATTTTTTTTATTTTAAAAAATGTAATAAAATATAAAAATGAACTAAATATTAATTTAAATAAATTTTATAATAAAAATTCATTTTAAATATAAATTATTTTTAATAAAATATATATAATCAATTTAATCTGACTATATTATACAGCTTTTCACCAAACACTATACAGACTAACTATAAGACAATTCAATAGGGTTAAGTTTAATACGACTATACTTAAATTATTCAATACGGTGCACCAAACATAACCTTAATGATTTATGAAAAGTCAAGTTGCACAAATATGATCCTTAGGAGGAGGGGACTCTTCTTAATGATCCTAATTTCTATAGTCACAGCATAAAGAGAACAATGATCACAAGAGGAAGCCCAACTTTTTCTCCTCAGTACTTCACAAACATACCACTCACCAGTTAAGGCATGAAATACAAAATACCTCCACCACAAAAGCATAAGTCCAGAACTGAGGAACTAAAACTTTGACAAGCAAATCCAAGACTTAGATTCCTCATGAATTCAGAGTTCCTTACAAACAACGACTTAAGTCTTAAATTAACAATACCAAAAGTTTTCAAGTATTCTAACCTAAACATCCATTTAGACTCCAATAGTTAACTTTTACAAAGAAAATTGACATGTACAATTTTCTTTTTGTTCCTAATTAATAAGAGGGCAGTTGAGGTGGGGGGGGAGTGCTCCTCCATGTGATATGTGTATTTGTCTCCTTTTTTATTTTTTAAATGAAGCACACTAAAAAGGAGTACCAATCCCATAAGAACAAGAAAAACACCAAACAGAAGAGTAGATACTTTTTTTATATAACCATATATTGTCCTACTCTATCCTTTAAAGGTGAAAGCAAGTTCATATAGATAAAATTAGACCCAAATTATTGTAAAACATAACAATTAATAATATAAAAAAAAAAAGAGTCAGCAATAGACCAAAAGCTTAAGAGGGAATGAACAATACAAAAAATGAAAAAATATATATTAAATTTGTTGGTTTTCAATTCTTAGGAAATTCTTAAGCTTGTAAAAGGTTGACTGTTATTATAATAATTTGATCAATTTCAACAATTAAGACATAACAAACTATATAATCCAGATTATTTAAAAAGACATTCCTTTTTTTTCCCTTTTCTCCTGAATTTTTTTAGCCATGTTCTGATCTTAAATTTAGAGTTCATATTTTGATCTTGATTACATTTATCTTACATTTAATTTTTAGGTATAGAATGATAAGTACCATAAATTATGAGTCAAATATCAGGCTTACTTCCAGAACTTGTTGTTCAACGGTCCTTCCTTCAGACATAGCAAGGCCACCTAAGAAGGCAAGGTAGCACCGCATAAGCATTTTAGTTGTTCCCTGATCATGTTTACGTAATCAAGAACATTTTCCACATTCTCCTGAGCACAAGTAATAGCTACAGGGGCATACAAGGCTTACCTGTATGCAACATCAGCTACCGCAAAGACATAAGGGTTCAGTTCTCCAAATTGAACTCCCTTGTATCGTTCCATCACATCAGTATCATACAAATGAGAGAGACTTTGGAAGGGATTCATGGCAATGAGAATATTTCCTGTATAAGTCTGCCATGATTCTTAAAGTATCATAATAGTGCTTCCACATAGCTACATTGTTTAATAATTTTCTCTCACCAAGGTCTACATTATTGAATTAGCAAAAGAAAGTGTCAGTAATCTTACATAAATTTCATTGATCTCGTATCTGACTGCAAAATTAGGCAGCACTCCAGGTTCATGCAAATACGATAATTTGGTCATTTCATCAACTCCACCAGCAAGAATTCCCATATCCTTTGGATATAAACTTGACACTTTTGCAACAACCTGGCCAATATGGATGCAAGTAAGGTAAAAATTTTGGTCTAAAACTAAATAAAGATCATCACAATACGTTAATGCAAAATGGTAAAAATAACGCCAAAGAATCAAGAATATTGTGTCATGGATTCATACACACTAATGTAGCCCACAAGTATTGGTTCTTTTCAATTTCTTTCATTTTTTTTCTATAATAAATAAATGTTAGATAAACACAAAAGCGAAAGATGTGATGGAATCCTGTTAAAAAAAGGCATGTTCCATAAAAGGTTCCTTTAAGTCCCAATAAGTAAAGAACCCATGAACTTCACAAAGGGGAAAATGAAATTAAATAATGTGCATGCATACAATTCGCAAAAGAAGAAACATAAACACACTAATTATCACCATTTCACAATCACGGAAATTGAAAAATGAAAAAAAGAAAAGAAAAGAAGACAAAAAATAATTGTCTTTGTGAGTTAAAGAGAGAGAGCGAAACAAGAAACAAAAAGAAAAAGATGCACAAATAAGACACTGCCAGTCCAAAAGGATGATTCTTCAATGCAATAAGATAATAAGCAGTTTTTGTTTTTGACCCCTTACAAGATATTTTCAATGGAAAAGAAGTAATATAATTCGTACACCGATAGGAGAAATTTTTTTTTTTTTGAACTATGACAGACATAATATTTATGTGCAACAACTCTTTTTTTCTTTGTTTAAAATGAAAATGACATGTTTAAAACAAAATATTCCCCCAAAACCATTTCTTTTCAATTTTCTATTTTCACTAAATGAATGCATAAACAAATTGTCCAAAGCCAAGAAATCTGAAACAGCAAAGAATGTCATATCCCTTAAACTTAAATCCTTTAAACCTGATATTCTTAAAGAACATTTTGAGCGTGTCAACAATGTGGATAAATAAAATTTGAACAATATAAATAGAAGATCAATTAAGAGCTACTTTACCTTCTTTCCATTACTAGTTTGAATATCAGCAAACTCTCCATTAATGTCCAAAACTTCTCCATCGATCCAAATTAATTTTGTATCACCAATCCATATATGGGTACCAACAACCACATTTGCTGGCATGCCCTGCAGCAATTGGAAGCTCTTATATTAATTTTACAGTCAACTACCAAGTTATCACAGACTAGATTGAAACATAAATTATTAAAGTACAGAAAACACAAATCAGAAAAACTCAAAAATATTAAAATATATACCATCACAATCATTGGTATTAGTTTTTCCATTTATATGAAATTTTATTTCCTAATTATCGACAAATGGAGCTTGTCTTAGAGTAACAAAAGGACGCACTAGTGCTTGATACCTCGAGTATGTTGCTCAGGTAGTGTTGTATAAAAAGAGTAAAGCAGGAGGGGAATCCACAGTAAAATCAAGTCTTCATCTTTAAAACTCAAGACAAATAAAAAGAAACAAAAGGGCCCATGTTCTGAAAATAGACATTGATACCATGTCCAACCACATAGGAGAGGCTGATTAAGACAATAAAAGCCTAATTCAAGTTTTTTTTTTTTATCATCTCATAAAACCAGCGCGATAAAACACATATCAAGGTGAGACAACTACAGATTTAAATCAAGATATTAATTCATCAAGGCCTCTCATTAAAAAACACAATGGGAATTGAGCTGATAAGAAGTTTGCGTACCATTTTCAGTCTCAATGAGAATTCCAGAAGAGTAAATTTTCTTCTTCAGTGGAATTAACACCCATATAAAATTCACGAATCAATCACATGATTCAGATATCGATGTGGTTTACGAATCCTTACAAGAAAATGTCGTTGATGTTTACTTCTTTTGGTTCCTTTGTTTGTTTGGGTTGTCCTCTTGTCTTCTGGCTTGTGGAAATTGGAAACTCCAAATGCCCCCATTATCGCCATTCTTGTGGTCGCAGTGACTCTCTTCGCGCCTTACTCTCACTCTACACTCAAAACTCTGAATCTGGCGCGTCACGTAAGTAAATAACACCCGATAACTTAATGTAATGCGCGAAATATCTTATTATAGTCTGAGCTGTAATTAAGTGATTTTATAAATTATTTTTGCATATTATATTTATACAACTTAAATTATTGTTAACACAATAATTTTTTATTAAAAAAGTAACAAAAAAATACTAATATTAAAACATTTTAAAATTTTATCTTATTATATATATATATATATATATATATATCCATTTTTAGAGCAGAAAATATTAGGCTAGAGCAAAAAAAAAAAAAAAAAATATATATATATATATATATATATATATATATATAGACTAGTATTTTTTGCTCTAAAAATGGATTGCGTTTACTAATAATAATTTTATATAACATTAAGAGCATTAAAATGTAATTAATTATATAAAAAATAATATATAATTTATATATTTTTATTGTAATAATAATAAGGATAATTGTACAATATAGTTATCAATATTTTTTTTTCTTTGCATTAAGATAGCATGATACTTTAATCACGTTACTTTTATAAATTAAATATATTAATCATTTTTCTTAAAGTTAGTATACTTTAATCATCTTACTATTGTATTTTTTGGTATTTAAGTCATTTCTTGCAAATTTTAATTTTTTAGGATTTTTTTTGTTAGAAAAACTTAAATTTGCTTGAATTAAACACAAGTTGGTGATTGATGTTTGAATGTAAGATTTTATTAAGAAGTTAAAAAAAATGAAAAATAAAAATATTAAAATGACTAAATTTTTATAATTCAGTTGTTAATATATTTTAATTTTAAAAATATATGATTAATATATTCATTCGTTAAAAACTAAGCACTTTATGTGCACTTTTTTCTTTGCATTATACTATAAAATTATCAGTTGTTAATATATTTCTTGTATTTTAATTTATTTAAATTTTATTATTTTTGTTATGGATTATTGCATGAGCTTTAAAATCGTGCCATGCTTTTTAAGTTATAGTCTCGATTTTTATTTACATGGACAATATTAGGTTGTAACATCTTTTTAATTTAATAAAATATTTGAAATTCTAAAAATAAAAAATTTCGAAAGTATGAACATGAAATATGAGAAAGTCCTGTAAAGTCTCAGGACGCTAAGATACGCGTGAGAATTGCGGACAATGAGTTGTTCAAAATCCCTAAACAAGACCGCTACTGTGGAATTCCAACCACTTTTTTTTTTTTTTTTTTGGGTGGAATTTCAAAGCTTGAAAATAAATACATGAAATTTCCGCAGCTATTACGTGTTGGACGGTTGGTCACAGTTAAGAGTAATATTTTTCTTTTCTTTTTTTTTAAATGGCTCTAAAATTTCATATTTTTTATTAATAAAAAAAAAAATATTCATATAAGTGATATTCGAATTTAGTTATTTGTTAAGAGAATTGAGAGTCTTACCCCCTAAACTACAAAAAATTCTAAAGAGTTATCTTTTTCTTAATTCTACGTGAATATAATTTCTTCTTTTATAAAAACAAAAAAAAACTTCAAAAATTATCCCTAACCAAAAATAAAAAACTGCCTATCTTGGACCAAAAATAAAAAAAGCCCATTTTCTTCTCTTATAATGAAGGGAAAAAAATTAAATTATAAAATAGAGATCTATTGAGTTGGGGTCAGGTGAGATTAGAGATGACAACGAAACGTTCGGATCAGATTCCTATTTGAATCGTTTTGACCTGTAATTTAAACTAAATTAAACTATTTTCAAATAAAATGGTTTGATTTGGGTAATATATGTGGATAAAAAAAACTGAACCGTTAACCAATTTTAAAAAAAAATGAAAAAAATATATTATAATTTTTTATGTAATTAAAGTTTTTAGTAAATAAGCGGATACTCGAATGATGTCACGAACTGAAATGTTTTAAATAAAATTGATAATATTTTGATCCGTTTTCGAACCGTTTTATCATGAACTGAACTGACTCGAACGGATCGGATACCCGCGAGTACCCGAACCATCAGATCAAATTGTCATCCCAATAAAATCAATTTTCTTTTCTTAATTTTGAACAATTCAATTAATAATCGTTTACTACGTGCAGTCAAGAGTCATAACAACGTCTAATTAATTTGTAATGTGTTAAAATTAACTTGGATTTTACTTCAAGTTCAAGACTGTAGATATTGCTGCCTATAAATACGTAACTAATCTTGAGATGAGTCATATTACAAGCTCCACATATATACCCCCTTAATTAATCTCTAGCTATCCCTTGTTTTACAACATTTGCAATCATATTTTAGAATCACAGAAAACAAAAAACAAAAAAAAAACTTTTAAGATCATTTCTGAAACGTCAATCTCTTTAAAGGATGAGGTTTCTAAATATGTTTTTCATTTTTTTGGCAACAATTACTGTTATAAATATGCAAACACTAGAAAAGGCAGAAGCTGGCAGAGCCTTGTATGTGAAGGACATGATGTTAGAGTCAGTACTGGCCAAGGGTCCAACCCCTCCCTCTCATCGCAACCTCTCCCGGTTACATCCCACGTTTTGAAAATGAAAATGGCCACACTGATGCTTCAACTATTAGCCAAAAGGATTTTGCAGGCCACTCTAATGAGGCTCCTCCACATTCTTCTTACTATAAGTACATTTCACATTAAGATCTAAATATTAAAATCGATTATGAGAAATGTTAATAACACATAAGTTTGCATTCAAATCAATTATATTGTGATATGTGGTAGAATTATTTAGAAAAATGAATTATTTTGACATTTTTCAAAATAATTCTAATATATATCACGGTATAAATGAATTTGGTGTAAAAATAAATACAAATTAATTTGTATGATATTAACATTTCTCAATCGATCATATGTTGCAAAAACTATACAAAACATGAATAAAATCTGTTGTTAAACAGAAAATACACCTAGCTATGTATGATAAATTATTTTTAGGAATAACAAGGGTAGTATATGTTGTACTCAACATGTACTTCTGATCTATTCATAATTATTTTGTGTACGTTTGATAACTACGTGTGTAAGGTCTCATGTAGCCATTTAATATTGGTAATTAAATTATGTATATGAATAATAAAAATAACAACTTTTGTTTTAGCTAGCTAATCCACTTAACACATGATCAATTACGTTAATTTGGCAATATCAATTCTAATATTTTCTATTGGCAACAGTAATAACTAGATCTCACGATCTCTCTAAGCATATATTCACTGGTAGTACTTTAAAGCTACACCGCGGCATAACTCAAATGTGAGACTTTTAATTCGATCCTGGCTATTACCATAACTCTTTTGTAAGGGTGTCTAGGCCTTTAGTTATTTTTTATCATTTCCTTTCAAAATAATAATAATCTCTATATAACATGCATGTGTATTTTTCCATTACTTTTCCCCAAAATATATATATATATATATATATATGTACATGTATCATGTATTTAGCTGCAAATAATATAAGAAAATTTTAGACACAATCAATTTATCGAGAAATTTTTACAGGAACATGGCTCATGAATAACATAAAGGATCTATCCATTAATTATTTAACATGAATGTATATACTTAAAGGTTCCATTTTATGCATATATTAATAACTTTTTCTTGAAATTATAAATATTTAATTACTACATACTCGTACAACTATTTTTCCAGTTTATCTCTCGAAATACAACTTACCTAGTAAAACATTTAAATTAATTCCAAAATGTTTTCCCACTACATGAAATAGTTGAATAAAAAACTATGAGAGCCGTAAACAAAAATTGCAAAGACAAATAACGACCTACAATATGGATGAGGTGGCTAGTTAAGAGCATAGAAATGGCAAGATGGCGAATGTATTGTAGGCAGAGAGCGCAACGAAGCTGCCATTATTATGAACTCGCCAGAGGGTAGCAGGAATGTGGTTCACACTTCCACTTTAGCTGATTCATGTATTATGTATGCATCAATTAATAATAAGTCAGTTATTGATTTGATATGAAGTTGTTAATGTAAGATTATAAAGTGACTGTGAAATAACTTATTAATATAAAATAATCAAATTATGTCATGTGAATTAATGTATGCATCAAATTGTTATAAAAATAATTTTTATTCTTTAAATTAGATCAATGTTTTACGTGATAAACGGTCGTTATGTAATTATCTTTTTGTTAGGTCCTTGAGTATACTACTGACTTTGATAGGGTCAAAATAGAAATTTTGATTAATTTTTAGTACCCGCCAAAAACTTTTTAAAGATATATTGTAAAAGAGCGTGCTTTGATAGGAATGGAGTGCACATTTGTAAACAACTCATTTTTCCATGCTGCTCATTTATTTTATAAATAAAATAGGAACTTAATAAATTAATTAATAAAACTAGCAAAGATAAGAATATTTGCAAATTATATTTATTAATTAACAAATATTTGGATTAACATCAATTACATAGGCCATTGTAGCCAAAAACTAACATTACTATTGCCAATATTATTGATTTCCAAGTAACAAACTCGTACACAAATGAAAAAATTAAATAAAAGAACAAGCTAAGAAAGAAGGTATATGGATTAATTAAAGTCATTAGTTTAAATTGCATATGCAAATTAATTAACATAATTAGAGATCTCTATATACATATACATTATTGTTCATAGATCATCAATCCATTAATTAAGTGCATGTGCCCGAGCCTTGTCGACGAATATAAGTTCATGGGTTGCGTCCAGAAGGTGGGGTTGGAGCTTTTTGAAGGACCTGAAGCAAGATACCTTCTTTCTTCACCCATTGTCCCTCTGATAATAATAATGGTCTCATTGCTCTTATTTGTGAGGAAACCACCAATATAGTGTAGATAAATATTAGTATTATGAAGGGTCTTTTCGTATAAGATATACCCATTTTACTCTTGCACAACATTACAGACCAAAAAAAAAATTTATTGAAATAAGTATACAAGATGGCTCTCTTGAGTTTTGGTAGTTGTGGTTATAATATTTGTCAATTTAAAGGAGCTAGCTCTTGTTAATTATAATTAAAGGTTTTAAACGGCAGTGGTTTAACAAATACAAAAGTTTCACAAAAAAATAATAATAAAAATAACACATTTTTAAATTTATAACAATAAAAATAATATGATTGTGTTCAAATTTATATTTTTATAATTAAAAAAATAATTAATATTTTTTTCTTTGAACATTCATTCAATTAGAATTGAACGATGACAATTTAGAATCATTTAATGTTGAACGTTCAATATTAGACATTTAAATTAAATATTTAATATTATTAAGGTAATAATTTTATTATTATAAATTTTAGAGATATTAATTTTTATAATTTTCAAGTTTGGCCGAGTTGTTAGCTTTGAAACCGAGTTGGAAATAATCAAACATCGCGTTTAACTTGGACCCCAAATTGAGTCAGTCTTATTGTGCGCGCGTTGCGCCTTTGCCCTTTGGGCACATGACGATTTAATTTCGTCTTCTTTTTTCTTTTCTTTTTCTACAATTACGTAATAAAATTATTTATAGGGGAAAAAAATGATAAAAATCTCGTTATTTTTATTAAATAAATACATTAATTTTATAATTATTAAGTTAAGTATTAAAGATTCTATATTTTTTTTAAAATAAGCATAATAGTTATGTTATTTATAAATTAAGCAATACAACTCATGTTATTATGAAAAATAAATAATTTTAGTCTTATAATTTTTTAAAATAAATACTTTTAATCCAATAAAAGTATTAAAATTGATGACTTATAATATCTTACTTTCATAAATAAAGGGGCTATAGTGCCAACCTTAAAAATTATAGAACTAAAATGTTTATTTGTACATATTAATTAGACTATTGTGATATTTTTTAAAAATTATAAAATCTCCAATACACAATATATTTATTACGAAATTAAATTATTTAAATTAAATAATTATGAGATGCCTAGTACCCGACATCCATTATTTATATATAATTTTTTTTTTTTTCTTTACGTTATAAACTTATGCTTTTTTATAATAAAAAAAATATATTTTTTATGAGATATACATATATATTTTTCTTCATAAAATAAAAATAAAATTAATTAAATAATAGAATTATTTAAAAACTAAAAGATTTTTTATTAGTGCATAACTTGTTTCGTATACATCACGTACTATCAAATTATTTAAATATCTGCAGATGTATTTTAGGTTTTTTTTAATCAAAACTTGTAATTTTAAATGAAAAGTGTTAGTTTTTTATCAACTAGATTACAATATTATTATTGACCACAAACTTTAAGCTTATTTCATAGAATTTAGTATAATTAATTAGAGAACAACTTTGTTGATAATTTGTTATGACCAGGCCAACAAGAAGATCGAATTTTTTGTATTCAAGTCTTGATATGCCTAACGTCGCAAGTTCAAGCAGGTAAAGTATTTTCTCAGCATGAATGAAAGAAAGGGTTGAAATGGAAATTTAGTTAACTCACATACATACCGCATTAATATACTAAGTGCTATTTTTTTTTTTTTTTTTTTTTCTGTAAATGACACAGCTTGCAACTCATTTTAATAATTATATTTCAATTCAATTTATTTAAATTTATGCTAGCTAACAATTTATTTTTAAATGAATTTTGCCGAACAACTTATAAATTAATTCATTTATTTTTATATAATAAATAAAAAATATAGTTATAATTTTATTTATAAAAAAAATATTAATATAAATATTATATTTTTATAATACAAGAAAAAAATATAAATAATTTATTTTAATTGCAATATTACATGATAGTATTATTGTAGTTAGTTATTATTAACAAAGGCATGCCGTTATTTGGGTTAGGTTAGACTTTTTTCGCATTTGTTCAATCTTTAATCTTAAATAAATTGAGATAGACATAGTTGAGGATTTGACACCATTCATATGTCCACTATTTGGAGGTTCTTTATCAATTTGTCCTTCTAAACATGATACAAAACCTTCTTCTTCTTTTTTTTTTTTTTCTAAAATAAAAAATTTACAGTTTATGGAATATGGCGCAAAGTAACGAGCATAAATTTTTTTTTTTTTTTTTTTATAATGTAAGACTTAACATTAAATGATTAATTTAAAGTCCTCGAAGAGATTACATCCAAATCTAAAGTCTCTGAAGAAATTACATCTAAATTTAAAATATCCAAAAAAAAATCAGAAATAATAGAATCCCAAACAATTTCCTCATCTAAATTAACAGCATAAGTTGCTACTGCATGTGCAGCCTTGTTTGCATTTCTCGGCCTATATTGAAAACAAAAGTTTTTACTTTCACTTACTCTTCTAAACTCCTCAACTACTACTCCCCTCAAAAATATGAACAGCAGCCAACAGTCATTTCTCATTCTTTACCTCCAGACTATAATATCATAGAGAAAAATTATTCAATTAAATTGATACAATAATTCAAGTTAATAACACGGTGGAGAGAGTATAATAGTGAAAGATAAAAATATACACCATCCCTAGCTGCTAGTAATCAATGCCAGCACTAGGTTAACAAATGTCATATAATTACACTTGGGTATGTCTGATCAAAATTCCAAATTTATTAGACTTGTGATGAGTTATGAATTAATAAGATATCAGATTAATATTTCAAATAGAACAAAAAAAAAATCTAACATCTAAAGTATCTTAATATCTTTATTTTTTGGACTGCATCAAAAGTTTAGATCACTTGAGGGGGTTTTACTTATAATTGGCACGCTAAGAATAAATGTTTGATTTTTTTTTTTTAATTATATGGTATTTATATATATAATTTTATTTTTAATCTTTAAAATATATATATATATATATATATATATATATATTATATATATATATATATATATATATATATATATATATATGTTTATTTAAGTTATAAAAAAATAAATATATATATTTTTAATATTAAAATAAAATAAATATATATTTTTTTATTAAATAGTTAAAAATATAAATTAATTAAATGATTTTGTCATTATTATTGAATTTTTTTTCGTTTATAATATAAAATGTAACGCTCTTATTGGATCAGAGTAAAAATATATTAGGGTACATAAGGACTCTTTTTATTTTTACACTCTTTGACTATTTGATTGATTCATGTGTTATGTGTTACATTTCCTAGGAGTCCAAGTTGAGAGGAAGAGAAATCTTGCTCCAAATGAAACAGTTTTTTTTTTTTTTTTAATCCACCATAATTGGGACGAGGGATTTAAAAATAAAATACAAGAATCTTTATAAATGATATTTATTTTTTATTTTAATTTATACATTATTTTGGTGTGGTAATTGGATGAGATTGATGGGATCGATCATGCTCTCATCCAATTGAATTTACCTTTTAAAAGCGATTTATTAATTAATAAATATTGGGGTTACTTAACAAAAATTACATAGGCCACAGCAGAACATTATTAACAATATACAAGGTTAATTGTTTGCCAAACAAGAAAAAAAATGGTATTAATTTATGTATACACTTAAAAATTTAAAAGAAAGAATGAAGTTATATCAATAAACAAACATACAAGAAAGAATGAAGAGCTCCTATTTTGATCTAGCTGATCATAATTAACAGCTTGATCAAAAGCATTGTTTGAAATGTATGCAAATTAACGAAGATTTACATTAATTATTTAACAATAAAAAATAAAATATAAGCAATATTTGGTGTGTTTTGAACTGGTTTATTGTCATCGCGGTACATAGTCATTGCTTAAGAGCATTTGCCGGAGTTCTGTCCAGGAATATAAGTGCATGGATTTCGTCCAGAAGGTGGCGTTGGACCTTTTTGGAGGACTTGAAGCAAGAGACCTTCTTTCTTCATCCATTGTGTCTCTGATAATAATGGCCTTATTGCTTCTACTTGTGAAGAAACCAGCAATATGGTGCAAATAAATAATAGTATTACGAAGAGGGTTTTCTTTAAAGATACACCCATTACTCTCTTCACAATTAATACAGACAAAAACAATTCAATTGAAGTACGTAGATCTCTCTTTTAATTCTTTCAGGGGAAATTAATGAGCTCTTGAGTATTTGGTTAATTGTTGATAAACTGATGATAATATGTATTTGTGTGTGTAGAGGAGCTATAGCTGTAGCTATTTATAATTAAAGGCTTTAAAAAAGTCTAGCTACTAAATCAAAGAGTATACTTGACTGAGTTGTTGGCGTTGAATGGTTGATCAATCGGGTTTGAATTAATCAAATCAAACACGGTAACTTCATGGGGCTCCAAATTGTGTATGTATAAATTGTTTGATTATATATCTCTTCAAATTAATTAGTATTTTAGGCTAATTAACTTTAGAGAAAATAGTACAATTAAAAAATTAATTACTTGTCTATGCATGAATTTATGACCAATCCCAGACATTTTTCTTTCATTTGATTTGTATGTTATTGTCTTGAGGATACTTTATGTTGCAAACTCTGATTCAACCTGGTCAAATATTAATTCCTCAGAAATATTGACCAGAGAAATATAGAAACAATAGTTCAAAAGGAGCTTTTAGTTCACATACATCCTGGTACTGCATTGATAATTCTCAAGTACCAGGGGCAGAATATAGTGTTTGCTCACCTAAGCTAAGCTTCAGAGAGTACGTTGTACAGCTACTTTTTGAAGGAGAGAGAAAAAAAAAAAAAAATTTTGGTGCGAAGAGCTAAAATTATCTTTTTATTTAAATAAATGTTATTTAATTCTTTAATTTATTAAAATATTTTTTAAGTCTCTTTATTTATGAAAAATATGTTTTAAAGTCATTTTACTTGTAAAAAAAGTGTTTGGTAAGGACATGTCTTTAAATCTAGCAGAATAGCACATATCTCACATACATGTTTATATTTTTCAATAGATATATAAAATTAAATAATTTTTAATTAAAAATTACTTCAATTTTTTATAATTTCTTTTGATTAAACTTAAATAAAATTTTTATTGTTTAATTTGTAATTTTAGATATTAGACAATGAAAATTCTACTTAAATTTTATTGAAAGAGATATTTAAATTACATCGAAAATTTTATTTAAGTTTATTTGAAAATTAAAAAAAAAATTTAGTAAATTTTTAATTAAATATTAATATTTTACGTATATATCTATCGAAAAATATTAATATACATGTGACACATGTGTTATTCTGTTAGATTTAATAAAAAATTAGATGAAAAATTAACTTTGTCCTTACCTGACACATCTTTTACAAGTAGAAAAGACTTAAAAACATTTTTTTTCTTAAGTAAAGCAACTTAAAACTATGTTTTATAAGCTAGAGGATTAAATAATACATTTTATAAAAATAAAAAAAAATCTCTATGACACTTTTTCAAAAAAAAAAATAAAATATATATATATATATATATATATATATATATATATATATATATTAACAACTACCCTTGTAATTTAGCCACATTTTTTTTTTTCTCCTTTCTAAAATAAGTGTTTTTGGTGCGTTAAAGTATAAAAAATGAGTACATTCTGGATTTTTATTATTAAAAATTAGTTGGTAACTAGTCAGACAACTATTGGCCATTTTGATAAATTTGGCCAATTTATTAGTTGATCTTGATAAATTTTGGTCGACCATATTTCATGAAAATCTATGTATAATTTTTTTTCAACGTTATTTTACAAGAGAAACAGTTTTGGCACTCAGTTGAATAGTAATGAGAACGCCCCAACGTCAAAGAGTTCTCGAGCTCATATAAAGTATAATTTATAATTTGTCACACTTTTTTATCAAAATGTGATCTTTTTTTTTTTTTGCTATTGGTGGTTATTTAAAAGGTATATTGTCTTCTTTTTTTATAGTATAAAAGGTATATTGTCAATTCTACAATCTTCTCACTAATATTTTTTTGTACTAAAATTAAACACATATAAAAGCCTTAGATTGATGTATTTTATGGGTCCTTGTGCAACTTTTGGTAATGTGTGTTTGTGTCGACCCATTTTTAAATCTTATAATTCAAAATTGTAATAATTTATTTAATAGATGGCTTAAAATAAATTCACCTATTTATAGCTTAATCTAAACCTGCTTTAAAGTCTCCAAATTATGGACGTTGGTCATGTCAAAAATTTGTAGCATTATTCCACGTGAATATCACATGCTAATTTCCCTCTCAAAGAGCTAACCAACAATGATAATAAGATTCAATTTATACATTTTTAAAAAATTGACTTAATTATATCATTGAATTTAATAATGTGTAGAATTTTTTTTTTTAGGCATTTACATAGAAACCCACACCTTAATCTAAGCAATAAAGATAATAATTTTACTTTGAATTTGGAGGATATAAATTAATGTAAAATATCATATTTTTATGAGTTTTAAGAATACTCTATTAAATTATTATTATTATATATAAATTTATTAGAGCAAGTTTACGGTTGAGACTCTTTTTTGCATGAACTGTTTTTATAAGTGTTTTTTATTATTATTATATATTTTTATATTCATAAAACTAAGAATCGTTAAAAATTGATATTTATTAATTAATTACAAAATAATATTCTTTTATCTAGTCAATAACAATTAAAAGCCGTAAGGCCCACAACCAGACATTATTTTTGCCAATATGTTGTTTTTAATCCAAGGTGTAAAAAAAAAAAAAAGAAGAAATTAAATTGAATTTTCGTATATACACTTAAAAAATAAATAAAAAGAACATGTATAAGCATGAAGGTATATATTGTTAGATTTATATTAATATCATTGATGTATTAGAATACAAATCAAATAAAGTAAATATTTGATCCAGTCATGAATATTCTTCAATCCAATTGAATCTAACCATCAAACAAATCATTAGATAAAATAATCAAGAAGGTTAGGTCTTCCCTTTACCAACTCTTACAAGAAACTACTCTAATGGGTGAGCCTCACGATCGTTTCTCTCTATATGAGTGGAAGGGGACCTATCCATGTATTTATAGGGTGACATTAGGGTTTCACCCATCATAAAATCCTAATCCCTATTGGACTACACAAAGTCCATCACATCAATAATTGGCCTAAGCCCACAAGGTGTGCTAAGCCCATATCAATTAAATGAACCTCCAAGCATTTCAGTTAAACTATAATTCAACCCATTTTATAAATCAATAAATTAAAGCCCAATTAATGTTAGCCCAATAATAAAATTCTAACATTCTCCCACTTGGGTAACATTAATTGGTACAGCTACTTTTTGAAAGAGAGGGAAATATATATATATATATATATATATATATATATATATAGTGTGAAGAATTAAAATTATCCTTTTATTTAAATAATAAATGTTATTTAATTTTTTAGTTTATAAAAAGTATTTTTTAAATTTTTTTGTTTATGAAAAATGTGTTTTAAAGTCATTTTACTTGTAAAAAAGATGCATGGTAAGGACAAAGTTAATTTTTCATTCAATTTTTCTTTAAATCTAACAGAATAGCACATGTCTCACATGGATGTTTATATTTTTCAATAGATATATAAAATTAAATAATTTTTAATTAAAAATTACTTCAATTTTTTATAATTTCTTTTGATTAAACTTAAATAAATTTTTTATTATTTAATTTGTAATTTTAGATATTAGACAATAAAAATTCTACTTAAATTTTATTGAAAGAGATATTTAAATTACATCGAAAATTTTATTTAAATTTTTTTGAAAATTCAAAAAAAATTGAGTAAATTTTTAATTAAATATTAATATTTTACGTATATATCTATCGAAAAATATTAATATGCATGTGACACATGTATTATTCCGTTAGATTTAATAAAAAATTAACTTTGTCCTTATTTGACACATTTTTTACAAATAGAAAGGACTTAAAAACATTTTTTTCTTAAGTAAAGCAACTTAAAATTATATTTTATAAACTAGGGGATTAAATAATACATTTTATAAAAATGAAAAAATCTCTATAACACGTTTTCGAAAAAAAAAAAATATATATATATATATATATATTAACAACTTCAAAATTAGTTGGTAACTAGTCAGACAACTATTGGCCATTTTGATAAATTTGGCCAATTTATTAGTTGATCTTGATAAATTTTGGTCGACCATATTTCATGAAAATCTATGTATATTTTTTTTTCAACGTTAATTTACAAGAGAAACAGTTTTGGCACTCAGTTGAATAGTAATGAGCTCTCAGTTCATACCATTCAGGTCATACTTGGATGATCTGATCTTGTGAAGTCCTCATCTTCAAGTAATAAGCTCTCAGTTCATACCATTCAGGTCGTACCATTCAGGTCATACTTGGATGATCTGATCTTCTGAAGTCCTCATCTTCAAGTCATGAGCTCTCAGTTCATACCATTCAGGTCGTACCATTCAGGTCATACTTGGATGATCTGATCTTCTGAAGTCCTCATCTTCAAGCCATGAGCTCTCAGTTCATACCATTCAGGTCATACTTGGATGATCTGATCTTCTGAAGTCCTCATCTTCAAGTCATGAGCTCTCAGTTCATACCATTCAGGTCATACTTGGATGATCTGATCTTCTGAAGTCCTCATCTTCAAGCCATGAGCTCTCAGTTCATACCATTCAGGTCGTACCATTCAGGTCATACGACACATCATACAAGTAGGGTACACATTATTTATATTCTAACATCAAGTCTCCCATTCTTTTAGCTTGAAGCAAGGTGAAAGAATGTAGCAATACACTTTTCTCCAGCTATATCTATGTCGTATATTACAAGTCATATATGCTCTCTAAACGTAAAAAAATCCCCTAATTATTTATAGTTTCAACATAGTTTATTTGCGAACAAATGTAAGTAAATTTTTATTTACTTTTGTGAAGCATAAAGTTTCTCTATTTCAAAGAGTTGCGAGAAATAAGAATGATTGCTTTGACGTCTTATTAGGCATCGTACCTTTAAGATACTAAAGCTTATTCATATATATACATTATTTCTCTCATTTGTTAGGACATGATTAAGCATATTTTGTAAGCCATATCCTTGATGTATAATCATGGGTGAGCTAATTTGGATCTTTATGATTTAGCCGATTGCCTTTTAAAAGGAACTTGACCTCGAAACATTATATATAAAGAAGTATTTTGTTATTTATTGTATTAACAAAGGACGTGGTCAAAAATTCACAAAGGTAGATAGTTAATCATTGCTGCAACAGATAAATTCATTTCAAAAAAGATAAATCCCACAAGAATGTACTATATTAAAGCAATAAAAATAAAATGAAACTCTTGTTGAATAGAGAAACAAATTATTCCAAGAGGTGGAATATTGAAAGAAATTGTTCTACCAAGAACGAAACACTTCTAATGCCTTACGAAATAGAGCAGTAGTCGTATTCCTTGACGTGAATTGTGGTTACTTCACTTAGGATAACTTTGTTTAATTAAGTATTTGTATCCAAATAACGTTCACAATCTTAATTGTCATGAAACGATTTATGTGTTTGAATAAAACTCCGATTATAATTTTGAACATATTACAAAGTAAATTTATATGTATTGTCCCTTCGTAATAAGTTCTATATATATATATTTTCTCTTCTGAGTAGAAAAATATTTTTTTCTAATGGGTTATTATATTATTTTATTCGCAAGATCATGTTATTTTGTTCGTAATCATGAGGAATAAAAGCTAGTCGAACTATTTGTCATTGCCATGTTTGTTCTCTTGGAATATGTTCTGCACTTGAGAACTCTTTTCATTATTTTATTCACGATATGAGGGTCATGAGCTAGCCCAACAAAGTCTTGCTGCCAAGTTGCCCTATATGAATAGGTTCATCATTTGGGAACTCTTCGCATTTGTTTGCGATATCACATTATTAGTGATGAGGGACAAATGACCGATCTGAGTTTGTCGTCATTATGTTGATCCTCTAGGAATAGGTTCTTCATTTGGGAACTCTTCGCAATATAACTCGCGATATCACGTTATTTTATTCGTGATGAGGGACAAATGACCGATCTGAGTCTGTCGTCATTATGTTGATCCTCTAGGAATAGGTTCTCCATTTGAGAACTCTTTGCGATGTAACTCGCGATATCACGTTATTTTATTCGTGATGAGGGACAAATGACCGATCTGAGTCTGTCGTCATTATGTTGATCCTCTAGGAATAGGTTCATCATTTGGGAACTCTTCGCATTTGTTTGCGATATCACATTATTAGTGATGAGGGACAAATGACCGATCTGAGTCTATCGTCATTATGTTGATCCTCTAGGAATAGGTTCTCCATTTGGGAACTCTTCGCAATGTAACTCGCGATATCACGTTATTTTATTCGTGATGAGGGACAAATGACCGATCTGAGTCTGTCGTCATTATGTTGATCCTCTAGGAATAGGTTCTCCATTTGGGAACTCTTCGCATTTGTTTGCGATATCACATTATTAGTGATGAGGGACAAATGACCGATCTGAGTCTGTCGTCATTATGTTGATCCTCTAAGAATAGGTTCTCCATTTGGGAACTCTTCACGTTATTTTAATCGCTCTTTGGCTCTTTGGCCTGGCTGAATGAAGCTTTTAATGATGTCTCGTCCCTGATATATTCTTTTTACTAATGAGCATATGCTTATTTTATATTTAAAATGATTTGACACTTAATGGCCGCATAACATATATATTGTTAAAATAACAAAATAGTCAACATATAACGACAAAACAAAATGTAATAAAAGAGATAGATATGACACCTTATGAAATGGTCCTTGCTTGAAGTTAATGTCTTTTTGTTTTGCATGCTCCTTCAATATTTATCTTCTCTTGATAATACTTAGCAGGCCTTCATCAAGTCTTACTTATGAGTTCATAACCATCATCTACTAGGTCATACTTGAACAATACTCAACAGGTCATAACCACCAAATCTTACTCATTCGATCTTCCAAATTTGTTCATCAACATGACTTCAACTTCAGGTCGTACATAGACTATCCAAAAGCAGATCTTCAACATCAGGTCGTACAAAGGCCAATCTCAATAGGTCTTCAGCACCAGGTCGTACATAGACCATCCAAAAGTAGATCTTCAACATCAGGTCGTACAAAGACCAACCTCAACACGTCTTCAGCACCAGGTCGTACATAGACCATCCAAAAGCAGATCTTCAACATCAGGTCGTACATAGACCATCCAAAAGTAGATCTTCAACATCAGGTCGTACAAAGACCAACCTCAACACGTCTTCAGCATCAGGTCGTACATAGACGATCCAAAAGCAGATCTTCAACATCAGGTCGTACAAAGACCAACCTCAACGCCTTCAGCACCAGGTCGTACATAGACCATCCAAAAGTAGATCTTCAACGTCAGGTCGTACAAAGACCAACCTCAATACATCTTCAATATTAGGTCGTACATAGACCATCAAAAAGCAGATCTTCAACATCAGGTCGTACAAAGACCAACCTCAACACGTCTTCAGCACCAGGTCGTACATTACCATCCAAAAGCAGATCTTCAACATCAGGTCGTACAAAGATCAACCTCAACACGTCTTCAGCATCAGGTCGTACATAGACCATCAAAAAGTAGATCTTCAACATCAGGTCGTACAAAGACCAACCTCAACGTCTTCAGCATCAGGTCGTACATAGACCATCCAAAAGCAGATCTTCAACGTCAGGTCGTACAAAGACCAACCTCAATACATCTTCAATATTAGGTCGTACATAGACCATCAAAAAGCAGATCTTCAACATCAGGTCGTACAAAGACCAACCTCAACGTCTTCAGCACCAGGTCGTACATAGACCATCCAAAAGTAGATCTTCAACGTCAGGTCGTACAAAGACCAACCTCAATACATCTTCAATATTAGGTCGTACATAGACCATCAAAAAGCAGATCTTCAACATCAGGTCGTACAAAGACCAACCTCAACATCTTCAATATTAGGTCGTACATAGACCATCAAAAAGTAGATCTTCAACATCAGGTCGTACAAAGATCAACCTCAACGTCTTCAATATTAGGTCGTATGTAAATCTGCAAGAGAGTCAAGTGATTTCATAATTCTCTGTTATTTGTGGGTGAGCTAAGATAACTGGGTGATGATTCAAATCGATGAAGCCAAAAAGATCGATTGTATGTGTTTGATCTCTGAGTCAAGAGCTAAAAAACTTGAGTCCCCACGGTGGGCGCCAATTATTTTTAGAGAATTCTCCTCACACTAGAATTTTAGTATTAAATGCTCAGCCTCTACAATGAGAATTACATTTGGATATATATAGACATAAATTTACATGTGTCATGATACAATAGGTACAACCAGGTCTGACATAGGTGTATGATGTCAGACTTGTATACTCAGTGTCAGAATTGAACTTGTCAGATGTTTTGGAGTTGGAGATCCTACTAGTCTTGATTAGGTCATCATCTTTCAGTCGTACACAGATAATCTGATCTTCTGAAGTCCTCATCTTCAAGTCCTGAGCTCTCAGTTCATATCATTCAGGTCGTACCATTCAGGTCATACTTGGATGATCTGATCTTCTGAAGTCCTCATCTTCAAGTCATGAGCTCTCAGTTCATACCATTCAGGTCGTACCATTCAGGTCATACTTGGATGATCTGATCTTCTAAAGTCCTCATCTTCAAGTCATGAGCTCTCAGTTCATACTATTCAGGTCGTACCATTCAGGTCATACTTGGATGATCTGATCTTCTGAAGTCCTCATCTTCAAGTCATGAGCTCTCAGTTCATACCATTCAGGTCATACTTGGATGATCTGATCTTCTGAAGTCCTCATCTTCAAGTAATAAGCTCTCAGTTCATACCATTCAGGTCGTACCATTCAGGTCATACTTGGATGATCTGATCTTCTGAAGTCCTCATCTTCAAGCCATGAGCTCTCAGTTCATACCATTCAGGTCGTACCATTCAGGTCGTACGACACATCATACAAGTAGGGTACACATTATTTATATTCTAACAAATACTAGTATCATGAAGAGGCTTTTCTTATATGAGATACCCATTTCAGTTTTGCACAATTAATACAGAGTAAGTACTACAATTCTTTCAGGGGAAAAATCAATGAGCACTTCGAGTTTTGGTAATTGGTGATAATATTAGAAGAGCTTGCTCTTGCTATTTATAAAGGTCTAAAAGGGTCCAATGAATCAAAGTGTTTGACTAAGTTCTTGGAGTTGGAAATAATCAAACACGTTTACTTAGATTCCAAACAGTGTTCACAGATGGGGATATGATATATGTGGAGGAGGACTATAATTAATCTTGCTCGTATTACATTGGTGCTTAAATAACGTGTTTCATATAAATTTGTGTCGAATCATTTAAATATTTTTCAGATTTTATTTACTTATTATTATATCAAATGTCAAATGGTACGCGATCTGTTACACCATGATACTATTTTAAGCTAATTTACAGATACAGAGTTGATTATGACCAAGACCTTTCACTTTCACTTGATTTTCTGTTCGTCTTAAAGAGGCGTAATGTAGCAACCAGTCAACCACTGATTAAACTATTAAAGCTAGTAGTCAAATATTTCCTCAGAATAAACGACTAGAAAAATAAAGAAACCTAGGGTCCAACGAATTTTATTTAGTCCAAAACTTCACGTACAAACTGCATTAATATATATTTAATAGTTCTCAAGTAAATATTTTTTATTATTTTTTTTTTCCTTACCTTTTTTTTAAGATAAAGAGTTTCTCTTCTTGACATTAATATCCAGTCAACCACCTTACGTCCATACTATTATTTTTTTAATAAGTTTTATTTTTTGCTTAGATTACTAATAAGCATTTATGTTGATCAGCCATTGATTTTCAATTTTCAATCAGACTAGTAATAAATAAGTAAAACGTACATTTTGGGACTCAAGACAAGGGGGGAAAAGCCTCCAGATAAGGAATTGACCAAGGGACAGTTGATTTTTGCTTTCAAACTCTGTAAAAAAGAAGGGTTCAAAATCAAAGAAGAAAAAAAATTATCATCAATGATTTCAAGGCTCGTTATATGTTATGTTATTATTTTTAAAATTGATTTATTCTATTCTCACGTATGTCTAAAATAACTTTTAACATAAGCAATAATAAGCCAAGCTTAAACAGTGTCTGCTAGTCACAAAGAAAGTTGGAATTTTGAAAAGCACATGTTGTGAAATTCAGTTTCTTCAGCAAAAATATGATCAATCGAGGATTAAAATACTAATTATAGACAAATTATGGGATACAAATCACACCACAGGAAAACAGAGAAAAACAGAATGGAACTTATTACCAATATCATTTCTATGTACTCATTCATGCAGATATACACTAATTACTGATGCATATATGATAAAGACTGTAACTAAGCTTACATTTATAATCTTACAGAAAAGGGCACACCCCATAAACGATTGGAAGTTAGTTTACAGATGGAAAATATCATCATACAAAATTATCAAATAACTCATTTTTCTACAAGGATATATCTTGAGATTAAACCTTTTTGGCATTAAGATTGAGATTAAAATTGCATATACTTGTTAGCAGTTGGATCATCCAGAAAGAGCAGTCATCAGCTTCTCCTTCAGCTGCTCAGCATCACCAGCTTGAGTTCTGACAGAGAAAGTGTGAACAATTTTGTCATCAACTGTGGAAACATTGGAATCTTGAGCTACAATTTGATGTTCTTGAAAAGTTTTGATGATCTTAGAAACTGGGTGAGAATCCAATGGACAGCTCATCCTAACAACTGCATCTTCAGTTCTTGGTTGAAAATCAATCTCTGCCACAGGCAAATGCTTGTAATTGTTGTTCACCATCTGCTTTTCTGTTTCCATGACCCTAATCTTGGTTTGAAGATCAGTAATATAAGTAATTGCATCACCAAGAAGAGAGGCTTTGTCCATCTTTGAGATATTAGGAACAACAGCTCTTAGTGCATAGAATCGTTGATTGAGTTTCTCCCGCCTCTGCCGTTCTGCTTCCACGTGATTTAATGGTTCTTCCCTCCCATTAGCCGGCTTCCTTCCTCTCTTTCTTGGTTTCTTTTCATCAATCTGAGATGATGAGTCATCCTTAGCTAGCTCCAAACTTGAAAATCTTGACTGACCACTGAAACCTCCAAGAACTGTTTGATTCAACTGTGGATACATTTTTGTTTCCCTAGTTTCACTTTGAAATCCATTAGAAGATGAACCTATTGCTTGCAATTCAAAAGGTTCAGATGAGAAAGTTGAATCATCTTCTACTTTTGGGGAAAAGTTAATGTTCACAGATTGTGACTTTGTACCACTTAGACTCAGTTCATGTCCAAAGATCTTCGGAAATGCCTTGGCCTGAACAGAGACACAACTCCCAAATATATTTTTGATCACATCGACAACATTTTGCTCTTCTGACATTGGTTTTATTGAACCAAGCTCCACAACTCCAGATTTCACAGGTACAAAAACTAAAGTTTGGAATCCAGCCCTCGTAGCTAAGAACGACCTCGAATGGTAATGATGTAAGCAACTAGCCATATCAGAAAACCAAATTGATTTACCAGACTGGTGTGAGACTATAGGACCACAGGGTGAATCAAATTGAAACCTGTAGTACATTGAAGTCAGATAAAACATCTCCAAATCTGATACCCCATCAAAATTCCTTGCATAATTATCCTCATTTGATCCTCCAAAACATGCATGGAGTTTCTCAAGCACCTGCTTTGTCACCTCTTTGTTTTCTACTCCTGATCTGGCATCTGAACTGGAAGGCTTTTTGACAATGCCAATACTACCCTTTGAATCTCTACAATGTCCATCACCCCAAATCAAGGCAGAACCACCGGATTTCGAGTTCACGACTTGCCAGAAGATAGCATAATTCCAATTAGAACTTTCAACTACTTGGCAAAGCCCCTGCTGGATACCCAAATCACGAGCTGGAATAATAAAGTCAGACAAAACATTCTCAGAAGCCAGAGATATCAAGAACTGGCAAGCTTCTGCACCCAAAACTGACTCAACCATGACCTTGTCTTCTTCATTCTCCCAAAACTTTGCACCCATGCTACCTCTTAACGAGATTCTCAGAAGAAAAACCAAGATCCCAAACTTCCAAAGTGCAATAACTAGGTTGCAAAAATAATAGATTTCATACAGTAATTAAGAACACTTCATAATTCAGAGCTAATCAATCTAGTCTACTAGAAATTACAAATAAAGTTCTGAAAATTACACAATAAACAGATTCTGAAATACCCACTTTTCCAAATTTTAGAGTGGCTTTCAAACAAATCTATCAGCTTTCACCCTTACAATGAAACTCAAACAATAAGAAATCACAATAGTCTCTCAAACTCCAAAAATTCGTCAAGTTTTTTAGAAAATCATATAAGGTACAGCCAGTTTAATATTACAGCCCATAAACTTCAAAAATCGCAAGAAATGTTAAGCAACACTTGAGAATTCAGACGAAGATGGAAACATAGAGAAGCGAAAATTTTTGTTACCTAAAATTGAACAGTTGTCTTCGAAGAATTTAAGGATGCAGAGGTAAATTCCCAATTTCAGTTACTAACTAAGCTGCGAGTTGGATTCGTTAGTATTTCTAGATCTGACTATTAGGGTTCTTCCCTAATATTAGAAGGGAAAAAAAAAACATTTATCACGTGTTTTAATGTCAGTGAGTTGAAAGATTCAAATTGAACTGTGTCACCTATTTAACATGAAGAGTAGTTTTATATGGTATGACATGTTATTAATTAAATATAAATGTGAAAATGTAAGGTGATGGAATGGTTATACATTTTTTATTAATAAAAATTAAAAATTATATATATATATAAGAAAATATATTTTTATAACATAAAATTTTATTATGCTGTTGTTATAAATTTTAAATAGGTTATTTTATATAATATTGTTATTATTATCGAAACAAGATATTAGAAGTTTTTTAATTATTTAATTTTATTATTTTAGTGAAATAATTATTAAATTCAGCATTATAAATTTCATAATTTTTGAAAAAATATGAAAATAATTTTGTTATTATTTACAATTAAGCATTTTAGTTATACAATTTTTAAGTTATACATTTTAACTCCGTTATTTATGAAAGTTAGACACTATATATTTTTAATTTTAATAATTTTTATTAAATTAGAATTATTCATTTTAAAAAATTATATGATTATAATTACTTACTTTTTATAATAACAAAATTTGAGGTACTTAACTTATAAATTATAAAATTAAAGTATTCATTTTAAAAAAATATAAGATCTTTAATATCTAAACTAATAATTACAAAATTAATGTGCTCATTTGATAAAATTATGAAATTTTTAAGACATTTTTTCTTTATTATTATTACTAGTTAAAAATATATATTTTAGACTTAAATTTTGCACGTTAACTATTAAATTATTTTTATTTAATTTTTATAATATATTTAAATTTTATTTAATATAATAGAATTAAATATAAAAAAATTATCTATAACTTTTTTTAGTTAATTAAAGCATCTCTTACTTGTAAAAGTTGAAACTTTATGTTGAACCGTGCAAATTATCTCATGTAGATATATACAAGCTTATTATTTTATTAATGTAAAGTATGGGCAAGTACTTGAGAGATAGAGACTAGAACAAATTAATGAGTTATTGTCTAATTATTTCATTGAAAGTTAGAAATATAGAGTTTCAAGTAGTGAGAATATAATAATAAAAAGAGACATAATTTTTATTTTATTTTAAATATTGATCTAAAAAGCTAACTTAAATATTGGCATTTTAATATTTTTAAAAATAAGAATAAAATAGTTTTTAGGTGTGTATCGATTTATGTTTTTTTTACGATTTTTGATGAAAAAATGGAGATTATTAAGGAAGAAAGAAGAAAATTAGTTTCAAGGTAATCAATTGTATGATTATGTAAATATGAATTTCCAAATTGATCTATAATATTATATACTTCATTGTTATATCTTGTATTGGAGGGGAATGAAAAATCCATAGCATTAAATTCGATGACTTGGACTTGGAGCATATATTATAGGACAAATAAAAGCCTTAATTAATTGTTATATATGGATGAAGCTGACAACATATATTTTTTGTTTTAATTCAGAAACAGAACAAAAAAGACAAGATTGATGAGGGGCAATATAATTTTAGTAAATTAACAATTAATTATTAAATTAAATTTTCAGAGGCCATCTATTATAATTGAAAAATACTTTAAGTACCATTAAAATGCTTAATATCTAAAAATCTAACAATTCTTTAAATTTTAATAAAATATAATCAATCTAATTGGGTTATGTTGTCCTAATGAAAAACCATATAGAAGTACCCATTACAATTAATAAAAGCTTGAATTTTTTTAAATATAAATTTCATAATTCGGATGGGACAGTGCAGGACCAAGTTGACAACTGCAATGGTTTAACAAAGAATTGAAAAGAGTACCAAATACCAAGCCTCCTTAATTAATATTTGTCTTTGCTTATTCTACTTTATAATTTCATTAATTTGTATGTTTTCTTATTATAATTTAGTTTGTTTAGTTAATTTTTCTTATTTTCTATAATAATTAAGTTGAATTTCAATCTTATCAAAATTTTTGCCAAATCCAAACATACCTGATGCGAGAAATTAGCTATATGTAACTTTCTCAATTAGATATAATAACTGTGTTTATTTAAATTGACGTACATTTTATTTCTTAAAAACAATTTAATCATTTTTTATTGTTTCACATCCAAACAAGAAATTAGCTTGATGCCAGAGGAATATTATTAATAGCAAAAACAGTTAATCATAGAAACACAAATTACATCATATGAACTAAAAGAAGTAGTTTATGTAAAGAACAATAACACTTGTTCAACTTATGAGTATTATCACAACTTGTTTAAGATTATTATTTTTTCTGATAAGCAGGTAGCTAGCAAGCAAATAAAAAACAAGTTTAAAGTTGTATATTGATAGATCAAAAGATATCTAATTAAGATAATAAATTAATTAGCCGACTCGTGGGACTTGGACAACAACACCACTGGTATTGACCCAAACACGAACCCTATCGCACCTGTAGTCTTTAGTCACTCGAGTTCCTTCCAGTATAACTATGGCATCCACATTACGATTATCATTCTCTATCTTAGCAGCTGCTTCTTCCCCATTTGCTCCCAACAGCTCTGGCCATGAATTCTTACCTGCTTGCATATATATTTATAATTTCGTTTAATTTAATCTTTCAATTATAATTTCTATTAATTAATGATTAACCTACTTCTATTAATAATGTTAAGTGTTGGTGCAAACAAGTTAGCATGGACAATCATACACACTACTAGGCTAGGCAGTATAGTAAATATACATCTAGAAGAAACAGGTGCACACTACCATCAATCACAGCTTATAATTAATTGGCTCATGAAGAACAGTTGACAGACCTCAGAGTGAGTGCTGCAGATTTGTAAGAAGTGTGAGCTGGTATGTGAGTGTGATGTTTTCCCGTTAGAGAATAGAAGGTGTGTGATGTATGTAAGGTGAAAATTATATACTGTGTGTGTGTGACAGCAGAGAGAGAGAGTGTGCTGATCAGTATGCTAGTGTGCAATAAGCACAAGAGAATGAGAGGAGAGCTACAATTCTGGGTTGCTGCAGAGTGATAAAACAGTGTAAAACTCTCATAACTTGTAACACTTATAGAAATTAATCAAGGAGAAAAGGCTTCTGTTCTTGGGTATGGAGTAGATCGTGATTCAACCACGTTAAATTTGCATAGTTGGTTATCACAACGTTTGAAACTTCATTTATCATCAAACAACACTTTACTAATTATTTGAAGAAAAAAAAATTTTACCTGGACATTCAGATGCCATTGCTAATATTTCTTTAATTTCCTTTCTTCAGCTAGCTTTATAACTTATTGATTGTTTCGAATTCCCAGCTGAGTTTAAGAGGTATGGCTTATGGATATACATTGTGTGTTATTTATAGTCAAATATATATAGCCAAGAGCTTTGAACATGTCATGTCCATATTGGCCAACGTATATATACAGCCGAAACCTTTGACTATCTAAATTTCCCACTTCTCTTTTTTAATTGGGTTAAGTATGTTTACGGCTCATTAATAAAATTTAAAAAGAAGTCTACATGTTTATTTAGATCTAACTTAAAATTTTCATTTAAAAAAAATTTAAAAAATTAAAATTTGTTAAAATGAATAAAATATTCATATTATTAATAGTTAAATTTTTAAAAAGTTAATTAATATATTTAATTTATAAAATAAAATGACCAAAATGTCATACTATTATATATATATTTATATTTATGTATCTATATTCTAATTGGATTGAACTAGTTTATGTATGAGTTCAATTCTCTTATATCATTTTCAGTATATTATTATATATATTATTAATATGTTAATAAAAATAACTAAAAATATGAACTTTTATCTTATAAAATATAAATTTTTTATTTATATATTTATTAATTATTAATAATACATAAAATAATAAATTAATAATGGTATGAGAGCCATCCATGCATGAGAATTCTCATTATGCACACATCTTGTTCGGTAGAAAACAAATTCATTATTGAGGAAAAATTATCTTCATATTTTTTTTAATTCAACCAAATAGTATTTTGATTTTATTTTGTAGAATCAAACTTAAAGCAATTAGCAAAATCATCGGTACGAAAACTGCCAATTTCAAAGGCAAACGTGTATATTATAGATATGAACAACCATTCATATATATATATATATATATATATATATATATCTTACACAATAACATGTGCAATTTTGTTCTATACTAATGAATTTCATTCTGCATTAAGGATTTTTCTCTTTACTGTTGTTGCATAACATTGAGTTATTATACTAACTCACCGGTGCTTAACTCCTAATGCTAATCTATCTTTGGCGTTGTCTCGATGACAAGTAATCTAGATAAATCATCCAAATTATTATATGTATTTATTTAAAGGTATAGATGAAATTTATACTAATAAATGATTTTTAAAATTAAGAGAAATATTAACTTAAAACAGATAAAACATATATACTATTAGATGAGACTAATTGAAAGAATTGAATTGATTTATTATTATCACTTATTTAAATTATTCATATTGGGAACAATTGCTATCAATATTTGGTTTGTTTTTGGACCTTGATAAAGTGCTTCTAACAATAGAAAACACTTCATGACCCAACAAGAAAATATTTGTTAGAAACTCTTTTAGGATTTAGAAAATATATTTTGTAGCTGTTGAGATAACATATAATATGCTTTATTTCTAAAACTGTTTAGTTATGAAATTAATTTTTCTGAAATTGCTTGCGTGTAAAACCACTTTTTTTAAGCTACTTCGATATATATATATATAGTCAAAACTATTAAATTATCAATTTAAAATTTTAAGATAATACGGAAATAAGCCACATTCGTCAACACCGTACGTGGGATGGTTCCCGGCAATTTCCACTTAGCAGCCCATGTTAGCACTTTCTGATATTTTATTTTTATTTTTTTAAGTAAAACTTTTTCTGAATTCCAAGTGTTCATACATTGTCCATTTCCTACCGATCTAATTTGAAAAAGTTGTGCTCATTGGGTTCTGGTCTTTCAAAAAAAGTGATGATTATTGAAGGCTGTGATATTGTACGGAGATGACACTTATATTCATCACAAATATTTTGTTAGAATACCATTTGTTTTAAATTAGTGTATCTAATTATAAGATAAAGTATTTTATTGATAGCTTAATTTTAAAAAAAAATTATTGACATCTTATTTAAAATTAATATATATTTATTATTTTAATTTTTATAATTGATATATTTTAATTACTTTATTTTTGTGATTAAAATATTTAAAAATAACTTAAATATATTACTTGTTAAAAATTAAAATAATATATATATATATATATATTTATTAATTTTAAATAAAATAATTAATATTTTAATTTATAAAATTAAAAACAGAGACCAAAGTGTGATATTACTCTAATTATAGTACCATCCTATTATTATTTGACATATCATTTCTAAAACATCACAAAAATTGTAATAAATGTCCTTTTTTATGAATGTATACAATATATTTATTTATGAAGCATATATATCACATTTCAGCCTACTTGGCGTAATTTTAAGAGTTCGTCTCTATAACAATTATACTTAATCTCACAAACACGTTTAAAGATGAGATATCCATTCCATGCATAGGATCGTTTAGACTTTTTGGATAGCTTGTGCAAAAAGCAACAAGGAATTGAGTTGCTTTTGAAGAATTCAAGGCCCACAAAAAATAATAAATAAACAACAAGCTACATTGCAACCTACAAATTATGACTGAATCAGATAATCTACGCAATTAATATTCAAATTTAAGTATCAACAGTATTTTAATATGGGAACTTATCCAGCGATTTCGTTCTCTTCATAAATTTCCTCCTCACTTTTATTTAGATTTTATCGGGAGACCATTAAATTAATTAACGTTAAATTTCTGTTAAAATATGGGATAGAATGTTTTATATTTAAATATTATATGTATGAAAATTACATTAAATTATTATTTTATTATAAAAAATAATTTAATAATTAATAATTATTTAAGAATGCTTTTTATTAAAGAGTTAATATTATATGTATAAATATTAAATTTTCATAATAATTTAATAATTATTTAAGAATGCTTCTTATTATTTTAATTCTCTTAATTGTGACTATAAATAAATTTTTTTTACTATAATTGTATCTTTTAAAATTTAAATGTTGTTTATATTTTATTTTATATATGAAAATAATTCATAAACATTTTATAATCTCAATATGAACTTATTCTATTAAAAAAAAATCAATGTGCTTGAATTTTTTTTGAATTGATTACATTATTATATTCAAATTAAAAATTTTTAAATTTTATTATGATAGTATTCGGATTAAGATTAGTAAAAATATGCGATTTTGATATGTTACTCCCCTCTTAATTAGTGATAGGTATTTATTTTTGTTTTAATATTATATATTTATATGCCAAAAATTAAATTAATGTGAATGAAATTTGAGCTTTAGGCATCACCCATTGATATGAAAAAAACTGTTTGTAAGTTTTATTCATCCCACAATCAAATGTAGCATGAAATTAAACTCTAATATTGTCGATATGTGCCCATATTTCTTAGACCACATACGTACGAGGCTAGTATTGTTACTAGGTATCATGATTTTTATTTTTTACACAACTTTATCAGATTATTTTTCGAATCAGAATATTTTTATTGGAGAATGTTAAAGTATGGTTGGCTTTTTTACCCGTGGGTATTTTGACACTTGTATAAATAAAAACGAAGTACAGGCAATGTCCATTATATTGACAAATATCAATTAAAAACTGAAATTATACACTTTATTTAATTTATTTTTGATAACAATCCAATTGTTACACATTACATTACATCACATTATTATTATTATTATTATTATTTCACATAATTTCCCAGCATACATATTTATATGGAAATTCATGATAATAAATAAATTAATTGGGCTGCTTGTTAACCAATATGAGGAGTCTCCTTAACAATACCATACTTGTCAACCCAAATCCTAACCCTATCACAACGGTAATCCATAGTCACCATCATTCCTTCCTTCACAATATGTGTACTCACTTTTGGGTTCTCTTTATTAATGATGGATGCTGCTACTTTTCCATTTACTCCAACCAGCTCTGGCCATGAGCGCTTTCCAGTTTCTGATCAAATATCAAAAATATTGTCATTAATTCAATGAAAAAACAAAAGAATTAATTTAGGCAAAATTAAAACTCATACAATTATTAATTACTTAGAAAACCCAATAATAATTATTTTTAAACAAGCGTATACTAGCTAGCTAACCATCACAAGCTGAGTCTGACATTGCCTATGTGTTTCTTTCTTCCTCTTTTGATAATCTTTATTTGTCTAACTTTGATATGATAGGGAATGAAGCTATTGGGAATTTATATAGCCAGAATTCTTCGATTAAAACATATTGTTAAATGGATATACAAAATAAAAGCAAGGAGCCACTATTCTTGAATGTTGACTGTGGATAAATATATTAGTACTATTACGTATATTAAATTATGATATATTAATTATTAATTAAATATAAATATTAAAATGTGAAACGAATAAATAATTATATAATATTTAAATTATTTCATATAATTAGTGTATATTCTAAATTCAGACAAAAATTAGTTTTGTTATTACATTGATATATAGATGAAAAGTGCTGACTTTTTATTATTAAAAAAAAAAAAAAAAAGTGCTGACTTTTTATTTTCTTCGGTTTTGATCATAAGATGTTGAATATGATAAGGATTAGGATAGACACCATACACATTTAAGACTGAGTCCCATCATCGTACATTCGTATAAGGGTGAGGAGTAATATATATATTAATTATTTAAGATGAAGTTAAATTTAAGCATATAAAAGTTGTTCCCACACACCTTAAAAATTAATTTGTTTCCTTGACATTTTTGCCTCCTAATTTAATTACTTCCTATTTAACATCTTCTTTTAAAGCGAATTTTTTAACAGATTTTCTTGAATTTTGACCAAACAATTAAACCCATATATCTTTTAGCCTCAGCCACCTAAAATCCATCCCGTATAATTACTTTCATTTTTTTTGCCAATCACTTTGTTCAAATATTAAATCTGCTGAATATCAAGTTAAAACTATTAACCATGGTTAGCAAAATATATATATATATATATATAATAAGTTTACTTTTATATAAAAATATTTCAAAAAGTTGACATAAAATATAAATACAATAAAAATACAAAAATATATAAATATAGATATTATACATTTAGTTTTTATACATTTGGATTATATATATATATATATATATATATATATATATATATATATAATACGTTTATTTTTATATAAAAATATTTCAAAAATTTGGCATAAAATATAAATACAATAAAATACAAAAATATATAAATATAAGTATTATACATTTAATTTTTACACATTTGGATAATATATATATATATAAATATAATACGTTTGTAATATCCCAAAATTTTAAATTAACATTAATTATAAAAAAAAAGGAGTTATTTGAGAATATTTTATAATTATAAAATAGAATTATAAGTGTAAACAAACTCTTTAAAGATAAAGCAAAAAAAAAAAAAAAAGATTCAAGACTCTCGGTGGGAAGAGTCCTACATAATTACTCTTTTATCTTTGTTTATTAATTTATTATTTAGTTATATTAGATAATAGGGTATTAGGGTTTAGTCTTCTTTTACTTCTACCCTAGCCGTCTCTCTAGTCCCTCACGACCAAAAAAATAAATAAAAACAAAACAACAACAAAAGAATAAAGAAGAAGCATTGATCAAGGTAAAAATTCTTCTAGCTACAAAGCTTTTATTAAGGGTAATGTCTACTTTTCGTTTTCGTTTATATTAATATTATAGTTGATTCCTTCTTCATCTCTATTAATTAAGAACATGATCTGAGAATATTGTTTTGGGTGAAATTAATCACAAAGTTAACATTTGAGATTAATTTTATAAACTTCTATAAAAATTTATAAGACAATTATTTGCAAAATTTATATTTAAACATGAAAATAAATTATTTATGAACCTTTATATTCGTGAAATAATTTTTAAAAAATTTTATAATAAACTACACTTCTTGAAGGGTCTAAAGAATAATTTTTGTCAAAATATAATTTATATTTAATTTATTATGAATTTTCGAAGTTTGTATTTTAAATCTGTCAATTTCTGAACAACTAGTGTTTTAGGGTTATTTTATATGGGTTTCGGTTTTGATTTGAAGGTGAAATTTTTATATTTGAAACTAGATAGAAAAATAAAACTTTTGTATTAAAATCATTATAAATTTATGGGTATTTAATTTTATACATTGTTTTTAATTTAAAATGTTCTGCTGGAAACAAGAAACTTGAAAGATTAAAACGAAAAGTTTTGAATTAGTTTATGGCGTTATATATGTTAAAATTATATGAAAATTTTTATAGAATATTATATGTGTATTTTTATTTATTTGGTAAATTTTTATGATTTTTAGATCAGATTTGAATACTTTAAGAAATTTGTTATTTATATATGTTCGCTGCTAAAAACGTTTACAGCAGATTTTATGAACTGGATTTAAAACCTGTTTTAGCCATGAAAATGGTTTCAAAAATATTTGAAAATTTATATATGTGTTTATATTCAAGTTATGAAGGTACTGTAAAAATTTCAATTTAAGATAGTTTACTGATATTTTTCTAAAATTGTTTAACTTTAGTAAGGTCGCTGATTTTTTATATAGACAGTTTTAAAAGTTAATGAACAAAAAATCGTTTTTATAATTATTAAACATTCATTTTTACCCAAAAAAATTTACTGAACGTCTTACTACATCTATATGAAAATCTTGTATAATGCTTTTATTTTATGATACCATTTGAGCCTAAAATAAATTATTTAGTTTCCGCTGACAGTGAAAATAACAAATAATTTTGTGATAAAAATACGAAATTTTTAGAAAAGAATATTTTGCCTAAAATGAGGGTTAGACTTAAGTACTAAGAAAAGGAAGGTAATTTTAAATATTATGAGAGTCTAATATTTATTGAATTGTAATGTATTTAGGTTAAATTTCAAGCGAATTAGTGGGTGATTATAGCTGTGTTAGCTATTTGTATCATGTAAGTAGACTAACCTTACTTGCAATATTAAGTATTGTTTGTTTGTTTGTTCTGTTTGGTGTATGAATATTTTTGTGGTTATTTTTATATATGTGTCTTGTTTGGTGGCCGTATGATTAAATAGTTTGTGTGATCTTCCTTTGTATGTATATATGGTATGTGCTAAGTAAATATTATTGTGCTAAGATTGTATGGTTATATGATTATGTAATTTATGATATTATGCTTATTTAAATGGATTAAGTATGCTTACAATTACATGGTCATTAGTGGCATGACATATGCATCATTGAATTATGATATTTCAAATACAAGTTTTGAAAGTATTTCTTTTATGCTAAGCTTTTGAGAGATTATAAGTTTTATGCAAAGTTTAAAACAATAAGTTTTACATGGTACTTTTATTGATACTTGAACCATCATTATGAAATTCTATGTTTTGGAGCAATATGATAAGTTAAGTGCACTATAATAAGTTAAGGGCCGTGTGCGGGAAGTGTCTCTCGTGTAAGTTAGGGTACCCGGAGACTAAAGAGTCCTCACCGTTGGTTTGGACGTATGTGTGCATGTGAGAATTTTGTATGGAATTCCAATTTTGATAAGTTATAAGTTAAGTCTCACTTGCATATTCCTTTCACACGTGCCAGTCGCCGACGGGTGACTTATGTAAGGCTCCGCTATGATAAGTTTTTAAGTGGATGGTTCAGGTTATATTATTATGATAAGATTTTGTATTTCTTTCTAAGACATGTGCATTGCAAGCATTATTTCAAAAGCATAAGCATAAGTACGTCGTAATTAAGTATGTGATATTTACTTGTTGTTTTTAAGTATATAAATGTGTCGTGTGTGCTTAATGTTTCAAGTAAGATAAGTTTGCTTACTGAGTGATTTTCACTCACCCCAAGTTTCCCTTCACTTTTTTCAGGATGAGGATTTGGCAATGTTTGAGGATTGTCATTGGTTCCCTAGGATTTAAATTTCTTTTTTTTATAATTAATAAATTGTAAACTTTAATAAGTGCTAAATCTTTTGCAAGTTTTTATTTGTAAGGTTTTTAACTATAAGACCCTTTCTTTTATTTAAGTCATAATCAATCACATCAAGACTTTCAAATCAATAAAATGCTTAGATAATGCCCTTATTTATATGTAAAATATCGGGGCGTTACAACGTTTATTTTTATATAAAAATATTTCAAAAATTTGGCATAAAGTATAAATACGATAAAAATACAAAAATGTATAAATATAAGTATTATATATTTAATTTTTACACACACACACACATATATATATAATACATTTATTTTTATATAAAAATATTTCAAAAATTTGACATAAAGTATAAATACGATAAAAATACAAAAATATATAAATATAAGTATTATACATTTAATTTTAAAAGATATATTATAAAAAAATATAGTTAATAGTTATATATTTTAATAACAATATTAAGATATTATGTGATTTTTTTATACTAATATAAAATATTAATAATTTATAATTAAAAATAAATTAGCACTTAGTTCATTTTTAGAGTGATATGCTTAATGATAACAAATAAGGCTCATTCTTGCGTATTTTAAGTCATAAATTTAAACTATGTCAATTACTTTCGTTTGATATTAAAAAATCATTTTTAATCTCTTCTTTCCATATATATTTTATTATTAAATATTTAATACATATTTTGTGAATATTTTCTTATTAGTATTAATATTTAAATAAACTATAAAAATTATAATTTAAATATAATTAATTGATTATTACTTATATTATTACATTGTAGTAGTATTAATAACAATAATAATAATAACAAAATTTATTGTCGAAAAAATATTTTACATTTATTATTATATAAAAAAATAATTAGTCAAGTATAATACTTTTTAGCTAAAAATATGAGTATTTTTTGGTAGGTTTGAAAATTATTCAAAAAATTAAAGTATTTTTCATTAATGTATACATATAATTATAATGAAAAAAAAAAATGCTAACTAGGTTATTAACCATATAAATATTATTTTTATGTTCAATTTATATACATTTATTATAATGAAAAAATTAGACAAAATATTTTATATTAAATGCTAGTCAATTAAAAATTGATTAAGTTTAATTTCAAACAATTAGACTTAAGCTTCAGCTAGTTAGAACTTAATATTATTTTGATTATATTAACTTCTACCAAAGTCTATGTTTAGAATCAACAATTGTAACATAAACAATTTGCGAAGAAAATAAGAACATCAATATAAGTAAAAATGAACTTAAAATGAAAATATGATTCTTCCTATTTTTTTTTTATATTTTTTATAAATTTTAAAATATTTGATAGAAAATTTTATTTCTTATTACATCTTAAATGCCAAACTATAATTTTTTTTGTTTGAAAAATTATATAAAGTAACGCAGTTAAAACTTATAATTATAAATATAACATTTGAAAAAATTTTAATGGGATTTAATTTGTCAAAGTTCAATAATGAACGAATATAATTAGTTAGAGTTCAATTTGAACAATATTTAACTTGAAAGTATTCAATGTAATATTTTGGTACTAAGTTTTCTTTTTGCAGTAAAAATATAAAGTGTTACTTTATTGGTTATATATTTTAAGAAAAATTATAAATGTTGTTTTTCCTTGAGTTGTTGTTTCCAATTTAACACATAATTATTAAAAGAAAAAATAGCTGAAATTGTTACTAATTCTTGAAAATTTTGACTTAGTAATTTATTGATTCAAATAAACAAAATTAATACACTAATTATAATAAAACTCAAAATTCATACAAAATTGCATTATTTGACTACGTGCCTAGCATGTGTTGAATTTTGAGAAAACAATTTTGGCAATTTGAATGTTTTTTTTTTATAAAAAAACTCATACTTATCGAAACAAGTCTCACACCCATAGAAATACTTCCAGTTTCGTTTATAGATTTACAGCCCAGCCCACACCCCATCGAAATATCTAACACAACCCTAAAACACTAGCCTCGAACCCAAAATACTGATTTTTCACAAACCAATCGGAGAACCCAAGTTAATGTTTCTACTTTTGTTCATTATTACATAAAACACAAGAGAACTAAAGATGAGGGAGGGAAGCACAGGGACTCGGGGAGAGAGTTTGAGAAAAATGACATCAAAAACTAAAATGAAATAAATTGAAAGAGGTGAGAAATGACTGATTTTAATGGGAGAAAGAGGGCTTTCTGAAGGGAAAATATAATTTCTTTTGGATATTTTAAAAATGCCCCAAATAAAAATAAGCATGTTTCAAATACATGGTTCAAATATGACATTTTGTCATATTTTGGAATTTTTATGTATTTAACCAAAAAATTATATTATTAAATTATATATATATATATATATACACACGGCACCATTTTAGCTTCAAACCTATAATCAAATAGATCGATAAAGTAGGTTTTGTCATTTTTATTTTGTTGTTTAATTTGGTTTATTTTTCATTATGGTAATCTAAAACGATAAGCTTATTATTGTTTTTTACCAGTTCTTAATTTGTCATTTAGAAAATAAATAAATAAAAATCCATCTAGAGTCCTCCCTTAATAATTTTAAAAAAAAGTACACAATTTTCAATTTTTGTTATTGATAGCTCTTACTCTCTGAGTTATGAAGCTTCTATAATTCTAGATTTTCGCACTTCATGTTTTCATGTTATAATGTCAAGGTTAAATATTATCTTTCTCTTGTTTGCTTATCATGTAAAAATGACCAAAATTATTTTATTTGAACATTTTTGCTTATCAAATGGGAGAAATTATTCATTGATGGAAGACTAATAGTCCTAAATAATAACATTGCATTATTATGAAAGAGAGAGAAAAAAAAAAAAAAACTAAAAATGGTCCCACCTTTTTTTTGTTTTACCATTTGAATTTGTAATATTAATTATTCATTGGTCCATCACCAATAAAAAAAAATTCACAAATGGTTATCAGTTTTTTTTTAACCAATCAATAGTTAGTTAAAAGAACACTCATTGTTAGAAAAATCAAATAAAAATTTAATCATAAAAGTGTAAAATTTTGTTATCTTCTCTATTGTTTATATTATTTTACATAGATATAAAATATTATGGAATTTTCATAAGGTCCCGTTTCTCCTAATATTATGTCATCTTTTTATTTGATAGAACTATATTGTCATGTTTGGATGTATATTTTAAATTTTAAAAGAATAGATAATATGTTAAAATAATGTCTTCTTTATACGTTAGAAGAATAGGATCCTTTTCATATAAATATATACACATAGCATATTAGAGAGGGACGATCATCATTCAAATATAAATAGCAAATAGGGTTCAACTGATCAATAGGCTTACTATAGCTTATAAAGGTTTATATATATGTATATAACTTATAAAGGGTTAGTGATGAAAGATAAATGACAAAACAAACCGACGAATAGAGTTTGAGGCACTAAAGTCACAATTTTTTGGAGCTTAATTAAGAAATGTATCAAAATCACTAAGGTTCATGATTTTTTTTTTTTTACATAAATCATATAGGCAATTTTGTGGCATTTTTAACAATTTTTAAAAAATGCTATCTATCACTACTAAGTTAAATAATAATTTTATCACTATTTATGCAGTTTAGTGTCAAAAATTAATTGAATATTAAATTTCGTATCATATTTATCGTATATTTTTTGTTTTGACCGATCATAACTTTTCATATAAGTCATAATACAAATCATTATTTATTTGAGTAGTATTATATAGTATTATTCTTTAAAAAAATCCATTTACTTACTTACTAACCAAGTTGCCAAAAAATATGCCTTGGATTATATTTGGAATGCGCCTATGGTTGAGATTCAAAGTTAAAGAGATAGACAAGTCGATCCAGTAGCTTGCCGAAGAGATTATCCAAATCATGTGGCCCATAAGGCTATAATGCAACCCATGTGTCTTAATTTTTTCTTTTCACCAATCGATACAATATTGAAAATAGTATTCACATTATAAGAAAAATTTTGACACATAATAAATTTTAATTAATATAGATCCAAATATTTGTGCTTTTAACTTTTATCTTAAGGAAACAATCCTCAGTATTTTTTATTATCTTTAATTTTAATCTGTTTTTCCCTTCTTTACAGTTTTTTTATTATTATTAATATTTACGATATTCAATGACCAAATCCAAAATTTGTTGTATGTTGGCTTCGAGCTTTTTTAGTTACTATTTACTAAAGTGGGGAAAAGAAATAAAAAAAGCTAGTCACTCAATCACAACATACAATTATTTATATGTCGGTGGTCTAGTAGTCTAATGATACAATATTTCTTTCAATAATAGAGAGATCACAAGTTCAACACTTGTTATATACAAACTTCATTTAAAAAAAAAAAACATAAAATTATTTATACATTAGTAATATTAGAAACAGCTCCTTAGCAAGGAAAAAAACAAAAAAGAGAGCTCAAAACAGGAAACACAAATAAAGTGATCTTATTTATTTCTCTTGAGTCCTTTCCACAATCTTGACCGGAAATCCACCTTTCATCTTCGAAGTCAAGTACGAAATAAACTCCGGCTCAAATCCATCTTCGACCGACGGCACCACCTGAAACCTCCTTAAAATTCCAGCGATAACCCTCTTCATCTGCAAAAATGCCATGTCCTTCCCCAAACAAATCCTTGGTCCAGCTTGAAACACTGGATAAGTATACGAATCTCTCCCCACAAAATTCAATTTGTTCAACTTCTCATCTGTCTCCAACCACCTCTCTGGTATATACTTTTCCCAATCTTTACCCCAAATGCTCTCTAGTCTTCCCATTGCGTAAGGATGGTATGTTATCCTTTCACCCTTCTTCACCACTATACCTTCCGGCAATACGTCGTCGTTTGCTACTTCTTTTGTATCGGCCGGTACTGGTGGGTAGAACCTCATGCTCTCGCATATCGCTGCGTGAGTATAAACCATGTCTTTCACTTCCTCGTAAGCTGAACTTTCCGATTTTCCGTTGATTTCTTTCAAAATTTTGGTTTCGGTTTCTGGGTTTTTGTAAATTAGCCAGAAAAACCATGTTAAAGCAGCGGAAGTTGTGTCTCGGCCAGCTAATATGAAGCTGATAATAATGTCAGTGACAAATTTTTCATCTGAGTGGCCAGAGCTTAAGAATCGAGAGAGTAAATCTACGGATTCGATTGGGGAATTTTGGGCAAGTTCCCTTTTCTTCTCTCTGAATATGCTCTTAGCAAGTTCGCGAACTTCAGAGACAGCCACGGCTAGCTTCTTTTCAGATCCGATACAGAGAACCTTCTTGATTTTCCATAATATTGGGACCAATGAACCGGACCTTTCGGCACTAAGCTTAGTAGCCTCGTCAAAAGCCACTGCAAATTTTGCATCGGGAAGTGAAGGTAAAAGATAAGCTGGGTCGTACCCAAAAGCGATTTTACAAATGTTATCAAAAGCAAATCGTTGAAGAATGTCTTGCAAATCAAGAACAGAGCCATTTACTGCTGCTTGAGAGAGAATAGGAATTAAACGATCAGATAGCTCTGTATCGACAACAGTCTCAACGAATTTACGCAAAGATTTGGTGTTGAACTCATGACTCGAGACTTGTCTTTGAAACTTCCAGCTTTCACCGTCGGCGGAGAAAATGCCATTGCCGAGAAAGTCTGACAATGGAGCTCTAAAGGTGTTACCTTTTTGGTAATTGGGAAAGTTGGTTTTGAGTATATATTGAACTATAGCGGGATTGCCAGTTACGAATTGTCGAGGGCCATACAAATGGTGGACGACGAAGGTGGCACTGGGTGAGCTTTGGATAACTTCGGCGGACCATTGAGTTCGTCGGTGTTTATTGGCCAAGATGTCTAAGAAAGAACGAGTAACTGTGTTGGATTTGGTTGAAGAAGATGATTTCCTGGAAACGTAGAATTTTCCGAGAAAGAAGAGGAAACATAAGGGCAGGGTGAAGAGGAAGGATGAGAGAAGGTTTTGAAAATTGAGCATGATTTTGAATGAGTCGTAGGTATGTAGAAAAAAAATTTGTATGTTGTTTAGAATTGAGTTGGGAAGATATTTATAACGTCTGATGTGATTGTGAAGCGTGTTAGGATTTGATACTTTTTTTTCATTCACTTGATTTGATATATTCCTTTCTTATAAAAATAATTATATTTAATTTATTATTGTACCATTTTTTAACGTATTATTTCATTATTTTTATATAATCGAGAGACTTTGTTATAAATTTTGTTAATATTTTATTCATTATTTTTTATTTATTTAATAAAATTTATAAGTGGTTAAAAATTAAAAATTTAAGTACTATTTTTTATACTAATAGAATACCTGCACCTACTAATTTTAATATTTTATTTACTTAAATAAAAAAAAATTAAAAATATATATATATCAGAAATATCTTTTCTATTAATCTATATTAAAAATAAAAGTTCTTCACTTTTATTATTCCACTGATTTATTTAAATTATTTTTATTTAATATTTTTATAAAATAATAAAAAAAAATTTAATTATTATTTAAGTAGTCCACATAAAATTTATATATACTTATCTATATATATAAAAAAAATTACTTTATCTTATTTATTTATGTTTAATATTTATATATTTTTTATTTCATATTTATTTATATTTAATATTTATATATTTTGTTTAAAAAAAAATAAAGTTCAACTATTGTTCAAATAGCTCACATAAAATTTATATTTATTTATTTATATATGAATGAGAGTTTACTTTCTCTTATTTATTTATGCTTAATATTTATATTTTATTTTATTTTATTTTCATATTTATTTGTATTTAATATTTATATATTTTTTATTTTATTTGAAATAAAAAGTAGAGAACTTAAATAAAGTAGTTGATAACCTGTAAATCTGACAGTAATACTGAGAGACAGGTGATAATTTTTTAGTAATGTTATATATGTTAAATTATTGTATATATTAATTAACATATAATAATAAGGTAACTAAATTATACCAATTTAAAAAACTGGTTATTGTATCTAATTTGTATAAATAAAAAAAATCAAGTATCATATTATTTTCAATAAAATACTATTTACAAAAACACAATAAGCTTTCTTATATAATAAAAAAAATTAGGTATTTATGGGATAATATAATTAAATCTTAAAATAATTTTTTATTATCATTTTATTTTTTAATAATTGTATATTTTTATGATTATTTGAATAGTAAAAAAATTTAAAGGAGAGAATTATTGAATTTTTTATTAAAAAATATAATTTATAAATAAATAATAACAAGAGCAAACGAAGTAAAGTGATAATAAATAAATTAAAAAACATCTAATACATGATACGAATCTAAAGAACAAATGTTCAATTATTATGTACTAACTTCCTACATTGTTATTAAAAATAAATAAATTTTCTAACAGGCATGGTGAAAAATGAAAAATATATATCCTATTTATTTCATTATCTTTCATACAAATAGCATTTATTTGATTTGATTTGATTTTTAATATTTTTATTTGATAAAATTATTTATGAGTTGATGTCAAAAAATTCTTAGAGAAGTAAACAAATTATATTTATTTATTTTTTAAATTGTTTAATAATTTTTTTTATTGTTGTTATTTTGTTTGATAATATTATTTTGAATTTGATGTTAAAGAGATATACTTCTAATAATTGTATAAGGAAACAATTTCAGGCCATATGAGCTTTATTTGTTCTCTATATATGATTGAGTTGGTTCATAAATTTGTATTTACATTTATAACTATATTAATTATAATATAACATATGTCTAAATTTTCTTTAAAAGGGAATAACTTCTTTCATTTTTAAAATTACTTGACTATTTGTCATATCATAATTAATATGAATGAAATTTTAAGTGCAAATTTACGTGTCTTAATATTATATTTTTACCTCTAACCTAAAAAAAATATTTTTTTTTCTAATAGATCTTTCAGTGTTGCATTAAAAATAAGTATATATATGAGTATTAGTTCAAAAAAATTATTGCTTAATTTAAAATGATATATAATAGTTTATTAACTATTTTTATGATAACATTATGTATTTTAGAAATAGTTTGTTAAATAATAAAACTTTTTTGATATTAAAAGTTAAATAATTTAAATAAAAGACATACTTTAATATCTTTAGTTTATTATCTATAATATCTTACATTTCAAAAAAATAAATATGATATAAATCTCACTTTTTTTTTTTATAAAAGGTTGTAGTTAGCAGTTTTCAGTGAGTGCACCGGGACATCCCAACTAGGTTGGCACCTCCTTAGCACCTTCTTCATTAGACCGCTCACCACTAATATTATTAAAGCTTAATAAAATTAAATATACAAATAAATATTCTCAACAAAACCTGTAATTAGGTTTGTTGTTTGCATCTGAATAAATAAAAGAGCTAGCGAAAGATGGGGCATTCCACCACCAAGTCGCTGTACATAAACTAGGAGCCTTAGAGGCTAAACTATCAGCTGCAACATTGCCCTCCCTGTAAATATGTGAGCAGTGAAACTCCATGTGGGAGATTTTATCTAAACAATCTTTCCAAATAGAGTACAATTTTCAAGCGACTGAAAAAGATCGAGTCTGTAGTAAAGCAACAACATATGCTGAGTCTGATTCTAGCCAAAGACGTCTCCACCCAAACATATATGCATACTTCACCGCGTAAATGGCTGCAGCTAGTTCTGCTTCAAAAGCATACAATATTCCAAGCGGAATAATAATTATGATTCGAGTTTTAATAATAATTATGTAAATATAAATTGTATAAAAAAATATATAAGGGAATACGTGCCCTACAACTAGTATCTAAATAAAATACCCTAATTTATATTCAAATATTAAAAAAATTAAATTAAAAAAAAAAAAAAAAAAACCAATTCATCTTACTTATTTACTTTCATGTCCACTATCTAAAAAAGGCTTGAATTATTGTTCCAATAAAATTTTATGCTAAAAAAAGTATTTATAGCTTGTAAAATTTTTGTAAATGTAAAAGTAATAAAAATATGCAAATATTTTATTAAAAAAAATCCACAAATATAACAGATTTGACCTTTATAAGTAAAAACTATTAAAACAATTTCAAAAAAATTATTTATAAAATAAAACTCGCACCATGAGAGACCTATAGAAAAAAAATATATATATATATAAATAAAATACACACTAGATAAACTCTTCAATAGAAGATCCTTCTTGTCAAGAGGGGGAGCTCAAGAAAATAAAACAGTGAAAGAAGAAGAAAAAGAAAGTGAGAAATAGAAAAAGAGGGGTCGGAGAGAAAGCGTCACTTGTTTTGATTTTTTATTATCAAACTTTCTATTTGTTACATGAGATGAGATGAGAAATTAGCTAATTTTATCATTGTAAACTACATGTAAATGACCTAAATGAACTGTTATTGTTTTCATTTTATGATTTATTGCCTCCGCATAGCATCAGTTTTTTATCCTGATACATTTTTTCTATTCTCGCTCTACGACAGCATTTTTGGAAAGAATATTTACAATTTTGTCCCTTTCTTTATCTTCTTTATTTTATCACTCACAATCGATGCCCTTCGCGCTTTTTTATTACAACCATCATGTAATCTTAATTTCTATATATATATAGAGCTAATGTAGTTAGTGATTTAGATTTTGGAGATTTATATTGAATTAATTTAGATTTTACATATGTAGAGCATATAGTGATAACTTTGAGATACTCTGTTTTTGTTAGACAAAACAGAGTATACATACACATTATGTACATTAGTATGTAAATTGGGAAATAAGAGAATAAGTCACCTGAACAGAGGAAATGGACAAACAGGATCAATAATATTTCACAATAAACTAATATTCCATCCATTCTCTCTCTTTTTATATCTTCTGCAAGCCTCTTATTGTTGATCCTTCTCCTTCTCTTGTGGTCTCTCCGTAACTAATTTGGAACAGAGAAAAAGATGAAAGATGCAAATATGTCATAAACTAGAAATTAATAGGATAAGCACAATCACAAAATTGAGTTGTTTGGAAGGAAGTGGGTTAATCGATTCACTGTCATTCATATATGTAGTTATAAATATAGAGTAGCCTTGAGAAAACTAAAGTAGTTTATATGTAGTTATAAACTAGTGTACATACTATGTCATAAACTAGAAATTAATAGGATAAGAACAATTATGTCATAAACTAGAAATTAATAGGATAAGCACAATCACAAAATTGAGTTGTTTGGAAGGAAGTGAGTTTTTGGATTCACTGTCATTCATATATGTAGTTATAAATATAGAGTAGCCTTGAGAAAACTAAAGTAATTTATATGTAGTTATAAACTAGTGTACATACTATGTCATGAACTAGAAATTAATAGGATAAGCACAATCACAAAATTGAGTTGTTTGGAAGGAATTGGGTTTTTAGATTCACTGTCATTCATATATGTAGTTATAAATATAGAGTAGCCTTGAGAAAACTAGAATAGTTTATATGTAGTTATAAACTAGTATGTAAACTGATTTACATACTATGTAAACTGATTTACATACTATGTAAACCAGTTTACATACTATGTAATATGGTTTACATAGTTTATATGTAGTTATAAACTAGTATGTAAACTGATTTACATACTATGTAAACCAGTTTACATACTATATAATATGGTTTACATAGTATGTAAATTGATTTACATAGTATGTAAACCGGTTTACATACTCTGTAAATCATTTTACATACTCTAAACGATAAAGTGATACAAGTAAAAATGTAATACTTATTGCATGAAGGTTTCTACTATAAGTTTATACAACAACTAGAAATGCCAAAGAAATATTTCAACTAAAGTAGTTAGTTTATATGTAGTTATAAACTAGTGTACATACTATGTCATAAACTAGAAATTAATAGGATAAGCATAATCACAAAATTGAGTTGTTTGGAAGGAATTGGGTTTTTGGATTCACTGTGATTCATATATGTAGTTATAAATATAGAGTAGCCTTGAGAAAACTAGAATAGTTTATATGTAGTTATAAACTAGTGTACATACTATGTCATAAACTAGAAATTAATAGGATAAGCACAATCATGTCATAAACTAGAAATTAATAGGATAAGCACAATCACAAAATTGAGTTATTTGGAAGGAATTGGATTTTTGGATTCACTGTCATTCATATATGTAGTTATAAATATAGAGTAGCCTTGAGAAAACTAGAATAGTTTATATGTAGTTATAAACTAGTATGTAAATTGATTTACATACTATGTAAATTGATTTACATACTATGTAAACTGATTTACATACTATGTAAACCAGTTTACATACTATGTAATATGGTTACATAGTTTATATGTAGTTATAAACTAGTATGTAAACTTATGTAAACTGATTTACATACTATGTAAACCAGTTTACATACTATGTAATATGGTTTACATAGTTTATATGTAGTTATAAACTAGTATGTAAACTGATTTACATACTATGTAAACCGGTTTACATACTCTAAACTATAAAGTGATACAAGTAAAAATGTAATACTTATTGCATGAAGGTTTCTACTATAAGTTTATACAACAACTAGAAATGCCAAAGAAATATTTCAACTAAATTAGTTAGTTTATACGTTGTGATAAATTAGTGTACATACTATGTCATAAACTAGAAATTAATAAGATAAGCACAATCATGTCATAAACAAGAAATTAATAGGATAAGCACAATCACAAAATTGAGTTATTTGGAAGGAATTGGGTTTTTGGATTCACTGTCATTCATATATGTAGTTATAAATATAGAGTAGCCTTGAGAAAACTAGAATAGTTTATATGTAGTTATAAACTAGTATGTAAACTGATTTACATACTATGTAAACTGATTTACATACTATGTAATATGGTTTACATAGTTTATATATAGTTATAAACTAGTATGTAAACTGGTTTACATACTATGTAAATCAGTTTACATACTATGTAATATGGTTTACATAGTTTATATGTAGTTATAAACTAGTATGTAAACTGATTTACATACTATGTAAACCAGTTTACATACTATGTAAATCATTTTACATACTCTAAACTATAAAGTGATACAAGTAAAAATGTAATACTTATTGCATGAAGGTTTCTACTATAAGTTTATACAACAACTAGAAATGCCAAAGAAATATTTCAACTAAAGTAGTTAGTTTATATGTTGTTATAAAACTAGTGTACATACTACGTCATAAACTAGAAATTAATAGGTTAAGTACAATCATGTCATAAACTAGAAATTAATAGGATAAACACAATCACAAAATTGAGTTGTTCGGAAGGAATTGGGTTTTTGGATTCACTGTCATTCATATATGTAGTTATAAATATAGAGTAGTCTTGAGAAAACTAGAGTAGTTTATATGTAGTTATAAACTAGTATGTAAACTGATTTACATACTATGTAATATGATTTACATATAAACTGATTTACATATAAACTGATTACAAACTGATTTACATATAAACTGATTACAAACTGATTTACAAACTCCATGCATTAATATAAACTGATTACAAACTGATTTACTTGGATTGATTTACAAACTGATTTACATAGTATAGTATGTAAACTGATTTACATAAATTGATTACAAACTGATTTACATATAAACTGGTTACAAACTGATTTACATATAAACTGATTACAAACTGATTTACAAATTCCATGCATTAATATAAACTGATTACAAATTGATTTACATAGTATAGTATGTAAACTGATTTACATAGTATAGTATGTAAACTGATTTACATACTATGTAACCCAGTTTACATACCTGTATGTATATTCTGTTTTGCTTAGCAAAAACAGAGTATAATAAATTCATTCTAAATATATTTTCTAGCAAAAAACTAAACAACTCTCTGATTATAATTGTTGCTTACAATGTATTTCGATGAGAGCAGCAAGACAGCGCAATCTGTAATTCAGGTCGTATCTTCCTGGAAGATCAAAAGATTCAATAGCTTCGTATCTTCCTGCGCAGTGTAATAGGTATGAATTAGAGTGAAAGGATATTTTTGTAATTTATCTAATTTTGATATAACTAAAACGCACAGTTTTGAGCTTATTATTGCTAGTTTTGAAAAATTTAACTTTTAATCAGAATTGAAGCTATTTAGGCAAATTACTCTCATTTTATTTTTATCAAACTTTGCACTTCTTACATGAGATAAGAGATTAGCTAATTTTATCGTTAAATTACTATGTAAATGACCTAAATAAACTGTTATTGTTATAATTTTTTAAAAAAGAAAGAGAGAAATAGAGAGAAAGCAAGAAGAAAGAGGGGGTGGAGATAAGAAGTCACTTGATTTGATTTTTTATTTGTTTATAAACACCGCAATGAAAAACAATAACAGTTCATTTAGGTCATTTACATGTAGTAATTTAATTTAATGATAAAATTAGCTAATCTCTCATCACATGTAACAAGTGCAAAGTTTGATATATAAATATAAAAAAAGGGGGGGCTTGTATATATGATTATAATTAAGAAAATTCTTAAAAAATTTTAAATTTTACTTTAAAATATTCTATTAAATAATTAAAATATATTAAAATAATAAATTTATCCCTTTTACTTAAAATTAAATAATACATCACACACCACACATTCCACCCTCCTAAAAACAACACTTCTTTAAAAAATTCTTATACATCTTACTTTCATATTTACATCAACAACTTCAAACCTTAACCCAAAATATTAAAAAGGGATGTGTGTGTATGAGGAATTTTTTGGGTAGTTTTGTTATTTCAATTATTATTATTTTTTTTGTAAATTTTTTATATTTAATGAAATATCTAAAAATAAATTTTGGAATTTTTCTTATAATTATTGTGATAATAGCGAAAAATTGGTATAACTTATATTTCCATTTGCTATATAAAAGAAAAAACTTGTGTTTAACCTCCCAAGAAAAGAAAAAAACATTTTTACTTAATCACAGTTTCAGTTTTTTTTTTTTTTTTAAATTGCATAACGCAGGAGAAAGAAAGAAAATAATATTTTATGGTGATAACTTTATCGTTGTAAGTTGGATGATTAAAAGTTATTTCTCAATTATTAATTGAAATTACAAATTTACACATATTTATTATTGTAGAATAATTTATTAATAAAAAATTAATTACAGTAAAAAAAATTATATAAAAATAAATATTTTAGTCATGTAATTATAAATTGAGCGCTTTTAATTATGTTATTTGTAAAATTATAAATTTTAGTATAAAAATTGTACTTTAATCCGACTAAAGTGCATTAATTTAAATAATTATAGAATTTTAACTGTTAATTTTTATAATTATAGAATTAAATATAAATATTTTTATAATAACAATTTTCTTAAAAATTTAATTTAATAATTATAAAAATTTTGTATCAATTTCTTAGAAAAAGAATGCCCCTCTTCCATTAATTATATGTACATAATGCATGCATAAATTTGTAAGTTATTTTTCTTATGTTCACACTTCATTCCTTGGACAAGGATGATTGCGTAAGCAAACTCGTCATAGGTTGTGAGAACTTTCAAGACTTTCAGGGTCAGTCACAAAAATGAACATCGTCACTGATGACATAGAAAAGTCAATTTATCTAGTGAGTCTCTGTATACCTTTCTCCAAAATATGGTGTTCATTTGTGTCCAAATTTTTTTTTTTTTGGTGAAACATTTGTGTCTAAATTTAATTGCATGTTTCGATTAATTGTGCATAATATAATCTATATTGTTTTTTAGGGAGAAAATAATAATAAAATTATAGCAATCAAATCATGCTTTCTATGACCATGTTGCAAATAGAAAGGCACAAAAGAGCCAAGAGATGCAAGAAGAAAAACTCCTTGTGTAACTGTCGTGATAACAACATAAAAATTTAAAAAATTACTTAAAATAATACTGCTCAAAATTTATAATAATAAAGATAATATTAATATTTTAAATTTGGAGAAATATAAGGTAATATTGGTTTAATATTAAGGTGTTATTTTCCAGAAATTTTCTGTTATTATTTTTAAATTTTCTGGATAACATTAATTACAGCTCCACTAACAACCGGGTAACTCCTGTAATTAAATAGCATGGTTCATGCAATAATGGGTTCTTATAAGCCCCATTTGCATGACTCTCTACCGAGAAAAAATTCCTGACAATATATTTACCAATCTATAATCACTACCTCATGTATTTACAAATAAAAGTGGCAAATAAACCCACTCTACAACATCATCAAAGAAAGAAACTTAATCTTGCCAGCTCTTCAATCAAAAAGCACATCGCAAAAATAAAACCCTGACAGACAGGTTAGCTAATAGGTTAAAAACTCTTTATCTTCACATGCATATTATACTTTCTTCCAAGAACATTCTTGAAGGAAAGTCACACAAAAATACCATCTGTTTTTCCCTAATTGTTTGGCAGATTGAAGTAATGTAGTATGAGTTCTTCAATATCACATGCCTTTTGTATTAGCACGTCTCTGATAAACGAAATAAATGAATACAAGTAGAGATTAGAAACATCTAGCAAATGAACTACCTGCATGACCAAATAAAGCATAAAAAGTCAGTTTTATGGATCATTAATACGTCTTGAAATTTTCTCTTTGTTCAAACGATACGTAGGGATGGGGGAATGAAATTGGAAATAGGCCAATAGGGAATATGGCTTGAACGTAAAAGTCTGACCTAACAAGAAAGAATTTGAATGACTTACAAGTAAGCATTCTATTTGGAAGTTTGGGTGAAACTAAACAAGATATTGACATCTCGATCTTATCCCAGCTTTGCGCAATTCTTGCAGTTGTTGAGCTATTTCCTGAATAAACTGCAGCCCCTCTTCCTTTCCATTTTGAAGAGTGTTAAGCATATGCTCTAGAAAATCATGATCAGCCTCAAGTGCTTCCAACCTGTCATTAAGGTCTGAAATTTCATTTTCAAGAGCATCCAAATCAATGTCTCTTTGTTGAAAAGAACCTTTCTGCCAGTCAGAATCAATATGATTTTTTTCTTTGCATGATACACAATCATCACCACCATCAGACACTAATGCATTTTCTTGAGCAACAGTGTTTCCATCACCTACATGCAAATCCTCCTTGTTTGAATCACATTTATGTTCTTCATTATTAGCATTTATCAGTATTTCATCTCTTTTACCAGATTCGTCATCATTATGTCTATCAGCTGTAATAATTTCAGAATGTCCATCATTTGACGTATTGAAAGAAGTCCCTTTGAAAGACATTTGTCGAATCCTACCCTCCAACCTCTTCAAACATTGTGTGATGTATGACTTTTCATCTTCAAACTCTAAACATTGAGTTTCAAGTGTAAGAGAATCATCACAACCATTCCATGCAATGGTACTCATTGAATTAGCCTCATTTTTGCAAGTTACAACCTCATTGTCCACTTCATTACCTTTTCCTTTCAAATCACAATTTTCTTCATGTAAATTTTCAATTGTTGTTTCCTCCGGGAACTTCATCCTATAATAATCTAGCTCTGCTTCCAAATCTTGTATCTTCTTTTCTTTTTCAGCCAAAAGATCATTAGGTTTCTCCAATGCATCTACATCATGCTCTGCTTGCTCACAACCATTCCGTGCATTGGTAATCATTGAATTAGTCTCATTTTTACAGGTTACAACCACATTGTTCACTGTATTACCTCTTCCCTTCAAATCACAACTGTCTTCATGTAAATTTTCTATTGTTGTTTGCTCCGGGAAGTTTATTCTATAATAATCTAGCTCTGCTTCCAAATCTTGTATCTCTTTTTCTTTTTCACCCAGGAGATCATTAGCTTTCTCCAATGCATCTACATCATGCTCTGCTTGCTCTTCCATCATCCTCAAGTACTGTAAGGCCTCCATATTTAGTGCAGCCTTTTCTTCTTGCAACCTTGTAATCATAGCCATTGCCTCATCTGTGGCAATTGCAGCAGCATTCCTTTCTTCCTCTAATTCCCTGTACAAAGCATTTATGCATTTTTTATCGTACACAATCTGCCGCTTAAACCGATCTACTGTACTTTCACCCTCTATTTCACTGATATTGCTACCATCTAGAGTGTCAAGACCTGACTCCAACGATGCTGACTTTGGAAGTGTCTGAATTTCACTGGAGCTGGAGTTTATTTGAACTTTACCTAATGAACTTTTATTTTGTTGGGCAGAGCTATTTTCATATGACAATAGTTTTTGTTCCTCATCCATTCTATCAGATTCATTGATAATATGTTTTTCAGTAATAATATCAAGTGGTTCTGCTTCCTTATTGCTGCTAGCCAACTTACCAGCGTTACTTGCATTGATGTCTTTTGTCTTTGTAGAAACTGATTTGGTAATGACTGTATCATTTCCAAGAGTGCTTCCAGCTGATGTATCTATCAACTTCAAGACTTCCTTCTGTTTGTCAATACATTCATGTACAATGTCAGTTGTTCCAGAATCACCTGCTGAAAATAACATCAAATTGGAGTGAATCAAATAAGAAGTGTACATGCTATACACGTATTGAGAGAAATAAACACAGTGCTGGAGGGGAGGGGAGGGGAAGAGAGAGTTACAGTTCTCTGATAATACTCCAAGGAGAGAGGAAGTGTAGTCAAGAAAATTAGACTTAATTGGATTAGAATTCTTCAACTCCAAGTGAGGTATTGTAATATTCTTCTTCTCTGTGTTTTCTCCATTTGGAGTTTCAATAACATTGGATGGCGGAGCACACTCAACAAGAAGGGTTAGATCAGGAATTACAAAAGGGCTGGGATTCTGACTGGCTGGCTTCCCGTCAACTTCACCTGAAATACATTCCTCAGCAACACCAGAAGACAATGAACTGACATCAGAGCCCTTGATAGGATCACACTGCACACATAGATCTGATAGCAAAGGCACAGAGTTACAGGAATGACTGGTCGTTTTGGTTGCAAGGAAATCACTACATGGTGCTTTTGGTGAATTTTTTGAAGCACATTGATGAATTGTCTCCCCAGACTGATTCTTTTCACAAATATTGCTTCTACCATCACCGTTTATAGAAAATAAAACCTCAAATTCATAATCAGAAGTGATCTTCGACACAGTGTTTCTTTTCCCGAGGGAAGTAGCTTCTGAACTTGAAACTTTACTCCTTATGTTTTTCAAGTTATCCAAGCGATTGACATGACTTTGAAATGGCAATTGTGATGGAATATTAGATATAGGAACCACCCTCGTGCTTGATTTTATTTGGAGCAACCTTTGGGCATTTTGTCTTGACCTGCACAGCTTATTACAACAAGAACATGGCCTTGTGCCCACGGAACCAGGAAGAATATTTCGGTTTAGCAATGAGCTTTGGAGACCAGAACCACCAATGTCCAATTTTTCCCCCAAAATTTCTGAGTTCAATTTTTTTTTGTGTGTGAATGAATAAAGGCAATCCTCACACGTTCCAAACCCATCAGCAAGTTTATCATGAATATGGCAAAAAATCAAAGATGATATCTCAAATATATGATTGCTGCATAATAGATTCCAATAAAATCCCGGCTTTTTAGAGCCTATAACATGATCAAGCCTGGAGCATAAGATGCAAGGTGTCTGCAATTTGCAATATTCTGCAAATTTTGTAAGCACATATGATAATGCAGCATCAATAAGCAGAAGAAATATCAAAAACCATTCACATGCTGCAGATTTTAAAACGCCTGTAAATCTCTGTAAGTGCGTGTGTATAACAAACAGATTTTCATCAGCTGCCATCTCCATAATATCAATTTAAAAGTTTATGGGGCACTGAGTTAGAAATTTCAAGAAGAGCATCGAATCTATTGAAGTACCAATCATTCTGACCCTCCTAGCCCAAAGTGAAACATGAAGCATCCTGTTTGCAAACATCAAAGCAAGAAAACCATGACACAAATCATAAATCAATTAATGAATTTGTATCAAGGTTTTTGTAAATTGTACATTAAACAATACCCAGAATGCAAATTAAGCGCACACCAAAAAGGAGGAAATCTTGGAACAAATCTAGGAAGGAAAAAAAAAACCTTACACTCATGTCTGATAAAGGACTAAAAGATTAAATAAAATTCATATTTGCAATAACCTACTTACAAATTACAAGACAGAGATAGAGCATTAGCTCCCATCTAGTTGCAAATTCAATGGACCAAAGAAAGTTACAGAATAAGACTAAAACCGAGCTCAATATTGCCAGAGCAAAGCTGGAAAAATAAAATCAAAAACTCAAAAATGAATGCTTTGGGGCCAGTGAAACAAACTCCTTAAAATTGCTAGAGTAAAACAGGTACTAGGTGTAGCACACTTTGCAGAGGATTGAAATGTGAAGGAGACCCCAACCAGTTTTGCATCATTAAACAACTAACCAAAACCAACTAACAATGGAAAATTTTAAATATCCAGCCAATAACAATAAACTAACTCATTAATGGGAGATGCCAGACTCCCAAACCCATATTATATTAATAATGCATATTTCATACGATTCGTGATAAAACGTGAAACCTAATTTTCCCCCCGATATTAAGCTCGTACCAATTTTCTGTACAATCATTCTGGAAAAATCAAGCAAAAATTTCTTCTAGTAAAAATAATCGTAATATAAGGAATTGAAAATGCAGAATTCCCAAATACGTAAATTGGGTAGAACTCAAACAATGAAATTCTAATACGAATTCGCCAAATATATTTATAACTAATTTAAGATATCTCAGTTCTTATAACGGAGGGGGAAATAAAAATAAATTGCAAAGATATCTCATACCTAACCGTAAACTGGATGGATGATCATCGAAAGTATCTGAAAGAAATGTACTTGGAATTAAGATTATAGAAAAAAGAAAAATGGGAAACTTTGACAAATCGAAAAAAAGTGGAGCGGAAAGGACAGAGTTTGGAGGATGTGCTTGCCCAGGAGAATAACAGGCGGTTAGAAACTTGAAACCGACTGCATTTTTGTTTGGTTGCCAATAAAAGCAACATCCGTAGCTTTTATGATGTCATTTTATTTCACCGCATTGCACTAATAAGTAATAAGTAATAACAATAGTAATTATTAATTTGTTCAAAAAAAAAAAAATTATTAAATATAAATTATTATCATTAATCTTAAAATATATTTCTTATTAATTTTATTTATCGTTAAAAATTATATTTTTAAAATAAATAATAATATAATATTTTAAATTAATTAAATTTAAAATTAATATAAATTATTTTTAAAAAAATATAAATACCTAACAAATAATATAATTAATAGAATATATATCCCATAAATAATGAATAATTTTTTTTTATTATGCATTGCATTAGATATTTGTCTTTTAAAAAAAAATTTGAACTTCTGGTTTCTCTCTATATCATTACTTATTTTAAAAATATTATTATTTATTTTTAAAATAATTAATAATTTTTTATTAAATATAATTATTTAAAAAATATTTTTTTTCAAAAAATAATAATAATAAATTTACTTGAATTTTTATCATTAGTCGTAGCGGAAGGCCAACTTTATTAACAATATTAATGACTCTCTAATATCTAGCGTGTCAATGAAGTTTTTTTTATCAATTAGTTATTTGTATATTTTTATAATTCTCAAGACTACAAAGATCTATCAATTTTATTCGGCTTGAGATTTTATTGATACAAAATCTCAAATAATTATATTTAGTGGTGGAGATATATAGATAAGCAAAATAAATAAGCTTATATTTTTTTTTTCTATATGCTTTGTTTTTTAGTTTTAAAATATGTATTATATAATTTTTTCTAAATAAAAGGTGTTATTATTGTATTTTTTTAAATGTAAATATAAATAAAACATATTGTGCTTAATATATATATATATATATATATATATATATATTATAATATATATATATATTATATATATATATATATCATCTTTTAAAAAAAAATTGCAACACCACCAACTTTTTAGTCATATAATTAAATATATTACTCATTTTAATAAAGCTAAATTATAACTTTGTGTATTAAATTTTTATAAAATTTATTGTTAGGTTATTAAACTTTAAAATTTTATAATTTAATTTTAAATTTTTAAAATTTTACACATTGATTTATAATTTTTTTAAATTCTGTAATTTAATCCTCAAATTTTAAAAAAATTATACATAAATTCTAAATTTTGATTCAAAAGTATGTATTGTAGTATTCAATATAAATATATATATGTGAATTTTTAAAAGTTTAGGACTATAATTATTAAATTTAGTAATCAGTATTGAAATTTAAAAATTTAAATATAATTTAATTAAAATTAATTAAATCTTTTAATAAATATAGAATGCAAAACGATCCTAACGTTCATAATACGAGTATGGGCGTTCAACTTACAAAATCATTTAACAAATATATATATATTTTTAAAATTACCATATTATCACTGCAAATAAAAACACTTACTTTTTTTTCCCTTCATATTTAACTATAATTTAATCATAAATAATAATTATATTAATATTTTTATTTAAAAAAAAATTATAATTTTTTTTTTTAAATAATTGTAAATTTAATCAACTCATTTAAAATCGGTTAGTTAATATAACGTGCATTATATGTAATTTTTTTATAGATATTATAATTAATTATAATATAATGTAATTAATTTAAATGACATATAAATATTTAATTTTTTTTTAAAAATATGCATGAGTTTAATATAAAATTATTTTATTTTTTGTTGTCATATATTTATGAGATTGTTTTTTATGACATTATAAACTCAAAGTAAAAAATATATAAAGCAAAAAATTCAAAATAAAATAAAAGTTGTGGGTTAAAAATAAATACAATGATTAATCTCATAATAAGATAAATAGAATCATCAATAATAATAATAATTACATTCAATAATTTTTACTAACTTTAAAATTTATTAATTTAATAAACTTTTATTTATTATGCAACACATTTAATTTTTATATTTATCAAAACGTTTATACACTTATGCATGACAATACATTTCAAATTATAGGGAATTATCTTAATATTATTTTTTGCTTGTGATATGTATTAACACCTCAATACATTTAACATAATTAATATTAAAAATTAAGAAAGAAAAAAATGTGAAATATATAATTGAATGTTAGCAAGTAAAATGAGAGTGTCTCTTTTAATAACTTTTTTCTCATATTTTGTGGATTATAATTTTTTTAAGTATATTAATGTAGCACTTTATTTTTATAAAAAAATAATTTAGCACTTTATTAAGAGATTTTTGATTTTATACTTTTAATTCAATAATAATAGACTATTATTATAGTACTCACAAGTCATTTAAACTTATTTGTAATTATTAATTGTATTAACTATTTCACATAAATTTAAATATTTTGCCCAAAAAAAATCAAATGTATTTTTAGAATTCTGTTGGGTTTTTCTTTTAATTATTTCATTAAAATATAATTAATTATTTTTAAATTAAATATAATTTAAAAAATAAATTAAAATTTAACATATATTTTGAAACTTTTTATTTATATTTTAATTTTACAATGATAGACAATTATTATAACAATAATGAATCATTTGATTTTGCCTTTTAAATTTTCACTAATAGATAATTTACAAATTTTAAATCTATTTGCATAAAATCGATTGTTTTATGAATATTTTAATTCTCTTACTAAAATAATTAATATATATAAATAATTATTTTTATATTAAATATAATTTATAAATTAATTTAATTAAAATTAATTTATAATTAAATTATATTACGTAACGAAACATAGTAATACTTATAATAAATATCATTAATTAAAATATAATATGTTATTTATAAAATTAAAATGTTTATTTTTATAGGAAAGTACAAGCCCTCCTTTTTATAATAATTATGGTTATTATAATTATAGAAAAGATTATAAGATATGATAAAATTTAAATGACTATAGAGCTAAATTGCTTTAGTTTAGTTTATTAAAAAAAATGTTATTTATTATTATTAAATTAAATTATTATTTTTGTGACAAAAATTAATTAATTTTATTTCATATTTATTAATTTATTTATGTTTTAATTAATTTGAATAGAGTTATTAAAGATTATAATTAATTTATTTTACATATCTAATTAAGAGTAGTGAACAGTTAGGGGCAATTCACAGTTCAGGACTCGTTTTTATTTATTTTCCATCTAATTAGATTATTCTTTGCGTTTATTTATTTTTTTATCAGTGTTTATTAATAAGAAAAAAAGATGAGTAAAATTGGAGTTATTTTTATTTTCGTATTTATTTTTTTAAAATATAAAAAATGGAACAAAATTTTCACAAATTTTGGAATAATTTTCAATATCCCTTAATATTATTTATCTTTTCTAAATTTATAACGTGTAATTTATACTTATTTTTATTATTTATCATCATTTTAAAATATATATACTTAAATAAATTAGTATTTTTATTCTAATTTATTGTAATTTTTAATAAATATATAAAAATAATATTTATATTTTTTTCCTTTCATCTACGTTCCAAATTTCTAATTAATTTTCAGACACGCATCGCTAAAAGTAAAACGCGAACCAACAAAACAAAAATTAATTTTCGGCAAAACTAAAAACCATTGGCCATTCACACGCCGCCGGTAGTTAGATATTACCATTTCCGGTCGTCGGCCTTCAGCCATCGGTCATTGGTCGTATTCTAGCAGGTCCAAAGTTGCGACCTCGTTAGATTACTTGACGGATACTCTGTGCAAGTTTTTTTCTAGGTAAGCTTATAAAGACCTTTCTCCAAAATTTAAATGATTTTGCTTCAAATGAGTGATGGTTAATTTTGGGACTTTTATAGGATTAGAGAGGGTGGTGTTTTTGGCTGTTTATAGTTTATGCATGCATGCCATGTGTTTGATGAAATGCCCCAACTTATTCTATGAGTAATTTTCCTAGTCTGTTTACTTGTTCGTTTATTTATTTCCATTGCTCTTGTTTCTTTCGTGTGTTGGTCGAATTATTATGGTGTCAACTCAAAAATAATTTTTCTAATTGTTTCTTTCTTTCTTTCTTTCTTTCTTTCTTTAGCTTTGTAGTAGACTAGTAGTACTAGTAGGTTCAGATTTTAGGACTCCCAAGTTGCATGGTTTCCAATTTTCTTCACAAAACAATTAGTTGTTAGGAAATTAGAGGTACAATGTTTTCTCATGTGGAAAAGGTTTTGTAATATTTTAACATTTTGTAAACTTGCTTGTAGGTCAAGAATTTGGTGGAGGTGACAAAGAAAATAGTTTAAGGGATGTTGAAAATGGAAAATATTTTCATTATTCCAGAAAAGACTCTAGATTTGAAGGCAATATATCTTTGGCTATAGGGAAGGCCAATAGGTTATACTGTATATTTTTTAATTCTTGTGCAATCTCATCTTGATTCATTCAATATTCAAAGACTATTTATGTAAAGAAAGTCAATTACCTTGAATATTTGGAAGAAGAAAAAAACTATTACATGTATCTGAAACCACAGAAACTATTCAAGCCATTTTTCCACATGGATAGTTCGGTTTGGTTCAGAACCGCTCCAAAATGACCCATTGACATCCCTATATAGGAATGATGTTATTTTGAGCGGTAGCCGAGTTGAGCTTGTTTAAAATGGTTCTTGTGATTTATATTTTTGTTTTGAGGCTCTATCTGTTTTGGAGCGTGGAATCTAAGGTTTTTTAGAATCAAAGTTATATTACATGCTCTTCTAGTGAGTATTTGTGGACTGAGCTAGAGCCTGAAATACAGGAAATCCTCCGTACTTAGCAAGGCCCTAAAATTTCAACTATTCAGCTTGTTGAAGTTGGCTATAATCTTGCAAGTAGTATACTCTTCCCCTTTTTGCTGTTGGAAATGATGAAGGGGCTTCTCAGGTCCTTGACTGTATGTCTCATTTGGCTCTGTTTTTCTTTCTCCTTCCTCCCACTCCCCTCTTCATTATGGTAGGTGCAAAGTACTCCTCATGTGTGTCATTGAATGTGAACTTGCATTGTTGTGCAGAGTCTTGGAGGTGTTAGAGGTTATGCAGGTACGAGAAATAAGGCCCTTCAGATTGAAGGGATAAAGCATGCTATAGCTGTTGCTTCTGGTAAAGGGGGAGTTGGCAAAACCACCACTGCTGGTAATTTTGTTTTTCTTCTATGCTTTTTACGACCTTAGTTACTTTTAATTTTTAAGATTTCAGTCTCAAATATGTGCATGTTGAATACATGATAAGGGCTACCTATTATGTGATTAGGCTTCCTTTAGTGCTATTCGACAATTATGTTTGTCCAATTAAGCTCATGCACATTGCTAGCTGTTTCAGTTAATTTGGCTGTTGCACTGGCTAAGAAGTGTCAAATGAAGGTTGGCTTGCTTGATGCGGATGTTTATGGACCAAATGTTCCTATCATGATGAAGCTCAACAAAAAGCCAGAAGTTACGGAAGGTACCTTTTCTTTATCCCTTCTAAAGGCTGATGTCTTTTATCTATTATTTCCAAATAGATTTCTTTGTCATTGTTAGTATTTTATTATTTTTACTATTAATCTATAAATTCGCTCGGAAGTATTTTACTATTTATTTGAAAGACATTTAGTAGTACTGGGTAATGGATTAAAACACCTTCAAGTCATTTTTATATCAACAGTAAGAAAGTGTTTTCAATTTTAAAATCCAAGAATTCTTTGCTAGTTATCTATCCAGTTTTTTTTGTGTGCCTCTTTTGTGCACAAATATTTTATTATTTAGATATGCTGAATAGGCCATTACTTGGCTTGCATTTGGAGCTAACCTTATTTCATGTACTTTTGGTACTTTGTTTTGAATGTGGGAGGAACGTGGTTATATCTTGGCTTTTCAAGAAATGGGTGGTATATAAGTAAGAACTTCAAACTTTCAGTTATTTCTACAAGGACTCTTGTAGTTGGTCAAAAACCCCCTTAAATCCCCCTTTGCTTGGCCTCTTACCCTTTCCTCCCTTCTTTAGATTTGTAATTCTACATTTTCTACTACTTCCTCCAATTTAAGGAAAACATCTAATCAGGTAAAAAATAGGAGTAAAATAGGCTAAGCTCCAATTTAATTTTTCATTTCTAGATTTATTTCCATGGAAAATTGATATGTTTATCCCATTGTCTCAAGGCTGAAGCATGCATTGCTTACATGATACTTTATTTTTGCTGGTTTAGATAACAAATCATATTTTTCCATGGCAGATAAGAAAATGATTCCAATTGAGAACTATGGAGTTAAATGCATGTCGATAGGACTTCTTGTTGAGAAGGATACCCCTCTTGTTTGGAGAGGTCCTATGGTATGTCTTTGTGACTCATGGGTCTTAATTTATACTTAATCTTCTCTTCGTTAAAGTTTTATAATCTGCATGTAAATCTTTGAATTGTATGCTTGTCAGTTGATGAGTCATTTTTGAAGATTCTATTATTGAATATAGGATAGTAAGGTTATGGCAGGTCATTTGTACCGTGCATATATGTGGATCCAGGAATTAAATTGAAAGGGGGGCACCATATAAATCCAAGCATGCACAAATTTTCAATGTTAGTATGAATTAAGTGTAGTTCACACTAAAAGTATTTAGCTCAATAGGATTAAAATTGGAAATATCCTTATTTACTTGCTTAGAACACGAAAAATCTTGACTGGTTAAATGCCTGAAAATAATGACTGAATTTGAACACCAGCATTTGACATCCATAGAAGTTATTGCTAGTAGGATCGGGTATTGTTTGTTCCATTGTTTTCATTAGTGGAGATATAGTAATTTTAAACATGGCTAGAATCTGTGTTTCAAAATTAAAATTTGACCAAGTTTTTTGGATATAATTCATAGTTAGTGCAGATTCACTTGAGAAACCAAGTATAGAGAAAAACGTCAAGACCATTCTTTGGTTTTCTTTATCGTTTCTTTTTCTTATACAAGGTCTTTGCAGTTGAAGCATGTACAGAAACCTGTGAAATTAATTGAGGGTGAGTGGGGGCACCTAGCAATAACATAGTGCATCCTTATATATATGGTTGCTTCATGTATGTGTTGTGGCGCTTTTTTTGGGGTCAAAACAGAGGTATCTCTTTGCTTCTGTTTTCCGTCAAAACAAGCTCTAGGCAATTGAGTTTTTGTGGCTTCATTATTTTGCTTAGATTTTAGTTTCAATGTTCCATAAATGATAGTCACTTATGCATTTCTATGATTTTAGGATCTTAGGTATATGTTAAAAGATAAAGGATTAAAATGTACTTTTTGAAAAATTACAAGGTCCTAGAAATATATCTTAAATATTAAAAGATAAAGACTAAAATTTACCTTTTGAAGAATTATATGACTTGTAAAAACCTTAACTCATTTTAATATATATTCGGTTTCAGTTAACCATTGGTTTGGAATTGCAATAATTATTCCCACCCCATGCTTAATCGGTTACGGTTAATTTTGAGAAAAAATGTGTTGGATATTTGCAGATAACCACAGTTTCGGTTGTCACGCATAAAAAGCCCATCTCTATTGTCTACTCATGTTACATGCTGCAAAATTTGTTTTCTTCACTTTAGCAAAAAAGAATAATCTCACATAACTATAAAAAATCATACCAGAGAAGAAAAGGAGAGAAAGAAAAGCGAAAGTCTAAATATTTCACAAAATTTCTTTAAGAACTTAAGTGCCGTATTTTATGCAGGTATCTAGTGCTCTTGAGAAAATGACAAGGGGAGTTGAGTGGGGCAGTCTTGATATTCTCGTGGTGGACATGCCCCCTGGCACTGGTGATACTCAGATAACTGTTTCACAGAGGTTGCAGTTATCAGGTACTGGCGGACTAGTGTTCCTGAGTTTTTTCATGGCATTCTGTAGTTTTTTATTTCCCTTAGTGAAGCTCTAGCATCTGAGGCGATGGAGATGGTAGCAGCTTGTACTTCAAAGTCCTTGTTACTTTTGTTTACTATGTTAAACTTCAACAAGCTTCATTCATTTGTTACTGGCAGGTGCATTGATTGTTTCAACACCTCAAGATGTTGCTTTAATGGACGTTCGCAGAGGAGTTAATATGTTCTCTAAAGTTCAAGTTCCGGTACAAACATTTGATGTTCACACAATTTCATAATGCCATCTAATACTAGCATTCACGCATTATAAATATTAGTCAAGTCTCTCTCATGCAACTTTCTGATGCAGCATCAGTGTCTCTGACCACAAAGCTCAGGATTACTTAAACTGATATTCCTTATATCATATATCCTTATTGTTTCTTCTATATCTGTGTGGATATTTTATTCTTGGAATCAGGGGCAGTGTCTGATCCCAACCCCCTTTTTTTAACTAAAGTTTGTTTCTTTGGTGATAGATCTTGGGAGTTGTAGAGAACATGAGCTGGTTTAAGTGCCCACATTGTGCTGAACCGTCATTCATTTTTGGGAAAGGAGGATCTCGTAGGACAGCCGATGAAATGGGCTTGGAGTTCCTTGGTGAGGTACTGAAATTCATATTATAATTATAGCTGGTACTGGTACTGATTCTATAGCTGGCATATTTTTCTACATATCCGTATTAATTAGTGCCAATAACAGTCATCTTTGCTTGTGGTTTTTTAGAGTGAACATTTTTCGATGGTTTATGTGCTAAGGTACCATTGGAACCAACGGTGAGAGAAGGTAGCGATGAAGGTGTTCCCGTAGTAATATCAAACCCTGATTCTGTAGTATCCAAGGCATATCTTGATGTGGCTCAAAAGCTTGTTGACATACTTGAGAAACTGTCCAGAGAAGAGCAATCTGGGCCAGAAATTATTCTGTGATCTTGCGTGGGGTTACCTCTTGAGAGGAAAGCATCGTCTTTTTTACGCATTCGGCGCCAATGGATTCCCTTGATTATGATTCCAAAATCTGGAATCACTCTTGGCCTAGTTATGTTTCATTAAAAATTCCTACTCACGATGACGAATACTTAGTTCTGTTGAGAACATCTCACTGTAGTATAAGCTGGTATGGTCTAAACAATACTTAGTTCCGGTCAGAATGTCTCATTGCAGCATTTGTTGGTATGGTCTAAACCTTCTAAGGCCGAACATTTTTACACAAAAGTGCCTTCTCTAGCTCTCCCTCTCCCGCCAAGAAAAACAGAGGGAAAAGAGAAGTTGACAGATTCTCATCATAGTCAGTTATCAATTCCAATAATTATTTCCCTTTATCTTGTAAGAATAAAATACATGTTCTCTTTCCTTGTGTGTCTTATAATCCAATGATAGGAAGAACATAGATGAGAAATTGTTCAAACAAAATATGTGGAATCTAGCGGTCTAGTTGAAAAGAAGAAAGCAGGAAACTATCTTATTCACGAGCTTTCCATGAAATCCCTCATTTTCTTTATAAAAATAGATGAACTATTCGTCACTGAACTTTTATTTCGTACGAAAAAAAGAAGAAACTTTTGTTTCGCACAATTTAATCTCTAGCCTTTGTAGTCTATATTTTGGTCCTAAATTTGTTAGGTACCCAAGTGTACCGAAGTGCTTGACCAAAACAAAAAAGTTTACCGAAATGTGGAATAATGCTAAATGTTGAGAACTAAAATATTTCCTATTGCTTGAAAACTTGTAATCTATGTAGAAGAAAAATGCTTGAGGGAATTTTCAAATATCAAAATGGAGAAATTTATCTACCAAGGGACTAACTATGGCAAAACTAGCTAAATGTGCAAAGGAATTTTGAAAAAGCAACAAAAATAATATACTAAAAACTTATAATAATAATAGCACATATTATGTTTAAATCAAATATTTTTATTATTAAAAAATAATTTTTACATATTTTTATTTGAACACCGTTTAAATTAAATTACAGTAATTTATACTTGTTCAATGTTATTGGAGTGTTAATGTTGTTAATATAAAATTTAAAAATGTTATTTTTGATAATTTTTTAAGAATTTTTTTTAGCTTGAATACAGAACAACCAATGTGAATGTACCATAACAGTAAACAGCGTTATCTTATGTGCCATTAGCGGGTCATTGAAAAAAATATATAGAGAAAATTACCCTATCAATATTTTTTATAACAATTTATAAAGGGAAAAAAAAAATCAGTTGTTTGGTTACTCTTTTCATTTTTTGAATTTTTTTAATCATTTTTTTTCAAATACTTATATATATAAAAGTCAAGATTTTATTTACTCTCTAAGAAAAATATTGTGAAAATGAAAAAAAAAAAAATCAAAAAAATGATTTAAAAATATATATTTTTAAATATTTATAAATCATCTCGTATATCGATAGTAATTTATCTAAAATATGAAAATTAAAATAATTTTTTTTATCAAATATATAAAAATTACTTAAAAAAAAAAAATCATAAATTAAGAATATCAAATAATCCTAAGTTTTTTATTTTATTTTATATGTTTTTAGAACTTTCTAATTCGAATCCCACTGTATCGCAATGAAAATATTATGCAGCTTCAAAATGAATCCCTTTATCCACGACATCAGAATTCAGATCAATAATTGACGAAAAAAAGAGTAGGCTCGAAATTTACAATAATAAAAATATTAGTGGTTACGTGAAAATAATATATTTTTATAATTAAAAAAATATTTGTTATATTATTTTAATTTAAATAAATTAAATTATAATAATTTAAATTTATTAATTATTAAATATTATTATGTATTATTTTTGTTATTATAAATTTTTAAAATATTATTTTTATTAATTTTCCAAAAACAACAAGAAGAAAATAGAGCATACATTAGGAAATAGAAAATAATAATAAATTTGAGACGATGGGAAGAACGATCTATAGAAGGGAAATTCTGAAGAAATCCCAAAAATTACTCAAAGACATCCCACTAAATAAGAAAAAATTTATAAAATAAATAATAAAATGGAAAATTACAAAATTACCCTTAGTGTTTCTTAGCCATCCCACCCCCACCACACCCCAACCCACCACACCCCACATATCCCACTCTCTTAAAAATTTCTCATACATCCCACTCCTTCTTCTTCACTCATTTTCACCTCCACCTTCACCTCCACACCCACATTTACCTCCAAAATTTAACTTAAGAAATTAAAAATGGAAGATACATACATGAATAATGTAGAAGAAGTGGATTTTTATGAAAAAAATGGAATAAAAAAGCAAATCAAACTGGTAAAATTTTTTTTTTTTCTGCAAATCGCGCAGTGGTTCGGTAAGGACCACCGAACGTTTATGATATGTTCGGTAGGCCCTACCGAACATGTCTAAAATGTTCGGTAACCCCTACCGAACATGTCTAAAATGTTCGGTAACCCCTACCGAACATGTCTAAAATGTTCGGTAACCCCTACCGAACCTCTGTGAGTGAGGGATGTCCAGAATGTGTAAAATATACTAAGGATAATTTTGTAATTTCTCATTTTATTAAATTTTTTCTCATTTAGTGGGATGTCTATGAGTAATAATTGGGATTTCTTCAGAATTTCCCTCTATAGAAACCAATGGTTGGATTGAAAAATGAATGTTGCAACGTTGCAGTGCTAAGTTGAGTGAGACTAATTTTCCGACAATTGATTTCGTCCTCTCTTTCTAGTTTCTTATTGGAACCTGAAAAAGCTTCAAACCTCATTGCAAGCTTCAAATTCAATATATTCTTTAGATTGTATCTCTATCCTCTTCTCGTGTTTCTTTGGTTTGCTCTCATCTTAATGCATCTAGACGCTATACCTCTCCACTCCAAATTACCATTCTCCCATTCCAACCATGGATGTTTCCTTCAAAGCCCTAGGCTTACCATCTCCGTTTTCCCTCCATTTTATCGAACCCATTCCATCTTCAACCGTAGTCAATCCCTCAAAATCTCCCAATACAGTCCCAGCTCCAATTCCAAGTCTCGTAATGGCTCCTACCCAGGTTGGAAGTCCAGAAGCATCGCACTCAAAGACGTCGACGTTGTTACACTGGGCAATCTCTGCGTCGACATCGTCCTTAACGTTCCCGAATTACCCCCATCCAACATGTTGGAACGTGAAGCTTATATGGACCGCTTAGCTGAGTCGTCCCCAGATAAGGTTTTTCTTTCTTTCTGAGCTTTTTTCGTTATGCCTCATTGGAACTCCTTAGAACCTTCAATTCCTCTTCTGGGTTTTCTTTATGAAATGTGCTTGTGCTGTTGCAATTGACCTGACCCGTTTGAGTTTTTGTCTATGCGGGGTGCTATTTTATAGCTAATTTTAAGTGAAGGGTTCATTGAAAGCCTTTTTTAGTGTTAATTGCTAGCTATCTTGGGCAATTCTGTTTGGGAGCCAAACCTGTTTCAATGTGTTTGAATTTGTTTCTGGCAATTCATTGTCTTCATTGCGACATTGCCCATGACTCACATTAGTGATGTCTGAATTTTGTCACCACGGTCCATGGAGTATAATATCATAGAAAGATGTAGAACGCTAGAGCCTAGAACAACTATACCGAATTGATATAGAATAAAGGCCATATTTTCACTTGTGATAGGTGCAACTAAGCTTTTTTTTTTTGGTATTGCATTTGATTTCTGGAAACCTGATTGTTGGTGCAAGAAAATGGTGGTCATAACTCATAGATCTCTCCAAATTTACTTTGGCAATATTTGCAGCATGATTTCGTATCAAATTTTTTGAAGAGGTTGGTATGTTTTTGGTCAATTTTTTACCACTTGCCAGTAGGAGTGTCCATGGTATGATTTGGTCCAATTTTTAGTAAAAAAAGAAAAAATTGGACCATTCATATTGCTTTAATTAAACTGGACCGAAACGTTTGGCTAATAAAAATGTTGTAATCGAAGGTCCAGTCGGATTTGATTAACGGTTTTCAATGATTTAAAAATATTGCTTATGGTATGTATGAGTTCACTATATGCTAGCTAGTAAAAAAGGTTCAGAAGCTAATGTCCCAAGGTGTATTAATCTTTATCATAACAGTATTGATGACTGCTTTGTCATCTAACACACGCTGAACTTTGATATACTCATAAACATGGCATATTCAAATATAACCACAACATTAACATAACCAAGAGCATAACTATATATAAGATACAAAAATAGCTTACAGCCTCACACTAACAATAAAAAAAAGAGATAGATATAACAAAAAGAAGGGGAGCTTACTTTCTTCCATGGACAACGGTGGCGGCTGGTGTGAGAGTTGGTGAGGTTGGCAGCTTGCACAGTAGGTGGCGAGGTTGGTTGTTGGTGTGGCAGCTGGCAAGACTGGCGCAAGATATGGAAAGGCTAGCTGATGCTGCTGGAGGAGATGGGGCAAGGCAAGGTTGGGCTGGAGGCTGAGAGAGTGGGAGTCTGGGAGATATTAGAAGAAAAATTCAAGTTAGGAATTAGGGTTTTAATTTTTTGTGTGCTATAATCAGATTGTATAATAATATATATATAAATAGATAATAATATAGCATATTTTTAAAAATAATTTTTTAATATATTATTAATAACGGTTCGGTCTGGTTCGGTTAGTTAAAAATTCATAAAATCGGAATAGACCGTTTGAAAAACGGTTTAAGTTAATATAAACAAATCGGACCGTGTGATTTATAAAATTATTTAGTCCGATCCGTTCCCTTTTTTTGGTTTAAGTTGATTTGGATCGGTTTTTGGACCCCCTACTTGCCAGACATAAATTTAACTTAGGGTATGTTTGGTTGACAGTAAACGTAATCGTAATGAAATTGATTCAGAGTATTACTGTGTTTGGTTTGACTGTAATCTATAATGGAATGTAAAGGGATTACAAGCAGTAGCAGTAATTCTCATTACGCATGCAGCCCTCTGTAATCCTCATTACGTATGCAATACTCTCTATTTTTCTCACAACTTGTATAATCATTTATGATTTTTTTGCTCATTCTATCTCTTTTAGTAATAAAAAAAGTTTATTTTTTAATTTTACTTTATTTATAATTTTATAATTTTCAATTTAATATTATTATATTTGATTACACTGCTTAAACAAACATCATAATAGTAATACTGTTTCCTTTACATTCAATTCTATTACGATTACCATTCCCGTTACTTTTACATTCAGCGAACCAAACGTTACCTTAGTATCATAATCTCTCATTGGTTTGTCTTTTTTCTTCCTTTTTCTGTGTGTAACCAATTACAATACATTATTTATTTTGTAAATTACGTGTATGAGATGTTGTTTGACCTTTTGAACTTTCATCCTGAGTAGAAATACTGGGAGGCTGGTGGCAACTGCAATACGGTAATAGCAGCAGCGAGGCTGGGACTCCACTGCATTGCAATTGGTCATGTGGGTAGTGAAATATATGGACAATTTCTCCTAGACGTGCTTCATGATGAAAGAATCAGAGTGGTTGGGATGATTGAAGATGTGGATATTATTGAAAGTTACGGTTCCTTATACGAAACACTTTTGTGCTGGGTTCTTGTAGATCCCCTGCAAAGACATGGTTTTTGCAGGTAAACTTACTAAAATTGCCATTCCCCTTTCCCTTCTAAATTCTATTGCTTCAAAGAGACAATATTTGTCTTGAGCAATTACCCATTATTTTGTACTTCGTTGTGTGCCAGTAGTTGTTATTACTACAAAGCAAATTTATTTATCATAGGACTTTGTTTTGTTTTCAGTCGAGCTGATTTCAGTACGGAGCCTGCATTCAGTTGGATAAAGGAACTATCTGCAGAAGTCAAAATGGCGATCAAACAGTCAAAGCTTCTCTTTGTTAATGGTTATGGGTTTGATGAGCTCTCTCCAAGTTTAATAGTCTCAGCATTGGATCATGCTATTGAGGTTGGAACAGCTATATTTTTTGATCCAGGTCCACGTGGAAAGAGTCTCTCTGCCGGACTACCTGAAGAACAAAGAGTGCTTAATGAGTACTTAAAAATGAGTGATGTTCTTCTGTTAACTTCTGATGAGGTACGACTCATATCCCTAGTTTTTGGTAGATTAATTAAAAATGTGTGATGTTCTTCTGTTAAATTCTGATGAGGTGCGACTCATGTCCATTGTTTCTAGGAAATTTCTTATATATTTATGAAAGCATGTTGCCTACTTTTCTCGTTTTCTCTTTGACATGATGTTCTTAGGTAAATGTGTAATTTGGGATGAGATATTAATGAGACTCATGTAACAACCTATTAATTTTCATAATCCAATTCATCTTGTCGCAATTTTTCATGAGATGATATCATAATGAGATGTAATTGAATGAGATATCTCATGTGTCCCAAATGAGATATTTCATGTGTCCCAAATGAGCATGAGTAAGACAAGTGAAAATGCAAAAACAATGAAAAATACGGTACATAATTTTTATATTGTGAAAGTTACGCTAAGGCTACAATGTAAATAGAATGATATAATATTTAAATGAGATGAGGCAATATATGCCATGAGTTTATTAGGGACATTAAATGAAACATCTTACATGACATGAGATGATACAACCCACTTTACATCTCTACGCTTAGGTTTAGGTCAAGTCTCTGTCATGGCACATAGTTTGCATGCACATGTTTTGTTCATTCTCATGTCTAAACTTTTCAGTTTTACTCAACTTGGGCTGTTACTTCTAATTCTTGTATAATTACCTCTGAGTCGTCTATTGATATATTTATGCTCTTTTGTGATTTGTTGGACAACTGAGACCTATGTTGCTTAATATTTTAAGCATCTTGTATTACTCTTAAACCTTCAATTTTGGATATCAGAAATAGCTGCTTGCAATTTAATGTTGTAGATATTGATATATCACTTTGATCAATATGGATCCCCTTAAAGCTGATTAATATGTAATATCATTTAACGATCTGATGAATGTTCCCCTCATTTTCCTTCATTTATTTTCTGCTCATATTTCTCCGACATAATCCAACCAATCATGGGAACCAAAAGTTCAATACATGCAGCTTTAGGGCCCCTTTTGTTATTCTAACAGAAAAAAAATGTGAGTTTAAATATCCCAATTGGAAAAGACTTTTCTTCTTCAATTGTTCTGCAAAAAGTAGTTACTTCTCTGGTAACTTTTTTGTTTGTAATGATAATTTCCAGGCTGAGTCGCTTACTGGCATTGGAAACCCAGTATTAGCAGGACAGGAGCTGCTCAAGCAAGGGGTACGCACAAAATGGGTGATTGTTAAAATGGGCACAAAGGGTTCAATTCTAATTACCACATCTAATGTATCTTGTGCTCCTGCATTTAAGGTATATAAAAAAAAAATCTCTGAACTTTATAAACTGGTTTGGTTTTGCCTAAAACTTTTGGGTGCTTTTGCTTTCTGTTGAACTTATGAATATTTCCTGTGTCAACTGTATTTTTGTATGAGTTATTTAGAGTAATATACATGCTACGAGTATACTTCTCTTCTTCACTTTGTATAATCTTTAACAACTTCTAGTTTGAATATTTTTTTTCCTTGGACGATACTATCTTTGAACATGCAAGTAGCACATGACGGTTCTCTGACCTTGTAGATTTCTTACTATCTTCTTCTCCTGGCTGATGCAAGATGAAACCTTTTCTGGTACTCTGACAGGTGAATGTTGTAGACACAGTTGGTTGTGGGGATAGTTTTGTAGCTGCTATTGTGTTCGGTTTTATACGTGGTATGCCGCTGATAAATACATTAGCGATTGCAAATGCTGTTGGCGCTGCAACTGCCATGGGTTGTGGTGCTGGAAGGAACGTGGCAACCTTAGAGCAAGTAGTTGAACTTTTGAGGGCATCAAATCTAAATGATGATGATGATGCATTTTGGAATAAATTAATTAGTGAAAGCGTGAATGTTCAGGAAGTTACATTTCTATCGAAAATTATCATAAATGGAAGCCGTAATGGACCAAAATATCTTCCCTTGCAGAATGTTGTCTCTGAGTTGCTTCCTACGCTTGAATCTGCATGTTTGGAGCAGAAAGTGCCATCTTGATTTGGTGGAGGATCGGGTCCTATTGGGATTTTTCCATTCTCTGATTCTAATAGGCTTGAATGTTCTGACAGTTCTTCAGTGAAATGAGGCCTTGTTTGGCAACAAAAAATCAACACTTGCTTTATTGGCCAACTGACACTGCATGACTCAAGACTCAAAAGGGAATTTGTTCAGCTCTAAACATGTCTTTGGCTGCAAGTGCTTTTTCAAATCATTGTTCTGGCACCTCAAAGCTTTTGCAAAGCAGAGTGTTTTTTGTTTTTTTTTAATCAATGGGTACTCTGCATGAAGTTGAGTACTACATGAAAAGGATCCATTATTGCACCTTATTAGCTCAGAAATTCAGGAGTAGGTGCATGGATATCGTTATAGATTACATAGATTCAAGAATACATATAGTCATATGTATTGCATAAACGACCCATTTTTGTTAGTCTACGAAATTCCCAAACTTTAACATCGAAGAGATGAACCACCTTGCATTACAACTTACATGTGCCTTTGTGAGCAACTAAGCCCTCAGATGTCTTGAATAAAGTCCATTGATATATAAATCCACTTTCTTTGTTAACTTTTTTCTTAAAGGGTTATCACAGGCATTTTAGTACTATTTATTAGGCTTAAATACTTAAACAGTTCACAATAACTTTTTTTTATATATTAATTTATGTAGTTTAATTTTGGGAAAATAACAAAACTAACACCCCCCAAAAATTATAATAACAAAACTAGCACTCCTGTGTTCAATTAAAATTGAACGACAATAATTTGGACTCGTTCAATATTGAACGTTCAATATTATCCGTTCAATTAGAATTGAATGACGATAATTAGACCTATTTAATATTGAACGTTCAATATTTTACGTTCAAATTGAATATTGAACGTTCAATATTAAACGTTCAATTCTAATTGAACACAAGGGGGTGTTAGTTTTGTTATTATAATTTTTAGGGGTGCTATTTTTGGTAATTTCCCTTTAATTTTTATACAAATTTTAATTTTTCAATGCCATTAAAGTCATAAATTTGTTGGCTAATATCTTTTCACGTTGCCCCCATTCCTTGTTTTAGGTAACAAATGAAAGTGCACTACATTCAAAAGATTGAGCCTTGATAAAGACAATAATCCCTCTTCCTTACATCTAAAATGGATGCTTATTGATTGATTAAAAAAAAAAAAATTCACACAATGTGATTTTTTATTGCACACAAGTAATTAAGAAAAATTAGGATTTATGTCTAAAAGTTAAAAAATTAAGAATTAAATAATGTGAAATAAAAGCTTGAGAACCTTTGCCTATACTTGATAAATGTTTTGGAACCAAACTATTTGCTCTTCTGATTATTTTGCACTTGGTAATCATCTGTCGCAGCAATCGTACCGTAAAATATTATTAACACCTGAATCACTCCTCAATATTTATCAATTTAGAGTGTTTGAATACTTGAAGTACGACTGTAATAGCCTTTTTTCTAATATATTTTATTTCTTATGAAAATACATTCGATATGCTTTTAAAAAAACAAGAGTATATTGATGCCTTATTAATTTTTTTATTTGCTTGTTTTTTTTAATCATAATATATTATTTTAAAACATGTGTGGAAATAAATTTTACTTTTTACCATATGTATAATTTTATGTATAAATCAATTAGAGGTTAAAAAATAATAATAATAATAATGTATAAGAATTAAATATGAAAAATAATATTCAAGAAGATATTTACAACGAATAACTACCAAAATGGTAAATAAAGATATGCCTTTAAGAAAAGCTTGAAGATTATATTTTAGTAAATGTTTAAATGAGTTTTATTTTTGAATATGTGTTTAACTTTTAATGTAAAATGAGTAATGAAAATTATGCAGAGGGAGTAAAAAAAGAAGAATGTTCTATAAAATAGACATATTTGAAAGAAAAAAAAAAAGTATTATAAATAATAAAAAATTTAATTACATATCATAATTTTTATAGGTATTTTATTTTATATTATCTATACACTGTGTATATATTATTTATTACGATGTAAAAAATATATATTTTTAATATATTAAAAAATATGGTACACATTTAAATATACGTTTTTAATAGTTAAAAATGAAACTTTGGAAAAATAAATTATAAAGCTAGTCCTAAATAAATTAGATAGTGTTCGATTGACATTAGAAAACTTTATTACTATATTACACTTTGCTAATGATTACATGACATGGTTGGGTTGTTTGACAATGTAAAAATTACATCGGATCTTTTGTTTAATAATTATGATGAATTTAAAAATTTAAATACAATAATTCAATTTTTAAAAGAGATTTTAATTTCATCTCAACCACCTTTCAAAATTATTTAAGTGGATATTTAATGTAATTTTTATACGTTAATTCTATATATGTTAAGAAAAAATATACGTAACCAAAAATAAGTAATGTTTATATACGAATATTTGCTTCGGTTAACATTTGAATTACAAATATGACACGTCCTTCAAAATACTGTACTATATTTTATGTTGTTAAGGAAAAGAATAATCAATTATTATTCCCCGTTTTTTAAATTTTAATTTAATAATTACGTGAATTGTTATTTTTTAGAGCAATTAAAAATACAAATATAATAATTTTAGACTCAAGTTGCTAGTTTAGTCAACAAGATGCAGGGACAGTTGACACTTACAACATTTGGAATTGAAGCTATGAATTCAAACCAAGCTTTTGAGTGAAAATAAGCATCTGCAAAAACAGGAACGCCTTGAAGGTTTACCAAGAAAGAGATATCTTCTAATTCTTTCCTCTGCTTTATACACCCCATCAACTCTCTATATCCTAATTAATTAATTAACTAACATCCATATTCAAATTCTTGAGGAAACAAAAACATTAAAATAAATAAGGCACTGTTATGAGTCTGAACATCTTTCCTCCTTTATTTAACAATAATGTATCTACCATGTCATGTAATTAGATGCTAATATGATTTATCAAATTACAAATTTAGGATCATGAGTCCATAAGAGGGGCAAAAATAGGGATGTCAAACTTCCACTCTAGTTCAGGTAATCCCTTAATAACCAAATATTTTGGATCGGTTTTCGGGTTCAGTATTTAAAAAAATTGGATTTGGTTTCAAAGGTGAGGTAATTCGAAATCATTAATTTTATTTTATTGAATAATATATTTTGAATATATGTAGAGATTAAAATACTTGTGACTAAATATTAACAAAATATATTAATTATGCAAAACATATTATTATTTTTAATTTACAAAGACTAATTTTGTTAAATTTTATGTATTTTCAAAACATGTAACCGTTACCCATTGTGTTTCTCCGAATTTATACTTGCCATTTTCGATTTTAAATATAGTATAATATTTTGGTTTCAGTTTCGGGTAAAACAACCCCGGCAAAAAGCATAGTCCAATTCAAAATGATCTAAACAATCACTGATACAAAAGACAATATCAGGTTGTATCATCTATTAGAACTAAACATAAGCAAAAATATACTTAGTATGCACCATCCTCAGTTGTTAGGAATCATCTATTGAAGTATCCTAAACTCCCTTAAGATGTGGCATCTGGAAGAACTCCATCTAGGACTCAAAAACAAACAACTCTTTTGGTTGTGTCCTTGAATTGCTTTCTTCTAGAAATGGCTGCTGAAAGTGTATGGGATCAGCTGATGGGGCAAAAACTAACAAACTCACACAAACTGATGCAGTTTCTTCACAACTACTTGCACAGAGTTGTTAAGCGTTTTGTCAGATTCATTTGTTTTAGTAGTTGTCAAAGACTCCACAATTGGGTTTACTCAGTTTACACTTTACATTCGTTAGCATAATAGTATAGATACAAGTGTAAAACAGAAAGTATAATAGTACTGTGAGTAACAAGTGTGACCAATAATATGTTCTTGAATGTTCTCATCGATCTTCTCTCTATGCCCTCTTTCAATTCCTTGGCCTCTTAGTTTCTTCACAATTTGTCAACATAGACTGAATTAGCCCTTTCTTCCCAGATTGCTGGGCTGGAAATGCTGGAAGCAAGTTCAAACATTCGCGATATTTTTCACTCTTTGAGAGCAAGTCTATTACAATAGAGAAAGTTTCAGGATCTGGTTGCAAATTTATCTCTGCCATTTTGTGAAGAAGTTGAACCACAATGTCAAAGTCACAACTTTGACAGAACCCACGCATAAGTGCATTATATGTAACAACATTTGGACGACATCCCTTCCTTTGCATTTCTGAAAATAAGTCATTTGCCTTCTCTAATTGCCCTTCCTTACAAAGTCCACTGATCATGATAGTATATGTTACAACATTAGGCTCGAGAAGCGAACGTGGCAATCTTTGAAATAGCTTCCAAGCGTTTTCCAGCTTTGCCACTTTACACAATCCATCAATATGGCAGTTGAAAACTTTGGTATTTCGTTTAAAATTACTGCTTACTAAACTATAAAACAATTCCAAGGCTTCTGGAGTACAATTGTTCTTGCACAGCCCAGCCAGATATGTATTACACGTAAATAAATCAGGAGCCACATCATGAACTTGCATCTCGCTTAAAAGACTATGAGCATCATCAACCATACGAGCCTGGAAAAGACCAGATAACAATGCATTATATGTTACTACGGTAGGCCTAACTCCCTTGTTAATCATTTCCCTATAGAGGTTCAAGGCTTCTGCTATCTTCCATTTCTTGCAATATTTGTCAATCAACACATTGAAGCCGGAAACATCAGGCTCAAATCCTTTACTTGGTAGAGATAAAAATAGTTTCTTTGCATCATCAAGCCTATCTGCTAAACACAAACCATCTATCATGGTGGTGTATGTAACTAAATCAGGAACTTCACCTTTCTTAATCATCAGTTCAAGCAAATCATTTGCTTCATTAATGTTTCCCTTTTTGCAAAGCACATCTAACAACATGGTAAACGTTTTGATGTTAGGATGGACACCTTGATCTACCATCTCCTTCAACAAGCTTTGAGCATCTTCGAACTTCTCTTCATAACACAAACCATGTATCAGAGAAGTATAAACAATTACACCAGGGAGAATCCCCATGCCTTTCATATCCGAGAAAATTTCCTTTGCCTTTTCCAGCAATCCATCCTTGCAGAGCCCATCAATAATAGTTCCATAACAAACTAAATCTGGTTTACAAATAATAGAACCATCCTTAAAGTTAACCATTTCTTCATATAACTTGAGTGCAATGCTTGTATTACCTGTTCGACACAACCCATTGATCAAAATGTTAAAAGTAACCACATCAAGCGGACAACCGAACTTAATCATTTTCTTGAAAAATTCAGTTGCCTCAACTATCTTATTTTCCTTACAAAGCCCATCAATAATAGTTCCATAACAAACAACATCTGGTTTACACATGACAGAACTCTCATTACAGTTAACCATTTCATCATGAAGCATGAGTGCAATGCTTGTATTCCCCGTTCGGCACAACCCTTTGAGCAAAGTACCATAAGTAATCACATCAGGTTGACAACCCAACTTGATCATTTTCTTGAAAAACTCAGTTGCCTCAACTATCTTATTTTCCATACACAAACCCTTAATTAAACATGTATACGTTACAATATCGGGACTATAACCCTTTTTGAAAATACTTGCCATGACCCCAAAGCCATCACTAACTCGATTTGTGTTACAAAAGCAATTAATCAAAATGTTTAACGTGACGATATCAGGAAATAACTCAGCTGAATTCATCCTATTGTAAAGTGACAAAACATCATAGTAATGTTTTTTCTTAGTAAGTGCACCTAACAAGTGATTGAATGATGAAACTGGAGGAATTGGTTGGATGTGAATCATCTCATTGAAAATGTGCACTGCTTCAGTAAGAGTGACATTACCTGACTTACAGCTTACATTGAGGAAATTTTGAATATGGGCATCAAGGGGACCATTAGGAATTGAGCTTACGGGTGAACTATTGGGATTTGAAGAAATAGGTCTTCTAATTTTTCTGAACAAAGGGGAAACATTTATCAATTTAGGAGAAGTTCCAGGATTTGAATATGTGGGTTTCCTATAATTTTTTAGCACTGATGAAGGTTTCATTGAGTTTTTGGAAGAAGTTTTGGGATTTGAAGATCTAGTAGTTAGAGTGCATGTGAATAAGGACGAAAGTTCAGGTCTTGAAGCAGTTGCCGACACCTCCGTAACAGCGGAACAAGAAGGAGGTAGAATTCTGCGAACCATTGAACAATCTGTCAGGATACAAAACCTAGACCCTTCAATCAGCCCACAGCCTCTAAAAAAATTCCCAAATTTTATAAATTGGTTCACTGTTTCCGTAGCATCGACAAAGATGTACATACATGTTTTTCTGCAATTTCTTCTATTACTCTGTAAATTTTGTTGAGAAAAAAATTAAGTTAACCCAACAGCCAACCACTTCAGTACTTTGTTTTCAATGCTTGAAGAAATCAAATATAATGAAGCAGCTTTCTTTTCGATCTATATACCAATTATCCATGAACACATAACAATAATAATATAAATATATTATTATCTGTGTCTGTAATTCCACCCATGGAAATGATAGTTAACATTTACACTAAGAAAATCAAATTAAAATGAAAGAGAGTCACCTCGAATAATGAAAGAGAAGGAATTAATGCCGGCTTCTCCTTGTTTAGTTAGCCGAGAGGTCAGCAAAAGCCACAAAGCCAGCAGCCAAGAACAGAAGGGTATTTGTCTGAACAATTTTAAATGCATAGTAAAAAAAAAAAAGAGGTGTTAAATTTTAAAAAGAGAAACTTTCTTCTTTCTAATATTTGATTATTTTTTTTAAATAGAAACTAATTCTCATTTTTTTCAACAATCTTTTTTTTTTTTTCTTTCTTTTTCTTCAATAATCCTAGTTTTTTTTTTTTATAACTTCAACAAACACATTTTTTTTTTTTTAAATCTCTTTTTTTTTAGTTGATCATATTCTTTTAATATTTTAACATTTTCTTCTCTCATCTTAAAAGTAAAAAGTTGGTGGTATTAAATACTAAGATTATTAAAAAGTAATTATTATAGATTAAGTTTTTTTTTTATTACAAAATAAAAGCTGAATTTTTCGGTATACTTTGGTATATGTCAGGTTTCGGTAGTTTTTGTTATATTTCAGTATATTTTTGTATATTTCGTTATATTTTGATATATTTTTAGTATATTTTGATATATTTTGGTATATTTCAGTATATTTTGATATATTTCGATATATTTTAATATATTTTGATATATTTCAATATATTCAAAGGGTGAACGTATAAATTCTTAACTTTTGTTCAATATTTTGCTGTGTTGAACTTGCTTGTTCTATCATTTAGTTCAAAAACATAGAAAATGAGGAGTTTGGCCAAAAACGAAATGTGAAAAAATAGTTAGACTAAAATAATCTCTAATAATAAATAATCTTGTGATAATTACTTTTAAATTTAATTGATATAAAATTTATTATATATTAATATACTAAAAAATCGATAAAAAAATTCTAAAATAATAAATTAAAATTAAATATAAAAAATGAGAAGTTTGGCCAAGAAATTAACTCTTAATATATATATATATATATATATATATATATATATATATATATATATATATATATATATATATATATATATATATATATATATATATTTACAAATTATAAAAAAATAAATTAAATAATTTAATTATTTATATATTAAAAAATATATATTTATTTAATATTTTAAATATTAATTTTTATAATGTATCTTTTAATATTTTTTTATTTTTACTAAAAAATTTATATATAAAAACTAAAATAATAATAACTATTTATGAAGGTATATGTCTGTCATCCCCTCAAAATTTTATTAATTATCAATAAACTTTTAAAACTGATACTTTATATCAATTACGTGCTTAAATTTTTAAAATTTATCAAAAAAAAAAAAAATCTAACATCATTAATAATATTAAATTTTAAGTATCAGTTATCACAAAAAAAAAATTATTGTTTTATCATTTAATTATATTAATTTAAATTAGAAGAAAAATTTGATAATAAACCAAATCTCAAAAAAAAGTTTAATAATATATTTAATGCATTATTTTTAAAATTGGCAATTTAATTTTATAATTTTTAAGTTAGATTCAATTGATCCCAAATTTTTAAAAAATAGTTAAATAAATTTAAATTATAATTTTTTGTTTAAATATTATAAAAAAATATGTGTAAAAAATGTTTGAGCTTTTATTTTATGAGTATTGAATATATTTTATCCATTTTAACGTCAAATAAAATTATAATATTTTTAAATTATGTCAATTTTAAATCAAAATTTATTCTTGAGATTTCAAACTTTTTGCTATATAAAAAAAATTCAAAGTTATGGTACCTTAAAACTCCTTAATTAGTTTTAGCAAACAAATATTTTTGTTATATATAATACATTGATGATATTACGTTAATTGTATTATTTATAAATATTTTTGTAAAATTATGTAACCTAATGTCCTAATTCATAATTAAAAGATTAATATATATTTTGCATTATAGGACTAAGCCTACATTTTTTTTATTAATATTGAAAAAAAATTTAACTCGAAGAACAATCAAATTTAAATAATAATGACACTTAAGACTTGTCTTTATCTTACAAATAATAGAAGGCAAATAACAATTAATAATAATTTACAAAATAATTAAATAAGATAAATAATAGATAATAATGATAAAAGTAGTAAATATTTTTCAATTTTATTTTAGTATATATTATATATGTTGTCACATATATTGTAGATATTTAAATTGTACTAATTTATGTATCAGATCAAGTGAACATAACGATATAACGTGGTAAACTTACTTAAGTTTCAATTCTAAGTGGTAATATCTACGAGTTACTTAATATAATCACTTAGTAATTAAATGTACTAAAAGTAATAAACAATTAATAAATACTTGATAAAGTAAAACTCCAAAAATCTCTATCAGGAAACATCTGTCCTAACTACTTAACCTGCTATCACTAAATATCTTCTAGATCCGGCTCACCTCTAAAGCCATACCATCATTGAGTGTAATGCAAATACCTACAATTAGTATGTGTGTATAACAATATATGCAATTTATCCAAAATATAATTTTAAGATAAAATATCTAATATCAACAATAAAAAAACACATTCAACGTATGTTACTACGAAAACTTTACCTCATAACAATATAAAAATACATTTGATGTATTATCATTATGAAAACTCTTTTTATAAAAGAGTTTAATAAACTCCACCATCACCTTGTAGTTTAACGAAGAAAAATATTTAATGTATTAAAACTACTAAACCATTTTTTGAAAATAACTAAACTTCAAGAAATCACTTACGAATTATTAATACAGAAATACACTAAACATATTAATAATACGAAAAATATTTTAAATACATCAAAATATATTTTTCACACTTTATAAAAATACACAACACTAAATATCCATTATGCAAAATATATGTGAAAGATGTAAGAGATAGAATAAAAAATGTGTAAAAGGTATAATTAATAAAAGAGATGAGGAAATATTTATAGCTAATTTTTTAGTTTCAAGACCCTAGTCGACACCTCAATGCGCACTCTTTTAAAGTTTTACTGACCACCTCAGCGAACTTCCTAAGAGATGTCAGTGAGATCCAACGATACACAATTCCATCCTTTTCACCCTCGTTGAACCTTTGCTGACTACGTCGACAAGACCTCCACTAAACCCTAACAAGCTAGTAAAAATAAATTTTTTAAGGCAAAATTTTAGCAAATAAAATGCCATAAATATCTACAAACTCAAGAAAATATATGCAAATAAAAAATACATTTTAACATACAATAAATATGCTCTTGTGTAACATACAAACATATATTAATGTTAAGAACTACGTGAGTGTGTGCGATACTAACAAACTCTATATTTTTACACAAAAATGCCTATAAAGATATAAAAAAGACTTACAAAACTTATAATAGATATATACCTATTTTATGATGGGAACAAAAATAAAATTTAAGTCATAAATAATAATAAAATAAATAATATTTATATAATAAGAAAAAAATAAATATATATGGTAATAAAAACATAATTTTTTTTATATTAAATAAATTTGATACAATATTGTTACAAACGAAAAAATAATAATAAATTATAAAATAATTATAGGAGTTTATATTTTTAGGGTTTAAATAAATAATTTAAATAATTTTTACAAATGATAAATTTTTTTGATGTTTTAAAAGAAAAGAAAATTATAACTTAAAAAATGAAATATAAAATAGGGATTAGTTTGAGTTTTAATATAATTAAATTAATAAAAAAAATTGAAAAATATAAATAAAATTATATATCTCTGTATCTACATGTTATATATAAAATTTTGAATTATATTTAATAATTTTTTTATAAATTATCTCTATATTTTAATTTATTGACTTTAATTATTTTTTTAGGATTTATTATCACATTAAATAAAACTCTAAACATGATAATAAAATATAAATTACATCCAATAATCACTCTAATTTATTTCATTCAATAATAATTCTAAATATTATTTTACTTTCATAATTAATTTAAAAGTATAAAAAAATTAATTTTATATTTCTTTCAAATATTGTAAAAATTAGCTAAAGAGAAAAAATAAAATAGTAAAATAATTTACGTACAAGACACGTATTTTTAAGTAGTTTATTAAAATAAGTTATATAATTTTGAAAAATAAGACGGAGAATGCAATTTCCTTTTCCTAACGTCTAAGTTTTCGTAACATTCTTAATAAAAAAAATTAGCTCCATTATTTTATAAAGAACTTCTTAGGCATCATAATTATTAATAATAGCTACTAATAATAACAATATCATAAAACTAACTATTTAAGTTTTATATACTCACCTGAAGCTATGGTTTGCTTGGCGTACAATCCCAACAACTCTTTTGTACTTAGTGGTGTATACCTCATAAAGTAAAAACCAAATACAACTCTCGAGAAAGAGATAATGAATGCATACATGTACACCATTTATGTTTTTCAACTCTCCTGTGAGCCATTAATTTGGTACAAGATACAAAATTCTCATTGATGTTTAAATTGGAAAATGGTAGGATCACCGATAGTCCGATACTAGTTGTAAAGTTCACCCTGATAAGATAAAAGATAGTCATGGATGTTAGTTAAACATGTCATTGTATAATTTAGAATCCGCAACCTGTAAACCACGGTGCCCACATATTCCGACTTCTTTGGAAGAAAAAGAAATAGTCAGCTCAAAACCATTAATACCAGCAGACATAAGTGTGCAGGTGGTAGCTGCAAATGAAAAAAAAAATAATAGAGATGCAATGAGCTCATTGCTTATATCATCATTCAAATAGTAGTTAACTTTTTTTATTCTATAAATAGAGAAAGTTGAAAGTCATTTAAAATAATTCTGAGCATTTCTGCAAAGAGAAAAATATAAGAGAATGAGAAAGTTTTTGAAAACTCTACTTGGGTGTATTGAGTTTTGGGTTTTAGGGTTGTGAGTTTGAGTGTTGTATTTAAACACTGTTGCAACAGCTTTGTAGAGTAGCCCAATTATTTTTTGGGTGAACCACATAAAATTGTTATTTTTTTATTCTTGCTTTATTTTATATATTGTTTTACTTTCCCGTAAATCTAGTTATGAAAATTGAACGATTTTTTTCCAACACAATCTTCACCAACAAAAATGTAGGTAGAATGGTTATTACTAGAGGGTACTCATCCATGGACACAAAAAGTCATTATTGCTTATGGCTAATAAGAATGTTATTCATTTTTAACAAAAAAGAGACCCAGGCTGTTGTGCTTTCACTGCCAAAGAGGTATATTTGCATCCACAAAAACATCTGTGGTACTCAGAATTTCCCTGCCCCTGAGGGAAAAAAGAAAATCTAGTTCTAGTCTAGCCAAGTGAAATTCATGACCATGAGACACTTTAGAATGACGACACACAGCTGGAAATTGCAATCATGTTTGGCTTTATAAAAATTTATTTATGTTACTGTTTTCAAGGTATTCCAATCAAATGAAAATACTCTCAACAAGAGGCGGAGCATCCCAACGTAATTTTGCTATAAATTATAAACTTTCACATGTTACAAAGAATGTAGAATTTACATAATTAGAATATTGTGGCTTATTTATATATAGCCAATGTGTGTGGTTGAATAGAGTTGAAAAGGAAGGAACAACCCCATAAATATAATCATATCATATAGAACTAACTCGAACAAATCCAACATGAAAAGAAGGCATTTAAGGAAACAAGGGCAAGTGGTATCTTGTAGGCCTTGGTGGAAACAGGGACGGTGGAGCCCGAAATAATGTTTTTTTTTCCTTTATATATATATATATATCCAGTCGGAATAATCCCAGTCTTGCTTCGCCTTGCTTTCAATCCAATAATCTTCATAGAGATTTATCCGTAAAAAAAAATTAATAACTCTAATCATCAGTTATTTTTTTTTAATTATTTTAATTGCATTTTATAACACATTAACACTTTTAATTTTCAAAAATAGTTTTATTTTTAACCCTTTCATGTAATATAAACATTTTTTTTCTAACATAAAAAATATATGTTCAAAATTGTAGTACATGTGTGATTTTTTTGTAAGGAAAGAATATTTTTTTTTTTAGGGGTTTGATAAATCAAATTACATTTAAATAATTTGTTTTGCACTTTTTGAATTTTGTATACTATATAAATAACATAAGACATACACTTCTTAAAAATTTAACTTCTAAAATAGTTAACTTTTATAATTACTTATAAACCTTATATTAATATCATATTTAAGTAATATAAGACAATATCTCTACCACACGTAACTATGAAGATATGACCGCATCCAGCATCCTTTGTATGAATCAAATTACAATTCAATAATTTTTTTTATTTATTGATTAGATAATAAGTTTCATTTTACTATCACATACCAAGAGCTTATGCTTTTGTACAGGGCTACACTTAATATCACAATATCCCTTCCTTCCCAGATTGCCGGGGCGAAAATGCTGGAAGCAAGTTCAAACATTCACGATATTTTTCACTCTTTGAGAGCAAGTCTATTACAATAGAGAAAGTATCAGAATCTGGTTGCAGATTTCTCTCTGCCATTTTGTGAAGAAGTTGAACCACTATATCAAAGTCACAACTTTGACAGAAACCACGCATGAGTGTATTATATGTAACAACATTTGGACGACATCCCTTCCTTTCCATTTCTGAAAATAAGTCATTCGCCTTCTCTAATTGCCCTTCCTTACAAAGTCCATTGATCACGATAGTATAAGTTACAACATTAGGCTCGAGGATCCAACGTGGCAATCTTTGAAATAACTTCCAAGCATTTTCCAGGTTGAAAACTTTGGTACTTAGTTTAAAATTACTGCTTTCTAAACTAAAAAACAGTTCCAAGGCTTCTGGAGTATAATTGTTCTTGCAAAGCCCAACCAAATATACATTATACGTAATTAAATTAGGAGCCACATCATGAACTTGCATCTCGCTTAAAAGATTATGCGCATCCTCAACCATACGAGCCTGAAAAAGACCAGATAACAATGCATTATATGTTGCTCTTGTAGGCTTAACTCCCTTGTTAATCATTTCCCTGTACAGATACAAAGCTTTCTTTATCTTCAATTTCTTGCAATATCCGTCAATCAACACAGTGTAGCTGATAGCATCAGGCTCAAATCCTTTACTTGGCAGAGATATAAATAGTTTTTTTGCATCATCAAGCCTATCTGCTAAACACAAACCATCCATCATGGTGTTGTATGTAACTAAATCAGGAACTTCACCTTTCTTAATCATCAGTTCAAGCAAATCATTTGCTTCATTAATATTTCCTTTTTTGCAAAGCACATCTAACAAAATGTTAAAGGTTTTTAGGTTAGGATGGACACCTTGACCTAACATCTCCTTCAACAAGCTTCTAGCATCTTCGAACTTCTCTGCATAACACAGACCATGTATCAGAGAAGTATAAACAACTACATTAGGGACAATCCCCATGCCTTTCATTTCCAAGAAAAGTTCCTTTGCCTTTTCCAGCAATCCATCCTTACAGAGCTCATCAATAATAGTTCCATAAGAAACCACATTTGGTTTACAAATGACAGAACTATCATTACAGTTAACCATTTCTTCATGTAGCTTGAGTGCAATGCTTGTATTCCCCGCTCGACACAACCCTCTGAGCAAAGTACCATAAGTAATCACATTAGGCTGACAACCCAACTTAATCATTTTCTTGAAACACCCAATCGCCTCAATTATCTTATTTTCCATACACAAACCCTTAATTAAACATGTATACGTTACAATATTGGGACTATAACCCTTTCTGAAAATACTAGCCATGATCGCAAAGCCATCACTAACCCGATTTGAATTACAAAAGCAATGAACCAAAATGTTTAACATGATGATATCCGGAAATAACCCAGCTGAATTCATCCTATTGTAAAGTGACAAAACATCAGAGTAATGTTTCTTCTTAGTAAGTGCACCTAATAAATGATTGAATGATGCAACTGGTGGAATTGGTTGGATATCAATCATCTCATTGAAAAAGTGCAGCGCTTCAGTAAGAGTGACATTGCCCGACTTACAGCTTACATTGAGGAAATTTTGAATATGGGCATCGAGGGGACCGTCAGGAATTGAGTTTACGGGTGAGGTATTGGGATTTGAAGAAACAGGTGTTCTAGTTTTTGTGAACAAAGGTGAAACATTTATCAATTTAGGGTAAGCTCCAGGATTTGAATATGTGGGTTTCCTATGATTTGTGAACACTATTGAAGTTTTGATTGAATTTTCAGGTGAAGGTTTGGAATTTGAAGATCTAGGAGTTAGAATGCATGTGAATAAGGACGAAAGTTTAGGGCTTGAAGCAGTTGTTGAAATAGACACCTCCGTAGCAGCGGAACAACAACGAGGTAGAATTCTGCGAACCATTGGACAAAGTGTCACAATACAAAGCCTCGGCCCTCCAATCAGTCCACAGCCCCTATAAAAATTTCCAATTTTATCAATTGGTTCACTGTTTTCTGCAATTTCTCCGAGTATTGGAATAACACGCAATAATTCAATTGCCTCATCCAACCACTTCAGTACTTCGTTTTCAATGCTTGAAAAATCAAATATAATGAAGCGACTTTTTTTTTTTTTTCTTTCTTTCTATTTATATACCAATTACCCATAAACACATAACAATAATAAGATAAATATATGATTAACTGAGTCTGTAATTTTACACATGGAAATGATAGTTAACATTTACACTAAGAAAATCAAATTAAAATGAAAGAGAGGTCACCTCGAATAGTGAAAGAGAAGGAATTAATGCCGGCTCCTCCTTGTTTAATTAGCAAAAGTCATAAAAAAGCAGCCACAAATACAGAAGTGTTGGTGAGGGAAGTGGTCAACAGAAAAGTTCCCGCAATGGTGCTGCTGCTTGTAAGTGCGATGGCTGAGGCCTGAGGATGTGCTTGTCTAGCCACAAGCAGCATGACTTGGAAGTGGGTGGCTGTGCGTTAGCTAGCAGTGCGACTGGGTGGCCTGGTGACTGGTGATTCGTGCGCCGGTGAGGGACCTGGTGACTCGTGCGGCCGTGAGTGACGTGATGACTCGTGTGAAGGAGGTCGGCTTGGTTGAGACTTGAGAGAGAGATTGAGGTTGACGCTGCTTGAGGTTGAGAGTTGAGAAAGAGAGAGAAAGAGTCGAAAGGCTGCCAAATTAAATTAGAATGAGTGAATGACTACGGGTTAGGCTTTCAAAAAGTTTAGGATATAGGATACATTTATAAGGTGCGGTGTTATTGGTCCAATTGCCTTAATTTTTATAATTATTAGTATATTTAAGTTCATTATTTTATAAATAATACTTTAAAACTTCAATAGCTTAATAAAATAATTATTACTTCATCAATTAATTTTATATTTAAATAAATAAATAAATAAATTCATATAAAAGAGAGAAAAATAAAATAAGATAAATTATAAAAAAAATATTTTAATAAATTAATATAATTTTAAAAATTAAAAAAGAAATCAAATACTAAAAGCAAACATCTCATTCCTTTGAAAAGTTTCTCTAACGTTCCTATTAACGAAACCTTATTTTTTACTACCCAATAGTTAAAAAATCTTCTTCACTCAATAGTCAATGACCAATGACACTTAAATTATTGGAAATGAATTTTATCTCAAAAAAATAAATTTGTCTTTGATTTTTTTCTTTCACTTTCATCTGAGTTCTGATTTATTAATATTATCCCAACAAAAAAAAAATCTTAACTAGTTAATCAATAAATTTAATCAAAAAAGTAAAGAGAAATATAAGGACAAAACTTAAAATGTAATTTACAAGTTTAATATTACGGTTATTTCTTTTGACGGTAATTCAAAAATTTATTATGGGCTCGTCTCGTGGACTTATTTAAACATGTGCACACCAACCATGTTAGATTGATTGCTTAACTACCAAAGATGCATCTTCACTGTACACTGTAAATCGAGTTGATCTATTCCAAGTTCATGAATTAAATGACCAAATAAGCTGCTAAAATTAAAAGGAAATATTAGAGGGTTTCTATGGCAGAATTTTTTTTTAAAATCATTAAAAAGACATTGGTTACGCTTTATATATTCATATACAATTAAAATTTCATAGGAATAGGGATGATATATCATTTTTAAAGTTAATAGACGTGACATTTAAAATATAATAGACTTATGAGTACTTTTAACCTAATTTATTGAACTCTAAGAATATTTTTTCCTGTATTTACATACTATATTAAATGGTTGAGAGTTGAGAGAGAGTTGAGAGGTTACCAAATGAAATTAGAATGAGATCGGGTTAGATTTTCAAAAAGTTTAAAAAATATGATATATTTATATACTATGTTAAATTATAAAATTGACCTTCCTTGAACCACAAATTTTTGAGTCATTAAATGAGTCATGACTTCAACATTTTTATTTAGAGTAAATAAATTTTTACATCTTCAAACTTAAGAGTTGTAATAAATATATAATCTAACTTTTATTTGTTATTTTCATGCCATTAAATTTTAAATTTGTGACAAATATACCATCGACGTCAATTACTTAACGGGGGTTAATGGAAAGCCACATATGGGACGCACGTGTGACTCTAAAATCCCTAAATCAAACTCCTATTCATGCCCTAATCACTTCAATCGAAGACACCCAAGGAAGAGATGGTGGCACAAGGCAAATAGTGGTGGTTTTGATTAGATTTTAGGCTATTTTTGCAATTTTCTGGCAACAAGGGTAGGAAATCAAGATATAGGTGGCAATAGAGGCTGGAGTTGTGATGGGAGTTAGCAATAGGAATCGAAAAACATATGGGGGTAGCAATCGTGGCCAACAAACATGTGGGGTGGTGATAGTGACTGGTTTTACATAGATAGGGTTGAGTTTTGCAACTTTGGAGTTTGCAAGGGCTAGGTTTCACAATTTTAGAGTTGTTGGATGGTGGTTTGTTGGCAACAAGTGAGATGGGTCATGAGTTGGGATGCAAAACTTTAGACAACTTAAGTGGTGGTTTTTGCGAATATGGGGTGGGTGCTTTAAAGGTTACACTCACAAATAGTTGTTAGATTGGCAACGGTGGCTAAGCTCTCAAGTTGGGAGAAATAGGTGGCGGTTGTGATTTGACGTTAACTCTTGTTAAGTGACTGATGTCGATGGTATATTTTTTCAAAATACAAAATTTAATAGTATAAAAATAATAAATAAAAACTTGATAATATATTTGTAAAAATTTCAAAATTTAGTGGTATAAAAATATATTTACTCTTTTAATTATGACCCTCAAATTTGCTAGTCTTGTTAGGAATTGACAACACTAAGTAAGACTAACTTTTAAGTCACATATTTAAAACACACCAAAATATTATTTAATTTCAAAATAATACTTTTTTATTTCCAATTTAAATGTTTTATTTATGTGTCTTAATTCTCGTAAAATACACATAATCCATTTTTTTTAGTTTAAAGTCCTAAAATGATTAAAAATGTTTTTTAAAAAGCACACAAATAAATAAAAATATATTAAAAAAAGTAAAATTTTATTTCCTAATCAATTTTTTTTTAACAGAAAAAAAACTCTCTAAAAAGAAACGGAATAACGTTCACTAATCTCCGTTCAGATTGCTGGCCCAAAAATGCTGGAAGCAAGTTCAAACATTCACGATATTTTTCACTCTTTGAGAGCAAGTCTATTACAATAGAGAAAGTATCAGAATCTGGTTGCAGATTTCTCTCTGCCATTTTGTGAAGAAGTTGAACCACTATATCAAAGTCACCACTTTGACCGAAACCACGCATGAGTGTATTATATGTAACAACATTTGGACGACATCCCTTCCTTTCCATTTCTGAAAATAAGTCATTCGCCTTCTCTAATTGCCCTTCCTTACAAAGTCCATTGATCACGATAGTATAAGTTACAACATTAGGCTCGAGGATCCAACGTGGCAATCTTTGAAATAACTTCCAAGCATTTTCCAGGTTGAAAACTTTGGTACTTAGTTTAAAATTACTGCTTTCTAAACTAAAAAACAGTTCCAAGGCTTCTGGAGTATAATTGTTCTTGCAAAGCCCAACCAAATATACATTATACGTAATTAAATTAGGAGCCACATCATGAACTTGCATCTCGCTTAAAAGATTATGCGCATCCTCAACCATACGAGCCTGAAAAAGACCAGATAACAATGCATTATATGTTACTCTTGTAGGCCCAACTCCCTTGTTAATCATTTCCCTGTACAGATTTAAAGCTTTCTTTATCTTCGATTTCTTGCAATATCCGTCAATCAACACAGTGTAGCTGATAGCATCAGGCTCAAATCCTTCACTTGGCAGAGATGTAAAAAGTTTTTTTGCATCATCAAGCCTATGTGCTAAACACAAACCATCCATCATGATGTTGTATGTATATAAACCAGGAACTTCACCTTTCTTAATCATCAGTTCAAGCAAATCATTTGCTTCATTAATATTTCCCTTTTTGCAAAGCACATCTAACAAAATGTTAAAGGTTTACAAGTTAGGATGGACACCTTGAGCTACCATCTCCTTCAACAAGCTTTTAACATCTTCGGACTTCTCTGCATAACACAACCCATGTATCAGAGAATTATAAACAACTACCATCAGGAACAATCCCCATACTTTTCATTTCAAAGAAAAGTCCCTTTGCCTTTTCCAGCAATCCATCCTTACAGAGCACATCAATAATAGTTCCATAACAAACCACATTTGGTTTACAAATGACAGAACTATCATTACAGTTAACCATTTCTTCATGTAGATTGAGTGCAATGCTCAACACAACCCTTCGAGCAAAGTACCATGAGTCAACACATTAGGCTGACAACCCAACTTAATCATTTTCTTGAAACACCCAATTGCCTCAATTATCTTATTTTCCATACACAAACCCTTAATTAAACATGTATATGTTACAATATTGGGACTATAACCCTTTCTGAAAATACTTTCCATGACCGCAAAGCCATCACTAACCCCGATTTGTATCACAAAAGCAATGAACCAAAATGTTTAACATGATGATATCAGCAAATAACCCAGCTGAATTCATCCTATTGTAAAGTGACAAAACATCAGAGTAATGTTTCTTCTTAGTAAGTGCACCTAATAAATGATTGAATGATGCAACTGGTGGAATTGGTTGGATATGAATCATCTCATTGAAAAAGTGCAGTGCTTAAGTAAGAGTGACATTGCCCGACTTACAGCTTACATTGAGGAAATTTTGAATATGGGCATCGAGGGGACCGTCAGGAATTGAGTTTACGGGTGAGGTATTGGGATTTGAAGAAACAGGTGTTCTAGTTTTTGTGAACAGAGGTGAAACATTTATCAATTTAGGGTAAGCTCCAGGATTTGAATATGTGGGTTTTCTATGATTTGTGAACACTAAAGAAGTTTTGATTGAATTTTCAGGTGAAGGTTTGGAATTTGAAGATCTAGGAGTTAGAGTGCACGTGAATAAGGTCGAAAGTCTAGGGCTTGAAGCAGTTGTTGAAATAGACACCTCCGTAGCAGCCGAACAACAACGAGGTAGAATTCTGCGAACCATTGAACAAAGTGTCACAATACAAAGCCTCGGCCCTCCAATCAGTCCACAGCCCCTAAAAATATTTCCAATTTTATCAATTGGTTCACTGTTTTCTGCAATTTCTCCGACTATTGGAATAACACACAATATGTGTGCAAATATTACTATGTTGAAAAAATTAACCAAAAGCCAACCAGTTAAGTACTTTGATTTCAATGCTCGAAGATATCAAAATATAACAATATGAATATATCATTAACTGATTCTATAATTCCACTCATGGAATGATAGTTAACAGTTACACTACAAAAATAAAATCAAATCAAATTAAAATGAAAGAGAAGAGAGTAGGAGAGAAAGGTTACCTCGCATAATGAAAGAGAAGGAATTATGCCGGCTTCTCCTTGTTGATTTAGCCGAGAGCGGTAAGCAAAAGTCACAGAGAATCAGCCACAAGGATGTTAGAGGTATCTACGTAGTAAGGTTTATAAATAATTATACGGCTTAAAATTATATAAATATTAGAGGTATTATTATAAAATTTAGTTATTTGGAGACTAAGAGAGCATAATATTTTATTACATACGATCCGATAATATCCAATTCAATCGAAAAAAATTATATATTTATATTTATATATATATCATATTTTTAATACTTTAATCGATTAAAATATAGGTCAAATTTAATGTAAATAAAATTAACATTTTAATTCAATACACACTTTTATTTATATATATATATATATATATATATATAATTGTTAAAATAGTCCACATTTATTAACTTAATATGATATTTTAAGTCAAAAAAAAACATTTATTTTATATTATGTATAAAATATATGCTATAAAATTAAACATTATTAATAATAAATCATACTAATTTAATGTCACACATAACTTATATAATCAAAAAATTGTATCTTAAAATATAATGTTGGAGACGGCAACAAAAATATCTTACGTGATTGAAAAAATAATTCTAATAGCTATTATTGGTGATCATTATCATCATTCCGTTAACAACTTTTATTTTTTTCTTTAACATAATTTTTATTAATGGTGTATGTTAGGTAATGTAATATTAGTTAATTAAAACATTAGATACAATTCTATGTATCAAACTGTATTTACTAATAATTTTGTCAAACATTAGTTAAAATAATAAGTGAAGTACCTATCAATAACTGTATTTATATATCTCTTATCGACTTCTCATTTTTGCTATTGCATTAAAGTTCATTTAAATTTATTTGATTTATATCATAAGTGGGGTAATCAAATTCAATGTAGGGGTTTGTTCGCATTCCAATAATAATTAACTTTAATTTTCATTAGCAAAAAAAAAATAAAAATCATCCGTATATTTCATGTCTTGTAAGAATATTTAAAGCCATGTAATCAATTGTCTATGAATTTCTAGCAGAATTAGTTCATTATTGTCTAGGGAGATATATATGTCATATACGTGTTAGAATTGGATTTCAGGCTTTTAAGCTCCCACAAATGTCTTTGTTTTGAACCTGCGTGTCACCTATTCTCAAGCAACACAATCAAAGGCAAAGGCATAATCAACATACCAAAATTTACCTCATTTTCCAATTCTTCATATCACAAAAGAAAATTTTTCATTTTATCTCAATCACTTCTCTCTTTCCTGGAATTTCAAGATATGCAGAAAGGTAAGCCTCACAGAATTAAACTACTAATTTTTTTTTTTTTTATGACATGTTTTGTTTGTTTATACGTCTTTCTCCAAATAACATAATGCAATAAACTTGATATAATAACAAGATCTATGTACAAACTTTGTTCAGATTATAGCAGCAAACCCACCTTCACACAGATATTTCTTGCTTCTTCATTGGGATTAGTCATTGCTGCAGCTGTACATTATCATTTTAAAAAGCTTAAGGATCGAAAGATCGTGCCACGCCTGATAGATTCAGGCCGTCGTGAAAAATGTGAAAGGTTTCCGCATTATGTAGGTAAACATAAAAGCATGACCCAATTATTTTACACTTTTTATCACCTGAAAAAGCATATATGTCTTTTACATTATGGAAGGGGGGAAAAAACTTAATTGTACTGCATTTTTTAACATGCAAAAATTTTTTTTTTTTTAAGTTATACGAAAAAATATATATATACTCTGAATGAAGGAGTTTAAAAATAAAACAAAGGGTATCTCATTCAATTAAATTAACCGACATTTGAGATCTACAATGTTTTTTTTAATATAAAATCAAACATTTGTCTTTATTTGTCTCTGTTCTGGTTGGTGCAGCTAGACAAATGGGATTTAAAGATAAAAGAGAATGTCCACATTTATGTAAGCTAGCTGCAGAATACATAAGAAAATGTGAAGGTTGTGAAGAAGATATATACACCTTCTTTGCAAGTGAGATAGATGCTGATTCACTTTATGTGAAGCTTGTGGAGGAGTTTGAGAGATGCATTCTGAGTTACTTTGCCTTTCATTGGAACCATGCAGATTTCATGATTGCTCAGGTGGTTCTTCTCTAAATCATAGAGGAATATACAAATAATAAATGTTACTTTGTTTTTTTTTTTCTTTGACAAATATTACAATGTGAGCTTATCATAGATTCAAGATAATGTTTTACAATATCCAGATATTGAGTCATCATGATGGGGAACCCAAGAGGAAGCTTAAAAACATTGTCATGCAAGCAACTAGGTTGGTACTATCTATTAATAGTGTAAAAAACCACATTATTAATATATATTTGACACAGAGTATATGATATGATTGGTTAAAATTATCAGTAAATATCAATCATATATTATTGTAAACAAATGCTATGAAAATTGTTCTTTCGATTGAAGTCGAGGCCTTTCTATTTAATGATCACCTAGAGTATGGCTGATAAAGTCTATCCCTTCCTCGTTTCAAGCCACCCTTTCAAACAAATTGCTTCTAGTACTGATGAGATGTAGTTCAGCAGAAACAAACCTATTTAACTTGCATTTTTTTATCGATAACTGATCATAGAGAACAGAGATTTGAGAGGGTAACAAAGAACTTGAAGGTGGCTAGAGTATTTAATACCTTGGTGGAGGAGTTGAAAGCAATGGGGATTGCAACAAATGACGATTCGCAATGCACTGAAGTTATGGCTCCAGTTGCCCACGCCGATAGAAGCCCTGTCCTCCTACTGATGGGTGGTGGGATGGGAGCAGGAAAGAGCACTGTGCTCAAAGACATTCTCAAAGAGTAAGAAATTTTTTTATCAGCATTTGGGATAGACAAAAAAATATCCAATACTATGTTTATCATTGTGTTAGTTTAAGAACTTTGCATAAATATTACAAAAATTGTTTAACAACTTTCACATTTTCTTTCCTATCTTCCAAGTACCACTTACAATATAAATCCTACCATACATGCTGAGCATGTTTCGACCTGTGTCATTATAACTAATGAAGCATGAATGTGCTAACATATCTCTTTATAATTGAAATGAAAAGCAGACCATTCTGGGCAGGAGCATCAGGGAATGCAGTGGTGATTGAGGCTGATGCCTTTAAGGAATCAGATGTTATCTACAGAGCCCTTAGCTCCAGAGGACATCACGGCGATATGCTTCAAACTGCTGAACTGGTAATATATTGACTCTTTCATTTCTCAAAAAGTACCTGTACATTTTATCAATTCAGGCATATGCCAATATCTCATAAACAAAGTATATACAATTAACATAGGATGAAAACTTATCTAATTTGTCAAACCATTTGTTAGACTTAAAGCAAGAATGGCTAATAAAATTTCAGAAGCAGCACAAACACATAATTTGTAACAACTGTAATGAACTCATTTGCAATATAAAAAACCTCACAACTTCTTTGCAACACGAACAACATTTGCTAGATAGATTTATTCTTTAAGGGAAACAAACCAATTTCATAGAAAGAGATTTATCATTGAATATATATAAGACTATAGTAATAAAATATATATATATATATATATATAAACAGGTACACCAGTCTTCAACAGATGCAGCATCATCCCTTTTGGTGACAGCCCTTAATGAAGGGCGGGATGTGATTATGGATGGAACTTTATCTTGGCTTCCATTTGTTGTACAAACAATAACAATGGCCAGAAATGTCCATCGTCGCCGTTATAGAATGGGACCTGGTTACAAGGAAGGTGAAAAAGGAAGTGCTACAGAGATCTACTGGGAACAAATTGAAAATGAAGAACCTGAACAGGTTGAAGGCAAGAAGAGAAAACCATACCGGATAGAACTTGTTGGAGTTGTATGTGATGCCTATCTAGCAGTTGTTAGAGGCATGAGGTATGCTACAATGCAATAAATTAAATGTTTATAAAGAAAAAGAAAAATCTTAAATACAGATTTCCTAAAGTGGCTTACTGGATTAACAACAGGAGAGCTATAATGTGTAGAAGAGCCGTTCGAGTAAAGTCACAATTGCGATCACACAAAAGATTTGCCGATTATTTTCCCTCATATTGCCAACTGGTTGACAATGCAAGACTCTATTGCACTAATGCTCTGGAAGGTCCACCAAAGGTACTAGACTTATTCCTTTTCAGGTCAATGTTAATATTACATTGATTATCAATTATATGAGTTAGATATGCAAGTGAAGCTAAATATAAATTATCAGGCCTTATAGCCAAAGTTCTGTAACAAAGTAGATATAACAAGCATCTACATTAAACATTATATGCTGATTTGGTAATTTTTGTGAAGTTGATAGGATGGAAAGAAAGGGACAAGACATTACTGGTTGATCCAGATGAGATAGATTGTTTAAAAAGGGTAGGCAGGTTGAATGATAATGCAAGCAACATATATGAACTCTATAAGCGCCCGAACCCAGCTTGTGAAACTGGTTCAATTTGGAAGGATATTGTATTGTCACCATCAAGATTAAACATTCAAAAGGAGCTGAAGTATTCCATCCAGAAAGTTGAAAGATTGAAATGACAAAATTGCTGCTCCAAATCCATCATTCTTATATGAAGGAGGGTGAACAAAAAGCAGAAATTTTTGTCAAGGAGTGTATTGTACCAAAAAGAAGGATAATAGGCAAAAGTCTATTTGTGATTAATGTGCTAGAGTTTTATTTTTCTTTAAATTAAACCAGGAATTATTATTTTTGTTTATAAGCTTCAGATGATCCATTACATAAATATAAGAAATTATATTTTAATTACTCAATTTAAGAAGCAATCATTCATGATATCATATCCAACATACATAATAAGGCTGCTATACAAGTAGTATTGATGTGTAAAAGGTACTTTGTTTTGTGGTTTTTAAAAATTTAACTGATTTTTATTTTATTTTTTATCAAATAATAGGCATTATTTGAATATAAACTTGATCTTTAACTAATGACAAATTTTATGTATTTATCAAGATTTGAATTCACTACCCATATGAAAGCACTACCATAAGTTAGGTGTGTTACATTATTACTCACCTACTCCATGTCTCATTTATGGATATTCAGCAGCCTAGTACTATATTTCAGTATTATAACATAAAATTCCAGCAATGGCTAAAACAGTTATCTATGAATGAGACGTTGAATGAAACAGCTATCTTTTGAAAAAATAAGTTTTCTGAAAAAGGAAAAACTAAAACCTGAGATCCAAGGGAATAATAGCATGAATGTGATATAAATGCATATGCAAGAAGATAGAATTTAAAAAATAAAATAAAGTCTAAATGGATCTAATTTTTTTTCTTGAGCAAACGGAGCCTGTTACATGTTTCAACATGGAGGGATAAGTCTTAAAGATGTTTGTAGATGACACCTGGTTGTTTTCTCTTTAAAGGGAAAGGGGAAAGAGACACGATTGATCCTTATTAACAGAAGAATGGATAAGTATCATCACCATCATTGCCAGCTCTCAGTTTTTTCAACAACTTACCCATAAACATACAAAAATAGTTTTTATTGTTCATACGTGTTAATCATCTCAATTTTTAAATTTACTTTCGATAAATAACTAATATATTATAACTTAATACATATAACATAAACATAACATAAACCGACAATCTGACATCATTGAAATGAAACCAGCTCATGTTGTTTCTTACACAAGCATTTTAGATCATGATTTTCATTCGGCAGTCCCATGCAATTAGTATCAACTCACAATGAACAACAATTTCCGAGGTGTTAACGAATTGGACAATTTTATGTCAAAATAATAGTAAACTTGTTTTAGATCGACCTGCTATAACAATTCCTTAAACACCTACCTTATAATAATATGTAACTAAAATATAAAATATTTTAGAAGTCATTGATCTCATGCTCCAACATTTTAGTCTTGAACAAAATTTCATTTCACATTAAAAATTAAGCACATGTTTCTGAGTTCTACCAAAACTTAGAAGAGAAGATCTACCTGGTTTAAACTTGAATTTCCATGCTTCATATCCAAGAAATTTCCACCACATAGTCAATATGCACAACACGCAAAGAGACTAGCAATTTCGTATAGATTAAGTCAGTTGCTAACTTGCGAGCTACCCTTAAAAATTCAAAGGGTCTAGAACTTGATAACCCTAGCCATTAATAGATCAAAAACATAGTCGTGGGAAGAAGGTTAACCAGAAAGCCAAGGAGCTCAAGGCTCATCACAAATTCATTCAACAGAAAAATGTAACATTTCAAACTGTAATATATCCTACAAATATATAAAGACGATAAAAAAAGTGGGAAAAAAAATGATTTTAACTTAAAAAAACAATAACATAAAATCTAACATATTTTCTGGAAAAAAGAAGGAATATACGGGTACATATAGAAGCTCGAACGAAGATCAACAGATTTACAGGACTACCCTACAAACGCTACACTACCGCAGTTCCTCTTTATTTCTTTCCTCTCGCTGGAGCCCTCCTCGCCGGCGACTTCACGGTTTTGGCGGGTGCCTTCTTGGCAGGCGCCGCTTTCTTAGGAGTCGGTTTTGGAGCTGCCGCTCTCTTCCCCGGAGATGTTCTTGTCGATGTCCTCGGAGCTTTAGCCGGCTTCTCCTTAAGCTTAGGCTTCGCAGATGCCTTTGGCTTTGCAGCAGCTTTAGGCTTTACAGCAGCTACAGACCTAGTCTTCACCGGAGCAGCAGCTTTTGGTTTTGCAGCTGCTTTAGGCTTTGGCTTAGCGGCAGTTTTCGGTTTAGCAACTGCTTTAGGTTTGGCTGTCGATCTCGTTGAAGCCTTGGTTGACTTGGTAGAAGCAGCTTTGGGCTTGGCAGCAGCAGCTTTCGGCTTTGGCTTTGGCTTTGGCTTCGGCTTAACAGTAGGCTTCTTCTTTGCTGCAGCCGAAGCTGTGGAAGGCTTCGCCACAACTGGCGACCTCACCGCCGGAAGCTTGAACGAGCCTTTGACTTTAACGATCTTCCCAGCTGCTACAAGCTTCTTCAAATGGTAGAGCAAAAGCTTCTTGAAGTTCGATGGAAGATTCTTTTGCTTCTCTTCGATGAACCTCGTGATCGCATACTGACTAGAACCAGATTTCTCCTTAAGCGTCAGAATTGCATCCTTGATCATCTACAGTGACGAAAACTAATCACAATCAGACAAACCAAAACAATCCCTAAATCTCAATTGTAAATAACCAATAATCAACAACGAATTAAGCTCACATTAACATTAAACAAACTACCTCTTCGTATGGAGGATGAGTCGGGGGGTTTCTGGGTTTCCTGGGAGCAGCAGGTCTCTTAGCCTTGGGTTCCTTTGCTTTCTTAGTCGACTTTGGGGCCTTGGCCTCCGGATTTTCCTCCACAGGCTCGATTGAGATCGGCTCAGGCTCTGGTTCCACCTCTACAATAGGTTCTTCGGTCGCCATTTTAATATCTCGGACGAATTAAAGAAATTGGGAAATGGGAATTTCTAGGGCTTCGAATTGAAATGAATATAAGACTATGAATCAAAGAAAGGGAGACAGAGAGAATGGATCTACAGCCAGGCGTGTTCACTAATTTCTGGTGTGAGAAGATGGCGGAAATGAAATTTGTTAAATAGTCTAGTGCATCTAAGAAGATATCTCAAAGCTCAACGCTGATTGGCCAGGTGTCTTAGCCCACGGATCGAAGTGTTTGACAAATTTAAATTTGAGCCTTTGGATAAAACGGTATCAACGGTATACACTAGTAGATGTTGGAATGTAAAATTGAGAGTTATAATAAGAAATTGGGGGTTCTTGGTCAGTTTATGTGTGCTTTTGAGTCATATTAATTTGAGCATAACTTGAGCTACAATTGATGAATTCAAGTGAGATTTTTTCCAGTTTGTATATTATTATTTCAGTTTTCTAACGAGTGTAAATTTTAATATTGGGGATGAGAAATTTGGGAGAAATTTGGGTTTGAAGCCACAATGGTCAGGATTAGGGTTTATTTTGATCTTGTTGTGGTTTCAGTGGATTTTAGAAGAATGCTCTAAAACAAAACTTGTTTTTTACATCTTCTATGATAGAAACCTTCTTGAGGAACCTATTGGTTCAAGAATTACGAAATTTGGTTGAGAATTGAGCATAAAAATTTGGGTTAGAATGTCACCAAAGTTGAACATCTATTCCAAATGTTCCAAATGTGCAATGTAGGTCATAATACAATGGGGATATAACCCTATTATAAGAGTTTATCAATTCAGCCGATCCACAACACATTACATAATTTCAATTCAATTTAAAAATACTAGTTTTACATCTAATGGTTTCTACTTAATTTTCGTGTACAAATATATAGAATTTGATACTTGACATTTAAATAAAGGCTTACAGTGTAGTGTCATATGCAACATGTAACCTATCATCCTTGAAAGCTAACTTTTTTATTTAATCTTTAGTAGTAGCAAATTACTTTAAAAATCAATTTATTTATATCATTTAAACACTTTAATTATATAGCTTCTGTACAGTACACATAGATCATACAGTCTTTAAAAAATTTGTTAATCACGTAACTTCAAAATTATGTACTAAAATGTCTATTTTTTATAATAAAAATGGACACTTTAATAATATATATATGTACCATATACAAGCTAAGTGACTAAAATATCATATAAATAAAGAGAGTTAGAGAACCTATCACCCAATAACATGCTAAATCATTTTTAGTTACTGCTCCTTTTGAATTAGAATAATTGCTTCTCCTTTCTCCTTTCTAAGTGTTTGTATATATGTTTGATACGTATATGGGTATAGTAGTTCTATTCTAATGAGAGCCTTAATCTGATTGGTCTCTTATAGATACGTTTACATGTTCAATATATTCTAAAGCTACACCTAAAGAAATCATTTGCAGGCATTCAATTCATGCTTGAGAACTAATTCTAATTATATGACCCTTAAAATTGAGAGAACCCTTTCGCTTGTAGCCTAATTTATGCAGTACAACTTTGCTTGGTGGGTTAGAAATTAATAACATGTTTGTCTCCTGTCATGAACAAATAGATAGTCTAAGGTTATTTCAACTTCTGACGGATCAATCACGAGCACTAACGTTTGTAATAATTGGAAAACTCTAAACATCAAAACAATTATACATGTGATGTATTTCAAAAGATGTGTTACATTGTAAATTAGTTGCACCCACAAAATTATATATTTTAAATAAAATTTTGTCATGTTAGTTGTGCGTGTAATATATAAAAATTTACTTTGTAATTTGAGCTCTTGTATGTTTCAATTGAAGATATATGTGTGTGTGTGTGAGAGTGATAGTTTTAGAGGTTTACATATCCATTACTGAAGTTGATATCCAAGTTCTGCAACTCTATCCACGTTTTTATGCAAATTTTTGAGAGAATAATATAGGCATGTCCTGAGTTGAAATGTTGTTTTGACTTTATATGGTGAAAACCACAAGGTTTGTGCCATTTTCAATGTATCTAGCTTTCAAATTTTGATTAAATTATTGAAATTGCCATCAAACTGCCTCTTTCAGCTCAACAAGTTGCAAGAATGGCAGGGTAGAACATGAAAATTGAATTTTTGTAGGAGGTAAGATTTGAGTTTTTTTTATTGTTATTATTACTATTAAGAGTCCAAGTCCTGTATGCCTATAAATAAAAGATCTTTAATTATTGCGGTTCTAATTACTCCTTTTAGCATTTTTACGTGTTCTCATCATCTAGTCAATGCATATTTGATATCTGTATGATAAAAATCAGGGTTGCCGTAATGGAATATTAATCTTTGAACAAAATAAATCTATGGACGATTCAAAATTTATTTCATTAATTTATTTTGTTCATCTTTTATCGGAAATGTTTAAAGTTTTTTCCCATAAAGACTAAATTAGTCTTTCATTTCACACGTCCCCTTTTATAATCAAATCAAAAATTGCTTCCCTTTATCATCCCATGAAACACGTTCATTACTTTCTTTCTTTTTTCTTTATACTATCAGCTGGACTACAATTAGTCCGATTTAAATTAGTATAATTTTAATTTAATTTATATTTAATTCAAGTTAATAAAAATGAGCTCGAATTTAAATAAAACATAAATTGACTTAAATTAGTTTAAATTAATCTAAATTATTAATTACATGTGTTTTTCAGTTAATATGATTTTTTTATTAAAAAATATATATATTTAATGATTAAATTTCAATAAATATTGCATAAAATAATAAAAAATATAAATATAAGAGAAAAAATTAATTATTACAATAATAAGATAATAAGTCAATTTTTAAATTAATTAAGGAATAAATTCCATCAAATCCCCACCCATACAAAAGTTAATGGTCGTCGTACTCTCATAAAAACTCATATTTAGAATAAACTTTTAAGTCTCAATAAAATTTCTTCGAGTCATTAAACAAAAAAAAAATAGAGATGAATATATTAAGAAAAATTCTGGAAAAATCCCAAAATTTGTTGTAGTACATCCCAATAAATACAAAAATTTTATAAAAAAATTATTAATTTAAAATATCAAAAATATCCCTAAAAATTACTCTCATACATCCCACTTAAATGTACAGTGGTTCGGTAGGGAGGTGTCGAACCTAACTGTTTTGTTCGGCAACCCCTACCGAACATATTATGTAGGTTCGGTAGGGGCTACCGAACTTATTTGATATGTTCGGTAGGGGCTACCGAACCTATATGATAGGTTCGGTAGCCCCTACCGAGCCACTGCGCGATTTGCAAAAAAAAATAATTTACATACCAATTTTAATTACTTTTTATCTCTATTTTTTTCAAAAAATTTCAACTCTTTTGTATATTACATATATCTATCCTCTATTTTTAATATTTTGGGTTATGGTTGATGATAAATATGGAGAGAGAGGTAGAGGTGAGTGAGGGAGAAGAGGTGGGATGTATGAAATTTTTAAGAGAGTAGGATATGGGATGTGGGATGTATTTTTTAATTTTAAATAAAGGGTTAAATTTGTCATTTTATTATATTTAAAATATTTAATTATTTAAAGGGATGTCTCGAAGTAAAATTCGAGATTTCTCGAGAATTTTCCATATATAAAACAAAGATACTTACAAAAAAAAATGAAGAGTTCAAGTAACTTAAAATGTCACAACAAATATAATTTTTTTATATACATAATAATAGAACTTTGATTATTATATAATACATAATTATCAAGATAATAGACTGATTGAAAAGAGAATAGCATAATATAGGTTGATAATGTTTGGAGTTTTATTTCAAAAGCTAATATCTAATCGGTTTAAAAATAGAAACTTAATAATACTAATTAGAATTAAAGATAAATATTATTATTTTTTGTTTAAATAGTTAGGTAAAATTAAATACAAAATACATTAATATCAAAGAATATAACATAATATTATGAAAAAAAAAATGTATAAATTACAACTATTTATTTATTATTAGCTTATTTTTGAAAAGAAAATTGAAGAAAAATAATTAATATATCATAAAAGAGAAGTATCGAAAGAAATTAAAGATTATTTTAATTTTAATATAGTATTTTCTTTTCTTTTATCTTTTTTATTTAAAATTTAATTTAATTTATGGTTAATAGGCTAGCTCTAACCCAGCTCAATTTTTTTCGAATTATTTGAGCTGGGCCAAAACAAACACAAATTTAATTCGATTCAAATTTAATTCAATTAACCAAATTATGTTATAAATTGTCACCCCTACTCAAATGTATTCAAAATTTACGATTTCTTATAATTTCTTTTGTAGGTGGTGCATTCAAATTCTCAATAGGTACATTTCTTGGTTTTTTGCAATTGGCATTTATATCACATCAATATCCCATATTTTTTATACTTCAAATAATAAATACTCATTTTGCGTATGTGTGAGAGATATTGAGATTGAAATTTAAATATTAATATGTCAAAAATATGTTTTACCGATTGGATTGGGATGACGGCTATGTCCTAACTTGTGTGGCCGTTTTACATCACCACTATTTATCTTTAGTTTAGATAAAATAAGATATTTTAGGGCATATATGATAACAATTTAAGGATTATGAATTTATGGCTACTGATTTTTAATATAAGTTTATATATTATTAGTAAAAAAAATCAGATGGTGCTGTCAAAAACTCAACCAGTCTAGTCAACATAACATTGTAACATACAAGCTTTGCTAAGCTCATTAGCCATTTCTAGTCGTGCTTAAACCCAAAGTATAAAGAACTAAAAAATAAAAAATAAAAGAAAGAGGGATTATAGAAAGAAAAAAAAAATTAATAAAAGAAAAGAAAGTGGGATTATAAAAAAAAGAATAACATCAGGCAACTAATTTTTACTCTCTCATTCCTACTAAGAACTAAATTGAGTGATTTTTTTTTCTTTAGGTCCTAAGATATATGTTAGTGCAAAGAGCTTTACCTTTGTAAATTACTGCAAGAAAACAATATGGCCAGCAATAACACACAGTGAAAACTTCAGTGCTGGAGGTTTTGCATTGAAACCAAGCCAATCAGCAGTGTATACAGCTCCACCAGGTGGAATGGCTGGACATGGGCTAGAACCGGCTACAATTTCGACAAAAGTGGTAAAGGATCATGTCAAACAGGTAGTTGTGGCAACACTCTCAATTACATCGGCCTTGGTAGCGCACAGGCAACAATTGCTGAATTTACACTCGGTGAGATTGATTATTGTGATGTTAGCCTTGTAGATGGCTTCAATTTGCCTATAGTTGTGAAAACTAGTAATGGTAAGGGAAATTGTAGCATTGCTGGTTGTGATGGTGACCTGAGGCAAAATTGCCCTTCAGAGTTGGCTGCCAAAGATTATGGTAAGGTCATTGCTTGTAGAAGTGCTCACTGTTGAGTATTGCTATAGAGGAATGTTTGGGAAACCTATGACATGCCTACCAACAAATTACCCTAGGACTTTTAAGCAGTTTTGCCCTGTTGCTTATAGCTTTGCTTATGATGATCCTACTAGCATTCTCACATGCTATGGTGCTGACTATATATACGATCACCTTTTGTAGCTCAAGGTAACTTAATTTGTTTGCAGTTTTGTTAAAAGTGGTTTAATTCAAAAGTACTTTAAAAAGAAAGTGCTTTCAGAATGAACAAATTATTTGTGATAGTGTAGGAAAGTACAAATGTGCTTTTTGAGCCTGAAAGCACTTCTAACACAAAAAATATTCACGTTTGTTTAACAAGCGTTTGTTTTTGCTATTATAAGTGATTAACTGATTATGCAGTGCCTCAAAAACAGCATCACACAGATGCTTAGAGCAAATCACGTTTTATTTTTTTTGTACCAGTATATTTAAACATAAGGGTACATAAATAAATAGAATGAGAGATTCTATTTTCTGCAAATATTAGCTGTTTGTTATAATGGTATTAAATGCAAGAACCAAACAGTATGCTTTTACTATGATAACAACATTGTTTGTAACAGATCACATAGATTAGAAGCAGGCTTTCAAAGTTGGTGGACTTTATTTTTGTTGGGTTGAGAAATTGTTATTGATCATAACAAGACAAAGTGGGTGGACTTGACGATAACATTATCATTCATGTGTTATTTCTAGTCTAGGTTTTAGCAGCTTCTGTGTAGTGGAGAAATTTTAATTTATTTTTTAAAATAATATGTATTACAAAATTTGAGATATAACTCAAAGGACATAACATAATATTATTGATAACTTTGTTTGAGTCTAAAAACTGTATTTTATGAAAAATTATCGTATGATTTTTTTTTGGACAAAATGTATATTTGTTCATATGAAGCACCTTAAACTATAATATCAATTGCTTATAAAAGTTTATAGAAGCAAGCGGGCCGTATACCTCCCTAGTCCCCTCCCTTGAACCCAGCAAACATCATTTGCTTACATTTCCTTCGTGCATATACAACATACAATTAGGGGTGTGCAAATGTTCGAAACTGTTGATCTCAGGCAATCTGATTTGATCTAGCAATCCATTCAAATTTGAAAACTTCAATCTGCATCCGATCCATACTTCAATCCGATTCGATTCGATTTGCTGTAGGTTTGGCATAAAATAAAGTCATTTTTAAGAAATATGATAATAGGTACTAATAACTTTAAAAAGTGATACACGTACAAAAAAAAATTTATCAATTCGATTGGATTGGAGTGGATGGTTATTTTCAATCCAATCCCATCCATTTATCATTTCGAAACTGCTAAAACTTTAACGGATTTGGTTGGATTTATTTGCACACCCTGCACTAGCAATAAGGAAAAAAACGGAGGGGAGGGACTTCAAGCCTTCACACTATCAGCCGCTAGGTAAAAATTAGGTATTTTTCAGATATCCTAGTTAAAATCCCCATTCCCTTAAAAATATTATTTGATAACATCAGAGATAACAGCAAAAATATAAATAATTAAATAAACCCATTGTCATCCCTATATAACAATTCTCTACAAATAATGGGATGCATGCATCTATTCATTTATGGTTTTACCCTATAAAACTGGTATTTCAGCTATCAAACTACCATGTTTAAGCATGCAAATGTAAATTTTATTCACTGTTGTTGTTCTGCCTTCTTTCTAACTTCTCTTCCTCCCTCTTCAATCCCTGTTTTTCTGATTTTAATTCGTTGCCTTCAAATGGTAATACAACCACAGGGGCCGCAGGCACCGTGTCCCAACGCTCCTTCAAAAGTTTTATGAACCTCTTAACCATTTCTTTCCGGAACTCAAGCTCTCGTGTGAATAGATCAAAGATGAGAAATGCAAGAATATATTTGAAAGGTATCAAAAGAAGAACGGTTGCAGAAGATAGGAAGACCAGAGCAACTTCAGTAGTTATCTGCAAATTGTTAAAAAGAAGTTTCATTCAAAATTCAACAAACCAAATTTAAAAATGAAAGCCAGACTAATTCAACATTATAAAGCAAGGAACAAGCTTTCTCCAAAGTCAAGAGTGCGTGCCTTGCCCTGAAGAGGCATGAGCCTCATTACTCTTATCTGCGACCATAGCCCCAAGGTAATTTTTCACTGTCTTGTCCTTGAGGCAAGTCTCATAATAGTGTTCTAAAATCATTAAGGTCATGAAAATCTACCTGAGGCTGACCAGCTAGGATAATTGTACGTATTTTCAAAAGAGTGACATTCAGGTTCTGCAGATAAGTTTCAACGTCACGCATAGCATCTTTAACAGCTACAATCTTTTGAATGGTATTTGAAGGCGGTTGATCGTGGATGGTAACTTTTCCAAAGAATCGTCCAAGGCGACCTTGTTGCTTTAACCCCTTCAACAATAGCATTGATACAGCCAAGAATATCATGAAAGTAGGAAAGACATATGACAGCAAATTCCTGCAAACAAAAATATAGACATTATACCAAATTACGATTTGTAGAAATAATTTAGCTTGAGGTGGAATATTTTGCATTTATGCTTCTAAAATCATGTGTTATATTACAATATTTTTTTTGTTTCATTTGTCAAACAAGAGTTTCTGATGAGCAAATGGAAATTAATAAATAATAGTTAGCCAGAAAATTATAAGACTTTGATAGAAAGCACAAAGCATAGAAGGAGCAGAAGGATCGATACATATCACGGCATTCTGGAAGCTCCTCATTCAAAAAATCAAGTGCAAAATAAATAAAAGGTTATTAATCATTGTCTCAGTTACAATTCATGACTTGTATAAGTTATTGAACATAGTACTCTTGACAACGATACCTAGCAAGGGGAAGAAAAAAGGATTTATGACATAGGATATTTGCAAGAATACTGATCTACCTGAAAATAACTGTATAAGCAAATACAAGAAAAGAAACTGTCAACTGTGGCTCCTCCCATCGTCTTAGTTTCTCAAAATTCTTTGCAGTTATAGTCAAAGGCAGCAGAAGTTCCTGAATGTTGAAACGAGAAATATCAAAATTATGCATGTATGCTAAAAACAGAAGAATTTGAATAAAATGAGTTATATTAAAAATCTATATGATGTAGAAACTACATCAATTGCAGCATCAATTAACTCATATAAATATATAAACAGTAAACAATTATAACAATTATTTATAGTTGTTTTCATTCGTTGTATCTACTATTTGTTTTCCTTTTCTTGCAACATCTAATTTCAGACTACTTATGCTTTGATAACCATTTCAATTTTTAATTTATAATTACTTAATTTTGGAATTAAAATTTTAATATCAAAACTTTTTGGGAAAAAAATAAGAGTTGTTTGATAACTAATTTTATTTTCAATTTTGAAAAATAGAAATTGAAATTTGGATATACTCGTTTAATAACCAATTCCAAATTTTCAATTTTCAACATTTTAAACTTTAAAATTCAACTTCAAACTTAATTTTGATAAATTTTCATTAAATTTCGACTCTAAAGTTGAGTATTGTTGCGTCATTAATTTTAAGTATCAAGAAATAAAAAAATAGAAATTTAATTACAAAATTTACTATTCTTGAATTTCAAAATTTGGCCAAATTTCAATCTGAATTTCAAAATTTAGAAATTACAAAATAGAAATGAGTTTTCAAAATTTATAAAATTTTAAAATTGAAATTAGGAATTAAGAATTAAAATGGATATTAAATGAGCCCTTAATTAATTTATAATGACTTGTCAAACAAAGTCATAAATTTAAAACCACAACAATAATAATTGAAGCTAATTACTTAACTAGTACGTCAAGTTATGAAGCATCTTCCACATTTTTGTTCATAAAAATGGCATGCAATAAAATAGAAGAAACAATGAAGCTAAGACACCTATATACCTTGATAAGATCAATATTGCTAGGTATCCCTTTAAGCATTGCAGCATCTATTGTAGCTTGAGTTTTTTGAACCACTTGGAATTTTTGTCTGCAAATCTTTGCTGCTTTTTCGACAGGAGTTTCATCAGCTACAACTAGATTTTTGCTCAATACTACTCCATTTTTTAATGAATAGTTCTTCCAAAAAGAAATGGAAGTATTAGAAGTCCAAGACGGCGATCTCATCCACTTATGCAAGTAGACGCTTCCGTCTATGCCAACCACATGGTTTCTGCTTTCAACTGCTTCGTTAGAAGGTTTTGTTCCTAGAGCTGGCTGGCTGTCGGTATCAGTAAACTTTGTAATTACTGGTCCACCCCAGTACTTTACAGCCAGAGTTTGTGAAACAACGTCACCATATGGCGCCCATTGTAAATATGAGAACTGAACAAGCTTGGTGGGAACATCCAATAGCTTCCTCATAAATTGAAGGGCTTGGAGCCTAGCTATACTGTTTATGGCACTGGTAGTAGCTCTTTCTTTACCTTTTTTAGCATCATAAACATGAAATATTGATTCATCACCATCCTCCGGTCCATACTCAAGGATGAATTTGTGCAGAGAAATAATCTCACTAATAGATGCGTGCCAGACATCTCGCCGCATTTCGCCTCCCAAGTCAACAAACTCCAGAACCCACATTTTTGAGCTGTATAGAAGTATTAATTAAACTACTAATGAGATACCTTTAAGAAGATAAAAAAATTTAGACAGAACAATAATAAAGATAAGGGTTTGACAATCTACTCTCATGTTATCATGATAATCCTAAATTGCGTATAGCTCAGATTGAAATATCAACAATTTAAAATTTATACTACAAAATTTCTGGAAAACAGGTTTGGTATTCTGACAAAGTTTCGTCAGTGACAAACAATATATACCTTATGATTCTTCAAATTGTAGCAAATCATGGCTGCATTTTTATTAAAAAGATGTCACTACTTCTTCCTTCACTCAACAAAATTGCCTAGGTGGAGTTAAAAGCATAAATTGGCAGCACAATTACTAAAAAATACAGCAAATTGAAGCCAAAATTAGCTAAAGAGATGCTTCTACAGTTGAATTACGCGTAGCTTTGGAGGCCTCTAATCTGCTTTGAGATTTTGATGCCCTGAGACCACATTTTGCCTCTCTTTTTTCATCATTCTATTCAACCATAAACTTTTGCAGATCTGAAATCTTCTAGATGATAAGTCAGTTTAGCAAAACCAAATGATAACTCAATATGTACTCAACTTGTGGCGCTAGAGTTGTTGAATCCATACACGGCAGAGCAAATCATGTCCAAGAGTGAGATTAAAACTTATGACATAATCAATGAACCCATCAAGGAAGATAAATAAGGATTAAGAAAGACTTGTGGGAGAGTTCTGCTGACCATTAGCAAATGCAAATATTAAACAAAGACAAATGAGTGCCGAAAGCGTAAGACAATATTCTGTGCATAATAGGTTCAGAGTGTTCATCTTTTCAAGGGTGCTTCCTTGTGTGTGTATGAACATATTGCCATGGTAAGCGCAAGAAAAGACAAATGTTGTGGTATAGGTTCTGCAAAGATGCTGCAATGATGAGTACAATTTGATAATAGCCTAAATTGATGAGACCGATTTGGGAAGGTGAACACGAATGATAGAATTAAAATAAAGTTTTAAAAGTTCTGCTTTTCTCCTAATTGATGTGTGCTTTTGTAAGAATAACTCAGAATATATTGATCATTTATTTTTACTTTATCTAGTTCCATATCCACTTTAGTCAAAATTACGGAGTAATATGGGATTAAAATGGGTAGTTCTAATATCTTATCAATCTTTATTTCTAGAAACTTTTTATACTAATGGGAGGAGCGGTAAAGCTTCAAAGACAAGAGTATTATGAAAGTCCGGAGTGGTAGCAATTCTTTGAGTCTTTGGACGGAGAGAAACAAAAGAATTTTTAATAATAGTGAGAATTATAGCAATTTTCTCGAGAAGAAAGTTTTATTTTTAGATTAATCTTGAGAGCCAGTTTTCAAGGAATTGAAAGATTATTCTCAATTTTTTATAAGTTTTAATAGTGGAGCTTGTTTATCATAGTTAGGTTATAAGCTTTATTTTGGATAGGATATATAACTATTAATTGGTATAATTTGGTGCTTCTTTTTGTAAGTGGATTACTGATCTACTTTGTACTTTTATAATTATTACTTATTTTAATGTAACTTAATATTTCTTAACAATTTTTTTTTAAAAAACAACAAAAATAATAACCCTTAAAACTTGTAATAATAAAAAAAAGTACCCCTTATATTCAAACTTATATTTTCACAATTAAAAAAAATGATTGATATATCATTTTTTTTGTACAACCATTCAATTAAAATTGAACGACGGTAATTTAGATTCGTTCAATGTTGAACGTTGAATGTTATTGAAATATTAGTTTTATTATTATAAGTTTTAGGTGTGTTATTTTTGATAATTTTCCTTTCTTTCTTTCTTTTGATAAGTTCCTAAATATGCCCCCTTTATACCAACGAGAAGACCAACATAAAGCCACCTAGTGATCAAAATTATCATGCAAATTAAAATTTTCAACACAGAGATAACTCCTTGCAACTGGAAACTCATCAGAATCTGTTTATATGATCTCTACACATGTTCACAACGGTGAAAAAATGGTTCTCCAGATTTCTTCAACTAAAATCCTTTTGTAAGATAGTCATTATTTTGATGGACTTGTAAATAATGACTTAGAAGAGCATGAATTCTTAAATTAGTGTCCTCTCTTAGCTCTCTTCTACATAGCATGAACATAAAAAACCACCCAGACTCATGAAACTGTAACAGACTATACAATTAGGTGAAATTTGAATGAATTTATCCCAGAGAGGTTAAAGAAGCTTACTCACTCGGGACCAGATGAAATCGAGACAGCAGAGTCAAAGAGAAGAGAACCCAGAGGCCCAACTTTGGCCTTTTCCACCTGCAATCCATGTTTTGAAAGATCCAGTCTTATGGCTTCTTTCTGACCAAAAAAATCAATTGCCTGCATCACAGAATGGTAAACATGAATAATTTGGCACTGAAAGTAACAACTCCATCCGAACATCATTACTGGAGTTGCTTAAGATATAAACCTAGAAAGAATTTTGGTTTCATAAGGGCTGATTAGCTGAGTCCACAAAACATGAAATGTACCAAATACAAGAAGTTACCGTTTCTCACCAAGATGAGTTTAATTCCATCTACAACTTTGTATTAGCACTGAAAACTCGTGCATTTTTTTATACCTCGAATGCATATTTCAATTAAATTTTTATGTACTTAAAGGAAAAAGAACAAGAAACATGTGCTTATTTGATGACATGATGATACAAAAACTTTCTACTCATAGAAGGTTCTAATACCTCAAAATAAATTGCTTTCTCAGTCAGAGTCAATTTCCCTGGCCAAGCCAAATTGTTCTCCCATTTTAGAACAGGCCGCTTCTTGCTGGATGCAATACATAAGATTCTCTCCTCAGAAAAGTTGGGGAATTCTCGATCCTGGTACGATTTCCGTCCTTCATGCACCCTACATAAATACTAGTACAAACTCAGCTCCTGACATAAATCCACAAGTTAATTTATAGGACACAGGCTACAGCATATACTGCTACATTTCAAGAATGTATTACACATGCGAATGCAATATAACCAAAAGAAAGATTAGATATATCTTGCATTAATTGCGATTCTGTGACCACTGACAGCCATTGATATCATTTGTATCATTGACAATAACCTAAATTCCCTGAAAACAATAACGAATCTCTCTATTCTTGTTAATGTTGCTTAAATAAGAAAATGTAAGAAAGATATCCCCACAAATGGAGAGAGCAAAATTTCATAAAGAAATTTGGTGTATATTGCTAAGTGTCACAGTGCTTGACATAAAAGTAAAAGCTAGTTAGATAATCAATATGTAATCTGAGTATATAAAGGGGTGGGGGTGTCAAAATCTAAGCTCACTTGAGAAGTTCCTGAAGATAAGTTAACCACGAGTTCAAAGAGATGCCCTGCTCACCACCAGCAAGAGCCTTGAATAAATTATGCACCGTTGAATGATCAGCCACACCAGATATAGCAGGAGCTATACGAACAAAAGCCTCTTCTCTGACAAGCTTCTTCTACAATATCAACCACAGAATACTTGAACAATTTGCTTAGATATTTTTTTTTTCAGGTCAGAAATTTGCTTTGAGTATTGTATCATAAATTGTTAAAAGAAAAGCAAAGTTTCAATACTACTTTAGAAATATAATCATTAAAAGACTGAGAGAAATACAAACATGGTTTCTTATGAAACCAGACGTCTACTGTGTGTGAGTATGTATAAATTCCCCGTGCTTCAGACACTTGTGTGGGAAAACATCTACACATGGCCAGCTAGTCAGCTAGTATGACAGCTTGCTCATACTGTGAGACAGCTAGAGTGTGACAGCTTGCTCATGATTAGTGACAGCTTGCATCCATGTTAGAATATCCCATAAATCATAGGATTTGATAGCCTAATTAGTTTCCTTTCCATTGCTAGAGTTATTATAAATATGCAGCCAATATGTACATATTTTTTCAATGAAATACAGCAGAGAATTATTTAACAAAAATTGTTTCTCAATTTACGTCATGGTATCAGAGCTTTAGGCTCAATTCTGGGTTCCCTTCTTCTAGCCTTCATTGCTGTTTTTTTCTCAATTTTAGCAGATTTTTTGCTCTGTTTTTACTGGTTTTTACTCTGTTTTCTAAAGACAAAACGGAGTATTTCACGTGTTCTTTTTACCAGCCTTCATAGCTGATTTTTTCCTCTATTCTTCATCACTGATAGTCTTTCCTTGCTGTTTGGCCTTCATTGCCACCTTCTCCCTGATTCTAATCAGTTTTTCAGCAAGTTGTGACTTGTGAAAAATGTCAGAAGTTGCAGAAACAACCACTACAGCCCAATCAGAAGAGGTCATTCGATCTCAACAACCTGGAGAGTTGCAAAATATTCAGGCTGCCTATAAACTGAATGGAAAAAACTATCTCAAATGGTCCCAACTCGTTCGTACTGTTCTAAAAGGAAAGGGAAAACTAAGTCATCTTATGGGTACAGGGCCAAAATTGGGAGACCCTAAGTTTGAAGCATGGGATGAAGAAGATTCGATGATTATGGCATGGCTGTGGAATTCAATGGTTCCTGAGATTAGTGACACATGTATGTTCTTAGCTACTGCAAAGGATGTTTGGGATGCAATACAACAGACATATTCAAAGGCAAGAGATGCTGCTCAAGTATATGAGGTGAAGGTAAAAACGATGGCTGCGAAACAAGGCAATAAAACAGTTACTGAGTATGCCAATCAATTGAAAAGTCTATGGCAAGAACTTGATCATTATAGGGTGATAAAAACCAAGTGTTCGGAAGATGCTGCTGTTCTAAAAAATTTTATTGAGCAAGATAGAGTCTATGATTTTCTTGTTGGACTTAATCCAGAATTTGATCAAATGAGAGTCCAGATTCTTGGCAAGCAGGAGGTTCCATGCTTTAATGAAGTGGTAGCACTGGTTAGAGGGGAGGAAAGCAGAAGAGGACTCATGCTCGAACCACAAAGCACGGACAGCTCGGCTATGGTAGCCATTGGTGGCAATAAATCAACCACAAACACAGAAAAAGCACCATTTTTTGAAAATGGAAAACCTGGACAACCAAAGGACAATTTGTGGTGCACCTTCTGTAAGAAGGCACGCCATACTCGTGAGCGGTGTTGGAAGCTTCATGGCAAACCTCCAAGCCGAGAATGGGGACATAAAGGAGAGCAACCAAGGAACAATGGTCAGACGCATATCGCGACGACACAGCAGAATGAAGCAGCACCAAAGGAGTTGAGTGGTTTCAACCAAGAAGAGATCGAGAGGTTGAGATCTCTACTTGGAAACCTTGACAAACCTTCAGGTACTTGTTCATTGGCGTACTCTGGTAAGTTTACTTACCATCCTCTATTGGATTAAATGTTTCGAATACAACATTTGTTGACTCCTGGATCATGGATTCAGGAGCTACCGACCATATGACCCATTCACCAAATGTTTTTTCCACATACTCCCCATGTCCAAGCAATAGGAAAATAGCTACAGCTGATGGTTCTTTGACTACTATAGCAGGTGTAGGAGATGTTAAAATAAGCTCATCATTGACCTTAAAAAATGTTCTCCATGTCCCTAGATTATCCACAAACCTTGTCTTTATCCAAAAGCTTACTCAAAATTTATGTTGCAATGTGATTTTTCATCATAGTTATTGTGTATTTCAGGACAAGGATTTGGGGAAGATGATTGGACATGCTAGAGAACGGGATGGGCTCTACTACCTTGAAGCACCAAGCCAATCACACATTACTAAGGGCAGATTACCTTTTTCCTTTGTTTCAAAACTTTATTCATCCAATAAAGACAAAGTTTGGCTTCACCATCGCCGACTTGGACATCCATCATTTAGAGTCATTAAAATTTTGTTTCCATCTTTATTTCAAGGTCTAGATGTTGAGAACTTTCATTGTGAAGTGTGTGAATTTGCTAAACACAAACGTGTACCTTTTCCAGTAAGTAATAAAAGAAGCTCTCTTCCCTTTTACCTCATTCATAGTGATATTTGGGGTCCTTCTACTATTCCCAATGTTTTTGGGGCAAAATAGTTTGTGTCATTCATTGATGATTGTACTCGTGTTACTTGGATTTTTTTACTTAAACATAAATCTGATGTTAGTACCGTTCTTCCAAATTTTTGTTCCATGATTAAGAACCAATTTGGGGTCAATATCAAAAGGTTTAGGTCAGATAATGCTAGGGATTATTTCAATCGAGTCCTAACTCCTTATTTTGAAAAAGAGGGGATAGTACAGGAGTCATCATGTGTCAATACACCACAACAAAACAGAGTCGCAGAAAGGAAAAATGGTCATCTTCTTCAGTCAACCCGAGCCTTCTTATTCCAGAAAAATGTGCCTAAATCTTTTTGGGGGGAAGCAGTTCTTACAGCCACTCATCTTATAAATCGTTTGCCTTCCAGAGTCTTGGGATTCAAGAGTCCAATGGAAACACTCTCAACATTCTATCCAAACATACACACTACAAATAATCTTATCCCTAGGATATTTGGGTGCGTGTCATTTGTCCATGTTCATAGTCAAAATAGAGGAAAGCTAGACCCAAGGGCATTAAAATGTGTATTTGTTGGTTATTCCTCAACTCAAAAAGGGTACAAGTGTTATCACCCTCCATCAAAGAAGTTCTATGTCTCGGTGGACGTTACTTTCAATGAACAAGCACCTTACTTCACCACACCTTATCTTTAGGGGGAGAATTCCATACTTGAAGATAAGGATGGGGATTTCTTGCTTGATTTGTTGTCACTTCCAATGTCTGAACCACTTTCAATATCTAAGTCCATGCCAAATCCTGTGTCTGAACCTGTGCCTGAAATTTCAGTAAATCCCAACTCTGCCATTGAGAATGTGAGATTTGGCAAGGTGTACTCGAGGAAGAAGATATCGATTGTCCCTGAATCAGTGCAAGTCCAAGAATCCAACCCAGATCCTGAGAATGAGGTAACAATTTCTAATTCTTCATTACAAGTTGAAACTGAATCTCATGTAGGCATTGACCAAGACCTTCCTATTGGCTATTGCTATTAGGAAAGGAACTAAAGAATGCACAAAACGACCTTTATATCCTCTTGCACACTTCCTGTCCTTTAAACATTTATCACCATCACATAGAGCCTTCCTAGTTAACCTGAACACCATTGCCATCCCTACCACCTTATCCGAGGCTTTGTCCAATGAGAAATGGAAACAAGCCATGAATGTAGAAATTGAGGCATCGGAGAAAAACAAAACATGGGAGTTGATGAAATTTCCAGTAGGAAAGAAACCAGTGGGCTGTAAGTGGGTATATACAGTGAAATATAGAACAGATGGATTAATAGAGAGGTATAAGGCAAGGCTGGTAGCCAAGGGCTATACTCAAACCTATGGGATTGACTACCTAGAGACTTTTGCTCCAGTTGCAAAAATGAATACTGTTAGAATCCTGTTGTCATTAGCAGCTAATTATGGTTGGGAGTTACAGCAGTTTGATGTCAAGAATGCATTTTTGCACGGAGAACTAGAAGAAGAAATTTATATGGAGGTCCCACCAAGTTATGGGAATAATTTGGATGCTCATACTGTGTGCAAATTAAAGAAAGCCTTATATGGACTTGAGCAATCACCACGGGCATGGTTTGGCAGATTTGCGAAAGTTATGAATGCTATGGGATATAAACAAAGCCAAGGGGATCACACACTGTTCATTAAACACTCATCTTCAGGGGGAGTCACAGTACTCTTAGTATATGTTGATGACATAATAATAACAGGGAATGATGATAAAGAGAGACAACTTCTAAGTCAATGTTTGGCTAAGGAATTTGAGATCAAAGTATTAGGAAGGTTGAAATATTTTCTTGGGATTGAGGTGGCTCACTCTAAGCAGGGCATTTTTATCTCCCAATAAAAGTATGTTACGGATCTCCTTAAAGAAACAGGCAAGACAGCATGCAAACCAGCAAGTACTCCAATAGACCCAAATCTTAGACTTGGAATGGCAGAGGAAGATGTTGCAGTAGATAAGGAAATGTATCAACGCCTGGTAGGAAAACTCATTTATCTGTCTCACACACGACCATACATAGCATATGCAGTGAGTATGATTAGCCAGTTCATGCATAGTCCAAAGGAAGTTCATCTACAAGCAACTCACCGAGTATTACAGTATCTCAAAGGGACACCAGGAAAGGGTATTTTGTTCAAAAGAAACGGAGGTTTGGTGCTTGAGGTATATACGGATGCCGATTATGCTGGGTCAATGGTTGATAGGAGGTCAACCACAGGATACTGCACATTTCTTGGCGGTAACCTCGTGACATGGAGGAGTAAGAAACAACATGTCGTCGCACGGTCTAGTGCAGAGGCAGAATTCCGAGCAATGGCACAAGAGGTGTGTGAACTACTTTGGTTAAAAATCATCTTAGAAGACTTGAAGATTGAGTGGGATGGCCCAATGAGACTTTATTGTGATAATAAGTCTGCGATTAGCATAGCTCACAACCCGGTACAACATGATCGAACTAAGTACATCGAAATTGACAGACACTTCATCAAGGAAAAACTGGAAAGCAAGTTGATTTGTACCCCTTACGTGTCTACACATGGCCAACTTGCAGATGTATTTACCAAAGGGTTAAGTAGTTCAGTGTTTCAGAATATTATATCCAAGCTGGGAATGGAAAACATTTATTCACCAACTTGAGGGGGAGTGTGGAAAAACATCTACACATGGCCAGCTAGTCAGCTAGTATGACAGCTTGCTCATACTGTGAGACAGCTAGAGTGTGACTGCTTGCTCATGATTAGTGACAGCTTGCATCCATGTTAGAATATCCCATAAATCATGGGATTTGATAGCCTAATTAGTTTCCTTTCCATTGCTAGAGTTATTATAAATATGCAGCCAATATGTACATATTTTTTCAATGAAATACAGCAGAGAATTATTTAACAAAAATTGTTTCTCAATTTACGTCAACTTGTAACTAATTAATAAAATCAGTAAGTTCTATCCCATAAATTAGTAGTGGAATTTTGGTTTACTATGACCATCAGTCAGTCAACTCCCACTAATCTATAGAAAATTATATATTATTATATAATGAGTTAATATCAACCCATCGTATTATGAAGACAAACATCTGCAAAAAAAATTATGTCAGCACGATTAAGGGCCAACATATACTTTTCTCCAACCTCTCATTCCATTGGTCAAAGTGAAACTATACAATCAAATACAAATACTAGACTAAGGCCAATAACTTTTAGTTAAAAAGCATTCCACAAGATGGTTTAAACACTAGACTACATCAAAAAATGAACCTGGAAAGAAGCTTTTTCTGAAGTATTCGCTAGCTCTTCTCTGTAAGGATTCTCCCACGCAAGCATCGTTATGAATATCAGTCTTTGGAAAGCAGGTTCCTGCAATCAAAGCAATGAATACAAATTAATCACTCATGCATACTTGTTCAAAGGCATAGGGAAAGGAGGAAAAGTGCAAAAGAAAACAGTGGATAGATTCAACCAATTTTTAAGTATGTTCAAAAACTATAAAGATGTAAATAAATCTGAACAGGCTGAGCTGAGCAAACCAGTTCTTCAACTTTTTGTTTTTCGTGAATCAAATCAATCTGAAAGTGTCAGGCAGGATTCATATACCCCATGAAGCTTATCTCAGTACAAAATGCATATAGCATGGAATCCCATAGGAAAATCCACACCCTCCCTCAAAGTTCAGTTACAAAAAGGACGTATATTTCTAGTCCTTCCATCTTTGCTACTATAAGACACCACTTACGAAACGGTTTCTACTTAATTAACAGACATGGTGCATTTCATGCACTGATAATATTTAATTCCTGCCAATTTTCTATGCTTGGTTTCATCTCTCTTGTAATTATATGGACAAGTATGAAGCTGGAGTCCACTGTAACTGCATAGAATCTAGATATTCTTATTAGGGGAACTTTGCGTCGAAGGTCTCTCAATGCTGTGTTTTTATCTCTCTCCTTATTTTATGGACACAATGGAAGCTAATATGACTCCTACTGCTACTGAATGGGATTAAGTAAGTTGTATCACTTCTGCTTCGCATAATTTCTTGCCAAAATGAGCCTCTATTAGGTGGACAGGCAAGTGAAAATAAGACACCAAAGAAGTGAGATCCTCAAAAAGAATTTTGTACAAACTTCTTGAGCTAACTTTCCAACTATCTGGACTGAAATTTATTTTAGTATTTCTAAACTTAACGTGGAAAAGTTGATGTACCTTGCGTGATATGCAAGTTATGCCATCCCTGAAAATAATTCCTTTCCCGATAACATAATAAATTATGAGATTTATTAGAATATGCTACAAAATACAACAAACCTTCAAGGAGGGATGAACATCAGAAGTATCCCTTGACAAGAATCTAAAGCAGCAATATTCAACCAAATTACGGGCATCGTTATAAACAGATTCAGGGACAAGTGCTTTAAATATTTTCTGCATTTTCTTCCCAGTCAATCCATTCATCCTGCAGATTTTAACATTCAGATAGTCAAATATTTACTCTTTGTTAACAGAGTAGGCATAATAAACCGAAGAACACTTTTAAAAGAATAAATATAATGACCTGAAGAAGTTTCCCTTTTTCCAGTTTCTTTTATAGCAGAAGTTCCCTCATTAATGGCAATAAATTGTATTATATAAACACAGGAAAGAGGTACAGGGAAGTAAACTATCAATTATGAACAGTAGCATGAAAATAAAAGTACTAATTAGAGTTTGCTTCATAGGTTTCGCAAACTCTTGTATTGAGATTGATGTTCAGTGGTCATCAGTACTACACTTTGTTTCTGCTACGTTTTCTTTCTCTTTTCTCCCTCTTTTTTTTTAATTTATTTCATGTGTTCCACCAAAATATTAAATATTTAGTGCATTCATCATATTACTTGATTGATTAACAACTTGAATCACTTTAATTTATAAATGGACTATTATATCAAGTCGAAAATATACTACCATTTGACCTTTTGTTCTCAACAAAGCCTGAATACTTCATTTTATTAACCAAACCAAGCAAACCATAAAATATTCTAATTAACGACGAAAATCTTAAACCCTCTAAATGTGGATACATCAAAATTTATTCCACCTTTTTCCCCTCCCATGATAAAGTTTCTCTAAATGGGGAAAGGCGATGTCTTGCAATCATATTTCATACATGCATAGAAATGAACACACATATATTAGAATCACTTAAGAACTTTACATTGCATGCAATGTCGATATTAAGAACCACCACATACAGGACAGGAAGCCAGTGCAAATCTTAAAATACAAATATCTTGACTGTACATATTTCACCTGCTGAGTTGTTCAATAGATATAATAGCAGCTAAAGAGAGAATCCCTCTTGATGTTCGGCTGTCAATAGTTTGCTCTGCCATAAAAATGTCCTCTATATCTGGTGCATCTGTAACATTACTGGAAACAGGCTTTCTACCTTGACCAGTTCCCATTGGAGATGTAACTTCATTGAAAAAGTTTTGAGTCTTAGCTAGCCATGTGTTGAACTTCTCTTGCACAGCATCTGCCAAGAAATACAAAATTCTGACATCGAGTATATAACACAAATGACTAAAAGATAAAATTTCATCACATGCAGTAAAAATTTGTGCACATAACAAGCATTAACAAGTCACAAGGTACACAATCACTTGTTTCAATGAACATTATGTATCCATATAAAATATCCTGGAATGCATTTCAAAAAATACCTGGTTTGTGGTGTAACAAATTATATTATTGGCTAAATTTTCCCAACATTTCACTTTTCAAGAAGTTTGAATACATCATATGATACCACACGGCACTTCAAGCCCCAGAATCAGGGGTCCGCACTGTCTAACATTTCTTCAGAGAAAGCTTTTAATATGTTAAAGAGTAAGGCATGTTCTCATTTCTTAGAATAAAATAGCTCAAAAGCCAGTTTGAATTACTATAATGATCTACTTTATCGTTTCAAAATATGGTGCGTTATGGCATGTGACAATTCTTCCATACAAATTCGCGGGTAGAATGTACAATGCTTTGAGAATTATTGTTTGGGACATAATTATACATGGAGTTAAAAGAGTTTTACTGAAGCAACAAGCCAAAAGTTAACATGTTTGAGATTTATTCTTTGAGAATTATTGTTTGCTCAAAACTTGGCTGATTGGCTTCTTAGGAATATCAACAAGCTGAGGAACATAAGGCACAATCATAATGAATTAAGTGAATTAAAATCAATGAAAAATAAATCGAACACTCACTAGTATCGATTTCATTGAGCTTCCATCTATCCCTGAAAGACTGACCAACAAGCTTAAAACGAAAATTTTCTTTCTCCGAAGAATTCCTTATACAATACACAAACCGACACAACTCTCTGCGAGAAGAAAATGCGTAAATGGGTGGCGCCGGTGGCGCCTTCAATTGGGTTACAGGCAACTTTGAGAGCATCTTCTTCAATTCCCACAAATGGGTGTGGTTCTCGGTACTCAAGCTATGAGCTCATCGGTAAAAAAAAAAAAAGCAGAAACTTATTGGGTTCAGAGAGAAACAAAAAGCCAAAAATCTTCTTTCTTCTTCTAATGAAACAGTAGGAGCAAACACTGACTACAATTAAAATGGATTTTTTACTGGGTTTGTGGCCTTCTTCGATGGCAATCCATGTGCCAAATGTTTGTACAGCTAAATGTTGCCGAATTCTGAACGACGAGAGCGGATTAGCTACACTACTGTGCATTACATAATACACGACGAAATAGGAAGGTAAAGTAAGCTTAACATGCATCGCATTCTCATCCTATTAGTAGTCCCAATTATTTTAAATAAAACCATTTAATTATTTTTTTAATTTGCAATAATTTAACTCGATTATTTTAAATATATATATATAGACACACACATAAGACCAAGATTTGATAGAATGAAGGTGAATTGATGGATTGAAGGTTTAATACCTGTCCATAGTAATTATTACTAACTCATTTTTTTAGTGTATATATATATATATATATATAAATAAAAAGTTGAGATTATAAATAAAAGAATGAAGGGATATAATTTATTATTTAATTTTTTACATTATTAATTTAAAAGGTTGAAATTTAATGTAATAATTTTTTAAAAATTTTTTTGTTATTCTATTTAAATCTCAACTACTAATATATAATAATATAAAAAATTGCATATAATTTTATAACTAGTGATCTTATCTTGTACATATATATGTATTTACATCCTTGATAATTGATATTTGTTACAATTATCTAAAAATAAACCATAATACTATTATAATTGTATTTTTTTTAATTAACATTATGACTTTAATGTATAATATTATTTTAGAGATATTTACTGACACTATTTTTATTATTTAATAGTTATTATCACAAATAAAAAATTTAACTTTTTTATTATCTTATGATATCATTTATTTTTATTTTTTGAATTTTTTTATGAAATTTTTATTAATATACTTTGGATTTTTAAAGTTATATGAAAAAACTCTTATTCTTTTTTTCCCTTTTTTTTATAGACCAAATTCATTATAAATATATCTATTTATTCTATAAGATTGATGTATTATTCTATAAATTTATTTATGTTTTATTTCATCTATTATTCTTATTTTGATTGTAATTTTTTTTAGTAGTCTAAAAATGAAATTTAAAAAATAAATGTCAAATGAATAAATATAATAATTTTGAAAGTATAATAACTTTAAATTAAGTAAAGAAAAAAATATTTATAACTTTTTTTATGATATTTTTATTAGGATTATGCTTATAATAATTTTTTATTATAAAAAAATGTTTAAATAATTATAAATTTTATTATTAAATAATTATAAATTTTTTATAGTTTTGAAGATATTATTAATAAAAAAAGTTGTTAAAAATATTTTATTTAATTATTATTATTAAAAATAATTAAAAAAAAATTATTATATTATTATTAAAAATTATTATTATTATATTATTAAAAATATATTTATTTAATTATTAATATATAACACTTATATTTAACTAATATATATATGTAATGAATGTTTATGTTTTTAAGATAAGACAAAGGTGTGATAGGTTGAAGGTTTAATACATATACTTGATTTGTCAATATTAGTTACAAGCTCTCTCTTTTTTTTTTTTAGAATAATAATTACTTATATTAAAAAATAATTTATAAGCCAAATTTGCATTTAGATGTTTTATATGATTTTTGTTGTTAAAAATTTAAAAATATATAAATTAAATTATTTATTTAAAAGCATATGATTAAATTATTAAATGATTAAAATGATGCAAAATAACTTATTTCATTAAAAAAGTAAAAAAAAGACCAAAATATTTCATAGCTGAAAAAAAAATAAAATCTTAAAATGTTTTTAACCACATACAAATATGTTTTTTCCTAGGTACAACGATTTTATGGAAAATTATAAACAGTGTTCAAAACCAAAAGGAACACGCAATTTACGCTTGCCACAAAATTACAGTATTATTAAATATATTTTTATTTTAAATAATTAAAGTACTCCCAACCACATAATTAAAATTTAAATTCCACATTTTTTACATTCCTCAAATCGTTTGAGACTTTTAGCCATCCTATTTTTTAGCAATAGACTCCTACAACAATAAAAGGCAAAAATAGCTACAAATGTCAGTTTTTATGGTATAAAATGTAAATTTTTTTTTTTGGTCTAAATATTTAGTAATTAATTATAATACATAAAATAATACACCAAAAATAATATAAATAATATTTATTATAAGGTTTAGAGTCTAATTTTTTTGTACTATGTGTGTTAATTTATATGCTAATCATAAATACATAAATACATAGGCAAAAATAACTATAAATCTTTGTTACATAATATATAAAAAATTTGTCCATATATATTCTTATCATTTGTTAATACCACTAATATTACAAGTAATCTCCTTCGCAATGCTTAGGAATCCAATTCTTCATTGTGATCTTTTGTGTGTTGCTGAATGTGAAATTAATATATGGTAAAAAATAACTATAAATGTAAGCTTTTATTATATAAAATGTAAATTTTTATTCATATATTTATCAATAATTTATAACTAGTATTAAAAAATGGTACAATATATAGCCTTTTGAGAGAACTAATGATAGTTTTCCACCTTTCTTTTTTTGCTTTTCCATGTTTTAATTATTAAGCTCCCTTCTTAGTTTATACTTATAGATAAACAAAAATATTAATCATACATAATTTATAAAAAATCTTATATAACATCGATAATATTTTATGTACGATTAATAATTAAAATATTATTATAATTTTTTAAAATATATATTTAGTAATTTAATAATTGATGTAAATAAAAATTGTACATTAATTATAATAAAAATAGACACGTATATTTTTTAAAACAATTTTAATATCTTAAAATTTTAAATTACAATTAAAAAAAAAACTAAATAAACCAAAACCCATGCCCTGAACTCACCCCTCACCCACAACCCTCACCGCCACCCCCTTATTGCACTTGACTCTTACCTTACATGGCTACACCGGCAATCCTGCCTCTTATTACACCTGTAAATTCCTAACCCGCTAGTCAATTATTGAGTTATTATTTTAATATAAAATTTTAAAAATATAAAAATTGTCTTAAAAAAAACATATACAAAACACATAATATAATTTTAATTTTTTAAACTTATTTAAACAATTTATAAAATTAATATTTTTATTACATACTATAACTATTTTTTTTTATTATTCTATTATAAATATTAATTTGATTACTTATTTTTTCTCTTAATTTTAATAATTTAGATATTGTAAAGATAAAAAAAAAAAACATGAATATAAAATCATGCTCTCTAGCACTATTTTCTATTTATTGTCTGAGATATAGTATAATAATTTAAAAAATTGTTATTTTTTTAAAATAAAATTCTACCAGATGTCACACTATAAATAATTAATAAGAATAAATACATAAATAATCCCTTTTAAATAATAAAAAATTAAAAATGGATAAAAAAAACATTGAATTAGATACTAATTTTTATATTATTATAAAAAATTAGTATATATAGTTTCATAATTATTAAAATAAATAATTAAAGTCTTATAATTATTAAAAAATATATTTTAGTCTTCATACTATAATGCATTTTTTACACTAGAGATTTTGATTTTTATAAATAATAAGATTATACAAATCTTAATATAAATTATATGATTAAAATATAGATTTTTACGTAATATCAAAAGTAATATAAAAAAATACTATGATTCTTTTTCCTAAATTTTAAAAGTATAAATTTATTAGCATTTAATATTTTTTTATACTCATAAAATAACGATACGTTGCTTTCTAGTTTTTTTTTTTTTTTTTAATTATTTTAAAATATAACGCATCATAAATTGTTGGAGAATAATTTCAATATAATCATTATACGTACAGTTAAAAGGGAGAATAAAACATAATAATTTAACATACAAGAGAAAAAAAAATTTATAAATAAGTAATCAAAATTCTAATTATCTTTCATATAAAATGTAACAACTGTTTAGGTACATGTACTAGTATAGTGATGGAACTATGCCGGTCTTTTGGCCTCCTAAACCACATTATTATTATTATATGAATATATTATAATAAATAAAATTTAAATATAATATATGTATAAAATGTATATTTTTTATATAAAATTTATATTATAATAAATTTTTTATATATTCTAATTTAATCATTTAAAATTTATTATAATTGTGAATATTTTATATATCTTTATAAAATATTTAATTAAATTTTCATACTTGTAATTACTATTTAATTAAATTTAAATTATATTTTTGGCCATTAGTTTTTTTTTTTTTTTTTTTTTGCTACATACAAGCCTCGAACTCGAGAGCTCCCCCTTATTAGGGCGGTTACAATGCCATTGGGCTACCAGGGCCTTGGCAATTTTTTTTTTTTGGCCATTAGTTATTATCACATTATGTTGACCTATATTCAATCATTATTCATAACAATTATGTGTGTATGTGTAAATATATAATCATATATTAAAAATATATATTTAGTTTATTTTATATCACCAATAATATAAAAAAATTAAAATTTATATTTTTATACAATAATATATTTAAATGTTAAAATAATTTTTATTTACCATACGACCATCTAACATTTTTATTCTAGTTTTGTCTTTATTAGTATATATTATATGAATTTTTTTTAATTATATTGTATAATTTTTTTTATATAAATTTTTATTTTTAATTTTTTTTAAAAACATAAGTTTATTTTTATAAATATATATATATATATATATATATATTTTTTTTTATTAAAGAAATTAAAAATAAAATAACCCATAAAAAAAAAAAATGACCCAAGAGATTTGCAACATCCGTGGGTTAGATTAGACTCAATGTTGATTTAGAAAGAAAAAAAAATAAAAACTTCTACCATAAAAGACAAAAAAAAGAAAGAAATAAAATAAAAACCCAAAGAATAACCCTGGAGCTCTGTCAACCAGTTGGTTGCCGGTCTCATTGAGGCAACAGCTGAGCTTCTTTCAGGTAAATATGCTCTGCTTAGGGTTTCTACCGAGAATTTATTCCGAGCGCTGTACGTCTTTCTGTAATTGTTTTGCTCGTTCTGAATTCACATTGTTATATTTATCGCTGTAGATCCACAATGCACAGAGCTTTGAGGGTTTTTGCGGGAGCTCATGTTAAACAACGAGGGTTCTGCACGAACTCCGAGAAAATCGTTGCCTCTGTGCTGTTCGAGAGGTTTCCTGTTGTTATTCCGAAAATCGACCCAGTTGTTTACGCTTTCCAGGAATTCTCGTACGTTTTTTTCGACTTCTTATTTGTTTAATTATTGAGCGTTTGTTGGTGAGGAAAAAAAAGTTTTTCAAATAAAAGATGAGTGGAAAATGGAAATGATAAGTAATTAAGTGGACTGCTAGTTTCCAAATATTTCGCAAACATCATCTTTGTTTATTTTAATGTAAAATAATATAATGTTTGCAGACAGAAAAAGGTGGAAAATAAAACTTTGTTATTTGAGAATCTGAAAGACCTAGAGCTGTTTAGAGCTAAGTTTTATATTTTTTCAAATGGCAAACAGCTAAGGAAAATGATGGAAAAATATAAATTTAAGTTCCTTTTCACTTACTCTGTCATCTGGGCTCTGAAATGAACGTTAGAGTTAGGTCAAATAACTGTCGTGCACGGACGAGAGTTTATGTTATTAGGTTAAATAATTGGCTGACTGCTACTGAACATTGTACCTTAAGTTGGTGCCTTCCAAAATTCCTGGGATTATTTATTAGATTTTACATGGCTTTATGTTCGGATGTTTTTTTCCCTTGCTTTTTCAGTTTTCGCTGGCAGCAGCAATATCGACGAATATATCCCAATGAACTTTTAGACAAATCTGATTCTAGGTAAGCTTTTCAATGTACTTAATTTTTTTTCAAGTCACCTCCACATGGGGTTTTAACTATGATGTAAATTTGCTAGCGTGACTACAGTCTTGAAAGTATTTATATTGCACTTATATCTAGAACTATGCAACAGGTTTTGCCTCCAGAATTTAAAACACTGTACACAGTTCTAGACTTCAAGAAACTAAGAGAAGAAGTTCATGAAGTATTATTGAATCAAAACAAGAAAAAGGGGCAATACAATAGAATGCAAAGACTAACACTCACGGCTTCTACTTATAGTAATCGATACACGACACCTAACTAACTAATATAACAGCTTTAATAACAAACCTATATTTACTATAATAGAGTACATTCTATACACATTAATTCCCCCCTCAAACTCATGGCTAGTGAAGTGCCATTAATTTGGACCCAATGAAGAGGCCACTAGCACGAACAATGCCATCTCTAGGTGCAACATATGTATATCAGCACAAGAACCACTCCTGCAAGAACATAAGTTGGGACACATAGATATGTCAACAACTTCATGATAATGGGGGAACACAACCCATCGGGATATCATTTGGTCAATTAGAACAAAGCTATTGAGAAAGACACAAAGAACATTGCACTAAGGAACATCATATTGCTTGCTAGCACTACGAGTGCATTTTTAACTAGACTAAAACAGGGCCTTAGAAGAATACCAAAAGTAGTTATGGCATTGAGCACTACCTTGAGCAGAGAATATAATCATTTTTCTAACTAATTCTTATTGCCTCTTATTCATGCTGATTGTGTGTAGCATATTAATAAAAGCTACTACACAATTATAAATACAATTAATTGTACTAAAGAAGATAGTTGTGTTCTCTATCAATATAACATTACTCTCTAGCCTATTGTTTATCTTCCCCAAGCTTTCTTAACGAAGCTCTTCATGGTATCAGAGCCATAACAATGGTTGATAACATTAGTTCTGCATATGAACCTGAATCCCCATCACAAATAAGCAATGCTTCCACTGCACCACAAATGAGCAATGCTCAGACCACTTCTGTTATTCAACAATCTCTGCAAAATTTATAAACCATGAACATTAATACAAACCTACCCACTTATCCTATCAATCCAAACTTTACAGGGAAACTAGATGAAACAAGCTACCTAATATGGAAGGAGCAACTGAAACATGTCATCACAGTCTATGGGTTACAAAAAATAATAGATGGTTCCTCACCAATACCATCTAAAGTCATAAAGAAACAACAGGAAAATACAGGAACTATTCAAGAAATTTTTGAAACAAACCCATAATATAAACTTTGGGACAGACAAGATTGTGCTTAAAAATTGGATTTACTCTTCAGTATCTTCAAGCTATCTCAAATATCTTATTGGAAAGAATACAGCTTATGACTATTAGACTGTGCTTGGAAAATCCTTCGATTATGACTTACAAGCACAGCTTATGCAACTTTGTTGGCAGCTGCAATCGCTCAGAAAATGCTCAAAAATAATGGAGCAATATATCAGTTATTCAAAAGATCTTCTAGATCACTTTCTTGCTATTGGAGTCAACATCAGTGACAGAGAACAAATGTTGTATGTTTTAAGAGGACTTGATTCTGGATATGAATCCTTGGTAACAACTGTTACAAATAAAAAAAGAGTACTCATTTTGGATGAACTTTTTACAAGAATGAGAACTCATGACAGCCAAATTGAAAGAATGAACTTACCTGATTTACAGCTTGTTCAAACTAATTTTTTTGTATCCAAAGTATCAACCTTCATCTGCAGCTTCTGCTAATTCCAGTGTAACCTTACAAACTTCTTCACAACATTTTACCCCACCTACTGGTACCAATTTTTTCAATTAATCTAGAGGAAAGACACCACAAAAGGATATCGGAAATATACAGTGCCAAATTTGCAAAAAAGTTGGTTACATTGCTGCCAAATGTTACTTTAGATATATGGAATCCAAGAATGCCTCCTCAGGCAATGCACCAAAAGGATAAAGTGGACCTAGTGGTCCACGAGCTCATGTCGCCCATGTTCAAAATGACAGTGTGCAACCACCACTTATTTCTCCTCATCAACCTATCTCTGCTCCATCCTTACATCACCCTTAATTCCAAACTACAGGTTGGACTGAAAAAAACATGCGTCTCTACCACCACAAGCTCTTCTTGCACCAATAGCACTAGCATCAACTCTTGCAGAAGGAGAATGGTTCATGGACACTGGAGCCACTCATCATTTAACCAACAATATTGGTAATATTCAAACTCCCACCACTTACTCAGGTACTGCATCTATTATGCTAGAAAATGGGTCTACTATTCCTATTACACAATCTGGATCCACCTTCTTAACCTGTGATACTCATACACTCCAACTAAAAGATCTTTTATTGGTTCCACAGCTAGAAAAGAATTTGACCTCAGTAAAAAAATTGTGAGGATAATAGTGTTTCAGTAGAGTTCTATCCTAACAGTTTATTTGTGAAGGATCTCACCACATGGACTACTCTGCTTATTGGAGGCACTAACAATGGACTCTACAAAGTTGGCACTGGTCACTCTCTTGCAGACTCCATCCAATGCAATAAAGCTGCACTCAATGGCACCCTTCTTCACGAAAGTCTTAGACATCCACATGCCTCAGTAGTGCAGCAAGTAGCCAAAACACTTAACCAATCTACCCTACCCAATAATAGTTTAGGTGTTTGTCAAGCTTGTCAAATAGGCAAAGCACATAGGCTGCCTTTTACACATACTCATGTAAGATCCAAGGTTCTTTTTACTATTATCCATGTAGACCTTTGGGGTTCTGCACCTTTTAATTCAGTTAATGGAATGAAGTACTTGTTACTATTTGTTGATGATTTTTCTAGATTTTAGTGGATTTATGTTTTGACTAACAAATCACAAGTAGCACACATATTTCTGCATTTTGAGTCTTATGTTCAAAGACAATTTAATGCTCAAATACAACTACTCCAAAGTGATGGAGGTACAAAGTTAAAATCACTTGAAACCCATCTCTTTCATGGAGGATACCACAGGGGAATATCTTGCCGATACACTGCTTCTCAGAATGGAGTTGTAGAAATGAAAAATAGGCATGTCGTGGAAACAGGACTAACTTTGCTAGCCAGGGCAGGGTTGTCTCTTGTCTATTGGGAGTATGCTTTCAAAACAGCTGTGCATCTCATTAACAAAATGTCCTCTAAAACTCTCAACAACACAGTTGTGACAAAGGGCTTTCAATAAACTGCAGGGCTTGATTATAAAAAAACGTTCAATGCAGTTGTTAAACCAACAACCATTCGAGTTCTTACTGTGGCTTTCTTTGAGGCATGGCCAATCATACAATTAGACATCAACATTGCCTTCCTCAATGGGGACATTGAAGAAGAGGTCTACATGTCTCAACCAGCTGGCTTTATTGTTCCTATCTACCCTAAACATGTCTGCAAACTTAGAAAAGCCATTTATGGCTTAAAACAAACCCCCATGGCTTGATACATGAAATTGGTGCTTTACAAAATTGGGGTTTCAAATCCTCCAATGCTGATGCCTCCATGATGATCTACTCTTCCCATAAAGATATTATCATCCTCTTGATATATGTTGATGATATTTTAATAACTGGAAATAACAATGTTCTTATTACCACCTTCATCAACAATCTTTACTCTCATTTTTTCCTCAAAGACTTGGGTCAACTCAATTATTTTTTAAGCATTGATATGCAATGAATTGCTGATGGAATCCACATGCATCAAGGCAAATACATCAGTGAACTTCTTGATAAGGCTCATTTATCTGATGCCAAACCTGTCACTACAACTATAGCTACCAATAAAATTCTTTCCAAATTTGATAGTAAGCCTCTTCATGCTGCAGAGGCAACATTCTACAGATCCCTAGTAGGAGGTTTAGCACACTTACCAGGCCTAATATTAATTACACAGTTAATAAACTATGTCAATTTTTTCATGCTCTAACAATAACTCATATGCTAGCAACTAAGAAGCTCCTCATATATCTGAAAGGGACTCTAGATTTTGGTATTTTTCTCTCCAAATCCTTCAATCTATCACTAATTGTTTATGCAGATGTTGATTGGGCATGTAGTACTAATGATCGAAGATCCGTAGGTGGTCATTGTATCTTTATGAGTGACTCTCTTATCTCATAGAATTCTACCAAACACAAGGTTGTTTGTAGGTCTTCAACAGAAGCAGAATTTCGGGCATTAGCATTTGGCATAACTGAGTTGCTTTGGATTCAAAAACTTCTCAAAGAACTTCACCTTATCATGCATCATACTCCCATACTCTACTGTCACAATATCATTGCTGGTTACCTAGCTAAAAATCCAGTCTTGCATTTTAGAACAAAACATGTAGAAATTGACTTCCACTTTATTCGTAAAAAGGTACTTTCTGGAGTTCTACATGTTGCCTTCATACCAACTCAGGAACAACTTGCTGAAATAATGACCAAGCCTTTTTCCTCTTAACAATTTCATGAGCTGCGCACTAAACTTACTGTCTTACATCGACCATGCGTTTAAGAGGGGATGACAGCATATCACAGTGAGCACTGCCAAAAGCAAAATAATACCAAAAGTAGTTATGGCATTGAGCACTACCTTGAGCAGAGAATATAATCAATTTTCTAACTAATTCTTTCATTGAGCACTACCTTGAGCAGAGAATATAATCAATTTTCTAACTAATTCTTGTTGCTTGTATAGAAAAGATACTGCACAATTATAATACAATTAATTGTACTAAAGAAGATAATTGTATTTTCTGTCAATATAACATTACTCTCTAGCCTACTGTTTATCTTCCCCAATCTTTCTTAATGAAGCTCTTCACATGGCAATAAGGTCTAAAAGAAAAAAAAGCACCGTTATTTAAATCATCCAACATCTCGACATGATCATCAATCAATGGCTTAGGATTTTTGACGATTTTCATTTTATTCCCTAGAACGTATCAATTTATAGCCATGGGTGCATTAGAAAAAGACCCATGATATCTTCCCATAAACACATCTAAATTTAACAACCTTTAAGGTTCAAAGTCATCAACATATTGTGAAATGCTCAGGTATGTCAAGACTTGTAGCATGCTCGGGTATCCCATGGACAAAATCAATATCATAAAAAGGCATCAAAACTAATATATTGTGGACCATAAGGCCTTGTATCAGTATTTGATCTTAATCTTTACTACCAATCCTCGCCTTCTTTTTTCAAGGTTAATTGTTCAAAATTAAATAACCCGTGAGAATTTAAAGAGATTACACGATTACCTCCTTTTGTACGGACAAAAACATCAAACGAGTCATGCCAAAAAACTACCTCACACCCATCCCACAAGTATATGATTGAAAATTGTATGGTGCCTGCTCCAATATTTCCCATCAAATGCCTCAGCAACCATAGGTTCTTATCAAGAAACACCCGTATAATCACATTATGAACCTGAAATTGCTTCTTGGATTGGTCTAGTTTTGGTTCTTCGTCGATGATGAGCAGCAAAATACTATCTTGATGATTTAAAAGATTGAGGATCAACCATTTATTTAGTTTCTCATTTGCATCAAAATTTTCTAGGTTTTTCTTGGGCAATAGCTTGGCTGTGAACTTGCCATTAGAGATAGCAATATCTTCGTCGTAAACTTGCCATTAGAGATAGCAACATCTCGAGCTACAAAGGTACGAGATCCAAGTTTGGGAGCTTGGGCTTGTTTGCAAAATGAGATCTGATTCCTAAACTCTTCCCAAGACATCTTTTGAAAAGAAGTAATTGAAGGGTCTACACCAGAGGGATTATGAGAAGTAGCTTCTTGATAAACCATACAAAAAAACATCACGCATAGCTGGAGGGACAACACCAAGAATATCACGTGAAATTGAATTGAGATGAGAACCCTGGGAGAAAACCTTAGGGGATTGATGACAACATCTCTTTAACTTTTCCCATTCAAACATTTCTCTTCCATTGAAGGGCTGCAAAAGTAAACTGGAGGGACAACACCAGCAAAATTCAAGCGAATTTGGAGGGAAAACACTAAGCAATTCATGCTAAGAAGAAATTGGAAGAATACGACTATGAAATTCATATGAAGACAGAACACTCGATTAAACAATTCCATAAATGTCGTGATAAGAATCACCATAATCACGAGGAAAAAATCAAGACTGATGAAGTTGGCGCAACAGAAAAAAGCTGCCCAGTTTGATCTTTATTTGCCATTGAAAAAAATTTGAAGATGACTCTGATACCATTCTAGACTTCAAGAAACTAAGAGAACAAGAAGTTCTTGAAGTATTATTGAATCAAAACAAGAAAAGGAGCAATACAACAGAATACAAAGACTAACACTCACTGTTTCTCCTTATAGTACTCTATGCACTACACCTAACTAACTAATATAACAGCTTTAATAAAAAACCCATATTCACTATAACAGAGAACATTATTCTCTACACTAATACACCGTATATGATGATTACATTATCTGGCACATGATGAAAATATGGTTGAGAAATCAAGAGAAGATTGATTCTATTATGAGCTTATGATTATTTTGTTTGGTTAAACTTCTTTTCCCCTTTTTGAACAGAGGAAAAGGTGACTACCAGATGGACTATATACCAGCTCCACGTATTGCAGAAGCTGACAAGAACAATGATAAAAAGTACGAAGCATAATTTATGATTAACGTTTTGAAATGACATTTTATTCATTCTCTATTTTATTATTCTCAAAGAATGGACAATATAAAGTTGGAAATGTCATCTGCATGTGTTTCTAAAGTGTAATTTTTCTTGTCTTGCAAGTTGGCAGGCATATAATTTTGTCATGGATGCTAATAGTTGATTGTCAAAAGTGACTGTAATATTCCTTGGGCATAACGATGCTTTTTCCACCATATTTTGGTTTACCAAACATGACCTTGGTTCATTTGCATGGACTTTGTGTGTTCATTATGTTTAATTTGTTTTTTCCTATCCCAATTTGTATGTAATGTGATTTTAAATATGATATTCTCTCAGTAAGTACTTGCCTTTTTCATGAACCATGCTTATGCCAATTTTCTTCATTAGGTCACTACAGAGAGCTCTTGACAGAAGACTATATCTTCTTCTTTACGGTAAAACATTTGGGGACTCTACTGGAAACACCACCTGGCATTTTCCAGAAAAAGTTTACGAGTCTGAGGAGACATTGAGGAAGGTTTGCTTGCTTTTACGATGTTCTGTTATTTGTCTTCCCTTGACTTCTTGATTCTTTTATAAAATATTCCATATTTTTGCAGTGTGCAGAATCTGCATTAAAATCTGTCATTGAAGATCTCTCCAATTCATATTTTGTTGGAAACGCTCCTATGGCTCATATGGTTGTACATCCAACAGAAAACAAGCCTGACTCTCCATCTCTTAAGGTATTTTATAAACAATTTTAATCTTTGTCTGGTCTTTAGCTAATATGTGTCCAGCTGCTGAAGAATGGTGATATTCATGTATGTCTTTTTTTTCTTTGATTGTTTCTTTTTTTGTTGCTGTTGTTGTTGTCAGCGATTCTTCTTTAAGTCACAAGTGATTGCAACCAACGAGCTCACTATTGAGAAGTGTGAGGATTTTGTATGGGTGACCAAGGACGAATTATTAGAGTATTTCCCTGAGGAAGCAGAATTTTTTAAGAAGATGATCATCGGCTAATTCAATGTGTATCTCTCCTTTTGCCTCAATATTTTGCAATTCAGTCAATAGTACAATTATTCACGGTGCAAATGAAAAGTCCAATATTACACAATTCAGAGGTTACTGGGTTCAGCACTTGGATATTTTGAGTGACACTAGAAGTATATTCCTTTTTTCTTTTCATTTTGTTTTGTAGTTCCATTTGCTCCTTTCCATTTTGGGCTCCTAGTAACTTACTGAAACTTTTAATCTGAAATTGATACTGAAGTCTTCATGTGGTAGAAAACTGTAATGGAATAGAATAAAGGATGCTGATGTAATTCCTGAGTTTGATTGAGGGTTAATGTTTGTAGTCATTGCACATGAAATGCATAGCGCTTAGGTATTAGATTACTAATGTGATGAATTGATTTGTTGGTAAACTGGTAAGGGTATTCAAGAAGAGAAACATGCCAACAAACTCAAGTTTTTTGTGGATATTGTCCAAATAAACTTTGAAAAAAGTAATTACCATACCTCCAGGTAAATTATATCTAAAGATTTGGATTTCTCTTGGACGTAATATGTCTAACGATCAAGATTATTTCTAAATAATCTACCAAGTAGTCCACTTCATCAGATTCTACCCCAGTTTTGGAAACACAATTAGAAAATATTCGATTCTTCTCCCATACACACGAGCCGCATTAGTTTCTTAACAGATGGCCCAGCTATCAAAAGCAAGATCCACCACATTTTTGCTAGTACTAGTTTGCAAGTTCAATCAAATTAAAAAAATAATGAAGTTTGTTGAATTAAAAAAAAAAAAAAAAGATTAGCTATGAAATTGTCGAATAAAAAGATACGATATCAAATTGATCGACTAAAACAAGTACTAAAATTATTCCCAAGACATAAGGAAACGGATAAGTATAGATCAAATTAATTTTACTTATAGGCCTTGCAACTGAATAATTCATGAAGAATTATGCTTTTGTAGGTTTTCTTTCTTTCTTTTTCCCTTAGTATTATGTGCTGTGTTGTTTCTAAGAGAAGAACTCGATTTGTTTTTATGGTTTATATTATCAGTAAATTTTTTAGAAAGTGAAATTATCAAAAACTGTAAAAATACAATGACTTTTAAGAATTTAAGAAGCACCTTATCCGACTCATTAATAAATTTCGACACATACGATAAAAAAAAAAATCGATTATAACAATGTAGTCGAGGAACAAGAAGTTATTTTTAATTCAAAGTTTCAAACCTCCAATAATTTACAAATTATATACGGTAGGTTCAGATATTATTTATTCTATAATAATTTTATTAGTTATTTTTTATTAAATATTAAATAATTATATTAATGTTATATTTTATTAAATTTAAATATTACATCATCAATACTAAATTATTATACAAGTGATCGGGAATCTGAGACATTGCAGGGCCACTAAGTAAAATATAATACTGGTTGAAAAAAGAAATTTATCACACTTGCATTGATTCCGAATGCTGATGCCCCATTAAATAAAATTAATTGTATCTACATAAGTTTATGCGAGTAGGTTAGATATGTAGAGTCGTAAGAGATGACGTCATGAGCTTACAAAGGCAAAAGCAAAGTGAAGCACGTTATCTTTCTTCGAGAAAACGAAAAAAAATAAAATATATGAGTCGCTTCTCTAGTCTGCATATTCTCTGCCATAGGTGATTACAATTCATAATTAACAATTTTCCAACACTCAATTCTCAATACTGACTAACAATGTCCACCTCCAAGACCAAGAGCAAGACCAGCCCACACATAGTCGTATACCCATTTCCTTCCTCAGGCCATATCATCCCAATTCTCGATCTCACCCACCGGTTACTCTCCAGCGGCTTCACCATCACCTTCTTGGTCACCCCAGAAAATCACCCTCTTCTTCAACCCCTCCTCGCCACCCATCCTTCTTCTTCTTCTCTCCATCCTTTAATAACGCCAAACCCAGATATCCCATTTTCCACACCCAATAGATTCTTCTACATCATCCGTACAATGCTTGAAACTCATCGTCCTATCTTACTCAACTGGTTCCATTCTCACCCTTCACCTCCTGTTGCTATTATCTCCGATATCTTCCTCGGTTGGACTAACGATCTCGCTTCCGAACTCGGCATACGACGCGTCGTTTTCTCTCCTTCTGGTGCCTTTGCTTTATCAGTAGAATTTTCACTCTGGCGCGACTGTCCCAAAAACGACAAGGGTAATGACGATTTCCTCGTGTCGTTTCCAAACGTTCCAAATTCTCCAGTTTACCCTTGGTGGCAGCTCTCTCATCTCTACAGGAGTGCTAGGGAAGGAGATCCATTTCGGGAATTATACAAAACCAACAACTTAGCTAATATGGCGAGTTGGGGCTTTGTATTCAACTCGTTCTCCGAGTTGGAGCGAATTTATTTTGACCATATTGGGAAGGAAATTGGAGGTCACGAAAGAGTGTGGGCGGTGGGACCTGTTCTTCCTCCAGATGATGATGACTCCGTTGGTAGAGGTGGAACAAGCTCTCTACTGTCTGATAAAGTGATGACGTGGCTCAACTCCCGTCAAGATGAGTCAGTTGTTTACGTGTGCTTTGGAAGTCGTGCCACGTTGACGAGTGCACAGGTTCAAGTTTTAACCTCTGCACTGGAACAGAGTCAAGTCCAGTTTATATTGTGCGTAAGGCAGAGTACTAAGACGGAGAATGAGGATCATAATGATAAAGCGATCCCAGATGGGTTTGAAGATCGTGTGGGAGAAAGAGGCTTTGTGATAAAAGGTTGGGCCCCACAGGTAGCTATACTAAGGCACAGAGCAGTAGGTGCGTTTTTAACACATTGTGGATGGAACTCAGTGTTAGAGGGAATTACAAGTGGGGTGGTGATGTTAGCATGGCCAATGGGTGCGGATCAGTATACAAATGCTAAGTTATTGGTGGATCAATTGGGCGTTGGGGTTCGAGTTGGAGAGGGAACTCAAGTGATTCCTGAGTCGACTCAGCTTGCTCTTGCTTTGATTAACTCGTTGGATGACAATAAGATAGAAAGGGCTAGAGTTAGAAAGTTGAGAGATGAGGCTTTGAATGCGGTCAGATCAAATGGAAGTTCTAATAGAGATCTAGATGAGTTTGTGAAATGCCTTAATGAGCTTTGAATTTTAATGATGTTATGTAATGCACACATTTGCTTTTAAACTAAAGTACTTGGAAAGAGTCCTAATTAATTTGTTTGCTTGATGCGTTCGAAAGTTTCGCCTCAAGTCTCTGTCCTGTATACAGTATACGTAATGGGAAGCCTAATTTTTTTTCAATCTGTTTTAATTTTGTGGATAAATATAGTAGTAAATTATGACTTGATCTCCGCAGTTTAGTGGGTTGTGTGTTGACTTAGTTTTATTTATAGGAAAAATAATAAAATTAATATATTTTAAATTTATAATAATAAAATTAATATTTTTTTATTTAAATTTTTATTTTTATAATTAAAAAAATAATTAATATGTTAATTTTTTTAACACTTATTTAATTAAAATTAGATGATAATAATTTAAATTTATTTAATATTAAATATTAAATATTTTATATTTAAATTGAACGTTTAATAAAATTAATTTTAAGAATATTTTTTTTTTATAAATTTTTTATTTATTTTTCATTTAGTTTAGAAATTAAAAGTCAGATATTCAAGCAGACCGGTGTTTGATTGAAATGGGATAACCCAAGTGATTCATTGGGGGAGAATAACTAATAAAGTAATAAATAATAATATCTCAATTTACAGATAAATTAGATATTTAAAAATAATATATAATGATATTTGTTCTTTAAAATAGTATCAGAGTTCTGTACTCTCTCTTAGCACAAAATTCGTGCTGTTATGTAAATCCGTTTTTAATTTAATATCCAATTCATAATCTCTCCAAGTGAAAAAGAGAAGCAGAAGCTGAACTATAACAATGACAATTCAGCAAAAGAAGCTGTATGTGTAACTGGGGCTAATGGGTTCATCGGAAGTTGGCTGCTGAAGACCCTTCTAGAACAATGCTACACTACAATCCACGCTTCTATCTATCCAGGTTCAGATACCTCTCACCTTTTCTCTCTCACCAATGCTAAATCAGCAAACCTCGCCATCTTCGAGGCCGATTACTTGACCCCAAAGCTCTCAAAGCTGCCATCATATGCTGTTCTGGTGTCTTTCATGTGGCATCCCCGTGTACTCTTGAGGACCCTCGTGATCCCCAAACCGAATTAGTTTTGCCCGCAGTTCAGGGCACTCTCAATGTTCTTCAAGCCGCCTTGGATTCGAAGCCCACTGTTAGACGCGTGGTCCTCACTTCCTCCATCTCTGCTTTGGTCCCTAACCCTTCTTGGCCTTCTCATCTGCCTTTCAATGAGACCTCCTGGACTGACCTTGATTACCGTAAGTCTCGTCAGGTCTCTCCTCTCTTGTGATCCCTTTCAATTTGCCCCAATTGGGTTTCTTTCTGGTATGTGTGATAAAAATTGTTACTTTATAATGTGGCATGCCTCTCTTTTGAATGGTAACAATTTGGCATCAACTGGGCTGGTTCATATGCATACTAGTTTCAGCATAATAAAAATTGTTGCTTGACATACGATTGATAAGAGTTGAAGGTTCAACAATTCAAGATTTTTTGCTGTTTTCGTGGCTGATTTCAGTAATTCCAGCCATTTCAACATTTTTTCCTTTTCAAATCAATTTATCAAATGGGTTGGCACGAGTAGTTTACTGGCATTTTGCTACATGATATAAAATGTTGCTTTAGAAGCATGTATGTGGTAGACACGTGACAGTTGAGGAATGAGTTGTTGAAAATAGTGTACAATGCCAAGGAGGTAGTAATGCTTGTTCTTCTTGCTTGTTGATTATAGATGGGTTTGATTTAATTTTGCCTTAATCTACAAATGGTATCCTGTGTCAAAGACAGAGGCAGAGAAGGCTGCGTGGGAGTTTGCACAGAAGCATGGGATGGATGTGGTGGCTATCCACCCAGCTACATGCCTCGGATCACTGCTACAGCCCGGTCTGAATGCAAGCTGTGACGTCCTTAAACAGCTGTTGCAGGGTTCTCAAGACACTCAAGAGTATCACTGGCTTGGCGCTGTACATGTTAGGGATGTGGCAAAAGCTCAAATCTTGCTCTTCGAGCATACTGCTGCCCATGGTAGATATCTTTGCACCAATGGTATCTATCAGTTTTCTGATTTTGCTAAGATGGTTTCAGAGCTCTTTCCTCAATTCCCTGTTCACAGGTTTATTCTCTATACAACTTTTAATGGGTTTTATTCTTTTCTCAAACATAATGCAGTCTCATTTGGCGATTTTGATTTTTCCTCTTTAATTTTTTTGTAGTTGCTTTCATACTATATTTGCCCAATGATAGTGATTTTCCCCCTTATTAGAAAGCTAGTGGCTAAAATCAGTCGTGGCTCAGCTCAGTCTTGAATTTGAATCATTGAATATGGTCAACTGTTGGTAATTATGGTGGTGTCTAAGGCTAAGAGTGGTGATGATTGGGGGGGTGAAAGAAACAACTAAACCATTTTCTACCGTCATTTGAATCAGTTAAGGGCTGCCTTTGAGTCTAAGGACAAAAGTTGGATCATAGATTTTTCTTGTTTGCAAAACTGCGTTAGTAGGAAGTTTGAGTATGCTCTCCCTTCTCAAGCTGTAGAGACTTGAGCATGCAATGAGCTAAGTTTAAGACTAGTTTTCAAAACAGAGCTTCTCATATTATGCTGCTCAGGTGGCTTTTGGTTTATAAAAGAAAAATACAACTTGTTTGTTCTCTTATGTGCTTCTGATTTTTGTTAATTCTTCTTGAGTTTACCACTGAAGTCTTTTATGAAATGAAGAAACTAAGTTTTGGGAAAGGGAAAGAAAAGGTGAATAATTAAATTATCTTTTATACGAATTATTTGACGCTCCTTTGGTTTATTAGAATTGAGAAACTATGTGAGTACCATTTTTGGATTTTATACATTTAATTATTATAGATTTAGTGGAGAGACCCAACCAGGGTTGAAAGAACGTAAAGATGCAGCAAAGAGATTATTGGACTTGGGGCTGAGCTTTACGCCTGTTGAAGAGGGCTGTTAAGGAACCCGTGGAGAGCCTTAAAGCCAAAGGACTCTTGGGACAACAAGTGCCACAATCCTAAACTCCTACTCATTCGTCTTTATTTTTGTTTCCTTTCTCAATAAAGCTGCTCAACTTTTCAGGTTTTATTATTTATTTTTACTTCTTTTTTTTTTTTTTTTCTGAACTAGATGACTGCAATTATGGGTTCAAATAAAAGTTTGTACATAAAAAATAATTTAATTGTTATTATTATCATATTACTCTATTTGGCAAGGTATGGCTTTTTTAAAGGAAGAGAGAATGCCATTTACTATTATTTGTGGTAATTGAAAGACTGAAACTGAATAATCAAAAGGTTTTTTTTTTTTCAGTAAAATTAATTCCTCTCTCTCTCTCTCTCTCTCCAATCTGACCCTAAGAGCGTAAGATCAAACGAGAGAGAATCATGAAATGCTCAGCAAATGCTAAAATCTCTTTCGAGAAAAGGGAAGAAAAAAGCTACTGAAATCAATCGATTTAAAGGCAAAAAGCATAAGATGCTGTTTCTTTTGAACACTGTTCATCCATTTACAATTCACACATTCAAAACACACTAATAAGTAATAAGTATTTGGTATAAAACAAAAACTGTTGACAAACAAACAAAAAAAAAAAAAAATCGCGAACAAAACATAAAGAGTTTTGACAAAGTAATACAGTAGTTCTAGTGGGAGACAAGGACAGCACGTTGTGCAATATGCATCTTCTTTTTCATCAAGTCAAAAAGCTTAATGAATTTAGCCCATGATCTCTATAGTCAAAGCCATAAACATTCAAACACTATTACTTATTACAAATTTTATTTGCATATATCTCAAATAAAACAGATAGCTGGCATTAATTTAATTTTAACTAATTACATATGAAATTCACCTTTATAATTATCACAAATGTATAAATCAGCCGAAAAAAATGTCAAAAATAAAATTACATGGGACTTAAAAATGGAAACTACAGAAGGGCAACTGGGCAAGTAAACAAACCAGGCTTCACTTTTTCTGATATTTATGAGTATCTCAATTCTCAAGAGGAAAATAAAAACTCAAAATAATCACCTACAACCGAGAAACACTTTGATTTTGACTTGCATAAATTTTTAATGATAATGTTTTGTATATGAAGTTTAAAATTATGACTATATACATGGTGAAAAAGACATTAATAGGTAGGTTTGTACTATGAGTATTTTAGTATTGTAACTCTGAAGTGGAGTCACTTTTAGTTCATTGCTTTAAAGTTGAGTGCTTTGGTATCATACATTTGTAAAAAAGTACTCTTTAATTTCATACATTTAATTTATAAGATAAGTTGTATTTTACAAAATATGTGATTGAGTGCTACACTTTAACTATGACATTAAAATTCTCTTTTACACTGTGATGGTAGGTGATTTCATGTTTATAAAATAAGAAAAATAATGCTTACTCTAATAAGCAATGAGTAGAGAATCTTACTTTTTATAAATTTTTTTATAGTTTTATTTTTTTTTAATCGATGTAAGATAATTATTCTAACATTTTTTTAAAATGTAGGCTTTTATTTCTTGCAATACAAAGTCCATCATTTTATATATTTTTAATTTATTTATTATTTTATTTGGGTCACGAAAAACTTTTATGTAAGTCAATGCATGAATATATGATGTGTTTTGATAATTTCAAAAAAAAAAAAATAATTTATAAATATATAAAAGAGGGCCTTTTATTTACAAGTAAATGCATAGGGTTCTCCATGTGAACTAAGATCGCGTAAAAATTTCTAAACTGTCAAAGGTCGTACAACACCATGCACGCTCATGCACCTCTCTCTACAAAAAGCCAACAATCTCATTTCAAAACCACAACTTCTTTTTCGTTCAGACGAATTCCTCTCTCTTTTCAACTCTTTAATAAGCTAATGCTTTTTCACATTTTTTCTACTTGTTTCCATTTGTTACGTACAGCCTCTCTCTTCCGCTAGGTTTTGGGTTTCTCAGAGGCTTTGTTGCAGAGCCAATTTGGCATTCTGTCCACCTTCATACCCAAAAAAAAATTGCTTGAAGTATTTGGAGGCGGCCAGCATGTCAAACTGGCTATGTAAATTTCTTTCTGAGAAACCTTTTGGGCTGGTTTCGAATATCTTATTATATATAATTGTGCGAAGAAAGTTCTACAAGGAACACCAACTGTGGGATAAGTTGCTTTTTCTTTCTAAGAGCTTCAGTAGATTATCTTCTTCTTCTTCTCCTCTTCAGTGTTTCCACTAGTGCATATGAAAATCAAATACTATGTCTATGAATCATATGATCCATGAACATCATTGGTGTTGTGCTTTAAGAAAATTTTCATTGTCTTTCAACTAAATGTTTGGTATATGCAGGGCGTCAAGGAAATAATCAAATTATTCTACTAATTTTAATTTGGGTAAAATTAACTAGTCAATTAGATGGTTAAAGTAGATTTTTGTTAATAAATTGCAATGCAATTTGCAAAAAAAATAAAATGTAAATCACCTAGTGATCTAGCAGATGTTTCAAATCAAAAGTTCCAAGTAACCCATGTACTTTTTATTAAAAGAATTGCATATTAGCTTTTTAGAGGAAAAAAAGAAGTTTATATCACGTTTTTAATTTGTATCATTTTTCTAGAATTATATGAATGGAAGTCAACGGTTGTAAGAGATCAATGCTCGTTTAGCAACGTATGTAACTTAAATTGTCTTGTTTTAAAATGCTTTTCCATGGACTACCTTTTTGAGTATATAATGATGATAAGATGGAGAATTTTATTGATATATTTATTATACCGTATTAAATATTTAGACAGTATAATTTATATATAATTATATTTAATTGTAAAATCAGATCGTATCGTACAATATAAAAATAGTACGACTGTATAAAACTTTTGTATAACCAAGAGGTATGGATTTAAACTGTACTGGATAATCAATTTAATCTGTCTGAATTTTCAATTATAAAATTATATATTTTAACTTTTATTTTTATCTCAAATTAAAAATAATATTTTTTTATTTTTAAAAATATAATAAAATATAAAAATAATTAAATATTAATTTAAATATATTTTATAATACAAAATTATTTTAAATATAAATTATTTTAATAAAAAATATATAATTAATTTAATCCAAATATATTATATAACTTTTCATCAAACATTAAATAAATTAATTATAATACAATTTAATCTAATAAAATTATATTTAATTAATTCCAAATGTTTTACCAAATATGCGGTAAGGTACATGGTTAAAGAACCATTCATGATTTCCATTGGCCGATTGAGATCTGCTTATGGGATTTTGGGTTAAGTCATACAATATTCTTCCTCTAAATATTGGGGTTGGCTTATTTAGCTTTGCAATTAATAAATATTTCAAAAATAATATTTTTCTTAGGATAAAATGGAATTTTTATTATTTTATTATTAGAAGCAACAAAAATAAATAAATTACCTACGTCCTGTATCTCTACATCCCTCCATTTTCTCTCTCCCTGTATTTGTTTCTTCCTTCTTGTGCTTTGAGGACATCATCTTCTTCATCAGCAATTCAGCATCGTATTCTTCTTCTTGGAGAAAGGGGAGAAAAACTGTAGCAAATGACTGAGAAGAAGAAGTGGGTATTATGTCACGTAAAATCTTGGAAGTTTTAGATTGCAATAAAAAAGGTAATTTAGAGAAAGTATGGAACTTCAGACATTGAATGGAATGGAGGAAAAAGAAGCAAGGATTTGATGGGGTATAACAACCATGGCGCAACCTTTTTTTTTTTCCCCCCATATTAAATGCGCCTCATTTCATTAAAATTTCTGTTATGTTTCAGCTTTCTTCACCTCCTCGAACAAAATGAAAATGATAATTAAAAATGAAAATTTAATGTAAAATTATATATTTTCGCTTGTCTTTTCATCCAGATTTTCAAAAACAAAAAGCAATTTTGAGGACATACCACTTCACAATGACAAAACCATGAAATTATATAATTGTTAAGGATAAATCAATAGTCATCGCCCAAATTGCTCTTAACAATTTATCAATCTTGCAATATTAATATATAGGTATCAAATGGGTTACAAGCTATTATAGAGAGTATTCAGAGTTCAAGACTATGAAATTCAAAGACCCAAAAGCAACCACTCTAGCTTAATGTCTTAGGAGAGAGAAAAGGGAGAGTTTAAGAGAGAGAAAAGGGAGAGTGCCCAATTGCCCATGGAGAGAGAATGGAAGATGAAGAGATATTTTTTTTTTTTGCTTTTTAAATAAAATATAAAAAATTTTATTTTATTTTAAAAAAAAATATTATTTTTAAAATTTAAATTTAATGAACAAATTTTATTAATAGCAGAACTAATGGCCAATTCAAATAGTTACAAAATGATTAACTATAGTTGCAGGACTCAACCCAAGAGAAAAATATCTTTATAGTCTTATTAAATTAAGTTTGATGAATGGATCATTTTAATCCGTTATTTTCTGTATGATATTCTAAAAATTTATTATCTTTTAAAATTAATACTTAATTTATTATTTATATTTTTATTAAATTTAACATTTATAATATTTATTTCGAGGAGCAACTATTATATTTTTTTTTTCTTAAAAATAATAATATATTTAAATATCATAAATTATTTCTTAATTCGTATATATTCTTAATTATATATTATGATTTAAACTAAATATTTTTTTTAATTTTTTGTTTTTAAATTATTTTTAATAGCAATATTTTGTTATTTTATAAAACATGTTTTTTTTATTGTTAAAAATTATTTATTATACAATATAAAGTAAAGAATGAATTTTATTCCAACATAAATATGACAAACTTGATAAATAGTACTTTAAGTGCTCATGAAAAGTACATTCATGTGATTATCCAGGTAGTAATTTTTTTCATTTATTTACTTTTAATTAATTAATTAAATGGGTCATTATTTTTTTTTTATTTTTTTTTCTTCCTTTCTTTAATTATGGGTTTTTTAAAGTTTTTTTTTTATGTAACTTAGAACAAAGTGAGCAAACATCTTTCTTTTTTTAGTTTGAGGAAACACACTATTAAAATTAGGATAAAATAACAACAGTAAACAAAAATATAACTTGTATCCCGAAGGGTTATACTGTTGCAGTATAGGTGGAGGATTCGAATAATCTTGATGAGATTTGGAGAGTGCTTCATCATTTTTCGTTTGCCTTCTTGATAGTTTAATTCTAACTTTTTATACATCACCGTCTTATAACTAATTGAGTTTAAATTTGGATCATGCATGTTTTTTTTTTTTTTAAATTTGTAAACTCTATTAATTGATCAAAATGTCTTTCACATAATTTTTTTAATTTCATAATCTGTTTATTTTAATAAAAAATTAACCAAAAAATTAGCAGATAGATTAATAACGTACTATTTTTAAAAAATAATAAATTTTTAAGATATCATGTAAAATATAATAAACTAAAACGTACTATAGGCAAATTTAGCTCCTCACCTCTTAATCCAAAAGCCTCTTTTATGTAACCATCTCGATCCAAGTCCGTCGTTTTGTTTGTTATTGCTCGCATTGGATACCAAGAAAAGTTCTTCTATTAGCAAAATGGTCTTTTGATTTTTTAGGCTGTATTTTCTTTTTTAGCGACTTATTTTGTATAGATGCCATCTTAGATCCAAAATGAGAATGTGGGGTGTCGTATTATTGGGAAAAAGAAACTAGTAAATTACTGACTTTTGCTACAGACAATTGTCAGTTCATCTCTGTTTCTTTGAAATTTCCTTTTTCCCATCAAGCAAAAACCCCTTTCAATGGTAGTTCACTTAATTATCTCCATTTTTCGAATCCCCATTTGCTATATATATATATATATATAACCTTTCAATGTGAAAATCACAAAGCACTTCCTCAAATTAACCACCGTGAACTCGTTTTGGAGAGATCTTAATAAACTACACATAATCACGAGATAAGATTAAAAAATCATGTAGGTTTCAAATTTCAATGATAAATCTTCTTGCATGAAATATTAAGTCTTTTTAAGCGGGAAAAAAAGTCTTTTCTTCTCATTACTTAGCTACTAGCCAGTAGCCATCATTCATCATATAAGAGTTGAACTCAGACAACCATGCAACAATCTCTAAAAATTGCTCCCATATTAACAATTCTCCTCGCCCCAGAAAAATCAAGTCACACGAATTAAAAGTACAACCATAATGAATATACACGTCATAGCAAATATTAGAAGCCATGTGAAACATGTAGTTGTAGAACTCTTGGAGTATACGTCTGTAGCTCGTTTATTTGCATGCCCAGTGCTTGCCAAGCTGCGTTCCACCGCCTCTTCAGTAGAATCAAGTATCTGCAATCAAAACCATATTTCTTGTGATATCAATATTCAGTACACCATAACTCAGCCGACAGTTGACAATCTTGAAAAGAAGCTAAGCAGGTTGGACAGGGGAAGAGGGAAAGATTATGGAGGTATTAATTTGATAAGAACTACTACCCACCAACGACATGTTGATGTAATTAGATGAGTAGTATACTTCAATTCAACTAAGCATATCTACTCAAATATTTGCACCATTATTAAGCTTCAGTCCTTATCACCTTAATATTTGGTACTTGAACATACCCAAAATTGTATACTAAATCCCTTGTATAGTACTCAAGGTGATAAAAACTAAACAAGTCATCAGTGACGATGAAACTTACTTTTTCTGTGTTTTGCAGGGATTGGTTAATCACGAGACTGCTCTCTTTGAGTTGCCTAGCCAGCCCAACCATTTCGTCAGTCAAGTCCTCTTGAAGCATTCTGTAACAGGGGAAAACGGTGATAAGTTTTTTACCACACAAAACTGAAACTTCTATGAGCTTTGATACTAAAGCATTTTTACAAAGGCAAATGCCATACGGGTTAAAAAAGTTGAAGAATCCATCTGCAAGATGAACCTATTAATAAAAGAAAAAATATATCTGCTACATCGATGAACTAATAAAAGTGAATTGCTATATTCCATAGCCAAAAGAAGGATAGCCTATTTAACTTTTTGAAAGTGATGACTCAAGCAACTAAGCAGCTGATTCTCCGATCTAATTTGAAATGACACTTGCACTTTTTTAAAGTACAAGCGAAGTCATGTAGGATATAATATTTATTTTTTAAGGAATGGAATACTTCTTTATTACTGAATGATAAAGGCCAATCTCTTTATATTTGAAAAACAAAAAAAACCAATAGATGACAAATAATTTATTTTCCTTCCACCAATCCAGATACTTGTGTTTTAACAGCAAGAGAAAGAACAAAATACCTATGTTTTTCAATGTGTGATTGTGCTGCAGCATCGAGTTTGACAGATGATGATGAATCAGCCTCACCACTCTCGTGAAATTTATCTTCAACATATGAGCCAGGCCTTTCAATCAACAAAATTAGTCAATAAAGCAGTCTAAAGCATACGTAGAAACAAAAACTATCCAGCTAAATCGGTATAGTTCAACTTACACAGATCTCCTTCTTAGCCCTGGGGTTGGAAGGACATGAGTTTCTCCTTCCATTCTGGAAGAAGTTTCTTTCACAGGATTGCTTGACTCTTCCTGGGGTACTACCATATCAGGCTGTAAATTAAGGAATGAAACAAAACAGTTATGAAAACTTCAAAATAAGCTTACATAACAAACCAAGTGCTGACATCATAATTTCAATAACACATATGAAATAAAGGGATTTTATACCAAAAACAGATGCCTTTGGGTGGAAATAATAGAATTATCATATCATGAAAGCCAAAAGCATGGCCACAAAAACAGAAATGAGAAAATGTCAAAGGGAGAAACATGAGAGAGAGAGAGAGAGAGACTAAAGCCAACAGTTTGATGTGCTTTAGACTCACACAACAATTAATTGTACAGAAACTGATTAGTTCAAAAGTGATTACGGAATGATCCATTTATCTCTGTGCTTAAGTTGACATGCACGTACCATTGGTGCAGTTAATCTGGAAGCAATAGCTTCTATCTTCTCCGAAAAGTCATTCAGCACAGCCTTTGAAACTCTGCATAGAGAATACCAAAATTTTACGGTTTCTTTTAAAATTATTAGTTTCACGGCATCGCAGTAAACAAATTCTTCAATATCTGATCATCCTGCAAGACCAAGCTAAAATCACAGAGGATGATCTCTAAAATCAAACCGAAAAGGATTTTTAAAGCATACCCACTGGTTAACATTGCTCACATTCAACTTCATTAGGGTAATCCCCTTTAAAATAACAATCCAAAACACAACAGCTTCATGTAAGAAAATGTTATTTAAAACAATTTATGAGGAATGTATATGGTACATTACTTCTTGAAGAGGTTAAGTTGTAAGAGATTAATAATTCCAGGCTTATACTCGACCAATCAAAAATTTTGGATCATGATCTGGACACAATTAAGAAATTAAAAACAAGTCACGCAATAAGTTATTAAGCGGAAATCGTAGCTGGTAAAATCACCGAGGGTTGAGGAGGTAACAAACCTTGGTAAGCCTTCTGCTGTTCTTTCTTCAGCTAGTTGCTCTAATTGTTCTCGTAAAGTGGCCACATACTGCAGAAGTGATTACAATTTATTCACATATGATCGAGAAAAAAACATTAAGACTATGATTTCTGGCATGAGGAAACAATATAATAATACTTGGGACAAAGCAATTTACAAAGTGGAAGATTCTGTACAACCAATGATATTAGCTAACACAATTTACCTCATTTATGAAAAAATAACTTAAAAAATAATAATGTAGAGTTTGTAGGAGCAGTGCATACATGGAGAAGTTTTGCCTGATTATTTTGCTTAGGTGCAGCTGCAAGCAACCTCCTCAAGTTCACTTCTGTTTTGCTAATTCCCATCACAATTCACAACCAAAAGCAGGGCCACAAGATTTCTTGAGAAAAAGTGACCTGATGCAAACAGAGAACTGCTAGTGCTTTTAAACCCTATAAAACAAAAAATGCGAATCTAACTTGACAATTTACCTACTTGAAAATAGACACAAAACATAACAGTTAAAGGACAGAAAATAACCTTATAAAATCGTCTCCTTTTTTTTTTTCCTCTTCTTGGAATTGAAATCGAATCAATCTATCAAAATAACTGAGAATGATGATCGAAGAAGGCGACGAAAAGACTGGGTTTCCGAATCACAAAATTCAAATCGAGAAATGGATTGCGATTGGGGTTGCGAATGGAGATGATGCAATAGATGAGCACATTTGGTAATAGAGGCTGGAAATAATTTTCCGGCAAACGGGGATGTCCCGACGGCGATAAAATAGACAAAAAAACAGAGATTTTATTTTTGGTCGGAAAAAGATCAGAAAACAGAGAGATTGAGAAATTGCATTCCTATTTTAGTTCCGATGGCGTAACTGAGGTAAAGGGCAAACCTGGAATGTTACAGAAAAATGCAAACGAAGGAGAGTCCTTTCACGTAATTTTCTTCCATTATTACTTGATCATTTCTATTTTGTATCGTTTGATTTAAAAAATTAAAAAAAATAAACTAAAACTCACTCTTTAACAATTGACGTATGTAAGTGAGATACACGTTTTGCCTAGATATTACTAGTTATATCTTACATAATATAACCCAAAATCCCTTCTTGTTTTCGTTCCAAAAATTTAATTTATGTCAACTATGTGGCATAGAAATATTAATAAGTACACTTTATCAAATAAAAATTACAATATTAATAGCATTTTAGGTCAAAACTTAAATATAAATATAACACAAATAATTTGCACTTTAATTTGAATTTTGTATGTCATGATAATATATTATTTAGAAAAAATAAAAAAATATTATAATTTTTAAGAACATGCTTGTATAAATTTGTGTGTTAGATTAAAATAGAATTATATCACTAAACAAATAATGAGGGATTGTGGTATCATTCCTTTTTAAGTATTTCCTATAGTTGAAAATTTGTAATAAATGAAAATGAAAATTGAATTAATGCCAGTATTTGTTTATATTGTAATATAATTGAAACACGTGAATTTAATTAAAAATATCTTCTATCTAATCATCAAGTAAATCACAGAAAAAAAAAAAAAAAGAAGTTATATAAGATTATGAAACTTTTTGTTACCCTTTTTATCATTTTTTGTTTAAAATAAAATGAAACGAGTCAAAGAAAAATATATTTTTGTAAGTCTTCTACTTCCTAATTATACTAGTTGTTGAAAGAAAAAACTTTAGTTAATACCAAGAAAAAATTATCTTTACAAGCCAAACAACTATTAGGATTAAATGTCTTTTGCAATTGCTTACGGTAAAAGAGTTTGTAGTGCATTTAATTCGAATATGATTTTCTTAGAGACCAAACAATGAGGATTTGGATTTGAGCTAGGGTATTCACTGGGACGTAATTTGAGAACCATCACACAAGTTGACAAGTAATTATTCATTAGTCTTCACCCTAGAGGAACTGGTTAATGGAAGGAAAAATTATCAAAGTACATTCATACTGAACATTAGTTAACTATAAAGTCTAACAGTAAAATAATAATTAAGAAAAAGAATAAATGCAATCTAAATACTTAAATCCAAATTTAAACGCTCAACTTCTTTTGGTTGGTCGGTAAACATAAAAACGTCCTGGAGTCAGTTCGTTAACCATGACATACACCACCAATTCTTATTATTTTGTATATAAATATCTTAATGTGTAAAGACCATCATATTCCTTGCATGGGGGATTGGGCATATGCGGCAAGGTTTCATTCACCTCGATCACATCAGTGGGTCATCAAAGAGCATCTGCTGTACCCATGAATTTTCACTTCATGAAAACTGATCATGATTTAAGGCTAATGGCACATATTTCACTTGACAGACATACCTGAGCAGATGTAGCTAATTCTTCTACTAAAAGATGCACCGTGAGAAAACTGAAGCATCGGAAACTAAACCAGTATCCTCACCGAAGACTTAATGGCAACTAGCTCTTCCTCCGTTACTTTCTTCCATAACCCATCTATCATTAGATAGCAATCAACACCTTCAGACAATGAAATGTCATCATCCGATATGCAGTTCTCTACTGTCATCTTCTTCCTCTTGGTACTTGTTTCATCTAATAGATGAGCATCAGAAATAGCTGGTCTCTTTCCGATGGAATGGTCCAATTCACAGTTTTCTTTCTCTGGCAACATTTCTAGAACCTTGTCATTGTTGTCATCACTACAGTAAAGATCTGGAAGGCAGCCAGAAGATCCAACAGCACGAGGCAACATCCCAATTGGACATGGGTTCCATGATTTTGTCAACATCCATCTACCAGAATCTTGCACGTCACTGTTTGCAGTCTTTGCTATTTTGCTTTTCATTCGGCGACTTTTGATCATCTCTAGAAATTCTGCTGCTTGTGAAATGGATTCATCATGCTGCTGGAGGTGCTTTGAATTTCTAGGAGAATCATAGTCACCAGAATCCAAAATTGAAGAAACAGAGGACAGTTTTTGCAATTTCTTCACTAGGTGGTCATCGGCAATAAGCAGGCCAAGCTCGACAGCAGAATCCATAAGCTGCTTGTTACCAGAAGCAGATAGCAGCAGACATTTATGTAGCAGTTCCCTCAGTATAACTTTTGGTGCCGTTGTTTCTATGCAAGGATCTTTATTATCAGATTCTGAATCTTTGTGATGAGGCTTCAGCCCCTTGAGAATTCTAACAAGCCACGTGAAAAGATAAGAGAGGAGTTTGACTTGGCAAGCCTTCGATCCATAGTTTGATGACGTGAGACGTTGCGTTCCTAAAATTTCAAGAAATAAAGATTAAGAGGTCTAAAACTTTTAGTACTTTCCAAACTTCAAAACAACAGATAGCTTGGGGAAAAAATATAATGACATGATCATAACTACACCCGAGGGAATATATACAGAATTCAATATTGATCATTTTTTGTATTAGTTCTAGAATCAACACTCAAATTACTTCCTAAATGGAAACAGAAAAAATGAAGATAAATCTGACATGAATATGTGGGTGTGCAAATATGAAAGACATCTAAGGTCTTACAAATTGGCATAAAAGACATCTTAGCTCTTATAAATTGGCATAACTATAATCCCTAGACGAAAATAAAAATGTCTGAAGGCTGTATCTACATCTGCTAATACATTGTTCAGACTTCAGACCCACGTCTTTTATGAAGTAAGCATCAACGGGAAATTTCTGCAACCTAATTTGCACTTATGTATAGGAAAAGTAAGCACCATAAATGCTGTGGAACTCAATTTGTAAAACATGAATTTGAAAATTTAAGATCATACTGCTACAATCACTAGTGCAGTCTCACATCTGAATGCAAAATTACAAATGCATGCACATGCATAAACATAGAGAGACCCACATGTAAACCTGTACACAGGTAGGGTGATAATCACCTGTTTCACCTTCTATAGTTTCCAGAGTTTCAATCATATGGAGTACTGTCTTGAGAAGTGTGAAGAGCAAGTCTGGTTCCTTGTTCGTAAATATTGTTATAACAAGATTCCATTCATTCAACAAAGTGTCAACGCTACTGCAAACTCCAGTGTCCACTGAAGGATCCATGACATGTACAGAACTTATAGCGTTCAGTAAGAACTCTATCAATACTGACACAACTTCTGATGAGAATGAAGCGTACAAACCAACAAGATTCTTCAAAATCTTTGTTAGCTGTTTCTTATGGCCTAACAATCAAAATAAATCCATAAGTAAATGTCTCCTCAACATACAAAAAATGTAACAAGTTAGCTTCAAGAACCCCTCATTTTCATTTAACCTTACAACAGGCAAAACACGTCACTCGTCACAGGGACCATGAGGTGATCTAATCATGATATTAAGATCATGTTTAATTCGCAGAATAAAAAAGTAATGGAAATGTGATTTGTAATAGGAATTAAATTGAATGGAAACAATATTACTATTCCAATGTTTATAATAGTCATATTAAAATAAAATTTATAAAATTAAAAATGAAGCAAAATTAAAAAAAAAAAAAAAAATTTTTAAATTTTAAAAGAGAAAAAAAATCATAAATAATTATACAAATTGTGAGAATAATAAAGCATTACAGCATATTCTTAAAGGTGTGGGGATAATGAAGATTACTGTTACTGTTGTAATCTTTTTAATTTCATTATAAACTAACAATCAAACAAAACATAATAATACCTTGAATGATTCCCATTACGATTACTATTATTTTTCAAACAAACATGTCCTAAGAGATTTAAAAAGGCCCATGCTCTAAGGCTTGTGCCACCAACAACAAGCCATAAAAAGATCTAGATAATAGAAACCTAATGCTTCATTGACAAACTGCTTCTTTGTTCCACAACATGCTCAGAATCACGATCAAACGGTGAAAAAAAAAAATTAATAATGAATAATTGGTTTTACCTCTAGATTTTGAGGAGTTGAGCTTGCAAGCTACAAGTGAAAAAAGCTTAGTTCGACCACAAATCCATTCGTGATGTCTGCCACCTATATTGCAATGAAAACAAATTTTGATACAGATTTGGAAATACCAAAGCTTTAAATTTACATAGAAAAAATCAAAAACATGAAGAACATATAGTACAAGTAAGTTGTATCATGTGTGTGGGTGAGTTAGGGAGAGAGAGGAGCTTAATTATGCACATGGCATGCACAAGAATAAAACACAGTCTTCCGGACTTCCTCATAACATTGAAAATAAATTGATTGGAAAATATTTTGTAACTCTGACACTAAAATGTTGAGACATGTATTTTAGCTCACAGAACCACAGCTCTTCAGTATACCTAATAAAAAATGCACTGCTCTGTTTACAGAAAAAATAGTTTACAAAAAGCCAGAGCCGATAAGGCAACAACTACATAACTTCATATATTAGTACTGAATCCAATTCAATTATCTGATATTCTACATCCCTGGGCAACAACCAGGCTCAGCAAACAGATGGGGGAAGCAGGGAAGCAATAACTATAATAATAGTCATAAAGATTATAAGGGGGTAAGGTGTAACAATAAACAGGAAGTAACATATTTTCCATAGGGTTGAGAGTGGGTACATGTACATGAAAAGGTTCACATTAAGACACTTTTAGAAACAGAACAGAGAGAAGGCAGGACTGCCTTTGTTATGACTACAGGCTATAGAACAGCAAAACCTCCCAAATAGTACAGGAAGGTCCAACACTTAAATTTGTGCCCAGTTGGCTTATAGCACAGCACGGACTAAACAAAAAGGACACACTTTCATGTAAAGATTCAATGGCATAAAAGCAGCAGCGTACTTTGCACCTCATTGCAAAAGCAACAGAGAAATGTCAAATATGAAATGACTGAACCATAGAAAAAAGTCTCAGACATTATAACCAATGTTCTTCTAGAAACTAACAAAAGAAAAGGAGTTCTATACATACGTTTTTCTTTGACTGCTGAAGAGGCAGATTCATGACTATCCTTAGAAGTCAAGCAGCATGCTAACTCCTGGAGTTTAGATTCAATTTCCTTTTTGATGTTAGCATTTCCACCATCCTGATATGGAATTAACTTCTTCTGAGGCTCCCAATAGTAAGATTTCAACCAAGTAAGTGCCTGAAATCATGAAAACCAGAAATTGATTTCTTCTTAGCACCTTCAATTATAATTTGTTAATATGGTAGCTTAAAAAGAAATACAAAATCAACATTCCGTTAATTACTTTTACTAGACAAACAACAAATAATAAGTAATAGAGTGTAACATTTATGCATGACAATTCCACATTTGATTCATAAAACTTTGTACTAATTAATGCTCTTGTATAGCAAATGTCAAGAATGTTCTGCCACCAGAATTTATATCTTCTAACCATCATATATTCCAAACAAGGATCTAAGTGCCACATGTACAGGGTTGAAGACCAAGGTAGATGTTTGTATAGACCTTTAAGATAATTAATTTGATCACTCATCTTTTCTTCTTTTACATTTCCTGATGATTTTTCAGCTGATGAGGACAGCTCCTGAAAACCTTTTGAACGCCTAAAACCAAATTAACATAGTTGTATGCAAAAGACTCTTTTAAATAATTAGTTTTATGAAATATGTTATTCTTCCTCCACCAATTGCAGCAAAGTAATATTATGACAAAGGGATTATATCCAGTCTAACTTGTCAATAGCTCAATGCTCTCAAAACTTTTTTAAAAATATAGCCATAACCTTATAATTCTTGTAAGAACTAAGAACCAAATCATTAGGCAATTGTTGACTTCGAAAATCAGGAGACAAAATCTTAGATTTATACTTAAATTGTTATGAAAAAAGCAAACGGAACATGATAATTTCTTCAAAGTATTTCAATAATGACAAGTAATCTGATGATATGATAAATCCCAATAGTATCCCAAATGCTAAGGCTAAGATCTAAAAATATCTGCATGAATGAAAATTAATAAGAAAGATATACAGAGAACCATCATTCCAACTCGACATATAACAAAGAACCAAGAGGCAGCAATACTGCAAAGAAAAGACGACCCTCTAATCAGCCCGACATTCCTAACCAACAAAAAATACATGTAGAATAGCATCACAAATAGAAGAGAATAACTTCTTGACTGAAGAAGTTTTATCAAATGAAATGACTTCACTTCCTCAAGAATATCCATTACAATTTTTATACCTAAATAAAGACAGCTTTGCCAGGGAAGCTCACTGCGATCAGTTTCTAACAATTTACACATAATAAATAACAGTAATTTTACTAAACAAAATTACATCAATTACAATAAGTAGACACTTAGAAAATGCTAATGATTGTAAAAACCACTCAAGATGTACACACCTGAACAGATGCACTGCGAACCACCTGAAGTGCAGGAAGCTCACGATGAGAGCCCTCTACAAGTTCATGATATAAAGAGATTTCCAACAAAAATAAAATATAGTTAAATTAATTAAGGATCACATTAAGATGTCAAAATTTCAAATTAATAAGAAACACGGATAAATCAGCAGGCCATCATTAACCTCAAACTACTTAAACAAGATAAATTAGATATTTATGTAAGAAGTAATAGGCATCCTGTCTTAAGAGGAGCAATGGGATTCGTTTAGTAGCCTAGGGTAAGGGTACCACAGAAGTCATGAATGAAATGGAACCAATTTGAGAAAAACTAGAAACAAAAGAAAAATAAAATTTCTTACCATGACGAATATCAATCAACGTACGTGGAATGCCAATTGCATCAGCTGCCACAGCAATCGAAACCTCTTTCCTCTTACGTGTCTTCTCAATAACACCATTTACAAGCCTTCACAAAAAAGATAAAGACATCAACATACTCCTTTCAATTTCAACACCTATGAATCCAGGCACATAAGCAAATTCTTGAACATGCAAGACATGAGAGGATAAAATCACCATCACCTCATGATTGCCATGCAATACAGCATGGCCAACATTTCCTCTGAAAGTGAATCACTACTAGATTGATCCACTCGACGCTCATCTGAATCACAAATTGATGGATTCTTTCTACAACCATCCAACATAAATATAAGTTAAGTTGGTCCACAACATTAGTAGATTAAATAATATTTGTTTGAAAACCAAAAGAAAACAAAAGAGGACGACAAAAAAAACTTAGAATAAGAAGATCTACTACTGAAATTATAAACAAAAGCATTATTTAAATAGAAAAATCAAACAAATCAAATAATATTTTTTCACAACAAAAAAAAAATGAAAGAAAAGAACAAAAAAAAAAAATGAAAGAACAAAAAGATCTACAACTGAAATTAGAAACAAAAGCATTATTTAAATAGAAAAATCAAACATAACCTATTTTATAGAAATTGGCAACAAATGGACTACCTAAAGTGAGGATCTCTTTGATGTATTTCAATAATTGAAGCAGTAACTTCAATCACAACAGGAAGGCAACCTCTGCTTCGCCAAGCTGTAATCTGAAAACCAAAAGAATGCATTTCTATCATTTGCCTCATGGATTGCAGAATATCTATCCACGTTGACTCCATTTCACACTTGACCAAAATGAGTTTTCTTTCATTTAAAAACTATAAATTGTATGAGTAAATTCCTGCAACTTCTAACCTCTAAAATTTTCAAAGGGCCCGAGTTAGCATATTCATGCATCATAGATCACTTTTATCTTTCTAACTTGAGGCAAGAATACTTTAATATAGAAACTACACAAACACATATACAGTAATACTTGTACACACTTTCTCTGTAATGGAAACAAAGATTTGATACATAAGGTTTGAGCATCATACCCTTCTAAGAGCAGAGGCCATAATGTCTGCTGAGTCAGAGAATAGTGAAGTTATAGACAAAGATCCACTCATCCCAGTTCAACCAAGGCACTAATTTTCTTCCGTGCAATGACGAAGACAATGATGATGATCTTGGTGCTCTGTCTTGCTGATCGAGATCACTTGGTTGTTCTTCCATTAGCAGGGGCTGCTCAAGAGTGTGTGAGCCACAATTTAAAATGAGATTCTTTATTAATTGTTATTAAATGTTATTAAAAATTAATATTAAATTTTATTAAAATAAGCATACATATTACTCTAATCTAAATATAACTAGGAATTTAAGTAAATAATAAACACTATATAAAAGTACCAATCCCGACTATGACAATGGAAATACTATAATAGACCTAATTTTGGATAGATAACAACGAATTAACTCTATTATTTTTATACCAATTATTTTATGAGTTTTTAAGTAATTTATTACTACTTTCTTTTACCATTGCATTCCAAGTTTTTGACAACTAACTTTTTTCCCAAAAAAAAAAAAATTAGTAAGACAGGAATTAAGGTCTTTTGAAGTATTATTTCAAGTGTTCAACAAATAGAAAAAAAAAAAAGCTTCAAATATATTGAAAAGATCGTAAATAACACTTTGAAATAATTGAAAGATAATAAGCATCATATCAAATAGCTAAACACAATATCATAGTATCATACAAGGTAGGCAAATCTAAGCATAAAAAATAAAATAGAAACTATTAAATCAAAACCAACCAGTTACATAGTCTATTACTAAAAGCTAACCAAGTATATTAACGCAAACGAAAAACCAATGACCCAAATGTTTATGTATCAGCTAGATAACCAAATGCACCTACATATATGTGGAACAAAGGTTATAGTAAGCAATGCTATATGATCCAAATCACAATAAAACAATGCTATATGATCCAAATCACAATGCTGGAAAGTCGAAAGAACCAATGCTGGAAAGTGGAAATCTATTTTTCCTAAATAAGTTAAACAAAGAAACTAAGATGCATTAGATATTCACTAATGGAACGTAAATCTTCTATCCTTCTCCTTCACTGACCTCAACATGAAAAACCCAAAACAATTAACCAGGCAATAAACATGCTTGTAAAATCAAAACTACAGGGTCAGGTCTAGATGTGTAATGACTTTATTAATTTTCTTCTCTAATATTTTATTTAGATTAGTGCTTTACATCCTAATTGATGAAATCACAAGTGGAAATTGCGGGATAACCATATACCAGAAGCTTATAACGACTTTTATCATGTGGCAGTGGCTAGCCCCTGTACCTGTGAAATTATCCAACTTCTAAACTGAGGGGTACTTTACTTTTTATTGACAGTGGTAAATTTAAAAAGGAAAATTTTCGAAAAATCCCGAATTTTACTTCGAGACATCCCATTAAATAATTAAATATTTTAAATATCATAAAATTACAAATTTAACCCTTTACTTAAAATTAAAAAATATATCTCACTTCTCACTTCCCACATCCCACATCCCACATCCCACATCCCACATCCCACTCTCTTAAAAATAAAAAATTATTAAAAAAATTTCATACATTCCACATCTTCTTCCTCACTCACCTCTACCCCTCTCTCCATATTTATCATCAACAATAACCCAAAATATTAAAAATAGAGGATAGATATATGTAATATACAAAAGAGGTGAAATTTTTTGGAAAAAAAAATAGAGATAAAAAGCAATTAAAATTGGTATATAAATTATTTTTTTTCTGCAAATCGCATAGTGGTTCGGTAGCCCCTACCGAACATATCATATAGGTTCGGTAGCCCCTACCGAACATATCATATAGGTTCGGTAGCCCCTACCGAACATATCATATAGGTTCGGTAGCCCCTACCGAACATATCATATATGTTCGGTAACCCCTACCGAACCTACATGATATGTTCGGTAGGGGTTACCGAACAAAACAATGAAGTTCGACACCTCCCTACCGAACCACTGCATATTTGGGTAGGATGTATAAGAGTAATTTTTAAGGATATTTTTGGTATTTTAAGTATTAATAATTTTTTTATAAAATTTTTGTATTTACTGGGATGTACTACAGTAAGTTTTGGGATTTTTCCAGAATTTCCCATTTAAAAAACTGACCATAGTTGTTGAAATATTCATTATCTTAAATTATGATGTACCCTTTACTATTAAGTGCCTGATGTAAAAAAAGAAAAAGAAAATTAGATCAGCTATGCAAAGTTTACAATCCTGAATCCCTGACCTCCAACGTGTATGATTAGATAGCTTACTTCAACACAAATATTTGGTGAGAGGGAAAGAAGAAGCAGCGGTACGAACCAGGGGCGACGACGAAACAGTGGTACGAACCAGCGGCGGGACGAACCAGTGGCGCGACTAACCAGCGGGGCGACGAACCAGCTGCAATGACGAACCAGCAACCAGGGGCGGCGACGAAGTGCTCAAAGAGAGGGAATGAAGGAGACGACGAACTGGGTTGGGATGGAGGCTGCGCCGACTTTGAGTGTGAACGTTTTGATTCTAGTGTATGATGTTTTAAGCATTATATATATAACGAAAGAAAAAACCAATGAGCCAAATGTTTACGTATCAGCTAGATAACCAAATGCACCTACATATATGGGGAAAAAAGGTTATAGTAAGCAATGCCATATGATCCAAATCACAATAAAACAATGCTATATGATCCAAATCACAATGCTAGAAAGTGGAAATCTATTTTTCCCAAATAAGTTAAACAAAGAAACCAAGATGCATTAGATATTCACTAATCAGGGGCGGAACCAGGATTTATTTTCAGGGGGGGCCGACTTTTTTATAGCATATTAATATGAACAATTCAGGTTGCTGCCGACGCCGAGTGCCGAAAATTAATCTAAAATTCTAAATCGAAAATCAGAGCTTCACTAATCAACTTCAACAGTCAGCAGACTCAGCACAAAATTAATCGAAAATCAAAAACTGTTGGTACAAAATTAACCTACCTTTACCAGAGGAGGTTGCTGCCGAAGAGGTCCAGAGGAGAGGAGGTTGCTGCCGTGCTGCGTGGAGGGCCTGGAGGCTGGCGCTGGGCTGCTGGAGGCTGGCGCTGGGCTGCTGGCGACTGGCGAGCGCGAGCGCGAGCTTTGGAGGAGGCGAGAGAAGAGATGAAAAACGCGAGCTGGAGACGAATAGACGAATAGACGAGCTGGAGGCTGCGCCGACTGTGAGCGTAAACGTTTTGATTCTAGTGCTCTGAGTCCTGAGAGAAGGAATGAAGTATTTTTGTTATATTTAATTTTTCCGTATTGAATGATAAATAATGAAATTTACAATTTGATCCGAATTTAACGGCAATATGATCATTGTATCAAAATTATCAAAAATTAACGTATTAAATTAAATTAATTAAATTGATCGAATAAACGAATTTTTTTAAACATCTCTAATTTAAATTACCTTTATTTAATTTTAATTAAACGAATGTTAAAAAAATAATATATTAATTATTTTTTTTAATTATAAAATTATAAGTTTGAATTATTTTTGTTATTATAAATTTGAAGGATATTATTTTATTTATTATAAATTTTAAAAAATATTATTTTTATTATTAAAAAAAAAATATCAACTAATTCATTACTTAATATCATCATGTTTTTATCATACTACGATTAAAAAGAAAAAAAGCTTCATCCTGATTTATAATATTTTTATTTAATATAAATCGTAGTATGAAAGGATTAATTTCTTTTTTCTGCGTTATCCTGATTGTACATTTTGCTGTAATAAAAAAAAAGCTTGTGTATTTTGCATTATATAATCTTACAAAGGTAATCTCAATATTATTTTCATAAATATTGTCGCAATATTTTTTCGTTGATTATTTATCTTTTTGCATGGATATTGAATATGACTACTTGATTTTTTGTAACTGATCGCCATTTTTGTATTAATGACCTAATACTTTATTTTTATTTGTTAAAAGGTGTGCTTAATAAAGTTTGATCTTTTTATTTTTCAATGATTTTTAACAACAAATTATTTGGTTTACTTTTTCAATAATCATTTATAAAATATGAGATGATTAAATACTAAAAAATAAATATTTTTAATTAATTAGATTTTTAATATCTTCATTTTTTTTTTCATCAAACATTTTCTTGGTATTCGTATGCATAAATTTTTTAATTAAAACCAACATTTATAAATAATAACAAAAAAAATTCTTAATTCTTAGAATTTTGTAAAAAGGAAGTTACAAACTAAAAAGCGTCGATAAATAACTTATAAGTTTTTTTTTTTAATGAAAAAACTATTAAATATATATTGATATCAAATATTTTTATAAAAGATTAAAACATTAAAATTAATTATTTAATCAAAAATTAAAAATTATTAATCATAATTTGCATCAAACATGAACATATTACATATATAGCTTGCAAAAGTCTCCTTCCAACCATTAAAAAGGAAAGGAAAATAAAAAGTTTAATTGCATACATAACTTTTTATACATAAAATTTTATTTTGTAATTCTCTGGGAAAAAAAATATGATCAAACAAATGTTTTTAATTTTATAAGAAAATGTACATATATTTTTTTTTTTAGAATTTAAAAGTAAAATTAATTAGATAACTAAATTATTTATATAAAAGAAGGAGAAAAAAATATATATTTTTTGTATTCAATCACATGCAACAATCTTCAATAATCTCAAATGAGGTAGAAAAGGACGAAACATATATAATATATAATTCGACTAAAACTAATGGGTAAAGTAACTTGGGAATTTCATTGAGGCGGGGACGGTTTTTGCCATAACCGTCCCCGAAACCGAGCATATAATTGCATAACCGAAACTGCCCGAAACCTGCTCTGGTTATAACCGGTCGGGGATCGGGCGGGGACGGGTATGACAAAAAAACCACCCCAAAACCGATTATTAAAAAAAAAAATATTTACCAAATAGTATAATCAGACATCTCTAACCATCGATCCAATATCCACCGAACTTGAAGAAATAATAAATAGCCACGGTCAATATTACAGAATCTGAAAATAGAATATTAACTTTTGGAAAAATACAAACGGGTAAAGACCAAGATGAAACTTGAAATGACTCAAAACTAGAAAGTCATCAAACCAAACAGAACTTACTTGTGAAGGAGAAGAAATACACCACACAAAATGAAAGTTCCTGCAACAAGAATCCATCCAACTATAACCAAGCCAATTTCATGTCAAAGCTGCTTAAGCAAATTGCAAAAGCCTGAAATGCAGATAATGGGTATTGATAATATCACTAATAAACGAAAGTATTTGTTTACAGGTCTTCATCTTCACAATGGTTTTAATAAAAATAACATAAATATATATTAGGAACAAAAGCCCCAAATAGATGGATCATGGAACAACACTATTAAAAAATTGACAGTAAAAACTAGAAAGTCTAGAATTGAATGTAGACCAGTAATCTAAAATGAAAAGTAGATGTGGTAACAGAGACTTCAGCAACGATAAGCAGCAGAGCAGGGAGTTGGAAGCGTCAAACCGCCAACGCAGAAGTGGAGGGCTGGAGCTGGAGTTGGACCGCCGTTCGCCGAGGCCGTGGAAGACTGGAAGCGCCGACGCAGAAGTGGACGGCGACGTCGAGTGCTGGAACTGGAAATCGCGAGGGCTGCACCTGCACTAATAAGAAAGAAAGGAAAATAAATTACTTTGTTTCCTTTTCCTATTTATACTTAGGGTTTTATTGGTAATAATAAATAATTTTAGTAAACAAATATATTTATGTGTTATAATTGTAACAAAAAAACAAGCAGTCTGGTGGATATAGCATCAAATAATCCCATTGCTTATCCTAGGTTAGAAACACGGTAAGCAATTTTTATATATATTTAAATTAAATTTAAAAAATATATTTCGGGTACGGTTTTATGTATAACTGTTCCTGTCCCGTCCCCAAAATTTATATCCGGATATTACCTGAAACTGTCCCCATCCTCGAAGATAACAGTTAATAATCGATCCGATCGGGTCAGTTATTCGTGGATACCCGAACCCGCGGATAAAATACCCATCCCTATATATAAGGTGTTGTATAATTAAAATAATTTAATAAAAATATATAATTTTTTGATAAGATTGGATGATACATAATGAAATTCACAATTTGATACGAATTTAACGAATTAGAAAAATTTTAATCTGATTATTGGATTAAAATCGTTCAAAAATTAATGGATCGGATCGGATCGAATTAGTCGGATTGATCGAATGATCAAATTTTTTTAACATTCTTAATCTAAATTACTTTCATTTAATTTTAATTGAAATGATATTAAAAAAAATAATATATTAATTATTTTTTAATTGTGAAATTATAAGTTGGAATTATTTTTGTTATTATAAATTTTGAGGAAAGTTATTTTTGTTATTATAAATTTAAAAAAAAATTTATTTTTGTTATTAAAAAAAAAAACCTATCAACTAATTCATTACTTAATGTCTCCATGTCTTTATCATACTACGTTAAAAAAAAATATCTTCATCCTGATTTATAATATTTTTATTTAATATAAATCATAGTATGAAAGGATTAATTTCTTTTTTCTGCGTTATCCTGATTGTGCATTTTGCTGCAATAAAAAAAAAAGATTGTGTATTTTGCATTATATAATCTTATAAAGGTAACCAATTGTTCGGTAGTTCAGTGGTCGGGCTCTTACAGCTAAGATCCAGGATTCCTGTCCTCACACGTCTCACACGACAGGGCGTGAGTTCGAAGCACGCAGAACGCGTTAGGTCTTGACTTATAAAAAAAAAATTCCTACAAAGGTAATCTCAATATTATTTTCATAAATATTGTCGCAATATTTTTTCGTTGATTAAATATCTTTTTGCATGGATATTGAATATGACTACTTGATTTTTTGTAACTGATCGCCACTTTTGTATTAATGGCCTAATACTTTATTTTTATTTGTTAAAGTAAACCTTTTGGTGTGCTTAATAAAGTTTGATCTTTTTATTTTTCAATAATTTTTAATAACAAATTATTTGATTTACTTTTTCAAGAATTATTTATAAAATATGAGATGATTAAATACTTAAAAAAAATATTTTTAATTAATTAAATTTTTAATATCTTATTTTTTTTTTCATCAAACATTTTTCTTGACAGTCGTATGCATAAATTTTTTAATTAAAACCAACATTTATAAATAATAACAAAAAAAAAATTCTTAATTCTTAGAATTTTGAAACAAGGAAGTTACAAACTAAAAAGCATCAATAAATAACTTATAAATTTTTTTATGAAAAAACTATTAAATATATATTGATATCAAATATTTTTATAAAAGATTAAAACATTAAAATTAATTATTTAATCAAAAATTAAAAATCACTAATCATAATTTGTATAAAACATGAACATATATAGCTTGCAAAAGTCCCCTTCCAACCATTGGAAAGGGAAGGGAAAAAAAAAAAGGTTTAATTGCATACATGACTTTTTATACATTAAATTTTATTTGTAATTCTCTCGAGAAAAAAAATATATGATCAAACAAATATTTTTTAATTTTATAAAAAAAATGTATATATGTATTTTTTATTATGAATTTAAAAGTAAAATCAATTAGAGAATTAAATTATTTATAAAAAAATGTATATATTTTGTATTCAGGCACATGCAACATTCTTCGATAATCTCAAATGAGGTAGAAAAGGACGAAACATATATAATATATAATTCGACTAAAAATAATAGGTAAAGTAACTTGGGAATTTCATTGATGATATTTTTTATAAATTGGTGCTAGTAGAAGCGTAGTTCAGGTCCAATTTAGTTGTACAAATAATTAATTATGGATAACGGTAAAATAATAAGCAATAAAAAAAATAAATGGCACACAATGATTTAAGTGGTTCAACCTTTTAATGTAAAAAATCTACTCTACTGAGGACCGCACACTGAGAAAAATTCACTATCAGATCCAAATGAAGAATACAAATACTAATATTCAAAAGCCACACAAAATACCAAATCTCCAAATACACCCAAAAATACTCTCTATCAAAAATAGTAATTAAATAGCAAAAATAAATGATAGAATTTTGCTAATATTACCGAAAGCAAATATGATGGAGAGTTATGAACTCACTTGAAAAAGAGCTCTACGAACAGCAGCGAAAAAAAGGGATACTGATGAATCTAATTAATCACAATAGTTTTAAATTGTGATTAAATTAACTTACTTTTGGCTGATGGTGTGTTTCTTCTCTTTTAATTTCAGATGGCAATTGGATTCCCAAAATCTAAAAAATATCACTTTCGGCGTAGCATAAACTAATATATATAGGTATGATGTACTAGGGTTTTGTGGGAGCAATATTAAGATAAAATTGCAATTACAAAAATGCTCTTTATTTAACTCATGTTTCGAAGCCATATAAATTACAATATTCAAAAGAAAAAAGTAGACATTTGGATGATCTTCTTAGAGGGAAAACATTGCTAATTAATTAGGTGGTAGATTTGAAAAGAATGAGCCACCTAAAAGATATTAAAGAACTTGGTGGACTGCCTAAATTACTTTGAATATGCATAAAAATTATAGTTTTAATCTACTAACACTTGGAAACTGTTAGTGCCGTAAAAACTCTTTGTTCATAAACAATAGATTGAAATTTTACATAAATAGTCAGAATAACAGAGATTGGCTCGTTTGTTCATGTATCGAATGCTCCACAGGTAATTTACATATAGTCACAACAATAGATTGACAGTGATAGAATAATTAATCTAGTCACATAAATTATGAACAAGTGAAGTTATGTTTGAAATTTTACGCATAAAATTGTATCCTTTTGCAGCTTGTGATCATTGCACTAATAACAATGAGCATTTGTATACGAACAAGGATGAAAATTTATAAGGTGCATGCACAATACTACATGGGTTCAATCAATGCAAGGGCTGTCATCAAAATTGATTATCACAAGGTAAGAGCTGGCAAGGATTTCATAAGTTCCCACAAGGTCAGAATTATTTTTATAATCACAAGGTCACAACTGAGCTAGTGCTTAATTTATGAAAACAAATATCATTGATTTCATCATCCTCGGGTTAAGCTTTCATAGCTCAGTAGTGTTATGAAGGAGCCATTAACTTGCCTCATTTGAAATTAAGAAAAGAGAGTGAACTTACTGGCTGGTTTGGAGTTTCTGTAGGTGGCGGCCGGCTTCTCACAGGGGGTTGATGGTCACTAAATGTTGGAGAACTGTGCGCAGGTCCTGGTGGTGTAGGTAATTTTAATTATTTTAGCTTATAGGTATATATGTCCTATTTGGTTATTAGGTTCGATTTTTAGCAAAAATATTAATCAAATTGAACCGTTGATATAAATTTAAACAAACTGTTTACTTATAAAATTATCGAAATTGGACCGGTTCGGTTCAATCTAATTTAGTTTTAAAAAAAAAAACATAATTTTTTATTTTTAATTTTTTTTCCTAAAAATCCTATTGTTGAAACTTGAAATTAAATTTAAAAAAAAAAACTTTAAATATAACCAAATTATTTTAAATATACTACAAATATAAATCATATAATATCTCATATAAATTAATAATTAAGTTGATAAAATTTATAAAACATAAAATCATCATAATATACATGCAATTAAAAACTAAAAACTGTATGTTAAAGAGTTGAAACTGAAAAAATATAGTTTAAATATAATATAAAATATTTTTTTATTTTTCAAAATAAATAATATTCATTTAAAAAAATTATATAAAATATATAATAGTATGCTCCAATTTAGATGATTAAAATTAAGAAACAATTTAAAAATGATTTAAAATGGTTAAAGTATATATTATATGTTTTATAAATATTTACGAGTCTTACTTAATTTAATAATAAAACTCATATTTTAAAATTAAGATAAAATTATATATTTGTAGAGTTAATTTCCTATGAGAGTAGATAAAATTACAATTAACCAAATCAACCCAATTGGATAGGTTTTATAATTATACAAGTTTTTTTTTTTTTTATGAAAGATTATAGCTAGCAATTTTTATAATTATACAAGTTAATTCTATCAATAGCTTAATTAACCCAAAATTTTATAAGCGAATTGTGTCCTTGAATTTATAATATGCAGAACTAAATTCAACCATAACACGTAAGTCATAAAAGATATTTTAATAGTTTAAGTATATCAAATAATTTGATTACACTGACCAAGTATATCAAATATCAAATATATTTTACTCCCGTTCGCTGCTGCTTTTCTTTTCCTTCTTTTCTTCTCTTCCAGCTTCTGCCCTTTTTTTTTTCCCTGCAACTTTTCATTTTTTTTCTTTCTTTTGCAGCTTTTATTTTTTCCCTTTTATTTGAGTTAATCTAAATTTTTTTCCGCTATTTTTATAATAATAATATATTTTTTATTTAATTAAATATATATATTTTTTATTTAATTAAACATATATATATTTTTTTATAATTAAATTATTTATATTTAATAAAATATAAAAATTGTTTAAAAAAAAGATATATGTGTCATATAAAGAAAAATCATATGTTAAATAAAAGGAAAAAAGTGACATCATAGTACCACTTAAAAAAATATATGTATCATCTTCTAAAAAAAAGGATATGTATCATTTGACAAAAAAAAATACATATATCATTTACCAAAAAAGAATATATGTACCATTTAACCAAAAAGAATAAAAATAAGGTGGTGGGTGAGAATTGGAGGATTATTTTTAAAACAAGTTGAATAAAAAATTATAGAAAATTTAAAAGATATTTTAATTAATATATTTAAAATAAGGTCTAACCTTCGTATAATTTTTTATTATATTTAATAACCAATATTTCATGTCGATAATTAATTGTTTATACTTGAAAAAATTCAATAAGTCTAAGAATAATTTATTAAATATTAATATTAGTCTTAATTTGTTTACCTCAAAGTGTTGTTATTTAGTAAAGTTCTTTGTAGATAAAAGTTACATAAATATTGTATATATCATAGTTTTTTTTTTTTTTTTTCAAAAGATTAATATTCTTAACTAAATAATTTTTATTCAAAAAATTTAATATTCTTTATATAAATAATTTTTTAATTGAACTCTACTAACCAACCTATCTCAACCAATAAATATTAAATTCGGTTGGGTTCTATTTTTTTTTTTGAACCCGATTGATGTCCACCCTACTTCGAACTAGGTTGTTTTAATTATGTGAAAATAGTCGCAATTACAAATTAGAGCCAGTTTTAGTGAGAACATAAGGCACAAAAAGTCAGTAGTGTAGTGCAAACATATCTTTTTGTGAGTGTAGTGTAAAAGAACATTTTCTTCTCCATTCTTTAGTAGTATTTTCTGTTCTGTCTCACATCGTAGCATTGAAAAGTAGTACACTGGCCCTCTACATATATAGTCCATATTTTTAAATTAAAACTATAAGAGAATAAATTTGAGATATTCAATCATGCTAATTCTAATAATAATACTTAGATATGATTTAAATATGTGATTTAAAATATAATATATTGAGTCTGATCATCAGATCATTAGTCGAAAAATATGTAACTTATATGATAGAGTTGATCTTATCATCAGATCAGTAGCTAGTTGAAACGCTAAGAAATGAAGTTGCAGATAAAGTCTTAAACTTAAGCATTATTTCTTCACTCACATAGTGATATAGTAATACACAGTAGTAACGAGGAGATTCCTAAAAGAAGTCTCCTTATAGTAATACTAAAACATATATAGTTTCTAGATGGTAATTAATACCCAAAAAAAAAAAACACAGAGATAGAGAGAGACCATAATTAGCTTAGCTAGATTCTATAAGTCATAGTACTGGTGACGATTGACTAGAGTGCGGTGACTGCAATTTTCATCGCAGCCTGGCAATGGCCAGGAAAGTTGCAAATGAAGAAGTTTTGACCCCTGACAAGCTTGATCTGATCCCTTCCACTTTTAAACACTCTGGCACCTCTTGGTGTTTTGCAAGCCTTATAACTCCCACTGTCTACTATGACCACGTTATGTACTCTTGGTAAGTAGTTGAACACTGCATTTTCATTTCATTAATTTTGTTACCACATTTATTTATTATTAATTAGTTATACTGATATTTAAAGCCCTGCTTCTCATAAAAGTAAATTAAGTGATTCTAAGAAAAGTGAACTGATAAAAAAGTTTGAATTTTTAGAATAAAATTGTTACAAGTAGATTTGAGTTGCCTTTTTTAATTATTTATAAAAAAAAAAAAATATGTATCCAAAAGTATTTTATTCGAGCTTCAGGATTACTTTTTTTAAAAGTCCTTTTTAAAGTTTTAAAGGTGCTTTCCAAAAAGATAAAATATGGAGAGCAGTGTTATAGAATATGTTATTTATATGATTTGATTTAATTATAAATGATATTATTTAATTATTTAATTTTAAAAAAAATATGTCGATAAAATATATAATTTTAATAATTTTTTAATAAAAATATTATTTTTTAAATTAATATTTTATTATAAAAAATATTAAAATAATATAATTTATATATCTTAAAATAATAATTTTTTTATTAAAAAATTATTAAAATTATGTATTTTTGTTATTAATTAACCATTTTTTTTTTAAATTAAATATCAAATAACTCAATCTCAATTTCTCTCTAAAATATAACTAAAAATATTTTAGCTCATTTGGAAGCACTGAGACTTTAAAGGAGAAGTAATTAAAAACTAGTAACAGTTTTTAGTCGGAGTCACTTTCTGCTTTTTAACTTATCTAAAGCAAAAGACAAAAATGAACTTGGAGCTATTCTCTAAAAGTAGGGAAGAGATGTGCTATTAATTTTCTCCTTTAGATGAACGGAAATGGGTTTCAAGTTACAACTGAAAATTAACATGCCGGAGTACTAATCAAAAGGTAACCATAGCTCTGTTTCCTTTTTTTTTTTCAATGGTACTGAAATGCACATAACATGTATTAATTAGATCAGTTCTTCATGCTCTAGTAAGATAATAAATTGGGGTAAGTTTCATAGTCAGAATCTGAGAATTGAACTAATTTGGAAAAAAAGTTAATGAATCAAATAGACTAATTTACCAAAAGTGCTAGCCTTTCGGTGTTAAAAGTACATATTGTGCGAACCCTTAAATATTATATTAAAGTTATTGAGAAGTAATTTTACTGATTACTGACCAAGTGTGTCACCAGCTCTAAAGGTCTTTCCTCTGGGCCAACCAGCAACGTTAAAGGTCCAACCACCTGCGTCACCGACAGTGTAGGTGGCTGCATAAACCGACTCAATATTGACTAGTAAATACAGGAACAACAGGCCTGTTGCTACCTTTGCACTGCCTCTTACCTGAGCCATTTGTACCTACTAGCTATACCCTGATCTTATTAATGCAAAGCTAGCAAGAGATAATCAGGTAGAGAAACTTTGAGATTTTATGAGCTCGAAGAGTGAATATGGTGGCATTTATAGCGAGTGAGGCTCGTTGGAAGACTTTAAGGACCTGTTTGTTTGAAAACGAGGGCATTAGTGGGGGTGACCAAGTCTGTCGTTTCACACGCTTTAATTGTTTTCCTTTCAAATTTGCACTTTTTTTTTTTCACACAAAACCTCTATAGTAATAAATAGTAAATTTAACTCGTAATTAAAATAAAGAAGTGATTATTTTTTTAAATAATTATATTACATGATACAATGTTAAATAATATGAATATAAAAATAAATTCATAAATAATATTTAAGATGCTGATGATTTGAACCCAATTATAATTTATTAATAACTAATTTTATTAAATAATATAATATTAAAGAATAATTAAATATAAGAATATAATTTACATTTCACACAATTGTCATGTTATGGTAAAAAAAAAAAAACAGTTATTTTGAACAATGCAGATCCCTAAGTCAATAATTTGTTTTGGATGTGTTGCAGGAAAGTAATGATCTTGGCCCAGCATTTCACTTTTACCTGCAGACAGCTCCAACTTCCAACCATCATGATCTTTAACGCTCCATGCATATTCATTACTCTTTCTTTTTCTCTCTGCCATATGATATTAACTGCTCATTTACAAAATCAATCGGTTCTGAAGCGCAATATTATTAATCACTGTTTGTTATTGTAATGTTACCCGTAACTTTTTTTTTTAAAAAAATAGTAATAACTATGTATTAGATACCATTACATAACATTAAATGATGATTTAATAAGTTTTAAGTAATTTAGATTTTAATCGATAAAATTTTAATATAAAAATTTAAAAATAATTTTTATTTTAATAATAAATTAAAATTAAAATATAATTATTATACGTTATACGTTCAATTATATTATATTTAATATATAATTTTTATTAAAATATTATTTATCTAACAAAATGTGAATCACAATATTATTAATGACTGTTTTTTTATTGTAATGCTAAGGATGGCAAAAAGATATATCGGATCGGAGCTTCGTGGATATCTGCTCCATATGATCCATTCTAGATTGGATCAAAACAGATTATTTTCGGATCAAATCAGATCATGATTCACATACAAGATCAACGAATCGGATCAGATCAAATTGAGACAGATCGATCCATGGATCTAACCGAATCAAATCGATCCAAAACTCATTATTTTAAAATTATAATTTTAGTACTAAAAAAGTCACACATTTCAAAAATACTTCCCAAATTTTTATAATTATTTATTTAAAAAAATTTATAATATTATTATTTTATAATTTTAAATGATATTAAATAATAATATTAATTTTTTTTACAAATTTTTTTTATTTATTTATAGATTATAATATTAATGAAAAAGTTGAATATATATTAATTATAAATAAATAATAAATATTTTTCAATAAATCTATAATTTTATTGTATTTATATTTATATTTATCAATTTAAAGTATGTAATATACTACATTAAATAATGTATTCAAAAAATGAAGAAAAAAAATGAAATAATTCGGATCGGATCATAAATATCCATATGATCCATGGATTAATAACGGATCTGATTCGTATGATCCACGGATCAAAACAGATTAGATCAAATCGAATCTTTTAAATAACGGATCAGATCGGATCCATTGCCATCTCTAAATGATACCTGCAACATTTTTAAAAAATCGTAATATAGTTCGCTTAATTTGCTTTAGTCTACGTAAATTACAACAACGAGCAGATTATATAAGATTTTTGTTTTGGGGCAAACAATACACGAGTTTTTTAGTATTCTTAGATTGTGAAATACGCAAAGACTTATTAAGCGATTTTTCTCCCAAACAAAATTCAACAGATATTTTATTATATAATACCGTAATCAATTACAATTTATCATATTTATAACTTAAATAAGTAATATACCAACATCAATAAAGCTTTACAACAAAGTCTTTGTTCTAAATTTCTTCGAGAGAGGAGGTCAAGTTTAAGGAATTTAACAAACTAAAGTACATTTAACATTCAAAGAAAAAGTAGACTATTGATTCATAGCTTTGCAAATAGGCAATGAGGTGGTACTTGAAGTCTAAGTCACAAAAGTTTGCACTTTACAAGGAAGATAGTTTTACCACACTACCAAAATAAAAATTTCAGTCTTGCCAAGTTGCTTTAGTTTTCAAATAAATTTCTATAAGTTAGGAGATATTGCTAATTACTGTTTGAACTATACAAAAAATTAATATAAATATTGGTAAAAAAAAAAAAAAAGAAGCAATATTATTGTAAAATTAGGACTTAATAATATTTAGATTTAATAGAATAACAATTATGATTTTCAAATTGCCACATGACAAAATAAATTTAAAATTTAACTTAATAAAACAATATCATATTTAAAAAAAAATTAGGAATCTATACCAACACCGTATTTTCTTTGGCCAAGCACCATTAAAAAAAAAAATGTAAGTCTCATATTGTTTTCTTGCTACTCGCCAATTTTTTTTTAAAAGAAAAAAACTTCCTATTTAACATTTTTTATTTTATTATTGATATTGATATAGGGCCAACTCTGCACCTTGGAATCCATATGATATATTACCTAATCTGGTCTATTCCCTTCAAATATGCAAGAAAATGTGCCAACAACCCACCAAGAGACCAAATTATGGTCAATTTGTTCGGCAGATTTTTCTAAAGTCCTTGTAATATTCCTATGTTTTTTTAATCAGTATACTTCTTACTATGTTTATTTTTTTATTGGTATAAATAAATTATGACCCAATAATTATTTATTTCATTTAGTATTTTTTAAATAATATACATAAATACATATATGGAATAGAACGGGTGATTATGTAATTTTTTATTATCACATTTTAACAACTAAGATTTAGAGGTTATAAGAGAGAGAAAATTATTCTTTTAAATATCAACATTTAAAATTAAAAAATTTAATAAATTGTGTAAAAAATTGTAACAACATATCTTATCAAAATATACGTAATATTTAAAAAAAAGAAAAAAGAAAGATAAGATATTTGGTGGAAGGAGTCACCAAAAGAGATTTATTTGTTTATTTCATTTAGATAATAAATAATACTAGATAGTTAAATATGATAGTAAGATTTTAGGATTTATTTGTAAACTTATTTTATCTTACTGTTTTTCCTAACCTTTTCAACGTGAAAAAAAAAAAAAAAAAAATCAAAACAAGATTAAAACTTTTCATCCATTATTTACGCTATTGATCAAAGTAAAAATTTATCTTACTCGCAAAGGCTTACATCAAATTTAATGTCTATTTTTTATTTATATTCATATTATATTTATTTTATTTTATCTTAATTAATTAAAAATATTATTTTATGTGATTATAATCATAAAATTAACATTAAATTAATTTTGTGATTTTTTATTAAAAAAAATTAAGACAATTATTCACAGAATTTCTTCAAAAACATGAAAATAAATTACTTTTGAACCCTTATACTTTTCAATTAAATTTTAAATTATTTTTATATTAAACTTCAATATTTATTTTCAAAAAATCATTTATATTAAATTTGTTATGAATTTTTAAAATTTATGTTTTAAATCTTTCAATTTCTAAATAACTCAAATTTTAAGATTATTTTATTTGTGTTTTGATTGCAAGTCGAAGATAAATATTTTATCTTTGTAACTAGATAAAAAGGAAAAATTTTGCTTTAGAATCATTATAAAACTTTATGTATTTAATTTTTTATAATTTTATAAATTCAAAATATTTTTGCTAAAAAAAAAAATTTGACAGATTAAAACAAAATTTTGGAATTAATTTATGGTGTTATAAATGTTAAAAATATGTAAAATATTTATAAATTATATGTCTTATTTATTATTTTTAATAAATTTGTAATTTTTGGATCAAATATAATTTTTTTATGAATTTTTATTTATATATGTTCACTGCTAAAAAGTTTTATAGTAGATTTATTGAGCTAGTTTCAAAACCCATTTTAGCCATGAAAACAGATTCCAAAATATTTGAAATTTTTGTATATTTGTATATAATTATGTTGATTTTCTTATACAGACAACTTTTAAATTTAGCGACTAAAAATCATTTTTGTAATTAGTATGCATTCTATTTTACTTGAAAATTTTAGTAGACATTTTAAAGTATTGTAAAATTTTGTAAATTTATGACACTAATTAATTTTGAAATAAATTATATAGCTTTTGCTGAAAGTGAAAACAACGAATAATTTTATGATAAAATATATGAAATTTTTTGAAAAATATTATGTCTAAAATAAGGGTTTTAATTAAATATTAAAATTTTGATTATATTGATTAAGTTATAAAAAATGGAATACTTTTAAAAAGTACGAGAGTCTAATATTTATTCAATTATAATTTATTTAAGTTAAATTTCAAGTAGAATCAACAATTTTTGACATGACGCACCCACAAAATAGCCAAGTTTGGGTTGAGCTTTTATGGGTTGGTCGTAAATAGGTTGATTAGTTTAACACATTTAAAAAATTAGGTCATAACAGATTAATCAGGTAATATAAGTAATTATGTATTATTTAATTATTTTGTAAGTTTGTACTTTAAAATATTATTGTGATGATGTTAAAATTTATTTCATATTTTATTTTTGTATTTTTATGAATTTACAATAATATATTATTTAATTTAATTTTGTATGTTTTGATTATTGATTATTTATTTTATACTTAAAACAAATTTTTATTTATCAAAAATTTACAATAAATATTTTTGTTAGACTTTTTTGTTACTGTTTGAGATTTTAACACCTTAATTTTGATGTATTATAATACTTATGATTATTAATATTATTTTTATTTTATATTAGTTAATATTTTTACATGTAAAATATGTTATTTGAAATATTTAAACAAATTAAATTGGTTAAACGAATCAACTAATTTATTAAATAAATTAGGAATGGTTAGTTGTGTTGATTATTTATACCAGATAAGTAGACCTATCTTACTTACAATATTAAATATATCTTATGTTTTCATGCTCTTATATAAGTGTTTATGTGCCATAATTTTGTGACATGTGATATGTGACATTGTGTTTATTTAAATGGATTAAATATAGTTATAATTACATGGTTATTAATAGCATGACATATGTATCATTCAATTATGATATTATAAATACAAATTTTAAAAGTTTTTATTTTATGCTAAGTTTTAAAAAAATGATAAATTTTGTGCAATATTTAAAGCAATAAGTTTTACCTAAACTCTCAATAATTATTAATTTTTCAAAATTTTTCAAAAATATAATTTTTGTTTAAGAATTTTTCAAAATTCTTTATAAATATATATATTTTTTTAAACTATTCTTTAATAGTAATTTATCAAACTTTCCATAAATATAAATTTTTTTCGAACTTTCCAAAATAAGGATTTTTTTCGAACTTTTCAAAATAAGGATTTTTTTCAAGCTTTCCAAAATTAAGAATGTTTCCAAACTCTCAGTAAATTAAATATTTTCTAAATTTTTCAATAATAGAAATTTTGTCCAAAAATATGATTTTTTTTTTCGAGACTCTCCAAAATTATGAATTTTTACAAACTCTCCAAAAATAAGAATTTTTTCAAACTCAACATAAATATGAACTTTTCAAACTCTCCAAAAAATAAAAATGGTCTAAAATTTGAAATTTTTTTCAAACTCTCCATAATTAGAAGTTTTTTCAAACACTCCATAAAAAAGAATTTTTCCAAAATCTCCAAAATTTGCAAGTTTTGGACTAAAATCTGCATCTATAAGAACATTGCTTGGTTTTACATCTCTGTGGACTACCCTTTGGTCACATTCTTCGTGAAGGTATTACAAAACTTGTGCAACATCGGTGAGGATATTGTATCTTTGCTCCCAAGTTAGTTTCTTCACTGAGTGGTCATTTTCGAGCATAAATTTGTCTAGACTCCCATTTGGTACATAGTCATAAACAAGGAGGAGATCATCTATTTTTTGAAACCATCCATGCAACTGCACAAGATTTCTATGCCTAAGCCTTCCCCATGCTTGTTATTTCTGCAACAAATTCCTTCATGCCTTGACGTGAAACATGAGCAATTCACTTCACAGCTATTTCTACACCTGTGCTAGGAATCAAGCCCTTGTGGACTTCCCTAGTAGCAGAGAAAAGCTCAGAGTATTTAAATCTTCGAGTTCCATACTCAACTTTCCATTCTTCTAGGATCTTATCCCCATATCTCTTACGGCGAAGAACATGAAGAACACCAGACATTACGAAGATAACAAGAGCAATGCTAGCTACCATTATGCCTACTGTAAATCCATTTCGATGCACTACACTATTAGAACCTGATTCAAGTGTTGGGAGCTCCTTTAGATCCAAGTCCTCTGCTTTTTCCCCAATAGCAAAGCTCCATCCATACATATTGTGTGAAGCAGTGAGCATGGAAGCTGAGAATCTCGCATACATGCTATCATTGAGAACCATTGAAAGATCAATGGAGAATGATATTAAAGGCCTATAATGTTGAGGAGTCCCACATCGGTCAGGGACGATCCTTACTGGACTCACCTTTAATCCATAAGCTGGCTTTTGGGTTATAATCCGGGTAGCTCGGTGGTTCATCATGGTATCAGAGCAGATACCCAACATGGCCGCTCTCACGGTCAGTCGGTGTCTGCCGATGTGAGAGAGAGTGTTGAGGAGTCCTACATCGGCCAGGGAAGTTCATCATGGTATCAAAGAGGGTACCTGGGTTCATTGGTGTGCCCAACATGGCCGCCCTCACGGTCAGTCGGTGTCCGCCGATGTGAGGAAGAGTGTTGAGGAGTCCCACATCGGCCAGGAACGATCCTTCTATTGTGCATATATCACTGGGCTCACCTTTAATCCATAAGCTGGCTTTTGGGTTATAATTCAGGTGGCCCGGTGGTTCATCATGGTATCAGAGCGGGTACCTGGGTTCACTGGTGTGCCCAACATGGCTGCCCTCACGGTCAGTTGGTGTCCCCCGATGTGAGGGGGAGTATTGAGGAGTCCCACATCGGCCAGAGACGATCCTTCTGCTGTGCTTATATCACTGGACTCACCTTTAATCCATAAGCTGACTTCTGGGGTATAATTCAAGTGGCTCGGTAGTTCATCGTATAAGGCCTTGGCATACCCAGAGGAGATATTGACACAATAATCAACTTTTCTTTGCTGTCATAATCAATTGAGGTTTGAATTGGATCTCCATTTTTGAGAATGATTGAGTTATTTTCATTCTCTCTATTCCCATCTATTCTCAGATATTTTTTTAGATCAAACTAGATATATCTACTCCTACATGATTATCATTGATGTCTTGGAGATCAATGTTTTGAATAATGTCAAACTCTGTACAGCAAGTATAGGAGTGGCAATTTGTGTCTCATTTGGTAGACCCAAGTACTAGTTTGGAAGGCAGCCTTTGATTTCGTTTGTGGAAGCAAGAACAAATGCAAGACCATGGCCTCCTGGATCAAGATATTTGGGAACAATGGGAAAAACAAAGTTAGTGCTAAAGCTCAATACAGAAGATTTGTTTTTGCTCTCTTTGCTGTTCTTGAACCGCAAAGGAGATGGGTAAAATGCATGACCAAGGAGCTTTGAGGTTGTATCATTTGTTAAGGTAAGTATACCATTTGGTCTTAAAAATGAAGCTCCATGTAGTTTCAAATTTGCTTATGAGAACCCCTTGTATACAAAACTGGTTGTCTCTGATCTCACTAATTTCACTAGAAAATAGAAAAGGAACCCTTATGCTTTGTTTGTCATTTTTTGAAGCTGACCATGGTTATAATGTGCTGATGCCTTAAATGATAAAATGATATGTATTTGTAGATGAAGGCAAACTATGGGACTTTTGTGCCAAGTATTGGATCTTGCCCAAATAACTTGCTATTAGTGGAAGAACAATACCTGCATGTTATAAAGGAGAGTAGGGAAAATAATTATTAAAAAAAAAAAAACTTTTTCACGTTAATTTTTCGTTTGAAATTGCTTTTCTTTTGAGTTGAAAATACTTTCTAATGAGTTAATAGTATTTTTTGTGTGGAAAAAACAACAAAAATAATACAATTGTGTTCAAATCATATATTGTCACTATTAAAAAAAGATTGTTACATCATTTTTTTAACGCCATCTAATTAGATATTGTTTAAGTTGAACTGCAAAAATTTAGATCAATTTAATGTTATTATGATGCTATTTTTATTATAAATTTTAAGTATTTTTTATAATTTTTTTTTAAATAGATTTACTTTCAAAATATTGAGAAGAGAAATAAAGTATTTGTCCATGAATTAATATGTACTACTAAAATGTACTTTGACTATTTTTATGTCGTATACTTCAATATTTTTCTTAAAATCAATTTTGGTCAAATTACATATTTTAGAACAACTTCAGGAAACCTAGCCTTAAATTGTTTAATAAAAAAAAAAATTAGCCTTAAATTTTTATTTTAGTTTTGTTTAAGACAAATTTTGACTCGAGCTCAAGTAGTAAGTGTGCGCCAAAAATAGGGTGTAATCTCAAAATAAAAGTTAGCAAAAATTGCACGTTAATCGAGATGTAACAATTGCATGTAATAAGCATTTTAAGATAATAAAAATTAATTAGAAATAATCACTTTTTAATCAATTCTTGTTGAAGTTTCAAGTTACAGCATTTTAACTAACAACGGTAACATTTTAAAGGGCTCGAGTAACATCCACACTATTTCTTTAGGGGAAACAAAAGAGTTGTAGATGTTTATCTTTCTGAGTACTACAAGTAGCTCATTCCGAGGGAGCTTGGGAAGTAAATTACTATTATTTATAGGTTTCCCCTTTGAGAGTTTTGAAAATATTGAGGAACATTGAGGAGATAGTTGGTCTATAATAAAATTTGTTTCAAGTTGGTAGAAGGAAAAAGACTTGAAATATGACAGTTTGTTATAACATGAAATTGTTATTTTTAGAGTAGAAAATACTAATGTCAAAACACTTTAAATTTTTATAGATGTTGACTGTAGTCTAATTTGCCCAGGCTGTTTCTGGCTTTATAGTAATCCCAATTGTTAGGCAGCATTGTCTAGGAGCTCTTACCACAACTTTACATAATGGCTTACCAATTAGTCAATTAACCTAAAACTGGCAAAGTTCACTTTTGAGCTCTATTTCAAAGTAGGAAAAAAGGTAGCCAACTTTTAACAAAAATATACTTTATATCTATATCTATTAGGTGGAGTAGTACAAATTCACTGTCTTTAAAAAAAGGGGCATAAATATATTATGTAGATTTATGTAACACATTTTATAAAGTTAAAAAGACTTATACTATCTCAAAAAATAGATTTTTGCTACTATTTATTTGCCTTTTTTTTTTTTTTTTTTGTATAAAAATAGTAAATTTATGCTACTCCATCTAATAAGAACGTACCTAAGTATCCTTTCGTTAATAGTAACGGACCTTGAGAACCCTTTGTCCTTCAAAGTAAATGCAAAGACATAATTTCTTTTTTACTTGAGTCATTGTAATATAGTGATGAGTACTCCACCCTGTCACTCGGTGATCCGGGTTCAATTCCGACAACGGCAATGTTGACTTTTTAATTGATGTTTAGTGGTTGACTGCATGTAGTATAGATGTGATAATTTGTGCTTCTGCAACAAAAACACGACAAGAAAATATTGTCACGAAAACAATGTTGTGCGGTGTTGTGAGGTAATAAAGTGGTTGTTTTGGCTAGTTGGAGTCACTCTATTAATTATCCAATTTAACAAATGTATTATGGATTTTGTGTTTTCTATGATCAAGAAAGCATAGTAACTGCTTAATAAAGTATTCGACTATAGGCTTTTAAAGCCCCCACAAAACAAGTGCTAATCTATTTTATATAGTTAGTTTTTCCACTCAAGAAGTTAAAAAGATTACGCATTTGCCACTTGAAGGCTTCTTAAAAGCATCCCTTTTCTTTGGTAAAGAAGAAGATCGTGTTGGTTCAAGGAAGCCTTGCTTATTGAATGGTTATAAACTTTTGAGAACAAATACTCATTTTGATATACACTCTCCTCCATATGCATATATATATATATATATATATATAGAGTGATCGATCCAATTCAATAGTAATCTAATTGCATAATTCTATCCTTCATTATTGTTTATTGTCATTTTTTAGCATAACTTAATTATCAGAAATTAGGGAAATAGTTTAGTTTATGTATATACTACAAAGCAGTCAATTTTGTATTAATTTTTAAATCCTAGTAATGCTATGAATTAGTAAAACCTACAAAATTGTATGAAATATTTAGTCTATTTTCAAATAAGAATGGAGTGAGATGAATTTGTTGTAGAGAATTTCTATTGCCATGCAAATAATAGCTTGGTCAAGAGCCATTAAAAAAATAACGAAAAGAGTTTTACACGTAAATTACTCTGAAACAAACCATTATTGCTGTGCTAATAAAGCAACCTGAAACTTGATTACTCTTTGCAATATGATGTTTTTATATAGGCAGTAACAAGGATTAATTAATAAAATATAAGTAATTATAAAGATATTGATATAAAAATTCAAAACTTCAATTTTAAGAAATTAGAAAAAATATTTGCTCAAAGTGCTAAAATATCAAGAGTTATAAAATTATAAAAGACGGTGTTTTTTTTTTTTTAAAAAAATATGAAATATAAAAACAACTATTGGAAATATCAAAAATATTTTAATATATCTAGCATACTATCAATTGGGGAATTACTTGTGATTCACGTGGTCAGACTCTTAATTCCTCTATCAAGAACTCAAGTTCGAATCTTACCTAAGTATGTGTGAATGTATTTTCTCTTATTAATAAAAACAATAGAATATTAGAGATCATTTAAAAAAAAAAAAATCTAGCATACTATCAATTTTTTATCGTAGGTAGTACAAGTAGATATCGGCTTTCAATAGGGCAATGAAAGTGCCTTAGAATCAAATTCCATTATAAGTACCATAATTGAGGCTTAAAAATATCAAAATGCAAAGGCCTATCACAACTTAAATGTACATAAAAACTATAGAGGAGATAGATACATGGTTACAAGCCCTAGACAGAATAAATTAAAAATAATAATACTAAAGATAGATAATCTTACCATCTTGGTCAGCTCTTTGAAAATGAATAAGATTCATTTTGTCTCTAAAGAAAATTCGTTATTCAAACTTCTATATATATGTTTTAAGTTTCCTGAGTTTCCCTCATCCTTAAAATCCAAATTAAAGAATAAGATGTCGAATTTTGTCTTCGTCATGCTTAGACCTTCCCCTAATGTGATCCCCCCCCCCCCAAAAAAAAAAAAAAGGTGCACACACTACTCAACCCCAAGTAGCTAAGGTCATTATGAGCCTATCAAGTATTATCAATTCACATTGTTTTTTTTTTTACATATATAGTGATGTAAGTGCGGATGAAGTTTCACATTGACTTAGTTTGTGGTGATTTGTTGAAAAATAAGGATTAGATTACTCTATTAATCTTTAGATTGAACGTGAAGTTTTTTATTAGCATCAAAACTAACGTCAAACTTAATCTTTACATGTGAACACCTGTCTGCATGTACGAGAACCATTAAATGTTGATGTCAAACTTTTGGATAAAACTTGAATTTCCTTTTCATATATAGGCCCAGTTAGGCATGGCAGAGTTTGGGGGAAAATTATACTTTCTAAATCCTTTAAGCTCACTTTTTCTCTACTCTTATTTATTTATTATTTTTTTTGGCCAATAAGCTTTAGATACCTGGCCTACATTATAAGACTCACAACCGCCAACACCGACCTAATTCTTGAAATTAACTTTTGTTGTAATTATTAGAATTTTAATGCATACATTAATTAATCCTGATGTTATAATATAATTGCCATTTCTTAATAAATAATTTTATAATTATTATTATATTTTATATTCTTATTGTAATATTCATTCAAAAAATAACGTATATTTAATGTACACAACATTATTCTTTTAATATATATATATATATATATATATATATATATATATATATATATATATATCCTTAGTTGTAAATTAGACAAATTAGGAAGAAAAAAATAGAAAAAAGTTTCTCTCATGCGCCAAATCCTTAGGGCTATATCAATGGATTATCATGTTAAAGTTGCCACCAATTTAATTAAGCAGGTAGTACATATGTCAACGCAAGTCCCTTATAATCACATGTTTTAACTTTTAACATCTTTCAATCTCAGTCATTAATCCATTACCAATCAAATAAAAAGAAAAAAAAGAATTTTTCTATCATTACAAACCACTTAATATAATTTAATTAATTTTTTATTAATAAAAAATTATATTATTATCTCATATTTTAATTTTATATTTAATTAATAAATAACATATTATTTAATAATATGAATTGATATATATATATATATATATAAACGAGAGCTCCTACGGTATTATTATTTGGTGCGTTGTATCAATGATGTGCAAAGTAAATACAATAAATTATTTTTAAAAAAATATATAAATACCTACTACTACATTAAAACAATGACCAAATATCTCATTACTTATTTTTGAATTAAGGAATAATATATTTATATAGCACTATTTTTTTTCCCTACAATTTATATAACACTATTTAAAATAAAGACACAATTACCAATACCAAAAAGAGAAAAGATGACTGACAAGAGAGAAAAAGAATCACTCTATAACCATAAACAAGCTTTAAAAAATAAATAAATAAATAAAAAGGAAGGATAAGTAGGTTAACAAGAGCCATATAAAATATCCAATTTATTAAATCAATAAACAAGAGATTGATAACATTGGTCTTAATCAACCTACAATTAGTTTAAATTAATTAAAGAGTGTGAATGACTATATAGCCGACCAATATAATATACTTTTCCTCTCCCTGAAGAAAACAATTAACTTTAAATTTTTCACTTATTCATTGTAAACATGGTTATTGCAATGAAAAGATTTAATAAAGGAAAGAAAAAAACGACAAAATGACTCATCTATGTATATGCCCCTAAACACTTGTCGATATTAAAATGATAAATATTAAACTTTATTTAATTAAAAAATATCTAGTATTAGGCGTGGTTTTTTTTTATTATTATTATTATTATAGGTGTATTCAAAATTGGAATTAATTTAATCTATATCACATAATTTTAATATTGTGATCGGGTTAATTTTAATTCAAATTTTACAAAACTATTTCTTAATAGGTTGGATCAATTCTTAAAGCAAAAAAATTTTACAAAAGCCAATCTAATCCACCCATACATATATTATATATTTTTATATTTTATTTTAATATAATAAGTTTATTAGATAAAAAATTAAAAAAATATATAAAATTAACAGGATCATCATCTAGAAATGAACTTAATTTGATTCTTTTATTTCACATTTTTTATTCAATTTCTAGTAATCGGAAGTCATGCATGTATACTTGTTCTATATTTTGTCTTAATCATATAAGTTAAGCTTGGAGTTGAGTGAGAGCTTGAAATTTAAGTCGGAGCTTGGTACATGAAAGAAAATTATTATATATTTTATTTTTTGCTTTTTTAAGGAGTTGCTTTAATAAATTTATCTAATAGAATATATGTACTAAAGAATTGATATAAAATTTAATTTATGATATTATTTAATATTATTATTTAAGCTTTTATAAATTCTATCAAAATTAAAATTTTACTTGTGGTAGCAGAAATGTTGTGCTTCATTTCATAACATAAAAGTCTCACTTTCACATTAGTTTATATAAGTACAGCCTGTACAGGTTCCGCATACTTTTATTTTAAGTATATTTTTTTTATAATTATTTATAATGGAGTAATATTAATGCTCGTTTTTTTTTTTCTTTAAGATTGTTATATAATACAAGAATATTTAGCATAAATCATTAATGAATAACTTTTGTGGATGGCTCGTTGGTTACATTTGAATACATTATATAAGTACATGCAAGTTATGTTATTATTTATTCAATCACATTTATAATTTTTAAACTAAATACTTATTTGTACATGCAATCTTTACTTAAAAATAATACAAAATTAAATTGTAAATACTTATGTTAGTTTATGTGCTATTTGAAATTTAGAATTAAATACATAATTTTTATTTATTTATTGTTTGAAAAAAAATATTTAGGTATCAATTTTAATTAATTGTTAGAGCATAAAATTAAAATGTTATAGTTGTTTAGCTATTAAAAAAATATTTTTTAAAACATTCTAATAATAAAAGCAAAAAAAATTTGATCCATTTAATTTAAAAAATTCGATTTAAATTAATTTTATAAGTTTATTGAATATGATCGGTTTTTATCTTATAAGAATTAATATTATTACTTCAATTCAAATTTTAGCTCTAATCAAAATCAACCGCATCTCTAATATTTTTTATATGCTATCCAATTAAGCAAAGCAAAAATGGTGCTTAATTGTATTAATGAATTATAAGGTTTGAATTTTGAATTTTGGTGAGAACGAGAGTATGCATGTATTATTTTAATTAAACAAAGTAAAAAAAAAAAAAAATCGAAAACCATGTAAAGGGCAAAAGAAAAATTATTAAAAACCCATATAAAAAAAAAAACCATTGTGAGGCATGTGAAGGCTTGCATCATATATGACTTCATGCTTCCCTAAGCAGCCACCCATAAAATAATTTGTTCCTTACCATTGTGACAGAGTACGACTACCAAAATTATAATATTTGCAAAAAAACAAAAAAAACAAAAAAAAAACCAAAATTATAATGTCATCACTCATCAAAGAAGAAAAAGGCTATAAAAGGGTTTTTTTTTTTTTGTCTCAATTGTATAATGCTCTTGATCATCTGCATACTTGCATTACAGTGCTCTTTGGGCTCCACACTCTCCTTCCTCTTTTTACTCTTCTTGCTCATCTATGCACATGAGAATCCCATCATAAAGATGAGAACAAAAAGCCAATCAAAACTCTCTCTAATCTCATTTTTCTTGCCGCTAAATCCCACGAGTACTGACAAAAAAGATAAATTATTTAAAATAACATTCTTCAAAATCAATAACAATAAAAATAACACATTTATTTGAACATATTATAAATTAATGTTAAAAATATTATTTTTGTTGTATATATTTTAAGGGTATTAATTTTATGGTTAATTTTTCCTATAAAAAAATATTATGTAGACAATCTCAATGAATCCATAGTTTTTTATTAAATATAAATTTATTAATTTAATTATACTTAATTATAATATTATAATATCATTAACATTCAATTTCATTTGAAGTGCTTTTCAAATTTTGTGGCACAGCTAGTACTTTAGTTGTCCACTTATTTCACCGTTTCACGTGTTATAATTTGAAAAAAGTTTATGATAATCATAAATTGCGACTAAATAACACAGATATGAAATTATAGTTATACAACAGTACATAACTTCATTTAGCCCTTAAATTAGTGCCTAACTGCTTATAGATAAATAAAAAAAAATTAAATTAAATAATAAATTTGCATTATCTATTAAAATGATAATAAATAAAAATTAACACACATGAACATCTTTCTTACTGCACTAAAATGGGCTCATTTATATAGAAACTGTAAATGTTATTTTGGTACCTAAAGTCGGTGTATAATATCCAATTAATTATGTGCTAAATTGTTTGTCAACTATTAAAAATTTGTTATCTGATGCCTTTTTATTAGGATGTCAATTTGTTCTATCATTTGTTATAATTAGTAGAAAATTGTCTACTAATTAATGATATTACATATATAAGCAACTTGATCAATTAGTGTAGCTATATAATTAGTGACATTTAATCTATTAGAGCAGAAATTAGTAATAATGAAAAATTCTACAATTGAGATAATTAAAGATTTACACACTATGATAAGACCACACTTGGGCCTTATTTATTTATTGTTTTCAACAAGACTAATTAAATAAACTAAACTAATTATAATTGGGAAAACTTATTTCATCTAAATCATCTAGAGATAAGAACACTTCGTCCAACATTGATAGCTCTGTTCCATCGTCTTCTTCATCAAGTTCAAAGACCCTACAAAGAACCCATTTACTGTAATCCTGAAATATTCAACAAAAGCAAATTATCAAAACAAATAAATTAATTGGGATATTATAGTAAAATTATGATGATATATATAAAAAAAATATATAAATACTAACTATTTTGTTACGTCCTCTTCTTTTGGATGATGAAGATGATATACTAGTACTAGAAGAAGAAGCAGAATCAGAAATTTGATACTCATGCATTGTCCAATTAGTTTTAATGCCAGAAGAAGAATCCCCTAAGTAGAAGACCAAGTATTTCTTGATACCAACTTTTTTGTTATTAGCATTACTTGCGAAAACAGGCTCTTCAATTTCCAAAGGCTTCCAATACCCATTACTCGTTATACGATTTTGTGTCTTTCTACTATAAAAATACCTTTGCTTTCCTTCTCCTAAAGCTTTATCTGCACATATTTATTGACAAATAAATATTATTATACTTATTACATATACGTAAACATGAATATAATTTGAAATAATATATATATGTGTGTGTGTGTGTGTGTGAATTATAAAAATACCATTGAGGTCCCAAGGATCGTAAGCATAAAGATCAAGATCAGGAATAACATCAGGATGACAAGGTAAAAGAGCAACTTTACGATGAAGGAAATGAACAACAAGTTCTTCATCACTTGGGGAAAATCGAAAACCAGGAGGCAAGTTAATGTTGTTATTTGCCATAATTGAATTTAATATTATTTGAAATAGTTTCAGTGGAAAGCAAGCTAGAATAAATTGAACAACTATAATAATATATGGAGTATAGTAGTAGTATAATAATATGGAGTGGGTCTGTGGGTGATATTTATAGATAGTGTGTTAGTGAGGGAAGATACAAAGAGAGAATACTGACGTGAAATGAAAGAAGAGTGGTGATAATTAACATGGAAAAACTTTTTTACATTAGCCGGTGGTGTAATTTTATAATTTTAAGAATATATTATTAAAAGTAGATTCATGATATTAAAATATATTTATGTACAACAATAAATAATAAAAAATTCTCGTAATTGATGAACTTAACTTATATATAAAAAAAAAAAAATCGATAATAAGAAGAGACTGATTTGTTTTTTTTTTTGGATAAATATGAAGAGACGGATGATAAATAAAAAAAAGTGCTTCATTTTGGTTCCAACTTCCAAGTGCGGCGGCAAACGGCACGTGTTGGGCACAGACTAACTAAACTGGGAAAATATTGGTTGGTCGTATAAATAATAACCCTTTCTTGCGTACTTGTAACTTTTACAATAATATTTAGTGGACACCACTATATATCTTGTCAAAATAATTTTACTCAAAATAAAATATTGCTTAGGATATTGATGGATAATATGTTAGAAAGTTCTCACTACACTAAATATCACTTATGATTTACATATTTAACTATATCTCATATTTAATGAAATTTAATTAATAATTAAAGTTTATCCACTTAATACTGATAATGTTTTCTGAAGGAGAGGATGGTAAATAATCCATGGCTAGCTAATGAATTCAAACTACCACCTTCATTTTTTGAAAAAACATATGAACATTGAAAAACATATGAACGCTAAAAATGACAACGATAATTTAGAATAATTGCTAATACGATTTCAGATTTGATATTTATTAGGCAGCCGCCCATTGTTACAGTGATAAACGCATGAAGGGGAAAAAAAATCCAAATTGATTATTTCCTCCAACTTCAATTATCTTTTGATGAAGTGAAAAAGAAAAAAGAAAAAACATTATGCGTTAATATCACACGTTTTCTCAATAATACAAGTTAAGATAGGTAAACATTTACTTTTCTAATGGGGAATGAGTCAGCATTTTTATTTTGCATGTCTAACACTTTAGGCCCATGGTACTTTAAATTCACTTTGTTAGAGTTTGAGCACATGGATTCTTGATATAATTAGGGACGGAGCTAGAAATTTATTATGGAGTGGAAGCTGTGAAACTATAGCAGCAAGTGACGCAGCACGTAGGACGACAGCTGGCAGGAGCATTGGAATCTGGAGCAACTGCGCAGAACTGAAGGCACTTCAAGTTCAAGACGACGCGAGTTTGGAGGCTGAACCGCTGGGGACAGACAGCAAAGGCTAGAACTGGAGCAAGCGAGCAATAACAGAGAGGCAGACACTGCCACGCGAGTTTGGAGGGACGTAGGTAAGTCTCAGTTAAGGTTATTATTTATTAGATTTTCATTGAGAGTATTTTTATAATTTTACATTAAATTAAAAAAAAATTTCAAAAAATTCAACCGAAGCTTTAGCTCCTCTAGCCATTGAGTAGCTTCGTCCCTGAATATGATAACATATTAAAATTTTGTTAATCATAAAAAAAAATAAAATTCAAAAAAGTTAAGTTCATAGACTAACATTTACTTTATTATTTTTATTATTTTTATGATGTATGTCTTAGAAATTTTACACATGTAAAACGCAAATAGTATGTTGCTTTTCACCATTATTACTATTTACTATTGTATATTTTGAAACTTTGAAAATTGTTTTCATATTTATCAAACAGGTAAACCTTAGCTTTATGAAAGATATTGAATATAATTATTAATTATTTTTTAAAACAAATTACTATTAAATTTTTGAGATTATTAAAAATATATCATTTAATTTTAATTTATTAATTTTATATTATTAAATTTTACAAATATTTCAAAAATATCTTCGATATACGTGTAACTTGTTGTAACTCCAGTTAATTGATTGATATCAATGATATTTTTGTAACATTTTATAAAATTTAATGCTATGAAAGTTAAAAAGAAAAAAGCTTGATGGTATTCTTGTAACTTTGTAAAGTTTAATAGTATAAAAGTACAAATTAAAGTTCGATGATAATTTTTTAATAATTTTAAATATTCGATTATAAAAAAAAATATTTTCTCTATTAAAAAAAATTAACAATATATATTGTGAATAACACTTCTTTTACTAATTCAAATTATCTCATGGATTGAGTGTAAATGTCTACGATATATGATATGAGATGTTCTTCTTTTTGGACTCTACCTGTCATTCTAGTTCTCTCTTATTTCAAATAAACTCTTTCTTGTAAAACTTGATTACAAAAGAGATATAAATTGCCATTTATAGAGCAGGTACTATGAATTATAAGTAAATCTCCGTACACAATTATAGCTAGCCATTGTAGAAGACCCTTCCACACACTTTAGATTATACGTCATATGCTTCATACTCCTCGTGGGCTCAACAAGAAAGGATTTATCAAGCTATCATTTAAACCACCCCATTTTAAAGAAAATATGATAAATTATGAATTATGCCTCATATTAGGCTCAAATCACGGCCACTTTAGTATAGGGCACTTCCTTCACCAAATCGTTTGGAGCACTCTCATTACAAACTTTTCAATCGATCTCTTTATTATAAGGCACATTCATTACCAACTAATTGATTGGTTGGTCCGAGGCACATAAACTAAAACTTGACCTTAATATTCCCAATTCTTCCTAAAACCATGTATAATGCTATATATATTAAATAATGTGTTAGTTATTAATTAAAAATAAAATTGAGAATATAGAATGATGAAATAATTCTAAAATCACTAATTTTATTACACTTATATAAATAATTTAGACAAAATTATTTTTGATAATTTAGGGAATATTATTTTTGATAATTTTTCAAAATTATTTCTAAAAATAATAAAGAAAAAACAAGAAAAGAAAAGAAAGAGTACGATGCATTTAACATGTCTTTATTGGAATAAATTCCATTAATTCAAATAATAACAAGCCCATATGTTAAAGCCCATTAACTTCCCGGAAAGGACTAGAAATTCCTAAACGGGAAACCATCAAAACTCTTGTCGGCAACATAATTTTCTTCCTCACTTTTACTTTTATTTACTTCTCTTCTACCACTTTTCACTTAAGTTTCTCATGTGAGTAATTGTAGGTGAGCCTAAGCGAAACCGTAAGGATTCTTTAAAGCTGAAAGAGATAATTACTGAAGAAGTTCCAAAAGTTTATCGCTCAAAGAAAAAGGCTCGTACTACCCAGAGAGATTTGATTGATGACATGTTCTTAGCTGATAAACCGGTCTCTAACCCAATTCAACTCCTACACATCCCTAAAGACAAATCACCCACTACATTCAAAGCGCCATGAAGTTTATTTGCTGGAATTGCCAAGGAATAGGGCCTTCCAAAACATTACATACTTTAAATGATTTGTGTTCTACCCATTGTCCTTCTTTGGTATGTTTGCTTGAAACAAAAGCAAAGGAACGTAGAATTCGTCACCTTTATCGCAAGCGATCTTTCTTTCGCCAATTCTTTAGTAATGTTTATGTAGTAGATTCTGTTGGACTTTCTGGTGGTCTAGCTTTATTTTGGCATAATTCTGTACAACTTAGAGCCATATCTTCTGGAAGAAATTATATTGATATTCAATGTTTTATTGTATCTGCTTGGTGTCGTCTCACATTTGTATATGGTCCAAGAAATGTACAAGATAGAGTCAATTTATGGAATCATTTAATATCTACTAATCAATATTGTAATCTTCCTTGGGCTTGTATTGGTGATTTCAATGATCTTCTGTATGATTATGAGAAGGATGGTTTATGCCCCCCAATTTCTTCCGAAGTAGATGCTTTTCATCACTTTAAAAATTCTTGTAATTTTATAGATATTCCTTCTACTGGTGAATTTTTTACCTGGTCAAATAAAAGAGAAGAGGATATGTTTGTGAAGGTTAGATTGGACAGGGTATTTGCCACCCCTTCTATTCTTACCATAATTCCTGAATTATCTGTAGATGCACTCCCTGCAATTGGAAGTGATCACTCACCACTCTTAATTCTTGGTAACCCAATACATGTGCCACGTAAAAAGTGTTTTAGGTTGGAGCTAAAATGGTTATTGGATTTTAACCATATTAACACTATTCGCGCTACATGGGAGAAATCTACTAGTGGTTCAGCAGCTTGGATTTTATGGAAAAAACTATGTAATGTACAACATGCTACTAAACATTGGGCGAAAGGTCGATCAAACAATCCACGAAGGAAAATTTCAGTGCTTAAAAAAAGTATCCAAAGTTTATCTTTATGCCCAGATATTTCAAGTAGGGAGAGGCGATTTCAACTATTGGATGAACTTGAAAAAATATGGCAATCTGAAGAAATTTTTTGGGCACAACGTTCTCGAGAAAATTGGCTAAAATGGGGAGATAGGAATACTCACTTTTTCCACCTTTCTGCTGTTCACATGAGAAGCTACAATAAAGTTGTACGGGTTAGAACAATAAATGGTAGGTGGACCACATCGGAGTCTGAATTAGTTAATGAATTTACTTCATACTTTTCATCCTTATTCACCAGTTCAGGTCCACGAGATTTCTCCATAACCCTTGATAAGGTAAGTCCTTGTGTAACCATTGACATGAATAATTCTCTCTTAAAACCCGTTACTCGATTAGAAGTAAAAGAGGCTGTATTCTCTTTGGGTCCTACTAAATCACCTGGGCCTGATGGTCTTCATGGTAAGTTCTATCAACACTTTTGGGACCTATGCCAAGACGACGTTTTCAATATGATTACTAGCTTTTTTCATACAGGACATCTTATGAGGCGTTTCAACAAAACTAACATAGTATTGTTGCATAAAAAGGCAAATGCGGAAGTGGTTCAAGATTTTAGACCTATAAGCTTATGCAATTTTAGCTATAAGATAATCGCCCGACTTTTGGTTCTTAGATTGAGACCTTTTTTGAAAACTATAATTTCCGATAATCAAAGTGCATTTGTGGAAGGTCGATTCATACATGATAACATTATTGTTGCCCAAGAGGCTTTTAATTTTCTAAGAAGGAAAAGGCGGGGATGCTCATATGCTGTTGCGCTGAAGACAGATATGAGCAAAGCCTATGACAGGGTTGAATGGGATTTTTTGGAGGCCCTCTTGCATAAAATGGGTTTTGACGGAAAATGGATTCAATTAATTATGCAATGTGTCACAACAGTGGAATATTCTATCCTACTCAATGGAGAGTCGAAATCTTCTTTTATTCCATCTTGTGGTCTTAGACAAGGAGACCCATTGTCCCCTTATTTATTTATTTATTCTGGTTGCTGATTCACTTTCTGCAGCTCTTAACAACGCACTTCTAGAGGGCCAATTAAGTGGTATACGGCTCAACTGTCATTGCCCACAAATCTTACATCTTCTATTTGCAGATGATTGTTTTTCTTTGTTGATATTAACGCAGGTTCCCACTCTCTTCTCTGCTTATTTATATATGTATTTCTAGATATTTCTATCATGAATTATGCTACTATGTTTTGTAATTTTATAGTTGGTCCCAATGCTTTTTACTTTCACATTAAGCATTCGATTTTATTGTTATTCATTCGGCTATATTTATTGTTGTTATTCTTAATATTGCCTGCTTTGACTATCGTCCTTGTTTTTCTACTTACTATCGTTGTTTTCCACAAGTATCATTATGCCAATTATTACTATTAGACATATTCCAAAAATTATCATTATTAATATAATTATGGTTTCTTTCGCAACTGTCTTAATTTAGTTCTCACTCATATTATGTCTATTTCTATTACTATTATACTAATCTCTTATCATTGTTTTTTTTTTTTTTATCTAATTCCTATTACAAATTGTCTGTTCTAACAATCATTACGTCATTTGTTAGTAGTTTACATATTCATACTACTCTAATCCTCTCTCGTTTATTTTTCTGTTTTATTGTCTCTTTTTTATTTCCTATACTGCCACTTTCTTTATCATAACATATTTATTATTATCATGCTATTACCCATTATTATTGTTAGTATTAATTATCATTATTCTTTTTCTTACTACTATTCTCTAATTCCTACTGTTAGTGAAATAAGTTCTCTACTATAGTGTTTCCTTAGTGCTCTTATTTTCATAGTCCCTATAAGTATTATGATTACAATCTTTATCACTTATGCTTAGTAATATCAACTACCAAAGTCAGTTTAGTATGTGTTCTTATTATTATCCTTATTTACAACAATTTTTGACTTGTTATTTCTGTTGCAACTATTATTCTTATCCTGAGCAATTAAATTATAGTTTTTTACTATTTAAAGTTAGTAATCTTTTTTGAATGGTTTTAATACTATTCTTCTTTTTTCTCAAGCTAGTGGTAATATTACTATTGTGTGTCATTATTATCTCTCTCACCCCACTGTTATCTATATGGTTCTTATTTCGGCTAGTTTATTACCATTGTTATTACTTTTCTACTGCCGTTTGTTTTATTATTTATTCTAATTCAATTGTCCCAGTTATTTTTCTCGTCCTTATTGTTATTATCATCATTATTGTTATATTTTGCTATTATTTTTATGGGTTTTATGCCTTTTCAGTAATCACATTATTCATCTTTATATTATTTATAGTAAAACTAATCTTCTCATTATTTATTTTACAATATTTACTCCCTACTTGTTCATTATTTATATGTATTACATAACCACACTTAAATGTGAATATGTATTGCTCTTATGCTATTTATACAGGTGATTATAGGATACTAATGAGGATTATTTCAGACTACTGTCTAGCATCAGGACAACTTATTAATAAAGATAAGTCTTCGCTGTTTTTTAGCCATAATACCCCTCAACACCTTAAGCTTGTAGTCTCTGAAGAGATTGGTGTTCCACTAGGTTCTCAGTTTGAAGTTTACTTGGGTTTGCCAATTATTTGGGAGCGGAATAAGTGCAAGTTCTTCTCTTATATTCTGCATGGTGTGCAACGCCGCTTAGAAGGGTGGAAATGTCAATCTTTATCTCAGGCTGGGAAAGAAGTGTTGTTGAAATCTGTCTTGCAAGCATGTCCTTCATTTGCCATGTCAATCTTTAAATTGCCTATTACTTTTTGCCAACAACTAACATCATTAATGATAAGGTTTTGGTGGGATAAGGAAGATGGTAGGCGAGGTCTTAACTGGGTGTCATTTTCATCAATGACTAAGCAAAAAGATGAAGGTGGTATTGGATTGAAAGATATGCAATCCTTTAACTCGGCTCTCTTAGCTAAATTGGCTTGGCGTTTCCTTCATACTCCTAATGCTTTATGGGTAAGGGTTTTGCGGAGTCTTTACCTCTCAAATTCCTCTTTTTGGGATGTCCACACTGCACCAGCCTCATCATGGGTATGGAAAAGTCTATTACATGGTAGGGATATTCTCTTCAAATATGGTCGATGGCGTGTTGGCAATGGTTCTTATGTTAGAGTGTGGAAAGACAATTGGTTGCCTGCTTATGTTCCAGTAACTGCGTATGCAAACTGTTCCGTTGAATTTCTTTCTGATCTACTTCATCATGGAGACAATGGTTGGAACTTACCGGAGCTTCATAGGCTATTTCCAGCTTTTGTTGTAGAAGAAATCATTCAAATTCCGGCAGGGTTAGGGGATGTTGAAGATAAGTTTATTTGTCCACATACCACCAATGGGAATTTTAGCATTAAAAGTTGTTACCTTAAGATCTATCAGGAACGCGAACTTGGAAGAGGAGTTATTGGACCTTCTACTTATTTGGAGCATAAAAATGTGTGGAACTGGATTTGGAAGGTGCATGTACCCCCAAAGCTCCGTGTCTTCATGTGGAAATTACTTAATCAGGCCTTAGCTGCCAGAGAACCACTTTACAAGAGGAACATCATTAACTCTCCTACTTGTCCCTGTTGTGAAGAAGGGGTAGAGTCCTTACAACATCTTTTCCTACAATGTCAGTGGACACGTGCAGTTTGGTTTACCAGTCTTTTCTCTATTCGCTCTCATTTAGTTGTCGAATCTATGGAGAGTTGGTTGCTCTTTTGGATTGATAAAATGGAAGAACAACGTTCTAGTCCCGAAACACAAGCTGCTTTGGTTTATCACTTATGGTTTATTTGGAAACACAGATGTGCTTGGGTATTTGAACATATACCACTTGACCCGATCAAGACCAGCACTCTGGCAATTACAAGCTGTCAAGAATATCAGGCTTTGCACACTCATGATAATCATGTCTTAGAAGATGTCCAAGACCCTACCTTTGTCGTCATTGATAATGATGTTTCTTTTTGGGTTCCGCCACCATCTAACTGCATCGCCATCAATTGTGATGGTGCATGGAATGCAGGTTCTAAGCAGGGTAGTGTTGGGATTGTAGCAAGAGATCAACATGGTAATGTTGTATTTGGCGCACACTCTATTGTAACTAGCAACTCAGCCTTGAAGACTGAATGTTTGGCTGGTTTCTATGCACTCAATTTAGCCAAGAGTTATGGATGTACCAATTTTCAACTGAGAAGTGACTCCAAACTACTAATTGATTTCTTGACAAGTGATGTTTCATCTGTCCCATGGGAATTGTCTGGTTTAATCATTATCTTAAGAAGAGGTCTGCGGGATATCCCGAATGTACAAGTACAACATGTCAAGCGTGGTGCCAATAAAGTTACAGATTGGGTTGCTCGCAACTCTAAGACTTGGTCGCTGCCCTTTGATTGGATTTCTAACTCGCCTTTCCAACTTTTGGCCCTCTTGTCACAAGATAGGGTTTAACATAGTTGTATTTTTATTTGTCTTGTATTTAGACCTCTCCTTATTATTTAATGGAAGTATTTCCGTATTGAGCAAAAAAAAAAAAAAAAAAAACAGGTGGACGGTTTTTGTCATATTTATCCTCGAAATAAAACAGTTAATTGTGTATTTAAAATTGTTCAAAAATTCTTTTAATTTAAGTATGGTTATAATCAGACGGAGATTAGGTAGGAACAGATAAAAAAAAAATTATCCGAATTAAAATAAAATAAAATATATCACAATTTGTAATTCAGCTGTAATTTATAATTAATCATTTTTAGTACAAATTTGAAAGTAATGGTTATGACTAGAATCTATATTGGAAAAAATAACGGCTAAATGCTTGAATCTCCGATTAATCTGATATCTTTAATGTAATGTTGGTGCTGTATTAATCTAGGAAGCTAAGAAGCATCTTTCAGAGATGGCTGTGTTCAAGGCATTAGTGGCAAAGATTGACAGACCATTGGTTGTGGTCTTTTTCCAAACAACAAAGGATAGTAATAAGATTCTAAACTTGTGGTCTATGGAAAAACTGCTTGATCTTGTTGAGAATAGTTGCCACCAAATACACAAGGAGATTCTCGACATTAACATTAATTTATACTGGTTTTATCCAATGAGAAGAAAACCAAAACCAAAAAGTAAAAAAGATGAGGAGATGATGGGTTTGATCCTTTATTAAAAAATATATATTGGAACAGTGGGATTGTAAGGAATGCTACTCAAGTATATAATTTATAGCACCAAGAAGTAGAGATGCAACATCGGCATTTGGTCGTTGTGTGTATGAGCTTATAAGCCTCTCCTCAGTTGCCTGTTCTAACAGGTGAGTTGGGATTTGGTGAGTTAAGCGTTGTGTTAGTCGGATACTCTATTCCTTTCGCGTCATTCTTTCGTGTTAATTCCAATATAAAAAAAAAAAGTAGAGATGCACTTACCGGCAGATTGAAGAAACTGTGGAAGGGTGGATGCCACTTGCAATGCTGCTTGATGAAAAAATAGGAAAGAAAGCTAAAAGGATATTAATCTATGATTCCATTTGATTGTTTTCTATTTATAAGGAGTTTTAATTAATAAATAATTTTAATAAATAAATTCATCTATATATAATTATTGAAATAAAAAGTAAAGTGATCGGTGGATATAAGAGAGAAAGTGGTGCTATCCCACCTCCCAAGTTAAAGACCTTCGTAAGTATTATTAAATTTTATGAATGAATTTTTATATATATTTAAATTAAATTAAATTTAAAAATATATATTTTAGTATGGACAGATATAATTTTAGATATAACCATTTTCGTTCCATCTCCAAAAATTACCCATCCCCATTTCTAAAAATAACGAGTATTAATCAATCTGTCGGATCAGATATCCACGGATACTCGAACTTGCGAATAAAAAGCTTATCTCTAATCAACAATGATATCGCTAGCATTGGTCACGTCTTTATAGTCGGTAATAAAAATGATGGGTTGTAACACTTTGAACGAAAATAAACGTCACCTAACTAGAGATTTCGTTTTATCATCCAAATCATCACCATCAACTTCATGTTTAGAGGGTCATTAGAGATTTCATGCTGACAACATGTAGCTGCTGTTATCCACGTGACACACAAGAATATGGGTTTGGTAACTTTTTTTTATATCAGAAGCTAACTAGTAGTACTCGCTGAGGGTGTCCCATTAATCGTTTTGAAATGTGCCTATATATCAATACTCATATATCATAATTTTCTTTAAAATAAATAATAATCATAACACACAATAAAAATTTGAACACTAATTTTTTTTATATGTTTAAAGAAGTTACATGTTATTAAATCATAGTTCAATATAATAATTAGAAAAAAATCTTATTTAAAAATTGAAGACCCAAAAGTATATTTTTATAGGTATTGCAAAAGGTCTGAAATTTAAATATTAATTATGAGTGCATGAAAACATAAGTAGTATAGATATTTAAAAAAAAAAAAAGTATTATTTGATACTTATAAATAAAAATAACGGTATTAAAAAGTACATGCTATACACGCCCTCTAGTAAAGATGAAATTATCTCGTACATTTTCTAATCTTAATATTTGACACATTAGGCTACTATATTATTAAAAAGTGAAGTCGCTCCATATGAGACTCTGTTGAGTGTCATAAACTGGAATCTATTAGTATCAATAGGTTAATTTTCTTAATTGTTGGAGTTTTTTTTTTTTTTTTTTCCCCTTCTCAATCTCTTGTCAAGTATGTTGACCTAGATTTGTCCAAATTTTCTGGTGGTTAAGCCTCTTTGAAAGGGTCAACGGTTAAGCAACATCATAATCATGAGAGTTTTTTTTTTTTTTTTCCCAAAAAGGAAATAAAATAACAATAAAAAAGATTAATCTCTTGAAACTAATTAACAGAAATATTTGAAATATAGCTAATAGATATTATGCGCAAATTAGGTGGCTAATTACCCCCCATTGAAATTCCAAAATTTTATGCTATAGCACCGGTTTTATGCAGAGTTGATTGAATGGTGCAAAAGCTTGGTTTACGACAAAAAAGGATAAGGAGGAAAAACACAAAGAAAGAAAAGAGAGTAATTAGATTGAAAAATAACACACAAGACATTACTATCTTTCTTTTCTTTTTTAATACTATAGAAAGCTATCTTCTCTTGATAATATTACCAATCACCATAGGTAAAAAAAAAAGAAAAAACATTACTTTTGATATATTCCAATGGCAAGCAAGTTTAAAAAAGCTTTGGGTGCAGTTAAAGACCAAACAAGCATAGGTCTTGCCAAAGTTGGAAATAGCACTTCTCTTGCAGATTTAGACATAGCAATTGTGAAGGCAACTAGACATGAAGAATATCCAGCTGAAGAAAGATACATTAGAGAAATTTTGAGCCTAACTTGTTATTCTCGAGCACATATTAGCTCTTGTGTGAATAGCCTTGCTAGGCGTCTCAACAAGACTAATAATTGGGTTGTGGCATTGAAGACCCTTATGCTTATTCACCGCTTAGTTAATGAGGGTGATCCTGCTTATGAGCAAGAGATCTTTTTCTCTACAAGAAGAGGTACTCGCTTCCTCAATATGTCTGATTTTTGTGACACTTCGCGTTCCGATTCTTGGGACTATTCTGCATTTATACGCACGTATGCACTTTATCTTGATGAAAGGCTTGAGTTTAGGATGCTAAGCAGACGTGGGAAAAGAAGTGCATTTGCTTATGATGAAGATGAAGAGGTTGCTAGTCAAGCATGTGCTAGAGCTACACCTGTGCGTGATATGAGGAGTGATCAATTATTTTCAAGAATTCAACATTTGCAACAACTACTTGAACGCTTTTTAGTATGTCGTCCTACAGGTTTGTTTATAAAAAAAAACTTACAAATTGTCTTGTTTTCAGCATCAAGATGTGTTTTTGACCATCCTCTGTGTATGTGTGTGTGTGTGTGTGTGTGTGTGTTTTTTTTTTTTTAGTTGAAATGAATAACACCAATTTTGGGTGTGTATTATGGACTTGAAATTTGAACATTTTCCTTTAGCCAAGACCATTACAACCTTACTAAATGAACTGCGAAGGTGTGAGCTTATATGTGGTTTCGTGATTGTTGCATAGGCTAGTCGACAAAACATGACATCTTATGTGCATGTAGAAACGATCTGAGGACTTTCGTGCATTATTTATATTGTTTGGGTAAAATAATTTCATGAAGATTAAGATAAGATAAAATGGGGCATAATATAAAGGTGTATGGAAAATACTAACATAATTAAACTTTTTATTTTCTTAAAAAAATCCTTAACATCTATGATTTAGTGATACTTATATTTTTTTTAAAAGGAAACTTTTAACCAAGTTGTGGTAGTCTTGAGAAAATAAAACTTTATCCAACATTTGTGTTAAATTGAGATATTATTTTTAATGTAAATAATTTCATGAAAATCAAGATAAAATGAAGCCTAATATAAAAAGTCACAATTTATAGCTATTTCACAATGGAAACCTAACCTTAATAAAATTGAAAATATTTTTTCCAGCATTTGATTAATGCCTATTTGTTATATGAACAGGTGCAGCAAAACATAACAGGCTTGTAACAGTGACTCTTTATCCTATAATGAAAGAGAGCTTCCACATATATTACGACATAACAGAAGCAGTGAGCATCTTAGTAGACCAATTCCCAGAAATGGAAGTCCATGATAGTGTGAGGGTCTATGAGATTTTTTGCCGAGTTGGAAAGCAGTTTGATGAGCTTGATGCCTTTTACTGCTGGGGAAAAACCATTGGGGTTGCTCGATCATCAGAATACCCAGAAGTTGAAAGAATCACTTCAGAGAAACTTGAGGTGATGGATGAATATATAAGAGATAAGACATCTTTGGTACAAAATAATATTCCAGAAGAGAAAAACGAACCAACTGAAGAAGAGCCAGTTGAAGAAGATATGAATGCAATGAAAGCACTACCACCACCAGAGGATTTTAACGAAGATTCAGTTAACAAGGAAGAGCCAAAAGAAGAACAGAAACTAATTGAACAAGAACCGAAGAAACAAGATGTGGGAGACCTTTTAAACTTGGGAGAAGATGCACTATCATGTGAACAGCAAGAAAATAATTTAGCCTTAGCTTTGTTTGATGGAACTGGAGCACCCACAACTGGAAAACCTCCACCACCTGCATGGGAAGCCTTTAGTGACACAGCTGACTGGGAAACAGCATTGGTTCAAACAGCAAGCGGCTTCTCAAATCAGAGGGCGACGCTTGGAGGAGGATTTGACATGCTATTGTTGGATGGCATGTATCAAAGAGCAACAACAACAGCAGCAATGGCAGGACCTGGTTATGGAAACAGTGGAAGTGCAAGTAGTGTGGCATTGGGATCTGCCGGAAGAACTGCAATGTTAGCATTACCTGCACCACCGACAACAAACATGCAAGGCAAAAGTAATAATGTAACTTCTACACATGTAGATCCATTTGCAGCTTCAATGGTAGTGGCACCACCATCATATGTGCAAATGTCAGATTTGGAGAAGAAGCAGAAGTTGTTAATGGATGAAAAATTTATGTGGCAGCAATATGCAATAGATGGGATGCCAGGACAACAGGCACTTGAAAAGGTACAACAACAACAACAACAACATCAAAATAATTCTTACCACACAAGAGGTCACATGTACTAGAAATAAGGCTTTTGGGTTTTGATTAGGGTAGTTCTTCATGTATAGCTATCCCCTTCTTGTTCCTACTTTCTTTCCCCACCTAAATGTACTCTACTGTCATAGTTCTTCTCTATTTTGTAAAGCATAGGGGAGGATTTTAAGGGTTAAATATAAAAAATTGAATTTTGGAAGACAAGAGCCAAGATTAATTGAAGGTGTGTAAACCATGGACTCTTTCTCCCCCGTGTAAAATATGTATATATAAGGAATACAAAAAATTGTCTTACTCTGCAAAAACTATTCAGAAATGACCACAAATAAATACATGAAAATGAGATTGTGATGATGTTCAATTTGGAACTTGTAGGTGGGTGTCTCAAGTGACTTGAGTCAAGTCCCCATCTGTTGGTTTTCTTTTCTGGTTCCCTTTCACTTGCCTGCCATACTTTTATAACATGCAGAATCTTTCTTCTATAAATACATGAAAACGTTTGAGAGACCGAAAATTTTATGTAAATTATCTTACATGTACATGAGTTTTGACACAGTTATAAATGTAATATGAGCTATGTGTATTTCACAGTATAAGCAGTAACCAAGTTACATGATATTTTAATTTCTCCAGTTTAGGAAGCTTTCCTAAGTTGACTAGAATGATATTTCGGGTGCCACAATGATATTTTAAGATTTTTCCCACCTTTTTATGAAAACGTGTTCAACTCGAACAAACTAATATGACCGCATGTTCATCCTGAATGGCAAAATAATCTTACACATGTACATGTGAAAAGATCCAAGTACAGTTAAATTGAGATTCCACTATTTATAGTTAAGATATAGTACAAATACAGACAACCACTACAAAACGTATTGAGTCTAGTATACAGAAAATTGAAAATGATGACTAGATCCACAGTGTTCTAAAGGGGACATAACACTATAAATTATCTTAATCATCTAACTTACAACTTTCTAAGTTTGGAAACCCAGCTTTGGATGCTTTCTTGGAGATACCCAACTTCATCCCAACAGAAACCAAAGTCTCGAGAGACCTGGCACTATTTGACAAGAGGTCCTCATCAATTTCAATAGAATCCTGCATAAGACAAAAAAATAAGCTAGGACTTCATAAGTATGGAAAGCAGTTATATATATCATGCATTCATGCTACCAGGTCAAACGACTTGATTGCACAGCAGTGCTACGTATCTAAACTAAAACTTCAATCATAAAATTGGTATTTCACGTTCATTAGCCACTGTGTCCTGCTATGTTCCTAGTAAACTATCATCATTACTTAAAAAGAGTTGACACATTTTCCTCCAACTGAGCTGAAATAATAAACTTGAAAAGTGCAAGTTCATTCAAGTAGGGGAAAGGGTCATACTAGGATAGTGTCATTATCAATACAAAACAAGATTAGGTATAGCTAGAAGCTAGTGGTGTCCAATAAGGTCATAAGGAACTCATGAACTCATTTAACAAAATGTTTTTGTAAAAAAAAAATTAATATGCCAATCAATCTTTTGGAATATTAAGTAGTTTCTGGTGTAGCTCATTAATGAGATATAGAGGATCTGACCAATCAATCTTTTGTAATACTAACCTTTTCGAAAACACAAATTACAGTACTTCCACCAAATGAGAAATATCCAAACTGTAAAACATGGGACAGTTAGAAGCCTCTCTAATGCAAATAAATACAAAATGAAGGAGAAAATATGAGCACTAACAAATAATAATTTTAACCTCATCACCCTTCTTGACATGTTCACCCTCCTTCCTCACAAAGGTGATACTGCCAACCATAGTGGCTCCAATCGCCACAAACGCCACCTGCAATCAGAAGGTCATTAGCAATGAAGACCTTGATGTGGCAAAAAACTTTCAGATGGCAACTGAAAGCTGAATCCTCTTTGAACTAGGGATGGCAATGGATTGGATCTAATCCAATCCGCTGATGATCCGATCTGATCCGTTGTTTAAAAGATCCGGTTTAATCTGATCTGTTTTGATCCGTGGATCATACGGATCAGATCCGTTATTAATCCGTGGATCATATGAATATTCATGATCCGATCCGAATTGTTTCATTTTTTTTAATTTTTTTTTTCATTTTTTTAATACATTATTTAATGTTGTATATTACATACTTTAAATTGATAAATATAAATATAAATAAAATAAAATTATAGATTTATTGAAAAAATAAAAAAGACTAAATTGCCTTTCAATTTTTATGTATAAAAATTGTAAAAAAAATTTAACATTATTATTTAATATCATTTAAAATTATAAAAGAATAATATTATAAATTTTTATAAATAAATAATTATAAAAATTTGGGAAGTATTTTTAAAATGTGTGAATTTTTTAGTACTAAAATTATAATTTTAAAATAATTAGTTTTGGATCGATCCATGGATCGATCTGTCTCAATTTGATCCGATCCGATCCGATCCGTTGATCTTGTAGGTGGATCTTGATCCGAAAATGATCTATTTTGATCCGATCTAGAGTGGATCATATGAAGCAGATATTCACGGAGCTCCGATCCGGTGGATCTTTTTGCCATCCTTACTTTGAACAAACATATGAAAAATAAATTGGTGTTAAATGAAGACTGCCTATGGGTGAACAAAAATTACTATAACCAACCCAAACCAATTCAGCCCAATTTTGTGGTTTTAAAGGATTACTGCTTTGATTTGGTTTCAACTTTTAAATAACCGATTAAGTACGAGTTCATTTGGATTTTAAATGCCACAACCCAACAATACCGATATATACAATACACAAATGTTATAACAAGCACCGATGTTCACCTTGTAGAGAGCACCTTAGGCGCAAAAAAGACCTTTAAAAATTGTAGGATTATTTAGTCAACTTCAGGGTTTAACTTTCATAAGCTAGGTTTATATTTTTATTAACAGGATTTATCTTTCTGTTCTAGGGTATAAATATGTTGATTATTTCATAATTTTATTTTTGTATTCATTATTTTTATTCTAGGATTTACCTTATATTCATTATTTGTAAGTTTACTTTTAACAATCCATATTATCTAACAGTGAACACTTGCACTTGCAATTTATGATATAGAACCAAAGATACATAGCAAGTGACCATAATGTTGTTTAAATTTTACTGAAACTTCTGCAAGAGGCATGCAGAGGAACATGCCAAACAAGCTCTCAAATTCTCATGCACCACAGATACAGTTCATTTATGATGAGCAGTATTTAATAGTAGTCGCAACAAATATCTTAACATGGATTTATTGATTAATCCTCTGGTAAGGAGAAGCAAATATGAAATTGATTTAAAAGTGAAAAATTGCAGTGACAAACCTTCCCAAAATCTGCAGTTGAAATAATTGATACAACTCGCTTGTTCTCAGTAAATACATTACAGTACTTGCTATTTACTGCTATGGGGTTCACCTGGATAAACAGACAAAGAATACAAGAAAAAGAAAAAGCTAAGTAGTCAGAAATATTTGAAAGAAAACAAGTGGGAAAAAAAAAGATAAACTTGCAGTAAATCAAATAATTTTTTTACCGTATATAAGCACCCAGGAATATTTATAAACTTCTCAACTATTCCAGAAACGGGAAAATGGTAACGGTGATAATCCTGCATAGATATCCAGGTATGAAATGTGAGATAATATTGAAAAGGATCAAACTTATAGCACTAACAATTAAACTTATATGAAGGTGAATACCTGTGGTGCCAATCGGAATATCACCAATGCTCCATCATTGAAAGAGCTGGAACATATTTCTGGACCAAGGAGGCCTTGTACTGAAAACTTTCGACCCTAGAAAACACCAAGAGAATAGAGATTATGCAAAAATAAAAACCAAACAGAAAAGTTATAAGGATACACCGGGTGTGAAACGGAGACAAAAATACTGCCCTGTAATGGTGTAACCTATTGTCATAACACATTCCACACCTTAGTATATGCTATGTTATTCTCATTATGCGACTGTTTAGTGTTTAAGAATTAACCATTTCCAGACTTTTAGCATTGCCTTTGGGTTTAAAGCTTAATACAGTTATGCTTCCAGAGGAAAACATGTTAGAGCTGTTGGTTTTAATGACACTGAGAAATTACTGAAATTTCTCTCTATCATCTGCTTTACTTCCTGCAACCCTGCAGAAGGATCTTTGACCAATCAAACACTAATAAATACCTTAATCCAAAATCGTGAACTATCATCAACAGATTTAAATGCCGTCAGACGACTATCAGCAGCACATATGGCAACATCATCATGCTCCATGTAGGCTATTGGTCTTACACCAGGCTTCAATTCTCTCACAAAGAATTCATTGAATGTCTGTCAAAGAAGAGTAATTCATGATCTGAACACTGGTCATTACATTACAAGTAAAAGTTGAAATAATACTAGAAACATTTTTATTACCCATTTCAAAGTAACATAGATCCAAAAGCATTAACTTGTTTACCTTAAAATGTCCTAAAGGATACTTGACATCGGCCAAATTGATTTGATCCTGCAATATCATAGCTAAATTATGATAGTTGATATACAATCAAAAAAAAAATTGTGATAGTTTATTTGAGGGGTTACTTGAAACTTAAGCATGAAAAGAGGACGTAAATACTTTAACACAACAAATCCCACATATCTCATGACTCCTGCCTAGATAAACCATAGGCTGATAGGCATTTAGTGGCCAAATCAAGAAGAGGACTCCAAGAGTTTTGATGCCCATTAACAACCTTCGAAATTATAGCCACAAGTGGCCTTGCATGCTCTCTCCCTCCCACCCACCATGGTTTTCTTCCCCACCTTTTCAGTTCAATGTTCATGGCTTATTTTCCACTCTTCACCTTTCAAACAAATTCTCCGCATCTCTTACTGTTACATGCATTATCGTTGGATGTCATATGTGGGGAAGACTTGGTCATACCATTTATGAATCTTATTTTTATCTTATTTGCATTTAATTTGTTAGTTATAGTCAATATTTGCAAGAAGTTGTGGGATATTATTCCTTATTTTTCTGCTCGTTTCATTCCAATAAGCTTAAAAGAATTTGTATTTAAATCTTTTAATGTTAATGAATAAAGGCGAACTGATTATAATCTATCAACTTTGATTTCATTGGAAGGTGCTAGACCCTCAAAGTGCTAGCTAATCTGTTTAATATTTCCTTTCAATAGATCTATTACTTGAGTGTAACATCTTGCTATCAGAGCGTGCATGGAGCTACAAGGGCGCATTGAAAAACTGGAACAAAGCATGGAGAAGTGTGAATTGAGCATAGATGCACTTGCAACTTGTAAAAGAGAGATGTTGAACAATTTTAATGAAAAGCTAGATAAACTTAGTCAACAGATTGATAGCAAAAGCACAGTAGAGGTGGGTGAAAACTCAACTCCAGGAACACAACGTTTTCATGGAAGAACTGCTCACATGTCGCCACAAAAGACAACTAGCTCCTTGAATAATTTTCTTCTTGGAATAGTGAAGTTGGATTTTCCGAGATATGATGGAAGAGAAGACCCCACCACTTGGGTTAGCCGAGTAGGTATTTTGTGCTTCATGGAATCGCAGAATCTGATAAAGTAACTCTAGCCTCCTTCAATTTGGAAGGAGATGCACAACTTTGGTTCCAAATGTTGGAGCAAGAAGTTGTTTATGTTACATGGAAGATTTCAAGGGTGAAATTTTTTCACGATTTGGCCCTAATCAATTTGAAGATCATTTCAATGAGTTAATCAAGCTTCGACAAACAAGAACTGTGATGGATTATCAAAGCAAGTTTGAGAAGCAGCTAGCAAGGGTTGGGGCAATGTCAAAAGAACAAAAAGTGAGCTGTTTCCTGACTAGCTTAAAGGATGGTATCAAAATTGATGTTCAAGGGACATAAACCAATTACTCTTACTACGGCAATAGGGTTGGCAATGCTTTATGAGGCTCGCGATGCATCACATAGGAGACCTAGTGCTCCACTCAATAAACCATCATCACCACCTCGAGCAACTCAAGCACCTTATAATCTAAACAATCCTAACTTCAACACAACCATCCCTAAAATAATAAAAAAATGATGCCAGAAGAGTTAACTGAAAGAGAAAGAAGGGGTTGTGCTTTCTTTGCAATGATAAATATACTTCCAGCCATGATTGTAAGAGGCTTTTTATGATTGAAGCTAGTTGGGAAGATGATGGTGAGGATGTAGACATATGGAAATTGAAGACCAAAGCGAAATTGAAGCTCCAGAAATATCCATCCATGCCATGGCAGGGTCCCAAGCTCCTAAGACAATGAAAATTTGGGGAGGACTAATGGTTCACTTGATAATTGCTCTTATTGACTCCTGCAGCACACAGCACACACAATTTTATAAGTTTGCAGATGGCACAATGAGTGAATCTACACCCCAACTCTAATGGCAAGTTGGAGGTCAGGGTGGCTTCGCGCGAGAAATTAGTTAGCCCAGGAAAATGCTCTCAAGTGCAATTTAAACTCCAAAAAGTACCTCTCATTGCTGATTTTTTCATACTTCCCTTGGAGGGTTATGTATGGTGTTAGGCAGACAATGGCTGAGGACATTGGGGCCCATTCGGTGGGATTTTGAGGAGCTCCAAATTAAGTTCTTGTTGGGTGCTAAAGAGGTGAAATTACAAGGTATTACCAGCAAACATAGTTGAATAGTTGGCAATACCCCTCTGACTAAAATAGCAAAGAAGCAACAAGGAATAATTTTGCATTTTCTATGTGGTAATGAGACAACTGGAAGTGAAGATACAATACCCCAACAAGTGCAGCAACTCTTACAAGATTATCAAGAAGTCTTGAAGGAACCTAAAGGTCTTCCTCCTAAAAGAGGTCAAGACCATCGTATCCAACTTCTTCCTGGATGTGGACCTATAGCAACAAGACCTTATAGGTATCCTTATTTTCAGAAAAATGAGATTGAAAAAATTGTAACATAATTGATAACTGTTGGTGTTATTCAACCAAGTAACAACCCTTATTCATCCCCTATGTTGTTGGTAAAAAAAAAAAACCATGACGGCACTTGGCGTATGTGTATTGACTACCGAGCATTGAACAAAATCACTGTAAAGGATAAATTTCCAATACCAATAATTGATGAATTGCTAGATGAATTAGCTGGAGCTCAATATTTCACTAGACTAGATTCACGGTCTAGATACCATCAAGTGAGAATGCACCCTGAAGACATTGAGAAGACAGCTTTTAGAACACATCATGGGCATTATGAATTTTTGGTAATGCCATTTGGTCTCACTAACGCCTCATCAATATTTCAAGCACTCATGAACAAGGTATTCAAGATCTCTTATGTAAATTTGTCTTGGTATTTTTTTATAATATTCTTATTTGTAGTAAGAGTTGGCCTGAGCATCTTGAGCATTTAAAAATTGTATTTGACATTTTAAAAACTAACAAGTTGAGAGTAAAGCTTGATAAATGTCAATTTGGACAAGAAAACGTGCATTGTTTGGGGCATGAAATTTTCAAGGCATGGAATGGCTGTAGATCCCACCAAAATTAAGGCAATGATGACAAGGCCAAAGCAAAATAATATTATCGATAATTTAGGCCTTACTAGATATTATCGATAATTTATCCAAAATTATGGAAGGATTGCCGCCCCATTAACTAATATGCTGAAGGACTCATTTCAATAGAGCACTGCAGCAGAGAAGGCATTTGAAAAGCTTATATTTGCAATGACGAAAGCTTCGATATTCTCTTCCCAATTTTTCAAAAATATTTATTGTTAAATGTGATGCGTCGGGAGTTGAGGTTGGAGCTGTTTTATTGTAGGAAAGGCCCATTGCATCTCTTAGTTATGCACTACATGGAAAGAATCCTCTTCTCTCAACATATGAAAAAGAAATTCTTGCACTTGTTCTAGCTGTTCAAAAATGGAGGCTGTATTTATTGGGAAGAAAGTTTATAGTCTGAACTGATCACCAAAGTCTCAAGCACTTGTGGTCTCAAAAAATCACAACAATAGCTCAACAAAGATGGTTCTATAAATTGATAGGATATGACTTCCATGTGGAATATAAAAGAGGGGGGGGGGGGGGGGGAACATGGTAGTTGATGCTTTGTCAAGACGCAATGAAACTAGTGAACACTTGGGCAGCTTGCATGCAATATCTTTGGCCTTACCTCATTGGCTCAATGCTATTATAATGGAGGTTGAAACGTGTCCACTACTGCAAGGTCTCAAATCCAACATTTTGAAAGATGAGGCAGTGGGACCTTGGAAGCTAGTAAACGGGGTGATATTTTTCAAAAATAGAATCTATTTGCCAGGAAATTCATAATTGACCGAAGCTATTATCAAAGAATTCCATAATAGCACACATGAGGGGCACTCTAAAACTCTTCAACGCATTAAGTCTAATTTTTATTGGAAGATGATGGAAACTCAATTAAAACAATTTATTCGAAGTTGTAATGTGTGTGATAATAGTATAAAAATGCATATTTAAATATGTTAAATTAATTAACATTTATGATTTAATCGGTTTAAAATTAATCATTATCTATATTAATTCTATAAATGTTATTTATATTTATTATAATGATTTTATGCTTGTAGAATCAATGAAATCAACCAAAATAGAGCAAAGAAATCAAAATTGGATTTGTGCGATATTTATTCTCAAGATCTCAACAACCTGTTGCTGTATTTTGTGGATAACTTTGGACTCAAATATTCAAATGAAGTGATTCAAGATGATCTGAAAAGATAATTCAATTATGCATGATTTTTCATTTCACGAAGAATATCAAAATAGAATTATTTCAAGGCCAAAAATAAGATGCAATCTGAAATATCTTGCAGTTGGACAGCTGTTAGTATATTTGATATAACTTTCTGTGTACAGCTCCGAATTAAATGATTTTTGATTCTCTAGAAAGATAAGAGATTTATCTACGATTCATATTCAGAAAATATTTTGAAAATCAATTATCTTTAGAGAGAAAATGGCGTGATATTATTATGATTCAGCAAATCTTCCTACTCCAACACTATAAATAGGTGGACATTCAACACTTGGAAGCATCAAGAAAATTGCAAGAGTTCTTACTTTTTATTCTCATTCTTTCTCTCTAGAATTTGTGGGAATGATTTGTAAGCTAGGCTAAATTTAGAACAAGGCTAGAGAGGAGCTTAATTATGTAGTTTTTCTATTCATTCTTTTATTCCTATGAGTACTTTATAGTTTATAAATTTGTTTTGAGAAATTATTTTGTTCTTCTTTCTACATTCAATAAATTATGTTCTTCAATTTCATATAAATTCAGTCATGCTTTCTTTATGTGCAACTTTTAGTTTATAATTATTGTATTTATTTTATGAGTTAATCTTCTACTGCGATATTGTCAATTTGATATATTGTCGATATTAGATAGCTTGTAAGAATAAATTAAATTGTTCTACCATGACAACATTATTTTTCTCCAATCAAATACCTTTAAATTTCATCTTAGATCTTCAATTCTAAATTTTTCAATTGTTTGTTTGGGATGTGAAACATGCAATTGAGTAGTAAATAGGAATAAAAGTTGGTAATATTAAAACAAAATAATTAAGTGAATCTCGAAGCCTTGTTATTTGCATATTGATTTTATTTTCTACCAAGATTGCTATATTTAATTATTGTCAATTTCTTTTTCCAATTATAAAATTATTTTTCTATTTATTTTGTGATAACTTTTATTTTGTTGGTTTAATTAGCTTCTCTGTGGATTCGACACCTAAAGCTATACTGCAATAACCGCTTAGCCAAAGGTAATAATTTTGAGCGTGAATCAAAATTTGGCGCCGTTGCCTGGGAGGCCAAAATCAACAATTGAGGTTTAAACATTATGATCTGATTTTTTTTGTTATTATTTATTTATTCTTCATTATTATTGTTTCAATTTTCTTTTAAAGTTAAAAAAAAAAAAAAAAAACAATTGTGTAACAAAATTAAATAATATGATCTAAGAGAGTTCTGTCTAGGAGGCTAGTTCTTGAATGCCTTAGTGCCACTAGTCTATCCTGGGAACGTTGCTGTCTAGGAGGGTGGTTTTTAAGGAGGCCTCGCCCCACCATTCTTTCTTGGGAGCACTCTTAGTAAATATTAATTGTGTTGATACATTATTGTTATTTTTTTTTTCCTTTTTCCAAAAAAAAAAAAAAATCTCTAGCTTTATTATTATATTTTCTTTGGTTGTTAGTTTTAGTTATCTTTTTCTTTAAGAATAAAATATCAAATAAAAGTTTAAAAAATATATATATATATACAAATAAAAATTTAAAAACAAAAAAAAAAGGTTCTAGGGTGTATGAATCGATCTAGAGACGCAAGAGGTAGATTTTTAAAAAGAATAGAATTAGAATTACCATTAATTCAATCTTCTTCTTCGAACCCATCTTCTAGTTCTGAAAACATGAGTGACCATGAGGACAACCCCGTTAGAACTCTTAAAGATTACCTTCACCCTAACCGTACAGCTACAACATCATGCATCATGCTCCCCCCTAATACACCACAACTTGATTTTAAACCTGGAATGATACAACTCTTGCCCACTTTTCATGGTTTAGATAATGAAAATCCTTATTTACATATTAGGGAATTTGAAGAGGTAGTAGCCACATTTCATAGCCAACCCAATGCCATAGACTCTGTTAGGTTAAAATTTTTCCCTTTCTCCCTAAAAGACAAAGCAAAGAGTTGGCTATACTCTTTGAGACCAAGATCCATAGGTACATGGGCAGAAATGACCAAATCCTTCTTTAACAAATACTTTCCTCATCATAAGACCAACAATCTTAAGAGACAGATCTCAACCTTTTCTCAAAAAGATAGTGAGACCTTATACCAAGCTTGGGAGAGGTTCAAAGAGTTATTAAACATGTGCCCACATCACGGGTATGAAAATTGGAGGTTAGTTAGTTACTTTTATGAGGGACTTACAATTAGGGAGCGCCAATTTATAGAAATGATGTGTAATGGTGAGTTTCTCCAAAAGGATCCTGATGAAGCCATAGATTACCTTAATGAGTTAGCTGAGAAAGCCCATACATGGACAGGACCTAGCGCCATTGATAACACCAATAGATCACGATCAACTGGAATCTACCAACTAAGGGAAGAAGATAGCCTTAAAGCCCAATTAGAAGTATTGACTAGGGAATTAAAGGCCTTAAAAATGAAAGGTAGAACAAATCATACAATTGCTAGGGTCGAAACTCAAGATACATGCTTTATTTGTGGGACCGTAGAACATCTAGCCCAGAATTGCCCAACTTTTAGTGAGATGAGAGGGGTTTACGAAGAACAATGTAATGCTGTAGGAATGTTTAGAAAACCTTACTCACCTTACTCTGAAACTTACAATCCTGGCTGGAGAAACCATCCAAACTTCAACTGGAAATCTGACCAACCCATACAACCTAATGAAAACTGGAAAATTGAGACACAACCACCAAGAAATTACCCAACACCTCAATTTAACGCGCAACCAAATAGAAATTCTTTAGAGGAAACACTTCATTCATTTATGGAGGCACAAGGTAAAATTAACCAAAGATTCGAGGTTGTACTTACACAAGTGGTGGAGGAGAACAAGGAGATAAAAAGTCATATAACCAAGTTAACCAGCGCTCTCACTATACAAGAGCGAGGAAAGTTTCCCTCCCAACCCCAATCCAACCCAAAAGGCCAACATATGGCTCAAACCTCGACTATCGATTCAAACAATGTTAAGGAGGTCAATGTTATTTCAACCCGTAGTGGTAAAATTTTAAATGAACCAACTATACCCAATCCACCAACCAACACAAGCACAAAAACCACCACGAGTAATGTTGATGATCCCTCTTCAATGGATGGGAAAATGAAGATTCCGATTCAAGTACCCTTTCCTCAAGCCCTAATATCTGGAGGGAAAAATCCGGATAACCAATGCGAGATCCTAGAACACTTGAAACAAGTTAAGATTAATCTTCCCTTGTTACATGTGATCAAGCAGATATCTGCTTATGCTAAAGTAATCAAGGATCTATGCACCATGAAACGAAGACACCATGTCAAGAAGACTGCATTCTTGACAGAGCAGGTTAGTGCAGTGATAGAACAGAAGACACCGCCAAAGTACAAAGATCCCGGTTGTCCTACAATCTCTTGCCAAATTGGGACACATGAATTTGGTCAAGCCCTTCTAGACTTAGGAGCAAGTGTCAATTTGATGCCCTATTCTGTATACTTGCAACTTGGACTTGGAGAGATCAAACCCACATCTGTAGTGCTGCAGCTGGCAGATCGCTCTGTACGAAAACCAAGGGGGATAATTGAAGATGTTTTACTTCAAATTGATAAATTCTACTACCCTGTTGACTTTCTAGTTTTAGATACTCAATCTGTAGTTGACATGGAGTCAAAAATCCCACTCATTTTAGGAAGGCCTTTTCTTGCTACAGCAAATGCACTTATCAATTGTAGGAATGGTCTTATGAAGCTATCTTTTGGGAACATGACATTAGAGGTGAATATTTTCCATGTTGGGAAGCAACCACGAGATGACGATGAGTGCTATCAAACCTTCATGATAGACACACTTATTCAAGAGGAAGTACACCTATATGATGAGTCTGAATCCTTAGAGTATCTCCTCTTAAATCATAATTCTGAACAATTGCTTTTTCCAGATACTTTTAATGATGACAAGCACGATAAGCAATTGATATACAAGCAACCAACCTTTAAAAATCCAACCAATGGAAGAATTTTCAAAGTTAATAGAAAATGGTTGAAAAGTTATGAGAAAAAGATAGACATGTATATATGTTCTAAGAAGATTCATACTATGTCTCCTATCTATCAACGTTGGTCTGGTTTTATTTTTTTGTAAATTAATTTTATTTCTCATTTTTTTCTTGTTACTTTGTTTTTAGTTTATTTTTATTTTGTTATTTTTCTTTATTTATGTTTCTTGTTCCTAGCTAATCTACTTGGAGGCAATTTTCATATGAAATTACATCGCTCAGGTGTCTTCTATCCTTTACTCTTTCATTTAATATTTTATTTTTGTGACAGTGAGGACACTATTTGATTTAGGTTGGGGGTAGTAGCACTTTATGCACAATTTTTATGCACACTCTCTCTATAGATTGTTTTGATGCCTTTTCAAGAGTTTGAAAAAAAAAAAAAAAACTTGTTTATTGCTTGAACTTAGTAATTTTTACCTAAATAAGTTTTCATTACATGTTTGAAATGTTCAAGTAGAAATTTTTGCATTATTGTCTAGGTGTTAATTTCAAATTATTTGGTTTAAGTCACTTTTTCTATTTTGATTACTAAATAATAACTTCAAAAATTATACTTATGCACATTACTAAGCCTTGTGGTAAGATGGAAGGTAAACTTATATAGCTAAGAAAATTTTCATGTTTAAGTATATATATTTTTATGATCTCACACATCTTTTGTGAGTGAGTGGAGAGAATTGAGAAAACAGTTTATAAACTTTCATTGATCTTTTGAATTGGTTGATTAATGTTTAGAATACAAATTCTCGGTTGGTGGAATGATTTGGTTGAAAAGCTAAAGGATGATATTAGTTATAAAAAAAAAGTAAAAAAAAAAAAAAAAGAAAGAAAAAAAGAAAGAAGAGAAAAAAAAAAGAGAAAGAAAGAAAGAAAAAAATATTATTCAGTTCAATAAAGTTTACGTTCTTTATTTTAAAATATTAAAAAAAAAATCTTTGAATAAAGTCTGTAATATGCAGTTTTTCTCATCAAATATTTGGTTCTCATATAAACTCATTGAAATCCTGAAGCTAGTTTGTGGTAAGAAAGATTGAATTTTAAGCAATATATTTTCCTATCTTTAGATTAATGATTGTTTATTTATCTGTCCTTAAAAATTCCTATTCATGAGTGCTTATATGTTTTTCAACTCCATGAGAGAAATTCCTAACATTTAAAAACAATTTATCCCTGAGGATATGGAGTTGAGGCTTTTGCATGGATAAAATCTCAAGGCTATATAAGTTTTGGTTTGTGGCAAGAAGGTTTTGGCTTAGTCCACACACACACAATTTTGGAAGTTATAATGAAACTAATTTACATAGAAATTGTGATCTTTAACTAACTTTTTGTTTGAAACACTTGGGTAATTTTTCTGGATATTTACTTGGACTAATCATCATGTGTTGTTTTCTTATTTGCGCTTCAATTGCTAGGGACTAGCAATAAGCTGGTTGGGAGTTATGATAATAGTATAAAAATGCATATTTAAATATGTTAAATTAATTAACATTTATGATTTAATCGGTTTAAAATTAATCATTATCTATATTAATTCTATAAATGTTATTTATATTTATTATAATGATTTTATGCTTGTAGAATCAATGAAATCAACCAAAATAGAGCAAAGAAATCAAAATTAGATTTGTGCGATATTTATTCTCAAGATCTCAACAACCTGTTGCTGTATTTTGTGGATAACTTTGGACTCAAATATTCAAATGAAGTGATTCAAGATGATCTGAAAAGATAATTCAATTATGCATGATTTTTCATTTCACGAAGAATATCAAAATAGAATTATTTCAAGGCCAAAAATAAGATGCAATCTGAAATATCTTGCAGTTGGACAGCTGTTAGTATATTTGATATAACTTTCTGTGTACAGCTCCGAATTAAATGATTTTTGATTCTCTAGAAAGATAAGAGATTTATCTACGATTCATATTCAGAAAATATTTTGAAAATCAATTATCTTTAGAGAGAAAATGGCGTGATATTATTATGATTCAGCAAATCTTCCTACTCCAACACTATAAATAGGTGGACATTCAACACTTGGAAGCATCAAGAAAATTGCAAGAGTTCTTACTTTTTATTCTCATTCTTTCTCTCTAGAATTTGTGGGAATGATTTGTAAGCTAGGCTAAATTTAGAACAAGGCTAGAGAGGAGCTTAATTATGTAGTTTTTCTATTCATTCTTTTATTCCTATGAGTACTTTATAGTTTATAAATTTGTTTTGAGAAATTATTTTGTTCATCTTCTTTCTACATTCAATAAATTATGTTCTTCAGTTTCATATAAATTCAGTCATGCTTTCTTTATGTGCAACTTTTAGTTTATAATTATTGTATTTATTTTATGAGTTAATCTTCTACTGCGATATTGTCAATTTGATATATTGTCAATGTTAGATAGCTTGTAAGAATAAATTAAATTGTTCTACCATGACAACATTATTTTTCTCCAATCAAATACCTTTAAATTTCATCTTAGATCTTCAATTCTAAATTTTTCAATTGTTTGTTTGGGATGTGAAACATGCAATTGAGTAGTAAATAGGAATAAAAGTTGGTAATATTAAAACAAAATAATTAAGTGAATCTCGAAGCCTTGTTATTTGCATATTGATTTTATTTTCTACCAAGATTGCTATATTTAATTATTGTCAATTTCTTTTTCCAATTATAAAATTATTTTTCTATTTATTTTGTGATAACTTTTATTTTGTTGGTTTAATTAGCTTCTCTGTGGATTCGACACCTAAAGCTATACTGCAATAACCGCTTAGCCAAAGGTAATAATTTTGAGCGTGAATCAGTGTGCCAGAGACATGAGGTGGAGCAAACAATGCCAGCGGGATTATCGCAACTATTACCTATTTCAAATCAATTTTGGGAAAACATTTCAATGGATTTGATCGAAGGATTATAGCCCTCAAATGGTAAGACTACTATTCTTGTGGTTGTCAATAGACTGTCAAAGTATGCTCATTTCCTTGCTCTCACTCATACTGCTATAGGCGTAGCTAGGATATTTTTTGAAAATATATTTAAGCTACATGGATTTCCAAAATCCATTGTGTGTGATAGAGACCCAATATTTACAAGTGCTTTTTGGAAGGAATTATTTCGTTTAAACAAGGATTCCTTTAATTTCAGCTCCAGCTACCATCCATAAATCGATGGACAATCTGAAGTTGTTAATAGAACATTGGAGATGTATTTGAGATGCTTTACTAGTTATAAGCTAAAAGAATGGTTGAAGTCGCTACCTTGGGCTGAATATTGCTAAAACACTATTTGGCATTCTACTGTGCTTAAGACCCCTTTTGAGACAGTGTATGGAAGGGAAACACCCACACTACTTAATTACATAACAGTAACAGCAAAGTTGGCAGCTGTGGAGCAAGAATTAATTTCTCGTGACCAAGTACTTAAGGAAACTGGTGACTACATTCAGAAGGCTCAAGTTCAGATGAAAAGAATTTATGATTCAAAACCCCAGAAAGAGAATTCTTAGTTGGTGATTTTGTTTATTTAAAGTTGCAGTCTTATAAGCAGTTGTCAGTAGCCTCAAGAAAAAATTTGAAACTAGCAGCAAGGTATTATGGGCCATTCGAGATTCTGGAAAGGGTGGGTAAGGTAGCTTATAAATTAAAATTACCTATATCTTCTAAGATTCATAGTTTTTCATGTTTCACTTATTAGGAAGAAAATTGTTGTTGGAAAAGTGTTACAAGTTCACTTGCCAAAGACAACCCAAGAAGATAAGCTAGTCCCAATTCCTCAAGTTGTGTTGGACCAAAGAAAAAGAAAAGACAAAGAAGAGCTGCTCATTGGCATGGCTTATCCCCAACTGAAGCCACATGGGAAGACAAAAAGCATCTCCAGGAACAATATCCAAACCTCACCCAACAAGGGTGGACTTTGAGAAGAGGGGAGCTGTTACATGCATTATCGTTGGATGCCCTATGTGGAGAAGACTTGGTCATACCATTTATGAATCTTATCTTTATCTTATTTGCATTTATTTTAATTTGTCAGTTATTAATCAATAATTGCCAAATGTTGTGGGATATTATTCCTTATTTTTCTGCTTGTTTCATTCCAATAAGCTTAGAAGAATTTGTATTTAAATCTTTTAATGTTAATGAATAAAAGCAAACAGATTATAATCTATCAACCTAGATTTCATTGGGAGTTGCTAGACCCTCGAAGTGCTAACTAATCTGTTTAATATTTCCTTTCAATAGATCCTTTACTTGAGTGTAACACTTACCTATTAAAACCATGACAGTGTATCTGAGAGATGTAAATTAGGTTGTATCATATCATCCCATATCCCATTTAATGTTTCTAATGAGCTCATGGATCAAAGTTGTCCATCCCAAATAAAATCCATCACATCTCATCCCTTCCATATAGATCGTAGACCTAATGGATGTCATTTAAACCTAATGTCCCATCATTTTTTTTACATTATTTTTTCTTCTATTAAACTTATATATTATAAATAGCTATGTTCCCTCTCTTTTTTTCCCCTTTTTTGTATTTTTACTTGTCCCATTTAAGCTCATTTAAGACAAATGGGATATTCCAACTTGTCTTATCCCAACTCATAGCGGAACAAGATGAAATGAGTTTCTAAATTAATAGGTTGTATGATAAGTTAATGGAACATCAGTACCAATTTACACCTGCACCTCTAGTGTACCTTACATCACCTTATCCTCCAATAACCTCTAAATAGCCACCAAAATATTGAAATTGATTGCTGTAAAAATTTAGAGGGAGCATAAATTGTAATTACTATTTTGGATTAAAATAGAGGAAAAAATTCATGTTTCCAAAACCAAGAAATTGTGAAGATTTTAGCCCTTTCATCCTGTGATCAATCTACCAGCTAACACAAGTTTCCAGACATAACAAGTGGAATCATAAGTCACTGATGCATAGAAAAATAATGTACCAATCACAAAATGAATTTTCCTGCATTGTTGCTCTCCCCCAGATACACATCTTATCCATGTCAATCTTCAAGGATATAGAATAAATACACATGCTTCTTCTCAGACAATACCACATTTCATAGACTTTTTTTAAGACATTTCATAGCAATATCAAGCAAATTTGTTTTAATTTCAAAGTTATATTTCCATGACGCAAAGCATTTCGATCAAGTCAACTCAAGATGTCATTATCTTAAGGACAAGTGAAATTAAGAATCCCTCGTGTTTGGTCCAGTTTTCAATTTTCAATTGCACCAAATGCAATCATTAAATCAGTGTTTGTTTCAGTAAAGGAGACTACAGTTTGGAGGGAAGAAGCACAATGATCACATTTAATGGCCTGAGGAGGCATTAATAATTGTCGAAAGTTAAAATGGCCAAAGATTGAAGACTAAGTTCAAGAAATGAAAAGATTGACTAAATTGAAATTGGGACAACAGGTTTGGGGATTTTGGAGCCAATTCTCCCCTACATATTTATAGTTGATTCAAAAGAAAATTACTTGCCTTGAAAAATTCAAGAAACTTTGGTATTTCATTTGCAGACTCCACAGAATTCATTTGCCTCCCCTGCTTCTCAGAGATGCTCTGCAATAGCTCCTTTGCCCCTGTATTTAGTTTGCATACCAAGGAGTAAAGATTTTCCAAAAACTCAAAAAAATAAATCCATAAGACATAAATATAAGCAAGCAAATCAACGACAAAACTAAGTTCTATTTTATGAACCATAACAAGGATGATTCTTCCAGGTTCCGATTTCCAACAAGCAAGATACAAGCATCATAAGCAGAGAGCACTACTCATTAACTTTTCATATTTGAGTGCGAGTTCACAATTAAGAGCATTAAATATTTCTCAAGATGATCGCAAAGCATAAATACTATACTGATGGCATCTTTTACTAATGAAATACTTGGAGAAAGACATCAGCGCTAATTTTTAGTTGTAATTCCAGCAATTTATAGCATAAAACACTAAAATGAAAGAGGTTAGAAACAAACAGAACATATGTGATCCATGAGATTAAATGTTCCGATGACGGAAGAAAAGGTAAAACTAGAGAAGAAAATATCAATAAATGCTTTATAGTCCAATGAAAGATCAAGAACAAATTCAAAATCCAAGCAGTCTAGAATATGGCATGTATGGTAATGTGCTGAGAAAGTCTGTTAGCTTAATTGATATTTAGAGTATATAAATAAATATTTTGTAAAATACCTATTGCCATTTATTGAATTTTCACAGGATCAACTATTACACAATTTACAGTGATAAGATTGTTTGAGAATCCTTTTAGGAAAAGACATTTGTAGTTCCTGACACAGATCTAGCCTGGATTTTGAAGAATTTTGTACCAAAAGAAAGATTGAAAGTACCTTTATCCATAAGGCCAAGTCCTATTTTCGATTGGTAAATAGCTCTCATTGACAAAACAATTTTTGCATCAATTAATTCTTCCACAAGCATCTTTGTCCTCCGGTCAAATACCTGGGGCAATGAACTGTTAGGAGACATACTCAAAAGAATACACCATGCGATAGATGAGGTAAGTGTCACGAGGAAAAAATACAAACTACAAAGCAGTTAACACAAGATAGAAAGTGAAGAAAAGGAAATGCTTAAGCTCCATAATGCAAACCAATTCAACTTTGTTTTGCTAGTACAATCTCCGATAATAACAAAGAAGGAAAAAAAGAAGAAGAGAGAATAAGTAAAATTCATATCAGAAGAAAAAGTTATTTATCATTTGACTTTGACTTAGATATAACAGATGGAAGTAATCACAATTTCTGATGGACAATAAACACTTGCTAGGGTGAGTATTTTGACGTACCAATGCATTAACATGGGTAACTCTAGCTCACCAAACCCATTTTGAAAGGTATAATAAAAAAGTCACTTGCATCATAATCTTTTGAACCTTAAATCACAACAAGCCACGAGTGACTTGCTAGGGTGAGTATTTTAAAGTACTTAATAACAAACAAGCCATTTTGAGGTAATCTCTTCAGGCAGAAAGCCTAAAACTTTTGTTCAACATACCAAATGCAAAAGAAGGCATACATTGCAGTCGGGGGAAAATTAAAAAATTACAAAAATAGATACAAAATCACAACTGTAATTACCACTATAAAAATTTAATTAACCTTCCCTCTAAATGACCAGAGCCTATCTATATCTTATGAAGAAAGAATAAATCCTATAGTTGGTCATGTTGGAAACATAGAAAACCAAAACAAACAAAACATAACAGATGATGGCATGCTTTTCGTCCAGAATTTGAATAATCATAGAAACAAATGCAAAAGCTTAGCCTATTGAAAACAAAGAAAGTAAAACCAAGAATTCTTGCCAAAATATGGGATGCTTTTGATCCAGATTTTAAGCCAATGTCATAGGATGAAAAATGAGCCCATTCACTTAGTTTGAACATCCACCTAAAAAGTACATAAGTCGTTCTTAGCAAATGTAGCACAATTGTCACCAGCATGAATTAAAGGTAAAGTATCTCACTATATTTGACATATTTCTCACCCATATGAAGCCTGTTTATCAGTTAAAAATCCTCCAGTCATAACCTGGTTTCCAGTTCTTTCATCAAAACACAAGGTCAGATGAATCATGTTGTTGAGGTTGTCAAACACATCAAGAGTTTCGCCACAAACAGGACAGCAAGTCATTATAGGTTCCCTGCACCAGAATTATGTGTAAATACAAAACTAAGAAGCTACGATCAAAACAGAGATAATAGTCAAATGGAAAGTGAAGCAAGTCGACTCTATCTGTCAACTGTACACCTCAAGAATGATAATATTAATAACACCTTGAGGTTAGATATCAGATCACTTAGGAAAATGACACTATAGTAGATAAATAAATAAGAATTTTGTACAATTCAAATTCACTCTCCCGTAATCCCAACCAGAAAAAGTGGCAGCCTTTCAGAGCTCAGACTTGATTGATATTGGTAAAAGGGCCAGATAGCAATGAAGATATTTTGTTCAAATGGTGAAGCCTGAAAAGTTTCAGCTTACACTCATCTGATATCTGGTTAAAGAGAAACTAACACACAATTTAGACAAATAGAAACTCAAAAAGGATAAATTGGACATTGGAAAATAGGAATTGAGGTTTGAGATTTAATGGATTCAGAGAGGAACACAATATTTTGCAAACATGTCAAGCTATACGAACCTTAAAGACACTTTCACCAAAGAAACACAATTAAAGCAATGAAAAACATGCAAGATTTTACATAGTAAGGCATAAGTTACAAGAAGAATCCATGAATTTAAGAAAAACACTCGTACACAAGGAGATTTTGGATACCTTCAAGTGTATGTATGACAGATAAAATTTGTTGAAAGCTTACAAGATGTTAAGGTTTCAGAATGAGCTACAAATGCATAATAAAACCTGAGTTTCAGGCAACAGACTTACAAATTGGCGAGGCTCGTATCTATTTATTTTAATCAATTAGTTTAATGGACCATCTAAACATACTATAATAATTGAAGGAAACCAAGCAAATATTGAGGACTAACCTCACATTCCAGGAAATTTTAAAAGTTTTGAGCCTAAGCATTAAAAACCACCTCTATAATATTCATAACCTACTGGTTGGCTTTGAAATTTGTAAGCTCATTACTTTTCTTGTTGGATGGCAAGAAGCCCAGCCAGCTCATCCATGGTAACTACACCATCCTGATTCTTGTCAGCTGCTTTAAAAAGCTCCTCTTTCTATCATGGAAGGAGAATGCATTGTTAACACAATTGAGCTCATAAACAGAAAAGTAGAAGAATAAAATGTCATTTGATAAGAATTTTAAGGTGCGTCGACATCAGACAAATGGATAATAAAATTATAGAGAAACAAATTCATAAAAAAATTAGAGATTTGATTTTATATTACTTGGATTTTAAAAACAAAATATATCACTGGTTTGCAACCTATAGGATCTGCGATTTTAAATTTTGTATTTGAATGTACAAAACTTAAAGCAGTAAAAGGCAAATATACCCTCAACAATACCCTAGCCAATGCCTATGGGGAGTGCAGTTATAACAAGTGGTCAAATAAAATGTCATAATAAGCAACTAATTTCTGACCTTCTTTGCAGCAAGTTGATTCCCAAATGCATCAATTAAGTCAGAAAATTCAGAGAATGAGAGTTCCCCATCTTCATTGTAGTCCTATTTGGAGTACAAGGACTCAGATATTCAAAGATTAGCATTAAGATTATAAAAGAAACAAATGATCCACAAAGATGAGATTCCTAAAAAAGAAAAAAGAAAACAACGATATAACACAATTACTTTTACATCACCATCCTACATGACTGGACTTAATAACTGCATAAAAATTTAATAATTATAGAGAACATAGAAAAACAAAACACAACCAATAGAATAGTACCAAATCAGAGGCGTTAGTACTTAGTACATCATGATAGAAAAGTTAGCCATAAAGTGATTAGGAGCAATTACCAGTCTGTATTCTTATCAACCAGATTACAACTCTCTATCATCTCCACTTTCTATTCTATCCTATCCTTAAGGAACGAGTCTCTCATTTTCTGACCTAAATTTATCATTTAAAATCATAATTTATTTTCTATTCCAACAGATGTTATTACTTATTAAGTTCGTTCTGTAACCATCAGAGTAACCAATAAAAAAGTTTATCTGAAGATTGAACAAAAAAAATGCATTTGAAACATACCATAATCGATAAGATGCGCCTGGCAAAACTTTTTTCTGTTTCAACTGGATCCTGTCAAATTTTACAACGAAATATTAAAATTGTACATTGACTCATTTAACCAATAAAATAAAATGTATAGTTTACTCTTTGCAGACCTCAATGGAGCATGATAGAGAAATATGGCCAACCACTACACCAGATGACGATGGATCTAACAGATCCAATACCTGTGTGTCAGAATCCAAATCCTGTAGAACAAATAACTTCTGGTTGGAAATGAGACAGATAAATACATGCATTAGTAATAACATGAACTCTTTGCTTTCCATAGAAAAAAGAAAAAAGATAGATGACAGATTATGTATCAGAAAAAGGAGGCATCATTAGTGGGATAGCTGTTTGATCAAATTAGCAATAATCCAGCCATATCACCAAGGGCATTCTATTTAATTGTCACCCCATAAAACATGAACATATAATATGAAAAATCAACAAATTTTATACCCTAGATTGTAAAATGTAAATCCTGTTGTTAAAACCTAAAACCATAACTGAATACCAAACCCTAAAACATCAATGTTAAACCTAAGATTGAACTAAATCAAATGACCTATTTGCACTTTTGTAGCTCACCATATCAAAACTGCACACACACAATCAAAGAAAATATTTTTTAAGAGCATAAGATTGAAGCTGCTAGTCAATGTCCAACAATGTTTTCCCATAACTGCATATATTCACCATCCCTTAATATGTTTGAAAGAAAAACACTAGACGGAGTTTTCCTCAAATTCCAATACGGTCTCTCAAGAAGAAAGTGAAACCATCAAGGTGTTCAATTATCTTAGAAAACATCAATAGAGGTTCCAAAATGATTGTTAAAAAACCCCAACATGCATGATAAATTCACAAATAGAAATAGGGTATTAATGAATGCAGTGAAGTACAAATCAAAGGTATACCCCACAAAACCAAAGTATGAAAAGGTTACTCACCTGTGTAAGAAATTCAAGAAGATCAATCTCGCCATACCCAATAAGATTGTTCCTGGACACTTTATTGGTCTGCATGTTATACAACATTTTGTGAACATCAAAATCACAAAGGAGTAAAAGGTTCTAACTAATTTTCATAATAGTGGAGTAATTTCACTCAAGTATATAAAAAATTGAAGCAAAAGGTCCAAAGCGATGTGTTCCAAAAAGTGAAAAATAATAATAAATAAACCAAATACAAAAGCATGAATTGAAAGTTAAAACAGCTAAATTTGACCACTTCTTAGGCAAGAGGTTAAAAATCAGGGCCCAGCTCATAGTAGATATTGCGCAAGGAACCACAAGGTGCATAGGCCCAAACATGAACATGACAAATGTCAAAAACATCCATTTAGCAAGTGCATGACAATAGCAGTTAGCAGGGAACAATAAAGAACGAAATACTTAATATCACATAAGCTTTGATGACTAATTTCATATTTATTTATTTTCTCAATGCAAAAGTAATTCTATTATATGATAAGGAGAGGTCCAAATACAAGACAAATATAGCCAATCCTATATTCAACCCTATCTAGTAACAAGAAGGCCAAAAGTTGAGAAAGCGAGTTGAAAATCCAATCAAGTGATAGCGACCTAGTCTTAGAGTTGCAAGCAACTCAATCTCCGACCATATTAGCACCACGCCTTACATGTTGTACTTGTACATTCAAGGTATCCTATAAACCTCTCTTTAAGCTAATGATTAAGCCAGATAGTTCCCATGGGACAGTTGAAGCATTGTTTGTCAAAAAGTGAATTAATAGTTTGGAGTCACTCCTCAGTTGAAAATCAATGCATCCTTGACTCTTTATTAAATTGAGTGCATAAAGACCAGCCAACTATTCAGTATTTAAGGCTGAGTTGCTAGCTATGATGGAGTATGAGCCAAATACAACATTACCATTTTTATCTCTTGCTACAATCCTGACATTGCCTTGCTTTGATCTTGCACTCCATGTGCCATCACAATTGATGGCGATGCAGTTAGATGGTGGCGGGACCCAAAAAGAGACAACATTATCTTGGAGAACAAGGCTAGGGGCTTGAAAATCTTCAAATACATGATTATCATGAGAGTGCAAAGCCTGATATTCTTGACAGCTTGTGATGACCAGAGCACTGGTCTTGATCAAGTCAAGTGGTGTATGTTCAAATACCTAAGTGCATCTATGCTTCCAAATAAACCATAAGTAGTAAACCAAGGCAGCTTGTGTTTCTGAACCACAAAGTTGTTCTCTTTTGTCAATCCAAAAGAGCAACTAACTTTCCATAGCTTCGACAATCAAATGAGAAAGAGTGGAGAAAATACTTGCAAACCAGACTGCACGTGTCCACTGACATTGTAGGAAAGGGGATAGAGAAAAGGTGTAGTAAGGACTCTATCCTCACTTCACAACAAGGACAGCTAGGAGAGTTAATGATGTTTCTCTTGTAAAGTGGTTCTCTGGTAGCTAGAACATGGTTAAATAAATTCAATTTGAAGACACGGAGCTTTAGGGGCACACGAACCCTCCAAATCCACTTCTACACAATTTTATGTTCCAAATAAGTACAAGATCTAAAAACTCCTCTTTCAAGTTCATAATCTTGATAGATCTTATGGTAACAACTTCTAATGCTAAAAATTTCATTGGTAGTATGTGGCCAAATAAAATTATCCTCAACATCCCCTAACCCTGCAAAAATTTGAATGATTTCTTCAACAACAAATGCTGGAAAGAGGCTAATAAACACCCGCAAGTTCCAACCATTGTCTCTATTGTGAAGTAGGTCAGAAAGAAATTCGACGGAGTGGTTTGCATACACTGATACTAGAACATAATCAGGCAACATTTGTCCTTCTAACATGTGAACCATTGCCGATATACTACCGACCATATCTAAAGAGAATATCCCTATCATGCAGTAGACTTTCCATACCCATGATGAAGCTTATGAGCATGGGCATCCCAAAAAGAGGAATTTGAGAGATAAAGACCACACAAAACCCTTGCATATAAAGCATTAGGAATATGAAGGAATCACCAAGCCAATTTGGCTAAGAAAGCAGAGTTAAAGGATTGAATGTCTTTCAAACCAATACCACCTTCATCTTTTTGCTTGGTCATTGTTGAAAATGACACCCAGTTTATACCTTGCCTACCATCTTCCTTATCCCACCAAAATCTTATCATTAATGAGGTTAGCTGCTGGCAGAAAGTAGTCAACAGTTTAAAAATTAACATGACAAATGAAGGACATGCTTGCAAGACAGATTTCAACAACACTTCCACCCTTCTAAGCGGCATTGCACACCTTTCAAAATATAAGAGAAGAGCCTACACTTATTCCTCCCCTAAACTATTAGCAAGCCCAAGTAAGATTCAAACTAAGATCCTAATAAAACACCAAGCTCTTTAGAGATTACAAGCTGCAATTGTTGAGGAGTATTGTAGCTAAAAAACAACGAAGATTTGTCCTTGTTAATAAGTTGTCTCGATGCTATGTAATAGTTTGAAATAATCCTTATTAGTGTCCCATACTCACCTAAGTTAACATCAACAAATAAAAGACAATCATCTGCAAATAAAAGATGTAAAATTTGTGGGCAATGATGGTTGAGCCTTATACCACTTAATCGGCCCTTCAGAAGCGCATTGTTAAGAGCTGCAAAAAGAGAATCAACAACCAGAATAAATAGGTAAGGGGACAATGGTCTCCTTGTCTAAGGACAGGAGATGGAATAAAAGTAGATTTCGGCTCTCTGTTAAGGAGAATAGAGTACTCCACTACTGTGACACATTGCATAACTAGTTGAATGCATTTGCCGTCAAAACTCATTTTTTGCTGGAAGGCCTCCAAGAAATCTCACTCAACCCTTTCATAGGCTTTGTTTATATCTATCTTTAAAGAAACAACATAAGAACACCCCTGCTTTTTCCTTCGTAGAAAATTAAATGCCCTTGGGCAACAATAATGTTATTATGGATGAACCTACCTTCCACAAATGCGCTTTGATTATAAAGAATAATATTCTTCTGTTTTTATTTCTATCGAAAGTTAAGTTTTAAATGATTTACATGGCTAGGCTATATATAATACATAAACAGAATCGTAACAGAAATATAAAATCTAAAAAACAGATTTAAATTAACAAACTAACTAATGATTTAAGCTTATCTAAAATCCCTAAATGTTCGGGATTTCCACACTCCCCCTCAAGTTGAATCATAGATATTAATCATATTCAACTTGTTCATAAAATCATCAAAATTTTGTCGCGGAAGTCCTTTGGTGAATATGTCAGCAGTTTGTTTTTGTGTGGGAACATAGGTCATGCAAATAATTCCTTGCTCCACTTTTTCTTTGATGAAGTGTCTATCTACTTCAACGTGTTTGGTTCGATCATGTTGAACTGGGTTGAGAGAAATGTTAATAGCTGCTTTGTTATCACAGTACACCTTGAGTGGAACTTCAGTTTCTACTTGTAGTTCTTCTAAGAGTTTCTTCAACCACAGCCCTTCACAAATTCCCTGTGCAACAGCTCTGAACTCTGCTTCAGCACTACTTCTGGCTACCACATTCTGTTTTTTGCTCCTCCATGTCACTAGGTTTCCCCACACAAATGTACAGTACCCAGTAGTAGATCTTCTGTCTTCAATTGAGCCTGCCCAATCTGCATCAGAGAAAACTTCAATTCTCCTCTCATCTGTTTTAGTAAAGAGAAGTCCCTTTCCTGGGGAACCTTTAAGATACCTCAAAATTTTGTACACAGCTTCTAGATGGTCTTCTTTCGGAGAGTGCATATGTTGACTTACTACACTAACTGCGAATGCAATATCGGGCCTTGTATGTGAGAGATAGATTAGTTTTCCCACCAATTTTTGATACATCTCTCTCTCCACTGGTTTTTTATTACTCTCCATTTTCTTTCCTGCTTCAATTGGGGTGTCACTGGGTTTGCTTCCAAGCATACCGGTTTCCTTTAGGAGATCAAGTACATATTTTCGTTGGGAGACACTTATCCCTTTTCTTGATCTAGCAATCTCCATTCCCAAGAAATACCGCATTATCCCCAAGTCTCTTACCTCAAATTCTGTAGCAAGGACTCCTTTAAGTCTTTCAATTTCAGACAAATTATCCCCAGTGAGTATTATGTCATCGACGTACACAATCAAGATTGTCTTCAAACCATTCTCGGAATGCTTAAAGAACATCGTATGATCTGACTGTCCTTGTTGATAACCTTGTCCTTTTACCACTTTCGCGAATCTATCAAACCATGCTCTGGGTGATTGTTTGAGTCCATAGAGAGATTTGTTTAATTTGCATGCCATATTCGGTCTGTTGTCCTCACAAAATCCTGGTGGTAATGTCATGAAAATCTCTTCATCTAACACCCCGTTGAGGAAAGCATTCTTGATATCTAATTGTTGGAGAGTCCAGTCCAGGTTCACTGCTAATGATAGTAGTACCCGAATAGTATTCAACTTCGCAACAGGAGCAAAAGTTTCGGTATAGTCAATCCCATAAGTTTGAGTAAATCCTTTAGCAACCAGGCGAGCTTTGTAACGCTCGATTGCCCCATCGGCCTTATATTTAACAGTAAAGACCCATTTGCATCCAACCGGCTTTTTACCCTTTGGTAAGTCCACCACATCCCAAGTGCCATTTTTCTCTAGGGCACGCAACTCTTCTAATATTGCTTCCCTCCATTCAGGGACCTCCCAAGCCTCATCAATATTCTTAGGAACATGTATCCTGTCAAGATTAGTAGTAAAAGCATGGAAACTGGGAGACAGTGTATTATACGACACAAATTTTGATATAGGATGGGAGGTACAAGAACGTTTTTGTTTTCTGAGGGCAATAGGTAGATCATCAGTGGGTTTAGAATTACCTGGATTAAAGGAGGTCTCGAGATTGATTGGATCCATCACCGGGTTAGACTGTCGTAGTGTGTCAAGTGTGAGTCTCCCTTTGGATTTTGATTTAGGCCTCCGTGAATAAACAAGTATATCCTTATCTGTCTGTGCTTCCACATCTCCCCCAAAGTCTAACTTAGTTTCTGTAATAGGCACTATAGAGTGATGTGGTGTTAGAGGATCAGGGTGGAAGGTAGCAGGAAGTGAGATATCGGTATTTACAAAGGAAAGGTCGAATGAGCAAAACTCATCTTTCCTTACATTCCCCCCCTGAAGAGGAGTTTTGGAAGAGTAAAACGGGGTGGTCTCAAAAAACGTAACATCAATGCTCGTAAAGACACGTTTGGTGAGTGGATCATAACAACGGTATCCTTTTTGAGTGGGAGAGTAGCCAATAAAAACACACTTGAGTGCTCGAGGATCAAGTTTTCCACGGTCGTGGGAATGAATGTGGACGAATGCCGTACACCCAAAGATTTTAAGTGGAATATGTGAAATGAGACGAGAGGTCGGAAAACACAGTTCTAGTTGATGGATAGGGGTTTTGAAAGAAAGGACACGACTCGGCATTCTATTTATCAAAAAAACTGATGTCAATATAGCATCTCCCCAAAACATTTTTGGCATATTAGCAGTGAACATAATGGCTCTAGCAACCTCTAAGAGATGTCTATTTTTGCGCTCAGCAACTCCATTTTGTTGCGGAGTATAAACGCACGAGGTTTGGTGAAGAATACCATTTTTTTGAAAGTAATCTTGGAGGACATGATTAATATATTCTGTACCATTATCAGTACGTAAGATTTGAATTTTGGTTTGGAACTGTGTTTGTACCATAGAGTGAAAATTGATGAAACATGATTGAACATCAGTTTTATGTTTTAGTAAATACACCCAACATACACGAGTATGATCGTCAATAAACGTGATGAACCATTTTGTATTAGTGCGGTTTGGGTCCCGAGCTGGACCCCACAAATCGCTATGAACTAAGGAAAAAGGTTTAGACGGTGTGTATTTAGATTTTGAAAAAGAGATACGGTGATGTTTGGCAAGTTCACACATTTCACATTGCAAATCAGGTAGTTCTTTATTTTGAATAAGGGATGGAAACAATTGTTTTAAATACTGAAAATTAGGATGACCCATCCTATAGTGCCATAACAAAATATCATTATTCCTAGGGACAGAAGCAGAATTACAATTGATAAATTGATACTGTTCACTCACATTGGCTGTCTCAAAATAGTAAAGTCCCTCACATTCTCTAGCACTGCCAATCGTCTTCCCCGATGATAGGTCCTGAAATATACAAGATGAAGGAAAGAATTTAGCAGAACAGTTTGTATGAGCTGTTAACTTACTGATAGATAATAGATTGCATGACAAATTTGGAACATGAAGAACTGACTCAAGTGTAATTGAGTTAGAAATTTTAATACTCCCTTTTCCTGCAATGGGTGAAAGAGTGCCGTCTGCAATTTTTACTTTTAAATTGCCAGCACAGGGTGTGTATGAGGAAAAAAGAAGATGATTATCAGTCATGTGATCTGACGCACCAGAGTCAATAATCCAGGGATTTTTTACTGAAGGAGTGGATGTATTTAAAGCAGTTAAAAAATTACCTTTGTGGGCCAATGAGCTAGAAGGAACATAGGTGGAAGACTGACCAGTTGTCTGAAATTTGGAAAAAAGTTGATAGAGTTGTTCTATCTGACTGGGATTGAAAGCCGACGATGTATTTTGTTCTGTAGAGGCTTGATGTCCCCGACTTTTAAAATTTTGTCGTGGTTTCCAACCCAAAGGTTTACCATGTAATTCCCAGCATGTATCCTTCATATGGCCATTTTTACGACAATGTTCACACCAAAGTCGACCTTTTTGTTGGGCTTGTACTGGATTATTGTGTGGTCCACGAGATAAAAGCCCACATGATCCGTGTTCTGTAATGGGCCCAAACTGTCCAGGAGTAAAAGAACCAATTTGGCCCACAGTTTGCCATTCATTAGAGCCCAGTCCACCTCGGCCCATTGACTCATTTGAGCCCAGTCCATTTCGGCCCACTAACTTGTTTTCATTAAAAACCAGCCCACGGCCCGTTACACTCCCACTCCCACGAGCTACAAGGCCGAAGGCCCCCTCAGATCCGAGAGGCGTTGATCCTCCACTCTCACCAGCCCGCGAGCCAGCGCCGTCACTTCCATCGAGCATCACCAGTCTCCGCTGCTCTTCGCGGCGCACTTCCGAGAAGACCTCTCTCGTCGACGGTAACGGTTGTCGGCCCAGAATCCTTCCTCGCACGTCATCCAAATTCCTGTTGAGGCCGGCGAGGAACTCGAACACTCGTTCATCCTCTACCTTGGCTTTATACCTCACACAATCTTCGGGACATTTCCAATTCTCATCCCCGAGCACATTCAGTTCCTGCCAAAGGGCCACCATGGCCATATAATACTCGGTGACCGAGAGGCTTCTCTGTTTTAGCTCCCAAAGCCGAGTCTTAATTTCGAATACACGCGAGTGATTTCCAGAATCCGAGTAAGTTTCTTTGACGGCTGACCACACATCACTCGCAGTTGGAAGAAATAAATAGGTTTTCCCTATTGACGGCTTCATGGAATGAACAAGCCAAGAGATGATCATCGCATTCTCTGAATTCCATTTTTGGACCTGAGTTGGATTTTCTGGTTTCTTCACATCACCGGTAAGGTACCCAATCTTCCCTTTGCTCTCAATTATGAGTCTTACAGATTGAGCCCATTGCCTGTAATTGGTTCCATCCAGTTTTTCGATCGTGAGGTGAAGCGTGGAATTATCTGTTCCACCAAAATTCGAATTGGTCATCTCTTCAGTCGCCTTGTTGGCTTGATCAGAAGGATGAGCTTCCCTCGTGTTTTCCATTGACAGAGAGCCAAAGCTTTGATACCATAAAGAATAATATTCTTCTGTTTTTATTTCTATCGAAAGTTAAGTTTTAAATGATTTACATGGCTAGGCTATATATAATACATAAACAGAATCGTAACAGAAATATAAAATCTAAAAAACAGATTTAAATTAACAAACTAACTAATGATTTAAGCTTATCTAAAATCCCTAAATGTTCGGGATTTCCACAGATTATCAGAAATTATAATTTCCAAAAAGACTTTAATCTAAAAACCAAAAGTCGGGCAATTATCTTGTAACTAAAATTGCATAAGCTTATGGGTCTGAAATCTTGAACCATTTCCTCATTTACCTTTTTGTGAAACAAAACTATATTAGTTTTATTGAAACGCCTCACAAGATGTCCCGTACGAAAAAAACTAATAACCATATTGAAAACATCGTCTTGGCATAAGACTAATTTCATATTTAATATCATATAAGTAATTTTTCTTTTATGATTACAACAAGAAAATGAGAGAATCCATCTAAAACTACAAACATAAATGAGAAGAAAAAAGCACCTAATGCATCATATTGATCCAAAAGCTAAAATAATTAATATCAACTACAGACACTCAAACCCTGCCCTTCTCCATAGCACCAAAAATTGGTATTTCACTGTAACAAATTGTCAGTCATTTAAAAGAAAAGACAGGGCTTCTTCACTGAAAAAATTCCAATCCATTTAGAAGGCATGCATGATGCTACAACATGAGCATAATTAGGGAGGGTTGCTACAGATCAATTGGCATACCTCATACAAAGTTATCCTTGCAACATGAGGCCCATTCGCATCCAAAAGAAGCTTCTTTTCCTGTTAGAAAATATTTTTGCATGGGGCATATTCATGGCCATATAGAATCATTACAAATCTAAAATTTTAAAATCATATAGACCTTTGTAAGTCAAGTCATGATTCCAGTTATCAATGACTTTTCTTTTTCACTGAATCTGGAACATTGCTTAAAAATAGAACTTTTACAGATCAATAAATTAAATCATAATTATGTTCTTTCTTTCTTTCCTGTAGAGTGTTCTTTTTCTTCTTCAAATGTTTTCAGGAACAACATATGTTCATTTACATATCACATGCAATGAATGAAGGGCAGAAATGGATAAATATCCAATTGATGTACAGAAACATTGAACCAGATCAGTATCAGTGTGAAACATGGTTTAGTTTTCTTTCTCAGAAACATGATTTCTGAAGAAAAGCACTTATTTCAAAATATTCTAATCCAAAAAAGGGAAAAGAGAAGGGGAGCTTAAGTTCCTCACACAGTTGTGTTCAAAGTTTTTTTCACATTTTGTGAGGAAGACCTCATGTTCGTCTTCTTAAAAGCTAAAGCATGAGAAACCTAAAATATGCATGCCTCAATGTCAAATCAAATAAACCAGCAAGACATACAAAAATGTCTTTATTATATAAAAATGCTGTTTCAAGCACAGAAAGCACCAGAAAAGATTATGATATAGGTCTTCAGGTAGGCATTAAGTTACTTAAAAACATGTTAAATCAAAATATACAAGGGGAAAACAAGGTCAAGTTGCATTTAAATATATGATTAAGGGTACTCACCGCATTCCAAACTGGTTTGTCAGTACTGCAACACCAACCAAACAAAACGAAGGCACATTATTTCAGTTATAACTTCTTCAAACCAACAAATTAGCCACACACACGCACAAAAATTTAAACCAACAAAAGACATTATAATCATCTCAATTATACAGAGTTGGACGGATTTATAGTGTTTTATAACAAAAGATTGCATATGAAACTTGCAGAAGGTCAAAAGGAGATCCTATCTTTTCAGCTTCATGTTATCATTAACAACATATAAGCAAGAAGACAATTTAGATTTCAAGAGTTAACCAATCAGAGATTTCGGTACGGAAAGTTTGCTCTCCAAAAGAAACACAGGCAAGCCACTTGTCCTTGAACTTCATCTCCGCCTACAATTCATCAAAATTTCAGCTTGGTCGATATTTTAAAAATTATATAGACAAAAATAAAACGCACAACTGCTAATATACATTGAATGATGACGAACAATAAAAATGATAATTTTTATGAAAAAAAATACAGATACATACATGAATAAGAGTAAGAAGAGCAATTCCGGCGAAATGATCAGCATCTCTCACTTTGTGATGAGAAGAAGAGCCTGATCCAATGCCAAGACCTGAACGAAATCGTTGGTGACGACCATGACCTTGAAGATGAAGTCTCTGTTTCAGACGCGAGAGACGAGACTCTGATCGCTCCGGCGACGAATCTTTGGAGTTTTCGTTTCCCATCGAGCTGACTGAGTCGCTCTCCTTCACTCTGGGTAATCTGGCTTTTTTGGTAATATTATTATAGTCGAACCGAAGAAGTTACACCATTTAAGTTTTATTTTACTTACTGCCCTTCAGATATTTTTTATTTTGCCAATTTTCTATTTCATATCCTGAAATGTCAAATTATCATATGTGAAAATATATCTCGCACGTTAAAATTTAAACAAGTATTAGTAAATAGTTCTGACATAGTTATCTAAACAATTAACACATATAACAGTCGTAAAGAATAAAAATAATAATAAATTAACTTAAATTATCATAACAATAACAATTTATTAATTATTTTATTTAATATTAATATATTAAGATATGATTAATAACAAAAATAATACATTTTTATTATATTAAATAAAAAATTATTATTTAAAAAACATGTAAAATATTTTTTTTATTGAAAAAATATGTAAAACACGAGTACAAGTATATATAAACAGAACGTTTCACCTATTGTCAATGTCGAGTGTTAATAGATTCTGAACCATACACTCATCCAAATCCATGACTTGTACCAATGAAATTTACATTTTACCAATGTTGGATGGTCATTTCGGTATTATTCTTTTTCTATTTAAATATTCAAGTTCCTATTTTAGAGTAGATGAAAAAAAATTATTAGTCCTAAATTATTGTTTATGTAATATTTTAAATCAATAAAATATAATATACATTCAATAATTTTTATTAAAAATATAAATATTTATTATTTTATTAAAACAATTATTAAATATGAAATCACTTAATTTGGATCTAATAAATAATTTTTCATAGAAGATAATGTTCAGATTTTTGTAGATGAAGATTGGTATGCCGAAAGTATTTTATGTTAAATAAAAAATCCTCCAGTAACCAGATCTTTTAGTGCGTGTCCTTGTGAGGGTGAAAAAAAATTGTCAAAGTTTTTGACCCAGATTTTTTTTTTTCTTCCCCCTTTTCTAAACTTCTCGTAGTGCGCTTTAGCGTTTGGCTTTGATCCTTGAGAAATTGAGTTTGGGGTTAAACAAGAGAATCTGAAACATGCTTTCTCGTTTTGAGAAACAGTAACAGAAGTGTTATTAAGATTTAATGTTTTATTTCCATGATATAAATTGAATAAAAATAGTTTTATTATTATAATATTTATTTAAATAATATAATTAAAATATAAAATATTAAAATAAAATTTATAAAATTATAAATAAAATAATTTTTTTTATTTTTAAATAAGATAAAAAGTTTATAAAATTATAAATAATTATAAAAATTGTAATAAAAAATAAAGGATCATTATATCATATTCTTAAAAAATGTGGGATTAATGAGAATTATTGTTATTGTTATAATCATTTTATTTTTTATTACAAACTCACATTCTAATAAAATATAATAATATTTTAAATAATTTTTATTCCCATTATTATTACTGTTCATATATTTATAATCAATTACTGGATGCTTTCTGTTTAGGAAATAATTATTACATAAATTCCATTGTATTTGTAGAATTTTTTTCCTTTTACTTTCTAGGGGAATTATTTTGTTTGTTAAAGAAAAATTAAAAGAGAAAAAAAAAAAAAGACACGTGAAATATTAAATGTGTCGTATGATTGTGATTTTGTTAAAAATCCTTTCAAATATAATCAGTTTTAAAAAGGAAAAAAAAAAATCACGAAGGATGTGCTTTTTTAGCTCAAAAAACACAACTTTTTTGACTTTTTTTAAAATTATTTATTTTGAAGTGCTTTTATATAATGTCATATATAATTGCAATAATGAATTGAATTTTAAATCTTCTTGCATCTCGAGAAGGAAAAATTTTTGCATTCCTTTCTCAATGGAACCATTAGAATTGAATGTTTTTCTCTTCTTTTTTAATTTTTAATAACTTATTTGTTTTATTATTTTTTTCACCGACTTTATTTATTTCTCAATTTTATGATGGGCCTATCTGACCCAATAAACTTATATGACCTACCACTCTACCAGACTAGGCCCAGCTCTCACACGTATTGTATTCATGACTTAAGCAACCTCTGGTTTGGTATATTGGTATGTACATTAAAAATTGAATAAAATTTAACTATTTAATTATTTAATTAATTTTTTTTAGTAAAAAATTATAGATTTTTTTTTTATAACATTAAAAAAATATATGTGCATTTATATTATAAAAAAATATTTATTTTTTTAAGATAGTTAAAATTAAAAATTGATATAATTAAATTTTGACTAAATATTTTTTTAATTTAACAACCTAGAATTAGACGAATATCTAACTAAATTAAAAGTTATCCAACTAGCTGTATTTTGATTGATCGATGACTTTACTTTTTATAGCTATGTCCAACCAACTATATTTTATCTGGTCAATGACTCCATTTGTTAGAGTCGACTTGAATACATGTCTAATTGAATTAGATAGTTATCCAACTGTCCATATTTTAACTTGTATCAAAAACGCCTTTAAAGCCACCATGCTTTACTTAACCACAAAAATTTAAAAAGGTCTAACTTCTATCTGATCTACATTCCACTACATCTTACGTATGTTTCATAGTTATTTAGATTAATAATTTGCATGGATAAGATTAGTTTAAAAAAATTAAAAGTTAAAAATTGTGAGAATGTACATTACATGATGATGTATAAAAATAATATTAGCATTTCTCTCAATAACTTAAACATTTTGAAAAATTTGTATCTCAACAACTTCTAATATAGTATCAAAGCTTGAAGTCATATAGTCAAGGCCTAATAACCAAAATATTAGTTGTAAGTGTTTAGCATGTATGGTACATAGAGTCAAAACTTGTAGGCGAGGGATATATATATAAAATTAATGGTACCAACTATCCTAAAAGCTTACCAACTGATGTAGGAGAGTTAATCCATGTGCTTATAGTGGGGTACAACTCACTACACGTGGCATGAGATTGTTCTGCTTTAGACCATAACTATTAGTTCAATTGGGTCATGACTATGACTTACTAGTTCAACTGGCGTTGACGGCTTTATTTTTGAGATAATCCTAAAATGCGTCATATCATCTAGAGAGTACTTACTGCTTATAAGTATATCATTACTTAACTTCTTAAGTAGTGTGAGACATATGCAGGTATACTACATCATACACCCTCACTTAGAGAGTCCTATGTCCTAATAAAAATGCAAGCCCATATGGCCCAATTGGGTTATGACTCTCATATCAACTCTCTCAAATACTTAAGTTTTTTTGGATAATCCAAAAATACATCATATCATCTAAAGAGTGCTCACCTTTTATAAACACATCACTACTTAATTTTTTAAGCAATGTGTGACATGTGCAAGCACACTGCATCATATACCCTTACTTAGGGAGTCGTATGTCCTTGTAAGAACGCAAGCTCACATAGTCCAATTGTGTCATGAATCTGATACCAACTATCCTTAAGCTATTAGAATAAAAGTCAACATTACTTTTATACATCTATCACTCATTCATAGTGTTAGCTTTATGCAACATGCAAGTCAAACACTTGTAAATAATAACTGGGGTTGATGAGCCTTAAATACATGACTTGAAACTCTAATATCATGTTATAAATTGTTAAGAAATTAACTCTACCAAAAGTTCAAACTGTTATGAAAAAGACAAACATTATTTTTATACATCTATCATTATATATTAGTAGAAGGAACCCCAACAAAGCTACTTCCTCTACATGCAACCAAAATGTTGATTCAAGTTCAAAATTTAATAATTAAGTTAATAAAAAATAAAATTAAATAAAAATTTAAAATGCATGTCTTTTTGGAAAAATCGTGTTTGTGTTTGTGTTTGGAGTAATTAGTTTTGTTATTGTATGCTACACTTCCATAATTTTCATCTCTTTTCATGTCATCTCTAGCTTTTGTGATTATGACCGAAGATCCTTTAGTTAGATCGTTCACATCCCACTTGCCAAATTTTGGTATGATCCTCCCATTATCTTTTTGTAATTAATTATTTTAAAAATTAAAAATAAATCTTGAGATAATAGACTTAATTTGCATCTCGATTAATCTAACTTTGGCATATAATTATAAAGATGATGTAGAAGAGAGAAACAAAAATTTACATTAACATGGAGGAGAAACTTGATTAAAAAAAAAAATTAAAGAGTGATAAGGCTTCTTAGGAAGGAAACCGTCTAACACGGCATTTTTCTATTAACTTGGATCAATACTTATAATTAAAGGTATTGAAGTGAGCTATATTGGAGGCTGTTATTAAAATAATTTAGTAATTATTATGTATTTTTTATCAATTTTAATCTTATAATATCGTATATATAGCCTAGCAATAAAATTTGATCAAAATTGAATACTAATAAAGAATAGATGGATATTTTAAACCCAAAAAAAAATGTTGATTAATTTCGAAAAGATAAAAGAGTAGTCATTTTATAGAAGCATCAGTGATGCATTTGAAATGATAATCAATTTCCTTATTTAAAATGCAGGAGTATAATAGGTATGCTATTTAAATTGCAAGTAGGGTCAAATTTAGAATGAAAAATAGTGGTAGGGATCACATATGCCTATTTTCACATATTTTATTCTTCATACATTATAAACTTATATACATAATTTATCTAATATATACATTAGAAAAAATATTTTATAGATAATAGAAAATAATTTATGAAAATAATGATAAAATTTATAAAAATGTATTTGCTAATTTTGCCAAATAAAAATTCCAATACAAACTTAATAAATAATATTTGAAATAAAATTATGGACGGATATGATAACAAAATAAAAGTAAATAAGATATAAAACAAAAACAAAATGAACAATGATTCTTGCCGGCTGGTGTGTCAAAAAATAAGAGGTCGTTCAACTAAGAACATTCATTGCAAAAAAAAAAAAAATGGTAATAGAAAAGTGAGAAGGTACCAAGCAAGTTTATATTAATTCAATAAAGTTTGAATGTGAGAAATATAAATTTAAATAGAATATTAATTATATAATTTTAATAGAAGTTTATGTTATAATACGATAATGTCATTTATTATTGAAAAATTAGATAAAATTTTATAAAATATAATTATTCAAGGATATTATTGCTCAAAATAGAAAATAACACATAAATAATATATATAATAACAAAAAATATATAAACTGACATAATAATTTTGCTTAAAAAAAAATTAAAGCGTAAAGTCACAATCTATTATATCATTGAATACAAAAGGCAATTAGAGAAATTACAGTAGCAAAATATTTTATGGAAAGGTTGTTCCTTTGTAGAGTTCTTTATTATTATTATTTTCTTTTCAAAAAGAGAAAATATATTCTGTTTGTACGTCTTCATTTTCTTTCCGGCTAAGATACTTATACCACATAATTATGATTAACAGAAAAAGGCAAAGCATCTAGATTCTTTTCTTGTGTATACCCAAAAGCAATTCATCTGACAGCTTGCTAGCTAAAATCAATATTACCTGTAGGGTCGTTCCTACTTACTGGACATGGATTTTAAGTGTTTTCTTATTTAATTTTAACTTAGTTTTTTAATGATAGGGTATTATAAATTTATTAATTTGAGCATATTTATATTTAGATAAGGTATATTTAATATATTTTTTATGAAAAAAAAAATGATAATTAAAAAATAACTAATATTATTTTTTAATATTTATATGGTGCTCCTACAGAATCAAAATGTTAGATCTAGAGTTATTAATTAAATATTATTTAAAAAATAAAGCAAAATATGCTAATATTACTTATTTTATTATTTTTATTTTATAGTGATCATTTTTTATATAATAAATTTATATAGAGTGTAATAAAATTAGTAGGATGAGGTTTTATCGGCTTATTTCCTAAAACTAAGTTATGAGATTAATTTTAAAAAATATGTAAAATAGGACTCAAACAATATATATATATATTGGCAAGATTATATTTTGAAGGCCTTCACTCAAAATAATATATATATATATATATATAAAGAACAAAGAATCTCTCTTGATCTCCATCCCTTCTCCTCTGTAGCTGAGACAAGCTTCCCAATTCAACACCCCCAAAAAAAAAAAAAAAAATCCCCTTTCTAGCTTAAGAAGCCATCCACAACATGATGGACTAATATATGTAGCAACAAATTAACTCAAACCATAGTTACAATTAATATTATAACAATATGATAATCAGATTCCAATTGAACCAAACAACTTGGTGAAACTGAAAGTAATTCCCATGGCCAACCATCCACCAATCAAAACCCGCAATAATGATACGGTCATAGGTGCCTTTCCTAAGGTTGCAGCCAATGCTCCAAAGCCTAACAAAGCAAGACTCACAACCCCTACAATCACACCCAACCTGATTTTATATTCCCTTATAAATGATGCCCCAAGTAAGGGCACCAAAGCCCCGGCCGCAAACGCTATTGCAGATGCTCCGGCTGCCTTAAATGGGCTTGGTAAATTCTCCTTTAAGGCCTCTTTACCTTCCCTCTTCATTTGAGCTACCTCAATATCATATTGTGAATAAACTGAGACAAATTCTCCAATGGCCATACTACAAGCTCCGGCTACAAGTCCGGCAATACCGGTTATGATCATTGTCCTGATGTCCTTTCGAACAGCTCCAACGCCCATCATTAGAGATGCTGTAGAGAGCAAACCATCATTGGCACCTAAAACAGCAGCTCGGAGCCATTGAGCCCTCTTGGTGTAGTCAATGATCATAACATCTATGGCTAATTGTTGTACTTGTTCGTGATTGGGCTGTTGTTTTTCTACATCTTTGAAGGGAAATGAGGATTTGGGTTTGTTAAGGACTGGCTGGAGAGTACTGGGTTGAGAAGAGGCCATGAAATAAAAATGAGAGAAAGAGAGAACTAACGATAAAGAGGATGTGTTTGTTTGTTTGTGTGTGAATTGGATGAGCAGAGTGTGGAGAACACACTCCACTATTTATAAAAGCGAATCTACAGTGGAGAGCTGGAGATATATGGTGGGACCCATTTAAAGACACGTACAAGTTAATTGTTGATATTTGTTAAAGGAATTGATGCAAAACAAATCCGTAGGGAATCTAATGCGTTCACACACGAAAATAGAAACCACTTCTTCTTTCTGCCTTGCCTTGCCATAGGGAATCACTAACCAGTTTAAAGTAATCACTTTCGCTTAATTGTAATTTGCAACTAATTTTCTTACGCAACCCCATTTATCTCGTAGCAAAGTGGTGACCACTTGTGATGTTCCATGAAGCAATTCTGTACGGATTATGCCTGTTCATGTTAGTATTTTAATTTAGACAAAATTAACGTGTTATAATGTTATGAAAACAAATGAATTAGTCAATTTATTTATTTATAATGATAAAAAAATTTAATATCTTTACAAGTATCAAATAATTTTTATTGTTTTGAGTTGAATTCGTATAATCCAAATTATATCCCTATTTATAAGTTGGTTTAGAATATACTTTGCGAAGAAAAAATACCTATTTAACTTTTTTTTTCTTTTTCCTGAATGCATAAAAAATGCAGCTGTAAATAGTAATATTGTTTTTTTTCTTTTACATTTATAGTATGCTACCATCTTTTCAAATTGTATTTTGATTTGAAAGATAATTCGAAACTTTTTCTTTTGTAGAAAATAACTAAATAAGAGAACTCGAAACTCTACTCTCTCTCTCTCTCTCTCTCTTCCCTTTAGAAAAAAAAAAAAAAAAACTTAACCCACAGCTTGTAATGCCTAGTCTGCTCATTTTTATTAGGCTAAAAAGTTAAAATTGTACTTTTATATTTAAAATATATATTATTTAATCATTTAATTTATAAAATATATTTTTAAATTTATTCACGTATAAAAATGTGTTCTAAAATTTATTTAATTATAAAAAATGTATTAGGTAAAGACAAAATTAATTTTTCATTCAATTTTTTATTAAATCTAAAGGAATAGTACATATATCATATACATGTTTATATTTTTCGATAGATATATATCAAATTAAATAAATTTTAATTAAAAAAATTACTCTAATTTTTTACAATTTTTTTATATTAAGCTTAAATAAAATTTTTATTGTCTAATTTATGATTTTAGATATTAAATAATAAAAATTTTATTGAATTCGATTAAACTTAAATAAAATTTTTATTATTTAAGTTGTGACTTTAAATATTAGACAATTAAAATTTATTGAAAATTATATTTAAATTCCATTGAAAATTATATTTAAGTTTTTAAAAAAAAAACAAAAAAAATTAAGTAATTTTTAAATTAAATATTAATTTTTTTTATGTATATATATATCGAAAAATATAAATATGCATGTAACACATCTGTTATTTCTTTAAATTGGATGGAAAATTAACTTTGTCTTTGCTTGACATATTTTTTACAGGTAGAGGGACTTAAAAACACATTTTTCAAAACAAAGGGATTTAAATACACTTTTTATAATTTATGAAATTAAATATCATCTTTTATAAAAATAAAAAGACTTTTATGATACTTTTTCTTTATTATTATTATTTTTGGCTCTCTTTTAACGTTGAAATAACGCGTACACTCGTATCTTAAACCGTTATTTTTTATTTTTATTAACACCTTTACTTAGGTAACCACTAAAATTCAATAAAAAATTAACCACTAATGACTTTACAACTCTGTAATTAGAATATATGTTATTAGACACATGTCCGGGGCATAAGATATGCATTTTGTAGTTATTAAAATGGTGTGGGCTTCAACTTGTCGATGTGTGAGGCTGCTAGTGAGACTCTTTATAAAAGAAAAAAAAATTTGTTTTTAACGTTGTTACTTTTTTATAATAATTCAATCTAAATAAAACCAGTGAAGGATTGATGCTAATTCATCTTTAAATATGAATGAATTTAACTGAAACATTTCAACATTTAAATTACAAAAATATAAAATGATTATATAAGCTTATTGATTATAAAGGGGGCAGTACAAAATTGCCATAGGTTACGTCCATCTTCCGACAACGCTAGTTTCAGTTATTATTCTTTCAATTTTAACTCCCATTAAAAAATATATATATATACATACGTGTTATTTTTTTTTACAATGTAAAAACTTTTCCTTTTAAAGAGTTGAAAATAAAGTAACGTGAGTAAGTAAGATATATATATATATATATCAAAGGATAATTTTTTTTTTTTCCTTAGGCCGTGCTTTTCTTTTTTCAACTACAATTTTAAGAAGAAGATGAATTCCTTTAGATTTTAGAAGGAGCAAGAAAAAGGCAAACGTGGAAGTATGATGCTGACATGTTGTGAACAACAACACTTCAATTTATCTTCTCTTATAGTCGACTATCACCTAACTAAAGATTCCAGCCACATTTTAAAACTATTAAGGAATTAATTTGGAATAATACTTCCACTTCAAGTTGAAATGGAATTTGGAAAGACAAAAAGTCATTTCAATGAGAAAATTACTTGACAAGTTAAAATTATTAAGTTAGTTTTAACAAGAATATTTTTAACAAAATTTTATCATTTATATTCTTCTCCTCTTGTTCTATCTTCTTGTCATCTATTTTATTAAAAATATTTCAAAATTAAATTTTTTTTTTATTTGTTGAGAAAAATAATCCCAAAAATAACTAATGGTAAAAAGGAATTTACATAATTTACAATATCTTTGAAATTAGAGGTTAAGATTTTGTTATCTTTTCCATTATAAATGAACCGAAGGTGCACCCTTTTGTTAAGAAATGTGACCAAATCGATCCAATTTAAAGCAAAAGAAAAAAATACTATTCAATTACAACGCCTCAGCAACTTTTGCATTTGATATATATAAAGAAATATATCAAAAATAGGGAAATCAAAACAATGCAGCTGTATATAGCTATTCTTACTCTGGCAAAAACAATTCTCTAATTTTTTTTTTATTGAAACAATTCTCTAATTTATTCCCTCTGATTTCAAACTTACCAAGGTTTTAAATTATGATTTCTGCTGAAATGCAATTTTCTTTACTAAAGCAAAAATTGTGAATTCAGTCATTTATTATAACTTAATGTTCCTGGTCCGAAAAGTAGAGTCCACTTGAACAAAAACAACAAACCTTAGTAGTTTTGGGAAAATAGAGTAAACCCTTTCAGAACAACTGCTCTAAATTATGAAGTATAAAGCAAATGATTAGCAAAACCAAACTCCGCCGTCACTTAAGTTTGGTAAAAAGTTTCGAAGCAATCTGCATTGCAAAGTGGTGAATTTAGCAGAAAGATAACACAACATAAAATGTATTCAGTTTTCCGAAAGTTGAGTGATGCTTACACATTTGTCAATACATTGCAACTGATCAAAATATTGTCCAGTGCAGTGCATGTGGCCAGCTTCATCGCCTTGGATCCTTTTAATACACGCCTATAAAGAAACATAAATAACACTGAGATTGCATTGTATTTCAATTACTTAAAAATTTGTTCTCGGCCATAGTACATATTCTCTCACATAATTGATTTTTGAGAATCGATTAAAACCATTTTAACAACTCGAAATTCTTTCTAATTTTTCTTATACTTTTGTCTTTCATTCTGTTTTCTTCTTGTAAACTGATCAAAATGTGAAGTTTTCATTCACAACCGGCTTTCATATTTAGCATTAACATGATTCTACAAGTTTTACCAAGCGGCAAGATCCAAAATCATTGGTGATACGAGTTTTCTCAAAGCATATGTCATGACAAATCAACATTTCACCATGGACACGTGATAAGCACGTTTTCACAAAAGGCTAAGACCATTTCCAAAAGGTTTATCATTCAATTATTTTCTGCTAGATATTGAGCCAGCAAAACCTGATCCGTCTAGCATGCAA